>OX457007.1:12141861-14641861 GCA_949752705.1 Callimorpha dominula
TGTTTTCACAAATAGATTTTTTGCATTTTTGGGTCCTTTTCTTTACAACAACGGGATAAATAAAAAGGACATCCATATACGACATCAATTACTTTAAAGCAAAAAATCTTGTCAGCCAGTATCTGCAAAGTTTAGAGTACAACCAGACTGAAGATTTAATTACTGTTGTTAAATAAATAATAGTCTCATAATGTTAATGTTCCTATATTGGTATATACTACTCAGTTAAGTCTGTTTGTGCACATTTATATTAAATAAATATTGTTATTATTAAATAATTACATAATGTAGTAAAAGTCTGTAAGTGCACTTACCGCCTGTGCCACAGGTTTACCCTAGTACAGGCACCCATATATTTTTAAGCCAATTAATGTTATAAAAGATCTGTAATAATGTGTACCAACTATAAATGAATAAAATGATTAATATTATTATTATTAGTAATTTTCTTTTTAAAAATAAAGATAAACAAAAATAAAGAAAAATAAAGATTTTAAAAATAAAAAATTAAAAATAACGAAAGAAAAACCTATCTTCAAAGAACTCTTGCAGAGAATAGTATACTTTTTGTGATAAGTATTTATTTAAATTATTCTTCAATATGCTATCAGATTTTAAATATTTTGGTGTCTGTGGTGTTTTGTTGTATACTTTTAAAGACATTACATGCGGACCTGAATGATAGATTGAGAGGCTGGATGTTGGTAGTGCTAATCTGACTTTATGTCGTAAGCTACGAGGTTGAGTGTAATAGTCCTTGTTCAAAAGAAAAAGTGACATGTGTAATGTAAGGGGATGTAGGTGTCAGTATACCGCATTCAGTGAAATGTGGTCTACAGCTTTCCATACCATCTATGTTTGACAGGATTCCTATGCACTTTTTCTGAAGTTGAATAGCTTGTCAGCGTCTACACTGTTTCCCCAAAGCATTATATGTTTTAAATAAGGCTTTTTTAATATTGATATGTATTAAATAAGGTCTTCCAATATTTATTTTTGTCAATATGTAAGCCTGATACTTTAAAATGATCTCCAGTTTTGTGTTATTGTATAAACAATTTAATGTTAAACGGCGTTTTTGACATGGTCTTAATTGCATTAATTTTGATTTCGTAAAATTTTATTCAAGGTTGGGTTCATAGAACCAGGGAGATATTTCAGATAATATTTGGTGTAATACGTTATTTAGGTTTATGATATCAATACATGGAAAAACTACAGAGATATCGTCAGCGAATAGGTTGTCGTCGATGTCTATAATTTTTGGCAAATCATTGATATATACCACAAACAGAATACATCCAGGACGGTACCTTGTGGTGTCTATAATTTTACTTTCAACAAAGTAACCTATTGTTGCAGTGATATTGTGTATCTATAACATTAAAAAAAAGTAATTTTGAAGCAATTTTTAAGGAACTTTATGAAATAAAGATTTTTTTTTAAAGTTATTTTTGATTTTGAATATGAGTTGACGTTTGTTTGACAGCTAAGTATATGGATTCTAAGATCACAAATATATCGTAATCCAAAAAAAATGCATTAAAATAAAAAGAAACATATAACTCCAGTGGAAAGTCCCGGAATAATACGAAATATGTGATACTTCATTAAAATAAACAAACTTTATAAAACATAAAAATGCTGATAAGGGATCGCGACCGCGATAAGTAAAGCTCCGATTGGTATAAAAACTGCATGTACGGGTGGAGATGGCACAGTTAACAGCGGCTGTGGAAAGATGAAGACTGTCTTGATCCTCGCCGGGCTCGTGGCCCTCGCCTTAGGTGTAGCCGTCCCCCATACCACCTACCATAAGTTTAAGCCTGGTAAGAAATCTCAAAATAATATTTTACATTTTGTGGAGGAACGTAAATTAATGCAAAGAATTTGTCAAATAAAAGTGAATAATTTTTATACTTGTATAGACAATTTTAGCTACAATTTAAAAATATTGTGTAACACTTTAGATATAATTATTTAGTTATTGAAATAAATACTGAAGGACTGGTTTAATTGTTGAACGTGTATGTAGCAGTACTAACATTATTTTTAGTAAACCAAATAGATCCAAAAAACAAAAAAGGTATTGTCTAAGTACATTGGATTGCTAAAACATTTTTTGTATATTTTAACAGTTGATGCAGAGTTCGCTTTGAAACAAAAGAAAGTGCTCTCTCTGTTCGAAAAAGTAGACGAAAATGACCAATCGGCAGACTGTCACAAGGCTGGCATGAAGTACAACATTGAAGCTAACATTGATAAGTATACCGTAAGTTAAGTCATTTTCAATATTTAATAACATAATTAAGAAGGCTAATTATATCCAAAGTACATTTTTAATGGGTAATATTACCTTTTACAGAACAAGAAAGCAGTTGAAGAGTTCTTGAAACTATACAAAACTGGTTTCATGCCCAAATATCATGAGTTTTCCATCTTCTATGAAAAGATGAGGGATGAAGCTATCGCACTCTTCCACGTCATGTACTACGCTGATAACTTTGAAACCTTCTACAACACTGCAGCATGGGCCAAGGTGTACCTTAACCAAGGGCAATTCTTATACGCGTACTACATTGCCGTACTTCAAAGGGCCGATACGCAGGGAATTGTGCTACCAGCTCCTTATGAACTCTATCCTCAATATTTCTTCAACATGGAAGTTTTCTATAAGCAGTACGCAAAATATTTCTACAACACTGAGAAGTGGGATTCCGAATATGGTGTAGTAAAGGAAAACAACAACTATGTATTCTATACCAATTATTCCAGCTCCCTTACATATCCCAACGTTGAACAGAAGCTAGCGTACTTCACTGAAGATGTTGGTTTGAATGCTTACTACTACTATTTCCACACTCATCTACCTTTCTGGTGGAGCTCGGCAAAATACGGTGAATTTAAAGAACGCCGTGGAGAGATCTACTTCTTCTTTTATCAACAACTGTTGGCTCGTTACAACATGGAGCGGCTTGTCAATGGACTGGGTAAAACTCCTGAGTTCTCATGGTTCCTGCCTTTCAAGACTGGTTACTACCCACAACTGACGGCGGGTTACATTCCATTCGCCCAGAGGAGCAACTACTATGATATCCACAGTGAAAAGAACTATGAGCCCGTCCGTTTCTTAGACGCTTACGAGAAGACCTTTTTCCAATACTTGCAACAGGGCCATTTCAAGGCTGTAAGTACTGCAATAATTAAATATGAACTCTTATTTTCTCGAAAATGTTTACCGAATATGATTTTTTTACAGTTCGACAAGGTAGTTGACTTCACCAACCCGAAGGCAATCAACTTCGTCGGTAACTACTGGCAGACCAATGCTGACTTGTACTCTGAAGAACACATCGAAAATTACCAGCATTCTTACGAAATTACTGCCCGTCATGTGCTCAGTGGAAGTCCCAAACCTTATGACAAGTCAGTAATTTTACTAATATTTTTTCTAATTTCATTATTTAATACCTAAAATTAAACTTGACATGGACTTTTCGCATATTTTTGATAAAATAATAAGAAAAATATTATATTTCGCAGGTATACCTTCATGCCAAGCGCTCTCGACTTTTACCAAACTTCTCTGCGTGATCCTGCCTTTTACCAGCTGTACCAAAGAATCGTCGATTATTTCATTCATTACAAGCAGTACCTGCAACCTTATGGTTATGATGATCTTCATTTCGTTGGTGTGAAGATCAATGACGTCAAAGTTGACAAACTTGTCACCTACTTCGACTACTTTGACTTCAATGTTACAAACAGCATGGTGTTCACTGCAAAGGAGCTAGAAAACTACAAGTCTAGTTACCTGATCCGTCAGCCTCGTCTGAACCATGAGCCCTTCTCTGTCAACATCGATATCAAGTCTGATGTAGCTTCTGATGCAGTTTTCAAAATCTTCATTGGACCTAAATATAATAGCAACGGGTATCCAGTAAACATTGAGGAAGACTGGATGAAGTTCTACGAATTGGACTGGTTTGTACACAAACTTATTCCAGGAGTCAACAAGGTAGAACGCAAATCTAGCCAGTTTATGTTCTTCAAGGAAGACAGCCTACCTACAACTGAGATTTACAAGTACCTAGAAGAAGGAAAGGTTCCTTTTGACATGTCTGTTACCCCTTACAACATGCCCAATAGAATGATGCTGCCTAAGGGTACTCACGGTGGATATCCATTCCAGCTATTTGTATTCGTATACCCATTCAATGGTGTTGCCAAGCAAGAGGAAACGTTCAATAACTTTGTCGCCGACAACAAACCCTTCGGCTATCCCTTCGACCGTCCTTTGAACGAGGCCTACTTCAAACAGCCGAACATGTTCTTTGAAGACGTTGAAATTTACCACAAGGGCAAAGTATTCCCATACCAGCTTAACACTTCAGCTTACTTTACTCAGAACAAGTCCTAAAATGTTGATATATTCCGTCTACTAGTCCTGTCGTAATCTATTGAGTTATGTGCAGAATACGACAACAATAATATTATATGTATATATATTAATAAAATATTTAATTACAAACAATTGCTTTTCTTGTTACATAAACAACTGCTTTTTATTAGGTTTCGTTTAATATAAAATAAATAAAAAAAACCAAATATTTCTTATGTACTATCGAGATGGGTTGCATCGGACATAAATTATAAATTGGCAGATTAAAACCAATTACCTACAGGCATAATGACGCTGTGATAATAATGATCAACAATACAAGTATTTTCTTTAGTAGCCTTGCAGAAGGAGAAGGCTTTGTTAGTATTTTAATTCCTCTCAACAAAATTCAAAACTTCAAAAGCGAACGTTTAATTTATGAAGGATAGAGCTGACTATGACTCAGACTAAATGTTGCAGGCTAATTTATCAAACTTATTTTTAGGTAGATATCGAAAAAAGTCTACCTATTGGTTTTGTACCAGTTGTCGAGTTTTCCAAAAATTTCTTTACAGGAGGTCTAGTTATGATCCCCAGACCCCAAAACAACTGCAAGTACCGGCACGATGGAGGTCGCAATTATGCATAGATTTTTTTTAAACTTACACGAAAAATCAACAGGGCAAAAGTTAAGGTTAAGTTCGTGAACGGGAAGGACTAGGAGGCAGATTTTCAAGAAAAATAAAAAAACACTAGATTTCGTGTTTTTTACTTTTTTAAATGTTCTTATCACCGAAACTTGGGGTATCTACCAGATTTCGCTTAGAAAGCCCTTGTAGTACCCATAGTATATTCCTCGACTAGTTTTTGAGCTTTTGGTTGTGGTACTTTTTCTAGGCTATCCATACATAAATTAAAATTTTGAGGCTGCTATGAACTATATTACTGTTTTAGATATATTATTATATATTTTTTTATTTTATATGTTCAGTAATATCGTTCAATTTACGAGTTCAAAAAAGTGTCCTCGCGAAAAACTTGCTTCGGAACGTTGATTTTGTCTATTAAGCTAAGAGAAAATTAAGAAAAGTAAGGCTGCTATGATCAATGCCAATAACTGTTCTCCATTTTTCAATAAGTTTAGTGGTTGAAGTTTTTTAGTTGCTCAGAATATGAACGTCAAAGTTGACGCTTTAATTTAATTTAATTTTAACGTTATTTCACGAGAAATTACACAAGTTGGTAAAACTAGCTTTAAAACTATAAGTGTATGATACATTTTAAACACTTTACCTATCCACAAGGTACTTACACTTTAATCATTGTATATTGTACAATCCTCAGATTTAATAAATACATTAAATATTTAGCATCATCAAGCTACACGTAGGAAATAATTGTTCGCCAGTCTCAAACTAAGATATTTATACTGTTGGGCCCTTATTACATTGAACAGGTCTGTCAATATTAATACGGAGGCAAGAGGAATGGTTCAAGGAAGCTGCAGTAAACAGCACACAAGTACGGCACGATGATGTTTGCGATACAGCCACGGCCTGATAGGCAACAGGTGTAAAAGTGCAGCATCAATATCTATAATCTCAATTTATACATAGGTAGTACATCTTAACCTGAAATCATCATTAAATAAATTATGGTAAAAAGCACCTCACCCTTTTATACAACACAAACACTTTGTATTAAAATATAAAGTTAATATAAAGCGTATCAAAATTGCAATAGACAAGGTTCTTTTCCTCCTCTTGCTGTTATCAGTTAACTATTTTAATTTTACTTTATTTGCTTTTTTTTAATTTTGGTTTACAACTAGACTACTACTACTCGAAAAAATTAAGTCAAACTCAAAGTTTTTATTGTGTTCATGGGTACATATGATGTTAAATATAATTTTGGTTCTAAAACGTGAAACCTTGATAGGGCACAGCAATTTTGTTGATATTAGCTATTATGAATACCGCAAATTGCTCAAGTGGCTCCCGATTCGCCTTCGTCGGAATACTCATATCCTCTCTCTACTTTATAACATATTGTTCAATCCGCTTACTCCCTCTTATCTCAAAGAACGTTTTAGGTTCCTACGTGACACACATTCAAGATTGTTGAGATCATCAGAAAACTTACAACTTCAAATACCAGTGCATACAACAAAGTTCGCTGATAAATCTTTCACAGTTGAAGCAGCGCGTCTCTGGAATGCCCTACCACTTTCTATCAAGCAAGCACCATCGTTAGGATCTTTCAAAAAAATGTTAAAAGAATACTATCTCCAAAATTATGTCTAAGATAATCTATATATAATCTAATACTATGCACAATTATAATGTATGTATTTGTGTATGTGTATATGTATGTATTTGTGTATACGTATGTAGTTGTATGTATATGTTTGTGTAAATATGTATGTGATAATATTAAATATGTATGGTACATATTAGTTCAATTTGGTACGTATTATATATTTTACACCATACCCACCCACACTAAATCATTACAGTCCTGTCCATCCAAAGGTTGCCTGGAAGATATTGCTTGTTGTGATAAGGCCGCCCATTGTGCATTTTATGTTTAAGTTGTTTTTTTAATATGTATATATATCATGTGTTTGGTGTACAATAAAGAGTACTATCTATATATCTATCATGTATTCCATTAAATTAAAATATTTCCGTATTAAATTAAACTACTAATTACGTCTAACAGTATACTGCAGTTAACAATAACGTTAAACTAAATATATTTTTACATATTTCTTATAAATAGTTAAATTAATTAGTAAGGTATAGAAAATTATTTAAGTAAATAATGTTATTGCAATGCTATTTTAAAATATTTTGCAATACTATTTATATAAATAGTATTGCAAAATATTTTAAAATAGCAAAACAATATCTATTATTGGAACCTATCTTAAAAAACATCTTGCAAGGTATAGTCTGCTTTTTATGATAAGTATTTCCTTAAATTAAGCTTATTTGAGTGTCATAAGCCTAAACAAGCTTTCAGCTGCCTCAGAGTTAGGTTGAGCTAGAATACTCTTGAAACTACCAACATCAAACCTGTTCAAGCCATAGTCACTCATCTGTACTCTCATGGACTCATACCGAACACACTCTATCAATAGATGATATATGTCCTCATATACACCGCAATCCTCACAAATAGGTGAAGCAGTCTTTCTCATCATGAAGTAAAATTTATTACATGTAATGTGTCCTGATCTAAGTCTATGAGCTGTAATAACTAACTTTCTGTTCAAGTTAGTATAAGCACACCAGGGTATACGGAGAGGCTAACACTGAATGGTTTTATACCATATACCTTTTTCAAAAGAACATTGATTAAAGTATTCCTTCCAGTTATCATAACAAATTTGTTTATATTTAGGTAAAAAATCCGAATAGTCCGGTATAAAGCTAATGTCTTTGCCGTTTGCAGCAGCATTTTTTGCAATTATATCAGCCTCTTCATTACCTCGTAACCCTACATGTGATGGAACCCACTGCAATCTCAGATGCACACCACTTTGGCGAAGTTGGTCTATTTTAGAAATGATAACATATGCTAGCGATGCACCTCTGAAACCAGAGGCGCATCGAGCTAAATGTTGTAAACAACTTTTGCTATCCGTCAACACGACCACCTTCTTATGCTGTATATAATTATTTATGAAATAGGATAATGCTTCAGAAATTGCAACGAGTTCCAAAGTCATGATACATACTTCTTTACTAATTCTAAAACAATTATCTTGGTTTGAAATGTATGTATTTGGTATATAAAAGGCTGCTCGCTGGCCATTTACATTCTTTGACCCATCAGTAAAAATAAAAAACCAGTCTTTATACATACTATACAAATCTTGAATTATTGAATGATGTAATAAATTTCTATCATAGGATTTTTTGGATTTTCTTATACTATCCAGATCTATATTAATAAATTCACTAGTATTAAAGTTAGTTACCCATATATCTAAATTAAACATTTGCAAGGGATTTCTTGATGCAATCTGTTCTTCTTTAACTTCATTATAAACTGATACAAGCAAAGGAAACATTTTATTTTTCCAATAATTACTAGTACGCAAGGTGTAAAGATCACATAGTAGCTTATGTATCACATTATTCTCTGTAGACTTAGATTTTAGACAATATTTGTATATTAAGTATTTTCTAAGAAATTGCAGTGGAGGTACACATAGTTCACTCTCCATCACATGAATAGGAGTGGTTTTAATAAATCCCCCTATTATTCTTAATGCCTGATTTTGAATTTTATTTATTTTATTTGTTTTGTTTTATTTGTTTTATCTAAATTAATTTTGGCACAGCTAGCATACAAAATACTACCATAGTCTACACGACTTCTGATCAAAGCAATATAAATGTGTCTTAAATGTTTGGGATGTAAGCCCCAGGAAGTACCAGCCAAAACTCTTAGTAAATTAAGATTTCTTTGTGACTTTTCCACAATAACATTTATTTGTTTAGTCCAACACAAACGTCGATCCAACCAAACACCTAAATATTTATAATTATCCAAGACATTCAATGTACAATTATTCAATTTTAAATCAACCTCTAACTTTTTAAACCCTCTAGTGAAGACACATACTTTTGATTTAACTGCAGATAGTTCTAAACCAATATTACTTAAAACATTAAAAATTTGATCTAAAGCTGCTTGAACACAATATTTACTTTGCATGAGGAGCAACCCATTATTGCGGTGACATTGTGTATCTATAATATTAAAATAAAACATTTTAAAGCAATTTTTAAGGAGATTTATAAAATAAAGATATTTTTTGATTTTGAATATGAGTTGACGTTTGTTTGACAGCTAAGTATATGAATTCTAAAATCAATATACTGTAATTTAAAAAAAAATACATTAAAATAAAACAAAGAAACATAACTCCAGTGGAAAGTTCCGGCACATATAAAAAGTATGTATGTGTGTGTTACTTAATAAAAATAAACAAACTTTATAAAACATAAAAATTATGATAACGGATCGCGACCGCGATAAGTAAGCTCCGATTGGTATAAAAACTGCATGTACGGGTGGAGATGGCACAGTTGACAGCGGCTGTGGAGAGATGAAGACTGCCGTGATCCTCGCCGGGCTCGTGGCCCTCGCCTTGGGCGTAGCCGTCCCACATACCACCTACCATAAGTTTAAGCCTGGTAAGAAATTTCAAAACAATATTTTACATTTTGTGGAGGAATGTAAATTAATGTAAAGAATTTGTCAAATAAAAGTGAATAATTTTTATAAGCTGTCTATGCTACAATTTGAAAATATGTTTTAGTACTTCAGATATAACTATCTAGTTATTGTAATAAATACTAAAGGACTGGTTTAATTTTTGGATGTGTCTGTAGCAGTAGTAAAACCAAATAGATCCAGGTATTGTCTAAGTACATTGGATTCCTAAAACATTTTTTATCTATTTTATTATTTTAACAGTTGATGCAGAGTTCGCTTTAAAACAAAAGAAAGTGCTCTCTCTGTTCGAGAAAGTAGACGAAAATGACCAATCGACAGACTGTCACAAAGCTGGCATGAAGTACAACATTGAGGCTAACATTGATAAGTACACAGTAAGTTATTTTTAATATTTTAATGTCATAATTAAGAACGCAAATTATGTCCAAAGTACACTTTTAACGGATAATATTCCCTTTTACAGAACAAGAAAGCAGTTGAAGAGTTCTTGAAACTATACAAAACTGGTTTCATGCCCAAATATCATGAGTTTTCCATCTTCTATGAAAAGATGAGGGATGAAGCTATCGCTCTCTTCCACGTCATGTACTACGCTGATAACTTTGAAACCTTCTACAACACTGCAGCATGGGCCAAAGTGTACCTTAACCAAGGGCAGTTCTTATACGCGTACTACATTGCCGTACTTCAAAGGGCCGATACGCAGGGAATTGTGCTACCAGCTCCTTATGAACTCTATCCTCAATATTTCTTCAACATGGAAGTTTTCTATAAGCAGTACGCAAAATATTTCTACAACACTGAGAAGTGGGATTCCGAATATGGTGTAGTAAAGGAAAACAACAACTATGTATTCTATACCAATTATTCTAGCTCCCTTACATATCCCAACGTTGAACAGAAGCTAGCGTACTTCACTGAAGATGTTGGTTTGAATGCTTACTACTATTATTTCCACACTCATCTACCTTTCTGGTGGAGCTCGGCAAAATACGGTGAATTTAAAGAACGCCGTGGAGAGATCTACTTCTTCTTTTATCAACAACTGTTGGCTCGTTACAACATGGAGCGACTTGTCAATGGACTGGGTGAAACTCCTGAGTTCTCATGGTTCCTGCCTTTCAAGACTGGTTACTACCCACAACTGACGGCGGGTTACATTCCATTTGCCCAGAGGAGCAACTACTATGATATCCACAGCGAGAAGAACTATGAGCCCGTTCGTTTCTTAGACGCCTACGAGAAGACCTTCTTCCAATACTTGCAACAGGGCCATTTCAAGGCTGTAAGTACTGCAATAATTAAATATGAACTCTTATTTTCTCGAAAATATTTACCGAATATGATTTTTTTACAGTTCGACAAGGTAGTTGACTTCACCAACCCGAAGGCAATCAACTTCGTCGGTAACTACTGGCAGACCAATGCTGACTTGTACTCTGAAGAACACATCGAAAATTACCAGCATTCTTACGAAATTACTGCCCGTCATGTGCTCAGTGGAAGTCCCAAACCTTATGACAAGTCAGTAACTTTACTAATATTTTTCTAATTTCATTATTTAATATCTAAAATTAGTCATATTATTGACATGGACTTTTCACATATTTTTGATAAAATAATAAGAAAAATATTATATTTCGCAGGTATACCTTCATGCCAAGCGCTCTCGACTTTTACCAAACTTCTCTGCGTGACCCTGCCTTTTACCAGCTGTACCAAAGAATCGTCGATTATTTTATTCATTACAAGCAGTACCTGCAACCTTATGGTTATGATGATCTTCATTTCGTTGGTGTGAAGATCAATGACGTCAAAGTGGACAAACTTGTCACCTACTTCGACTACTTTGACTTTAATGTTACAAACAGCATGGTGTTCACCGCAAAGGAGCTGGAAAACTACAAGTCTAGTTACCTGATCCGCCAGCCTCGTCTGAACCATGAACCCTTCTCTGTCAACATCGATATCAAGTCTGATGTAGCTTCTGATGCAGTTTTCAAAATCTTCATTGGACCTAAATATAATAGCAACGGGTATCCAGTAAACATTGAGGAAGACTGGATGAAGTTCTACGAATTGGACTGGTTTGTACACAAACTTATTCCAGGAGTCAACAAGGTAGAACGCAAATCTAGCCAGTTTATGTTCTTCAAGGAAGACAGCCTACCTACAACTGAGATTTACAAGTACCTAGAAGAAGGAAAGGTTCCTTTTGACATGTCTGTTACCCCTTACAACATGCCCAATAGAATGATGCTGCCTAAGGGTACTCACGGTGGATATCCATTCCAGCTATTTGTATTCGTATACCCATTCAATGGTGTTGCCAAGCAAGAGGAAACGTTCAATAACTTTGTCGCCGACAACAAACCCTTCGGCTATCCTTTCGACCGTCCTTTGAACGAGGCCTACTTCAAACAGCCGAACATGTTCTTTGAAGACGTTGAAATTTACCACAAGGGCAAAGTATTCCCTTACCAGCTTAACACTCCAGCTTACTTTACTCAGAACAAGTCTTAAAATGTTGATATATTCCGTCTACTAGTCCTGTCGTAATCTATTGAGTAATGTGCAGAATACAACAATAATATTATATGTATATATATAAATAAAATATTTAATTACAAACAATTGCTGATCTTGTTACATAAACAACTTCTTTTTTATTGGGGTTCGTACAAATCAAAAATAAATAAGGAAACGAAATATTTCTTATGTACTATTAAGATGGGTTGCAACGGATAACAAGTATAAATTGGCAGATTTAAACGAATTACCTACAGGCATTATTGCGGTTTGATAATTGATATAAGTATTTTTATTAGGCTAATCTCGGGTGGACAGATTTTCCCGGGACTTTGGCTGGCAGGTAGCTGGTGTTATAAGGAGTAATTTGAGCTACTTTTCCTCTTAAAAAAAGAATTAGTGTCGAATTAGTGACGAAGCCATGTGAGAACTGCTAGTCAATAATAACATTAGTACCTAGAAGAACGAAACACTTTAAAACTAGACGTAATTACAAACTTAAAAAAAAACCGAACATAATATTTAGGAAGTTCGATAAAAGACAAATCGACCTATACATAGAATAAGGTGATACATGATTATAAAACCAAATTACTTTTTTTGTATTAATAAGGTTGGATTTATTTATATATTGACCCTTATTCAATCGCTATCTTCGTTACTACAAAAGTTTTTGATTTTTTTGTTTTAGTAGTGTATATAGATAAGTCTAACCTTATTAATACAAAAAAAGTAATTTGGTTTTATAATCATGTATAACCTAATTCTATGTATAGGTCGAAATGTAGTGTTTACAACTACAACGTGATGGTCATGTTACATTACAATATAAATAACTACAATTTATGTTTACGTGTGAAGTGTGCATAGCATTGAACATTGAACTTTACTGATTCGAACTAACAAAGCACACTTATACAATGCATAAAGGTAATTTACACCTATGTAGGAACCAATTACGGTACGGTCCGGTTACGTAAAAATTTACGTTTTTTGCATATCGAGGTTCGACTTTTACAGGTTATACTGTATTATAAATGCCAATCCGTACTCAAATATGAATAAGAGTTGTTCGCTACTCCTTCCCGCAAAAGCGGACGTACAGTTTTTGATGATATTTGAAAACTATAACTTATAAATGAAATGCGAACTGAGATCCACACAGATGAAGCCCTGCATCAAAACAAGTAATAGTATACAAATAGATACATAAATAGGAAAGTTTGCGAAGATGTTCGGAATGTTTCACATCTATCACGATCTAACCACTGAACGGATTAGGATACAGAAACACAGATAGATTGCATCACTGTATAAGGTATAGGCATACTCCCGTATGCCTGTGGCTATCAAGATGACATGACATCAAAATTATAGGCAAACGCTCGTTACTCGTGTTTAAAATATCAGTTACATCATTTGTCTACTTAACTCTCTGGTTTTCAAAGTGGCTATTACACGTAGGCTTATCAGCGTCACCTTATATCACCTTACATCAACACTAAGACTAAGTGTAAGTCGGAAGGTCGCAGTTGGTGTTGATCGTAAGATCAAAACAAAAAAAAGTACGTATATTATTTCTTGCATACATTACAGCCGAGTCTCTTATAGTCTAGTCTACTAATTAAAAAACGTGTTAATTCTTACTACTGCGAATTAAAAAACGTGTTTTAAATTAAAGCACCTGAAATCACCTAAACGAAATTAATTTTTTTAAATCATTATTTTGCTTAACTAACTTTTATATGACAAAAAACGTTTTTGCAAAAATTTGTATTGTCCCATGTCAATGAAGTCAGGATCTGATGATGGAATTCTGATAAAATTTAGAGAAACCCTCGAAAATTGTAGAAACGAATAGTGTTTCTGTTAACTTTTCATTATTACTTACAGACACTATCGCCAAAAAAAAAATACATCTAAGCCGAAATATTGACAGGTAACCGGTGAAGTTTTTTTTACATTTTCAGATTATTATTTTCCGTTCGGTTACAGTACGCACCTTCAGGACGAAAACGGCACAATTCGAAAAAATCGAGAATTGAGTTAATCACATAAAATAACTTAAAATGAAATTCTCAACGTAACAATATTATATGTATTACAATATATATATATATATATATATACAATATTGTATATATACAATATTAATGTGTATTCGGGCGGAAACAAGACGAAAGTGTTATATCGGTCTCTTTCATACGTGGCAAAATGCGGGGCTGCATCGGGGGGGAATCGACGCAGTTAGTGTTGCGCTCGCATCGCTAACTGCAGGACGTCGCGCAGTCAGCCGTGTAATGACCAAAAGCTTATTACGTCGTTTTCATTCCGAAACAATTGGTAAGTTCTGTTTCGATATTTAATATGGAAACGACCAATTTAGCCTTGCTATTGTTTTCTTCCGATTTATAAGGTAACATTGGCGACTTATTCAGATTTGTCGCATTTTAGTATTAAAGTCACCTATAATTCCAATAACGGATTTAAGTTTGTGTCGTGTTAATAATAACCTACGATGCATGTTTGGTACTAAATTTGACCTATGAGAAATTGAGTCGTTTTTTTATTTATTAAATTATTATTGTTTGTGTCTTATTGATTGTTATGCCATTTATTTATTTCTTTCTAGATAAAAGAGAAGACGAAATGGGTAATGTGTCACTACACAATTACTGAGCAATTACTGATCGTTCATTGAAAACTCCCCACAGTATACAAAGACTGATAACAGCAACATTTTTAACTTGACCCATTCTATAGAAACGGTAAGTGAGAGATATGTCTCTAAGCCCTGCCTATTACAGTAAAAAAACAAAATAATAATAATTTAAGATATCACTATCTGAGCGCATAGGTAAATTTGCCAACTAACACGCGGCACAAATAATATAAATTATATCATTGAGTATCAGTCCGTCGAGTTCGAGTACTTATATTAATCTACTTTACTTACCTCTACGCTTTGGTCCTTTTTTCAGCAACGAATGGACTCTTCAGACAAAGAGTCAATTCTTAATCAAAACACACCTACCAGAAGACATATTGAGGGTAAAAGAGTATCTTCATCATCTCGTTCAAGTTCATCGTGCTCTAGTTGCAGCTCTTCAAATGCTAGCTCCTCAAGGTCCAATGCATCCGCTTCAAATTCTGACGTGATCACCTCTCATATTAATGTAGATGGTGAAAGTACCAGCCAATTAGCTACAAGAAGTGGCAGAGCTATTCCCAAATCAAATTATTGCGTATCACCTGTCAATGGCCCTGAAAGTGACCTTGATCTAAGCGACGATGATCCCACCTTTCAAGACCCCAACGAAATTTGTCGTCATAGAAGTTTGTCCTCATCTTCCACCGATTCAAAACCTGAAACACCCGAAAATGAGATACAACAAACTCAACCACGAAAGTCAAGAAAAAGGCAGCGCAATCCAGCGTCTTGGAAACAATATGTTACTAAGGGATTGCGCAACAAAGGAAAACCTTACAAGTCTTTATCAAAATCTAAAAAAGAAGTCCCTGCCCGTTTTGTAAAAAGCGCATGCACCCCATGTCGATTGAAATGCCCTGACCAAATTAATGAATCCCAAAGAACTGCAATTTTTTAATCATACTGGAACCTTATAAGCATGGAATTTAAAAGATCCTTCATTAGTTCTTGCATGATGGAAGTTAAACCTAAATATAAATACACCAATGCTGAAAAGCCCAGAGCACCAAATAATGCGTTTTTCTTCACTGTTAGCAATCAGAAAATATGAGTTTGTAAAACTTTTTTTATCAACACTTTAGATATAACAGAAAGACAGATAAGAACTACAAAAGAAAAAACGAGTCAAAACGGATTCATAGCTGAAGATCGAAGAGGAAAGCACACTAATAGAAAGAAAATTGACGAGACTGTTATAAAAGATATTGAAAACCACATAAATTCAATTCCAAGGGTAGAATCACACTACTTAAGAGCCTCCACATCTAGGGAGTTCATTGAAGGAGGCAGGACTATAAAAGATCTTTGTAGAGACTTCTCAGAAGCAAGAGATCCAAATAAACCCAAAGTAGACTACTGGCTATACAATCAAATTTTCAATAATAATTTCAACTTAAGATTCTTTCAGCCTAAAAAAGATCGTTGTGATCTATGTTCGGTGTACGAAATGGCATCTGTCGATCATAAAATAGAATTGAAAGAAAAATACGATACTCATTTAAAAGAGAAAGACCTTTGTCGCCTTGAAAAGAAGAACGACCGGAGAAATATTAGTGAAGGAAATATATGTACCCTATATGATTTGCAAGCAGTCATGCAATGCCCTTTGGGAAACTCGAGTTCTTTTTATTACGTATCAAAACTCAACTGCCTTAATTTTACTATGGCTGAGCTTGCTAAGAAACCTGACAAGAAAACAAATAAAGGACAGGAAGATGAAGGGAACCAGGGAGAAGACAGTACTGAAGAAGAAACTATAGGCGCCTATGTGGATGTATATAATTACTTTTGGGATGAAAGGCAAGGAAAAAGGGGGCAAACAAAATAGGATCGTGCATATTTGAATATTTAAAAAATGTCAGTGAAAAATATCCTGATAAACAACTGAATATAATTTTTTATTCAGATAATTGCTGTGGGCAAAATAAAAATAGGTTTATCGCATGTCTATACACGTATATTGTGTCTAACTTTCAAATTTCAAATATAATAAGTATAACTCACAAATTTCTCATTCGCGGCCACACACAGAGCGAAGGTGACAACGTCCACAGCTTAATAGAAAAGGAAGTGAAAAAAAACCTTAAATCTGGACCAATTTACACATCTCACCAGTATGTTGCCCTTATAAAAAGTGCCAAGAAGACGGGAAACCCCTTCAAGGTGCTCGCACGTAATTATGACTTTTTTATTGATTTAAAAACCTTTTTTTTTTTTTTTTGCGTGTGGAAACCCCCTCGGGCCGTCACCCCACCGGGGTTTTCGGTGGGGCGGTGTGTCGGAATCGAACCGACTAAAACCACACGGTGTGCCGTACTGCGCCTTAAGTAGGAGGGATCCGGGAACAGCTTTTATTAAGACATCCGGACCCCCCCTAGCGACTGCCCGCAAACGCGCGGGCACCACCTTCGGGTGAAGAACCTCTCAATTAGGCGACGTGCAGGCACACGCGGACGCCGCCTCCTCGCGGGGGGCCACTATAGCGGGTGGAGGGGAAAAACCCGTCCCGTCCACCCGCGGCCACACTCAGGGCGGCATGAGGCGCTGGTAAGCGCGCCTCCGCCACCCGGTTCGCCGGCGGCGAATTAAGTCCGAGTGGAGGTCGTCCTCCCGGACCCTTTCCGCCGCCTCCTTCTGCGAGATGACTTCCTCACAGAAGGTAGCGACCGCGGTAAAATTCCTGTCGCTACCGGCCATGGAGCGTATGACAGCCGGTAGCGACAGATCCACTCCAATGACTGCAGTGAGGGCCCGACGCTGCGCCGCCCAACTGGCGCAAACCGCCAGCGTGTGCTGAGCCGAGTCCTCACTGCAGTCGCAGTGGTGACAGGCGGGACTCAATTCCCTCCTAGCGACCGAGTGCAGGTACTTCCCGAAGCAGCCGTGCCCGGAAAGAACCTGCGTCAGTCGGAAGGAAAGGGTCCCGTGCTGCCGCACTGCCCACTCGACGATGACCGGCTGGAGCGCCTCCACGGCGGCAAAGCCAGCACGTGGAGCCTCCAGCCGGGACGACCAACGAGCCATCGTGGCTCGGCGAGCGGCCTCACGCCACTCGCGTACCTCTTCGGGCGGGGGCCGACTGCCGCTTCCCGCCCGGAACTCAGTCGTCCGCCGATAAACTTCGGCGAGCACTTCCGCCTCCAAATCCCACGGGGGTGTCCCGGCCAACGCGCACGCCGCCTCCGTCGACACAGTGCGGTAGCCGCGTATGGCTCTAACCGCCATAACCCTCTGAGGGTGCCAGAGGCGCGCCCTATTCTGGGCGGTCAGAGCCCCCGCCCACACCGGTGCACCGTAAAGTGCCATTGACCGGACAACCCCCGTGTACAGCCGTCTAGTAGCGACGCTGGGTCCACCCAAATTGGGCAAGAGTCACCCAAGGGCGGACGCAGCGCCGACCAGCTTTGGAGCAAGCTGCAGGAAGTGCTCGTCGAAGCGCCACCTTCCGTCAAGGATCAGGCCCAGATATTTGATGTGGGCCTGAACCGGTACGAGGACCGAGTTGACCTCAATAGAGGCGCCAGGGGGTGGACCACGACAGGGCCCATGAAATAATAGGGCCTCCGTCTTATCCAGGGCCACCCGCAAACCCAGCGCCTCTATGCGCCCGACCACCAGAGAGACTCCCCTGGTGGCCAGGCGCGCCGCCTCCTGAAAGTTCGCCCCCCGGGCTGTGACCAACGTGTCATCGGAGGGCCCAGTCGTACCCCATGTTCCACAGGAGTGCTCCAAGGACAGACCCCTGCGGAACACCGCACGACATGGGCCGACGACTCAAAACTCCATCTCGGTCCTCGTACATGACGGTACGCTCCTCTAGATAGTCTGCCACTAGCCGCCTCAGGTGCCCTGGCACTCCGTGATAGTGGAGTGCTTCCCTGATGCAGCTGAATGGCAGACTATTGAATGCGTTGGCGATGTCCAACGACACCGCCAACAACACGCCGCCACAGCTCACTACCTCTTCGGTCACGGCCCTCAGGCGCAACACAGCGCCGACCGTCGAACGCCCCGCTCGAAAACCGAATTGGGCGTCCGACAAATCGGGGCCGACCTCGCCAAGGTGCCGGACGATGCGGGCAGAGAGGACCCTCTCAAACAATTTACCCGCCTCGTCCAGCAACACGATGGGCCTGTAGGCCGCGACCGAGTCGGTAGGCCGTCCCGGCTTCCTTAAAAGGACCAGCTTCCCGCTCTTCCAGCAGTCAGGGAAGCGCCCGGACGCCAAGCAAGCGTCGAACACTTCCCTGAGGCGGTCGGACATGTGGTCGAGGGCGAGAGCCAACACTCGGGTAGGGATCCCGTCTGGCCCGGGGGCGGTGTTCTTGGAACGGATCCGTAGAACAGCCGCCCCTACCTCCTCCTCCGTGACGGGTGGAACACTATGTTCCTCGTCCTCCCCGTCGTCTCCGGCCAAGGGGGCCGTCGATGGGGGTACGTGCTCCACCCGTTGCGGGAAAAGGCCCTCAATTGAATTAAAAACCTATCATGACCAGTGGGGTTATAATTTTAACAAAGACGATGAGCGCAACCCGGTCTTGGAACGATATTAAGGTATTAAGATTCTTAAAAGACGAACCTTTTGTTTTCTTCTTTAATACTTCTTACACGCAAGAAAATTTTAACCGTGTGAATATGAGAAACAAACAAAAACGAATGCCTAAAATTGAAGATGTTAGCTCAATCCCGAAAGCATACTCAAATAAAATAAAACTAAGTGAAAATAAAAAGAAGGGACTAAACGAATTACTGCGGAAAAATTTAATACCCAGTTTTTATATAGATTTCTACAGATCGTTTTGGATGATTAAAATGACTGACTGTAAGATAGAAAGCTCTTAGTGAACGAAGATTTTGATTAGGTAGTCTATTGATTCTAAAGACTGCTGTACAACTTATTTTTATTTTATTACCTTGATGAGAGTTTTTTTGAAGATTTTTACATAAATTACGTTTCTTACGGACTACTTTTTGTAACATATTTCCTAATGAACAAAGATCTCCTTTAATTTTAAGCGTTGATGATGAGTTGTGTTTTAGTGATTTTTATAAATAGAAATTTTGTTATACTTTTGGAATGGAAAAAGTTCTCTACTTATTTCTTTTTAAGTTTAAATTTTTCTTTTGAGATTTATTTATTACAGATGAGTGCCTAAGGAACAAATATCTCAGTATTTTATTATAAGGGTTGATGTTGATTAACTGCCAAAGGATTATAATATGCTTAAACAAATTTCGTTATTGTTTCCATTCAAAACATTGTCATTAATAAAAACAAAACGTTTTTTTTTCTGCCCAAATGACGCATTTTTCACTTAGGGGTATCCTATCATTTGCTATTTATAAGGAAAAAATAGACCTAAGCCTGAAAACGTACAAACAATACATAATGTTATAAAAGAAAAAAGTGGCGTAAAGCTTAAACTTTCACATTTAAAACATTTATTTATTATTTAATAGACGCAACTCCTGATCTATCATATTTATATAATTTTTTTCGGTCCAAAAATGACTGATAAAATAAAATACCTTTTCTTCTTTAATATTCCTTTGAATTATTAGGTTTTTTTATTGCATAATAGTAGCTGAATAACTTATTTATAATTTGCAGAACTAATATAGGCACTGACGTAAATAATCAGGAAATAATAGACGAAAGACTGCGCAAGTGTCAAAATTTTAAAACTTGTTTTGCTTTTTCCCAAAAAGTTGCTTTTTTGAGTTACGTCGTTTTCATCCTGAAGGTGCGAGTAGTGTGAAATCTTATGTTACACCGTGACTAAACAAAGCTCAGAAGCAAACATTTATTTGTTGCGGGGGTGGACCTTAGTATTGACTGGGAGTAATCTGTTAAGTATACCGAGGGGGCCCATAGTTTCTAGGAAACGGCACTGACTGACTGACTATAGCAACAGTCTCCTAACTGTTAGGTCGTCACAGTTGTTTTATGACGATTTTCTGCGAGGAGAAGATCTTGCGCAAGAAGGTGGTGACGGTGTAGAAACTTCTAGGCGGAATCTTTTCACTCGCGCTCTCATGCGTACGCTAAGAGTGGCCGTAGGTGTAAGAGACGAGTTTTATGTTCTTCACCCGAAGCAGTCTCCCGTGAAGGGGATGTCTGAACAGTTGCCCTCCGCGAGCCAGCGCTGGGTGGATCATTGGCGGCAAAAGGTCGCCGTACCGACAGTCAACTCATAACCGGCGCTGTGAGACACACCGTGTGTTTTTAGACGGTTTAAGCCTGATATACGGCCTCACAAATAGCCCGAACAGGTAACCTTCAACACAAAAAACAAATGAGTAGTATGTTATCACGGCCAAATTATGTCGTTATTTCACGTGTAAGCAACCAAAACAACCTTATTCGTACGCTCCAGGTTGTTTCACCACCAATACAGTATAAAAAATCCTGCCTGGAGAAAGAGATGCAATGCCTATGTTAAGCGACAAATTGCTGTTTTCATAAAAAACGCGAACGAAGTCGCTGGCACAGCTAGTAATGACAATAAAAACTATTGATCATTGAGGTCAAGTTCCGGGAGTCAACATTCTTTTTTGGAAATTTCCTCTTCTTTCAGAATCTTTTTGTTTCATTTGTACCACCAATAGCTTTTGAGTTATTTCCAAAAAGTAGACTCCTCTTTCGGAACTTTCCATTGTTTATAACTTTTGCAAGGTTAATGTGCGGATTTCTTTATGCACATTTTTCTAGACGTCTTGATGAATCCAACGAGCTATCGCACGTATTTTAGTTCGCAGTATCAAGAATTAACACGTTTTTCAACTTGTTGACTCGGCTATTACTAAACTTATGACTCTCCAACTTTCGTGCAACTATTACTGCCACTTCACCGAAACGCACATTTTCGATACCACAGGACATACTGATTTCATTCTAAACAGGTCTGATTAGGTTAGGACTTGTTGTCCAAACATTTGATTGGGCAGAAAAAATATGCAGAGTACTGATAATAGTACAACATTTTCATAAGAATATAAATGGAACATTTATATTCTTAATATGTTAAAATAATATCTCGTTTAGAATAGAAAAATGTAAAAAGCTTGGATATTTAATCTTTATTTACTCTTACTGAAATCAAGCACCATACCAGGCTAGGCCCACTCCGGTCAGTAGGTGTGAAGTTACAGGTACCTAGCAGCGGCGACGAGTCGAGCGAAATTCAGTGGGCTGCCACGCGCCGGCCGGGTAGCACGTTACATCGATACTCACTCACGCGCTACGTCGCTTCGTCCGTTCGTCGCTTACGAATTACGTTTCCCGTATTTACGTAGTTAGATTATATTATTAATGATAATCAGTATAGTCAGATATTTACAAGTTCTGTTTACAAGGTCAAGTTTAGCTATGATAAGTATATTTATTTATTAGGACCACAACAACTGATACACATCTTCTATCTATACTCTATAGAAATAAAT
This sequence comes from Callimorpha dominula, assembly GCA_949752705.1. NCBI lineage: Eukaryota > Metazoa > Arthropoda > Insecta > Lepidoptera > Erebidae > Callimorpha > Callimorpha dominula. The sequence continues at coordinate 12,164,178 of OX457007.1, forward strand.
AAAATTGGAGTGTCTGTTTGTAATATTAAAATAACCGCTTTTTACTAAGTGCATTTGGATGTATGTACGGTACATATACCAAAACAACATGTTTTACAATTTTTGTCTGTCTGTCTGTCTGCTTGTTTCGGCTAATCCCCGGAACAGGTGGACCGATTTCCACGGGACTTTCACTGTCAGATAGCTGATGTTAAAAGGAGTAACTTAGTCAAGTTTAGCTTTGATAAGTTTAGGACTACAATAATTTTGTCTGTCTGTCTGTCTATTTGTTCGGCTAATCTCCGCAACGGGTTTACCGATTTCCATATGACTTTCACTGGCAAATAGCTGGTGTTATAAGGAGTAGGGTTCCGCGATTTGCTTTGCATATACCTACCTAATTAAACACCTAAAAGAGATAGTTTCATTCCAAGGTACACACTAACGTTATGGCAAATGCCCATCTTCTTAGAGATTAAAGTATTTATGCAGAGATTGTGAAATAAAATAGTTTTCTTTAATATAAGTTACATCTACGTAGGTACTACTAAGTAGGTAAATACCTAGTCTAGGTTTATTTAAAACTTCATTTGTTCACAGAAGTAAAGTAATAGGCACATAACTGGTTATTAAATATTTAGATTAATTCTTCTTACAGAAACCTTAACGGCATCAGAACAGATAAGAGTTATGCGATAGAAAGAGATGCAAGTTTTAGGTTAATATAAGCCATTTGGAATTGGCGGTGTGCGATCTGAATTGCACCTTATTGTGTCGGAGCAAGAGTCGCTATTTATTTAAATGGTATTGCGAAGGGGTCCTTCTGTACTAGTACTATTATGTATTCTGTGACCATACGTGAAGAACCCGCACAGGGCCATGCACACGCACAAGCACTAACTCGTACACCCTGTTAGATAAATGCTAATTGCAACAACGTATATTTTTTTATGAAATGAAATAACAATTTCATAAATATTTAAATTAACTACTTATTTAGAAATAAATGCCTAATTGGTAAACCTTTTCCAAAATAAAGAATCCCACTAATATTATAAATGTGAAAGTTTGGATGGATGGATGTTTGTTACTCTCTCAGGCAAAAACCACTTAACCGATTGCGATGAAACTTGGTATATAGATAGCTGGAGACCTGGATTAACGAATAGGCTACTTTTTATCCCGATATTCCTACGGGACCGGGACTTACGCGGGTGAAACCGCGGGGCGCTGCTACTAAGGTTATAAAGTGCTTATTTTTCATAGAATGCGATAAGTGTCGATCAAAATTAAAAGAGCTACTGTAGACCAATCAGGCACAGTTGCTAGATTCTGTGGAACGATGAAGACTGTCCTGATCCTCATAGGGCTTTTAGCCCTTTTCTTGGACGTGGCCGTTCCATACCTTGATTACAAATTCAAGAATGATGAGAAATTACTTTTGATTTTTTTAATTTTCGTCATTCGTTGAAGGTAGTCACTGTTCTGTCAGTTTTCAACTTTCTATATTCTTCAAACCACCTACTACATACTGTTATTTTTTGGATGTATTGTCCGTGATATAGTAAATTTCATAGTGCGCTAGAGTAAAATATATTGTAGTAAATTTAAGGGTGGAATACATTAAACTGGAGTCAAACATAGGACACAGGGTGCATTTTCTGCCACCCTTTTGTTTTTTGATATGCAGAGAAGCATTGGTGGTGCTGTCAACTCTTCAATTGTTACTCCTGCTAATTCTTTTCTTCAATTGATTTCGAATTCAAAGACATAAAAAGCCGGAAGGAGCTGAAACTTTCCTTGCAGTTAAATAGAAATTACAAAGACTGAGACCGTAAATTTTCCCTTTAGACAAATACGAATGGAACAAGTTAAATGGCCGTTAAACAGTATTTAAAATTTATTCGACAAGAAAGACATAACTACTTTATTCTTCAAAATATGCAAGACGATCACCCTCTCGAAAGGAGTTGAGAGTGTAGACGAAAATGACCATTCGGCAAACTGTCACAAAGTTGACATGACATTGAAGCAAACATCGACAAGTACACTGTAAGTACTAAAACAGTTACAATTTATTTGTTAATAACAGAGTTCTAATGTTTTCTTTATTGAAGCTTGTAGATTAAGATATTCAAATGATAGTACAGTACATTATATTTTTACAAGCTTTTATTAAGTAAGTTAAATTTGACATACTTTCCGGTTTCCGATTGAACTGAGATTTTACACGCATCTGTATATCACATGACAATGCAATATTTTAAAACCGTTTAAAACTGGTTATTACCCGCAATTAAACACTGGTTTCCTTCCATTCCCTCAAAGAAGCAACTACTATGATATTCATAGTGAGAAGAACTACGAAGCCATCCATTTCTTAGATGCTTATGAGAAAACGTTATTCCAGTACAGGCCATTTCAAGGCTCTAAGTATTCATGATGTAATCATATCAATTGGTGCATTAAAAATAACAATTCTAAGTTATTTGCATAAAGTAGTAGACTTTACCAACCTGAAGTCAATCAACTTCGTTGGTAACTACTGGCAGACCAACGTCGACTTTACTTTGAGGAGCACATCGAATTAGCAGCTATCTTGTGAAATTACTGCACATCATGTGCTAAGTGGAAGTCCGAAGTCTTGTGACAAGCAAGTACAAGAAGTATTTTTTTTTATCTTAGTAAAGTACAGAATAATATCTGCCAATTTAAAGCCCAAGCATTTGATTCTGGGTTTGCTTATATCGATGCCTAAACTTGTGATATAATACAGGTTTTTGCTTTAGGCGGTCTATTTATTTAAAATAATCGGACTCGATGAGAAAGGACCAGGGACCAGTAACTAAGCGGGGGTAATGTCACGGCACAGATAGTTTTGAAATTAAATTCAAAGAACTTTTTTGAATGTTATTTTTTGGAATAACAAATTTCATGTTTAATTTACAGATATACTTTTATTCTAAGCGCTCTAGATATCTACCAAACTTCTCTCCCTGACCCTGCTTAATACCAGCTTTATCAAAGGATCGCAGATTATTTCATTCATTACAAGCAGTAGCCCTGCACCCTTACGGTCATGATGATCTTTACTTCGTTGGTGTTAAGATCAATGACTTTCAAGTTGATAAACTTGTCACTTATTTTGAATGCTTTGACTTCAATGTTACGAACAGTATGATGTACACTGCCAAGGAGTTAGCACAATATAAGTACTATATATAAGACTTGATTCGTCAGCCTTGTCTAAACCACGACCCTTTCTCCGTTAACATCGAATTTAAGTCTAACGTAGCTTGTGATGCCATCTTCAAGCTTTTCATTGGACCAAAGTACAATAGGAAGGGTTACCCAGTAAACTTTGAGGAAGACTGGATGAAGTTCTATGAATTGGCAGTCCAATTCATAGAACTATAAATAAGTTACCGTACGAACCAGTGTTCGTACGCAAACTTATTTAGGGAAAAAACAAGGTAGAACGCAAATCTAGCGAGTTCATGTTCTTCAAGGAATACAACCTCCCTACAACTGAGATTTACAAGTACCTAGGAGACATGCCCAGAAAGCTTATGTAACCTAAAGGTACTTCTCCGGCCTCCATGAGCGCTGGCCTGGGGGTAACGGGTGAGGCTGCCCGTTACTCTAGCAGAAACAGGCCTGAGACGGTGGTGCGCCGTTCTACACTGAAAGGCCCTCCACGCTATCTAAAGTATTGTTTGTGAATACGGGTGTAAGTGATGTGCAAGTGCGTGCAAGGTAATTGTCATCTTATTTTGGGGAGAAGGAAGGTTAGGGCCTCCGGTAACCTCACTCACACGGCGAAAAGCAATGCAAGCATTATTTCACAGCCGGTTTTCCGTGAGGCCGTGGTATCGAGCGGATTCGAGCCGGCCCATACGTGCCGAAGCATGGCTCTCCCACCTAAAACCACGTATTTTGTTTTTTTTTTGTATTTCTTTTTCTTCCATTATTTCAATTTGTTATTTATTGTTTAATTAATAAGCTCTTTGCTAAAGTCACTCTAGAAATAAATACTTTTTCTTTCTTTTATAAATAATAAAACAACATTTTAATAAGAATAGAAAGTACCTAACATTAAATTAACATCTCGTTTAAAAAGTAATGAAAAACATAAAAAGTGTGGATGATTTCTCTTTATTTCCACTGACTGAAATTAAGCACAATACGTTAAGAACCCGCACTGTAGCGCAGGCAGGCCAGGCCCATGTACACTCACACACCCGCATGCCGTGTTAGATCAATGCTAATTTGATTATAAATGAGAATAATCATTCTATAACTATATAAATTAACTACCTATTTAGAATTAATTACCTAATTAGTAAAACTTATCAAAAATAAACAATAAAGTGATAAAATTATTTTATGATGTTATCACTTTAGTTACTCGTATTATTTTGCATATAATGCGATAAGCGCCGATTAGTATAAAAAGAGCTCCTGTAGACTGATTAGGCACAGTTAGTATATTCTGTGGAACGATGAAGACTGTCCTGATCCTTACAGGGCTTGTAGCCCTTACCCTGGGCGTTGCCATCCCACACAATGATTACAAATTTAAAACCAGTGAGGGATAACTTTTTTATAATACTGTAGTATATTACGTAATGATAGTTTGTGTGTGTGTGTGTAATAAATAAATAAATATTTAAGAGTCAATCAGAGGACCTATAATATTGGCAAAGTAGTACATTTTCTTCTACTCCACTTTGTTAAAAAGAGAAACGTTGGTGGTGATGTCAACTCTACAAATATTACTCCTACTCGATAGCCGCAAGAAGCAGTGTTTTCGTTGTTTCATTGCTGTTAACTTTAAATATGAACTAAGAAATTTGGAAGTTACAGATATTTCAATTGTAAATTTGCCTAGTAAACAAATAAATACGAAGGACACGCAAATCTATGAACACATTGAACTTGGTGTTTATATTTATTTTACTATTTTAACAGTTGATGCAGTTTTCGCTTCAAAACAGAAGAAAGTGCTCTCTCTGTTCAAGAGTGTAGAAGAAAATGACTATTCAGCAGAATGTCACAAAGCTGGCATGAAGTACGACATTGAAGCGAACATTGACAAATACACTGTAAGAGTTTTCGATTTATTACGTATTATGACTTCTAATGTTTCCTTTAACCTTGTAGACAATACAGTGTGCCATATTTTTTCACAGAACAAGAAAGCAGTTGAGGATTTCTTGACGTTGTTCCGAACTGGTTTTATGCCCAAATATCATGTGTTTTCAATCTTTTATGAAAGAATGAGGGATGAAGCTATCGCACTTTTCCACGTCATGTACTATGCTGACAACTTTGAAACCTTCTACAAAACTGCAGCTTGGGCTAAAGTGAATCTTAACGAAGGACAATTTTTATACGCATATTACATTGCTGTACTTCAAAGGATCGACACCCAAGGAATTGTTCTGCCTGCTCCTTATGAACTCTACCCTCAGTACTTCTTCAACATGGACGTTTTCTACAAAATGTACGCGAAAAACTTTCACAACAGGGAAAAGTTTGATACCGAATACGGAATAGTAAAAGAACAGAACGACTACGTGTTCTACGCCAATTACTCGAGCTCACTAACTTATCCCAACATAGAACAGAAGATGGCGTACTTCACTGAAGATATTGGTTTGAACGCTTATTATTACTATTTCCACACTCACCTGCCTTTCTGGTGGAACTCTGAAATATTCGGAGAATTTAAAGAACGTCGCGGCGAAATCTACTTCTACTTCTATAATCAACTGTTGGCACGCTACGACTTGGAGCGCCTCACTAATGGTATTTGTGATACTTTTGAGTTTTCTTGGAATTCACCGTTTAAGACTGGTTATTACCCAATATTGAGTACTGGTTTCCTACCATTCGCTCAAAGAAGCAACTACTATGATATTCATAGTGAGAAGGACTACGAGGCCATCCGTTTCTTGGATGCTTATGAAAAGACGTTCTTCCAGTACCTGCAGCAAGGCTATTTCAAGGCTGTAAGTATTCTTCATGTAGTAGTAATATATTTTCGTGCATTAAGAAAAATAATTCTTAATTATTTGCAGTTCGATAAAGTAGTAAACTTCACCAGTCCGGAGGCAATAAATTTCGTCGGTAACTACTGGCAGACCAACGCTGACTTGTACTCTGAGGAGCACATTGAAAATTACCAGCACTCTTATGAAATCACTGCACGTCATGTGCTCAGTGGAAGACCCAACCCTTATGACAAGTAAGTATAATAAGTTTATAGAATAGAATAATAACTACTGTCAGATTTTATTATTTTATTCCGCTTAAAATATTACTAATAATTAAAGTCGAAGCATTTGTTTGTAGGGTTGCTTATTTCTGTGCTTAAACGTCTAATTTAAACAGGTTTTTGCTTTAGACGGTCTATTTATTGAGAAGAATAGGACTTGAAGACAAGGAAATGGAATCAGTAACTAAGCGGATGATATTTAATGGTACAGACAGTTTTGGAAATAAATTCAGAGAACTTATTTATGTCATTTTTAATTGTGTTATTATGGTACCTAATAAAAAAAATTATAACAAATTTCTTATTAAATTTGCAGATACACCTTCATGCCAAGCGCTCTAGACTTCTACCAAACTTCTCTCCGTGACCCTGCCTTCTACCAATTGTATAACAGAATTATCAATTATTTAATTCATTACAAACTGTACCTGCAACCTTATAGTCATGAAGATGTACATTTCGTTGGTGTCAAGATCAACGGCGTGAAAGTTGACAAACTTGTCACCTACTTTGATTACTTTGACTTTAATATTACGAACAACATGATGTACACTGCCAAGGAACTGGAACAATACAAGTACAGTTACTTGATCCGTCAGCCTCGTCTAAACCACGAGCCTTTCTCCGTTAACATCAACCTTAAGTCTGGTGTAGCTTGTGATGCCGTCTTCAAGATTTTCATTGGACCAAAGTACAATAGGAAGGGTTATCCAGTAAACGTTGAAGAAGACTGGATGAAGTTCTATGAATTGGACTGGTTCGTACACCAACTTACTCCGGGAGAAAACAAGGTAGAACGCAAATCTAGCGAGTTCATGTTCTTCAAGGAAGATAGCCTACCTACAACTGAGATCTACAAGTACCTAGAAGAAGGAAAAGTTCCTTATGATATGTCTGTTGTTCCCGATAACATGCCCAGAAGGCTTATGTTACCTAAGGGTACTACTGGTGGATATCCGTTCCAGTTCTTTGTATTTGTATATCCATTCAACGGTGTCAGCAAGGACAAAGAAACCTTCAAGAACTACGTCATAGATGACAAACCCTTCGGCTACCCCTTCGACCGTCCGGTCAACGCAGCTCACTTTAAACAACCCAACATGTTCTTCGAGGATGTAGAAATCTACCACAAGGGTGAGGTATTCCCCTACCAGCTCAATACTCCAGCTTATTTCACCCAGAAAAAAATCTAAAACATATGTCTATCTGTGTTATAGTGTATTGAACAATAAAGAAAATGTGAAAATAATTTATAAATATAAAAATTAATCCCTTTTTCCCTTAACCTTGGTTCCCTTGGTCAGCTCTACAAAATAATTCAGTAGGTCCTAGGTTCCAATCATCACACCATTCTCCTCATGAATTTAGGGCATTGATCAGACAAAAAAGTAAAACCGCGCGTGAAATTTCTATCGACAGTCAACCGCTCATATCATTATAAATGCTGTTTACATATTTACTCAGGTTACGCTAAGCCCCACGATTTCATTTTATAGTGTATAGTATTCTGCTAGTCAAGCCCTTTCATTTGATACCTATATCGAGGGGGTGGTACAAAAATATGTAATCCGTTTGTGTGCTGTATGATTAGGCCGTATAACCCTACCTTGTCTATTTCTTTGCTTGGAGATAAAAAAAGATAAAATAAAGTCTTTGTGGAGAATGGTTATCGTGCTTTTAATAAATATCTTAGTGCATACAAATAGAATATGGTGTCAGGTTCAACTAAAACAAGAAAAAATTACAATGGAAGGATTACTCCATATTACGCCATCTGGCATTCAACTGTCCGACGATGGGGCCAATTTCAATTGATTTGAACAGCAATTCGGATTATACTTACAAGCAATCAATTTCACAAAGCAGAAGAAACAAAAACAAATCGCGCAGTTTTTAAACTGCGCAAGCGAAGAAGCAATTGAATTATACAATACGTTCTCGAAAACGGAGATCACCACTTCACATCAATTTAATTTGATTTAATTTAAAGATATTGGTTTGAACGCTTTTTATTATTCTTTCCACACTCACCTGCCTTTCTGGTGGAACTCAGAAAAATTCGGAGAATTCAAAGAACGTCGCGGCGAGATCTACTTCTACTTCTATAATGAACTGTTGGCACGCTACGACTTGGAGCGTCTCACTAATGGTATTTGTGAGACTTTTGAGTTCTCTTGGTATTTGCCGTTTAAGACTGGTTATTACCCAAAATTGAGTAGGTACTGGTTTCCTTCCATTCGCTCAAAGAAGCAATTACCATGACATTCACATTCATAGTGAGAAAAACTACGAGGCCATCCGTTTTTTGGATGCTTATGAGAAGACGTTCTTCCAGTACCTGCAGCAAGGCCATTTCAAGGCTGTAAGCATATTATTGTTATAAAATAAATATGTTCATAAAAAATTAATAACATTATAACAATTCAAAATTATTTGCAGTTTAATAAGTAGTAGACTTTCCAAGCCCGAAAGCAATCAATTTCGTCGGTAACTACTGGCAGACCAACGCTTACTTGTACTCTGAGCAGCACATTGAAAATTACCAGCACTCTTACGAAATGTCATGGCCTCAGTGAAAGTCCTAAGCCTTATGACAAGTCAGTAAAATGTATACTAGTAAAAATATTTATTTTAGGGACAGACAGGTAGTAACGAAATGAAATTCAAAAAAATTATTGAGATATGCTAACTTAATATTATAATTAATAAAAAAAAATTTAAAATTAAGTATTTAATTTGTAAGGCTTATATTGACTTAACTTGAAAAACCTGAACATTTGTGACATTGCTTCTTGCTATTTCATTGCTCTTTGCGGGTTTGATACCTACTTGCCACTGTCGAGCTGATGTTATTACTTCACTTTGATGGCGTTATGGTTTGAGCAGTTTCTTTTATTGCAATAACTACATCTGATATTCTAACACACTACCATTATGTTATTTCAGAAAATATATATAATTATTTTTAAGTAGGTAATTATTAATTTATAATATACTCTACCGAACATTCGTATTAGTTTTGAATCTGAGATATAAACTTAATAGAGAACAACTGTATTCGTAAAGAACGTGGCGTGTTTGTAAAGATGTTGTTGTTTGTAAAGATCATGGTCCTTCCAGGCAAGTTTCTAGGTCCTAACGCCCAGCCTAAAGTACCTCATTATCACATTGCACAACAGCTCATATGCAACTGTCATTGCATAGACTTCCCGTACTTCGATAGGTCAACATATACGTGTTTATGTATTGTAAGGTGTAACGTGATTTAGTCGTTGTCACATAATTTTTTAAATTTATGATACAAATTTTTTTAAGTGTTAGCTTTCTACACTTTCTTTCTTTCTTTCCATGTAAGCTTTTAAGTATGCCAAAGTCCACATTCCTTCCTGCATTTCCCTCATTCTTTTCGTATCAATATATGATTATACTAGCAATCCGCCCGGCTTCGCACGAGTACAAATTATACACCTAAAGCTTCCTCATTAGTCACTCTGTCTATTAGTGAAAACCGCATGGAAATCCGTTCAGTAATTTTTCAGTTTATCGCAAGCAGACAGACAGAGAGACGCGGCGGGGGACTTTGTTTTATAATATGTAGTGATACAATTGATGAATGATATGATTGCTCTTAGAGTTAAAGAGTAAAACGCGTAGACAGAAATAATGTTTTTTTGATTTTTGGTTCCTAAGCTAAGAGGAAATCAATACAATACAATACAATACTCTTTATTGTACACCATGAGGAACATTTCAAAATATTTACAAAGACTAAAAAAAATAATAGTACAAACTGCGGTCTTATCGGTAGTTGCGATTTCTTACAGACAACCTTTAGATGGACAGATGCAATAGAGTTATGTATAGGGCAGTTAACAGGTGTACGACTTTAGCTAAGTAGCAACTTAAATGAATTTAAGAGACAAGGAATAAATAATTATATATACCTTACCTATATATATATATATATATATATATATATATATATATATATATATATATATATATATATATATATATATATATATATATATATATATACATACACATATTACACATACATACATACATTTACACATATAGATACATACATACCGATATTAAAATAAATATATACATATATCCAGTATTAAAAGCAAGTGAAATATTACTGTGACAGATTCATCAGTGACCATTTTTTTAAAAGTATGCAAAGACTGAGCACGTCTAATAGCTTCAGGCAATGCATCCCCAGGCGAGCTGCATGTACTGTAAAAGATATGTGAAGAAAATTTGTGGAATGCAAAGGTATTTTCAGTACTTGATTTTCCGATGATCTCAGGAACCTCGCATGTGTCATTTAGGAACTCAAAACGTTCTTTAAGGTAGGTGGGAGTAGCGAGGTTGAACAAAATATTGTAAAGTAGGGCACATTTCACATTTTATTATTTAATTTACAGGTACAGATTTATGCCAAGCTCTCTCGACTTTTACCAAACTTCTCTGCGTGACCCTGCCTTCTACCAGCTGTATCAAAGAATTATCGATTATTTTATTCATTACAAGCACTACCTACACCCTTACGGACACGATGATCTACATTTCGTTGGTGTCAAGATCAATGTCGTCAAAATTGACAAATTTGTTACTTACTTCGACTACTTTGACTTCAATGTTATGAATAGTATTATGTACACTGCCAAGGAGCTGGAACAATACAAGTACAGATACTTGATCCGTCAGGCTCGGCTAAACCACGAGCCTTTCTCCATTAACATCGAACTTAAGTCTGATGTAGATTGTGATACGATCTTTAAGATTTTCATTGGGCCAAAGTACAATAGGAAGGGTTACCCAGTAAACGTTAAAGAAGACTGGATGAAGTTCGAACACAAACTTACTGTAGGAGAAAACAAGGTGGAAAGCAAATCTAGCCAATTCATGTTCTTTACCGACGACGACAGCTTTCCTACAACTGAGATCTACAAGTATCTAGAAGAACGAAAGGTTCCTTATTATATGTATGTTGTTCCCGACAACGTGCCAAGGAGGCTAATGTTACCCAAGGGAACTTCTGGTGAAAATCCGTTCCAGTTCTTTGTATTTGTATATCCATTCAACGGTATCAGCAAGGACAAGAAAACGTTCAAGACTACGTCCTGGACGACAAACCCTTCGGCTATCCTTTCGACCGTCCGGCCAAAAAGGCCTACTTTAACAACCTAACATATTCTTCGAGGATGTAGAAATCTACCACAAGGGTGAAGTCTTTCCTTACCAGCTCAATAGCCTAGCTTATTTCACCCACAAAAAGTTGTAATACGTTATCACCGTCTATTCGTTTTACTGTAGTATTTTAAATCATAAACAAAATGATATAAAATAAAATGGTTTATTGCTAATAAATGTTTTTTTTTTCTACTATTTTAAATCCCTCTAAATAAGGCTTTAACTATTTGGCACTTGGGCTGTTAAGTTAATTGTATTGCTTCGTTGCACTGAGCGCAACTATAAAAATGGAGTATATGCAATTACAAGCACACAAGGTATTGGTCTACAGCTATTTTCCTTTATGTATTTGTTTTTACCAATATGGGTAATCTTAGACTTCAAACAAGCATGTAGAGAGCCTAATGGCAAGCCGTTATTTTTTCTAAATATTGTAACATTTGGTTAATACACATGAGATGAAAAGTATCCATTACTTGCGACATTATTTTGTTTATGGCAGACCACAATTTTACAAAATGGTAACCAGATGGTGTTAGCATTATGAATAATATAAGGTTTAATCCGTTTTCCAAGCCTCTGCGTAACAATAAGTTTTTATGAAAATTAAAGAAATTGTACTTATTAGTTCTATTTTCCTGTAACGAATATCCCTCTAAATTATAGTACTCATCATTTGACAATCTTGTTGAAGTATCAAGTGACCAATGAATAAAGTTCACTCCCTTTTGAACCTAAAGTTCGAATGTATCTAATTCATCAAAACTTTGAATATTCTATCCAACAGTTACCACATGGTGGCCCCTAAAACAATCTTCCTATTACATTTCATCTAACTTTCGATTCTACTGTAAAAGTTAAAGCAAATTATGAATGTTTGAGTCTCTTCGGTCGGGCAGTAATTGTTAAAGGTAGCTTTAAATGTTCAGTTATGGCTCTATTTATGTTCAACTTGAAGTAATCAAAATAGGTAGTTATTTTGGGGATGTTAGCTTCAACATTGTGAAGTCTTCAGTTTCGAAGGCGGCTATATTATATGGTTTCAAAATCTCTTTGTATTCAGTGACATACTTCAGGACGTATTGCATCAGATGCCAGTAGATTGGTTCTCTTAACGATGTCTCGGGGTAGTGTAGCAGTGTTGGAGTTGCATTATATCTGCGTAAAGAACATTAAAAATATTAGAATATGTAAATTTATAAACTACAAATTTCTCTTCTCTCTCAAAAGAGCATTGTTTGTATGAATTTTATATCAAAATAAGAAGGTAAATATGGATTTTTCGTTTTTAATGAAAATAAAGAAAAAGAGCGTATGCAATCAACAGAGCAAAACTATGTCGTCTTATGCACCTACTATAACACAACTTTAGACTTTATTGAGCTATTGATTTCAACAATTCTCATATACGAGATTGCATTTATCTAAATGGATATAATATGGAAACAACATGCGATCGCACTTATAGCTAATAAGATTTTTTTAAATTAAATGCTTACTCATTATCTTGGTTTTCTATTGCCACCATATTCAAAAACAAATCTTACGATTTTAGATGTTCTCGTTGAATCGTAATTTGCGCGTATTAATTTTATTTAACAAGTCTACATACTTGTCTTCTGTTATGTTTATAGTCGTTGCATTATCCTGCAAATATATTTTTGGTATAATAATACCACAATACACAACATAATAGATTTCTTATAATTATGAGAGAGAAATACAGAAAACAGAGAGCTGATAGATTGACTGCGTCGCTGTTTTGATTGATGTGGACTGTCATCGCAATAAATTCAAGTAAGAATGTATTGTAATTGTACTTCTTTATTCAATATTTTTTATGTGGATACCCTATTTTGAACTCGTTTATATTGAAGTGAAAACTTCTTTAGCGGCGTCGTGCACTTTTTGGGATGGGTAAAATATGTTAAACTCGCGTCAGGATACGTGACCCTGATCGAAAATTCGTAAGAAGGAGCCGAGTTTCTTATATTTAAAAAAATATTACATTCGAAATTCAAACATTTATGAGCGGCCAGGAGCGCGGAACCAGGGTTTATTCCCCGTGGTCTAACTACGTGGTTCACCTAGGTGTTCCACGGTTAACATTTTGTACCCGTGGTCCACCCGGGTGTTCTATGGGTAATTCAATGTACCCGTGGTCCACCGAGGTATTCTATGGGTAATTTAATGTACCCGTGGAACACCTAGGTGTTCTATTGGTAATTCAATGTATCCATGGTCTACCCAGGTGGGTGTTCTATGGGTAATGGAATGTACCCGTAGCACACCCAAGTGTTCTATGGGTAATTCAATGTATCCGCTTGACACCTCTTTCTTGTTCACTCTCACATGAAGGGCATTTCTTACAAGGAACATGCATAATTTTTTTTTTAGTCTATCTTAAAGATTTAAGGATCACTTAAAGATACCAAAAATAAAAAAGTTAAAATACGCATAAATAATTTATTTAATGCATTTCAAAAATTTACATTTCAAAGAATTGTTATGCTCACTGGATTGACGGGACGTCACTCCATAACACGTAAACTTTTCATGGTGTATTTTTTTTTTTATTACAGAAATAATATATTTTTAGTTTTATTTAACATAATAAATCACACATTTTTACGACAATGGAAAACTCTACAACGTCATGCTCGTGAACGAGTGCCGTTGGTCGGGGCTGGTCTTCTCTGAACTGCTATTACTTCCACACTGGAGTAATTTTCGCGACTATTTATAGTTTAGAACAATATGTTACGTTGGCCTCACATTTAATTTACGCATATAAGCAATGTTAACTGAGACTTGTAAAAAACATGTTGAAAAAGAGTGTCCTTGGATTTTTTTGCCTGTTCTTCTCCACAGGATCTAAATATTGGAACAGATGATTTTGATTTGATTTGATCCCTTACCCTTGCTCCCTCGTTCTATCTGTTTTCCTTACCCCAATTTACCTTCTTCCTTTGTCCCGTCTGAAAGCGATCGGCGGTCGGCCATAAAAGGAAAGAGCCAAAATCCTAGCCCCAGTGTAACCTACACATTACGCCAACCCCAAATAAAATTGAGATAAGGGTAGGAAGATGATGATTGTTATTGTACCCGTGCATTTTTGTTTCCTATAATTAGAACACCACCACATTAAAAATTCATTATAATAATATACATAAGTAATAAGTACCCACCGATGCATAGTCCCCGCCGCTCATGATATGTATCTTCTCCAACAAATATTCCACAGCGGTCCTTTTTTATAACACAACGTATTGACTGGTTTGCGAACTTCGCACAGCACTTTTTTTAGTCTAAATGCTTAACTCAGGGAACCTTCATACTTAAGACCATTAAATATAAGTTTTATTAAGGTCTAAAACCCTTTTTCATACGTCTATAAACATAGACTCCACTTTGAAGTTTAACAACAGTGGTAGTGGTAGTATATGAGTTTTTACAATAAAGAAAGAAAGATTTCCTTTATCATCGCGTGATTGTAGTACTATCACAATTTTAAACATAACCAATTGTATTAAGATCCTACTTTTTTGTTTCTTAAAATATGTAAAAATGTAATAACCTAAAAACAAATGTTCCTTAATTATCTTAATTAAATGTTATTTTAAAAACAACCGTTTCATTTTCGTTGTTTATCGAATGGTATTCACAGAATAATCACGGGTTCTACATTTTATATATTTAACAATGGTTTACCCATTCGGTGAACCAAGGGTACTACATTTAATACGTTTACCCGTGGTTTACCTATTAGGAGAAACATGGGCACTACTTTTATACATTTACCCGTGGTTTACTCATTAGGTGAACCATGGGCACTACATTTAATACACTTTTTGTACCCGTGGTTTACCTATTGGGTAAACCACGGGTACAAAATGTTAACCGTGGTTCACCTAGGTGAACCACGTAGGTAGACCACGGGTAATAAACCGGAACCAGTATACCCTATGTATACATTTAGATATGTTTTACCTACTTTTTATTTTTAACCTAATTATATATATATACAGATGTGTGTGTGTATGTATATCCAAATACATAGTGAAGTTATGTTTTCACTTCTGACGTGCAGTCCTACGACTGACCGTTTTTTTTTATTCTGTAACCGATGATCGACTAGTATATTAGTAACCGATTACTGTGACGAGCAATCGTTGCTATGTGTAGATATACAGCGGCTCGCACCTGATACCTATACTTTTGTGAGCGAGGCGCACGGCACATGTCGGTGGCTCGACCATTGTACCACCACTGCGGCAGCCGCTTTACTTGTATCTGATATACAAGTGCAATACGACACATATTGGTCGAATCACTTTCCGATGATTATTAAATGTGATTCTAATTTAATAGTACAGAGACTGAACTTAATTTTAAACATATATAGGGAGTAAGAGATCGATCTCAAATAGATTTATATTCTAAGTTATGTACTGAAAAATTTTATGTATTGTTATATAACAATGCTTATGATTTTAAATGTCCCGCGATTGGCAAATGTACTGATTGCGATCACTGTACTATTATTATTGATAATTTTCATTCTCAAACTATTTACATTTTGCAATCCTCTGTGGGTCAGAGTGCCAATTTACGTAAACGTAAATATAAATTAGTAGGATGGAATTTTCATGTAAAAGAGATTCACCAACCGGCTAGATAAGATTTTCTCCAGTGGACCTCGTTTAGGTTATTATTATGATAACATGTCCGCCTCACGGAGAAAGTTTAAAGCAGCTGTTAAATATGTGCAGAACAATCAACAAAAAATACGCTGGCTCGACATCATAAAGAGGGTAACTTTGTGCAATTCTGGAAAGAGACGAAAAAATTACAAAGTAAAATTAGCATGCCGGTTAATATTGAAGGTGAAGTAAATAAAAAGTTTATAGCTAACATGTTTAAACAGCATTTTAATACGGGTAGTATTAATAAATTAGACAGTAGTATTACGTTAGTGTGTAGATTTACAGATAGATCGAATAGCATAGAACAAAGTAAATTATTGGTAACGCCTAATGACATCAGAGACATATTACGAAACTTGAGAGGCAGTAAGAGTCCAGGGCACGGTGGTCTGATAATAGATCATTTGCTGAATGCAGGTTAGCATATAAGTGAAGTCCTAGCAAAATTATATAATGGTTGTTTGAGACATTGCTACTTTCCTGAGGAAATGATTATAACGCTTGTTGTGCCTATCCCTGTTATGAAATTAAAAGAACTACAACAGACAGGATTAAAATAGTTACAAAAAGATAAAGAATATTCTGCAATATGATGAATGATCATGGTTCATTTGACTATACTAAAACAAAATCTATTACTTAAAATAACAAGATGTTTATTCAAGTCCGCATATTCCTTCCACTTAACAGTATGGTAAACGTATAAATACGGTACTCAGCTTAGTTCATAGGCCTCTGAGTATTGTAATATTGAGATTGAAGAATTTTTACTAACTTAAAAAACACCTTTTTTAGGGTTCGTTTATTCAGAAGGAAAAAAGAAACCTTTATAGGATCACTTCATTGTCCGTCTGTATATCTGTCTGTCTGTCAAGACCTTTCTCAGAGACGCGTGGAAGTATCAAGTTGAAATTAACATCAAATACTAATTGAGCTTTAAAAATCAAACTTGTAAGTCAAAGCAATTTCAAAGGAAATTTAAGTCTTATATTTCAACCAATTTTCACACTTCGCAGGTACACTTGAGGTTTTTAAAAAAAATGTTAGCGCAACGAAAAATGCGGACCGTGAATTGATTTATTTTTTAGATTCATTAAAATTAAGAAGTTATTTACTTTAAAAAGCTAATCAGTAAATTTTTAATCAAAATAAACCATTACCTACTTTGATAGTGCATCAAAGAATGCGATAAGAACAACAGTATAAAAAGAGCTAATTCGGATCGATGAGTCACAGTTGGCAGAGGCTGTGTAGCTATGAAGACTGTCCTGATCCTCACGGGGCTTACGGCCCTTACCTGGGGCGTGGCCGTCCCACACAATGATTTTAAATTTAAGACTGGTAAGAAATTACTTGATTTTTTTTTAACTTCCATATTTCGTTATTCCTTTAAAGTATTTTTGTGGATTTATTGTCAAATGTTGTTGTTTTTGTTGTACTGTGTTATTGAAAATTTTGGTGATTCTTCGGATCGTTTCCTTAAAATTAATACCCATTTGGCGTTTACTATACATACCTGAATTTACTCATGCACCTCGACTTCGCAATTTGGCAACATTTATCTTTTTTAGAAATAAATGAGAAAATTGTTTAAAACACCCTTAGCAAAAAATTTCTAAGGGTGTTTTACGTTGAAGAAACATGGCTCCAAGCATCCTTGCTAGTTCCTTGGGTGACCTTGGCGTTCGCAAAATCACAGGTCTCAGCATTCTAGGATAACGGACTTCGGCCCATGGCCCAGAATAGTTAACCAGGAAAAGTTCTAACAGCCACACTGATTCATTCTAAACTGTCCTGCAAGTTTGATGCCATAAATGCTTGGCCCATAGCTTTTCCCAATACTCTCGTCCTCGTAATGGGACACGCCGCTATGCACTTTAAAAGGGATGGTTTAATTAACACATCATTCAATGTATATATTAGTATGTTTATCAGCGGTCTGGTTACAGGCTCTGCGTAGTTTGGGATCAGACAGCCGCGTGTGAGATGTGTGAAGTTATTGTTACTGCCATGACATATGAGTAGAACTTTTTCTTGGGACGCACTTTGCGTCGACACCCTCAGGATTAGGATCAGCCTTTCTTACAGAGAGCATTAGCATAGCCATTCAACGTGATAATGCTACCAGCCTTCTACGCTACCAGTAGGCGATGATACGGAGTTCTATGCATGAAAATAGTCATTAGTATTTATTCATTACATTGTTTAGTTTCATTCATTGTTCATCATCTTTAGTTGGTCTTATTATTATATATATATATATATATATATATATGTATATATATATATAAATATATATATATATATTTATAAATATATAGTAATAAGACCTATATAGTAGCAATTTTTTTTTAATTTTGTTTATTTATTCAGACTTTTGAAAACTTACTACACCTACGGAAAATGAGACCTACCGAATCTTATCCACGTTGTTTTGGTGGGCCGTGGACTATATCAAAAAACTTTGGTGTAACAAAAACAAAAATCTTGACTGTACATTTACAACGAGACCGATTCAGAAGGGCACAAGTTTAATGGCTGGCAGGCACTATTTGAAAAAATCAAAAATAATTTCTCTTTTGTAGTTGACCGTTTCAAAGTGTTATAACAAATTCAAATGCAGGACCTATTGGCACCCATTAAACTTTAGATATTTATATTTACTAAAGATTGCATGGTGGTTGAATTTCGACCGTGGTTTATTTCATTGGTCAATATTACTTAACTTGTAACTGTATAGACTTTTGTACGATGACAAGCCAAAATATATACTGGACACTTATAGCTTTATGTACCCGTTTTTGCAGTTGTTTAACTTTATAGCAAGTATTGTTTAAACATTTTTGCTTTCTGCACTACTTTATATATATAATCTGTAAATATTCCAAAATTCACGTTACTACGTTTGCGAAATTTTCTTAAAGAGGGGTACAAAGGATTCTCTTCATCTAAACTAATATTATAAAGAGGAAACATTTGTGTGTATGTTTGTAATGTTTTCACACAAAAAGTACTGGACCGATTGCGATGAAACTTGGTATGTAGATAGCTGGATCCTGGATTACCGCATAGGCTGCTTCTTATCGGGG
This sequence comes from Callimorpha dominula, assembly GCA_949752705.1. Taxonomy (NCBI): domain Eukaryota; kingdom Metazoa; phylum Arthropoda; class Insecta; order Lepidoptera; family Erebidae; genus Callimorpha; species Callimorpha dominula. The sequence goes on from OX457007.1 coordinate 12,183,437, forward strand.
ATCGGGACTTACGCGGGTGAAACCGCGAGGTGCTTCTAGTGTATGAATTTAACGATTTCATTATTTCAACAGTTGACGCAGAATTTGCGTTGAAACAAAAGAAAGTGCTCTCTCTGTTCGAGAGTGTAGACGAAAATGACCATTCGGCAGACTGTCACAAAGCTGGCATAAACTACGACATTGAAGCTAACATCAACAAGTACACTGTAAGTATTTACGATTTATTACAGAACTCTAATGTTTTCTTTAAGCTTGTAGATAACAGAGTAATCACATTTTTTGCAGAACAAGGAAGCAGTTGAGGATTTCTTGATTTTGTACAGAACCGGTTTTATGCCCAAATATCGTGTGTTTTCAATCTTTTATGAAAGAATGAGGGATGAAGCTATCGCTCTTTTCCACGTCATGTATTATGCTGAGAACTTTGAAACCTTCTACAAAACTGCAGCTTGGGCTAAATTGTACCTTAATGAAGGACAGTTTCTGTACTCATATTACATTGCTGTACTTCAAAGGAATGACACCCAAGGAATTGTTCTGCCTGCTCCTTATGAACTCTACCCTCAGTACTTCTTCAACATGGACGTTTTCTACAAAATGTACGCGAAAAACTTGCACAACATGGAAAAGTTTGGTACCGAATACGGAATAGTAAAAGAACAGAACAACTACGTGTTCTACGCCAATTACTCGAGTTCACTAACTTATCCCAACATAGAACAGAAGGTGGCGTACTTCACTGAAGATATTGGTTTGAACGCTTATTATTACTATTTTCACACTCACCTACCTTTCTGGTGGAACTCTGAAAAATTCGGAGAATTCAAAGAACGCCGCGGCGAGATCTACTTCTACTTTTATAATCAACTGTTGGCACGCTATGACTTGGAGCGTGTCTCTAATAGTATTTGTGAAACTTTTGAGTTCTCTTGGTACTTGCCATACAAGACTGGTTATTACCCACAATTGAGTACTGGTTTCCTTCCATTCGCTCAAAGAAGCAACTGCCATGACATTCATAGAGAGAAGAACTACGAAGCCATCCGTTTCTTGGATGCTTATGAGAAGACCTTCTTCCAATACCTGCAGCGAGGCCATTTCAAGGCTGTAAGTATATTAACGTAATAAAATAAATATGTGCATAAAAAAATAATAACATTATAACAATTCCAAACTCTTTGCAGTTTGATAAAGTAGTAGACTTCACAAGCCCGAAGGCAATCAATTTCGTCGGTAACTACTGGCAGACAAACGCTGACTTGTACTCTGAGGAGCACATCGAAAATTACCAGCACTCTTACGAAATTACTGCCCGTCATGTCCTCAGTGGAAGTCCTAAGCCTTATGACAAGTAAGTAAAATGTTTACTACTAACAATATTTATTTTAGAGATAGACAGGTAGTAACAACATGAAATCAAACAAGTTATTTAGATAACTTAATACTATTAATGAAAAATTATTAAAGTTAACTGAACACTTGTGGTTTTAGTGGGTTTGATACTTAGCACTATGGAGATGATGCCATGCTGTTATCACTACGAGTATGATGGCGCGGCGTTATGGTTTGAACAGTTTCTTTTATTGCAATAACTACATCTGCCAGACATATACCACCTTTACAACCACGTCAACTGTATTGGAATGTCATAGAAATATCACAATTCTGTAATTATCTATATATACTTATTATAAAACTGTGACAGGTCCAATTCTGTTCATTGAAAATATTTTGAAAATAAATTTTGGGGGCACTCTATAATCGATACTGAAACCAAAACTATAATTTTTTTCATTTTTATCTGTCTTTCTTTCTGTCTGTCTGTCTGTATCATGGCATCACGATGAAATTACTGGACGGATACAAATGAAACTTGCCATGATTTGAGTTCATACTACGAAGTGGGATACATAGGATACTTTTTATCCCGAAATTCAGGACGGTTTCCTTGAGAGCGGGGATGAAAGTCAAAATGTGTACTTAGTTGTAACTCATTAACACGTAGTCCGATTGCAATCATTCTTTTTTTGTTGGAAAGAAGGTACTTTAAAGATTGTCATGTAATCTTCTTTCTTCTATATCTATATGTATAATATATTTTTAGAGGTGGAGTTTGTCTGTTTGGTTACTTCACGTAAAAAGTACAAAATAATCGTGGAAACGTATTATGCATAAGTATTGTGTGTAATTCGGTATAACTTTTAGTATTTGATTTATCACAATTGGTTATCTCTATCCATAAAAAAAATAATTTTAAGTTTTCAACACGTAACGACATCTGTCGGTCCCAAGTGATACTAACTATACTATAAAGTTAAATGGACATTTATTATTTTAGATATTTATTATTAGCATAGAATAATAAATATCTAAAATAATAAATGTCCATTTAACTTTATAGTATAGTTAGTATCACTTGGGACCAACAGATGTCGTTATTAGCATATATAACATATTATATTTATTATTAGCATAGAATACACGCATAATGAATATATCTGTGTCACGGAGGGCTTCACAAACATTTAAACAACGGACACAAGGAACACCCAGACTCGGGCCAATCACGTCTTCGTATTCGTGCGTAATATAAGCATATACATTAAGTAAATATTTGCAGAGCAATATTCTTTGTAATTTTATAGTAACCATTCTTATGAATACTTCCATTATCTTATGTTCAGATAATATATGTATATATATATATATATATTTTTTTTTTTTAAGTAGGTAATTACTAATTTATAACAAACTACTAATATATATATAAATATATATATATATATTAGTAGTTCATAGTAGTCTATAACAAACTACTAATTTATAACAAGCGATAAGACCGCCAATTGATATGCCTGAATGTTTGTATTGTTTTTTTTCTTTTTGATTGTATCTTACATTAAAGGTGTTCAATAAAGATATAAATAAATAAATAAATAAAATAAACAAACCTTACCGAACATTCGTATTAGTTTTTAATTCGAGATATAAAATAAATAAAGAACGACTGCATTCGTACAGAAGGGCGTGTTTGTAAAGATCATGGTCCTTCCAAGTAAGTTTCTTAGAACGCCCAGCCTAAAGTACTTTATTATCACACTAGCAACCCGCCCCTGTTTCGCACGGGTAGCAGAGACATCTTCAAGAATCATAAACATATTTTAATCAATTTACACAAAATCTTAACAGATTATACACTTAAACCTTCCTCATGAACCACTCTGTCTATTAGTGGAAACCGCATGTAAATCCGTTTAGTAGTTTCTCCGTTTATCGCGAACAGACAGACACGGTGGGGACTTAGTTTTATGATATGTAGTGATTGCCCAACAGCTCATATGCAACTGTCATTGTATAGACTTCCTGTACCTCGATAGGTTAACATATACGTGTATTGTAAGGTGTAACGAGATGTAGTCGTTTTCACGTTATTTTTAAATTTATGACAAAATATTTGAAAAATTTTAGCTTTCTACATTTTTTTCTTTCTTTCCATGTAAGCTTTAAGTATGCCAAAGTCCACATTCCTTCGTGAACTTCTCACATTTTTGTGTATTAATATATCTCTTCTGGTATATTAATATATGGTTATATACAATTACACGTAGAGTTATAGAGTAAAACGTGTAGACTTTAATAATGTTTTTTGATTTTTGGTTCCTAAACTTAACAGGAAATCACATTTTATTATTTAATTTACAGGTACAGCTTTATGCCAAGCTCTCTCGACTTTTACCAAACTTCTCTGCGTGACCCTGCCTTCTACCAGCTGTATCAAAGAATTATCGATTATTTTATTCATTACAAGCAGTACCTACACCCTTACGGACACGATGATCTACATTTCGTTGGTGTCAAGATCAATGACGTCAAAGTTGATAAACTTGTCACCTACTTTGACTACTTTGACTTCAATGTTACGAATAGTATGATGTACACTGCCAAGGAGCTGAAACAATACAAGTACAGCTACTTGATCCGTCAGCCTCGTCTAAATCACGAGTCTTTCTCAGTTAACATCGAACTTAAGTCTGATGTAAATTGTGATGCCATCTTTAAGATTTTCATTGGGCCAAAGTACAATAGGAAGGGTTACCCAGTAAAAGTTGGGGAAAACTGGATGAAATTCTATGAATTGGACTGGTTTGAACACAAAATTACTGTAGGAGAAAACAAAGTAGAACGTAAATCTAGTCAGTTCATGTTCTTTAAGGATGACAGCCTTCCTACATCTGAGATCTACAAGTACCTGGAAGAAGGAAAGGTTCCTTATGATATGTCGGTTGTTCCCGACAACATGCCCAGGAGGCTAATGTTACCCAAGGGTTCTTCTGGTGGATATCCGTTCCAGTTCTTTGTATTTGTATATCCATTCAACGGTATCAGCAAGGACAAGGAAACGTTCAAGAACTACATCATGGACGACAAACCCTTCGGCTATCCTTTCGACCGTCCGGCCAACGAAGCCTACTTTAAACAACCTAACATGTTCTTCGAGGATGTAGAAATCTACCACAAGGGCGAAGTCTTCCCTTACCAGCTCAATACTGCAGCTTATTTTACACACAAAAAGTTGTAACACGTTACCACCGTCTATTAGTTTTACTCTAGTATTTTGAATCTAGAAAAAAAATATATGAAATAAAATGGTTTATTGCTAATAAATGCTTTGTTATATATATATATATATATATATATATATATGTTTAGTTTATTCTTTCTACTTTATATTTTTTTTTCTAATATTTTGAATCCCTCCAAATAACGCTCTAAAAACAATTAGAGCGTTATGTGCTCAAGCGTAGCCATAAAAATGACTCTGAGCGCAACCATAAAAATTAAGTATATACGAGTACAAGCAAACAAGGTTTTTATGTATTTTTTTACCAATATGGGTAATTTAAGTCTTCAAAAAAGCATACAGAGAGCTTAATGGCAAGCGGTTATCATAACCTATGTACGTTTGCAATATTAATTATATGTGTCATTATCGGTGAATGAAATCTATAAAAACCACTACTTCAGTAGGCAGGCTCAGTAAGCCGATTGCTGTGGGTGCTCGAAAAATAAAGTCATATTCAAGTCGCGTTTGAGACCATTAGATGCATATGTTAGTGGATGTGGCCACCGTGGGCCACCGCAAAGGTATACAAATCATTGTCTTCAAAGGCATGAAGCCGACCATAATGACAGGATATAATGATATGAGGTTACTCTGCCCAGTAGGAGGGTGGGTAAGCACTCTCATCCAAATTGGAAGGATCGCCAGTAATGAAGGATTAGTAGAAATATAACCTGCCTTTTCCTCCTGCTATTTCTGTCCTAGCCTGACATCGGTGAAACGACATGGTTTCGACTTTGAAATAAACACTACACCACACCTAGCAGGGTAACTCTGGGAGGTCGATAAAAAGTTATGACATAGTCAAAAGTGCAATTATTCAATTGTGTCTTGTTTAATGAATGAAATATTTCGGTATTAAAATATTTGACTTGAATATAGAAGTTTTGTTTATATTTTCTAAATATTGTAACATTTAATTAATACAAATGAGATGAAAAGTATCCATTACTTGCGACATTATTTTGTTTATGGTGTACTACAATTTTATAAAACTTATAATTGTTAGCTGTATTTTTATTGTTTTCAGATGGCCTGTGGAACGGAAAACCTAAAGGCTTTGTGTCTAATTCATTGTACAGTTCGCCATAAAAATTTGTTGGAGGAGTAAAATCGCTATCAAAGGCATCACCAGATGGTGTTATCATTATAAATAATGTAAGGTTTAATCCGTTTTCCAAACCTCTGGGTATCAATAAGTTTTCAGGAAACTTAAACAAATTGTACTTATTAGTTCTATTTTCCTGTGACAAAGATCCCTCTAAATTATAGTACTCATCGTTTGACAATCTTGTTGAAGTATCAGGTGACCAATTAATAAAGTTCACTCCCTTTTGTACGTAGAATTCGAATGTATCTAATTCATAAAACTTTGAATATTCTTTCCAACAGTTATCACATGGTGGCCCCAGAAACAATCTTACTATTACATTTTCTCTAACTTTTGATTCTACTGTAAAAGTTAAAGCAAATTGTGAATGTTTGAGTCTCTTTTGTCGGGCAGTAATTGTTAAAGGTAGCTTTATATGTTCAGTAATAGCTCTATTTATGTTTAACTGATAGTAATCGAAATAGGTAGTTATTTTGGGAATGTTAACATCAACAATAGTGAAGTCTTCAGTTTCGAAGTCAGCTAGATTATATGGTTTCAAAGTCTCTTTGTATTCAGTGAAATATTTCAGGACGTATTGCATCAGATGCCAGTAGACTGGGTCTCTTAACGATGTCTCGGGGTAGTGTAGAAGTGTTGGAGCTGGATTATATCTGTGAAAAGAACATTAAGAATAATTTAAAATGAACCAAAAAAAAGAGCGTATTGAATTTACAGAGCAAAACTATGTCATCTTGTGCGCCTACTACAAAACGCCGCTTAGATCTTCTTGATTCTTGATCTATTTATTATCTTATCAACAACTCTCGTATACGAGAGTGCATTTATTTAAATGGATACAATGAAAGAACATGCGATTGCACTTATAGCTAATAACCTGGCTAGATTTGCATTCCACGTTGTTTTATAAATTAAATGCTTACTCATCATACGGGTTCCCATTGCCACCATATCCAAAAACAGATCGTACGATTTTAGACGTTCTCATTGAATCGTAATTTGCGCGTATTAATTTCACTAACAAATCTACATAATTGTCTTCTGTCATGTTAATAGTCGTTGCATTATCCTGTAAAAAATATTTGATATAATAATAATACTATAGAATAGTTGTCATTTGATTATAAGAGAGAGATATAGAGAAAAAAAAGACAGTGTATAGATTGACTGCGTCGCGGTAAAACCTTATATATATGTCTTACCATAATTATGAGTCCTCTTGCCATGCATTCTCTAATGGCGATGTCTATTGATTTAATTTTGGCTTTATCCTCATTCCAGTCTCCAACGACGTTTGATCTTAGTGGAAAGGGTAATCCGTTAGAATGAATTAAATATGGATTAAAATCTCTATAATCTGTTTTATTAAGTGATATATTCCTTTGTTTGATGTATTCCTTTTCAAGAAGTAATCGTGCTGATAGCTGCTGATGAGTGTAATAATAATGTTCATTGTGTCGTGGATGAATTTCATCTAGATCTTGGTTTGGAAGCCAATATGGATGCATCAAATGTACACCATAATAGTAGCTATTTAAAGATATGTCTTCTCTAAAATAATTTAATTCCTCTTCTCCTCCATTGCCACGTAGATTCCAACCAGAATAATTGGTGTTAATAATAACAGTATTATCTATTTTGTAATACTGGTTAACTCGTGATTCTTGTGTGTTATTTATGTTATAGTTCATAAGATTACTAATTTTTATTGCCTTAAAAATTGTTTCTCCATTTACAAAATAATTTGGTTTGGTAGTAAACGGTGGTACAAATACATTTTTTCCAGGATGCTTTTCACCATACAACATATTGAGGTCAAATGCATACGTTACTAAATCTGAATTTATATCTTCAAAATCAAAAATTCCTTTAGTATCAAAGCCTGCGTTGTTTATGGTTCTTATAAATTGAAATAAATTAATAGCTGCCTCTCTCATATCATCGTCGTATATGTTAAAGGTTCGGCCAGGTAAAGTGACGCCTTTTTCGAGGTAATCAATAAAGATTTTGTAGTTATCACTAATCTGAAAAAACTTAAGGCTTAAGAAATTAACATAAGGCGTATACACATTTGTTTATATTTTTTATAACTTTTTTCTGTAACCGATTATTAGTATTTTTTAAAGTATATATAATAGATCGGGAAAAAAGTCTTTTCCTACTTTGTATGTTTAAATTGAAGAAAAATCTCTTTGGTTGTACTATTTCTATCTGGCTTGTTTTAATATCAATAAATATGGTACATTAAGAAAAAGAAAAATTAAAAGTAAAAAACACTTTCCCACCTTTCTTCAATTGTTTTTCTGTTCGCCAAAATGAGTGGATCTAACGAAGAAATTCGATACATTTTAAAGTTTTATTACAAAAAAGGGAAAAATGCGACTCAAGCCTCGAAAAAACATTGTCACGTTAATGGACCTAATACAGTGTCAGAAAGAGTAGCACAAAGGAATTTTGATGTCAAAGATGCAGCTCGCTCTGGTCGCCCTCATACGGATAAGTCAATGCCATTTTTAAAAAGTAAAGCAACATTAGCATATTAGTAGTTACGACATAGCCAATGAACTGAGGGTTGACCACTAAATAGTTTTGACTCATTTGAAAATGACTATACAGTCAAACTTTTTTTACAGCTCCATATTTGGGTGCCACACGAGCTCCTAATGAATCGTGTCCTCATTTGCGATTCATTATTGAAACGTAATGAAACCGAATCATTTTTAAAACGATCGATCACTGGTGATGAAAAGTGGATCACCTGCGACCAGACCGTGCGAAGCAGATCATGGTCAAAGGGTAGTCAAACTCGACAGACTGAAGCAAAACCCGGTTTAACAAGCAATAAAGTGATGCTGTGTGTTGGTGGGATTGGAAGGGCATCGTTCATTATGAGCTTTTACCGCCGGACAAAAGCACTGATTGAGATCTCTACTGCCTACAACTAATGAAATTCAAGCAAGAAATTTTCAAGAGAAAAGGAGTGGTCTTTCTTCATGGTAACGCCAGACCACACACATCTCTGGCCACTCAGTAAAAATTGAGAGAGCTTGGTCGGGAAGTGTTAATGCGTCTATCATAATAATATAGTCTCTCAGATTTTCACCTGTTTCGGTTTCGGAGGTGGATGTTAGGTTAATATCAAGAGAGGACTGTCAAAACTACTTGTCGCAGTTTTTTGTTCAAAAATTCGAAGATGAAATTCGAGACAGCAACTGGATTATGACCTACCTACAAGATGATAACAAGTTATCGAACAAAATGGCACATATTATATATTTACTATAATTAAATTTATTATGGAATTTGTATATAAAATACGTAGAATCTTTTCTCTGACCTTATATACTTTATATATTTAATAATAAAATTAGAAGAACTGCAACAGACGGGATTAAAATACCAAAAGTTAAAGAATTTATCAAGAATTTTGAAGAAAATAAGAATAGAAATTTTAAAGAAATTTAATTGACATGTAGTGTAAAAATGTAACACTTTAACATAAAACATGTTATAAACATGTTTTATGTTTAAGTGTTAGATTTATTTATAAAAATTACTTTCCTCAACTTAGTTCATATGCCTCTGATATCAACACTTTGATTTCAATTGTAACAAATTAAAATCAAAGCGTTGATATGAAAAAAGGAACCCCTGTAGGATCACTTCGTTGTCTGTATGTCTGTTTGTAGTCAATACTCTTTTTCTCAGAAACGCGAGTAGGTATCAAGTTGTAATTAAGCTGTAAAAACATCAGACTTTTAAGTCAAAGCTAACAAAGGATACGGCCGTTTAGGTCTTATATTTATACCAATTCGCAGGTAAATCAAATCCTATAATCTACTTCCCATTGACCTAGAATAATAAAGAGAGGATAATAAGGAAAGGATATTTTTGACACAATTAAATTGAAATTAATTATTAGACAACATAAAACCAACAAGTGAATATCCTAAACTTACATTATAATTAAACAGAGTTATACAAGTGCAAGCATCACGTGCGCGCTAATCAATGAAGCCAAGTTTAAAGTCCCATATTATAATTATGTCATTCTGGCTGCTGATCACATTATCAATAGCATTTAATAATTTTGAGTTCGAAAATTCGTTAGAAAATTTACAGTTTTTTCACATTGTGTTTTTAAGGAACTATAATTATATTTACACAAGTCCTCAAAATCTTTAGAAATACAATTTTTACTCTATCGGAAAAAAACTCTCGCAAAAAACCAATCATATCCCACCACCGCCTTTTTTGGTAGTTTTATGCAAATCGGTCCTTACGGTAAACCATATATAGGATAAATAATAGAGCTGAATATGTTCGCATTCAGCCAAGCTAGATCGTATGCTGTCATAAGATCGTCACGCGACTCATGTGAAAAAAAATCTCCTTCTGAAAATGACTATGATATACATAATATATGTGCAACATTCATAGGAGAGGCTGATGATCTGGCACGCAGGTCTACCTCATACAGATACCAATCTCTCGCACAGATTTACCTTCTTGATAACATAATACCTAGCTTAAGACCAGACTTGTTACTATTATCTGTGTGAGAGAGGAAATAAATATAATTATGGTTATCGATCGTTGATCGTTTTAACGGTATCGGTTAACAATGTTATAACGTTGTATAGTTATGTTGTGAATTGAAACGCACTACTATACACAAGGAAATATATATTTGTACGCTCTCTCCAAACAAATATTGTTCTTTCATTTACCTGTATCAGTGTTTCAATTTCTTTTACTCTTTGTGCTCTTTGTGATAAGCTTCCAAGCGTTCCTGGGACGATGCCCATAAGATGGCGCTCATTATTGGCTGTAAGCTCTGTAAAAAAGTAGTTATAGATATATATATATACCATTAAGGGGATTTACGATTGATTCTTAGGTAATAACGGTCCACTCAGTAAAACCTCTGTGCTAGAACATTGATGTAGTTTTAATTTAGCCGATTCAATCGGCAAGCCCTTTACCATATTCTCAGTAACAAGAAAATGTGAAGCAGAATGGTTGAAATTATAGTGATATGATGATAGTCTTGTCCGTAGCAAACTGAAGAGTCAACAGGCTGGCCATATGATTAGGTGAACGGACGACTGATAAGAAATAAAGGTTCGGCCATGGAAATCAAAAGAGAAAAGAAAGTGTAAAATGCGAAGAGACGGACCCCACCTCGAGAAGATGCCTATGTTCAGTCGTGGCAATTTGAGTTGTTAGATGCTGATGATGATAATATTTTTGACTTAAAATAGGCAAAGCTGCATTCCTGATACTGTTACCAGCCGTTTAGGCTTCAAGTCCCAATTTTGTAGTAATAAAACTTTTTATTTTTCACAGGCCCTATTTCCATGTAGTGACCAATCCATATCATTCTGATAATATCAGGTTCATTGTAAAATGATATAATAATTATATTTATCACACTTGGCGATGTTTTCGCAAATTATTATGTATACTTATTATATTTTATGTTTATAGTGATAACAACGATATATCAAATTTTTCCATTTTTATTCAAATCATGGCAGGGGTATAACGTCGATAATAATAGAATATTGACAAAATACTATTTGTTGCTTTTGTTGAAATTCAACTACTTTTTATTGATGACCGAAACTAATTCTAAAACGCTAAAAACGCAAACTAATATTCTAAAACGCTGCTTCCCCATTATTTTCAATTGTTGAATAAGAATTTAAAGATATTAATTAAGCTTATAAAACTGTGGGAAATAACCAGTAAAATATATTTAAAGACTTATTATTGTCATTTCATTTTACAAATAAGTCAGCAATCCCCACTTTATGTATGTTTCTATTTTAACGTTTCATGTTAAGAGTACCTATGAGTGTTTTTAGTTAAGTGCTGACTTACATTTCAAATCCAATGGAAAGATTTCCCATCTGCACAATTAAGTTTTTAGACTTGTCAAGAACAATTTAAGTTTACAAGAAGCTGAGACAAATTCTATAAGTTTTAAATGTATAATAATTTTAACTACTTGATATAGCCATATTTGAATAAAGTTTTAAGTAAACTAATGTATATGTATTGTAAATTATTGTATATTTTAAAACTAATGAATAGTCGTTTAATCTTAACGATGCGGCATAACTATCTAAGCTATAATAATAATCTCCACAAAATTCTTTGGCGTAAACTATCTGAATGTTTATTTTCTGTTACATTTAGATAATAATTTCCACTTTGAAATTACTCCGACATTTCACCGAATTTCATATATATACATAATATGAGTAACACATGAACTAAGTCTTCGTACTGAACGTTAAGTAAAACCCTATACTATTCTATAATCTCAGTATAAGGTATTGAACTAAAAGCATACCTGCTTCATTGATGATACCAAGGAATTCATCCGTTGGGGCTGTTCGGGCTATTTCTATGCAAACGATCCATATTATCACTGTGATTCCAAACATCACAATAGCTGTCACTGCAAGCAACTAGTGTCAGTAAATAGTTAAACATGGCTTATATGCACACGAGACCTCATAACGTATTTCTCCTGATCCAATTGAGATCCTGAGGGTCGGTTTAATGGACACAATTTTCATTGTACAGTCATGACCACAGTCTCTTTTGCAATTGTCGCCTCCATGATTTTGCATGTAAGTAAGCGTAAAAAATGGGTTAAACTTTTACGACAAATATCAATAGTATTTGTCGCCTGTATATGCCAGAAGATATCCATCTAATATCATTAAGTATAATGGAAGCTGTAATCAAACATATGAATGTAAAAGTTAAATATCTTCTAGTTCATAGCCATTATGGTCATGTTAAAGCCTTGTCTGCCACCTTGATCATGTCATCTGCATAATTAAAAGAAAGACATCCGCAAATGCACTGCTCGTGTCTTCACTTGATATATTCTACGAACTTTATAATCACACAAGCTTTATTATTAATCGATCAACCAAGGTTTTTCTTAAAAGTTCTATAAAGGAATGATGACAAGTTTGGAACAACCAACCAATTGTAATTATGATAGTTTATTGCTTTCAGTTATACATCAAGGTTTAACTCCAAGTATTAATGCTTTTAGCTTTTCAAAATTTAATTCAGTTCAGTTCTAATATTCAGTCTCAATAAGCTTCTTGAAGGATTAGCTGCGGTTTAGTATGAGACTGAGGTATGTACAGTCATCTGCTAAGCTCCAAATTTAATTTAATTTTGGATAAAAAACCAGAAAAAATGTTTAGTCCATTTGGAGCTAGTAAATAAATCTTATCACATCAAACAGAATCAGACTTGCCAGTAAAAAGATTAATATTTAACTAGTTCATCTCAGTCTGAATCATAAATAGGAATATGAAGAGCTGTTCGTCCACGTGTAACTTGCTCAACCTAGATCTAAATCAATACATGTTTCTCAACCCTGGAATTTAGGACCGTATTCTGTACACTAAATTTAGCATTTCAAACGATTGATATATTAGAGAGCTTTGATTTCGTGCAAACATTAATGTTCAAAGTAGCCATCAGCTTGCTTACAACATTCACAAATCATTAGACAACTATCAATTACGTCTGGTGTGTAAACTCTTATACGAGCGTCGTTGCATCGCTGTTCAAACTATTGTCTTTATTAAGCAACTTAAATTTTAAAATTCATATTAATAAGGTTTTCTATTATAATCCAGTGTACTTTCTAAAAATGTATGTACTTATGATAGATTCAAATGCATACCTATTTCGGTATTAATAAAAACAATACCACACGACGACATTTTTTTTGTTTATAACGATGAATATAATTTACTAATACTATACTAGATCTTAGGAAATGAATAAGGAAGTAACAAAATAAGTTAATCAGGATAGTGCTCGAAAGAAGAGGATTCTATTGTTAATATCTTTCGCAGCTCTTAAAACAGGTTAGCGTGCCAATTATCATTAAAAGTCAAAGTCACTTTGTATTTCGGTATGTAAATAAATTACGAGGTGCGGTCTATAGTTATTACTGAATATTTCCTCACACGCAAAGACAGTTTTATGCCAGGAAATTTATAGTTAACGTCTATGAGAAACAATTCGGTATCCATTGCTATCCATACCTCGCACATTTACACATGTAGTGGGTAAACACTTTTAGTATTTGTGTTCTTAGCTGTACCATATTCACAGGAAGCAAAATGCAATTGGTCAATTTTTCAATTGCGAGACATGGAACACGGCTAATTTTGGTCTAGAGGCAATTCTTCACTTTCAAACACAATTACCGTATTACTCAGAAATATACGATGTAGAAGAGATATTTATACATAAGCTTATATGACGTAGGCAGGCATATAAATCATAATAAATCACTAGACACGGTCTTACTGTAATATTTTTGTACCTTTGATCAACAAACCTAAACTATGCCCACTACTCTGAGCAGTTCCGAACCATCTGTACCAGTAAATTTCCACAGGAATAACTGGGTGAAGGGCAGCCAAGTGAAACTACAGTAAAAGACTGTTATTGTGTATATTGAATTTATAATATAGTGACATTATTTTAGAATATTTCATATAAAACTGTCATGCGTTATAAATATTAGCATATAATTGTTGATGAATTCGTTACGTGTGAATTATTCCGGAAATAATTCATTGGAACAAACCCAAAGATTCCTGGCCCACCTTTGTAAGCTATTCTTCATATTACGAGTGCCTATCTATAAGATAGAGATAATCATGTAATTTAATTAAACAACCATGCTAACACCGCAATTGGTTTTGTACTAGTGTCAAAGTCTTATCTTTAAAAACTAGAACATAGCCTCTAAATTTAATAATACTATAATATAATTTAGATTGACGATCAGCTTAGTCTCCAGTCATCATTTCCATGAATTCTGTAACAAAAAAGAAACAATAAATAAAGTATTGTCTCCAACGGACCAAGAAAAACTTGATGTAGTACGTATTAACGGCCAATTTATTTACAACTGTAAAGTATGAAGAATTATGAAACAAATTAATTGATATTACGAATTTGAATTGATAATAATATTACGTATTTTATCTAATATTTTATTAAGCTAAAACCCGTCTTGCCCTACTTCCTTAAACAGTAGATTTAAAGGCATTTTAAAACCTAACAAAGTTTAGTCTGGGTAGCTTAAAATGTGATAAGCACGAATGCTACGGATTCTGAGTATATCAAAAGATATACTATATTGAATCTTTTGCAAAAATATGACCGTTTATGTAAAAGATGTGTAGGTATATATAGTTCTTAGTATATCGCACGTGACTGTTATTGAAATGAAAATACACACATTAAATACTAGCTTTTTTAGCAATAAATTCGGGTATCCCTCGGAACGATACTTTTTTCGGAATGAAAGCTAACTTATGTCCTTTTCTGACAAAGTGTATGCAATTTCATGATGATTGGTTGAGTAGTCTAAGCGTAAAAGCGTAACAAATAAACAAACAAACTCATTTTCATTTGATCAGATTTGATCAAATTTTATGTATATAATTTTATGATAGCTTAACTACCTATTTAGTTATCTGTCGTGTTTTGTCTTTAACTAGCTTTTGCCAGCGATTTTGAAATTTTGATTTGAACCGTACATTTGCCGGGATAAAATATATATATTCCGGATTATAAAGTAGTATATAACAGTATACAATAGTAGGAAGATTATGGAGTCTGAAACTTCTAGCAATAGTTCTATAAACATTCGCAGCACTGGCGATTTAATTGGCGCTTTAGGAATCCTAACTCCCTTCCCACGGAGATTTGTGAGACTACAAACTAGCCAAAACACCTCAGGTGTTTACTTTTCAAATATTTGATGATCTCTACCACCTTGATGAAAGTGATGAATACTCTAAGTGAATTATGTGATCAAACATTTCAAAAAGAAAATACACGTTTGGCGAATACCAAAGATTTAAAATGTTACTTTTTTATGGTATGTTTAATGTGAGTGTAGGGGAAGGGGGTAAGAGGGGGAGAGGGGGAAGAAGAAAGGGTTAGGGCCACCGGTAACCTCGCTCACTCGGCAAAAAGCAATGTAAGCATTGCTTCACTGCCGGTTTTCTGAAGTAAATTAAACAACATGTTTTACCGATACTTAAATAATTCAGGAATTTTTGTAAGACAGCATTCATCTGTTCTTGCGGAAAGCATTCCATCAAATGCTTTGATCCGATTCCAAAACCAAGGCATTATAATACAATATGCGTGTGATACAACGTAAAATATATCGTGTAAATATTTTACGTCACATGATGCATCGCCTTTGCAATTCATTGGTACTTGCCTAATGTTTAAGCATTAGCAGGAGTTTATTTAAGTATGTTTGCTTTCTCGAAAATTTATTCCGTTGTTTTATTTATGCTAAAGAAACTGCTGTTGCGCTGGCCTTCTAATCGACTTGGATTACGAGAGTTTTAGTTGCGCGGATGTTTAACGATTTTTGAAATATATTGCTATAATAAACGACGTAAATTGATAAGTGGCCAAATTGTTATGTTCACGCTATTGACATTTCTGTCTACGAAACGACATCAGGTAACAGCATGTTAACTGCAAAGGCCCGTCTTGGCGACTTGACAAAATCTGGGCAGACCTCCAGTCTAATATTCCAATAATACTATAATGATATTCAGAACATGTGAGCTATTTAAAACAGATAAAATAAAATTACGTTCACGTCTGAAAACAAATATTTACCATCGAAATCAACGGTTCCGGAACCGTCAGTGTCGATTTCAGCGATGATGCCGTCTAAGTCGCTCGAACTGAGCTTGTCATCCAAAGCAGCCAGGATCTCTTTAAGGGTGGATGTGGTAATGTAGCCATTGCCCTCGCGATCGTATAATCTGCAGGCAAATGTTTTGTATTAAATGTTTTGTTTTGTAATATTAGTAACAATAACTACCGTCTATGAAACTAAGTACCTCTTCCTAGATGCACCTTACCTGAAAGCTTCTTTCAGTTCCTGTTGCATAGCTTCGGCATCTTCCTCCTCCAAAAAGTGGGAAGCAATGTTGCAGAAACCATCGAAGTTGATTTTTCCCGCTTCTAAAGCAAAAATAATTATTAATTAATGTGAATCCTAAAACGGTTTGGTTATGATTTTTGTTCTTCATATTATAATAACTGGAAGTAAACAACAAGAACAAGAAAATATAAATACTGAGACATGCATCTTTCATTGGTACTGGAAGAAGGAGAAAACGTACGGAAATAGCCTCATTAGTACCCGCGACGAGTAAAAATATTCGAGTGTATATTTAAAAAGCTGTCGCAGCCTCGGTACGTGTTGCTTCTTGTTAGCGTGTCTTGATGATTGATTTTTTTTTAACAAGAATCTTGCAGCAGTTTGTCTAACACTAATTGTTTATAAGGTGTTATACACACATTCTTTTCATGTATATACAACTTCAACAATTGCCATAAAATAAACTTCTTTAAAGTTTTAATATGTGTACAGATAGTAAATCGTGATAGTTAAAATTTTATTTTTACTGCTACTTTACTAATAAAACGTCTATAAATCTGCTTCAATCAAAAAAATGAAGTAAGATAAATATTTATGTTCCTTTATAAAAACTGTTAGTTTTACAAAAACGACCAACAAATTCCTGCACTAAATAGTAATATTATAGATTGATATGATCCAGGTTACGATTTATGAGCAATTTAAGAGTCAGCCTAGTCACATTACATTGAAATATGATTATGAATATAAAATGTTTATACCAACATAAACACTTTAAAAGTTCAAAGTTGCCTACAAATAAAAAAGTGACTATGAATATTTTTTTAGGGGAGAATATTTCTGTACATATACTTCATTACTTTTACATTACGTTAGTTATTTTATTATTAGTTTTGGGGGTGGATAATATTTGAGACACCATGCTACTCACTTTCCGGGTCATTTTCATCTATGAGGGCCTGAAGTTCAGAGTCGTCAAACAGCTGTCCCATGGTGTTGAGGATAGTCGAGATCTTCAAAACATCGATATAGCCAGACTTGGTTGTATCGAACATCTGGAATGCCTTGCGGAGCATGGCCATTTTTTGATCGTCGTCAGTGTCCTAGGAAAGAATACCAAATTAAGGTAAGAGAACCGAAGGTTATGACGGTTACAAATGATGCAGATTATTTTTGTATTTTAAATTATTTCCACAATATATTTACAGTTTATTATAGTTACTGGATGTATGATTGGCAATAAAATAAAGCGTGTAAAAACAACTAATTTGATTAAGTGCCCTTCAGTTGTATTATTGACAACGAATATTACAGTCTCAGTCGGTCAGTAGTATTTCAGCCTTATAATATCATTAAAACTTTAATTTAATATATGTCAAAAGTATGTTTCAGAACTATGTTTAATGAATTTGGAGCACTTTTATTTTTCACACTTTTAATTATTTCACATTCACGTCCTTTAAAACTTCAAATCCTGGAAGTCCTCACCATGGTGTTTATGTGGGGTTGGCAGTTGTAACAAGAACCGAAACCGAGTGCGAGTGTTGTTACACTAGATTTTATGTCGACATGGCACCCTTATTTATAGCATTCCTTCCTCCTCAGACTGGAATACAAAAATAAGTTGAAAAACCTGCTATCTCTCTCTTTACCGTATGGGATCAGAATAATGACGTTGCTATTTAGTTCTTCGTCAGCGTGAACTATATCAACGTCAGAATGTTAGAATGTTTAGCAAAACCTGCATACTACAGGAAGTGAGATGTCAGATTTATATACATATACTAATTGATATCAAACCACTCATATGGATGGAGTGATGCATTTGTAGAATTATGATTAGTGTTGCTAAAACATCAAAATCACATTCCCTCTGAAGTACTTACTTTAAGGCCCAACTTTAGTGACGTGACCATTTTTTATATCATCAATCTAATATAATTTATTAATGCAACGTCTCATCCATCCATCCATCCATCCACATAAAATACAGAGTGTCATTATAACAAAGACCATGTTAACCAGCTTTCCTTGTAATAGTCAATGAATGTTATGCATAATACATGTCGATAGAGATAACAATAATTTTATTGTTAACTGTTGAAATTTACAAATATAATTTTAAGAATTTTTTATTTGTTGTTATATATTGTTACAAATGTGATTAAAATTTATTTATTACGTTACGTTTGGATCTGATTTACACCCATTTTGCTATTTTAAATATCATCATTTTAGTCTGCATTCATACTCATCTTTAACCATTGATCAAGTTGGTGTAATGGCGAATATATCAAATAATAATAATATATGTATATTCGCCATTACACAAACGATTTACAAGGGATTTGAATTATTGATACGAATTTTGTATGAAATTGTTTGCATCAGAATTAGCTATTTATGAACTTGATGCAATCAAGAAAACATGTGAATTGAATATCTCTAAAACGTCCAGTTTAAAGCGTAACAGAAACTCATGCGCATATAAAGTTGTTCCTTGATTAAGAGCAGGAAATTCCTTTGATGCGGCCGCCGATTCATAACAATCCCAACGAGAAGATTACGTACAGCAACGTCACCGTCTGATGCTCACAACATTTCAACACAGCTTTTGTCGACAACTAAAGTGTTTTATCACATCCTTTTTACCAAATAAATTTAATTGAATGAAATAAAACAGAGTTTCAAATTATAAATAATACTATAAAAGTCATTTGATACTGAAGCTGAACTAATGAAATAGTTTCACAACCTTGAAATTATCTAAAATATAAACATAAACATAATAATATATCAAGATTAAAAAGTAAGGTGTCATTAAAAATGCCGTTTTTTGTTTATATTTAAATATTATGCATCGAACAAACTATGCCGGTGAAGGCCGATGATTGGCGACCACTGGCGCGTGAAACGGGTTATACAGCGGCGCCCGCGCAGATATAGACTGTCGGTGATCGGCTATAATTTTTGTGTTCTCATGTGTTTGCCACAATGAGAGAAACATCTAATCTGAGTCGCGCTTTACACGTTCACTAAGTGGAACGTCTTAAAACAACAATACACGCTAAAATTAGGTCAGGTTACACGTCTATTTTTAAATCACTTGGTAAAATTTGTAAGTTTAGAGTCGGATGATGTACCATCGTAATAGTCTTATTAGGTGTCGGTTTGTGACATATCGAATTTAAAGAAGCTATATATTATGTGTTTACAAAGACGAACGTTCTTTGGTTGTAAATATGTATATTTTTTATATTTTAAAACATAGTTTGTATTTAAACAATGTTTAAAAAAGAAATAACAAAGTGTATGTGAAGAAGTTAATTTCTTGTGTTTGACTTTATTTTATGTAACTGTGTTATTACTTTTATCTTTTCTATTTATCTTATTCCAAAGAATTATAGTAAAGCTCATGAAAAGAACCGGTCATATTTACTACTCAACTCAACTCGGTGGCATGCCACATTTATTCATTACAAGTTTTTCTATTAATTTTCACTTACATACATTTTATTACATCTCAGTATTTATTAAAAGGTAATTCTAAAAGTTATCTCATAGCTCTCCTTAAGCGGTCCAATCTAGAACACTTTGACTTGTTTCATAGAGGTAAGCATAAGCAGCACTTACCCATAAGCCAAATGTTTCTTGCCTGTCAAAGTTCACAGTTTTTACAATTTACAAACTCAACACCCTCACAGTATATAAAAGATAAGATCTTTGATGTGATCAGAATTTATTCAGAACTTCGCTTTCTATATGCAATCTACCTGCTCCTTGTAGTTATAACTTACTCCGGTTAATATCATAAGAAAGATCTGAATCTAGGTTAAGTAGAATGTGTAAAAAAAAAGTGTTATAATGGTTTACTGACATTACTGATTCACACTAAAAATATTCGCGTTACTTAATTATACTTTTAAAATCTTTAGCTTTGTCTCTATTAAAACTTTTATCTCCTTTATTTTGACCATTCTAAATTCATCTATGGTACCTACTGAGACAGCCATTAAGTATACGTATAGTTTAGATTAATGGCATTATAAAGCTTGATAGCTTATTTATGACGATTACCCATCTGAAGGCAATGGCATATCGTAAATAATTGCGCTAGTAATTTTACAAACGGTCACACTCAGATGCAACGGCAGGGACTTATTAAATTTATTTGCCGATGCGTAGCCGACATATGACTAATTTACACAGACTTAACATTCCACAATCAAAATAATTGGTAATCACAGCCAAAACTTGTCACCGAGTAGTCGGCACCGCACCCTGAATCATTCAGCGTCAATGGAGCGGAAATATAACTTCATTTTGGCACGGAACATCTGATTTTCCTTGCAGAATTTCTCGGATGATATCCAACCGCCAAACGTAAATAATTCTTTAAATAGATTACAGGTATTTTGTCTTGTATTCCCATTTTTATGTTACATTTATCATTCGAAGGCATTTTTATTTTATCATCATCAAATGACTGTACACATAATTATGACAGAATATAGAAATGATGTTCTGTCAAAAATAATTCTGTTCTTGTTTATAAAAAACATTTGTTACACTGATAAAAATTAAAGTTAGTTATGTGCAATGTATAAATTATTATACCAGTTATTTCAACGTAATGAGAAAATATTATTTCGTAGTTCTATGTAAATTCTAATTTACGTATTCGTCTGGTGAAAATTTGTTTTTAGAATGTTTGAATTTAATTATAGGTAGGTATACTATCAAAGTTTGTTTATGTTTGAATACGTGTCATTAAATATATGGAGCCATTAAATTTAAATAAATAGATCTTAACATTTTTTTTTTGTAATTTAGGCATAGATAATTGTGTAAAATAATCTATATATATGTATAGGAAGTTAAAAAAAATACTAGCAATTATAATGAACGTTATTACTAATCACCATACAATGACTGCAACGTCTGTTTCGTAAAAACTTTGTAATCAACTATAAAAGTATTTTCAATTTGTATTCTAGCTGTTGTCACAGTAGTGACCGATGGTTTTTAAATTTTCTGCGATGAAAATAGGGAAAGCGTAACGTCGTTGTAAAATGGTTGGAAGGCATCCAAAAATAATGATAGAAAACCTCGCTCAATAGCAATAATGTGCATACGCTTGCCTCGTTTTATATAGTTTGTTATAATACTATTGAAAATCAACCTTATCTTCAATTTACCGCAATG
Source organism: Callimorpha dominula (assembly GCA_949752705.1). Lineage (NCBI taxonomy): Eukaryota > Metazoa > Arthropoda > Insecta > Lepidoptera > Erebidae > Callimorpha > Callimorpha dominula. The sequence continues at coordinate 12,205,358 of OX457007.1, forward strand.
TGATATTCTTAATAGCTATATCGTAAATATATAAAACGAGTTCTGTACAAATGACGTTCTTTTCTATTATTTAATAGAGATGTGTTAAAATGTATTATATTATGTAATCACCTTTCATTGATAATATATTTCATTTTAGTATGAAAAATATGATGGTCTTTAAATTAAGTGCATTGAATTGAAATTTACTGAAAGCCTTTCAGGTTCTTTAAATCTAATGTATCGATTTAGTTTGAGTTGAAACCTGGATTTGTATCTTTCCAAACAAGACCAGAAAAATAAAAACGTTATACAATTAAAATATTTTTATTACAAATATAGTTTCACCAAGGAATGCGATTAAGTCATTCATCATTTTACTAAAAATATTCTTTTTAGAATTATTCTTCTACAGCCATCTTCAGAAAGCCTTTAGTATATTACATACTTGGAGTACATTTTCTAAATTATGTCTTATAAAAATTTGGCAGTTTGTTTTTGTACATCTTTTAAATCCACGTTAATAATTTCCTTATCGACACTTTTTTTCTACACTTCAGCAACCGGCACTATTTTATCTTGGTTGCTGGTAGCTGTAGGATGCTTTGTGATCCAATTATTTAATAGTATGTATTTTTTTCCAAAAAATGTTTGTTCTTTGCTTTCGTTAGAATCAGAAACTTTGATATTTTCTATTTCGTTATTTAAGTTTGTACCTTTATAATCTACTTTCGCTATGTTTTCTTGAAGATCAATATTTTCTACACCAGGAATTCTTATATTCTTATCATCTGGATTCATTGGAAGATAATGGTTTTTGATCTTCTGTATCATTTTAGCATCTTTAATTAATTTATCTAATTCTGTTTTCTTTTGTTTAATTTTGTGATTTCTTTCAGTTTTCTTCAATTTATAGTTAAACTGTTCTCCTTCAGAATCTGAAGAATAAAAAATAACAAATTATTAATAAAATAGTAATATCCGAATACATACTAATAGAATTACATTGAGAAATAGTTTGCCTATTCAAACACCTTTTCTGTGTTTTTACCGAAGTCAAAAGAATTCAGTAAGCAGCCATAAACTAAAACTACACCTTTTTTAAGCATTGCTGGTACTGGAAGGGGTTGTATCTCTATGGAATCCTCTTGTGCATCTTTTAATTTTTGGGTATGTTTTTCTTTTATTATATTAATGTCATTTTCTTGCTCAGATATCTTTGGTGCTGCATAATTATTGATAGGAATATCAATCACGTTTTTATCAGGTCTTCTTAGAATCTCGTTTGCGATTGCAGATGCAACAATATTACTCTCATTGTTTGTTATTGTATGATATTTGGTAAAATTTCTCTTTGCAGAATAATTTTTTATATCATACTGAGCCTTTTTTGCTTTATAGTCAAATGGCTTTCTTTTGGAAGGATAGTCGTTTTGTCTGTAGGTCATATGCAAATTAGGTTCATTATCTATTGTATTATAATCATCTTCTATATTTTCTTCTTCGGATTTGAAATCACTTAAATAGTTATTGTATTCATTATTTTTAGGAGAGTACCCATTTCTACCTCCGTATTGTTGATTTTTTGAATTATAATTTGGCCTTCCAGATGAACCATAAGTATTTGTAGTATACCAAGATTTAGTTACACCCGGACCTCCGTAATTTTCCACTTTACTTTCCCCCTTTTGCGTTACAGTGATGTATTTTATCATAACATTTGGTAGTTCAAATAACTGCCTGTCTTCAATGTTTAAATCAAGTGGATATCCAGGTGATAAAATAGCATTATTATATTTTAAATTATTTATAGAATATGACTCGTCAATACTTGTTCTTACGTAGGGAGCAATAAACACAAACATTTGTAGTGGTAGGCCTTGCAAAGTTCCTTTAGGTAAAATAAGTCTTGAAGGAAAACCAACTTGTGATTGAATTGTTTTGAGTGGCAACGAATCTAATCCAAATCCTGCATACTCTACGTTCTTCCGTATTGTATTAAGTAACATAAAATCTTCAGAAAAGTGATTCATATTCTCTGGAGTTCTAGTTAATATGTTTGATCCTACTTTAAGATTAACTTGACAAATGTCAAGCAACACGAATAGATTTTTTTTGGTCGCTAGTTTCCCAGGCATAAACTTGGGTCCCAAATAAATTTTCATTATTCCCTTTTGAGATACCAAAGATGAAATATTAACTTTAATAGTAAATTGCTTATGATTTAATCTTGGTTGACCAATTTTGATTCTAAAGCCGGTCTCTTGAGTTTTAAGTGCATCTGTAACGTCGAAATTAAAATAGTCAAATGTTGTTATTATCTTTTTTACGTCAATATTTACAATCTCTACTCCAGGGAAGAATAATTCATTTTTTGTGTAAGAAGGCAAAACTTTAAGAGCTTCATCTATCATGTTGAGTATTTTTGCATTTATCTTCCAAAACATTGGATCACGAAGGGACGTCATGTAGTGGTCTAAGACAGAAGTTTCCCTGAAATGTCAGGTGTGATTAATAGTGTATTATTATTTATGGAACTATCCTCTAAATCTAAGTGATACATTTTTTAAATACCCATTATTCTGTATATTATTGCCCAGAAGATGCCTGGATAATGTCTCATAACTTCTGTCACCCGTAACCAGAATATCCATTAGGTGATTTAATATGTGCGTTTTATTGTATCCACGCTGATGCTGAAACATTGCATTTATAAGGGTTAGAAAGCTGAATAAACGTGTAAAAATACACTAGTATTAAAAAAATAAACGTTAAGCTTACCAAGTGATCGACTACAGCGGAAATATTGTTTTCAATCGTTCGCATTTGCTGTACGTTTTCATTTTCTGACAATTCTATAGATGATGTTCTGTGACCAAAATCAACTCCATTAGAATATATCAACATAGGATCATAAGGAACATTAACTGGAGTATCCCAGTTAATACCATCTACCACTGGTAGTCCGTTGGCGTATCTTTCCAAATTATATCTCGCCATAAATTGTTTTATCATTTGAAACATATTTTCACCAAATCTTTCATTAAAGTTATCGTTGAGCCAAGGTGCCATTCTTAGTTTCCTCAAGTAGTAGTAAGAATTTAAGCCAATATCTTCACGAAAATAAGCTAATTTAGAATCATCGTCATTATCATAAAACAGAGCCGTGTAGTTAGCATCAATAATATAGGAATTACCTTCACTATGAATAGTTTCATTAGGTACAACAAAATTACTGTAGTCCTTCTCAAAAAACATTGCCGCTTGTATTATAACATGTTGATCTATAAAATAATTTGGTAATAATTCATATGGTGCTGGAATAGAAAGCATTTCCGTGTCTTTTCTACTTTGTACAGCCATGTAAAGTGCGTTTACGTATAACGCACAGTTTACATTTTGACGTGCCCAAGCAGCTGCCTTATAAAAAGTATCAAAATCTTTAGCATTGTATAGCACGTCATAAATTATTTTTAATTCGTTTAAATGATTTGGTTTGTACTCGGAAAATATATCACCCTTGGGTAGTAAACCAGATGATATAAGATTTTCTAAGCTTTTAACTGCCTCTGGTTCCTGAAATTAATAAAAAAAGTTTAATATTTGTAACATTTTTATTATTTTGTTTTCAACTTCTTTGAATTTAAATAAAAATAACTTGCCATGTAATCTGTTGAGTCGAGGTTGAACTCTTGAGCCAATGTGCAAATATTTAGATTCTTGCTAGTTTCGCAAACATTTTCAAATAGCGGTAACATCAGCTTCTGGCGATATACCCATTGTGTGTGATCTAAAAATATTTATATTTAATACATAATATAAACTTTTTCGCGTTTTCTTTACACAATCAAAGTGGAAAACGAGCACATGGCCAAATTTATGGTGAGGTGTTACCCGTGTTTTTATACATTAGTAATTCGCTTGCAACCCTATTACCCACCCTATGGAGTTCTGCAAAAGATGAAGGCTGTAACATGTTGCCATTGTAGCCTTAATAAAAAACACGTCTCTATGAACTAGTTGAGGTATTACCTCTTATATTTGAGTAATGGCTTGGTCCGTTAATGTGACATTAATATAATAGTATTTGGAAAGGCAAACAATAATACGAGTAATCTACGACTTATTATTGAAACATAAAAGATTTTATGAATGGATTAGGTATAAATAGAGAAGGTTAAAAACTTAGGGATCTATATGAAGGGGTGCTTATCCTGGCGCTCTCAAATTGGAGAAATCAGTCGTAAATTATTTGCAAGAGCGAGATCTCTGCGAAGGCTTCAGAATTTCCTTCTACCAACACGAAAATTGCGCTTGCACAATCTCTTCTTCTTTATATCCTTGATCATGGTGAGGTCAGCTATCTCGATCTTACCGAAGGCCAACTAAACAAACTTAAGCGGCTGTAAAACGTCTGCATTATATTTATATTTTATATACGCAAATATATGATCATATCTCAGAGTATCGTTCTAAGCTCAAGTGGCTACTTATACGCCTTCGCCGGAATGTTCATATTCTTTCCCTTTTGTACAGTGCTCTGTTCCCTCCTCACACTCCCTCTTATCTTAAAGAACGTTTTGATTTCTTAGAAAACACACATTGCAGCGACCTGAGATCATCAGAGAATTTATATAATACTAGCAACCCGCCCCGACTTCGTACGGGTAGCAGAGACATCTTCAACCATCATCATCATATTTCAACCAATTTACACAAAATCTTAACAAATTATATACCTTCCTCCTTTCAACAATCATCAAGATATTTCACTCAACTTACACAAAATCTTAATAAGTTAAACACCTAAACCTTCCTCATGAATCCGCATGAAAATCCGTTCTATAAATGCGACAGACGCGGCGGGGCCTTCTTTTATATGTTTTTTATATGTATATGTATTGATTACAAACAAACATACGACTAACCTGTTATAAGCCTGTGCCATATCTGTGCCCATGTCTGACAAAGGACAGGTTAGAGTTAACACAAATAGTAGTAATATGTGACCCACGTCACTAGAAGTCAAATAAAAAATTTAAACCTCACCTGTCACAGGAACAGCTGTTACGGATTTCGTAGGTATTTTTATCAAATACCCCGAAACATGGATAAGTAATACTATAGTAGTTAATATTATTGTAAACGCCTTCATACTTTTCTTCAGACTGTTGTAATGTAAACTAGTCTCATTGGCTTATATATTACTTTACAAAGGGCAAACACCCTATTTGGCATCGATAAGTAGAGTTGAATGCACTAATGTTATGGAGTCGAATGTAACAAGACTAAATAACCAGGTCAATATTCTTATGCCCTTCGTAAATTATGTTGACACATTGTTTAATACCTTTTCGGTGCCTGTGCCACAAGCTAAAATCCTGTACGCATTTAAAAAACTTTCCATTTTTTGCTATTACCTAGCATATAAGCGGTTATCCTATTTTATATACCTGTGTATATGTATATATTTATGTATGTGATGTAGTATGTTTATGGTAATATAAGTATGGTGTATTAAGTATATATTATTATTTCATATTAATCTATATCAGTAGGTACACCACAGACCCAAATCATATTTGACTAGCAACCCGCCCCAGCTTCGCACGGGTAGCAGAGACATTTTCAACAATCATCAATATATTTCAATCACAAAAAAATCACAAAATCTTAATAAGTTATACACCTAATCCTTCCTCATGAATCACTCTGTTTATTAGTGAAAACTGCATGAAAATCCATTTAGTAGTTTTTCAGTTTATCGCGAACAGACAGACGCGGCAAGGACTTTGTTTTATAATATGAAGTGATAATATCCGTACAAAAGTCGTCAAGAAGAAATCGCCGTGAGCGATAAGACCACCGATTGATATAACTAAATGTTTATATTATGTTTGTATTGTATTTCATATAAAAGGTGTACAATATAGAGATAAATAAATAATACTTTGCAACTTGTGATCACGTCATTGAGCTTAGGAACTCTGACCTGATCCCATTCCCAAATCCCTTCTTAACTGATGTGCCCTTCCTATTAACTACCTCTCTGCCAATTTTCAGGTGTTCCGTAATACGGCCTTGTCGTAAAATTCAATCTTAGCCGACGTGACTTACCTATATGGCACCTTTTTGCCAATTTTCACGTTTCATGAAAACTTGCGAGAGCCCTTAGAACTCCCTAATCCAGCCCTGTTGCAAGATCCGTTATTTACTGACGTGGACACGCCAGTTAATAACGTTAGTACATGTATGATAACTTTTAGACGGTCGTCCGCATTGAAGCAAAGCCACTTGTACCAGCTAGTCTCTTAAGAAAAAAAATGCTTTGGAACACAAAAATTAAGACAGTTCTAAACATGGATCCAGGCAGTTATAGGATTCACGAGTCGTTTACTTATTTCTAAATGTATCTACCTCTTAGTCGGTACGTAGGGGAGTGCAAAAAATTTAGCAGTAAATTTATAGCACGTTATCCCTAACTCAATTTGTTATTGTATGTCGTTTAACCTTAATAAGGAAGTCACTTGAGTCACCACTCAGGTTTATGACGACTGAGTCCAAGTAATTATAGCGATCGATTTAATAATTGAGCGATCTCATATCTAAGATCAATCATCAAATATACTCTAGATAAAAAATTACATAAATCTTTGCCTTAAACAACGTTATATATTATCTGTGAGTATGGCAATAAGAACGAAAGCATCGTTTATTTAGATAAACTTATATCCGTATTTAATAAGAAACCCTATTAATATTACTTGAAGGAGGTAAGACACTGCAGTTTTCATCTTGATAACCGCTAAATGTTGCTGCTACAAAAAATTAGTTAGCTAACACTACTCGTGGTGCTTCTTCCGGTGAATATAAAAAAATCATCCGAAACCAATAACCACTAACCAGGTGGCGGTCCGTATATTTTACTTATTTGCCATCTTAATAGACACTTTAAATAAAAAAATCAGTCTGTCGCAGCAACTTACTCTAAATTACTCTATACTGGGCTGCCGGTATTACTGGTACTCCGTTAAGGTAAAGGTATCATATATAAAAATACTAGCAACCCGCCCCGGCTTCGCAAGGGTAGCAGAGACATCTTCAACAATCATCATCATATTTCAATCAATTTACACAAACCCTTAACAAATTATACACTTAAACCATCCTATGAATCGCTCTATCTATTGGTGAAAACCGCATGAAAATCCGTTCAGTAGTTTTTGAGTTTATTGCGAACAGATAGATAGACAGACACGGCGGGGGACTTTGTTTTATAATATGTAGTGATAATAAAGCTGATAAGTAATATCAAATCATAATCCTCCGCGCCTTTTCCCAAAAGTTCGGGTCGGCTTTCAGTCTAACTACGATACCATCCGACCTCCACAACCCAGGTACTAGGCGATATCGAAAATCTGTAGTTGACTCAACCCAACTCAACTACCCACCCGTAATGAATGCCACAGACGTTCGTACAGCAACTGGGACCGACGGCTTGACGTGCACTCCGAGCCACGGAGGGGTCTCAATGTGTTAAGAATGGTCACCTATTTTAAGACTGACCTGGCAAGTATTACTTAACTTTGTAATGTGCAAACCTACTAGGTTACCACTTAGGCACGAGCCCCACGAGTAAAAAAATATCAAATATGCAAGTAAATATGTAAAAACCTATGTCAGTCACCACAGACTATACATTCTATTAAGAGACTTTGCTATAAATAAAAATATAAGCATTTAATGATATGTCGTTAAAGTTTCATTGGGTAATCATAATATAAAATAATCGTAAAATCAGCTGTTTCATGTACTCAAAGTCACGGTTGCGAGATAAAGTTCAGTCATAAGTTCACATAAGAGATAGTGCTGCTATTTCATTATCATCAGTTACCGTTTTTATTTTATATAATCTTATACTCTTACTTACTTTGTTATTGTGTTGTTTTTCATTCCTCTATGGTGGCAAACAATCGTATTGTTCAGACTGTTGACAGCAAGCCGTAACCATAGCTATGCGGACAGTTAATAATACCTACCAGATAATATTGAAATTTGTGTATTTCTGTATTTTATCTTACAGGGGCTCGTGGCTAAGTGGTAACCGAGTAGGTTAGCACATTGAAAGGTCAAATACTGGCCAGGTGAGTCTTAGGATGGGTGACCATTTTTAACACATTGACTAAAAAGTCTGACATCCTAGTCCAACTACAGAACTATGATATCGACTAGTACTTGGGTTGTGGAGGTCTGATGGCGGTCGCTTTACGTATAATATCGAAGTTGGGCCGTATCGTAGTTAGGCTAAAGGCCGACTAACCACGTCCACGTCCATTATAGAGAATGTAAGCATTTCCAAATATTATTTAATTCCTTTATTACATCATACATGTTTAAACTACTAATTAAATATAGGTAGGTGTTATCTAGTGAAACGTGAACAAAGCGGCCACAGTGCTTGATGTTCGGAAATTACATAACTATGCTTGATGCAATCACGGCCATGAAATAATTAAATCTAACTATTTATTTCCACAAAACTGCTACATGAAGTATTTACAACTAGTTTAATATTCTAGAAGATTAATTGTATCATATACTAGCTGACCCGCGCAACTTCGACCGCGTTTGTAAATTTTCTCTTTTATGGCAACATTTTTCATTGATGCTGCGCTCCTATTAGTTGCAGCGTGATGTTTTAGCCTATAGCCTTCCTCGATAAATAGGCTAGGCTATCCACCACTAAAATTGTTTTTCAATTGTAACCAGTAGCTCTTGAGATTAGCGCGTTCAACCACACACCCAACACTCTCAAACAAACTCTTCAGCTTTATACACGTAATGTTAGTATAGATACAACCACGGGATACAACATCTCTCAAGAAATTGTGATAATACCATTATTATTCCTAAAGATGTTTTGTCGTGGACTTCAAAATAGTTCTCCTTGTTTCGGACTATCAATATTAGATAATACATAGCGAATGAACTTTTTTTTAATAGAAATATGAATTCAATAGAATAATATCCGAGTCTCCAATCAAGACAAAGTATCACTGTCTTCTCAAACTAGTACTGGGACTGGAACTAAGTTTTATTATTTTACACATTGACACCTGTCTAATAACTCGATAATGATCATTTCAGCCATTAGACGTCCACTGCTGGATATAGGCCTAACTCTTAATAACTTCCAATATAATAATGATGGCCCCAGAAGAAATGTAATACACTAACCTTTTATAAGTTAAATATTTCGTTCTACAGAATACGCTTACCTATTTCCTCCTCTCTAGTAGGTAATATTATAAAGCGTATTACCGTCTACCAGCACGTTTCAACAGTCCTGGCTGCTTGTATGAACTTATGGCCCGGGATCGTTTTTTTCATAAATTACTACAACCTGAGTCGCTTTAGATCGTATCGAGCTAGACTTATGCACAAGCTTGATATAATTTACATATAATTTACAGAGGTTGGTATTACATTATTTCTTAGAGTGGTATGATAGAAATAATTTAAGGTAAGGACAAGTTCGGCAAGTAAGTACAGTTCTTCAACTCTGTATTTTTTTAATTTCGACTGCACGGATGGCGCAATGGTTTAAGTGGTCACCTCGCCCCTACGCCGCGCCGAGTGTTGTGGGTTCGAATCCTACACGGGACAAAAATTTGTGTGATCCACAAATAGTTGTCCCGAGTCTGGGTGTTCTTTGTGTCTGTTGTTTGAATGTTTGTGAAGCCCCCCGCGACACAGGATTATTCCTAATGCGGGAGTTGTCTTTTTAAAGAAAAAAGAAATTGAGAAATATTTTGCTAGGTAACTGATCCGTAAGATAACAAATGAGTTTATTGACTCTTTGATGATGAAATATTAAGTTTTAAGGTGATGTTGATTTTTATTTATTATCTTAATAATGACTTTTAATTATTGAAGTCACGTCCCACGAAAGTAGACAGAAATCAGTGGGAGGTCAGATGTTATCAGGAAAGCAAAATAATGATGAACTGTGTATTCAACCGTTCATAATTTGATAATACTTTGATGCTCATTATGTGTTGTTGGTAGCAAGTCTTATCATAGAACTAGAATATCAATGTTTTTATACTACGAAGGTGGAATTTTTTTTACTAACCTTGTTTTTTCTATCTCGGTAACTTGAAGGGTTGTAGAGTCAACTTCAATTTGTAAATATTCATTCACTCACTACAATATCTCAACAGGGCTATCGTTCAGACCGTATGTCGGAGGAAAACCTATTAAAACCACACGGTATGTAATACTGCTCCTATAACGAGTAGACCACCAGACAACGGAACTGCTCTGCTGTGTTCGTCTGCAAGGATCTCTATATCTTAATTCATACCAAATGCATGCTACATAAAGCATGTTTATGGCTCTAATGAATTGTTATTGAATTTGTTTATCATAAGTTTATTGACCTTATCTGTTTTATAATATATATGTAGATATTATAATATTAATGTAAATATTAATATATTCATAGTATATATATAGAGGGGCTCGTGGCTAAGTGGCAACCGAGTAGGTTAGCACATTACACAGTTAAGTAATACTTGCCAGGTCAGTCTAGGATGGGTGACCATTCTTAACGCATTGAGACCCCTCCGTGCCTCGGAGAGCACGTTAAACCGTCGGTCCCGGGTGCCATACAAACATCTGTGGCATTCGTTACAGGTAGTCAGAACCCTAAAAAGTCCGACAACCTGGTCTAACTACAGAACTTTGATATCACCTAGTACTTGGGTTGTGTAGGTCTGTTGGCAGTCGCTTCACGTAAAATATCAAAGTTCGGCCGTATCGTAGTTAGACTCAAAGCCGACCCCTACTTAGTTGGGAAAAGGCGCGAAGAACGGTCTTATTCTCTTATTTAAGAAAGTGCTAAGTGTATACCTGATACACTTAGCACTTTCAGCTGTTTTACTAAATATCACATCTTGTGATCAAGACGATTTAACAAAATATTTATCTTGTAACATGAAAACATTAGCTTAACAATTTGATATGTCAACAATTAAGGATAAATTGACCACACACAATTTAAAGTAATTCTTAAAGTTTGTCAAGTCTTAAATTTTGTGGACTCAAACCGACTAAAATCACACGGTGTTCCGTCACGGAGTCTTCTCACAACATGAATCATTTTTCAAAATCTAATTTTATAAATCTTTAAGAGAGGCCATGTTTAATTTCTTGCAAGCGCTTACTCCGAGGACTCCGAGTACTACACTACTCGGACTAAAATTGTCCAAGGCTATAAAGGTTTGTTTTTTAATAATTTAGAAAACAAAACATTGTCAGGGAAACTATAGGCTTAAAGTTAGTTTTGACTACATTCTGTTACAGCATTTAAGGTTGGATTGCCCTTAAGACTTTAAAACCGCTAACATATTATATAGGTGTATCTGTGTATCTGAAGAATGTTTGGTCAAATATAACGAATTGCACAAGTATGTAAAATCATGATATTTATAAGTATATGTTTGACATTTCATATCATCCTTATTGATAACTCACGAAAAAATATGACTGATCAACTATTCGGTGAGAATGTTATCCGAAATGTTTTGAATAACAAATGAAAAACTAGATAAATTATTATTTAAATAAGGTACACAACTAATGGATGCGATGATAATTGACTGAAATTTTATTAAGATTTACAGGCTGCGGATGCATTTAGGTAAATATGTTCATAACAAGATTAACAAACAAAAAAGTCATAAACAATAATACTTTAATCGAAAGCATATTATAGGCATAGGTCACAACAGACTTCTCGTTGAACTGGAGAAGGCCTAGATGCTGTTCAAGCATCTCCGTCCTGTAGAAGACTCTGTCAACTGGCATTTATCCGCAGTAATGGCGTATCGGATGGTCAGCTGTACTATACACAGCTCGAGGGTAGGGATCGGGCTTACAAGATTGGCAATGAACGACTCTTTGTTACACTGGTGCCTGTTTGTCTAGTTTTTTGTAGGTACGTGAAGAATTTTATAACATTTATTGTACTATGTACACCAAGTAACTAAATCTGTAAGTTGTCTGTTGCTGAGTAAGTTTTCATTAGTAGATAGACAGAGTACAGATATATGACTTTTGATCAAACTGGGCAATGTCTCACTGTATATTAGGAACTTTAAGATGTTCTTAACTGTGGACTGAACTGTGGTGATCAAAATAATATTAAAACACGTTGTCACCAATTTTCATTACTACACCGCCCTCTAGCTTGCGCCTCGAAAATTAACTGTGCACTGAAAGAAGTGAATTACGCGAGATGTTTCTTTTAGACTATACTAGATGTCAATACTAGCTTGATTCTCAAAGAACATTTCTTAAGTGTGTCGAACTATCTTCTATAAAACGTACAATTTATATTTGTTTTATACGTTTGTTTAAATTACCTATTTTAATTAATGTTTTTTTTCACATACGGTTGATCAATCATGTTCTCCAATATAAATATCTACCTAGTCAATGAAATTGACTGGAGAATTAATAAAACGCTGCTTTAGAAATTGAAATAAGAGGAAACGTAACGTTATACCTAACCCTAATTCCAATGTTTTAGGCTAACATTTACGAATTAGTAAGTACTCTCAAACGCAATGGTAAAATATGTAAGTTAATCAAAACTGTTTGTTCCGACTAATCTCCGGAACGGGTCTACCAATTACCACAGGACTTTCACTGGCAGATAGCTGGTTTTATGAGGAGTAACTTAGACTACTTTTATTTTACAACAAAAAATTAGTGTTCCGCGCAAAATATGTACTACTAATTTTTTGTATAATCGTTGAGTTGAGTTGACGTATCTTGAATAAACGATATTCTTGATGGATTAGAATATAATGCCATACGTTATTTAAGAGCTTTAACAAGTTTTATTTAGTTACGTTGGTCTGTTATTTTGAGTTTTGTTTCAAGTGGGCGATATACTCAGATGACGAGATAATAGTGAGTTACGGAATCACATACGATATAACCACATATTGATAAATTATCGAATAGCTATATACAGTTAGAAAAAATCGTAAACTGACTGATATTGAGACTGCCAAATTAGTATATTTCAGTTATTTTCATAGTATATTCGGTCTATCTTGGTGCTGCAGAAGAGGGCTATCCGAGCAATTTATAACTTAGGCAATCGTGTTTCACTAAGGCAGAAATTTTAAGAAACAAACATATGGCATGTCAGTACATCTATGAAAATTTGATTTATGTTCATAAAAATAAAAACCAGTTAAAAAAAAAAGTGATGTACACTCTTTTAACACACGTCATAAACATTAACTTGTCATTTTGGGGTCAATGTGTGCGATTTTATAATAAAATCACAAATAATTTAAACAAATAAGTTAAGTTTGAACAAATTTAAATCTATGTCAGTATCAGTATAATGACGACAATGCCTGAAGGGCTATTTATCACTGAGTGATGGATTATATGCAGGACTAGAACAATTGAAACTAAATTATTTTGAGATTCACAGGCTACTTAAAATACTTAATATAAATGTAATGTGAGCTAATATGTTATTCATCTACTGTCTTTTACGTCTTCCTTTTCATATTTTAATTTTATCTGGTTTATTTTCAGTTTCCATACGTTCAATGCTTAATTTTTATCTAATAACAATAGCCCACGATAAAACAGTATTGTTTTATATTATTTAATTAAATATGTATTTTTAACTATCTGGTAATGTAAAAAAGTGGCCGTAAGTTTGTTTGTCCGATTTCTTCTCGCAAGGCTCAACGATTTGGCAACGGGTGGTTATAGATAGACACAGGCAGATACGGTATTATCTATTATCAGTTTTGTTTATTTTATAATTTTACACTTGACATGGCGACTTATTGTAGCGGTCACTCTGCGTGCATTGATCTATATTTTTTTTTAATTTAGTTAAAAGAAAGACGTTTTCAAAAAAATTTTAAAGTATTTCATAAAATAACATAATATATATAAATAACACATAATAAAAATATTTCACTTTGAGTTTGGAAGCCAGATTCAGTACTATAGCACAGATAGGGATAGTAAAGAAGGATGTATAAGGATTAAACCGGTTTGAATATACAGACTGAAAACTGGTTTAGTTTTCAGAAATGGACGGAGTATCACAATAACTGACTTGGCTCGCTAAGCTGTATGTATGAGTGGGAGAGCCCAAGCTTTTTCTTGTCACGCTGTCGGAGGCGAGACAATGAGTAAAAATATTGAAAAACGAAGGAAGATACGAATATTGTGTTAAAAATAGAGTCGCACCTACATATGACGCTATGACGCTTCTTTATATACTTTCAATGTAACATTCGACCACTCTGACAGCAAGCGGTTAAGAACGCTGGTAAAATATAGTAACCTCTTTGGAGAACTAGTGACACTGTTGACCATTAATACATCACTACTCCAGTATACTGTTGACCATTAATACATCACTACTCCAGTATAGCTTCGCTTTTATACCTTCACTGAGTTTTTTGTTATATTTTTATAACCCTAAACCGAAGCATCTCTGTCATAATTATGTAACTAAGTAATAATGATAATATTCAGTCACTGATTAAATATATTTTAGTTACATATTATCATCCATAACCACACGCTATTTTTATTGACCAAGTAGCAAGCCTTAAAAAAGGCCTAACTAAGTAATTTTTTCTAAAAAAAAATGTTTGTCACACTCGATGTCCAGTGTGCTGTGTATTTTTATTATTACTCTCCACCAACATTAGTTAAATAGGAGGTGTTCGTTACGTACTTTTATGTGTGTTTGCTGATTTCACGGATAATATTAAAATATAGGTATCATGGTACATTTTTTTGGTGTTTAGTGTTAGGATTGCATTTCAGGTAACATAAAAGCGAAATTATTTTTTTATGTTTTTATTTTGCTTTGAAAAAATATTGCTTCATAATATTATACAAATGTTTAAATAGCTTCGCAATAACTACAACTGCTGTCATTGTCGAGAAGATTACTCAATTTAAGTCAGATTGAAAATGCTTATAAATCAGTCAGGTTTAGATCGCGGTCAACTTTAACATTAATGTCGGTATCAACAAAGTATGTATCCGACTCAATGGGGGTCCTGTCGACCATGTGATAATCCTTCAGCACCCAGCGGTGCCACCTGGTCTTCATGTCACAACTTGTTTTCTTGTGGAAGATCATCACGTCAACAAACTTCATGTTAGGAGTAAAGAAGGTACCGACGTCAATATGGCGATCTAGAGGGAAACCAAGAGGCATCTTATCAAGAAGGACGGTGTATCTGAAGTCAACCATGAAGTCCTTGCGAGTAGTATCTAAGATGTTCATATCTACATTATCAATCAGCCTCAATGGGGTAACACAAACGTACAGGACCATCTGCATGCCACCTACTCGGCCTTTAGGAAGTAGAAGCCTTGTCGGGAAACCGGTATGGAAATTCCTTAGATCTTTGACAAACATTTCTCTCATGTCGGTTACAGTTTCAATCTTCTTCATAAAGTCGCGGGTCATCATACGGTCCTTGACGAGGTTGTGCATATCATTGGAATGCCTGACGATTGTGTTCTTACCAGTAGTTAGTTTATACAGGAAGGAATCCAGTTCAACAAAGTTTAGTCTGTTCTTGTTAATATCTATGTATCGACCCAGGTGGTCTTTCTTGGGTCCGAGGAAAACTCTCACAACACAATCCGCAGTCTTGTCTGACAAGATATCAAGAGTAACTGTGAATGGCTGGTGGTTGAGGCGCTGCTTACGTACCATGAAGATCATATCGGACTTAGCCTTCTTCCGTTCCTCTTCAGTCAAAGTAACAGCGTTTGTCATGTCCATAAGATACTCGTCAAAGTAGGTAACAAGCTTATCAACCACAACGTTGTCGATCTTGACACCAGGGAAGTAGACGTCCTCTTTTCTGTAGCTAGGCAGGCGTAATTTGAACAAGCACACAAGATCTATAATACGTTTCTGTATCATGTAGAACACAGGATCGCGCAGTGCTGTCTGATAGTGGTCCAAAACGCTTGGAGCAACGAAGTATCTGTAAAAATTTTTTAACTGATATTAAACTATTAATCCTTGTGAGTATCGTCGAAAAGGATCTAAATGAGAAGATAAAAGATCTCTTAATATGTTTGCTACACGTAAGAACAAAAACTAGGAGATGTAATGTGGGATTATTCGTAGTTAACAAACCAGAAGGACCATGTGCTCGTTAAAATTTTTTTAATAAAATGGTTAGTTCCATATCTGGGCACATATAGCTTGTTTTACCCACGGGAAGAATATATTTTTATCTCATCAAAATAAGTTTTTCGGTTTCTTTAACAACTTACTTGTCAGAATTAAAAGTATTCAATCCAATAGCAGCCTTCATGACAATCAGCAAGTAGCGGTATGCACCAACGTGCATCGTGTCAACAACGTTTTTGTCCAAATTACCGTAGATCAATTTGCCAAGCATTTCTATATCATCATGTTTCGTTATTTCAAGCCTCAACCCGTTAATCTAAATGAAAAGTTTTATTAATTTCAACGTTTTTCTCATAATATTATAAAAAGCGTATTAACGGATACTTACTTCGATAAATCCTTTAATTATACACTCCCTTATAATCCTCTCATACTCTTCACAAAGATGGATGACATCAAGGTTTGTATCTTTAACAACTACGTAATTGTCAAACCTGGCGGGGAATTCGAGTCCAGTGTGCGTTGTCAACCATGGCCAGAAGCCTTTCTTAACAGTCTTGTACCAAGAGAATTCCTTAATTCCATCTAAGCCGACTGAAAGGCGCTCCAAGTAATACCTGGCTAGAATTTGTTGATATGCGTACATAGTGAGCTCAAAGCGTCTCATCTTAAATTTATCCATAACAGTGTCTTTCATCCAAAATGGATAGTCGACATGGAAGTAGTAATAGTAAGTGTTCAGGCCAATATCTTCCGTGAAATAGCGGAGTTTATCCTCGTCGTTGAAATACACACGTTTATCATAAACATTTTCATCAATTATGTAGACATCCTTATCAGTCTTCTTGATTCCGTAGAAGTCACATAACTTTAGGTCCAAGAGTCCCTTTTTCATTTTGAGTAGGTAAGCCTTTTGGATAACATCGGCACGTACAAAGTAGTAGGGGTAGATCTCATAAGGAGGAGGTAGGACGATACCTTTGCAGTCCTCACGATGTCTGACTGCCACGGTAAGAGCATAGGCAAACATTCCTTCATTGAGGTAAAGTCGCATCCAACAGGCTGTCTTAAGGAAGGTGTCGAAGTCCTTGGCGTAATATAGCATGTGGAACATGGTCACAACTTCTTTTAGCTGGCGGTCGACATGAATAGTGAAAATTTCACCCCGAGGCAGAACACCAACCTTGATCATTTTAATGAAGTCTTTTACAACATCAGGTTTCTGAAATAAAAAGCGCATATAAATTATAAAACGATCAGTCCTTTTACTTTAATTATATTACGTAGATGAACTTACGGTGTACAATTCCATGCAATCCTCAATTTTAAAATTTTTGCCCATGTCTTCAAGGTCTTTATACATAAGTGGCTCTGTGATGTGGTTCAGCAATTTCAAAATAACCATTTGCCTTTGCTTGATGTCCACTGTAACTGTAAGAATTTTAATTTATCATAACCATTGTAAAATTGGAAAATGCACACCTACACTTTGTGTTAACTCTCGAACAATGTATGAGAGACAGAAACGCGTTTCATAACAAGTAGTTCAAAAATTCAATAAATATTTCTGTGAGATTATTAAATAACTAATAAACATACAAATGTCACACAACTTAATGTCACTTAGTGATTACTGCGCTTAATGTTCCTTACAGACTACGCAATATTAACCAAAATCCAAACATGCTATTTAGGGCGTTTTATAACTTACAAAACGCCCTTACTGAAACTTTTAACTTTACTTTCGATTCAATAAAAAGGATTTATTGACTTACCCACTGTGTTGTCATCAATTTCCCTGGCCATGGCCATGCCGGCCAGGCACACTATGAACAAAAAGACAGCTCCCATTGTGGAGTCGACTCGTTCTGAGATCAACTGCGATTATCTCTTCATTCCTGCCCCTTTTATACCAAATATTCATTGCGATAATAAATATGTTTAAATTGGATTATACATTGTTGCAAAAGTGCATCGTGAAAGTGCATGAAGATAACAATTTATAAAAGTTAACATACTGATAAGTAAATGTTAGGTACATAATAATAATAATGTTCTTTAGTATTTTTTAACTGATATTATTTAAAAAGATGTAAAAAAAACCTGACATTATCCAACATACGAAAACTTTACGACAAAAGAATGTAGCGACAGCGAGAAGTCAATAAACCTCCCATTTAAAAAAAGAAACACGATTTCTATTTTTCATAAGCCTAATATTGTATTCATAAGTACTCTGATCTAAGGCTAAAGTTAAATAGTGTCCCAAACGGTTTTTGAAAGGCTGTTCAAAATATTGTTTAACTAACAGAGCCGTCAAGTTAACAGCAGTGTCAAAATTGGATTTGACATAAGACGTCCCTGTAAAATTCGACAGCTCTGTTAACTGATCCGATGATCAAATCAGAGTGCCAGTGCCTAATCATGCTTTTAGCAACTCAATATACACGTCTTAACAGTAAATTTGACACCCATTATTTATTTTTTGCGTTAATCAGCCTTTTAGAAACCGGGCGAAATGTATGTATTTTATTTAGTTGTTTTTGTTTTTGCACGCTCTGATATATTAACCTGACTTTTAAATTATGTACATATGTTTATAATCTGTATTTAGATGTAATCGAATAATAATCATGTATATGTACATTAGATGAAGTGCTGTAGCTGAGCTGTAGGACCGCATTTGATAAAGATATAGTTCTAATCATTTTAAAAAAAGAGCAACTTTCATTCAACGGCTCCTAAACTTTGCTAGGTACTTAATTTTATAACACTTCAAATACTCAATCAAATCTTGCTAACATTTAAATAATTTGGTTCTTTTAGTAATTTTGTGGCTGGCAATTAATTTTTTGTTGGTATTGTACGAGTTATTCAGTTCAGTAGCTAGTGAGTCTAAGGGTAGGAAGTAAGGCAATAACTCAAGATCCTTGAGGTCATCTGAATCTCTGGAACTGGCAGTACCAACTCACTCGACTAAGTTCTACGATAAATCGTTTACTGTGCAGGCTGTTCGACTATGGAATGCTCTGCCTCTATCTATTAGACGTGCCCAAACATTGCCTATCTTTAGGAAGATGGTCAAAGAACATTTCCTAACTTCCTAATCTATTGTTTGTTTAAAATATTTTATACCTGTTGTCTTATCTTGTCTGTAAACTTCACGGAGCAGTAAACTCTATATATCATCACTATTTTTATATTTATATACGTATATATGTGTATGTAATGTGTTTGTTTATGTATGTGTTTCTGTATATATGTTTATGCATGTTTGTGTACTAGTGTATACAATAATATAGTATTGCTAAGAATGACTGCATATATGTATATTTTCAACTACTACTATCATTATTATTATTTAAACCATATTAAATGCTGTATGCTTCAGAAATATTTTATGATTCTTTGAACTAAACAAAGTATCTCCCACATCAGCACTTTTTACACCAAAACTACCCATGTTTTCAACTATTTATTGTCGTCTTTGTCCATCCAAAGGTTGCCTGTAAAATATTGCTTTTAGCGATTAGACCGCCGTTTGTACATATACATTAGATGAACTATTCCTTGTAAAACAATTTATATATTTTGGTGTACAATAAAGTTTATTCTATTCTATTCTATTCTAAGGCTCATGTTCATTGATGATAACTACACTACACACTATAATCAAAAGAAACTGCTAATGTTAAATTGATAGGCGAATATACAATAAACTTGAAATACTTATCATTAACCAATTTTCATCTCCGGCTGTAAGTTTTTCATTAGTAGGCAATGAAGTTTATTTCCATGTCTGCTATTTAGACTAAAACACACTAAAAGGTCTATAATTTATGCTATGTTTGCTTGTGACATGTACTTTGATTTGCCATTTCTGCAATGCTATTCGCCAATTTACTCATTAAAGAGTTGTGGCAGCTGCATTGTGATGGGGTTAACACTGCGCCTACTGCGAAATGCCTTATAATGTTCGAGTCTTTGAAAAGTTTTAGGAACAATTCCTCTTCTATCTTCTTTCAAAATTCAACGCCATGTAGCCGTTTCTATAGCTGCACAATAATTATTTTTGGTTTTGCTAAAGCGAGCATGAAGGCAAAGGCTGCGTCATTTGGTTACACCTCACTCATTTAGATGATAACATACGCTTACTTAGTTATATTTATTTATACAAGCTATTTATATAAGCTCACAGTTCTTAAACCAAAACGCTTACATGTTAAACGTATACTAACTTAATACTAAACTTTATACAACTAATATAACTAATAATTAGAACAACAACAATGTTACTTATAAATCACAAAAAAAAATAACGAATATACCATTTAAAAAGAATTCAATTGCAGCATTACACTTACAGCCATTACATTTGGCCTGTCACAAAGTATATCGATATCTTAATCTGCACGCAAAAGATTATTAAGCAGCTCGATAGCTCTGACAGTAGGAGTAGTAGCGGTATGTGCCGAACGCTATGTTGGTGGATAAGTAAGGAGTTGTCTTCGTCCATTTGCACGCACAAACTGTGAGTTCTGGTTCTTTGGTTGTCTATCTTGTTGGCCAGTCAGTAGAAAGTAATAATGCTATTTTCGCCTAAGTTCTAAGGTATCGAGATCAACCATTCCTGATACAAACATGGATAATACCCATATATGCGCTTGTAGAGACTTCGAGCAAATTTACGCTGTATTCTTTGAATCATTAGGGTATATAGTTGTTCTTTAGGAAACCAAACAACTACATTAAATTCTAATTTGCTACGTACTTAGGCATTATAGAGCAGCTTTACTCAAAAAACATGATTAAACTGGTAAGATGTTCGAATTATAAACCCTAAAGATTTATTTACAGCCTTGCATATGTTTTAATATGAACGTGAAAGTTAAGTTTAGAGTCGAGAGTCAGCCCAATATCAAGTATCGTGGTGACACGCTCAAGTGGTTCTCCTGCTAACTCATATACTCGTATTGCGATGACAAGAGAACGAGATTAAGTGAAAGTGATCATTTTCCATTTCAAAACATTAAAAGATAGCTTATTAGTTATACCCCACTCAACCACTGCATTAATATCGTGCTGTAGTGCTACACAATCTTCAGCATTCCTTACAGGTAAAAATAGTTTAAGATGATCAGCAAACATGAGACATTCTGCTTTAGAGAGAACCCTTGGTAGATCATTTATCATGGCGAGAAACAGAGTCGGCCCCAAAATACTGCCTTGGTTTACCCCAGATAGCGTATAGAAATCTTAAAACTTGAGTATTGAATCCCAAAGATAAAAGTTTGGTAAGAAGAACATCGTTATCAACACGGTCAAACGCTTTTGTATAATCGAAATACGCTGCGTCTACTTGACAATCTACACGTACGTTTTGTGTGTGCTTTATCTAAAGTTGCACTTATTAAGGTAGTTTCTTTAGCTTAGCCAAAGTAATTAAATTAGTTTATGACGTTTATCGCTCTCATACCGCCGCCATTAATCATATATTTGCTGGATCCGATTATACAATTACCTTATCTTGGATAAGTTCTTAATCTCACAAATGGAACGTTTTTCCATCTAACTACTTTTATCATGTTAATGGAAAAGAAAACCTTAGCGAGCGACTGTTTGTCCAGAGGTCTGGTATGGCATGACCCTAATTGACTGCAACGCCCTATTTCCGAATGGCCTATCACTCCCTTTATACCCAAAAAAAACGAAAATTACCTACCCAAATTTAATCATAAAACAGTAAGCAGCTGCTTCTATAGAACCTAATGTAATTTATATTCTTTCTCAAAAGGTTTTGTTCTTGGGATAAAAAATTACGCATAATAATAATTTACATTCTCAGATTACGTTTATGCGTTATTCGTAGCTACAAACCACATAGTAAAATTACTGTGTCGTGGTTAGCTGTAGCTGAAACTTATTTAGTCCGTTGCATCTTTATTATTTAGGTCTTTAATAGTCAAATGAAAAACTTTATTTACCCGCGCAAAATTGATGAACATTCATAATATTTTATAGGGACGTGAAATGTGCGATGGTGCAGCGTCCCACCTTACAACAATAACAAGAAAAAAAAACATAGCCTATGTAACCTTTGACTTTCACGCGTGTATTCTTGTTCGACTCTTGAAATATAAAAATATCGCTCTAATACTCCAGGAACTTATAAATGATAGGGTAAACGTGTGACTATATGTGTGTTTTTAATCGACTTGTGATGTAGGGTTATATTATATAGTTAGGGTGGATGAAGTGGCCGCAGGTAACAGGAACAATTAGTGATCCCAAGTTTCCTATTAAGCTATAAGACGATCACCAGACCTGCCGTCGTCGTCGTATGTTTCTGAAAGTAGGCCCACAAAGACAATGGATAAAAGACGCCTGACCGTATCTGTAATGGGAATGTTGAGATGGGTGTGTGGTGTGACTAGGATGGGCAAGGTGAGAAATGAATATATTATAGGAAGCCTAAAAGTTGCGGCGGTGGATGAAAAGTTGAGAAGCACTAGGTGGTATGGACATTTGATGCGGAATTATGAGGTTAAATGTGGTGAATAGAGTTGTATATAGCAAAGTTGACGAGTACAAGAGGAAGACCAAAGAAATACCCAAAAGTTTAAGCAGTGAAATGACGAATGATGGAGTGGAATGAAGAATGATGGAAACATATTGCACCCCAAATCCAATTGGGACAAGAGTAGGCAGATAATGATGATGTTGACTCGAGGTAACTGAAACCTTTAGTAAATGTATTAGGATGGAATTTGGTGTAGATAAATGTGATTGAAAAGTGGAAGGATTGTAAAATGTAAGATTTAACCCACGTTAGATGTCTTTCCGCAAACGACACTTACAAGTATCTAGGTATGTCACAGGCATTATAACGTACACGACATCAGGTGTAAATGAATTGACAATGAAGCAAGCGTTACAAAGGCGCTACTTTGAGCCGCCTGATAAAAGTAATAAAAAGTCTTTTGTCAGGTGGTGATAAGGTGCGGGCCTATAATAATTGGTTACCAAGTTTTAACTTACTCCTTTGGCGTACCTTCCACTCAATATTACTAATTGTAAGGAGATATAATATGGAAGGGTAAAGAGCTGCATGGACTAGTGCCGTAAAATGGTTGATTGATTAGCATATGTTCTGGCTACGGTTCGATTACTGAAGGTTTAATCTGTGCAATTACAGATAAAGTTGTTATGATGAATAACCGGTAGCTTGACCCTTGTACCCGATACCATTAGGACACATATTTTTTATATTTTTAAATATGTAAATTTTTTATATAAATGTATTTAAACATGCAATTTATGTATTTACATTAAACATGTACGAGTATATGCAAATTTTATATGTTCCTTAAGGATAATAAAGAGATAATAATAATTTATTTTCAGAAAGATGTACAAATAAGATGGAGCGTCAAATATATGTTTTTCAATCTTGAATAGTGTTAGAATGATTTTTTTTTATTAGAATAAAAATAAAATTACCAACTTTAAACCCTCTCCTCTTCTGTTAATATTTATGAAAAACCACCAAAATGAGCTATATACAAGACACCATATTATACTAGAAGATAGATATTTATCTATTATTATTTTCACTTATAATACCCTAAATATCCCTTTTTATACATGAAAGGCAATTTACTGATAAAACGTAACACAAACTTAGAATGACGAATTATCAAATTAAAGAAAATGAATAAAAGTCGTAGATATTTGTGTAAATTTCATCACTATCTGTATAATTTTAAGTTTTATCTTTAAATTTGAATTATAATAACTCATTTGATTTGTGTGTCTTGTAAGATCAAGTTAATTCCCAATAACGATAGGGTTATACTACGGCATAATAACGAAAATAGTTACTCGAAATGTAACAGTCTATCCCATTTGAGTATCGCAGGATTGATACATCAGTGCTTCCAATAACAACCGATAATTTATATTGATGCATATTTTTGTTAAAATAGAGAAAAACTTATTTCTATCCAAAGTGATCTTATAAGGCTTCCTTTTTTCCTTTTGAGGAACGGAACCCTAAAAAGTGTTTTAGTATTACTTGAGTGCTGAAATATAATAAGAATTTGATTTTTTTTCTCATACATTGACGCTCCAGCCTGTACAATAACCACTTAAGATTTTAAATCCAGATAGAGAATTGGACTTTGATATCCAAGCTAAGATTAAATTTGTATTATGGATAGCAACGTTCTTACAGTATTCGCATAGAAGGTTACATTGTAGCCAGATAAAAAGTGGTTTCTGCTTTTTTTACAGTAATATAATAAAGCTATATTTGTTCAATCAATTGATAGTTAACTACTAGCTCTAGTAGAATTATAAACAACTACTACTATAACTTGTGGGCACCAAGTTTAAACTGATTTTCTTTGAAGAAGGTTTTATTAAATTATTTAAGGTGTATTATAGTAAAACCGGACAAGTGCGAATCTGGCTCACGCACCGAGGGTTTCGTAAGCAAACTAACTTGTAATTGTTGTACGTCCATCTCGGGAATCAATTCTCAAAGATTTTTTGCCCGTTTTTTTAAGAAAGACAAACTAAACTTTGCGGTTACGATGTACGGCAAAATAAACTTCCCAACCACAAAATATAATATAATAGTTTGTAATCACAAAAACTATTTTTTTATGTGATATAAAAACAAATTAACGACTTTTAGATTTTTCCCTTTACTTGTGCTGTTAGACCTTGCTTCTTATCAAATTTCAGGACTCTAGGTCAAGGGAAAGTACCCTATAGGTTTTGATTTACCTGCGAAATGTTCAAATTTGTTAAAATCTAAGGCTCAATGGCCGTATCTTTTGATTGCGTTGCTAAGTCAACGCAATCAAAAGATACGGCCAAGTTTCATTTTTTATTTTGTTATACAGTTTAGAGCTTCTAATAAAATAAATAAAATTTAAAGATTTTAACACTGAATTACGGAAAACGGTGGTAATTTTTACTATGAAAGTGCTCATGATCTTTTTTAAAGTACGTTTTTATAAAGGCCTCTAGCATAAAAAAGGCATAAAAAGTAACGGAGTTATGGCGAAAATAAAGGTTGGTTTCAATTTTTTTTTACGAAAGAAATCAGCAATGAAACCCTTCTCATTACTACCCTAATTGGAATTAATTGATACACAGTTACAAATTACATTATTTATTTATATATATATATATATATATATATATATATATATATATATAAGCATATTCTCGTGCTAGAGTACAAAAAGTTAGCATTTTCATTTACAATTTTTTTTTCTGTAGCTCAAAAATATTATCTGAGATATAGCTTGTCAAAGGTAGCATTAGTATGAAAGCCCTTGAGCCCTTTTAATTTTTTTTACTTTGCAAACAAATGTTTTGAGATAATGAACTCAAAAAAATAATATTTTATTATAGGGGTGGTTTTTAGGGGATAAAAACTAATAAACTAAATAATCTTTAATCAAAAGCTATATACATTTTTTTTATTCGTTAAATGACTAAATTTATAAATTTTCGTCAATTAAGGGCAGTTTTCACCTCGAGAGTCATTAGCAAACATCGGCATAGGGTAGATTTTAAAGTGGAAGAAAAGTAGAGCTTAATTCCTAATTTTCAAGAAAATCCATCTTTGTTGAAAAAAAAATGGGAAGTCACCTTATTTTTATCGTCATTCGCTGGATTACAAGAAGAAACCCCAAAATAATTATATCATAGGCAAGAAAGATAAACCGACGACTCAGCACAACTTTGTTGACTATATTTTTAAAGTTTGTGTTTCGCCTGTGCACGAAGCATCTCGAACCTTGTGGATTAATTTATTACCGTTATTTATCGCGGTTTCCGCCTACAGTCTGACCTCATACTTAGCATGCCCTTGCACCAGTAGCCACAAACATAGTTGAGCAGGAGAACGTCATGGAGACGGACAGATTAGAAGACGATGTAGTTTTAATATTTTTATGACGATGATGATGAGGTTAATGTAAATTTCCTCAATCACTTCGGGTATCCCTCGGGAATAGCGCTTTTTAAAGTGAAAACTTCTTTAGCGGCGTTGTGCACTTTTTGATGGGTACATGTTAAACTCGCGTCAGGACACGTGACCCTGATGTCCAAATGTCCTCCGTCCTCTGTCCTGTCAATAAAGAAAAGAAATACGCGATAGTCTTTGATGAAGTGTGAAAATCAGCTTTACACCACTCACATAAAGCTCACTTTCGCACTTCACAATAAATTACTTTAATTTTTATTGATTGATTATTATCTAATTCTAGGTATTCATATGATCATTTGTTACTTGAACTGTAAGTAATGATAGAATATTATTATTTATTTTTAGCATCATATCTTTATTTTCTATTATTTCAGGATCATAAAAGAAATTTTGAGAGCAATGTTGATTATTAGCCTTATACGAGAGGTGCATAAAGATATATTATACTAGCAGCGCCATGCGGTTTCACCCGCGTACGTCCCGATCCCGTTTGAGTATCGGGATAAAATGCGTTGGTCCACGTCTCCAGCTATCTACTTACAAAGTTTCATTGCAATCTGTTCAGTGGTTTATGCGTGAAAGAGTAACAAACATCTATCCATCCATTTATCCATCCATCCAAACTTTCACATTTATAATATTAGTGGGATAGTGGGATTACTTAAGGCTAATATTCATAAAAAGTTGGATTTCTAGATCGTAACTATTTCTTTATTGCAATTGTGTAAGCATTTTCGTAGTTATTTATATTGCTACGTATATCTAATATGGCAAAATCTAGCATACGGTTTGTCAGATTGTAAGTAGTGACTGCTTACCATCAGACGAGTCATCATTTGTAAAGTTTTGCAAGTACCTATAGGTACCGGCCAGCAACAGCAATGCTGCTGTCCACGTCCGCCAACAGCAACTTATCACTCAAATTTAATCTAGTTCTTCTCTAGGATTGATTGTTCTTTAATAAGATTGTTCCCTTCCAAAAGCAAACGTGGGTCACACATTACTAGTATTCTTGTTAACCCCTCCAGCTACGCTAAATGAGTGTTTTAAGAGTGGGTTCACGTCGGTAGGTCACTACCTACTGACGTGAAGCCCCTCTTAACACACTCATTTAGCTTAGCTGTGTAACTCACTGGGCGGGGTTTCGAACCTGCAACTACACTCCGCTAAATTTATTAGATCATTTTATCATATTACACGAAACATTATCTTGACAGTTCGCAAAAACCAGACTGCCCAACGCATTCGGGGGGGGGGGGGGGGACTTCGTCGAAATCGCACGGAAATCGCGCGGAACTGTGTGCGGAATTGGTAACAAAAACCTCTCCTATCAGCTATCTATAACAGCTACAGCCAAGATAAAAATACTGACAAATAGCTAGACGTTTTTAGATGAAAGTTCTATTTCTAAATTCAAATAAATACTTATAAGATTCTTATAAGAAGGTTTATTGTGAGGTCTCGAGAAAAAAAAAATCTATAAAATGGTTTCGTAAGCCTAAAATATCATATTTTTTACCAATAAAGCATTTAAAAACAAAACTAGACTCATTTCCCTAAATTATGATACTAATATCTTGATCTTCATCTTGATATATAATTATTTCTCAGTAGCTTTAAAAATACATCTTTATACGTCGACTATTCGCGGCCCTGAATAGCGCGGAAATGTGCCGGCAACTTGGTAACAGAAACCTTTGTAAAGCTAAAATAATAATAGTTAGAGAGTAGATAAAAATACTGAAAAATAGCTAGACGTTTATAGAAAGAAGTTATCTATTTAAAAATTCGATAGTGATAATTTAAAATACTTCAAAGGAGGTTTATTATGAATTCCTACTAAAAAAAAACTTTCTATCAATTTGTTTCATAGGCATAAAATATTATATTTTTTAAAAACAAAACACTGTAAATACAAAACTAGATTCATTTTCCTATAATATGATGCTAATTTAGTGATATATAATTATAATCTAATTGGAATTTATTCTAGTTAGAAAATTTAGAATTTCGAATTTTGCCTATTTCTACACCATCGTAATCGTTATAGGGGGCTGTAGTCAAATTACAAGAACGTAAAATCCTAATTAATGTTTATTTAAAATATTAATACTAACCACTCATCCTAATTACCAGATAAAATATATTAAAATATATGATATACCATACAAAAACAATACGATAAACCGGCGAACAAAGGCGAGGTTTTAATTGAAATAATATAACAAAAAAGTTTTATCACATCTAAACACATCATAACAAACTTTGGATTCATAAAAAGTTTAGATATACTAAAAGGGCGGCTTTAGGCTGCTCAGGTCACCGGAACGTCAGAGCGGTTAGTCTTTTCTACTTCACAACTAATATAAGTCGGCAATTAAAAATAATACAAAAACTAATAATAAAATATTTATTTTTTTTACATTATTACATTGACATAATTACAGATGTGCGTGAATTTTTATATGACCTTCTTATTAATAAGTTTACTTAGACATCAAACAAATTAACATTGCGGTCAACGTTCATGTTGAGGTCCGTGTCAACGAAGTATGTGTCTGCTATAATGGGTGTTCTGTCAACCATGTTATAGTTCTTCAGCACCCAGCGGTACCATCTGGTCCTCATGTCACACGTCAGCTTCTTATGGTAAATCTTCACATCAATAAACTTCATGTTAGGGCTGAAGAAGTTGCCTATGTCAATGTGGCGATCCAGGGGGAAACCAAGAGGCATTTTATCAAGAAGGGTCGTAGACCTGAAGTCAACCATGAAATCTTTGCGAGTAGTATCGAGTATACTCATATCGACATTATCGACCAGCCTCAAAGGTGTTACGCAAATATACAACATCATCTCCATACCACCTACGCGACCCCTAGGAAGCAGGAGCCTAGTTGGGAAACCAGTTTGGTAGTTTCTTAGGTCCTTCATAAGCAGGTCTCTCATATCAGTCATAGATTCTATCTTCTTCAATAATTCACGAGTCATCATACGGTCCTTGACGAGGTTGTGCATATCATGAGAATCTCTGACAATTGTGTTCTTGCCAGTGCTCAACTTATACAAGAAAGAATCAAGTTCAATAAAGTTTAGGCGGTTGGTGTTGATTTCGATAAGGCGGTTGAGATGATCCTTCTTAGGACCTAGGAATATTCTTACTATACAATCAACGGCTTTGTCGGATACAATATCCATGGTTACTTTGAATGGCTGGTGATTAAGGCGGCGTTTGCGTACCATAAAGGTCATGTCAGATTTGGTCTTCTTGATTTCTTCCTCAGTTAAGGTTACAGCGTTAGTCATATCCATAAGGTAATCATCAAAGTAAGTTACGAGCTTATCAACTACAACGTTGTCAATCTTTACACCAGGGAAATAGATGTCTTCTTTGGTGTAGCTGGGTAAGCGCAGTTTAAACAAGCATACGAGATCAATAATGCGTTTCTGCAGCATGTAGAATACGGGGTCACGCAGTGCTGTTTGATATTGGTCTAGGATCGAAGGAGCGACAAAGTATCTGTAAAAAATAAAAAAAAAAACATTTAACATATACAGGTTTAAAAAAATTACTAATGAAATGCAAAAGAGTTAAGTTAAAAGATAAGGCTTACTTGTCAGATGCAAAGGTATTGAACCCAAGAGCTGCCTTCATGACTATCAACAGATAGCGGTACGATTCAATGTAGGTTTTGTCCATACCAGTCTTCTCCGTTTTTCCGTAAATTAACTTGCCAAGTGTTTCAATATCCTCGGGTTTTGTGAGAGTAAGCCTCATACCGTTAATCTAAGGAAATATAGTAATATTAAATAAGATTTAATTTACATACTTATATGTACGTGTATATAAATATACTTACTTCAATGAATCCCTTAATAATGCAGTCCCTAATAATCCTTTCGTACTCTTCGCAAAGACGAATGATATCCATATTTGTATCTCTAGCAATTACGTAGTTGTTAAACCTGACAGGGAACTCCAGCCCATTATGCATTTTCAACCATGGCCAGTAACCTGTCTTGATGGTTTTGTGGTATGAGAAATCTTTAATTTTACCTAATCCATTACTGAGACGTTCTAAGTAATACCTGGCCAGTATCTGTTGGTACATATACACAGTCAGTTCAAAACGTCTGATTTTCATTTGGTTAAACGTAGTGTCTTTCATCCAGAACGGATAGTCAATATGGAAGTAGTAATAGTAGGTGTTAAGGTCAATGTCTTCAGTGAAGTAACGGAGTTTATCGTCATCGTTAAAGTACACACGTTTATCGTAGACATTCTCATCGATGATATAGACATCCTTGTCTGTCTTCTTGATTCCGTAGAAGTCACAAAGTTTTAGGTCCAAAAGTCCTTTCTTCATTTTGAGTAAGTAAGCTTTTTGGATGACATCGGCACGCACGAAGTAGTAAGGATAAACTTCATACGGAGGAGGAAGAATTATTCCTTTACAGTCCTCGCGGTGTCTGACTGCCACGGTTAGAGCGTAAGCGAACATGCCTTCATTGAAATGAAGACGCATCCAGCAGGCGGTTTTAAGGAAGGTGGTAAAGTCTTTAGCGTAGTATAACATATGGAACATAGTGACAACTTCTTGAAGCTGGCGATCGACATGGAGAGTAAAGATTTCGCCACGTGGTAGTACTCCAACTTTAATCATCTTAACGAAGGTCTTAGCAACATCGGTTCTCTGAAAAAAAAAATATATTTAAATTATGAGGTTAGTAAACATTGTAAAAGTATATTAATATTATATAAACAACAATTTTAGCTACAGTACTTACAGTAAACAATTCCACGTTATCTTCTATTTTAAAATTTTTGCCCATGTCCACAAGATCCTTATACATAAGAGGCTCCATAAGATGGTTCAGCAATTTCAGGATTACCATTTGCCTTTGCTTTACGTCCATTGTTACTGAAAAACAATTTCACAAAAAAAATATATGGACAGTTTAGATTGCATTACGGAATAAATATGCCTTACCTAATATTTTAAAAGTAATTTAGTTTTTCTTACGAGCGTTCCATGAAATCTTAATTTTTACAAACTTTGTAATAATTTATTCATATTCTTATAAAAAAAGTCAGATTAAATGAACCTAAATAATGTTAAAAGAAACTCAATAAACAGCTTGAAGCCCCATATTTTTGAGAAGTTTATTACTTCTGTTCTTGTAAAAATTAACGGGATCCCATCTAATATAGACGAATATAATGAAAATAACTGAAATTATTAAAACATCGCATTGCCGAGGCAGTACAACTGGTTGTGTTAAAACATTGGTTTTAGATATTCATTCATAGCTGAATGATTTTAAAGTTGTGCAAACATTTCAACGATAATTAAACTAAGCATAAGCGATTATTTAGCATAATTTATTGAGGAGGATGAATAAAAACAATTACGTACCGACTGTGTTATCGGAAAATTCCCTAGCCGTGGCCATGCCGGCCAGGCAGACTACGAACAATAGGACAGCTCTCATCGTGTCAGTCGACTGAGCGTCAGTTATACTGTGCTGCACAAGCACTGCAGCCCCCTTTTATACAAACCGTTTTTACAAGAGCATTAATATTTGTTATTATTCTACCTGATATTATTGAAAGGGCACCTATCTTATCGTAATTATAGGAGAAACACATAGGTTATCATGAAGTAAAAATAAAATATTTTTATTGTGCGGTCAAGAAACAACCTTCAGTGTATCAGTGCATAGCTGCAAGATAATAAAAGGGGAGCCCACGATGCTAAAATGTATATTTACTCCAGCGTCGTTTGGACCTATTGGATTTTGAAGATTAGATGGTAGAAAGAAAAAGAGTTCAGGCGATGTATCCGTTTCATTGGTGGGGGGCTTCTACAGGCTTTCAAAGATGTAAAAAAAAATTGTAAAATGGACTTACTCTAGAAAAGAAAAGAAAGAAAAGAAAAATATATTTATTCACAACCCGCAACATTCATTACATAAATAACAAAGAAAGAAGATAATAATAAAAAAAAAAAAACTATAAATTTATACATTTAAAAGGATTTACGCCAATTAGTGCGTGTCAGATATTAATAGTGTAGATACCCCACATGTCTCTGATAATGGGGGTAGGTTAATCTGCCTATTTGCATGGTGGGGGTCGGCGTATGGAAGGGTAGAACATGGGAAAAATAAAATTTATTCGAGCGTGTCAGATATTAAGAGGGGATGTTAAGTACACCCGAAAGAAACCCCCATTCAATAACCTGACGATTCGGAAGTGACCAAAGCTCGCAGCGGCTTTTTGAAAATGCAAAAAAAAATCGCCGTTTTGACCAAGTTGAGCGCGTCAGATTTTCATACAGATGGTTGTTCAGCTTAATGTCCTAGACAAGCTGACCAATAATCTGACGATTATTTGGAGGGATTCTCTTAATCTGACGATTTGAAAAAAATACATGTAGTTTTATCATTAAATGTGTCAAATAGACTTAACTAAAAAAAATAGCATGCAAATACAAATAGACTTAACTATTTATATACATATATAAAAGCGAAAAGATACTCACTCACTCACTCAGTCATCTACTGACTAATCACGAAATCTGGGTAATTAACCCACCGTATCTTAATCTGACGCGCTCGACAATGTCAAATGATCGATTTTTTTTTGCAAGTTTGTAACCTTTCCACTGCCTTGCGTCACGCTCAAATCGTCAGATTATCAAAATGTACGCTTGTCAGCATGTAATTAACCCACCGTATTTTAATCTGACGCGCTGGACAATGTCAAATGATCGATTTTTTTTTCACTTGTCGCGCTGTCACGCTGACGACGCTGTGACCGCGTACTGTAGTGATTTCAAGTGAATCATCTGGCAAATAGGTACCAACTCAAAAGCAGCCAAAAAGCTCCACAGGTGGGAGTAAGTGTGGAGTGTGTAAGTCGTAATGCATCGCAAAACTTAATTTAAGCAGGACAAGTGGTAGTGAGGAGAGGCAGGTCGTTTCAAGACTTTTTAAATATTATTTACTTGATATGGTAACAGTTAAAGTATGAATTTATTCTTTGTATTTATTAATTAATATAAATTTATTATGATATTGCCTGCGACTTCGTTCACGTTTATGTCAGAAAACAGTAATATGTAGCTTATAATAGGCGTTACACCTCTTCCTGAAAGGGGAGAATCCTTCAGGCAGCATTTTAGAACGACGTTCCTTATTGCACGTTACACTTCAGGCGCTCGGCAGAATGGGGGCTACGTGGAAAAAAGCGCAACGAAAAATGCTGACTTGATTTATTTTATTTACGCCATCTGTGGATTCTGTGCAATGCTACTGTACTGTGATGTGGTTGTATACTAATTATCCATATATTAGTTTGGGCAACTTTCACAGATGGCGCAATTTTAATTTAGAATTTTTACAATATTTACTATATTTTGATAAAATTTATTCAATCCATTAAAAGTATTTATATATAGCAAAAAGAACTTCGTTCCAACCAGGTGTCGCAAAGAATCCTCACGCTTGTTTTTATACTGTATTTCCACCGCTTCTAGTATTTTCACCGCCAATACAGTATAAAAAAAAGCGTGAGGGACACCTGGTTGGCTTTCATGTTGGTAGATATCTCTTGTTGTCTTTGTTGTTTTTGGAAGTATCAGCTTTTCTTGTTGAGAGGTAGGTATTTCCTGTTCTTGTTGACTACAAAGACGGACCCCTTGTTGGGTGCTTGTGAGTCGAATATTGTTGATAAGTTATAAGTGTTCATGACAAATATACTCTTTGACTTCGTCGCACAACTGTGATGTTAAATTTTAAAGAACTAGTAGGCTGTTGTTCCAGACTCCTGATTCTTGATATTGTGCAACCACTTATTACTATAACTTTTCAATTGGTTTCTGGTGAGACCCGCTTGTGGGAGGCCAGACCAACTGATTTGCGATTGTAAACACAGTAAATCACACAACTTATTCTCTCGAAGGACCAAATGTTCGGAAGTCACTGCCTTACAGAGATGTTGATGTGGACATACCCCACCGCACCATGGTTTGGGGTGTGTTATGTTATGTTAAATGTCCATGTTAAATGAGTAGACAACCAACTCGTTTGTTAGATTTATTGTTACTAAATAATGAAATTACAATGTTATAATATTGTACTCGTATCTATCTTGACAATACGTAATACATATGTGTGGTGTACGACAACCACGTGTGAATGTTAGGAAAAAAATTGAAAAAAATAACAAATTCAAGGGTAATTTCTAAATCGAATTAATTATTATTGTTGCGCTGCAAGTGCAATTCTTCTAAGAGGCATATGAGCTCACTTTCGAGCCGAGAGCCTATTGTAATTCAAAATCTGTATGAGCAATAAAATAGGATAATCTATAACTGCGAAATTCTCAAATTGCACTTTTTCCAGTTGTTTAACAATAAATTATTTGAAAAATGTCATTCAGGTTTTCCTAAAAAAGCAGTAGATTAAAAGATGTTTACGTGAAACAAATCAATAGACAGATTAAACACAACAAAATATGTTATAAAATTAATAATTTTACCTATATTTTACTCAGATGTAATAAAATCATTTTTAAAAAGATACGTGTTCATTTATAATATCGGTAGTTTATTATTCCTATTCACTTATTTGTTTTTATCTTTTTAAATACTGTTCTTCAATGCCGTACTCATTTATTTTTCAAAGGCACCGAAGATATGCTATTACTAACATCTATTCAAATATTATTTAGAACTTGTTGCCTTACGTGTGCTTTGTTAAGTTCCACAATGAATGTGACGAAAGAAGACAGAAGAGAAAGAACAACAAATCGTCGAGGTGTCGAATAAATCTAATAGGCCAGTAGAGCCAGACTGCATTTGTTTCTATGTTGTTGTGCTAATGTGTAATCTCAAGGTGCCATGAAAGGTCTTTAACGCTGTGTTTATAATTTTTTTTTGATGATATATATCAGAACAGTTGTTTTCAGGCAGTCAGAGAATAATTTGATGTGACAGTCTGTACAGTTCTTTCTGCATTTGTATGTAAATAATGGTAAGGAGTAGTTATTCTCTATAGGAGTTTTGAGTAGTTGACCAGGGATATGGTGTCATTTGCATCGGCAGTATTTGCTCAGAGTTCGATCAAGGGGTTTGTATTTTACATGAATTAATAAATCACGTGTTGTATTTTAATATAAATAATACGCAATAAACAATAGTAATTAAAAACCAAAAAAATCGCTCAAAGAGTTATAAAAAATACAATATAAAAGCCCCCTCGGTGTCGATCTATATATAAATTTTTAATATATTTTATTTATACATTTAGTTATTTTAAGCTAAAGATTCGGACATCGTTAAGGTATATTTTTTAGTTACTACCAGTGACAAGTTTTACTGGAGAAGTAGCATATTCTTAATGTATAATAAAATACTGACTACATAATACGCAGCTTTCTTATGTCTCCGTAGCTAGCTTTTGTATCTAAAAAAGATAGACAGCTTAAAAAACAAAGCATGAATAAAAGTCAAGGAACAAGCTGCACCGTCATCTTTGGTCTTCTTCAGCTAACCAGTAGCCAATCACAGCTAAGCCAGCGTTCTTGGTGACCGGAGATCGTCCTGCACTCTCTTGTGCCTGTTTCTATAAGAAGTACTATTTTTAACTTATTTTTTATGACTGGCAAAGTTCTGTGCCCTACCATAAAGTTGACTAATGTAGAATCACTTAGACATGAAGTCCGTACTTATATAATCACACTTTTAATGACAAACACACTTAAAGTAACTACATTACTAACTGACATCGCAACTTTATATAGTATGGGTCTTTGAAACAAAAAAACATCACCACAAAGGAATTACAGAAAAAAAGGACTGAAAATTTAAAAGAAAAAATTGAAATACTACTTAATAAGACGTATAATTGAGTGGCGACTTTGATTGATTGACTGGTGAGAATTCAATAGATTCATTACATAAAAAGTTAAAGAAAAGTGAAAGCTACATTGAAAAATATATTGATGTAGATTCGTTAGTAGGATTCACGTATTTTTATTAGATAATAAAAATGTCATTACACAGTTCATATTTATCCAATAACTTATAATATGACCGCCTATAAATAAATGAGATTATTGAATGAAGAAGAGTTATAGGCGAATATAAAAGATATCAAATAATATGTTATTGTATTTTATAATGTCACCAAGAATTGACTGTAATGTGGTAGTGTATAACTTTTATACGAGTTATTTGCGAATTGAGTTTTGTGACGTGCAGTAGACAGTTATTCCTATTATATAGATATGTAATAGTACCTACCTATAAGTACATATTATAATAACTGTCCGCTGATACGATACTTTGATATTGATGTCTCTACTAATATGAAAAGAAGTCGAAGAGCATAAATAAAATATATTTAAAATTTAGACGATCGACACCGAGGGGGCTTTTATATTGTATTTTTTTATTTATTTGTTCGTGGGAGAGCCATGCTTCGGCACGTATGGGCCGGCTCGACCGGCGTGATACCACGGCCTCACAGAAAGCCGGCAGTGAAGCAATGTTTGCATTGCTTTTCGCCGCGTGAGTGAGGTTACTGGAGGCCCTAACCCTTTCCTCTACCCCCCCTCTCCCCTATTCCCGCCCATCCCCTCTCCCACCTCTCCTCACCTCCTCCCCTACTCCCACCTTAAAGGGCACTTGTGACTCTTGAGTTGCAGGTACCCATGGGCGGCGGTAGTCATTTACCATCAGGTGACCCGTCTGTTCGTTTGCCTCCTATACCATAAAAAAAAAATATTTTTATTTTTCTTAAAACACAGAAAAATATGATTTCTCTTGAATACATAATAAATTGTGCATTTCAATTGTATAACTTCCAAAATTTACAATTGTGAAATTTGAAATAAATAAATAAACATCCTTCCTTCTTAGCAATATCTATAGAACCCTAAAAAGAAGCACAAAGCTTAAGGCTTAAGCTTAACCAAAGGTTCGCATTTCTTTGTCGGGTCTTAAAGTTAATTAATTTACATAATGGTTGGCATTATCTATTTACGTAAGTACAGCCATACCACCAAACCCTATTATACCGCCCTGTGCAAGCCCAAGATAATTGTATTTGTATCAGTTTCTTATTAATCGCAAAGTGGATTATACGCAATATATACTGAGTTTCAAGAGATAAAGTATAGTACATAGTACTAATAAAATAGTAAGTCACCTAAATGAATAGTTTTCCATGGTTGTATACAATTTTTTTGTGTCCTACCACACAAACATTTTTATAAAAGACTGAAACAGTCATTAAAGTATTAAAAGACTCACAGTTTGTAATGCGTATAAAATATGTATGTACGTAAGTCGAAGAATAAGATAAAACCTTGTAATAAATAGATAGGGTATCCTATTTAAGCAAACATTTTAACGAATCCTCATGTGTAAATAGCAATGGTTTTAATAACGTTAGTAAATAATTATCCTTTTAAAAAAGTGTCACTGACTCAATGCTATTTTTCATCCCTTAATTTTCCATCCTTAGAGGTGTAATATTTTCTTTAAATTTAAATAAAACCAACCTTGAGTAAAAGTAATTCAATTATTAATGCACGAGTCACTATAAAAAATACCCAAAGCACTTCAAGTGTGCCTATACAATTTGAAGAGTTCCCTTGATTTCTCCAGGATCCCATCATCAGATTCTGCCCTATGGACACCTGGGAAGTATACCCTTTCAAACAAAAGAAGAATTTTCAATTTTCCAAATCGGATTTAGCGCCTTTGAGTAATCGGGGAAAACGATAATACATAAAAAAAGGATTCCGACGAATGGCAAACCTCCTTCTTTGATGTTTGGTTAATTAATATTTAGTTTTATAATTTTAATAACTTCAAAATAAATTCCAAGGTTTTTTCATGAGAAAACACGGAAATAAAGTACGATTTATGATGTTGTTACGTTTTCGTTTTACCACAATATTTACCGTTGCATTTCCTGACGCCGCGCCGCGACGATCCAATAGCGTCGCGGTCATTGGGGAATTGGGGATAACATTATTTTAGGTGCACAAGGAATGAAACAAGTAAGTTCGACTTGCCATCTGGCGTACTTTTTACACAAAATATAAATATACAAAAGGAATATATGTGTGTATCGATTTCATTTTTAGGGTTCCGTACCTCGAAAGGAAAAAACGGATCCCTTATACACTTTGTTGTCCATCCGTCTGTCTGTCTGTCAAGACCCTTTTTCTCAGGAAAACGTGAAGGTATCAAGTTGAAATTTCAAATCTACTGTCCCTTGGAGCTGTGAAAAAATCAAACTTCTGAGCCAACGCAATCAAAAGATACAGCCGTTTATGCCGCAAATTTTCGCAAATTATTGACACACGCAAAGGAATCAAAACCTACAGAGTACTTCCCGTCAACTCAGAGTCTTGAAATTTGGTACGAAGCAACGACTTACAGCACAGATAAAGGAAAAATTGCGAAAACCGTACATTTTTAGTTACATCATATAATAAAAATATTTTACGGAACTCTCGGTGCGCGAGTCCGACTCGCACTTGGCCGGTTTTGAGAATGCATATATGCGCTTTTGTCACAGTAAATATATCTTATATATTTACTATGCTATTGTTTTGGCAACGGATATAAAGTATGTGTATTAAAGTATTTCATTACATTCACGCACCCGAGGCCTTGTAATAGGAGCTGCTTGTGGAGATATTTGCATAAATAAATAATTAGGTGCCATCGTCACAAAGGTCTCTAAGACTATCCTTAATATAATTAATTTTTAGGAAATATTATAACTGCGTATGAAGGGTTATGTAACCTTTCACTAGTGGTCTTACAGGCCGCACTGCGCTACAAAACATTGTTTCACTATTTTCCCCACACTTCCCATATTTGAGTGTTGGAGTAGCTGTGAGCTAAGTTGAGCCCACACGTAGAAGAATTTTTACGTAAGTGCGACCTAAATAAATAAGCTATATTCCTCGAGTTCTCACATACTTCCTATATTAAGCTAGTGGTGTAATTATTGATTGATTTTAGTTCATCAAGATATTGGCCAGAAAAACGGTGTTAATGATGAACTGCAGTTACAAATATTATACTTGTACAAAAACATATGCATTGGTTGGTAATGTTGGTATATTAGGTACTTGTTTACGAATCTTTAAAACCTTTTGAAGTCGTGTGTCCAACAACGTTAAAAATAATAAAATCAACAGTGATATAAAAGTTAAAAGTTTTCAAAGTTATGAGTATTAAAAGCATAGAAATAGAGTGAGAACTCTTAAAAATAAAATCTACCTCAGTTACTTTATTTATTAAGAGTTTTAAAAACTTTGTTTGTGTAAATACAGTTAGAGATTAACTCATGACGAGCCCTCAAACAAAGGGTGATTTGATTTTTTGCGCTATATTTTTACTATGTATTTATGAGTATATTTGTTTCTTCCACGAAGTCAGATGAGAAGTCTATTTCAGTCACGTTTACACACAAACCCCTAAGACCATATTATTTTACTACTAAATTAAGATCTATTATAGGATTATTTAATTTTGATCTCATATGTAGTCAAATAGTCCGTACTGTTTTGAGTACTTAAGATTATCTTGTAATGCCACAAATTTAAGTTTGTCCTTTAAAAATTGGTTTTGTTCTCTATCACCTGATGGTAACTGACTACCGTCGCTCATTGACAGCTGCTACTCAACAGTCACAAGTGCATTGCCGGCCTTAAAGATGAGAGTACGCTCTTTTCTTGAAGGTTTGAACGTTGTATCGGTCCGGAAATACCGCAGGCGAAAATTTGTTCCACATATTGGTTGTGCAAGGTAAAAAGTTTCTGGAGAAGCGTAGAGTGGTGGAGTACCAATTATATATATATATATCCAAATGATGGTGATGGAAATTTTGTCGCGTTAAACGATGGCGGAAAGCTGTGGCTGGTATAAGTCCGAACAATTTTTCGGAGCACTCCCCATAATACAATAATAATCCCCATAATATATCGATAGAATACAGAGTAAAGCTACATCTCTACGCAATGCCAAGGGGTCAAGCCCATCCGAAATATTCTGGCAATCGATGATTTGAGTAGCTCTCCGTTGAATGCGGTCTAGAGAGAGAAGCTGGTACTGAGGTGCCCCTGCATAGAGATGAGAACAGTATTCCATATGCGGCTGAACCTGCGCCTTAATGTTGTAGGGCCGGGGTGAAATACCGTCTTGATCTGTTCAGCACACTAAGCTTCTTCGAGGCTAATTTGGCGTTACCCTGTAAATGACCGTGAAACTGGACTTAATGTATCTACGACGAATAAACAATTTAACATACGTAAAAACGTTAAAACGTTAAATTGTTAATTCGTCGAAGATATATTTTCTTCGTAAATTAAAATCTACTATACATACAATTAGACATATTTATGTATACAAATAATGTCAATGAACTGGATTGCACCAGCGCTTGGATCGTCAAAGCTTTAACATGCAAACTTTGACGACCAAATATTTAACACAACAGGCCTGCTTCCCAAAAGCCAAAAAAAAAAATAACATGTGCTAGGTGTATCGCAGAACAATGAATTGGTGGAGCGAAATAAATCTGGTAATTTTTATCATTTTCTTGCTCTCCTCGTCTAGTGAACTTTCCAACGAGACACACTTAACTAAACTTCATTAAACAGTTGTAGCAAAAATGACGAGACGAGCTCGTGTTATGGACTATGGACTCGCTTTGCTCACTGGATTATGTAAAACAGTGAGCAAAGCGTACTACTACTACTTATGTAAGTATACAAGAAACTCATTGTTACTAATGTTGTGCTTGACATTTCCCACAAAACCTAGTTACTTGTGTTAGAATTGAGTTTATGACATTTAGACACTATGTGGATCTTTAACTGCGAAGAATTAAAGATGATACATATACGAAATTGTCGATTTTTGATAGATAGGTTCTTTAAAGCCTAGAATAGATGGCTAGATTAAAATGCATCCCTATTATACAGTAAAGATACATCTCTCAATCTATCTATATCTTAGTTTTAATAAATTTGATTAGATTTCTCTTTTGCCTTTACCGCATAACACGTATTTGTATGCGGCATAGTTATAAAAAGAAATGAAAACATACATTACCTTTACACAATAATTTCAGTCCCATGATGAGATTACAGCTGGTTTCAATTATTCTTAGTACTAGGTAAACAGGTTGGTCATTGGAGCAGGACGTTAAAGAAGACGAAGTTATTGAAATGCTTTGACATTGACATTGTATCAATTTTAAGGCCAGCTATATATTATTGGTAAGTGATAATGTTTTATTTTTATTTCATTACGATACAGTGATACTTAGGTAATATAAATAATAACAATGATGATATAAAGCTGTCTGCGTTAATCATGTGTTGTCAATATTATTACTTTGTAGTCTATACAACACCTACAAAGTATGTATGTATGAACGCACTATTCTACATACTCGCAAAAGCTGCGTTAGGAAACTTCTTTCGTAAGAAGGCACTGCATATGCACATTATGCTACTCTTGTCAAGAGAAAATCAGTATTCATAAATGTCAACCAATCTGGTAGCCAAGAAAGCAAAAAACTTAAACAAGCTGTTAGCTAGTTATCAATAGTAGAGGTAGTAATAATTCCGAGTGTACGATGAGATAAAATGTAATCTGTTTGCACGCCAGCGTTATGACAATGGCCTGCTCGCGACAGTTATAGAATGAGAAAAGTTAGGGACTCGACATTGTCATTTAAGTACGAGGGACAATAAATACTCTTTCATTTTTTTTGCTTACGTCTTTGTTTTCAGAAAAAAATTAAAATAGAATCAAATCTTTTTAGTAATTATTATGGAATTTGGAAGAAAGGAAAGAAGCATTTATTTCGTGACGTACAGACAGACACAAAGGGTGTTTTATTTAATTAATCAATATTAAAAAACAAAGAGAACGTAAATATAAGATACGATATGTTGCTCTGTATGTTACAACTAAACGACCGACGTCTCAATTGCAGATCGAAATGTATTTATTTGATTAATTTTAACCATACATTAGTTACAGTTTTATGGTCTACAGTAGTCTACAAACGTTCATATACTGCTGTCCGTTCACTTAATACTTGTTTTTTTATAGAATTCTCTGGGTACTTTTTTATAACAGAAACTTATAAAAACACATGAACTTTGTAAAGATTTAATTGACTGTACACGGGCTGAGGAAGACTACGAACTTTTTACCTCAATCAAATATTTAACGACAATTCAACGTCTTTAATATACTTCGTAATTTGGATTTCAATAAAGAAAAGATATTAAAACCGGTTGTCCACTAGGGACGGCATAGATGTGTTTGTCATGTCGGGACTTTATTTGCCTATAATATTTATAAGTGTTTAATTGCTTTATGTGACATAATTTTTGTCATATAAATAATACAGCGCTCAAAATAAATGCTTTCTTACTCTAACGAGAGAAGAGATGAAGAGAGTAGCTTGACTGGGAAGGTAAAATAGTATAAATAATACCTAATACGTGTACGTAATAAACAACATTTTTTTTTATTTATTGGTATACCGACATCATACATAAATTGCACTTTTGAAGACAATAATAACAGACACACACAGTATATTTCAACATTTAATATACTCGTATTTATTTACATCTATAGGGTTTTGTGCCTGCTAGTGAGCAGTCGCTTTTGGTGTTGCCAGCTTTTAAAGACACTCGTCAACACTAATTATCGTTAACAAAAATTACTCATCTTCTTACTAATCCGTAACTATGGTTTTTTTTTTTATTTTAATTAGCACTTACAACGTGTTGGTCACATTCTCACAGCAAACTTACGCGTATTAGGTTAGTAGGTCTACTATACGTATACCTCAGAGAGGTATTCGGAACTTTTCCAGTAATAAATGTTGGGTTTCTTACGAGAAATGACTACGCTCAATTACTCCTAAGCACGACTTGTAATGTTCCGTGAGTTCTTTTCAGTGTACGCTCATTACCGGGGCAAGTGCGGCCAATATTTTTAGGGATCGCTGCCGTTGTATATTAATCAAGGGGCAATGTGGGTTACAGCATACTAATGATCTACTTTTCGGTAAAAACTACGCTATTCATCAGCTACATTCTGCCTTAATTTTTCTTAGATACAAAATGTAGCGTTCTTGTACTTACAATGACCCTACGAGTAAACAATTTTCTTTATACCATGATTGTAACAAACATACAAAACGCCCTCCTGACGGATAGTCTCTTCTTGATGTCTCTCGACTCTTGACGTCACAATCGGCTGTGGTTCTCATGACAACCACTTGTGACGTCAAGAGTGCCTCGTAACACCTCATACCACCTCGTACCTCAAAACAACGTACTACGTTTTTTTTATGGTATACTAGCTATTGCCCGCGGCTTTGCTTGAGTGAATGTAGAATTTATTAATCACTGTAGGAATCCCTCGGGAACATTTGTTTTTTCTGGTTGAAAGGTAGTTATTGGTACAGAAAAGGACATAACTATTCAAAGGTTGTCGACTAAACTAAAATTATAAGAAATACATAGGTAATCTAATAAGTACTATATACGTAGAATTACTTGTGTCAAGATTTCTCGCGACAAAGCATTTATTTTATCATGTAAAATTGTATGAAGTAAGATGATGATGGATTTGATTTAATTGAAAGCTTATTTTTATTTTTTAGTGCATTTAAATAAAAGCAATGCAAAGCTTGTTTTGAAGAATATTTTTTTACACTTAATTTATTCTTCGTACCTTCAAAGATCTCACTTTCATATCCATTTTGAAGTACGTTTACGACTTGACGATGTTCTGTAGTCTATTTTACAATTAATCCGATTTTTTTAACACCACCAACCTTTGTTACGACGAAGAGAAGAGATTACTTTTCGTTATCTTGTATAGCTACTCATAGGGCCCTATTTCATTAGG
Organism: Callimorpha dominula; assembly: GCA_949752705.1. NCBI lineage: Eukaryota > Metazoa > Arthropoda > Insecta > Lepidoptera > Erebidae > Callimorpha > Callimorpha dominula. The sequence goes on from OX457007.1 coordinate 12,249,546, forward strand.
ACACTATGGTGGCGCCAGCAGTTTACAGCTACCAAGCGAGAAACACCAACACAAATACTAGGATTGTCAGTTTCAAAATTGACGTCGAAGAGTTAACAGTTCTTTTGCTATATGTACGATGAGTGGGAAGGAGGGGCAGCCCTGGTAGCGCAACTGGTGGCAGAGTGAGTGAGATGGCAAAAAATCTGATACATATTAATGGTTGCACCACCAGCGGGTCATTCGGTCGCCGGCAACAACTGGGTTTTGTTGGTGGCGCCACTACCGCTTTGTAAACATCGTAGACTATGACAGCAACCTACCATCACGCGATATGCTACTAAGGTCGATAACAAGTATTTGATATTTTATTAGCATCATGCAAAAAAAATAATCTAAGAAAGATAGTCTGGGTACCTGCAAAACCCTTAAAAGAATTAATATTCTTCTACTTAAAATATTTATTTCATTAATATTCCCAGATTATACATAACTACTCAGTAACTTGCTCACGAAAATATCTACCTAATTGATGTTATAAATATTCTTCATCCTGAGATCGCTTAGAAGATTGATCATTAGACAAATGGAAGATAAGGTATAAGGGACCCCTTTCTTTATCAGATAACAATTATTCTTCCCGATACATTGTGTAGGCGTTAATCACCGAGGCCAGACACGAAAATCTTAAGCCTCAGCTACATAAATTTCCCAACACGTCACAGCTAATTCGTAGTTTTAGTCATATAAAACTTTCAAGATACGAAACATTGCATTTTAGTCGATTAAAAAAGTAAAAAAGTTATCGTTTTCAAAACCATTTTTATTTTTAAATACTCTCGAGAGCAGTTAGGTTAAAATTGTTTGTGTTAATAGGTAATCTAATTGGAAAGTGATTTTATCTCATGAAATCTTGATTAAAAGCTTTGCTTTCTTTGCTGGGACTTTTCATTCGATTGTTAACTTTCTATTTTTCATAATTTTTACGATTAAACGATTTATTCAAGATTAACTTTTAATTGAAATTTTAAAATTTAAAACCTATTTAAACAGTAATCAAACGTAGTTGTAAACTGCATCTAGTGCTTATTACTAGATAATAAATCATTCGCTATGTGTCCCTATTATCTTATTCTGCAAATTAAATTCAATGATTGTGAATGTCAATCTTCAGCTCCTAATTGCCCCTAATCTTAAAATAAATTATTGTGGGCCTTTGTGAATTTTTGTATTTTTAAAAATTTTAAATTCAAAAGACATGACGTCTACAAAGACAGCTTGTACGTCCTAGGTGAAGTGGAAATCGTGTTTCGGTTCTCTGTTACAGTAATCCATATTGAACAGAACTGGTATTCATAGTTTATTCCACCAATTTCACTTTGTCCTGAGCCCGTCCGCACTCTTGTTGAAGTATGAGTGTCGAACACATCGTCTCTGGGTTTCAGAAGACTAGTAACGAATATGCTTTCCCGTTACCCTCAGGTACTTTGTGAACGATGTTTGTGTTTGTAACTCTAAAGCACCTGGCGCATCTATTTATTACGCTCTTGTTACTTCTACTACAATAATAGAACGTATAATATACTTCGTTCGTATACTTTCGTAATTATCACCCTTACATATTATACAACAAAGTTCCCCGCCCCGTCTGTCTGTCTGTTCGCGATAAACTGAAAAATTACTGAACGGATTTTCTTGCGGTTTCCACTAATAGACAGAGTGATTCATGAGGAAGGTTTAGGTGTATAATTTGTACCCGTGCGAAGCCGGGGCGGGTTGCTAGTAGAGGTTATAAGTTACAAGTACTATCAACATCTTCTCATGAACAAAGCCCGAAATGTGGGTCTTCTACATTTGTGGTTAAACAATTAACAGATAGTCTAAGATCGCAGTAACTGCTATATTCGTATAAATTTATAATAATAGACTTTATTTGAACTATTTAGATCTCAAATATTTTCAGAGTTCATCTAATGAAAATCAGTCACCGGTAACTGTAATTGCTCGCAACATTAGCAACGGTAGCGTTCCTTATCACCAAGGACCACTAGCAAATTTAGTAATTAGCTAGAATTATTGTATTCACTCTTTCATTACGATACATGAATATATAATTCCTTACCTTAGTAAGGGGGCATGAAATCATAAAGGTCAGTATGCAAATCTGATTTGGTTAAACGTTTTAATTTTGTCATTAATCATGTTTAATTATTGAAACCAACATGCCTGGAACAAATAAAGCTGTACCTGTAGGTAACTGATTCCTGGAAAAGTGTACCAGAATAATGAAACTGGTTTGAGAATTTTTAAGCTATCAATAACTACAACAGACTATCACAATAGAATAAAATTGTTTGGTGCACATTTTGGAGTTCTACACTACATCTAAAAATACATGCTTTCACTTCATAAATGATAAATAAACTATTTGATTACTAGTTTTACAATAGTGAAAGGATCTAAATATTTTCTAGCACTTAAATTTAGATGTCCTAACTACAGTGCTATATACTTACCATACATTAGATAGATCCAAAATAAATTATGAAAATTTTCTATTGAACCATTAATTAATATATCCACATACCTTTGGTACCAAGCAGAAATATGCACATAAATTCATATTTAACACTCGACCTCGTATATATAAATATTAACAACGTGCAGAGTTTACCCCTCCATACGTTTGCACAAGCTATTGCAGCCAATCCCTAGGATTATATGAAAGCATTCCTAGCGTACTAGGCAAGTGTTCTCTAATTAATATATAATCTCTTTTATGAGAGTAATGTAGTATAATGTACATATAATGGGTAGAATAGTTTTAATGTTGTTGGAATGCAATTTATCTAATTATGTTACTTTAAGTAGAGGAGGTATCTGCTTGAATCAAGCCTTGCAAATAAATACAGCGTTGTGCATCAAGCTTTCCACTCTTTAACGGATAGTCAGAACTCCATGGAGAGGGGAAGATGGGGCATATGAAATGGAAAAAATAATAATTAACAAAGGCCTTTAAAACAAAGTACCCATTTTTTAAACCTTCCTTCTAAATAAAAAAAAAATACTTCTTTTCAAAATTGTATAAGAATCTTCTTGAGATTAATTTAATAAAAACCCTTTTAAATTGGTCCCTAATCATTGACAACGATTTCGCAATAGCTACATGTTTACTAGATTAGAACAAAAACGCTTAATAGTTACTATATACAATAAAGCATATTTATTCTATCCTAAATTCAAAACCCAAATATATGCAATGAATGAGGCTGAAATCCATTATTAATTTGCAGGAAAGGTGCGGAGGTTGTATACATTAAGACCGTATTTCTTTTATTTCAAGAAAAGGTAAAATTAAAAATGGGATCCTAAATTTTTCGTAGTCGTAAAAATTAACTGAGCGAAGCGAGTTGAGGCGCCCGCTATAATGGACAATGGATATATGCGTTAACGTTAATCTGCTGAAAAAAAAAACGTAACATCATAAAAACTCATTGGATTTAAATCGGGACTTAATTTTGATAATATATTATAAGGTTCTAATTGCACCAATAGTAGCGACGGGTGAACTGCTGACTGTGCACACTCATGGTGCGAATAAAAATGAAGACCAAATGCCTGCACTGAGGCGTCGCACGCCGTGGAGCTCTCATTTGTCCACTTAAAATGTAATTACGATCGGTTGGGGATGAAACAAAAATTGTATCTAATAATAAATATTACATTTCATAAAACATTATGTTTTTGAACTACTATCAATGTGTTGTATTTTATGTTTTAGCACTTGAAATCGGGTAGGGTTAATAGATAAGTTTTTTTTTTTGTAATGTAATAGGCATTTGTTTTCCCACTCACCTGATGGAAAGTGGCGATGAAGACGAAGATGGTACTCTTGAACGTTCAAGGATTATAATTGTCTGGAAAAATAGACGCAGGCAGTTTATTCCAGAGTTTGGCGACTCGAACGAAAAAGGAGCTGTCAAATCGTTTAGTTCGACTTTTTGGTGTTTCGACAATAAAAGGATGAAACCCTGTCTGCGTCTAGTGTGTTGCAGAGAGTACGTCCATACTGTTAGACAAAAAGGCAAGACACATTGTCTTTTGCTCTTTACATATTAAAATTAAAAAAAAATACAGGGACGTATAATGTGGTGACATCCACGTAATGAAGATATTTCAGTGTTATCCATGGAAGTAACCACTCATCGCAGTTTCTCGTGGCAAAGTTTTTGCTTGATTTTCAGAAAATTATGCTTTTTAGCCTTAAGCTATGCATATTTAAGTATGATGCAGATTTTATTAAACAAAACTTAACAACTAGAACTTAAGGTGTTAATAAATTTCCCTTTTTCAGATATTATGTAAGGTCGTAGGAGAGCCATGCTTCGGCACGTAGACCGGAGTGATACCACGGCCTCACAGAAAACCGGCCGTGAAGCAACGATTGTGTTGTATTTCGCCGAGCGAGTGAGGTAAAGGGAGGCCCTAACCCATCTCCCCCCCCTCCACCCCCACCCCCACCGATCTCCCCTCTCAGCCTCGTCTCTTCCTTTCCCTACTCCCATCTTAAAGGCCGGCAACGCACTTGTGACTCTCGAGTTGCAGGTGCAGGGGGGGGGGGGGGTAGTCACTCAGAATCAATTAAGTATAAGTGAAATATGGAGAAAAAACAACTAAATTTAATGTAATACGCAAATGCACATTACACTACGTTGGCATTGACATATTTTCTGAAGGGTTGGTAGTACGCAGGCGCAAAGACAAAGATTATAGGAAACACTGATGCTTGTATTCTATCTCATTATCTCGCAGGCTAATACCTATTTATGAATATGTTTGTCTCTTTTCAATAATTATAGGAAACACTGTAAACTTGTATTCTATCTCATTCTTTCGCAGGCTAAATCATATTTATGAATATGTTAATTTCTTTATCGTGACGCTTTCAAATCACGGTTATAAAGAAGTTTCACTTCAAAAATAAACATACTCGTATATTGACTTTGGAATAAGGCTCATCACATTTTTATTTGGGATTGAAACGTTCAAAGAACATCATATATGGAAGAGTGTGCCTACTTGTCAGAAACTTTTAGAATATCCGTCTTGTAGTAATTCAGTTTTAATATAGATTTTGTGTCGTAGGCCTGTTATCAATTCCTACTTTTATGAAAACATAGAAAACAATTATTGTTTCTTTAAGGACATTAATTAAATAAGAAAGGGTGAAAACCTTGATCCCTTTTGTTAAGAATTGAATAGAGTACAAAATAAAAGGTCTTGTTATTTAGGTATGCTTCCTTTTGTTACAAAAAAAAAACGAAACCTTTAAATTTGGTAGGCATTAACCTCGGCAATTGCCATTATCTAAATTAATTTGACTGGCCTGTTGGTCTAGTGGTTAGTGACCCTGACTGCTGAACCAGAGGTCGTGGGTTCGATTCCTATCTGAGTCTGGGTTCGTTGTTTGTATGTTTGTAAAGTCCCTCGTGACACAAGAGTAATTCCTAATGCGGTAGTTGTCTCTTTTAAATAAAAAAATAAAAATGTAAGGTTCGTAACCTAACGTAGAGTAACTATTTATTTGAATCACAGTAAGTAATCGCATTGTAGAACATACTCACTCCAAGTTCTTAGTTAAATATCTTTGTGTCTTAAAGAGTAAAATTAATTAGTCTTGTTACTAAAAGACATCGCAGCGCTATTAAAAGCGTAGTTCATTTCATTCAATTTAATCTCATTTTCTCTTCTAAGTAGAATTTTAATGTTCATTAAATGCTCTCAATCTTAAAGTACCAAGGTAGTCTGATATTAATTGATTGTGAAAGCGTCACATAATTGGTTATTATACATTCACAGATACCATGACAACACAGCATTGACTCAATTACGAGTACTTTAGCGTACATACGTTTGGTAATTATTAATCAAGCCGAACCTAGGCCCGTTTACGGCGCTTACGTTACCTTTGCGCCTAAGATATTTGCATCAGACTTACAAGAAATTAGTTTACACGAAGAGGTTGACAATAATATTTGTAATGTATGATCTACCTCAAAGATAATGTTTTGTAAATTTTTTTATCAACTATATACAATTTTAAACATAAAACAAATATGTACATCAGGGCTTTTTGTCCTCGAAAGATTTGGCAGAGATGTGCGGCAAGTTAAAGCAGATTATGTTATGTTGCTATGCACCAGGTACTTTCTTACTAATATTATAAAGGCGCAAGTTTCCTAGGATGGATGAATGTTTGTTACTCTTTCACGCAAAAACGGCTGAACGGATCTGGATGAAATTTTGGCACCGAAATAGATTATAGGCTGGAATAGCACATAGACTACTTTTTGTCCCGGAAAAATGTACGGTTCCCATGGGATAGATTTCACCAAAATTTCTACGCTAAGGAACGGCAACAGCTAGTTCTTAGGTATATACTTTGGGGCTAAAAAAATGAAAATAAAAAAGACAATGAGAGTTAATCACTCTCCTTGTCTTTTATTTTTTTTATTACATCAGTTACCTTGTTTTCATCGACATTTTCTTCTTGTTTAGAAACATATTGGGCTATGCTAAACGACAACATTTCATTGAGGAATTTAAATACTCTTCTATCTTTCTTGGAGAGCGCCGCGGGACATCACCCCACCGGGGCCGCCGGTGAAGTTGTATGTCGGAATCGGACCAACTAAAACCACACGGTGTTCCGTCAGAAATGAGTCTATTGCAAGGAAGGAAGTCTCCGAGAACCCCGGCAGACCGCGGCCGCCCCTTAAAGAAAAGGGAATTAAACAGTCTTCGGAACCTACCAGAAATGCTAAGGATTATATCCATTACAATGCTTATACTGATAACATACCACTTAGAGACAATTCAAAAATGTAAAGGATTGAAAGTGCGAGGAGAAAAACAGGAATCAAAGAGGCAAGAGGTTGTCTACCCTGAATAAAAAATCCCTGTTGAAAATTAGATCAAAATTTGCGCAAACATGTTGTGAAGGACGGATGTGAAATCCAGACTTTAAAGAATATTACAGGTTTAAATCTAGAACAATCTATTAGCCACGATGAATGCAAGTCCTTTTTGGAATTTTAATCAATAGAGTAGATTACTCTCAAGTTTCCGAGTTTTTTTATTACTAAGCTTGAAAACTTTATGTTTGGCTGTTGGTATAACTTCCTATCAAATATTTCTATTATTAGCAGTTATACATGTATGTATTCGCGTCGCCGGCTTGGTGCAAGCTCCCTGTCCGCGAGGTGCAAGCTAATTTCATAGTCTTCATGTGCGACACGACGCAAAGTTTTTTCGCTGGCGGCTCGCAGTCAGCGCGCTGTAAGCTCGCGGTCGAGTTGTATGGTTACAGCAAGCGCGTTTACAGCCCGCCTTTGGCTTTTTCATTTTGACATTATGAAATGTATAATACGACCACGTTTTAAAACTCATATTTGAATGACAACCCTAATTGCTGGGGTAAAGCCGTGCCGTTACCGTGCCGTTATAGTGTGTGATGATCTTAACATCGACCGCGCCGGGGTCGCCAGGTACGGTCCTCTACCCTATCCATCGCTGTATTGAAAGAATATCACACCTTATGCCTCCATAACAGCGCAGTAAGGTACACAGGAACAGAGTAGCAACTATACACTAATGTGTATAGTTGACTGTAATTTCCTTGGGTTTCCTTGTAATTAATATTACAAGGAAACCATATACAGATTATTCCTTAATAATAACATTACTAAATCAAGAAAGAATTATGTACCTGATTATTATTGTATAGCGTCATGGCTTTACTGTTGATTCCACATTTTTGGTTATGTGACCTTACAAAGTTTACCAGCAATTTTCCTGTCGACGTCGGTTCGTCTTTAACATCGCCAAAATAATCCAAACAAATCAGTAATCTCGTATAGACAGTAGAATAAGGGTGTCAGTAATAAATAAGGACCGTTAATCTACTTTTGTGGATGTTAGAGCTCAAGAGGATAACTTGGCAAACAACGAGTAGCTACTTAAGTGCTCAGCATCAAAGCGATGAGCAAACTCACATATTATATGCCTTAGGGCCATTTTATCGTACCTCATTTATTTATACATACCCTCACTGAATAAGTTACAAGGGCCTTAAGAAATAAAACTGCATAATATCTATTTTAGTAAAAGTGTTTCGTGACCTCAGTGAGGATTGAGTCAAAAATGTATGCAACTAAGTTCATTTTATTTTTAAACTCTTGACCTGTATCTGTCTATCTATGTAATGGAATCTTTAAGTCTAGTTTTCACCAATATAAAGCATGTTTAAACTATAATATATTTAAGCAATTAATTTGATAAACAACAATATATAGATAACAAGCAAACAGCTCGTATAGTAAGGTAAAGGTAAGCTAAAAGCAGTTTTTTACAGGCAACTTTTATAAGCCTTTTTTCTCAAACTTAAGACCTAAATATATTTTTTTATTTAATCGGTAACTCCATTATATAAAATATTAGTAACAAAATACTTTTATTCATATTACTGAACCTTGATATGGCCGACTTTTTTTCTAGCGTCAATGAAAACAAAGCCAAAACTGAAACAATAGCGAAACAAAAACCATGAATTAAATGGGCTTATGTCGTTTTGTTAAAAAAAGACCTTTCAACAAAGAGGAATTCTGTAATAATTTAATAATTACCTTCTGTAGCTACGTAACATAATCGAGTATTTTCCGTCACAAACTTGCTTAGCCGGGTGTGGCATTTATGCCAATTACGGTTTTATTTACAATGTGGGACGTCAGCCCTTTGTCCGATAATGAAAATTAATTAAGGTTTTATATTTTGATTAATATTCTATGTTATAACATTTAATTTTGTAAAGTGCTTGAAGACCTAAATTCCATTTAGTTAAGTGTTTAACCAGGGAATTCTTAATAGAATTACGACATCTAGGATGTAGCAATTTGTTAATTGCTACATCCTAGATGTCGTAAAATGAAATGCAAAACTTTACTTATAACTTTCGATAAATACCGGTGTAATTTTATTAGTAACTGTTACGGGTGGAAAAGGGTTCTTAAATTCAGGTTTATTTCTTTGAAATTTTAATTTTGTTTTATTTGCAATTGATTAGCGTTAATTGATAATCTTTTGTAAATCTTATAAACTTTAGACAGTGTTTTATGTTTGTAAGATTAGAAAATGAGGTATCTGATGACTGTGTTTTATAGTGATTAATAAAAAAACTAAATTTTAACAAAATTAGAAAAAAGTTTAGCTAGTAATCCATAAGTAAACAAATCACACACAATGCTTTGAAATGATCTTTACGTACATATTAATTTTTATTAAAATATGTACGTATTATTTTATTCAATACTACGTGCATTACTGTGCAGGCACAGAATACATAATAGTACCAGTACAGGCAATTTCGGCGCCATCTTGAGTCATGCGTCCTCCATCGTTAACCGCAAAACCCCTAGACATCATGTGAGTATTTCAGTTTAACACGTCTTTGAGAAATAAAAATGCTTAATCAGGCGGTCCGGTTTAAAGTGGAATACTTTAGGAATGCTTTACAAGTGAACGAATAATTATGACACTTGAAATTTTGTTATCGTCAGTTAACAAACTTACATTTTCTTATACAAAGTTAAGTCAGTTACTGATGAACAAAGTTACAGGATTGTAAAGTAATGTTTACGATTCTACCAACACCAATTTACATAACGTTATTAATGTAGTGTCTGACTAGTCTTCACTTCGTCCACTATAGCGTGTCCATACTAATACATAAAATTATAAATTTCAATTGTGTGATATTTAAATAGATATCTTTTGACCATTGATTAGTTTACGTACTCGTGAATGTCGGTGTCGGAACCCTTGGGGTGCGCGCGAACAAAAGGAACTACTATATATTACAAAAGGAACTACTATATATTACAAAAGGAACTACTATATATTACAAAAGGAACTACTATATATTACAAAAGGAACTACGATATTACTAATCGCCAACAAAGGAACGAAATAACGTTTTAACACAATCGCATGAGTTACAGATAGATAGGTAAATATAATGGATCTGAACACTACAATATCTATATTTATTAAAATGCCTGACACCGTCGGGGCAGGACGCTTCACTCCTTGAGAAAGGGCCCCCGTCGGGTCCGAAACTAGTCGGGCATCCCCGAAATACAAACGTGAGTAAAACCGTATAGTTTTTAATAAATATGAATACCACTCACGAAAGTTTTTATTGTAACTACAATATCTGATGAATAAGTATCGGTAAGTGCTTTTGTCATATCTTATCTTATATCATTAAATTGCTATAACGACAAAACCACCTTCGCTTCTCTTGTAAACTCCATTTTAGATCCAGATCCTCGGACTTAATAGTATATGTTACTTTCGTAATTCGTTTCCGAATATTCTTCAACAATGAAACACACAAAACAATAAAAGTATCTGGCTTATACAAATGAATTAAAGTCTACCAAAATGAAACAATCAAGAATCGTAATGAAGATTTGAATCGCTTTTTATACCCATATAAAGATATCTACGTTGATAGATATCAGAAAATAGATACACTAGTAACATTCTAGCAGGTCAATGAAGAGGTGTCTAAGTTGGACCGGAACAAGTTTTCGTTGGAAAAATTGCTTATGACTCATGAAACTGAAATAGGTGGAAATTCTTTGAAAATATGTACTAATAACGAAAACAAGTAAACTCAAGAATAAATTAAATAGTTTTATTTTTTATGCCTCAAGCGCTTTTAAAAGGGAGCTTAACGGGAATCCTTAATTTTGAGTTCCTTAATACAGGAAAGCACCTCCATCATATAGAAGACTACAGAAGACAGCACCACTAGCGCATATTAGTCAAAGCTTTGTGGGGAAAGACAGGGTTGAATACGCACTAGTGCCACCATTAGTCGTGCGAGTATTCTTAGGGACCGGTGACAGCTTCGCATGTATAAAACATTTGACGACCTATATGACACGACGGTCAACCGTTCAACTGCAACGTCAGAGGTCGCGGACTTGATCCCCGCTTAGAGAAATATATTAGTTAATATTTCAGCAAACCTCCCCTTACTTTTTTAGATTTTGTAATAAATAAATATAAGTCACACAAAATTATGCCAAAGTCTTTATCGGTTATGTTCACAACAAAGCCTTTAAATAGTAAAATGCTTTAAAACGTTTAAGTGAATAATTTTTGTTTACGTACAATTTGCTCCAAAATGGCCCTTAAAGTTGATATTAGAATAGAATATTTTTCCCACATTTATCTGATTAGGCGTCATGCCGTCGTAATGCCACATTCCCCCAGGAGCCCTAAGCAAATGTCAAAGAATTGGATTAATTTGGGTTTATTTTTAAGACTACCCAAACCAAATCTATGTTTTGAGATAAATAAATGGTATTTACAATAAATAGAAAAATTAAAATTTTGGGTATGAAACGTTTTTGGGAACTAAGCCCTTGTTGAAGTAATAGCCATTATTTACCATCGCAGCTACTGCTTTGTTTAATAGCATGTTTATGTGATTCTGATTCCAATCTTTTGAACACGTCACGGACTACATAATTGATAATTTATCAAAGAAAGAAAATCAATATCAATAACGGTCACCTCGAACTTGTTTATTTTTACCCATAACACATTGACTGCGGTGTTGGGTCGTTACGAACTTTGGTCTAACTAACTTAAGGAGCGGCTGACAAATTGATGGACATTTCGCTGGTGCATGCTTCATAATATATGTTTGATCTGGTTTTGAAATAGAAAGTGACAAATATAATTTTGAGAATGTCTGCTGTTGTATTACCTAAATAGAAATAAAAATAGGATGTCGGTCAGTTTTGACCAGAGACCGATCACACCATGTTTTTTGCGTCCGCGGCCCGATATCCGCACCAGATTTATGTAATAGTTTTGTTAGTGATGTGCATGAAAGCAGTCTGTTTTTTATGGACGTAGAAATTAAACACAATTATGAAACGATCGAAGATAATGTTAATAATGTAGTGCAATAAACGATGGTAATAGCAAATATAAAGATTCAATGCTATAGCAAAGTTATTATGGAGCTCTTGTTTAGGACCGCTATGGTAAATGCTTTGACTTTTTATAACCAGATTAAAATAAATAAAAAATATTTTGTAGAGAAGATCATGGAACAGTTTACGAAGAAATCAATGAAAATTGAGAAAAATACAGATTTGATGGAAAATCCGGAATTGAACCAACCAATAGTTTTTGTTCAAAAAAAAAATCAAACTGTGGTGGTAGTTACGACTACGGCTAAGTTGCTTCTCTGCAAAGCAGCCAAAAAAGTTAGGAAAGTGAAAAAAGTGAAATGAAGGCTTAAATGTGAATCATGTTGTAAATTTAGTAACATAGAAAAAGTGATTTACTTGTAATATAATATATAATAATATTGTAATGTAATAATAATTATGATATCGATATTTTCTGTTGCATTACTAAATTTGTCGAAAGGTTTACCAAATAGTGCGGGTATCATGCATTGTAGAACATACAAATTCAATGTGTAAATCGTAGTTAAATCAACTCTTTAAAAATATACTGCAATTGTCAAAATATATCTTTATGTTTATTTGCTATAGAAAAACAATCTTGAAATGAAGTTAACAAACAAATCTATTCAACCTGTCATCGCGGATAGGAAAAGTAATGTAGGGTCTTAAAGGGCCATAGTGAGCACTGAGGCAAGTGAGTATATTTTAGTCAGAAAAATTGTATACTTTTAATTAATTACGTTTTTATATACATACATACATAAATTTCATGCATGCAATTTGTGCATAAGTAAATACGCCAAACCAAATATTATAATTTCAAAAGTGACTGTTTGTTTGTTACGCTTTCACGCCTAAATACTTAACTGGTCATCATGAAACTTTGCACAGACGTTGCCAGGGTTGCCGTACAGAAAAGGACATAACTACATCTTTGATCCAGAAAAAGTACTGTCCCCAAGGGATACAAAAACTACTTTTAGATCGTCGTCAACCTAACTTGATTGATAAAATCTACATTAACGCGAGCGAAGCAAAAACTAATTTTCTATAAATCATTACAATTAGTTCACGTAATTAATTTCCTAATGATTCAATTGATCGAATTCAATCGTTAACTTATTAGGTTACGATTGAATTTACATTAAAACAACTTTATAGGACATAGACCAATTTGCAAGTACATGGTAGTCATTACTGGGTAATGGTCATTGGTCATTCACCGCTACGCTATGCCATTTTCCTATGAATTACTCACTTAATAAGAATCCACCCTCTCACAAAAATACCCAGTATTCAACAAACTATTAGTACTTAATTGAACTTAATTAGGCCGGGGGCTCATGGGATTTCCCTTAAATCTTACCCCATCTTTATAGCACCAGCTAGTCGTGCAGGGTAGAACTTAAAAACCTAACTAAACTTACTTCTGAAAACAGCAATACTTGTGGAGGCGGCAATGATAATGTTCAGCAATATTACAAGATTAAAAATGTAGGCAAATCCGGTACTACTAAGAAGCAGTACTAACCGGATTCATTCTAAACTAGACCAAACTGATTAAAACGGCAAAAGTACTGCGCAGTGGAAGGCAAGCGGAAACAACATAAATATGTACTTTATCACTACAGTAGCATAGTAATTGACTTAAGTAAGATACCTAACTATTAGATGCGAGTTTTTAAATGTAATTTATAGATGTTATGTATTCCGTACTCGTAGTTGCTTTATTCATGTTCATTCCCAGAGCTGAACAAGCTTATCCCGGACCTCAACAGTCTGTCCTATTGAAATTCAAGTTAAGGATAGCCTTTTAATTTAATAGTAAAAGGTTCTCCCCGTTTACATACACATGGTTTTTTTCATTAGAGTAAGCTTGTTCGTTTCATATTGAAAGTTCACAGAATCTGTACGCGCCCTAACTTTACTTAATGAAAGGAACATGCGCACTGAACACATCGTGTAACTTTAGCAGAGCATTTTCAGCCAGTAGCTTGGCGGTACTTTTGATCTACGTACGTACCCAGGGCTGAGCGAAATATCGCTCGCACTTATGTCCCAAGTATAACCACCGGGTGTTATATGTAAGCATTATTAAAGAAAGTAGTAAAGCATGTATATGTGTGTTTAGAAAGTCGAAGTATAATTCCCGTACAAAACTAGGCGTACGTGTGATATTTTTGTGAAAGGGTAAGTAACTGTTCCCGTAGTTTCCCCGTAATTTATTAATTAAGGCTTATTGAATGAATAGCGGTTATATGCATGTATCTGTCAAAACATCGACTTTCAACTTCTTCGATACAGTTTTTGTTTGAAAAACTGACAATGATTTGATGATGAATGTTGTAGTTTAAAAAGAACTTGAGAATGATTGTATTACTTGAGAATCGAAACTAGATAGCTCCATGGAATGTGTACTAACTAATTTATAATAAATGTATGAAAACTTATTTATTTATTTACAGCGGTCGACAAGTTTGAAGGCGCGTCCTGATATTTTATTTAAAAAAAAACATTAAATTATAAATAAATATCTATTCAAAATAAAATACCATGAATGTTACGTTTAAATTTAACTATATTTGACAACGGATTTTTTGGTCATCGACATCGATTTTATTCAAGATACAAATGCTTTATTACTTTTGATAAAAAAAAAATCTGATGAGAAGCGATCACGTACATCATCACAGAATAGCTTCGTTAATTTGAGGCTTGAGCATCTTCAGCTTTGAGCGTGTAGCTTCCTTCCGCAAACGGACATTTGTTTGAGCCAATTTACGTCATGACTTGCAAATGTAACCGTCTTTATTAGATCTAATGGTAACGCCCAAACTTCCACCGCCTTGTAGGGATATTTTCTCACGCTAACATGAATCAGCTTCATTTTACCGCATCACATTCGCATAAAAGACAAAAATCGTTATATAATCACGATGGGATCTCTTCATCAAGCATACAGGTATGAAAGTCAATAACAATATTATTTTTCACCCCATGAACATTACCGTCATGTTGACGTAATGCACAAAAATAAATATCGTGGAATATGTTGATGTTATCAACGATTGCAGAAGTATTTATAATAGACGTCATGTCTAGACAAACGGTAAACAAATGAAGCACATTTTTAGACATAAATATTTACATGGTTTGAAATCTTGTTCGGAAGAAACATACATACATATACTCACGCCTATAATTTGGTCCCACTCACATAATTTTGAGTAAGCCTATTGCCGTCAACCGGGCACTTTGGGAAGCAAAGATGGGAAAATTTTGAGTATATTGAAAGGGAGAGATAGTTAAGAAGGGAAGCCATTAGAACGAAAGGGATATTGGTTTTGTGGATGGATTGGGGAATGTAAGCCATAGCTTGAGCTTGTCAGAGTCGCATTTATGTAACCTAAAGTGGCTGTTGCAGCGAAGTTAAAAAACATCAACCTCTAACATCAAAAAACGTTTTGTAGACGTAGCGTATAAGTTGCGGTATATACGTTGTTCGAGAACAAGCGTAAAGAGATGATTGCCTCATGAACATTAAGGGGTATGCATATTTAGCTATGAATATACCCTATACTATGGTCTATCAATACTACTTTATACAGGGTGTATTTGAAAAAAGAACACTTACTTAAATCACTAAAAGGGCATGACTCTAGCATGCAGTTTTAATAAGAATTTTTGAAAAAATGCTATCAGGTTACAAGTTGATGACCATTTGAATTTCCAAAAAATTTTGCCTCCGTTTACGTTAGTAGGTTTACGTTAAAGATTGTAATCGTACATATTTTTTTATTTTGAAACTATTAACTTAGTTATTGAGAAAATCCATAAAAACGTATCTTAAAAAATTTCGAAGTTAGTTTTATGGATTTTCTTTAGTAACGGAATGAAAAATACTAATAAAAACACCTGGAAATTCAAAACGGTCATACCTTGTAAACGGATAGTTTTTTCTTTATTCTTATTATAACTGCATGCTAGAGTCATGCCATTTCAGTGGTTTAAGTAAGTGTTCCTTTTTCAAATACAACATGTAGAACATTCGAGTTTTTATTACAAAGTTTACCTGGTAAAAGTCAAATATCTATTGGCATTGGCATTTTTAGTCATACATTTTAATCAACAGAAAAGTGATGTTGCAAACAATACTATATCGTGATTGTCCTTTACATGATGAGTTAAGTCATTAATTTAAATTAAGAACAAAATGGGCCAAGAATAGAATGTGTTTAAGAACCATTTTTACCTCAGACCCAGGAGGAAGCTTGCTATTTATGTCAACTTTAGAATCCTGTTACTTTGATAAAAAGTAAGAAAACCTAACGCCGTATTTTTTAAACCACAGTAATGTAATGTTCTGATTAAAGTTTCATGGACAACCTAATCAAAAGCTATGGATAAATCGCAAAAGATACCTAGGGCATCCTCCCAGGCATCAAAGATATGTTTTACAAACTCAACACCGCATCAGTTGTGGAGCGAGTCTTGGTAAAACGGTATTGTATATCACTACATCACTACATATTATAAAACAAAGTCCCCCGCCGCGTCTGTCTGCCTGGCTCCCTGTTCCCTTTTTCACTGAGCTAATAACGATGTTTTACAGCTGACCAAATGCAACATTTGCTATTCAATGCTATAAAAATGTAAAAACGTACCTAACATGTGATATGACATTTTTTTTGCCGGGTGGCGGGATATTATAATGTCAATGTCATCATTACTATGCTTAACCACCTCTTCAGTGTCACTTGTGTATAATCTTATTCCGTATCGACCCTACTCATTAGCAGAAGGACAATACGTGTGTTCTTCTTGTATTGTGAGTCTTACAGTCGGTTTTTATTCTCTTTATTTATTGAAATTGATGTTTCAAGTTGAATATTTTTATAAACTGGAAAATTTTATAAAAGAGTTACCAGACTGACCTCATTTTAGCGAAGCTTTAACTTTTAATCAATTGAAAAATATAATAATAGTTCGTATGCATACTTGTTAGCTTTGAAGTGTATTTTGGAGACATCAGGTGCAAAGGTTCACAAAAGCCTTATTGACTTGACATTGATTATATATTTGAAAGTGTAAAGACTGTGTTGTGTGTGTGTGACGGGCCGTTCTTATCCGCGTTCCTCTGTTGCTAACTTTCAGTATTTAAACTACACCTATATTATCATCCAATCATGTTTTATATAATCAAGACTGTTTGTAACATAGGGTCTGGTAAAAGTGTATTATTGCCTTGAAGTCACGGTTCTGGACTTGTCGCTGTTACTAAGAATTCTTAACACGATCGCAAGCAATATACGAGTATGTTTTTATTCATTTATTAACTAACTGTGTGTGATTTTAACAATTGGCGGGCAAATTAAGAAAGTAATGCGCTAATCTGTAGTAGTACAGATTAGCGCACGAAAAGACCCTTTAGTTTTGTAATATCTATACGTGAAGATAATTATTTGTGCGCATTTTTAAGAAATCTTAAAATATTCTGAATATTCAACAATATTTCCACGAAGTAAGATATTTAGTTGTTCAACGTAACTTACGCAATATTAAACAGCCTTTGTATACGAATGAAACCAACATAATTACATAATTTAAAACATCACACGCCGTCATATTGCCTGAGGTTACAGGCAAGATTTGTTTTATAGGTGCCGTAATATCGTACATTAGAACAACACCAACATATTAGAGAGATATCGTACAGCATAATTTCTGCCTTAACAAAATTGGCAAAATATATATCTTTTTAGCCCTCTACCTTTTTTTTTGTGCGTGTGGAAACTCCCTCGGGCCGTCATCCCACCGGGGTTTTCGGTGGGGCGGGCCCTCTATCTTTGCTCAAAGATTATTTTTTTTAACAAATTTGGTTTATCTTTGTTTTAAATTTAGGGATACATGTAATACTAAAACATTTATTTTATCACTAAAATCAAGGAAAACATAAAAGATTTGACATATTATTCTAAGGCAAAATATTGAAAAATCGTAAGAAAGATCCGTAGCTTGTTAAGTTTTTTAGGGTTCCGTTCCTCAAAAGGAATAAAGGAACCCTTATAGGATCACTTTATTGTCCGTCTGTCTGTCTGTCAAGAGATTTTTTCTCAGACACCCGTTGACGCACCAAGTTGAAATTAATACCAAATTTTATCTGCGGTTCCTTGAAGCTGTAAAAAATCAAGCTTCCAAGTCAAGGAATCAAACGATGCAATTTAGGTCTTTGATTTGACCAAATTTGAACATTTCGCAGGTGAATCAAAATCTATAGGGTACTTCCTATGGACCTAGAATCATGAAATTCAGCAAGAAGCAAGGTCTTGCAGTACAAGTAAAGCAAACAATTCGAAAGTATTGTTTGCTTTACTTTAAGTAGTATTTATTATTGTATCACATGAAAAAATACTTTTTGTGATTACAAACTTATATTTTGCGGTTGGAAAGTTGACTTTATCGTAAATCGAAGTATTGGAGAGTATTTTTAGAACTGCAAATTTAAGTTTGTCTTTCGGAAAAGGCGTGCCCGAATCGGACTATCTACATACAAGTTTGTTTGCTTACCGAACCCTCCATGTGCGAGTCAGACTCGCATTTGTCTTTTTTTACGTGTACTTAACATTGGTTTTCCTTACAAAATATGCCATGATTGGGCGTGGCTTAACTTTAAAACGAATAAATTCATCTCTGTTTTTTTACAAGGCACAGCAGGAGATGCTTCACTAATCATCTTAAGACATCGCCCCACTGATTTTGTAAAAGCTTGCCACTTTATCATAATATGAGAGTTTGTTTCAACCAGGTCTTTCAACTCGTGACTGATATCATTTAGCATTGAAAAACACGTAACTTGTGACTTAATCCATACAATATGTGGCGACTTCCACATACAGCAAAAAGAAACATCTACTACCTACTAATCCTGCATCGCGCTATGAGAGTTCTCGCGCCGATTAGTATATATACAACTTCCCAACATCAACCGTTGGGCCGCCTGCCAGGCATGATCACCGGTCGGAGGATCCTCCCTTTGTGTTGGAGGGACATGACACCCGTTCCTTCGACAGTGGTGACCCTGACGTGATTGGAAGCAGCTTTCATGGAGAGATCAGCAGCATCATCATCGCCACCATCATATACAGTCCTACAGCAATGAGCAGTAATCAAGTCTCAGCCAGCCAGCATCCTCGGCCTCAACAGGGATACCACACGCCTGCAGCGTCCGCTCCATGGTTACCCCTACGGCCTCATCAGCGTCTCGGCACAGCACACTGCACCTACGGTCCACGCAAGAAGAGCATCTCTCTCCCGTCTACGCAGCAGCCAGCCACTACGCAGCACTCACTGGGGACTTCACCGCAGCACCGCACGCGGCCCCGACTCACTGGGACCAGCGGACTTCAGCCCTGACTCACTGGGACTAGCGCCATTCAGTTCCGACTCACTGGAACTAGCGGAATACAGTTCCGATTCACTGGAACTTGCGGCACTCAGTCCCGACTCACCGGAACTACTCACTACTGGCCCTGGCACGCTCCTTAATAGAACATAGACAGCTGACTCATCAAGATATCGACCTCCAGTCTTGGAGGGGAGCGATGTGGCGACTTCCACATACAGCAAAAAGAAACATCTACTACCTACTAATCCTGCATCGCGCTATGAGAGTTCTCGCGCCGATTAGTATATATACAACTTCCTAACATCAACAGTTGGGCCGCGGCCCGCAAGGCATGATCACCTCGCCTGGTCGGAGGATCCTCCCTTTGTGTTGGAGGAACATGACACATGTTCTTCCACAGTTTTTTGCTGTATGTGGAAGTCGCTACACAATATAGTCATATTTCGCGAATTTTATATATTGTTAGCTCAGGTTTAGGATTTTTTCTTGTTGCGATTATTTGTCTTCATCTCAATTCCTTTATTGTATTACAAATATTTTTTTAGGATGTGTCAAATAAAAATCCTATATTTAAATTAACCCTCTATCTTTTAATACTACCAGAGAAGTATAATCTTTTTAAAATTAAAATATTTGCTGTGAGTGGGAGTAGTACCTACTGAAATAGTACCTACTGACTAAATGTAGCCTCACCAAACCCTGCAAGATAATTAATTAATAATTATCTTGCAGGGTTTGGTGAGGCTACATTTAGTCAGTAGGTACTATTCCAGTTTCCTTCGGTGAAGCATGTTTAACAGGAACGTAACAAACTCAGTAACAAGGAGACCAACACTATTTTTAGGGGCCCGCAATTAAGTAGAAGCCCGTTGGTGTAGCTCTCTAATTTTGTAAACAAATGCTAAAGGGGTAGTTCGTTCACGTATAGTTATGAACCATTGCAGTGTATGCACAATGTTTTTAACGCGTTGCATCGTATCAATTGGTAATGAAGCCGTAGACCACACCACCACGCGATCTTTAGTTTGTAAAATACGTTCATGTGAATTTATTTCTATAAAAAGGCACCGAACGTACGTAACGAACGTAAACGTACGAATACATAGTATTTTTTTTTTTACTTTTGATCTAAGTAGCTAGCGTAGATACTTATTATGTCGTGTATGATATGTCCCCAAAAATTATTATTATTTTTAAAGTATTTCCGTGATGACGCGGTAGAGAATACAGTGTTATATTTTGAAAGAGTTAGCAACTCCTATAATTCTGCCTGAAGTTCCTAATAGTTGTCATTTAGAATTTGCTGTTAGGAAGTAATACCAAAAACGTCTTTATATAAAAAAAAAATTTTTTTGTAAGCGTGTCTTGTAAGTCACTTATAAGAAAAACGGCATAGTGTAATAATATTTGTTTGTTAAAAAATGGAGTTTCTTATTAAATATAAATGCATTATGTTATAATTTAATTGACAAAAAAATTTTAATAATCTTTTGTGTACATCTTTTTATATTTAACAGCAGATCTCCATCCATCTCCAGCTGTACCTCATTCACGTAATGAAATTTAATATCAAAACCTCACTACTACAACTATAATATAAAAGTAAGCAATGGTACATAATTATTTCCTTAATTCATTGCAAATAAAAGAACGCAGTAATCGTTCTTCTTTGGCATATTCTGTATATTTATGTATAAATAGCAAAGAAAATACACATTTTTAATTTTTCTGCACAAGAATACATATATATCATGAGAGTGAATAATGTTACATAGATCTACTAGCAACCCACCCTGGCTTCGCACGGGTACTATTTATACCCCTAATCCTTCCTCATGAATCACTCTGTCTATTAGTGAAAACCGCATGAAAATCCGTTCAGTCGTTTTTCAGTTTATCGCGAACAGACAGAGAGACAGACAGAAAGTTAAAAATTATACGAAAAGTCTATACAACAACAGTGCAAGCTATGTGGGTCAAATGTAAAATAAAGCTAAATATTTAAACCTTAATTAATTATGGTCGAAACTCGACCACCAGACGATCTCTAGTTATCATTATTTGACACTTATAGCCAAACGACATAACATAGGACTTCTTAAATATAATTAAAACATAAAAAATAGCACACATAAATTTTTCGGTTGCTATAATAACATTTATATATAACTTTTTACGTCTGTAATTTCAACTAAACTTTAAATACAAGCTATGTATTTTTATTAAAAAATTTATACATATTAGAAAATATATTATTTCTTGCTAGCAAACCGCCCCGGCTTCGCACGGGTAGTAAAGAGATTTTCAACAATCATCATCATATTTTAACCAATTTACACGAAACCTTAACGATTTATACACTTAAACCTTCCTCATAAATAGCTCTATCTATTGATGAAAACAGCATGAAAATCCGTTCAGTAGTTTTTGAGTTTATCGCGAACAGACAGACAGACGCGGCGGGCGACTTTGTTTTATAATATATAGCGATGCGTTAAATACTTTGACAGGTACGGTAAGCTATAACATATTTAAATACACATTTACATAGAACATCAATATGCAGCCTATCAGGTACATAACTTAAAAAATACAAGTAAAACTGGCATTCAGAATGAGTGGTGCGTTCAATTAAGCAACTTAGTTTTCAGTTGTCTCTAGAGTTTTAACTAATTAAGGGCCCGAATAATTTAATTTACCTTAAACAATAAAAAAATCCACGTAAGTCAAAGTATACGTAGCTCATTTCGGGTACCTATGTATATCCAAAGAAATCCTTGCGTTACAAAATGTATAACTGAATAAAAATGACTACCCATCGTGAGGCTACAAAGCGGCGATTTTTCTAACAATGTAATGTTAAACTAAACTCATTTTTTATTATTACATTTTACATTTAGAATCGAATATATTTTTATACCTGTAGCAGATTAAAAGTATTTTAAGTTATTGAAATCCGCATCCGCTAACCTATATACTCATACTCTATTAAATACTATGTCAAAATATATCTTTAAGTATATAATAAATGTGTTTCTTTTAAGAGTCATTGAGAAATTTAAATCCCATGTGGATAAATTACGAAACTAAGGTTTGACTTTCATTTCGTTATGTGAACAACCTTCGAATGAAAGTCTACGGAAGCAACTGGGCTGGGCTCGAGTTCAACTTTCATGTAACAACAGACTTTAAAAATTGAGTGAACATATATGATAAATAAACGCTTATTACAAGTTCATGCATGAAGTAGGCATAAAATATTATTATTATTGAAATAGGCATTTTTACACACAAGTATAAAAGTGTTATTCTTTAAGTAAGACAATTGAAGTGTTGTCTGAATTACATTACAGACTAAAGCATTTAGTTTTCAAAATAAAAAAGAACATATTCAAACATTTCAAAATATACTTTTTGACAACAAAATAAAAGTATAATATCAAAGCTTACAAAGTTAGTGGTATTAATACATCACTGCATTGAAACATGTGGGTAAAATAGGCACGAAAACGATTCAACTGCTGACCTTTAGAGCTAGCTGACTTCGGATTAAACGTGACCTATCCTTGAAGGTTGAATAAATAGCTTTCGGGAAACCAATATTTAGCTGGAACTGGCTAGTTTGCGTAAACGGTTTAACCCTACAAGCATTAATGTTATTCACGTGTCAATGCCATGCAATGGAGGAAGTACATTTTTTTACATAAAAAAATTAAAAGTAATGTTTCATTGCTGCAGAAAAGAGTTAAAGCGGAGAAATTAGAATTAAAGTTGGAATTAGTAGAAAGCCAAATAGAACAAATGGCCGTCCTTTTTAGAAGACCTGTTAGAAGAAATTGTAACTCGTTTTCAATAAAAAGACGCAATACGTCTAAAATAATGGATTAAGATGAAACGATAAGAAAAGGAGTGATATGATAGTACCTAGCGTCATCTGACGATAATAATATGAACTACTTCTTAATAACTAATCCTGCATCGCGTGATAAACGTTCTCACATTATACTAATTTAGACCACGACCCATCACGTACGATCATCAAGCTTATTTGTAACCCTATTTATACCATAAAATGTATTTTGAGTCTGCCAATTCTCTCAAGAAGCTTAATTTCATCTGCATACTTAATGCTCTTACTACCTGTGCTTGGTGGCGACACATTACGGGTTTAAGCTGGATAATACATCACTCAGCACCCATTTATGGAGTGCATGAAAACATTAGTTATGTATGAAGTCCTTTGCTGTGTACTGGGACCGGACTAATAAAGGTTGTAGTTTGAATATTCGAACGTCTGCTTTTTGCCATGAACAATAAATCTGTGAAACAACTTGTCGTCTGCGTATGTGTATGTAGTAATTGAATATTATTAATACATAGTACCTAACAAATAAGTAGTCCCGTCGTACGGAAACTTAGATATTTTTAGGTTTTTGTATAATACTAACGCATTAACACATACAAGATTGTGATGTAACATATTCTTATCAAAGCAGGGACATAAACCTTGTCCAGGAATAGACCAATTTATTTTGAAAGCAAAGGGAAACGTGGAAAGATTTCCTAAGTAAGGTGAAGATCCATGAATTCTTTAACGTCTTAGGTTGTTAATATTTTTGCTTTATGTTTTACTGCCTTTTGCATCGTGGATGACGTTATAAGAGTATTTTGGAGACATTCGGATATTTTTAACCGACGAAAAGAGAAGGGTTTATTCTTTTTTTTTCTGTACCACGCATAACTTTCGAAGTTAGTCCCACTTAATCCTCAAATATAAAATTCAACCGTAAGGACTTTAGATCTGTAAACCGATTTTGTGGACTCCTAATTATTTATGTATTTACATTAGTGTAGCAGTTTAGTTAGGCTAATAAGTTTGTTTTTCGCTTTTCAGTTAGCGCTCATCTGAGTAAAACCTTTTAGTGAAATTACTCACTGGCAATTTATTGGTTTATGATGTTACTTGTCTATGCAAATAGCCATGACGTAATGATGCACTGTGGCGTCAGCGTCGTACGGCGCCACTTGGTTTTCTTTTTAACAAGGCTCACTGGAATGCTAAAAAAACAATATCGTCATTTCATGATAATGAGACCATAACTGACCGCATATTATGGTGAAATAAGAAGTCGTTTCTAAGGTACTTAGTTTGTTTAAGATTTAGCCACCATCTAACTTCCAAGAGCAAATTTTTATGTTAAATCTATATGACTCCATGCCAATTTATTTATTTATTCAGAAACAATTTGTATATTGTATTTGAATATTACACAAGTATTATACAATTTTAAAAGTGTTCATGTCATATTCTTGTCAATCATAGATATAAATAAATCAAATTTATGATACAATTATTTACTTAACTATGTATTACTGATTGTTTTTAATTTAAAATTATCCATATTAAAACATTATAATACAATTCATTACATACATAGTACATAACAAATTCATTATTACACAATTAAAACACTACATCTGGTTCCTAAAAGAAAGTCATAATTCATCGACACTATACAGACATCTCATAAGTAGATACTCTTTGACTTTTGTTTTAAAAGAATTCATGTATATCATATTGCTCGGTAACCAGAACTATGTTTGACAATATTAAAGTTAGGATTCATGTGGGCTTTGAAGTACTTTCTTCGAGTTTCTTGTCTTGCCATTCGTTCATTAGGTGTTTCAATAGTTGTAATAATTTTACTCAAATTGGTTGACACTACCAGAACGTAGAGGGGATTGGCACTGTCAATATGCCCAAATCAATAAAATGTTGTCTATAGCTCTCTATTTGTGGTATAGGCATGATTGTCCTTATAGCCCGTTTTTTACAAGACAAAATCGCTACGTTTATTGTAATTATAGCTGTTTCCTCAGAACTGTATACTGTATCTTATTTTAGATTCCACAAGTGCAATATACTGTTTTCAGATGTTCAATATTCATTTCCTCTCTCAGGGACTGCAGAGCATAACATGCAGATGAGATAGATGCATCTATTTCTTTTTATAAATAGTATTATCTTTGTTTTAATAATGTTTATAGTTCATTTATTTACATACATACGGATCCAATATAGAACCTTCTTATTTTAAATTAAAAAAATATCAATTTTTTTTTTAATCTTGCCTTACCAGTTAAGCATATAAGATGTTAAATTTTTATAAATGTTTTCGGGACTCGTGGCTAAGTGGTAACCGAACACATTACAAGGTTAAGTAATGCTAGTTAGGTAAGTCTTAGAATGGGTAACCATTCTTAACACATCGAGGCCCCTCCGTGCCTCGGACAGCACGTTAAGCTGTCGGTCCCGTTTGCCATACGAACATCGGTGGCATTCGTTACGGGTAGTTAGAGCCCGACAACCTGTTCTAACTACAGAACTTCGATATCGCCTAGTACTTGGGTTGTGTGTGGGTCTGATGGCAGTCGCTTCACGTAAAATATCGAAATTCGGCCGTATCGTTGTTAGACTGAAAGCCGACCTTAAGTTAGTTGGAAGAAGGCGCGAAAGATATAAATGTTTTTGATGCCATTTTAGTTTTATTAAATTTTCAGGCTGTGTGATTCTTAAACAAAGATTATTAAGACAAGAAAGATTATTAAGAAAGACCTATTGTCTTATAATGCCACTGAATACGTTTTAATGTTAAACTTCTATATATAACTTATGTATTATCCTAACTAATATTATAAAATATGTAAACTTGATACAGGAAAAAGGTAGTTGATGTAAAATATTTTTAATCGAAGGCACATATTTGAGTTATTATTTATCTTTACCCTTCTTCTTTTGAGGTGAAGGTCCTATGACCTCCATCCCAAAAAAAAAAGGTTTTCATAAAGTATCTGTAATTATGTATGTATAAAACATACACCATATAAATGAAAATGATCTTCACTCGTGTTAGCATAGCTCTCTGGATCTTAACCTACTGCTGCACCGAGATGTTTTCTTGCAACCCATCCTCGAACTTTTTAAATTTATTTAAACATCTTTACCATATTATTTTGGATCGCAATATGTTACGAGTGAATAATAAATGCAGATGGCGCCATAATCTCAGCAATACCAACATACCGATTACCATTACCATGGAATTAGTTTTATCATGCACGACACTTCATTCATAATGTTATTTTGGCGTAATACTGCTAATAATCGATCAAGTTCTAAACTAAGCTTCGTAAAGGCAAAGGCCTTCTTGGAAATTTATAAATACCATTTGCATTTTTAGCTGACTGAAATTTTGATGATATACCGACGTCATTGCTTTTCATTGAAATTCTGCGTAATGCTTGGTTCTTGGTAGTTACAAGGTAATTTTAATGTTAGGGCATAAACTAGTTTCCTAATGAAAGGTGATAAAATATCTGCTTGCATTATTTTTGCTGTGTTTAACTCTTCTGTATTGTGTCAATATTGGAGTTAAAGACAAGTATTAAAACATTTACTTATACTAACGAAAATATATAAGTACTTCATTAGATTAGGGATAGCTACCATTTCTGTAGTCCATATTCATTTCGAAGCAAGGTAATCTACCTCCCATCTCGAGACGGGGGGCCAAAACCCGAGCGCGTGTTTCTCAGACCAAGTCCAGTTCATCTGGTTGTTTCTTTTTTAAGTTTTCTGCCTTGCAGTCTCAAAGCAGTTTGCAGTAAAGGTGTTACCGTCTGTTACTGGTCATGGTTACGGTTTGGGTTGTCACGGCATAATAATATAAACAATAATGTCCCTGATATCATAGCCTATTTAGACTTCAGCCAAAGTGTTTACTCACAAACCGTTTCTAAGCAACCAATAACCTATTTGCAACTTGTATATTTTAAAATTATGTGTAGTCGTAAGCAGGACTTATGTATTTGAAATTAAATGAGTCAAAGGGTGAGATATATTAATGTAAATGTATTATAGGTTTTACTAAATCAATTAAATTATCTTGAGCATTGACGGTTGGAAATAGATACCTTTTTCAGTACGTCAACCTTTTTTAGTTCTTCCCAACCAACGTGAGTTATATAATTATTTGAGACAAATTACACAATGCTATCTATCTATATCACAATATATCTATCTATCTATGGCAAATAAATTTAGTTTAAATTATTTTTACTTAAAACCGCAGTGACAGTGATTATTAATGTTATTGCATAGCTTCTTTACTTTGACAATTAATTACCCTAATTGATTTACAAAATAAAAGAGTTTTTGCGTTGTAATATGTGTAGTTGTAATTAAAAAATATATAATTCATGTTTTAAAGTATTTTATACGTATAACGTATTTGGTGGTTAGATTAAGTCTCAGCAAACGCAATAACAGTAAAATCTTAATTTATAAATAGCAAAAATACATAATATGGTAATATTTCAGCATTCCAATTATGGCAACCCTAAATATGATGATATATAGTTTGTTTACAATGATTCCGTATCCAAGTCGGCCCAAATGTAAGTGGTAGAGATGTTTTAGAAGCAATAATCATTTAAAAAAAATATTGGCTGCACAACAGTTTGAATTCAGCTTAAAGTTATATACCCTATTTTCCTGTGTAATGAAGCCCGGAAGCTGAGGTTACTCCTGTATAATTTCCTCTTTGTACGGCTTCAAGACTTAAATTGATTATGGAGGTAAAGTTACCTACATAAATTTATTAGACGGTAACTTGAGCATGAGTTCCGAGCCAATGATTTGCGGTCAATCTCAATCAAAGGGCTATCAAAATCCGCCTTTGCAAATAAGAAGATCAAATGTAATTATAAACTTATTAGGTTTAGTGCTTCCGAAACAAGCAGTATCTAACATGTCTAAAAAAAATTTGCTTTATTAAATTAGCGTAACTTAGAACCAGCAACTATTTTCCATTGATTGCACAACAAACAACACAAAAAAAAAAACATTGTTTCTTTAGCTTTAATTCTACGTCATCTACTTATGTAAAACTATATATGTCATCTGTCTCAAGCTCCTTTTAGGAGCGTAGTTGCCAGTTAAGTCTGTAGAAAATCTTGTCAGTAGGTGAGATGACGATTCAGTAACAAACTTGGGGGTCGTCTAATACACTCTATATGTTTTTGTAAAAGGTCTTCCAATAGGGACTTCCGAACTTTGACAGTTGATAGCTGCCATATGGTTGAAGCTACATCTGTCGTTGGCTCTTATTTGTTGAGTCTGTTAAAGTCTGTTTTGCCAAATCACGATGGACGGATACAGCGTTCAACAACACGTGCAAATGATAAAATTGTTTTATCAAAAGTGTGTTTTATCAAGGGTGTTCTGTTCGGGCAATGTTCCGCGCGCTTCGCCCATTTTACGGTCACCATTATCGTTGTCGACATTTGAAAAACCCAATCTTTTTAGTTTAAGTATTCAGGATAACAACCTTTCGCAATGAGAGCTTTGACGTCGTCTAACAAAATGAGACAAACCGTCAACTAACACGAAAGTAAACCCCACAAAGTGTACGGAGCAGAAGTTTTTGGAAAGAGAAACTTGTTCCAACAAATCCGAGAAATCTTATTTAACGCTACTTTGGGTGTTACATTTCAAAAATAGTCACGAAACTTTATTAATAGATTTTAAGTGGGGTGTGCAAGTGTGCATGAGTTAATGCTGGTTTTAAATTTTCTGGGAATTATGCCTATTGGCATACTTTTGTACACACTGTTAAAGCAATCTTTTAGTTTTAGATTTTCTCGTTTTATACAAAAATTCAATAAAATGTTGTTAATTTGTAAGGAGGTGCCCAACGAAGGAAAAACATTGAACCTATAGAACGCAATTAGTTAGCACTACTATATTAGTGCTGTTTTGTGTTAGTATCTAAATGGTAAATTAGATTTACCAAGTACTTATTTGCAAGTTAATTAAAAAAGTTTTCTAATAAAGATATAATATCAAATATTTGTATAACATTTGCACACATTTCTAACTTATATAATTAAAACCATATTATTCTAAAAATAAAGTTCCTACACACTATACTACCACACTGTAACCATGTCGAGCTAATAACGAAGGGTCAGCTTTTAATTAAAATTATTTAAGTTACCAACGACTGCTGAAAATTAAATATTCATAAAGGAATTCTCCACCCGTCCGGGCCAACTGAAATCAAAACTAACCTGGATAGTTTCTACACCATTGTAAATATTTCAGACCCGTTCAACCCTATTTTAATGGCGTAATTAAAATACTCTCAAAAGAATTGTTGGTGTAATGATTACAAATGAGTTATATATTAAAATGTTACCCAAAGTTTCTCAAAGCGAAATATTTTTTTTTCTATTTAACATGTTTTTGTGTGAAATAATTAAGATTTTTTTTTTAACAGTTGAAAAATTAACTAATGTTATAAGTATCTCCCAAAATATCACTACATATTATATAACAAAGTCCCTCGCCGCGTCTCTCTGTCTGTCTGTTCGCGATAAGCTCAAAAACTACTGAACGGATTTTCATGCGGAAGCTTTAGGTATAGAATTTGTTAAGGTTTTGTGTAAATTGGTTCAAATATGATGATGATTATTGAAGATGTCTCTGCTATCCGTGCGAAGCCGGGGCTGGTTGCTAGTCACTACATATTATAAAATAAAGTCCCCCGCCGCGTCTGTCTGTCTGTTCGCGATGAACTGAAAAACTACTGAACGGATTTTCATGCGGTTTTCAGTAATACACAGAGTGATTCATGAGGAAGGTTTTGGTGTATAATTTGTACTCGTACAAAGCCGGAGAGGGTTGCTAGTACAGTATAAATCACTACATATAATAAAACAAAGTCCCCCACCGCGTGTGTTTGTCTGTTCGCGATAAAGTGCAAAAGTACCAAACTAATTTTCATACAGTTTTCAAGTACGGATAGAGTGATTCATGAGGAAGGTTTAAGTGTATAATTTATTAAGGGTTTGTATAAATTTGCTGAAATATGACAAAGGTTGTTGAAAATATCGGAAAAAATCATGGCAACTCGAAGCTTTACTGGCGTTCGCCGCGTAAACCAATAGAGTTGTATTGTTGAAAACAATGTATTACGGAGTTATTTCTTATAATAATAGATATAAGCTATATGTCTATTATTGTCTATCTTCTAAGATTAATACATAATAACAAAAAAAAATAGACATAAAAAGGTCTGCTGGTATAGTATAAATCTAAGATACGCTTTTTGTAATAAGATTTTTTGCAAGATAAGATGAAATAATGAACTCACCGACTCTTAACTGACAAGCACTCACCTGTTATACTTGAAAGCGAATCCGATAATCTGAAGGAGGGTTAGTCATCGTTTAATTATATTATTATTGTACGTAGAAACATTTGTTTTGAAAAAAGAAATGAGTCACAGATACTCAAGTGGTTCATTTACGGTCGGCAGTGACGAGCTTCAGCTGAGGGCTTCACTAAGCTCGATCAAACTAGCAAGCTGAAACGTTTCTCTAACGCAGCGCAAATACCCAAACCTATCCACCTCCTTGGGCTTCCGGATTAGAACTGAAAGTATCTTAGATTATTGTTGCTTTAACAATTAAATAATTACCCCCTATAACGTAATCGATATTCAATATTTAGTTCCTCACTTTTTATTCAAAACCATTGCATTTAAGTGTTTTAGCTCATTAATTTTGTGTAAAGAATCTTTTGTTTTGTTCTTTGTTGTTTTGTCAAGATATATAAAAGCGGCATAATTTTTATAAAGTATATAAACATGAAAGTACGTCCACAACTGACAAATACACAACTTTATTGTGTCAACAGTTTTAGACAGCAACAGACGTGACTTGGAAATATAAACCTCAAAAGACAGATAGATAGATATAATCTATATCGTATATAAAACAAATGTTATTTGTACTAGTTGTCGTTATATAACTTACAAACCAATGTTGTTTAACCACCTCAATTCAAATCAATCAATCAACTGGAAGCAGCAACCTTATATAAGGATTACAGAACGTAGCTTCTTTTTTCCCTAGCAATATATTATAGCTTAGAAAATTTGCAGCACTCTAGCATAATTTGCAAGTCAAAAAAAATATTTAAAAAGAGTTTTACCATTAACTTCCTGACTCCATCATCAGACTATTATTACCAATTAGCCCAAACTCAAGGGGTTTACTAGTACTAGTAGCCACTTAAAGAGTTCCACTATCTATCTTCGAGCTCCATCACAAGCATATACGTACATACTTACAAAGTTTCATTACATCGTCATACCTAACTATTGCCAAGACATTTGCTTTTAATATTTGGTTTAAGAATAGAAAAATAATAAGAAACTTGAAAACAGTAACGAATTTAGTTTTCAGAGTTTTATGTCTTACTTAATTTCATGAAGACTGTTAAACAGTTTAATTTAACAATAACAAAATACCCTATTAAGAGGTTTGAATTGCCTTTTAATATTTGTTTATTTATTGGTTTACCAGCAGTTATTACACCAAAACATTCTTTATAGAACAGAATACAGTATTATGCTTAATCTAAGTGCACAACTTATGTAGGTAAACACCATATAATCTAATCTAACATAATTAAGGAAATAACAATTGACAAAGGTTGTCCAAAAAGAGGGGAAACAAATACAAAACATACCTATAACAAAGTACTCATCTCTAAATATGACAGTAATTAGTAGTAGATAGTTAATCGATAGTAAGATTATGGACTCGGCTCCTAAATCGTTGAAATGTTGTGCCAAATATATATCTGTTTAGTGATTGTATTTCTTACTTTTTAGTTAGTTACAAGCGAAACTAATAAAAGCGTATCAAGTGTTATGTTCTACAAAGTTTTGTTTTAATATCGGTTGACCTTACCGGTCGGTTGAACCGTAAATTCAATTGCCATGTCGTGGCACAAACCAAGTAGTAATCTAATTTACTTACATGACTTATTTAATATTTCTATGTTGTAAAATATGAAGTATCTGCAGATATGGATTTTAATGTTATATCAGATAAGATTTTTTACTTCAAAATGTTACATTACTCCACATCATCACCATTCCAATTTGTTCTGTCTTAATAATTTCAAGTGAAATAAGACAAAACTTAGTTTTTATTTTTTTATATAACAGGTGCGAAAACAATCCCACACTAATGGCATCACTCTGAGAACCTTTAGGCACTAGAAAAAAAATCTAGTATTTTGCAGAGTGGAGGCGTTTTAAGGTGTAAATTTCAAAAGTACTACTTAAATAAATACTGAGCGAAAAAAGTCTCTTTTATTGGAACAGTTTTTGTCTATTTCGTTTTCATTAAGTTTCTCTGAGGCAAGTTATTCCCTAGCAAATTTATCTAGAGGTTTTTTTTTAAATGAGCTCTCTAAAACCATTTTTTTTTCGCAGTTTCAAGAACATTATTAAAAGCACCTAACATTTTCCCATAACATAAAATATTTAATAATGTTTTCGTTTTGTTATATTAAATATACATCTATAATAAACTTCACGAAGACAAAGTTACATAAATAATGATAAAGAAATCATAAATTTAGGAACCCTTGCCCAGTTTTTTTACTTTTACTATATTTTCTTTTTTTCTTTTGCCTCAGGGCAAAGCGGTAGGCTTTTCATGTTTATCTTTAATTTTTTTTCACCTCAGCTGCTTCTGAGAAAGTAATAAGGATATCTCATTGATCTTAAAAAAGTTTACTTGGCATTTCTGTGTAGTATCCACCACACAGAAATGTTTTAGAACAATATAATCTGTGTGACTGAAATTGGGTGACGTATGTATTTAAACTGAATAAAAATACTGACCTGTATGTGTAGTGGTTAGTGATCCTGACTGCTGTGCCAGAGGTCGTGGGTTCGATTCCCACCCAAGACAAATATTTGTGTGATGAGCACGATTATTTTTTCTGTGTCTGGGTATAATTTATTTATAATATGTATGTATTTAGAAATATATAAGTATGTTTATCAGCAGTCTGGTTACCACAGTACAGGCTCTGCCTAGTTTGGGATCAGACGGCCGTGTGTGAGATGTGTCCAGTTATTATTATTATTAAAAATAGATTGCTTAATAACTCGTACTATTGTAGACTATTAGCTCTGATTAGCTCTCTGTCCACTCTAAGCAAACATGTGACGTGAAATGATAAGCGTCACTGCGGCACCTCTGAAAGCTTGATATTTAGTTAGCTTTGGCGAGTTTCTGAATAACGCAGTTTTTAAGATTAAGATAGTAAATTGTCATGATCGTACAATTTAAAACATTTTAAGAGTTTACTCTATTGATCTAGTTTACATTATGATATAAGCCTCCCGTAGGTTTATAAAGGATTCGGGGGCTTATATCATAATGTAAACTATGACGTACATAGGTACTTAATACTGACGCAGTAATATTTATACGAAGGCGCCAGCATAATCCCGATGCAGCAGTCTTTCCCGCAAGCTATTAGTTAGGTCGTTTAACAATTTAAATAAGCGTATTTATAAGTTGTACCAGTATGTATAAGAAATATAATTATATATTCTATATCAAGAAGTCCGTATATTACTGAACCCAACAACAAACCCCACATTGGTGAAAATAATCATGTAGATGTCCCCGCTACACAGAAGTATCGTTGAGGGTTATTATACTGGTGAAAATGACATTTTCAGGCTGTCTGCGTGTTCTAGGGGACTGTTTAAAATAAAGGTTTTTCAGAAAGTCAAATGATTTATATTACGATTCAAGGTTACAAAATGTCACTAATTTGGTAACAGAGTTACTAGAGACAAGGGAGTTGGAGCAGGGAAACGAGAGTGCGGCACGGTTGTGACGGGTCAACTGGTTTACCTTACCGCTTAGGAACATGGTTACTTAGTGCTTGGTTAGCAATACTGCGTGCCTACAGATATTTAAGTGTAAAGCGAATGACTTAAAGTTTAAGCTCTAAGCTTTGTATTAAATTTAAACCCGTAAACACCCTTAAACATTATGTAGGTACCTATATGTATAACCACACCGTATTGCGAGAAAGGTCGTGCAAATGTTTTAAGTAGGTACTCAAGTCAATGAGCTCATTTGGATGGTGATTGTTTGCTAAATAATTCATAGGCATTGGCAATGTCCTTTTTTGCATTTGGAAAGTGATCATCCGTTCAAGAAAAAGCGCATATATAACCGGAGTAGAAAGACTAGAAGAGCATATTGTTTTTATGGTATTAAAAGAAACAAAAACACATGAAAAAAAAAAAATTGAAAATCTGAGGTTTTTATAGTGTACCAGCATAGTGCTACCTTTTTCCACGTAGTGCTGTAATTTTTTACTTAAAGTACAGGTAGTGGTATCATCCGATTTACATGGGCGGAAAGGATAAGGTTGTCAACTTACAAATTAACTTGCTTAAGTCACACCGTAAGTGTTCCCAATGTTTATAGGCACTGGTAACTATTAAGAACAAATGGACTTCAGGTAGCATTCTCTGCTGCATAATTAGAAATCAAGAAGAAACGTGATGTCTTAACATGTATTGAAAGATAGCCTGTTTAAGAAACAATGCCAGTAAAATTACTCTTGATGATGGATAAAAAAAAATCCCAAACCCTATCCTGTCCTTGAGAAAATGTTTTGTTATAATTTTCAAAACTCGCAACTAATTACATTCTCAGTTTTGTCGGCCCTTGGAAGAATGTTTTAATTTAATTTAAAAATTATAAAATCATAATTCCCGCGACGGCCTTTCTTTGGACTAACCTCGTGGCTAAAAGGACGCCGATGTCTGTTGTTGAACATAATATTAATTTAGTGGTTTCCCTAAATACGGCTTTAAAATTAGTATTTTCTTTACCATTAACTAAGTTAATATTTTTTGCAAGAATGAAAAATAAAGTTGGAGTGATACGTTTGTTTGATACCCAGTTGCCACTAAATTTGCTTATTCACTGAAATGAAAAACATTATACCTAAGAATTACGGATCAGTAAAAATAACGATTTGAAATTTAACTCACTTATATTGTTTCACATACAAATGCTGAGAATTTTGCAGGGAATGTCTTGTTTAAGTACTGTTTGCTCTATCAAATATAACAATATGTACAAGCTATACTATAGGATATAGGGATAAACTCAATATAATAACAAATATTATAAATGCGAAAGTGCCTTTGATTTTTTTTTTTATGGTATAGGGGGCAAACGAGCAGACGGGTCACATGATGGTAAATGACTACCGCCGCCAATGGGCACCTGTAACTCAAGAGTTACAAGTGCGTTGCCGCCCTTTAAGGTGGGAATAGGGGAAGAGGGGAAGAGAAGGGAAGAGGGGAAGAGCGGGAAGACGGGAGAGGGGGATTAGAGGGGAGGAGAGGGGGGAGAGGGGAAGGACGGGACCTCACTCACGCGGCGAAAAGCAATGCAACCATTGTTTTACTGCCGATTTTCTGTGAGGCCGTAGTATCGAGCGGAGTCGAGCCGGCCCATACGTGCCGAAGCATGGCTCTCCCACGATTGTTTATTTGTTATGCTTTCACAGCTCAACTACTCATCGATCATTATTAAATTTTGCATAGACATTGTCATGGGTACAGAAAAGGACATAGTAAAGTATGTCCATTTCATCCCGAAAAAGTACTCTTTTCGAAAGATATGAAAAAAGGTGTGTGTCAGCTCCGACGCATGACTGGAGGTTACAATTTACTGGAGATACCTAGTCACTCTCTTTCAAATGTAATATATTTCCACAGAGAGAATTTACTGACTAGCAAAGCAATGAAATATGATTTCATTCACCCAGATTGATTTGAAATTTTCCTACAATATGTATAGAAAAGTGAAAATAGCTTCAGAGAATAAAGTGATATTGAGTTTTTAGAACTATTTTTAGACTATGTGACCCGACTTCTATTATTACTTTATCTAGCGAGCTCTATCCATTAGCTTTAGAGATAAATAAATTCAGTAACTTTAAGTGCCCAACTTTTCTTTTATGATGTATATTAAAGTGAAAATGTTTGTAGGATTCCAAGACAAAGACAATTATTGCAAACTGTGTAGGCACATATACGTAGAAGTTTCTTATTTGCGGTACAATGGGCAAACGAACAGACGGGTCACCTGAAACTCAATAGTCACAAGTGCGTTGCCGGCCTTTAAGGTGGGAGTAGGGGAATGAGGAAGAGGGGGAGAGGGAAGGGTTAGGGCCTCTGGTAACCTCACTCACTCGGCGAAAAGCAATGCAACATTGCTTTACTCCGGGTTTTCTGTGAGGCCATGGTATCACTCCGGTAGAGCCGGCCCATACGTGCCGAAGCATGTCTCTCCGACGAATAGTGTTACATTAATATTGAGTATCAAGCGGGCCAATGGAGTTGCCTTACCGCTATAACTAGTCATAATGATATCTATTAACTGATTTTTACTAAATAGTGAACTGTTTTATCATCTATGCTCAAATCATCATCTAGTATAAAATAAATACGAGAAATTTATCTGCGAAGTCCCTCAATGTAACTTCAGAATTAATGCATGTAAACATTTAAAACAGACTAAATAAACTTTTACTATCATCTCTGGTCATACTCGTACTTATAATACCTAAAAAAATGTGTCATATCGCCTATGACACAAAGGTTTGACATTTCAAACTGCCTCCCACGCTACTTCCATCTTAGTTGTACCTAGAAATAAAAAAGAAAACATAAATTCCCATTTCTTCTAATTAACCATGACAACAAAAACATTAAATAAAATTAGATGCAAAGGTTACAAAGGGGATTTTGAAATAAAATAGTAATAAGATTACTCATAAAGTTCCCTTTTAGGGAAACATAAAAAAGAGTTTTTCTTATATTGAGTCTAGAATTTACCTTTTACCCTTCCTCGGAAATACAATATAAGCTCGTACAAATTTACCTCTATTAATTAAATACGACCAAAATATTGTTGGCAACATATAGGTGTTTAATACACTTCTGCCTACCCCTTCGAGGATATAGGCATGAGTATGTATGTATGTAAATGTAGATATTTATTTATACCATCATAGTTCATATTTAAATAGTTATCAGAAAATATATACTCGTTGATAGTAATAGACTAAAGAAAATAGTCAAAATTCACTCACTACAAAGATTTGAGATATCCAACGTTCCAAACTGCTTTATTAATTAATATGTTGCCCGCGATTCGTCGAACGATCTTAATCCGTTTTCGTTCATTGGCTGCCTACCTCTTTAACTAGAGGGTCGACATCCTACGCTTTCCAGTCCACGTTCACGTTCACCT
The DNA here is from genome assembly GCA_949752705.1 of Callimorpha dominula. NCBI lineage: Eukaryota > Metazoa > Arthropoda > Insecta > Lepidoptera > Erebidae > Callimorpha > Callimorpha dominula. The sequence goes on from OX457007.1 coordinate 12,287,211, forward strand.
CTCCTTCTTGTTCATTGAAATTTCATAATACTGCTAATGACAAAATTTACCACGATGTGGTTCTCCTACAGTTTTCTACGTTATGCATACACTCGTATGATAGTAACACAAACTCTTTTCATACCTCGTTGAATGGGTTCGGTCTTTTTTATGGCTTATAGCTAGCGGCCACGTATCTACTTAATCGTCACACCTGGTAAATAGCCTGATTCCAATGGTCATAGTTTTATCCACAGTACAATAATTATCACGTCTTTCATTATTTCTTTTAATAACATAAAACACAGCCGCAGAAGGTTTTACTTTTGAATAATAATAAATCCTAAAACATTTAAGATATAACTCTGTCTAGATAATACAAACTAAGATGATGTCTATATAACTCTTTGATTTTCAGTTCAGTTGAGTCAGAATTTGTGCAAGTCACATAACTTTTAGAACAGCTGAAAGAGAATATGGTTTTTTATCGATTTCAATATAGAACTTGGTATAGAAATTAAGCTTATAAGAAAAGTAACAAGTAACTTGTAAAAAAGTGTCCTTGGAGTTTCTTGTCTATTCTTCTCCATAGAATCTACGTATTGAAACAGGCAACTAGCTTCACGACCGACTTATACTGACTGACTCCTACTCCTGACAATTCAACAATACCTGCAATGGGTTACAGCTTCCAGGGAAACGCCTTAACCTATTTACATTGTTTAAACTGTTTACTCACAATTCTATTAAACTAGACTTTGAGAAGGTTATATCCTACACAAAACTCTCGGTTTTGTCAGAAAATCTAATCCAAGATATTTTCATAAACTTTCACCTGTTTATTTATTTAAATAAATAAAGAAGATTTAAAAATGTGTATAAAGGTGTCTCGCGCTGTCAACAAAAACAAAAAAAAAACAAAAATCTAAATGTAAAACAAATAACGTTTACACAATGCTACTTTTATTGAAAGATTACCATTTAAGAATATTTTATTCATTGGATAGACACAGGACTGCCTCGTTGGTCCTATGCTAACTAATCCGACAAAAGTGGTCCTGATGAAATTTTAAATTTTGTTTAAATTTTATGGAAAAAGCACTTCCAGCTTTCCTCGACCGGGTAACTTTTAAAATTCTTTCACTTTTTTATGTTATAGGGGGAAAACGAGCAGACCTTATTCGGAATATTAATAACATTTAAAAGAAAAAAATTGTCTTTTTTTTTTTCTTTTGACGAGGTGGAAGATCCTACATGGATGTCCTTCGCCTTGGGGAGGCGAAGGGGTCTGTCGGACTCTTACCGACTAAAAACCACCCCGGTGTTCCACTACTTGCCTATGATCAGGGGAGCGAGAATCGCTATTGCATTCTTCCGCAACATGTACATATGTGTAATGCAACTTCTGGTTACCATAATACAGGCTCTGCCTAGTTTGGGCTCAGACGGCCGTGTGTGAGGTATCTCAAGTTATTATTATTTTAAACATTCAAACGTAGTCTAGGAAGAAAACTGATAGGCTAATCGAGTAGGTATATATTATATATAATTATATTATCCACATTTAAATACCGGACCTGCTCCCTTAAAAATTATTGCTGCAATGTTTTGAAAATACCTACTTAGGCAAAACAAAACAAAATATTCAGAGAAAGAACTTCAGGGAAAAGCTCCGTAATTTTCTTTATTTTTATTACAATGGATGGGTGCAACTTGGTACGAGTAAATATAAAATAAAAATCAAGAATTGTTTCAATTAAGATTTAGATGTAGATATCTTAAGAAAAATATAAGATGTTTATTTAATATTAATATATTCTCTATTTTATAATATCAATTAAAACGTATTGTTCTTGAGTACCTTTTTATACATTTAAAACTTTTGGAACATGGTGAATGAGCAATTTGCATGAAAGCTCGTTTATACTAAGGCACTTTTAAGAAGTTTGCCTTTTTTAGGGTTCCGTTCCTCAAAATGAAAAAAAGGAATCATGAAATTTGGCAAGAAGTAAGGTCTGACAGCACAAATAAAGGAAAAATCCGAAAGTCGTCAATTTATTGTTACATCACATAAAGAAATAGCTTTTGTAAATACAAATTTATATTTTGCTTTTGGAAAGTTGACTTTATCACAACGTTGACGAATTTTGTCATCTAGTTTTAACAGTTAATGGACCAAGCGATAGTGTAACATCAACTGTACCCCCGTTTAGACAAATAAAGTTATCTTATCTTTAAGAAAGTAGTTGCAGTTTCCCTTAAATTGGGTAATTTGAGGGAAACTACGACTACTTTCGATTCGGGCTAAGTATTTATTTTTATTTATACCAGCTGCCTTCTCCTATAGAGTAATATTAACCACCGTAGAATTTGCTTGCATAATATACGAGTTATATTATTCGTTCTTTTTACTTTAAAAAAATATTACGATTTCTTGCTGAAAGTTGTGCAGTGAAGTTTTCCTGATTGTCTGCGTTCGCCTTGGGCAATTTACAAACTTCATCGTCCTTTATTCAATTCAGGACACTCTTAGGATTTAACCTTTAATTACTTGCATTTACGGAAAAGTCCCTGGGCGCTCCTTAACTTAATAATTCCTAAAAATTACACTTTAGAACTGATTACTTGGTTGCTACTGCAGCAGGAATTTTGGGATTCGTCGCCGAGTAAATAATACACAGAGAAACAACTCTAAGTATAGAGATAATGCGTCGTTCATACACTTACCCGCGCCCCTCACACTCAACAGATTCTGAGATCACCTGAAGAATATGTGAATGCTTACGCCTTCACAAAATAATACTCATATTAGTAGCATTTAAAAATTAGTACCTGGATGACCGAGCTGTGCTCGGTCTCTTTTTACGTTTTCTAAATGAACCTAGCTGGATCGATTTATCGCCTCCGAAACCCCCTGCATACTAAATTTCATAAAAACGTTTTAGCCGTTTCCGAGATTCAGATTATATAAATACGAGATTTCTTGTCCAGGTCAACTTCAAAGTGTCAAACTATTACAAAAAGATAGACAAAATTAATTTAATCATTTTTACGCTAAAATGAAATCCCCTTACCACAATGTGTTTAAAAGAAACAAACATATTCATAAATAGGATTTAGCCTTCGAGAGAATGAGATAGAATACTATAATCTTTGTCTTGCACCTGCTTACTAAGAAGCCTTCAGAAAATGCATCAATGTCAACGTGGTGTCATTTTTGTGCATTTGCGTATTAAAATTCATTGGTTAATTAGAGTATGTTAATTAATTGACAAATCTGTGTTAATTGACCAATAACTTTTATATAAATTATCTAAAATTAAATTTATTAACATTTTTTCAGTAAATTATTTGTGTTGATTTTACTTTTTATTTCTTATTCTCTCGTAGGCTACTTTTCTGAAGTTTCACTGCTGCCGTGTTTGAATTACACACACACGCTTTTTTTATTGTACTTCTGTCTTAAACAAAATTTGCTTTTTACCAAGCTAAGGATTTTTACTTAAACGTACTTGAAAAAAAAGTTGACAAATAATATAAAATCAAATCTAAATATGTATTTGGTAAAGAACTTGTTCTTTTCTAAGCGAAAGCACATGCGATAAGATAAATGATATTTACTAACTTTATTCATCTTATTATTTAATAGCAAGCATTTGCGATCCGAGATCATCTTATTGTCTCAGTAAGAAAGCCATTTAACGGAATAGGACTCGGCTCACCGATTGTCCTTAATTATTTCTCTAGTGAGCCATTTCCACGGACCATAAACTTCTAATTACTACTGAGAGGTACTCAGTGTCTATATCCTCTTTCCTTTACTAACAATTACAGGTTTCCTAATAAACCAAAGAATCATGTTAATAATAAAATATAACTCTTAATTATTCGTCGAATGATTTTCCCAAAGTGTACTTTCAGAATTTAATGCGTAGATGGTTAGGTGTGCTTCATCTGGGTGTGCTTTAATTGGGTGTGCTTCACGGAATACCTCGTTTTTTTAGGGTTATAAGCCCTACAAAACTTTTTTTTGGCCGTTAAACTTGACCTGGCTAATCATCAAAACGATGGACATGCATATGAATCTGGTGGAAGATGGAAGTTGTTTTATATCCTAAGTCGTACAAAACACTTTCGCCGTGTAACATCGGCAACGCTATGCAAATTTGTTTTATTAATCGTAATGCTGTTCATAAATTACGATGATACACGTAACTAGCATGACTTTAAGAACTTAAAAAAAAACCCATATTTTACTGAAAAAGAATGTTCTATCGATAAGGAGTAAAAGCTATTTTGTATTGTTACTACTTGTATTGTACTTTATTTGTAACTAGCAGTGCCCCGCGGTTTTACCCGCGTAAGTCCCGATTCCGTGTGAATATCGGGACAAAAAGTAGCCTATATGTTAATCCAGGTCTTCAGCTATCTACATACTAAGTTTCATCGCAATCGGTTCAGTAGTCTTGGCGTGAAAGAGTAACAAACATTCATCCATCCATCCATCCAAACGAACAAAACGAACAAAAATAAAATGTGTTAAATTTTTGTTAAATTTTTTATCTGTAAATATTTCAGAATAAACTTGTAATACTTAATTCGTAAGTCATGTCTATCTCAGACAAAAACCGAGAATTACTCCACTTCTTTCCAGGAATATTTTATCTAATTTGTAGGCATTTGAATAACTAGTGTTATTTTCTTATATTTCTTTTGCTTTTAAAAATTTCTTATTTTGAGGGATACAATAAAACATTTTCCTAATAATCATGATAATAATAATCATGGCACGAGTATAATATGTAAAGGTGTTTAGGGAAGGCACATGGGGCAATCATTTTCATTTAAAGTCACTAACACTTTCTAAAGCTTTGTACATTAAACACCGTGTTCATATATACATATAATATATTACTACCCGCATTCTCTACACTCATAAATACTATCTCTAAACTTTATGTGCCCTGTTACGTACCAAAAACATATTCCTTTATTTTTATTAGAGCACACACAACTTGAATTTTAATAAACTTATATATTATGCCTCTAACTTTATAACAACAATAAGAATTTACAAACGAGTTGTAATAAAAACTAAAGCTTGTGAAGGTGTTAATAAAGTTAATGGATGTTTACTGCCTCGGCGCCTACCTAAAGTAGAAAATAAGCCTAGGTATTCTTTGCTGCCTGTAAAATAAATATCTCGCTATATTTTTACCCGTTGAAAAAAAACATTAACTACGTTAATTATTTAGTACTTGTATTGTTATTGTTTGTATTAAGCGTTGTTGCGAAAGGTGATGAAAACAGGTGATGAAAGATTCATATTTCCAAACATTCACTCCCGCGCTCAGACATACAAATAACTACATAGTCTTGACAAATTTGTTTCCGAATTTTAATTTTTTAAGTGTTTTTTTTTTTGAGTGTTGATAATTAGTGAGAGTTTAGGCAGCTGACTCCTGACTGTTTCATAAACTCCCTTTTATCAGAAGAAGAAAAGTTAGACCGACAGTATTGACGACAGAATATTGGTACGGATTGATAGATTTCATAAACCTTTAAAATACAATTACTAAGAAAACATGCATATGTGAGAGTTATCACACTTGGATACTCAGGTTTCCAGTAATTGATATAAAACTTTAATCTGATACTTTTATTACCCTGGGGAAAAGTAGGTTGGCCAGACGTACCAACAACAAAATAATTGTATAAGGGCTGAACCCTTATACAATTATTTTGTAAAAAAACTATTTACCTCTTGAGGTAGGCTAGAAAATCTTTTGTTTGAAATAACAATGCTATTAGTATAGCAGTATTTAGCAGGGTTTTGAATGTACTCCTATTTCTATAACGGAGTGTTTATAACGGTGTGTTTATCTGGTGTAATAAAATTTTAAATTGATTAAAGAGTCAACATTCTTACTATGAGTTTTATTAAAAATAAATAGTTTTATCTATACAAATATTATAAACCTGAAGTTTGTTTATTTTATTTGGTTGAACGCGCTAATGTCATAAACTTCTGGTTCGAATTGAGAAATTATTTTAGTATTGGATAGTCCATTGATCGAGGAAGGCTATAGACTATATAACATCACGCTATGACCAATAGAAAGAAAGAAAAATCATTTTATTATTTGGCGCCGACTCAAAATAAGTTTATATATAATTTGATAGTTTAAGTAAATAAGCTCAATACTTAAGACTTAATGTTTATTTATTTTTTGCTTTTTAGTTCTTTTCGTCGGTTTAATTTTTTGTTAAAAAGGTTTTTATTTTATGATTTTTTTTCATCATCAGCTCAGCTACATGATGTGATGAGTTTCAAACGCAAATACCTGATAAAGTAATGAAAAGTAAACAGAAACACTTCGTTCCTACAATTTTCGAGGGTTTCTCTCAATTTTATCAGGATCCCATCATCAGATCCTGACTTCCTTGACATGGGACCACCCTTGAGACCACCATACCCTATCTAACAAAAAAAGAATAATTCAAATCGATTCATAAATAACGGAGTGAGGGCTGAACATACATAAATATGTATATATATATATATATATATATATATATATATATATATATATATATAGGACGTTCTCAATTCGACCGTATATATGTATATATATATACCGTCGAATTGAGAACCTCCTTTTTTTTTCGTCGGTTAAAAAATGTTGCAAAAACGGAGAACATTTACAAACGCAGACGAAGTTGCGCGGGTCAGCTAGTTACAAAATAAAATGTCTAGTTGTGTCAAAGAAGACAATATTATCATTTAGATACAGTGCACGTATAAAAAAAGTAAATATAATAACCAAGTTTTAAATAAACGAAAAAGTTTCCTTAAAAAGAAAGCAATTCAAACTTTAAAAATGAGCTTTATATTATTGAATTTGTCTGAAAATATATTGACATAGATAAGTTTGACAAGAAATCCTTTTTTGCATCAACTAGTTTATTTATACCACGTCAGTAGTAAACAAGCGTACGAACCGCCTGAAAGTAAGCGGTTACCATAGCCTATGGACGTAACATACTAGAAACATTATATTCTAATATTACATATAAATTTCATATTATAACTTAATTTTGTACCGATTATTTCGTCTAGTACCTTCAATCTACAGAAATGCTGGAGAGTTGAATCGCAGAAAGTTGGAAGGTATATATTGTATGGCCCCAAAAATCTATAATAAAATACCTAGACTCTGGAAAACAAAATAGTGATATATTTAAAAATAAATTGTTTATGTAAACAATAGATGTAAAAATTAGAAGGTGGGTTTTAAATAATAAGTACTAAAAACGTTTTAAAAACGTACATAAAAAATTAAAACAAACTGATAGAGAGTTAAAATCCCACTAATATTATAAATGTGAAATTTTGGATGGATGGATGGATGGATGTTTATTACTCTTTCACGCAAAAACCACTCAACTGATTGCAATGAAACTTGGTATGTGGATAGCTGGCGACCTGGATTACCGCATAGGCTACTTTTTGTTCCGAAATTCCCACGGGATCGGGACTTTGGGTGAAACCGCGGAGCGCTGCTAGTAAACTAATCTCTACCTTCTTTTTTTTTCTAATTTTAATGTATAGATCACATTAGAAGAAACGAGCTACGAAATAATGAACTCCATATTCTAGATACTGAATTTTATTATTATTTTATTAATTAAAAGGTTAATATCATTGCTATTGACAAATTTGAGAAGTAGCATATTGCTGAGAGTTAGACTTTCAAACTTAAATTCTATTTAAAGACTTTAGGAGGTACATCAAAAACCCAACTGAATACTTTACGTTTGAAATTTTTCTAAATGTTGGTATGGGACGAATTAAAAAAAAATTAAAAGACGTTTACATTTCTTCGTATTCATTTATTTATTTATCGACTCATCGTATACAATCGAGGTGCGAGTCGTTACTGACAGTAGCTACTGTCAGTAACGACTACACCACTATTGCTATGAACTACCAAATTCACTAAATAACAGTAACCGTGATGTTGTTCTTACCTCGATCAGCACTCAAGTGACCATTATTAAACGCATAATGCTCGCTCGCTTTTTACCACCCCACCATTGCCCGCCATTTTTTAGGCGGACCAATTGCGTAACGTCACCTGTGTAACTAGGCATAAAAATAATGTCTATTAACTAATTTTATTAGATATTGAACTGTTTTTTGATCTATTATAGTTTATCCCTATTTTTAATAAAATACAAACGGGTTTTTGATGTGGTGACAACACTATATTATCCACATGTTGATTTCTAATAAACATTAAATATGTACGTATTTTATTTAGAAGTAAAAATATTGTACCAAATATATTATACCGATTTTATATTTTAGTGAAAAATAGTTACAAGGCTAAGATTAAACAAGAAAGGTTAACTGTCTTCACTTCTCAAAAGTAGTCTTGTGAGGGTTATTTTTCTTGTGCGTGAATTTTAACCGCTCAACGGGTATTTTCTCTAGAAAATTCTTTGAAAGTTTATGTTTGTCTGGAGGTTGACTCAGAGTTTATTTCTTAAGTTGAATGTTCGCACTCAAGTCAACATTCAAACAAATACTGACTGCGAGAAATAGCGCAGCATAATGTTATTTGTCTACTTTGTGTAGCTTGTCTGAAGATTATCGATTAAAATCTTCACCCCTCTTTTCATTAGACTTTACTGTTTGTACATAGTATAGTGTTTTTAGTAAATTGGGCGCACAAGAAAAGAAGTGTATAGATATAGAGAAATGGCAACGAAGTTATTACTGAATACGGGGCCTTAATTGTAGGACTAAGATCAAGTAAACCTCATATTATTCATTGAACATTCGCGGTATTCAAAATTCAAAACTTTTGCAAAAAAATTTACTTGGTAAGTATTACTTACGCGAGGGCCATGTGTCATTATTATCAGAATGATAACAAATAAAATCTGTTACAAATGTGTGCACAAGCCTTTGAATCACTATCAATTTATTTTTAATTTTATGTTTAAAATTATAATAATCTGTAATGACTGTTTGTATCAAAATAAATAAAAATAACACATAAACTGTCTCTGACCTATTGTTGAAAAATATAATTGACTTATTTTGAAATGAACGCTATCTGCGCACGAACATTTTAGATCAATCATTTTGTGTCAGTGAGGGACGGTAATCATCAGTTTATAACAACGACGTTATGTATTTTCACCTCTACGTTTATAGTTTTATTTAAACATAATATTAGACCAGGAAATAAATTCCCGATTGTATGAAAATAGTTGCCTTCGGCCTATAAAGATTAACAATTACTAAGGGAGAATAAAATTAAGACGAAGTGCTACGTAGCGATTTCTCCTGTATCATAATAACGCGGAAGCCCACATTCACTCTACCGTCATTTGACATTATTTATTATATTTACTAACTGTGCCCGCAACTTAGTACGCGTGGGTAACCGAACAACGTTGCATTTTACATCATTTTTTAAATGAACTTGCCCGACACCGTTTGCTCCGAAAGCGTCCGGGGTTTTTTCCACATAGCCCGGGAACCATATGAGGCTTTACAATCTCATGTAATATAGGATACGCACACTGGTCAGGAAATTCAGCACTTATGATCATGTCGTTAGCATTGGGCCTAATTATTGTCTCTTACCATAGTGGTATATGACAAGCGCCGTATTCGATACTAAATGCTGTACGCCCTTATCCTAATTAATATTCAAACTAACTTCTTAACGATTATTAGAAATGCAAAAGTAAGTTACTTATTTATTCGTTTGTTTGTTACGCTGTCACGATATTTTGCATACACGTCGGCAGGTGAAAATGGCATTTACTAACATTTTATCCAGAAAAATCTGTAGTTCCCGAGGGACAGATAAAGTGGCAAAATGTACAATAACGCGAGCAAAAGCTAGTATATCTGAAAACTGTTTACTTTAGTGATTAGGTCAATCAGCTTTATCGTAAGGTGAAATACTTTGTCATGCCTGGCCGTGTAAAAGTCCTTGTGAAATTTCGATCCACTTCACTTTGGACTTGTTACTTATTCATTCTCTCCCAGATAACAAATAATTTTCCTCACTCGGACGGGTCCTTTTATAATTCTCCCTCGCTGTCTTAACTTTCGTGAGTTATGACATCATTGTGTTGTGCACGATCAGCTGTTTTAAACGTAAAATAAAACTTGACGATTGAAATAAAACTAACACTAAATGTTACTCCAATCTTGCTACTATACTTCAGTGAAGCCGAAAAAGTCAGTTGTGCCGTATATGAGATTAGCGTGTATAAAAGCACAAACAGATAAACAGAAAATGTAATCGACTCACGTATAACGAAACACCATATGGACTTAGTAGGTTCGAGTCTGACATACCACTTCACGAAAATCGCATCCAAATTAGTGCAGTAGTTTTGTGTGATACGCGTATAAACATACAGACTGACAGACGAACTAAAAATTCTATATAAAAAAAATGTTTTGGCTTCTATTGCTCTTCTGAAGACCCTTCATATTAATTACCTCCAATGTACAGACATCGATTCGTTACAATTTTATCTTTATTATCTATATATTAATACGTAAAATGTGTACCTACATCACTACGATGCGTGTTCAAATAAAGAGACAGGCATTTCTCAAAATCATAGCAATATGTATAATTATTATGATTCTGTATTTTGCAAAATATAGATTACCAAAAATATACAATGCATATAACTGCTTAAGTATGGTTCTATAGCCCAGGATTAAATGTTATTCATGAAACAACTACAAAATTTTTATTAAAATATAGTTTCAAGCACTTCAAAGTTCCCGATAAATAATGACCCTTAGCCCCCAAGTATTGACTCTATTCGAAATAGGTTAAGACAAAAGTAATTAGGATCAAATAAGGCCATTTACACATATTTTCTTTTCCAGGTATCATCAGATGCTTAGCGATGTTAAACCTGTCACCGTCAGGTTATCAGGACGTTGATGGAAGCGAACGGACGGTCAATAGGAAGAAGGTCTACTCGCGCAGGCCTTGGTACGCCCCAGCAATAGACCCGGCCGAGATATTGAGGCAAAGATATAGCACACAAGGTATGTACAAAAATATGTTTTAAAAGTGAATAATGAAAAAAATCTCAATAAATAAAGCTATTCAATAAAAGTGGGTTATAATTAAAATCTTTGGCAAATTCATTACATATGTGAAGGAACAGGTGTCCCTCAAACACAAATAGAGGTTCCTCCGACCAGGCGAGGTGATAATGCCTGGCGGGCCGCGGCACAACGATTGATGTTGGGAAGTTGTATATATGTCGCAGTAAGATAGATAAAGCCGTAATATAGTTATATCCCTAGGGATATAATTATATACCGTAACATAATTATACGAAAGCGATTCATTACTATCTCACTAGGTATATAGTTATAAAACGCTCCAAGTTTAGTGATATACTTATATTACTAGATTAAGTTCAGTGTTATAAATATATTACTTGATTAGGCTTAGTGAAATAGAAATCTACCATATATAATTAAATAAAACAATATTATATTGGTTTTATCTTTATTAAAATATCAACTTTATGTATCCTGCAGTTAGTTACAATACTTTGTGACATTATACACGTATTAAAGTAATTTCAATTATAATTAAGACGATTATATTTTTTGGAATTTAAACATTAACAATACAATTAAAACTAATCAAACATTATAAATATTTTAAAGCTAATCAACAGTTTTGACATATTTTTATTTCTTATCAACTAAGTTGAGATCTTGGTTTATTTAAAAGTATTTTTTAATTTTTGTTCAGACAAGAAGAGGAATTATGACATCTAGAATTACATAGCACTGAATGCTTCTTACAGGCACATCTTTTAGTAGAACACTGTATATTCGATTTTTTACAGGAACATTTTAAATAACCTTGGCCACCAAAGCGCGACAATTTTTGGCATATTTCTCTCAGTGCCAAGTTTTCATTTGGCATAGGATCATTCAAAGTAATGTTTGAAAGCTGTTTTGCATATCGGGGTAACCAATCTTTCAGGATACCACCAGCTTTCGGAGCGCGCACCGCCTGCGCCGCACACTCCGAAAACTATTTCACTAAACTTAATCTAGTAATATAAGTATATCACTAAACTTGGACCGTTTTATAACTATATTCCTAGTGAGATAGTAATGAATCGCTTTCGTATAACTATGTTACGGTATATAATTATATCCCTAGGGATATAACTATATTACGGCTTTATCTATCTTACTGCGACATATATACTAATCGTCGCGGGAACTCTCATAGAGGATTAGTAGTTACTCCGTAGTTAAACTCGTCTTTGTTATATAATGTTGGAGTATGTTTTTCGTGTATGTGGAAGTCACCACACATAGTTAAAGCTTATACAGAAATCTTTTATTTTTTAATTTAAATGTTTTTTTAGAATAGTTTTTGACACCGATGGATGGTTATTTACTTACACTAAGTCAAATTAATTATTATTGAGGCTTTATGATCAGTTAATAATTTTTTTTAGTGATTAAATTTGTTTCTTATTTTTTTGTGCTAAGTTTATGAAAGAAGTCAGAAAAATTAATAATCAATGCTGATTGCTCTTTAGACACTAACAAGCTTTGTTAATAATGTAATTTGTAATGTAACGCCTCAGCTCCCATTGGCACGTAACATAATCTCGTGATAGAGACTTCGGCGTCCTATGTACGTTCCCGAGAGACAGATTAAGTGATAAAATGTACAAAACGGCGAGCAAATGCTAGTATTACTGAAAACTATTTACTAAGGTCAATCAAGTTTATCGTAAGTTGAAAAACCTGAAATACTATGTATGGTAATTTGTAATGGAACGCGCCAGTTCTCATTGGCATGTAACATAATCCCGTGATAGAGACTTCGGCATCCTGTGTACACTGTGTGTGACAATATTTTTAAAATGCGTTTTTAATTAATAATGCAAGACACTACAAATAACATTGGACGATATAAAAGGACTTAATGAGTTAATTGTAACTGTTCTACTGAATATAACTTTAGAAAATCTATCTCATCATCTATGAACAGATGACGTATCGGGGATACATTTTACATTTCATCTTAGTGCTGTAAAGACAGATAATTTTCACTCCTTTGTTACCAGATATTAAAACTTCAAAAGCTTATAAAAGTCAAAAACATCTCAGCAATGGTATGTAAAAATTCTAGCGGCAAATTAACGTCGAGAATTTTTTTTGTGTGTATCTCTGTGGTAACACAACATCTAAACCACTGACATCATTGTGTGTAACCGCAGGACTGTGGTAGTTATATAAAGGCAATGTCTCTAAATGAGCCCTGGTTACATATTTATGATGAGCTAAAAGCATACACGCATTCGTGGAAGTTGTTGCAAATGATAAAGGTTTTCTTTTAATTAAATGGCTTCATCGTTTACTGATGATCCTGCTAATGTCATGTTAATATTTATAAGTTTTTAAATAAAAATTATAATCACTGATCCAATTCGTATTTTGACATGCTATAAGGCTTGCTTGCTATCGTAGCGATATAAAATAAAGATGTAAATTTAGAACATCGAGATCCATTAATAAAATAACGCACTTACATATAAGCAAACGTATTAAATATTAATTAATTCCCTGTTGAAGATTGTATTGGTTCGTTAAAACTGCACGGGTTTTAATCTTAAACATGATCTGGTTAGTGGACACAGTATAGTCTGAAGTCAAAAATATTCAATTGAATAGATAGAACATTAAAAGAATTTTCATAAAAAAAATTCATCAAGTGTAACAGTTTCACCCTTTGTCAGATTTTCACAAACACTGTTTTAATATTACATTTTAAAACATCTTATTTACTCAAACAATCAAAAGGTAGCGCTGGAAGCATTTTAACCCCCTATTGAACTACTTTTTGGACGTCATATAATTTGTTTTCTTTTTGTAAATATTTGCAAACATTTCTTAAGAATAAGTAAGAGTAGAGTGTAGTTATAGAATTATGTTGGCATATGTATCTATACCATACATTTATTCATACAAATATTACAAAAAGGAAAGAAACTCTGGCTGTTTCGTCGTCTGTTTACAGCTAAACCACTACTTTAATAAGTAATATGGCTAAGCGGCGGTAGCGTAATGGCTAAGGCGTCGGACTTGAGATCAAGTGGTTGCCGGTGCAAACCCCACCCAGTGCACTACCGACGTGAACCCACTCCTAACACAATCATTTTGCTTAGCTGGTGGGGTTAACAAGAATACTAGTAATGTATGATCCATGTTTCTAGTATTCTTTAATCAATTATCGAATACGTATCTTTCATAACTATGACTTGCCAGGTGGTGTGAAATTTCACAAAAGAAATCTAATAAATTTAAAGTTTAGGCATTCACTTTCTATATAAAATGTAAAACAATGTACCTACTCGTACCTATGGGTAGGTATACAAAAAATAAACGCATTAAAGTAGATTATGAAAGTGGCTTTGTTTTTGAATTGTTATATTTTTAAATACTGACATAAAGTAATGTCAAGTTTTTTTTGTAATAAAAATGAAATTTCCAATAGTTTAAAATAATTCTGTTTAGTTAACAATTATATATTTCCAGTAAAAATTTCTACTACCTATTTTTAACAAATCCCAGAAAAGGTAAAAGAATGAAGGAAAATGTTTTGGAACATTCATTGGCGTAATTCTGTTCATTGACAGATCTTGGAAAAATCCTTTATTTCAATACAAACTGTAAAACGTAAAAAAGCGTACCTATTCTGCTTGATTAAAATCAGTATAAATTTAAAAGAAACCTTCTCCTTTTTTCCTTTTTATTAGTCTTTATATCTCTATAGTGTTTTTAAATCTTTGTAATATTATAAAAACTTATGACACCTCCCTTTTTGCGTCAGAGGTTTATAAAATACGGGAACAATTCTCGTCTTTTTGTATTACTGTTTTACCTTAAATAAAAATCTTATTACTGAGAGCATGCAAAGGTGTAATTTTCTTATACGTTATCATGTTTTAATATTTCAAATTAAAAATTAAAAAAAAAAATAACGAAATAGAAGAAAGTCCTGCTTAAGTAGAACTTCACACGGATCAATATCAGCAGTTAATTAAAAAAAAGATTCCGGCTACTACAATTCTAAAACTAAGCTCTAGACAATATAATACTTGAAAAAATACACCTACCTATTTGTCAAAGAAAAACAAATGTAGCAGTCAAGCCAATGATTGACGATAGGTCATGAGTCATGACTCATGAGTTTGAACTGTTGTGGTGAACTCTGGTCAGCGATAGGCGTAACCATATTTATCTTTGTTGGAAAATTAAACAGACCGATCCATAGCTCTTAATACATTTTTTATTTGTTCCATTTATTAACCAAATAGTTCTCAAAATTCTAATTTCGAAAAAGAATTTACGACTTTTCTATCCTCCCATATATATTGTTAAGGATTGGATCGGGATCTAATGCAATATTTTAAGGTATATAGTTTTATCAGTATAGTATAAACCTTCGTTCTCAGAATATTTTATTCTCAAAATATTACATTCGCAAAACATTACATTAGCAAAATATTATATTCTCAAAATATTATCTCTTGTAAAATCAAGTACAAAAGTATTCTTCATAAAGCAGAAGATCAACATAATTCAGTTCTCAGAATATTAAATTCGCAAAACATTACATTCGCAAATTTAATATCAGTAGTATCCGAATATCGACAACACAAATAATTATAAACTTCTTACTTGATCTTTATAAACTAAAAGTTAAATTTCTTGTAACTCCTTCATTTGAATCTGTATGCTGTTATACTATGAGATAGTATCTTCTTACGGTCTCCTATCTCAAATTGCCCGATATTTGAATACTGAATTCTAAATTTGAAGATACAACATTAAGACTAAAAAATAATGATTTAACAGTAAGCAAAAAAAGTGTTTAAAAATATTATTATCGTAAACGTTTTACAGCTTTCACGTTAGGCCTTGAATACTGCAATCCCACGAACATTAATTTACCTCAACTAGAGAGTTTAATAGTTTTGTATCTCTCATAAACACATCCTGAAACAGAGAAAATGAAATCCATTAATTTTAGTTGTTTAATGTCTGTCTGTAAGTGTCAGTTACAACTTTAGACATGTCAAATTTATAATTAGTATTTAAAACCATCTCTTGCCTGCAGCTTCATAGTTCCGTGTGCCTTTGTGTTAATCTAGACTACGTATAATGTATCTGATTTTAAACTTTGCTGACTTGTATACGTATTAAATGTTTATTTATATAGGCTTTTGCATCTTGAATGGATGATTTAAACAGCGTCCCTGTGGCAGGAGGCTTTAAAAGTACCTTTTTATGATCTCTCTATGACTCTGGCTGAAGGACGCAACAAGCAGAGGAAGTCTTCTTCCACTTATTAGTCGTCAGTTAGATCTTCTAATTTGTTAGGGCGTATCCCAAAAGTCACCTTGTCGCGTTTTGTGCAGTCTTTGAAACGCAATATAGGTGTTCCCACCATCCTTTTGGCGAAAGCAACTTTGCTCAATAAGACACGTCTTGGTAAACGAGTGGCATTCATTAGATGCACATGCCCCAGTCATCGCAATATTTGCTGTTCAAGCATTATGGTAATGTTGGGAAGCTATGTAATTTGCAACACTCTCTCATTGGTTATCCTATCTCGCCAAGTGATATTGAATACTGAATACTGCGAAGATAGCGCATGTGGAAGTTGTTCACCTTCTTTCTTGCTTTCTGTATGACGTCCAAGTTTCCGTTTCGTACAAGACACAAGTTTGGTACACTATCATTTCTGTCCTTGTTGAGAGATGATTGTTAGTCTACACACTTGCACTTAGCCTCCCGAACTGTCAGATTATTGGGCACATGGGAACCTAAATAGCAAAATTGATCCACTATGTAGTGGATGAATTTACGACGCGTCTCGATGTCGAAAAGCGTACCAATTGTTGGTTTTTGGTTGTAACACTGTGCCAGAACAACGGTCTTCTTTGGCGTTTATGGACAAATTTATCCAGCAGAACCTGCAATTCTTGGCAATAGAGGTGGAATATGGGCGAAAAGAAGTGAATTGATGTATAAATATTCACGCTTGATACGGGATCTTAGTAGGGACGATTTTCCTGTCTGCTCTCGTGTGTAAATAAACTCCCTGAGCTGAGTATCCAAAAACAGTCGTCAGAAGCAAAGAAAAAAATATGCCAAGAATTGTTGGTGTTAAAACCAGTCCTGCCGCACTCCTCGTTGGTTACCGAACACTTTGACAGAATAGAACCGCTTGTGGACACGGATAGACTCGTAACAAA
The DNA here is from genome assembly GCA_949752705.1 of Callimorpha dominula. Lineage (NCBI taxonomy): Eukaryota > Metazoa > Arthropoda > Insecta > Lepidoptera > Erebidae > Callimorpha > Callimorpha dominula. The sequence continues at coordinate 12,304,554 of OX457007.1, forward strand.
TTATAGGACGAAAAGTATGGTGGACTGTTATCGAACGACATTATATTATCATGCAAAAATTATATTTAGATTTTAAAAAAATAATCGAAGTACTATCCATCTTCAGACAAGACGTTTTAATAGAAACGAACTGTCTTTACAAATATAAATGATTCTACTCAAATAGAATGATCATTAAATGCCCTGCTTTCTATTAAAAAGGTTTACAATGCGCCCATATTAAGGCGTAAACATTTATTTGTTGTCTCTGTTACGTAAACGTATTTTTATAAATTAGAAATGAAATTTTACTTAACTGGGCAGTCAAAATGTGCGTACGTGTTGGGTCGTTCGGCTCCCTTTGATATCAATTGATATCATATGGTTGAAGTGGACGATGGCTGGCGCGTGCGTCATGCTCGTGAACGAGAGCCGTTGGTTGGGGCTGGTCATTTTCGAACTGCTGTAACTTATATAATTATAGTAGTAGTTAATAGTTTAGAACAATACGTTACATTGTCCTCACATTTAACTTGCGCATATAAGCAATGTAACCAGAAATTTGTAAAAAAAATGTTAAAAAAGAGTGTCCTTGAAGTTTCTTGCCTGTTCTTCTCCACTGGATCTACGAATTAGAACAGGCAACTAGCTTCACGTTTGATTTAGTCTGACTGACTACTACTCCTGACAATTTAAAAATAACCATAGTGGTTTAATTGAAGTAAATGATTTTGATTTTGATTGATTTTGATTTTGAAAAGATAAAATATACAAATAAGCGGTTTTACAATCCAAGACCAAAAATAGGGAATATGCATGTTTTTATTTTTTATTTTTTATTGAATTGTTCCATCATTCTACCCTAATAAAAAATATAAATAACCTTGGCAATGTTCAAATTAATTTTTAAAATAACATTGAAAACATCGATAAAATTTGATCTGTTTGAACGCCGCCATATTTCGCGGGCCTTGGATGACGTCACGTTACACGCTTAGTGTTTGTTTCTTAGACTTACTTGAAGTGTAACAGTAATTTTATACCGATTTCCAGTTGTAATTACTATTTATTGTTATTAATAGACAATGGATAAAGTTTAAAAACCATTTTATAGTAATTGCCTTGTCCCTAAGTGTAAAAACACTATAAGAAGTACACCCAATACAGTATTTTTTCCTGTACAAAATAATAATGTAAAGTACGAAAACAATGGTGTACATTAATGAGAAGAGATGAAGTATCTTCAATATCGTGTTTATATTGTTGTGAAGATCACTTTAATGTAAGTATATTACAATTTAATTGCTAGTATAGTGTGAATTAGTCAGCAGTAATTTATGTTTGTTTTAAATATCAAGCAGAAGGCAACTTGCTTGTCTACTTAAAACTAGGTAACAAAAGTCCAATAAAACTTCATGAATATAACTAACTATACATATCTTACCTATCCTTTAGATTATCATATAACAAGTATTAAAATAATTACCTTGCGGCTTTCACTCCTTTAACCTCAGCGGACGTAAAATCTGGATTTGATGCAAAATATTTAGTCATCATGAATGTATTTTCGGTAGATTGTCCGATTGTGCTTTGACAAAACTACATTCAGTCATTGTCCAAGATGATTTCTAATATCACTAGAATGCTTAAATTGCACTAGCTAAGAGCAAAACCCACAGGAACACCTATCTTTCTCCGTAACACTACGAATATAGGCGCCGATAAATGACAGAACGTGGAATGTCAAGTCATGTTTTGTTTGGACCAATGGTGAAGCGTTTTGCAAAGTTGAATTTCGCGCCCTTATTTTGCATATTTTAATTAATATGTTTTGCAATTAAACACGAACTAAATTAGAAAATAATTGTTTAGGCATAATATCTGGACAATAAAGATTCAAGGGAAAATTAATCAAGTAAATTTAAACGACATACATATTCCATATTGCTTTGTTATATTAATCATTCATCAATTATTGTGAATTGTGATGTATTCTTATATTTTTTGGTGATAATTAATAAGACAAATTATATTTTCGTTAATATAAAAATCAACACAATGAAATTAGTGCCACCAAATTCTGGTAGATGTATATAATACAATAAGATTGCAGTTTAAAAACCAATCCTTTAAATTCTCTACAGCGGATATCTCCTCTTCACAAAACGGGGCGACAGAATTCCGACCACTCTCACTTTGGTCTTCCCACACCAATAGCGATTGAGGCGACCAAATCCCCCACTTACCCGCGTTTTGTAGATCCAAACGATGATAGCAGCCAAGCATAAACTAAGGCTGAGTGGAGGGTTATCCCTTCTCAATTACTATCTAACAATTTCCGCCATGTAACGCATAATTCAATTAATTACATTGTGGCGTGCACTAACCTACAAAAAGTTCTGAAATAAATAAATTTTAATAAAAAAAAATATTAAATTCAAGGTGAAAATAGATTAATAAGCTTTTTTCAAGTTTTAGCCATTTTAAATTCGTTTTTTTTTTTCATTAAACATTAGAAGTCTTGATTGATTGGTTTTACCAACACTCTACGATGTCTGATGTCGGCCACCACGTGGACGAAGTCACGTTCAAAAGTTTATAATAATTTCAACATAAATAATTGCTATTCAAATTCATATACCTACTTTATAATGACGACTATTTTTATTCATTGGGTGAAGTTTCATTTTCTTCTTTAGGAACGTAATTGTTTCAAGATAATATAAAAAGTAAATTTTAGAGGCTCTATTTTTCAAGTTTTAATCATGCCTTACTAGGCATAATTAAACGAAACCATTTCGAGTTAAAATTTTAAAAGAGAACTTGTTCATTTTACATCAGATTCTGTAAGTTTCGTAAGGTTTTCTTATAAAGTTGAAATTCTCAGAAAAAAAGGAATTTATGCAATAATATTGTAAGTTGTAAAAAGTTTGAAATATAACCACGCGCTTACTGCTGAAGGGATTAGTATAAAAATGGAGATACCAGTCTATAAATAAAGTAAAACAATTATAATCTACAGAAAAAAAAAATCTCTGTAAATCTGCATGCTGATCGTTCGATAAATTAATTACATGCCTACATACGTATACATACAAATAATTCTCTCTAACTCCAGGAATGGACCAGATACTAGTAGCTCTCACCCTTTACCAGTAAACTTTTACCCTCTATATTTGTCAGAAATACAAAAATAAGGTATAGTGAAGAGCATAGCAGCGCACTTCAGATCCACCTTTGTGGTCAAATTTAGGGAGGAACGTATGGATTTCGAATACCTGCAAGAAGTTGCATTTCCCTGAATTATATGTCAATGTATTTTTGTTTATTTTTTGGACATATGTTTCAGCCGTAGCTTATCATAGCTCAAAGACACATTTTTTTTATAAAATTAAGTACCTATATCTTTAAACTTGTACAAAATGTTATAAAAATTATATTCCTTTTATATTATAGCGTACAAGTAATACTTAAACATTTATTTTATAGACTTAAACCTTTATTTAGAATAACATAAAAAAAAAACATTTTCTCAAAGCCAAAATATCGCAAATTCGTTAGAAATTCCTCAAATAGTTCAGTTTCTTTTGTGTACTTTGAAATTCATTTTCCTCACAAAATTCAAAATGTATAAATCCACATCAAGCCTTTTCCAACCATAGCAATAGATGCTTCACTGACTATCTTTATTTTTGTTACTAGATTACGACGCAGAGTACAACCCAGAAGGTGAAGAAACAAGAGTCAAACAAAGCGAAGAGTACTATGACAGAGAGCACGATTACGAGGACCCAGTGACGTCACCGCACGTGGAAGGGCTTGGCCCTGTGGACTCCTCACCATTGAACTCTCACTACGAACAGTCACCCACCACCAATTCGGTGTCCGAGTTCTCTCTTGCTAATGCTGTAAATTGGAGAGGTTAGTTTACACTTATTAAATTACAGTAGACGTTTAATCTAAGGATTACCAGTTTCTAAGTTCAACGATACCAAAACCAGTTAACATTTACCTGTATTACCTACGCAATGGCTTAAGTTCTCGCTTCAACTCAAGCTTTGACAAATATTAAAAAAAAAAAAAACGTTACAAATAGGATCATTTCTGCACTATGTTATACTCAAAATGAAAACGCAAAGTTAATGTGGAAATGTCAGGTACAGGACAAACATTGAATAGCCTTAATTTAATTAAGAGTCACAAAATAAAAGACCAGTGATAAATTGTACAGTGAAACAAAGAGAAAACTGTAACGAACCTCCATAAATCTTACCACGCAATTGATTTTCAGCAGTCGGACTGTACTGTAATCTTTTTGCGATCAAAGTAAACAGCTGCAGCCGCACAAACCAACATTAGAAGAAATTTATTTTTGATGAAATGAAGTAAAATATAATACTTATAACTACATATAAATTTAAAGATTGCTCCTGAACCGAAAAGTACCTAGCAATAGCCTCGTATTCTGACGTTTCCAAGTCCTGTGAAATGTTTTGATTTCATGTTTCTAAACATCGAAATCAAAACATTTACAACTTTTAGAAGTTGATAATATGCGTATCATAAATTAAGGTCGTCGATTTATCAATTCATATCAGTTTCTTTTTATGACAGGTTTATGTAAAAACTATTAGTGACGATGTAATCCATTCTAAAGTATTATCAATGCATCTGTTATAATTATTATTGTTGTATTAAAAACTAATAAAAGTAAATGAAGCAGTGGATGTAGTTATTCAGGACTTTTAAAACATTTTATGTCTTGAGTTAAATAATTGATTTTAACTAAAGACAGGTTTCTTGTTATCTGGAAGAATCATGGCTTTGGAACATAGATATTAGTAGTAGTAGTTTTAGGGTAAATACGAGAAGTTGTAATTGACTAGATCTAGGGATGAAGATTAAGAAAGAAAGAAAATAGAGGGCAGGGTACCTTTGATACCGGGTTTTCTTAATGTAGTCGAAACTATTATTCTCCTGTTACACATCTACCGCCTCCTGGGGGAAAAAACTCCTTGCAAAGTTAGCAACCAGTAGCATGGTTTCCGGTGATAGTCTTCTCTAAGCATGTGTGTGCGGAGAGTACCTTTTTTTTGTTTTTTTGTGCGTGTGGAAACCCCCTCGGGCCGTCACCCCACCGGGGTTTACGATGGGGCGGTGTGTCGGAATCGAACCGACTAAAACCACTCGGTGTGCCCTACTGCGCCTTAAATAGGAGGGATCCGGGAACAGCTTTTATTAAGACATCCGGACCCCCCCTGGCGTCTGCCCGCAAAAGCGCGGGCACCACCTTCGGGTGAAAAAACCTCTCAATTAGGCGACGTCCAGGCACACGCGGACGCTGCCTCCTCGCGGGGGGGCACTATAGCGGGTGGAGGGGAAAAATCCGTCCCGTCCACCCGCGGCCACACTCAGGGCGGCATGAGGCGCTGGTAAGCGCGCCTCCGCCGCCCGGTTCGCCGGCGGCGAATTAAGTCCGAGTGGAGGTCGTCCTCCCGGACCCTTTCCGCCGCCTCCTTCTGCGAGATGACTTCCTCACAGAAGGTAGCGACCGCGGTAAAATTCCTGTCGCCACCGGCCATGGAGCGTATGACAGCCGGTAGCGCCAGATCCACTCCGATGACTGCAGTGAGGGCCCGACGCTGCACCGCCCAACTGGGGCAAACCGCCAGCGTGTGCTGAGCCGAGTCCTCACTGCAGTCGCAGTGGTGACAGGCGGGACTCAATTCCCTCCTAGCGACCGAGTGCAGGTACTTCCCGAAGCAGCCGTGCCCGGAAAGAACCTGCGTCAGTCGGAAGGAAAGGGTCCCGTGCTGCCGCCCTGCCCACTCGACGATGACCGGCTGGAGCGCCTCCACGGCGGCAAAGCCAGCACGTGAAGCCTCCAGCCGGGACGACCAACGAGCCATCGTGTCTCGGCGAGCGGCCTTACGCCACTCGCGTACCTCTTCGGGCGGGGGCCGACTGCCGCTTCCCGCCCGGAACTCAGTCGTCCGCCGATAAACTTCGGCGAGCACTTCCGCCTCCAAATCCCACGGGGGAGTTCCAGCCAACGCGCACGCCGCCTCCGTCGACACGGTGCGGTAGCCGCGTATGGCTCTAACCGCCATAACCCTCAGAGGGCGCCAGAGGCGCGCCCTATTCTGGGCGGTCAGAGCCTCCGCCCACACCGGTGCACCGTAAAGTGCCATTGACCGGACAACCCCCGTGTACAGCCGTCTCGTAGCGACGCTGGGTCCACCCAAATTGGGCAAGAGTCGCCCAAGCGCCGACCAGCTTTGGAGCAAGCTGCAGGAAGTGCTCGTCGAAGCGCCACCTTCCGTCAAGGATCAGGCCCAGATACTTGATGTGGGCCTGAACCGGTACGAGGACCGAGTTGACCTCAATAGAGGCACCAGGGGGTGGACCACGACGGGGCCCATGAAATAATAGGGCCTCCGTCTTATCCAGGGCCACCCGCAAACCCAGCGTCTCTATGCGCCCGACCACCAGAGAGACTCCCCTGGTGGCCAGGCGCACCGCCTCCTGAAAGTTCGCCCCCCGGGCTGTGACCAACGTGTCATCGGCGTAACAAATTACGCTGAGCCCGGGGGGGAAGTCGCCTCGGAGGGCCCAGTCGTAACCCATGCTCCACAGGAGTGGTCCAAGGACAGACCCCTGCGGAACACCGCACGACATGGGCCGACGACTCAAAACTCCATCTCGGTCCCTCGTACATGACGGTACGCTCCTCTAGATAGTCCGCCACTAGCCGCCTCAGGTGCCCTGGCACTCCGTGATAGTGGAGTGCTTCCCTGATGCAGCTGAATGGCAGACTATTGAATGCGTTGGCGATGTCCAACGACACCGCCAACAACACGCCGCCACAGCTCACTGCCTCTTCGGTCACGGCCCTCAGGCGCAACCCCCGCTCGAAAACCGAATTGGGCGTCCGACAAATCGGGGCCGACCTCGCCAAGGTGCCGGACGATGCGGGCAGAGAGGACCCTCTCAAACAATTTACCCGCCTCGTCCAGCAACACGATGGGCCTGTAGGCCGCGACCGAGTCGGTAGGCCGTCCCGGCTTCCTTAAAAGGACCAGCTTCCCGCTCTTCCAGCAGTCAGGGAAGCGCCCGGACGCCAAGCAAGCGTCGAACACTTCCCTGAGGCGGTCGGACATGTGGTCGAGGGCGAGGGCCAACACTCGGGCAGGGATCCCGTCTGGCCCGGGGGCGGTGTTCTTGGAACGGATCCGTAGAACAACCGCCCCTACCTCCGCATCCGTGACGGGCGGAACACCATCCTCCTCGTTCTCCCCGTCGTCTCCGGCCAAGGGGGCCATCGACGGGGGTACGTGCTCCACCCGTTGCGGGAAAAGGCCCTCAACCACTTCCTGCAGGAAGCTGGGCTGGAGAGTCTCCGTAAGGGGGGGGCCCGACGCGCGGAGCTTTTGCGGTGACGCCGCCGGCTGCGAGTGTAGGACCTCCGGGCACGAGTACAGGCCGCACAGAGTACCGCCAACTCCTGGGACCACCAGTAGACCTCCTTCCTTGGAGGCCGACGACCTCGGATGCGGGGCATGGCCGCATCGCAAATCTGCGTAATCGCATCGCGAAAGCGGCCCGCCCCCATGTCTGCCTCCTCAGTCTGAGGCCGCGGAGACAGCCAAGCGTAAATAATGGCTTCCTCCTCCAGTAGGTCCCTATCCACTTTTGTAACAGCCCACCGCGGGAAGCGGGAAGAACGCCGCGCCGTGTGACCCCTTCTGGGGTCCTGGATCCGGGAGTGCTCGAATCGGATATAGAGGTGATCCGAGAGCGTCTCAACCTCTTCCAGGACACGCCAGTTCCTTACTCGTGCGGCGAGAGCAGGGGTAGCGAACGAAAGGTCCACTATCGACCCCCCCTGCTGTCGCACGCACGTGTTGGTGGAGCCTCTGTTTAGGAGACAGAGGCCCACCGATGCTGCCCACTCCTCCACGGCATCGCCCCGTGCGTCCGTCCTGGGGGAACCCCACGCAACGGACTTTGCGTTGAAGTCCCCCAGCACTAGAACGTGCCCAGACGCTAGTCGCCGCATCGAGGTCTCCAAGTTGTTGAGGAAAACCTCGAAGTCGCTCAGACTCCGGTTGGGGGAGAAGTAGACACCATATATGGTGATACCCCCCCCCTCGGCAGCAACATATCCGGTACCCTTGTCTCTTAGCCACAAGGGCGGGGAATGAGCCGCCGTGGAGCTGATGACTGCCACGGAGCCGTCCCGGTCACCCATCCAGTTTGGACGGGGAGGAACGTAGTAGGGCTCCGAGGCTACGGCTACACCGATCGACCACTCCGCCATGGTTTGCAGGAAAAGATCCTGCGCACCGGCAGAGTGGTTAAGGTTCGTCTGGACAAGGAGGCTAGAGACTTGGTCCATTTATTGGACCGTCTCTACAACCTCCTCCATGGGCGACGACGACGACGCCGGAATGACAACGGTGGCAGCCTGGGTCGATTGGCTAGCCCCCGAAGTTTGACGAGGAGTGCGGGGCGGCTTGCAGCCACCCTGCCTCATCTGATGGTTGGCGGGCAGATTGCCCGCCGCACACGCAGGGCAGTGAGGGGCGGCGGAACATTCCGCCGCCTTGTGCCCCGGTCTGCCGCAGCGGAAACAAAGTCCGCTGCAGTCAAAGCAGATTGCGCATTTGACGCGGGTGTGTCCCGTGGACAGGCACTTAAAACACCTCATCGGTCTCGCCTCCAGAATTGTGACTCTGGCGTTGACGAAACCGATGAGGACCTTGCCAGCGTCACCCAAGATTTTGGCCGACGCTACAGGACACCTCACCCACACCGCGCCAAGGCCTCCTGGACCGGGGCGGATGGTGCCAACCCTGATGCTGTCCGGGGTGCATCCCGTTTTCTCCAAAACCACAACCCGGACATCCTCAGTCGTCACGGAGTCGTCCAGGCCTGAAATACGCAACTCCGCGCATTTGGTGGGCCTGGCGATCTTGACACCGTCGGACCCGATGCGGCCTTGGGCTTATCACCCGCGAGTGGCGGCCGAACGATGGGGGCCGGAGGAAGCCTTGCCTCAAGGCCTGCAAGGCGCCCGTCCATCATCCTCCACACTGCGTCAATGACTTGACGCAAGTGGGAGTCCGGAACTTCGGAGGGAGAGGGGGCGCAAGGAGCAGGCTGCCACTCTACCTGGACCGGTCCGCCTGGGAGACCGCCTGAGCCCGAAATATGGCGAACTGAGCGCTGAGCTCAGCCACCTGCCCCGCCAACTGATCGTTTGCCACCTGGAGGCGCGCCACGTCACCAATTAAGGTCTTTACGACCCCTGAGACAGCGGAGGAGGAGTCCTTAAGGGCCTTTACAAAAGAACCCTTAAGGTTCGTGGACTTGGTGGCCACTTTGTTAATTATGGCCACCGCCGCGTCCGCTCTCTCCTGCATGGGTGCGGAGAGTACCTGCTTCAACCGTAAGAGAACATAATCATATCAAGCCAATTTAATACTTGTTAGTCTTGTCGTCATAATTGCGTTGCGCCCTTGATCGTCCTAGTCATTCCATCCGTTGTACTAGGAGTATCTGGAGTATTGGACTTTATTATATTTATTTACTTTATACTGGATTTTTTTATCTAATTTTTTTTTATTGAATCTTTTATTACCTAAGCTTAACGATATATTTGTATTTAGTATACTCGTATATTATATACTTCTATTTTTTTTTTTAAATAAAGAATACTAGTAACGTGGGTCACACATTACTAGTATTCTTGTTAACCCCTCCAGCTAAGCTAAATGCTTGTGTGAGGAGTGGGTTCACGTCGGTAGTGCACTGGGTGGGGTTCTAACTCGCAACCACTTGATCGCAAGTCCGACGCCTTAGCCATTACGCTACCGCCAGCAACACATGAATTATTCCTACTGCGGGAGTTGTCTTTAAATAAACAATTCTAAAACAAATACTTAGTATACAACACCCAAAATAAACGGATTAGACTCTCATTTATCCATACACAAATCCAGTATAATACATAATTATATCAGATAAGGGAAAACCAAGAAGAAAGGTAGGATAACGACTACGCCCACGAGTGTCCTGGAACATTTACAACGTAATAAAGTACGTGCTATATTTTATTGTTTGTCATAGTTTACGTGCCGCTATACGACGTCATAATAATTTTAATGTGGCTCGTAAGAATATTCATAGCCTTATTTCATATTTTCTATTGCACATTCTCAGTTATCCCATCATGTATCTATTTAGAACTAAAACATTTTTATATACTTAAAACGCAAACATTTTTAACTTTTCTGGGAATTATATTCCTTGTGAGTCGGAAGCGGGACTGAATGTTGGCTATCTGAGAGTAATTACTGTTTACTGCTGTAGGTGGAAATAAAATTATTGATGATTGATGCCATTATTGATGTAATATATTGCACAGGGTACACAAAATATTAACGTTTTGCCTACCGAATTGCGTCTTAAACCACCGGACCTAGTTCAATCCTGGTTGTGGGGCACGCAAACAGGATGGAACTAGATCTGGTTGTTTCTTTACCATTGTAGCTTTATTATTTATAAAAAACTTATTAACTACAAACATACATAATAATATACATATACATTTATTCTAACTATAATATTATCCTAATCCTAACTCATCTTGCTAATCCCACTATAATTATAAATGTGAAAGTTTAGATGGATGAAGGGACGGATGGATGTATGTTACTCTTTCACGCAAAAACCACTGAACCGATTGCGATGAAACGTGGTACGTGGATTAACGCAAAGGGTACTTTTTATCCCGATATTCCCACGGGATCGGGACTTACACGGGTAAAACCGCGTACCGCTGCTAGTATTATATAGGTGAATGTTTGTAAGGATGGATGTTTGTTACTCTTTCACGCAAAAACGGCTGAACGGTTCTGGATGAAATTTGATACAGAGATAGATGATATATGAATATGCCTTGAATAGTCTATCCTATGTAGTAACAGGCTACTATTTTTGTTCCTAACAACATTTCCAGCTAGTATTATAAATGCGAAAGTGAGTTTGTTTGTTTGTTTGTTATACTTTCTTACTACTACTTAACCAATAATCATGAAATTTTGCCCACACGTTGCCAGGGGTACAAAAAAGCACATAGGGTATCTTTTTGGGGGAAAAGTACTGTTTCACAATGTTGGCCGTAAGACCCATCAAGGAGGATGCAGCACGGCTGCCTCTCCTACCGGTTGACACAGTTGCTGACCGGCAACGGCTGCTTCGGAAAGTACCTCCTCTACTTTTCTCCTGTCCTCTACTTTTTCGCATATATATAAACGATTTACCTTATTATTTAAAAGATCTCTGTGATATAGTTCTATTTGCTGATGACACGTCACTTATTTTTAAAGTCGATCGTAAGAAAACAGTTTTTGACGATGTGAATAGGACACTAAATGATGTATTGTATTGGTCTATCTCCTACTAAATTCAAATAAAACAAAGTGTGTGAGATTTACTATGCCAAATGTAAAACAGCTAGGTACTAATTTAACTCTAAATAATGAAATGTTAAGTATTGTAGGCTCAACAGTATTCTTAGGAATTACATTAGATAGTAAACTACAATGGGGAGCCCAGATAGACAGCCTTGCAGGTAGGCTTAGTTCGGCAGCTTATGCAGTATGGAAGGTACGCCAGCTCACTGATACGGACACGGCTAGGCTAGTTTATTTTAGCTACTTTCACAGCGTCATGTCCTATGGTATACTACTTTGGGGCAAGGCGGCTGATGTTGAAACGATTTTTATTCTCCAAAAACGAGCCATCCGCTCCATATACAATTTAGGTGCTAGAGTCTCTCTTCGAGAGTTGTTTAAGGATATAGGTATTAATATATATATAGGTAAAAAAAAAAAAAAAAACTCGTTCGAAGGTCTTGGTATACGTTTTTAAAAAAAAATCCTATACATGTTAGCGACCTTCCTGTAGATAAATTCAAGCAAACTGTAAAGAATTACCTTATTAGGAAATCCTACTATACGATCAACGATTATCTAAACGACAAACAGTCTTGGGCTTAAGGTGTCATTAGGTATATACACACAAACTTCTTTATCTTATAATTCAGCTAAATTATTAACAAACCATTGTCAGTTGAAAGTTATGGTAATTTGACTAGTAGTGATTTGTATCAGTATCTCGACTATGGTTCGTCATGCTCACTAAAATGTCATTGCTTGCGGCGTCGTCATGGGGCGGGTCATTTCTTTCCCTCTGATATGGCGAAGGAGATGATGGCTGGTCCATGCGTCATACTCGTGAACGGGTGCTGCTTGGGGTGACTGGTCGGCCTAGTTAGCGATGCTTTAGCCTATACTATTATTTTGGTTCGATCAACTGCAACTCTAGCCTCTTAATCCAGTCACGAATTATTTTTAACAGTAAATTTTGTAACTGAATGAAGGTAGATGTGCACCTTGAATGATTTCTATGTTTAACAAGTTCAAACCTTCAACGGTATCACTGAGTGATTTTTATTTTTTAGTACGTTAGCTTTTGGATCATTTCAATCAAATGAAATTCAGGTGGCATCAGCTTGCATCCTGTTTACCTTTCGTGTAACACTAACACTATTGTACCTGAAGATCTGACTTTTAAAGAGAGTGGCCATGAGTTTCTTTGCCAGTATTCTTCTCATAAGGCTCTACGCATTTTGGAAACTGGAAGTTATAGATCGACACAAGCAGGCAGTAGATTTTGGTGTTTTCACCTAATTTACTTCGACAATCCAGCACATGCTGTGGCGTCTGTTTGCGCCGATCTATGATTTTAACTCTAGCTTCAATTTAACGTTCATAAATGTCACTTAGTGTCTTAATTGAATAAATGATTTTGAATTTTGAATTTTTTTTTACCTGTTTCGTATAGGCCGCCAGCCAACGTCTGTATGCCATCTCTGTGGAGGCTGAGATAGATTTAGAACCCATCCACCCGTGAGAAATGACGTGAGAAATTGTCACTCCCCATTATTACCGTTCTGTTAGTTTCCAATAAGCTCGATTCAAAGTCCCGGGGGATATTAAAAGTAAAAGTACACGAAATACCTGTCGGTCGTAACAGTTATAGATTTTCCAGAAGAAGTATTCACCAGATATTTATGACTGATCTGTGACGTAACTATATTTTGGAACATCTACTTTATAAAGTCAGAGTTTCGTAACTTGACTGATTTCATTTTTATCGTGTAAGCTGATATTATTTAGTCAAATACAAATATGTTAGTCATCAATTAAATTATGCCAAAGAAAATAATATTAAAGCGTAAGCGCATTAACCTAAGCAGAAAAAAAGTAATGTTACTGACATTTGTGTTCCAGTTACGTGACGTGTACATTAACTTAGATGTCATGATGTAAGATTAGTTTAAGCTGAGCTTTGGTACATTACTCACAAGAGTCACAAGATTACAAAGCTGACACATCTTACATTAACTTTTTTATCACACAAATGTCTTCACATCAATTTCTTGTTCTTTACTATATAAAAGTGATGAAATAATGTTACCGTGTTTACATTTTTCTTTATGTGAAATACTATTGCAAAAAGCAAGTGTTTCTATAAAAATAAACCAAGTGAAAATACACCATATTTTAAGGAATTTATAAGAAGTGAAAACACAGTGACGACAAGCTCCTAAAACAAAACAATGATGAAATTGCATGAATTTGAAGTTTATGAAAGGAAGAATGGTACATTAATAAATGAAAACTCATCTAGTCCGGGCATGACCTTTTCTTCTCCCACTGGCCACAACAGAGTATGCTTTGCATTTATTATTTCAAAGATTATGTAAAATTTTTAAAGAGAAAAATGACGTTACAACGTCGCGATGTCGGCTTAAAAGATTATAAACATAGCAGGGCATTTTTCACATGGATAAAAAATTACTGGCATTACTGTTAATCCCTCAAATAAATTAACTTGTAATATAAATTTTTTGTTCTTTCTTATACAATACAATACAATATTCTTTATTGTACACCACAGAAAAGTTACAACATAAATGAAAAACCTACTACCTTTTTATACCTCCTTACTTTTATTCTAAACAGTTATTATTAGTATATATGTTTGTAATAATTATTTATACCTAAATGTTGGGTGTACCATAATGGGAATGCATACCAGACTTTTATATTATTATTTATTTCTTTTTCCATGCTGTGTATGCTGTTGATATACTAAAATAAATAAATAAATAAAATTAAATATGTACTTTTGAGAAAAAGGCATAATCCATTATATTATTTATATTATATCCGTAATTCCTTACTTGGATTTAATATTAGTAGTATTGTTACGGTTCTTTCGGTTCTACTTTCGGTTCTTTATAAAAAGTAATACGTTTTGACGTCATAATTTGACATGAGTTATAAGGTTTCAAAAAGATTAAAAATCTCTTTTGTACTGTCTTATTTAGGTGGACGGATTTAATACGCTTTGATCTGTTACACCTCATAGGATTTTTCTTCGTGAACATTACGCCATTGGTGCTTCAATGTTATTTAAGGAGCAATAGTTTCCCGTTCAGCATATAAATTCGTACAGAAATTATTTAGTTACGATTCGATTAGTTAGTTATTCAGTTTTCAGAACAGTATAAGACATGTATGTTCTGTTAGATAAAAATGATCTGTCATAGTATTTTTTTTTAATATACAGGTTAATAATGTTTATAAGTTTTTAAGAGTTAAAGCGCAACGTTTTTTTTTAATATTCTATAGAGTACAGATCACACTTTACACAAATAGAATAATTGATGGTTAAAAGTTGGATCAGGGTATTACATAAGTCATGCGTTTTCAATTCAAGTCGAATTAAAACCTCTTTGATTTATATTTTTCTTTATACGTTGTCCGCAGAGGCAGTGCTTGTAGCATCAGGTGGCGCGAGCGCAGCTTTGTTGTTGCTGATCATAATGGCGGGTGTATTCGTGGTGCGCCGACGCAAGAACAGTCCATCTCCTGTGCCCTCACCACCGATATTGGTCTACCCTCCGCATGATATCTCTGCACCATGCTACATGTAAGTATTTTTTCTGAAACTATTGAATTCGTATTAGAAAATCTTCATAATTCCGTATGCACATTGCCGAATCTTGAAAGTGAAAAAAAAAAACAAAATGAGACAATGAGACTAAGAGTTAATTTGTTTTTTTTTTCATTTTTTTTCTTAAAGCGTTCTTCAAAGCCACCATCATCAGTACATAACTACTATCTACTCTTAGTGTATAACTATGTATGCAGGCCCTAACAGTTTAATGAATTCAAAGAAAAATATATTACCTATACAACAACAACAAAATATGACAACAACAATGCAGAGTACATTCCGTTACTGGTATTGGTTATGTTCTGCAAAATTATTATCTTTGCTTTCATCAAATAAATAAGAGGAATACTTATTACTGAGAGATACGAGCCCCATTTCAAGTAGACCGCGCGTATCAGCAGATAACTGTTAGTCAAACAAGGGTCCATAAAGTTAAAGATCGTAGCGGAAAATACTTTTATAAATACCTTTACTATCCTTGTTTGTAGTATTTTTGGATACTTGTATCAGCTTTACTTATTTCCACATAAACAAATGTATCTAGTTTGGTAGCTCGCAATAATATGTTTCCATTTCCTTACATCACACAGAAGTCGATCAACATATTTACTCACGCAGAGTGAAACGATAAACTGTTGTGCATGATATGAAGTAGGTATGTAGTGTGAGGACTTTAAGTAACTAATGCAAAACAGAGGGTAATTAACTTAAAAACAACTTATAAAAATATACTTTATGAATAACCAATGTAACCGAATACTAGAAGACTGCGCGTTGTGCTGTATTTTTCAAGATCTGTATTAGAGCCAGTTTATTAAAAACCAATTTCATTCGCATATTGTAGGAGGCTAAGCTTTGTGCTACCTTCTTTGGTTGTATTTTTACTGTCACTCGCAAAATGGGAGGTAGATATGTTTTATTTTTTTGAATAAACAAATGTGAGTGAAAATATGTTGTGAATGATTTAATCGTTTGAAAATATGTATATCTTTTGTGAAATGACTAAATGTAAAACAATACGATTAATTGAGATTAATTACTCCAGAAGATATTTTTCCTAAACGTGTCGTAATTTATCTTCTTTAATTTAAGGTAGGTACATTGATAAACTGAAAGAATTACTTCTAACGCTTGTATGATTTATTGTTCTTTAAACACAACAGGCATAAAATAGCTTGACGTGGTTGTTAAAATAGGGTGACGGGGCTATGCCTAATACTAAATATAATATTAAATATTTAAAACTCTTATTGCAGTTTATATTGTTAATGGAGATATCGCGGCTTTCACCGTTTTTCTATTTCTTTAATGTGAAGCAATACACTTATTTCATGAAAACTTGAAATGGCTAACAAGTACGATATTAAGAACACAATCGTATAATCATAAACTTATGTAGTGTACTGGTGTATTCTAAGTTTATGCTCCTCACAATATTTGGTTACGGTATAAAGTCTTATGAGCAGTATAAACTGTTCATAAGGGTCCTAATTGATGACGTATCCACTGTGGTCAATTGTTATTCAGTACAAGAATGTATTCCATTGAGGTAAGTGAGTTTTAAGTGCAATGAAGGGTTAATAGTATTTTTAAAGTAGGCAACGCTAATAATATTATCTTTAAAAAAAAGCATCACCGTCTTCAATGTGCTTTTTAGTGGAAAGTAGATGTATTTTGTTTAAATATAATACGGGTAGGCCAACTAAACGCACTGCTCTAATGAGACAGCTATATACAATTTTTAAATATTAGTTCATTTTTCAAAAACCGCTCGACTGATTTCGATAAATTTAAATGGGACCACCTGGAAAGTATACCCTTTGAATTAAAAAAAGAATTTTCCAAATTGGTTCAGGCTTATCCGAGTAATCGGTGAACATTAATACAAAAAAGATTCTGACGAATTGAGAACCTCCTCCTTTTTTGAAGTTATTTAAAAATGTCTTTTACTGTTTAGTTCTGCGTGTATAATATGTATAATAGGAATAATGACACATTAATGTGCGTGAGTATATGTAATCTGCATATAAATTCACACACTAGATGATTTATTAGGTACATATATTATATTTAACGAATGAAATGTAATTGTTACTTTTATACACTTGTAAAGTTTTGTTAACTCATTAACATTAATAACCATTTTTTCACAAATACCACGTTAATTAAAATAACTTACCAAATAATAACAGTCTCATACGTGAATTATCATTTAACGCTTTCGACGCTTGTCAGAAATATTATAACATTACTTATGGTTTTATTTTGTTACTACAAAATTATTTGTAAGTATGGAAATATTGAAAAAGATTTTAGTTTGGGAGTCTGGATTATATAAATTAATAACTTTCGTGTATCGTCAATACAATATAGCTAGCCATTCAACGATTGAAACCTTCCTTTACTTCGAGGAAGAGGGAAGAAGGGGAGAGGGAAGGATTAGGGCCTCTGGTAACCTTACTCACTCGACGAAAAGCAATGTAAGCATTGCTTCGCTGCCGGTTTTCTCTAAGGCCGTGGTATCACTCCGGTTGAGCCGGCCCATACGTGCCGAAGCATGGCTCTCCCACGAACTCCTAAATTGTGAAAATTTGCCAAGTATTAGCAAAGTTTGAGGGCTTGGACTTATCGGCAACAGCTTGTTCGAGTTACAGGAATATGACTCTTACCCGCCCAAGATATAGCTTACACTCCCCAATCCATCCGTATCAGCTCCCTATCCTTCCATTCCCTGCTTACCTACCTTTGCCTTGCTGTACTCCCAATTTATTGCGTGAGTGAGAGCGAGAAGACCACTTTATAAAAATATTATGGAGTTGGCAAAATGCGGGTGTTTACGCCTCTGCCTATACTGTCAGCGATTTTTTTCCTTAATTAAGGCTTCTATTGTTTACAGTAGAACTATTAAATTATAGACTGTAGTTGATGGAATAGACTATGTACCTGCGAGACCAAAATCCTTGGAATTGAGCTATTTATATAAAAATGTATTTATGCGCTACTGAGTATGTTTACCTTTTAGATCTTACTGTTTACTTAATCAGGTTTACATTACAAAATGAATACGCTAGTTAATATTAAATTTATGAATATATTGCATTTAGGCTTCGAAATTCTACTTAATTATGAAATTTAGAAAAATAATGCCTCATAAGTTTCTTGACGACTTATTTAGTTTGAATTTAAAAATGAACATCTTGGTACTGGCGCTAACTTTACAATTGCTTGCCATGTCGAGGCAAATTAATTGAGTTGCATATAAAACCATTTGAATTCGAATTACTAATCTTTATAGAACGACCATCATTCAAAACGTTAATTAGGTCTTTGTAAGTACAAAAATGTGCTCAACATTCAAAATGTAAATGGAGTGCTTAATCATTTTTCTTTGTGTTTCCTCGCAGAGTGGTGCTAACTAGCTGCTTCATCGTGCATAATAAAGCAATTTAAAAATGTATTTTATTTTTTCTTAACAATTTTTTGAAAACTTTAAGGGTCTGCAAACAAGATTGGTTTGAATTACGGAATTTAGCGCAAAAAATCGTTCGGATTTTTAGCTAAGGAATATCCAGTTAGTTTAATATATGGTTTGCATAATAATAGGCCAGTAAATGTATTTTTAAAGAATCGTTTATTTAATTTATAAGATTTTCGTTTCAAACTCTATTTATGCAATTTGTGTTATTTGAGTTGGGAGTGAATTGAGTGGCAGTGAATTTAAACATAATAATACAGTGATGACAATATGTAGATTCAGAAGCAGCGATAGCGAAGCTACAATATTATCTAGTTACGATTTCTCATCCCATTCTTTACACCACCCATGGAAACCCACTTCTAACATAAACATTTTTTTGGCTTAGTCGCAGCATTTAGGTCGCTTACAAAAAAAAAATTTATTACTGCATATTTACCGTACCATAAATAATTACCGTTACCGTTTTACCAACAAAAAAAAATTACAAAACATCACAAACTCGATAAGTGTCGCACAGTGTGTGTCGCAATCAAGAGTATGATAATACTCCGACAGGGGGCTAGAAAGCGAAAATGCTTGCGTGACTATAAAAATATACTACAGCTAGATCAGGATCCAAGATTCGTATATCTATTCAGGGTATCAGGTAAGTGCCAAGCCACAATCAACATACAGTCTGTCGCGACAAGTAAAGTAAGGATTTGTAAAATAAATAAATATAGGCTATAAAATAAAGTAATAGTTATTATTATCACAAAGTCTAAAATTAAGAAGAATACAAACAATATCAATTAAATTTAAAGGCCATCGAGATTAATATTTGCAGGTTGAACCGGTTTATTTTAGGCCAAATAGAGGACGTGCTCGGCCGTGAAAAGCTATATTATTAAACAACGAAACGATGCGATTAATCTTCTAATGAAAATACGCTAGTAATAAATTTTATCTTTCCTAATATGACTAATGGCCTAGAAGTGTGGTGTGGGCAGGGCACGCGCGCTGAAGCTATGAACAAACTCCTTCGGCAAATACGAGCAAACATTTTCATACTCGCGTATATACTTTATAACTTGGTGAACACAATAATTATGCCGACTTGCGCAGTAATTATATATCGGAAAAGAAGTTAGGACTGCAGTGTGTTCAAAGTAAGGACATAATTGTATCGATGAGTCTAAAAACTTTTGCTTTTAAGCCATATTGACAAAAAATCCCAAACTATTAGATATAATTTAAGAGAGAAAACCGTTATGATGTAATCTACTAAAACAGTTATGATCTAATCTACTAAAACAGTTATACATTGTGTATCATATTTGAGTACTAGCAATATTAAATCTACGAGAGCACGCAAGAAAATAGTTGGTAAATGTTAAGATGCACACTCGTTAGCTCTCTATTGACGTACCGCTATCTCGGACGTAACGGCTGGGAAGTATGTAACCGAAACGCTACTTTATACTGATGAGCGTAAGGGTGTATTTAGTATTATTGATGTTTATCAAATCCTGTGTGACGAATTATTGCAGAATTCTGTATATGTGTAAAATAATGATTATCGTCTAAGCGTGTGCAACTGGCGACACATGATTTGAAACAGGATACAACTGAGTTCTGTGCTTATAAACCTCCTTCTAAACTTAGTCATAGGCGGGTAAAAAGACGTACGTTCGATCGAGGTATTAAAACACACACTTCACGAAAAATATTAATAAATCACATGCCGAACCAAATTGTATTTTAGATATAAAAAAACGTTAAAATAAAGGATAATGTTATTACCTATGTCGCCATGTCGTCGTTTAAATAAAATAGCAATACGCAGGACGGATTAGAAAACCTTTCTTTTGATCTGCATACAACGAAACAGCCTGTTACAAAGTGTATTTATTATATTGCATACTTCGTATGCTTCGTTACCTTTTACCGTTCAGTGCGAGGAAAATGTTTATATTCACATGACAAAGTGAATTGCCCTTTGTCTAACCATCACATTATATCTATTTAAAACCGTGAAACTTGCTGTTATTAGTTTATCAAATACTTAACACAATGTGAGTAATCCTATTGTATTAATTAATAAATCATTTAGTTTCTATTTTCTGTAAAGTTTTTTTTTTTATTTTGCGGGGGTTTAGAGATACAAAGGCTAAACTCCCATGAACAAATATTTCTTGGAAACATTTTTCTTTCTTCAAATACCAAAATTTTATTATTTGAATACACTCGTAAATTATAGCAACAGTGCCAGGCGCGTTGCCACTCAACGAAAATGATGCCGAAAGTCTCCAAGCCGCCACAAATTGACCCTTTCCAGAAACGCAACTCAAGTGTAGATCTAACAGTTTGCATAAAACTTTATATTTAAAACATGTTTTACTTGCCAAGTTAACGTAGAAAGCCGTCATACCGCAGAAACTTACCGCATTCTGACAGGAAGCCTGAAGGGGCCTGAGTCCCCTTGGTACTGTACCTAACTCATAACGCACATTAACTTTTAAACTAAAAACTTCAAAATGTGATCATAGAAGGATCCTAATTGAGTTATTAAAAAAATATTAATATATATAAATTTTATATGTTAATATATATTTATATATAATTATTATATATAAATATATATTAACATATAAAAATATTTTCAAACTTTATCATAACTTATATTGATAATAATCAATGCGAAAAATTCTTATTTAAAAAAAAACAATTTTAAACAATCCAAAATTGATACAATTTGAAAAAGAATTACATGACTGCGAAAATGCCCCGCTTGGTCGCCATGTTTGTGAGGTTATAAAGTTCTTTAGCGGCTTCTACACGTGAATTGACTGTGTGCTAGGATGAGTAGAAATTAACATTTTGACGTCTCGCACGTGCTCGGTGCTCGGGTCCTGGAACTGTCGGCGTGTTTTCGGTACTGGGTTAAAAAATATTTTTAATTTGATATAACTTTTAATAGAAAAAAAAAATTGTTTTGTTATAAAGATAGATAACATGTCGCTTTTTACAATATAAAAAATAATAAAAATTCTTTGAAAAAAAAAGGATGGCCTCCTATTCGATAAATTCGTTGCGATTCGTATGATTGCAGTCAAATTTAACTAATTTAAAAAGGAAAACAGTGTTGTGCAGTGTGCTGCTGTGACCTATCTATTATGGTATACGTAAACTGTGGGCAAACTAATACATCCTATTAGACACCACTGCTCGTGACTTACGAAAGATAAACGATATATTCTGTTAAGAAAATACTATTAACATCTTTTTCCCTAAACCGGTCTTCTTAGAAAATTTATGCGAAACCGTCTCCTATCTATGACAATTAGATACTTCATAAAACTTTTAATGAATCCTGGAACTGGTTTAAATTCTTCACTTTGACATTTATAGGGTTTGGCTAAACAAATTTGGAGGTTAAGTATTTCGGTGCCCTTTAAGAAATTTAATTAATGACGTCCATGGGATTTAATTATTCTTTCAGTTTCTTTTCACTTATTTAATTTGCAATCAAGTTTTTGAATCACAACTTTATAAGTCACACCTGTTCAACAGCAATTGAATTAATATCAGAAAGGTGTATTGTTATAGAACTTAGTTCAGTAGTTAAACTATTTATTCGTATCCGAAACAGACTTTGTAAATGACACTTCCATTTCTCCGTTGTTGTTTTTAAACTCTCAAATCAACATATTAACAAAGGACAACTAAGTCTAATCACAAATGGTTAGTTTACCAGTCGTTGCAATTTTTGTGAACATATCTAAAGATTTTTAAAAAAATCTAACACTTTTATAATTTAAATATCACTTTAGTAAAACTGGAACAGTATGGCCAAAAACGAGTGACCTGTGTGTGAGTGGTCCTGCGTAAAGATGTAAGAGAAAATACTTTTGGATACAGAAAAGAAAGTACTCTATAGGAACCTTGTGAGCAGTAGTTATCTCTGGACCTTAATGGAGAGTGCTAAATTACTATGCTTATGACATGGAAAAGTTTTATTACCGCAAATAAGATTAAAATAATAATTAGAATTTTTATTTCTAACCCAACTTTGAAAAAAGTCATATTCCCTCAGTGGCAGTTCTTTAATCTAATACCTTTAAACGAACAATTATTGTATATATATATACATAATCTGAATCTCGGAAACGGCTCCAACGATATTCATGAAATTTTGTATGCAGGGGGTTTCGGGGGCAATAAATCGATTTAGCTAGGTTTCATTTTTAGAAAGCGGAAATAAAACCGGGCAAAGCTCAATCATCCAGGTACTATTATTAAACCGCAAACAAAAAAATACTATAAATAATAAACCTAGATAAATACATCAAAAGAGTAAGGTGTCGAAACATGAAAAGGTAACATTTTCTTTTTTAATAGATGATGAAAATTTGGATTTATAATACTGGTTGGCTTCCAATTCGACATAATTTCAAAGCCCAATCCATGTTATAGTAATAAATATTTGTCATCGGTTTTTATTAAATTACCATTGAATTTTATATTGTTTATACGACCATAAAAAACAAAAAATACGCTATAGTTTCGAAAATAGCACGTTAAGTAAACTGGCCAGGCAGTAAGCACATATATTTCAATCAAATTACAAGTTTCTAATTCGTAACCATGCTTGCTAGAAAAACATTAAAGTAATTAGTTGAAATTGTAGGTATTATGTAATTGTATGATTTATGAGCTTTTAACTGCTAAACATTATTTACAAACAATTATTCCGAGTAAACTAAACTGATTCGTGTCTCATTTTCATTCTTAATCACATTTGCTCCAATTTTGCCACAGAAAATATATGTACATTTAATTTATACCAAGGTTTCTTTCACTGTTACAGTGCCGTAAATAATAACACATTTATAAAAAGTAAGTACACAAAAAAAAAATACACAAGCAACGTTTCATCAGGACTGTCTGTTGTCCGGGAGTTCAAATATAACCTAGCATGTATCCCCAACCGACATGAGCATCTGATGAATGACAGACTGCCTCGACGTTGTTTGCAATATGCATATCGAGCAGAAATTTCTTTACTGACTCTGAAGACAAAACAAACTGATTAAACCACACAATCACGATGTAACCATTAAAATGCCTATGTACCATTGTATATCCACCCTATCAAACGTCACGTAAAGCCGCAATACTGTTAAGGGTGTGAAGGTAGATGAAATTATATGATCAGT
Source organism: Callimorpha dominula (assembly GCA_949752705.1). Classification (NCBI taxonomy): domain Eukaryota; kingdom Metazoa; phylum Arthropoda; class Insecta; order Lepidoptera; family Erebidae; genus Callimorpha; species Callimorpha dominula. The sequence goes on from OX457007.1 coordinate 12,328,305, forward strand.
TAAAGGAACCTACTAAGCCCTACAAGTCTAACAGTCAATATGACCCTAAGCCCTAAAAGCCCTACAGCCCTAACTAAGTATGTGATAAAGAAATATATAAATAAGTTCAGGACATCTACACGATGCGACCTAAGGTTACAGATGATAACCAAATCATTATCTTAACTGGGCCGCGCGTGAGCCGGGCCGAATACTGAGTCAATATCCAAAGTTTACATTGAACAACAATCTTTAACAACAAAGAGTATCAAATAATATTTTTGCAACGGCGTGGACATAAGCAAAAATCATTTATGTAAAAATGGCAAGCCTTCTTTGCGCCCCATCTATGTCTCTCTTTTTGTCCAACATCGTTGTACAAATGTTCACCTTATCGTTAACAAATATCAGCCATACTGTATCCTGTGGCTATACCTACAATTATATAGTAGATATTAAGAGTAGTAGACACGGTATTAAGAGCATCAACTCTTACTGATTGTAAGTGATTACTTATACCAAATTAACCACACACAGATAACCTGTGCTATAAATGATTTCTTTATAAATTTCATGAGAACCTTTAGAACCTCAAATTTTCCGATAAGCTCAGAAACCTTGAAAGTGTGTGCGAATTCAAAACGTTCTTTTATATTACGATATTGAGAGACTTCAAAATGCTTATTTTAGATTTAGATCAAATATAAATAAATCTTTGATGAAAATACGATCACATTTCTGTCGTCAAAAGCTCAATAGCTTTCAGTTCACTTTTGCCGGAGTACTCACTTCTGCTATTACTTTACAACATCTTATTTACTCCTGTGATCGAATTTTATCCGAAAAGCGCTCAATTACCATCGTAACTGTTGATTTAAATGTATTCCACTGAGTTTTCTATCCAATCCTTTACCGTTGAAGTTCAAGATAGCGAAAAAATCAAAGCGTTATTCCTGTAAAACATCAAATTATCCAAATGAAAAATAACAATATACTTACATTAGAAAAAAAAACAAATAATAACTTAACAACACTTAAAGCAGTTTAGTCTTCAGAATCAAAATTTTTAAAAGAATTTTAAATATAATATATAATATGTTATGTACACTTATGCAAAAGCTCAAATGTACTAATAACGCCTCTTAACTGCTGAATGTAAGGGTTAAAACTTAAGACGAAAATATCTCATACTCTTTTATCTCAGCCATCAAGAATATGCTCTATTCTCTAAGGTAAACAGTATTTTTAGAATATATCGAGTTAGTATAACCTTACTTAGTTTAATTAATGTTTGTAATACGATATTAAATTGTTACAGGACGAAAGAAGTGAACTTTTCACTTCCAACGCTACGCTCATCTTCACTCGGAGAGCTCCGTGACGTCGTCAGTGTTAACAGCCTCGGTAGTGACGTTCTATGCCCACCTGTGCCCACGCATTACCGTTCGAATTCATTTAGTAAGTACCCCTTTCAATTTAAGCTTTCTATCTGATTTCAATTCAGCAGAGATTAACAATCACAAAGGCCGCAATGCTATCCACCGGCATTATAATCATGGCAGTAATTGCAAAGGTATTCGCATCTCGTATTAATTTCAGTATATTTTTTACAAAAATAATGCGATGAAAAAAAAATGTTCCGATTTGCCACGTTTGTATTTGTTTAAGAAAATATTACATTTACTAATATCGTAGTCTACGTAAAATGCAGTATAGGAGTGTAACTGTGCTGATGTGGTGTGGCAAATTTTTGTTTTAATGTCTTCTTATTTTATGTGGCTGTATTATGGTCTATCTATAAAAGCTGTTATACAGGAAGGATGTCGTCCTCCCTAATTACTTGTTCCACGTATTAAGGACTAGTCCAACACTCCGGCATTTGCCAGTCTGTCAATTGTATGCGTCGAAAGGATTGCCAGGAGTGCGCCGTTGAACCGAATTTTCCAATGCACCACTAATTATATTTCAAGAAATATTGACATATTATGTCAATGTGACTTGCTGAAGTTTACCTTCACAAATAGTTTAGTTTTCAGAATTTTATAAAATAAAAAACTTGTAATTACTTATTACTTGCGACACATGTTAGGGACTCTGTAATGGTCTTGTTATAAAAGATAAGAGAGACGAAAGAAGAAAATAGAAAATAAAATAACCTTTAAGAAAATTTACGTTTCAAAGTAAATCTATACTACTATTATAAAGCTAAAGAGTTTGTTTGTTTGGTTGAACGTGCTAATCTTAGGAACTGGTTTGAACTGAAAAAAAATCTTTTAGTTTTGGATAGCCCATTTATCGAGGAAGGCTATAGGCTATATAACATCACACTACGACACGCAGGTGAAACTGCGGGGACGACTGTCATTACATTACAGCCTTTAAATCTTTTAGTGATTTCAAACGGGATTCGATATCATGATATGATATTCAAAATCATGTTATGAATACAACTCCGACCGATTACACTTCAATTAAACGTATCAATGAAAACATCGTGCCGACTAATTATCAGTTCCCCATGATTACATTAATAGTTGTTGTTGGTAAGGAAAACTGCGGAATCATAAGAGAACATGTAATAAAGGAGTGATCAATGTAAGGTAAACCTGGGCAGTTAGCCCGGTAATATTTCCATTGGGACCGATATTTTTACGTCAATAAAGAATGTGTAACCCGCAGCGGTAGTTAATAATAAATGGTTACCTTGTTTATACACCCACGTTATTTAAATATTACATCATGTTATTTAGACTTAGACTGGCGCCGACTCAAAATTAGTTTATATAAAATTTGATAGTTTATGTAAATAAGCTCAATACTTAAGACTTAAGGTTTATTAATTTTTTTGTTTTTTAGTTCTTTTCGTCGGTTTAATTTTTTGTTAAAAATATTTTTTAAATTATCTGTTAAAACACTTCATCGCATTTGATTCCGTCACTAACTGATTACCTGACAGTTTTCCATAGAGTAGTAAAAGTAAAAGGTCAGCTAATTCATTAGTTAATGACTTATTGGATCTGGTTGGCTTTAGTCATGTAAAAAAGTGCAGTTAATAATTAAGCTTTTTTCAATCAATTTTAATATAATTATTTTAGCTTCTTAAATAAAATAAAAGTGCTTTAAAGATTTAAAACATTAAAATTGATAATGTAAAATAAATTTGACTTCTATGTCAACATCCCTATTAATTGGTATTTATCACAACACAGAAAAGACGAGGGTTAAAAAGCTCAACACAAAAGCAACAACAATGTTACACTGTGTTCTATTTGGGCTTAGGATCACCTGAGTACGTTTCAGAAAAGGATTGGTAATGCGTAAATGACATCGTCAGGGTTGAAAGTTTGTATTCGGACAGGTAACTAGTTAAAACTTTCTTCATTATAGATTCGGTTTTAGTTTCTCACTCATTATGTTAGTTATTCATTTGGCTGGAACTTAGGATTTCGAACTAACTGGTCCATCATAATAATATTTGTAGTATATATATATATAGTAATGCCATCGTTAATTTGCCTTTCTCGCCCATATAAAAAAAAATATTTTATTTTACTACTAAAAGTATTTTCGTAAAAGTATTTCACAAGTTAAATGAAATAAATCTTGAATTAGGGAAATGCAAAGCTATTTAGCAAATTTATCTCTAAGGCAAGAGTATATAGATATAATATATTTTAGAGATTAGTCTTTCTATCAAAACATGTATTGAAAAAAAATAAGTAAATTTCACCAAGTGGAACTCGTGGGGGAGCCATGCTTCGGCACGTATGGCCAATAACCATCATTAGATTGTATTTTTTAAATTTAATCAGGTGAGGTAGTGGTTAAATACCAGTTTATATTTATAAAAACACTGCGGTCTGTACTTTTTTTTTTAATATCCAAAAGATACAAGACTTTATGAGATCATTACTTTTTTGAGATACAGTCGCTTAACGACCAAATATAATAGGCATCCTTATATAATGAATACACCTTCACTTCAGAGACATACAAGATTAAAGGAAACAAAAGTCTGTATTTATTCCGGTATCTGCCACAGGATATTTTTATGTGTGTCTAACAGACCTTGGAGTACTAACTATGTTTTTGTTAAATGTATGTTCTTAGAAAAAACATAAAAAAATCGTCAAACACTTAGTTTTTATTTGTGTCATTCAAATCCAATATTTCGTCACATATACCAGAATGGAGTCCAACATAAGTAATATAGTTATGCCCTGACCTTTTAATCAAATGTCAACGAGATGTCAAGCGGGTCTGATGCATGCAACACCAATTTCGTGTGCGCTTTCGGTGGCACTACACACTAGCAAAGTGCTGTTTAACTATTCATTTAGATTTCGTGTATTAGGCAGTTCATCTCATCAATATTGAATGTTTGATTATATGAGTAAATGTTGCCTTTTAACTCAAGAATGTAGATAGAGATATGTAGATATGTACTCTAGGATAATAAAACAATATCATCGTAAAATCAGCATAAATTAGAAAACAATAAACTAAGATAAGCTTTAATCCTGTCTATTCCAACACTGCCAGGATGAGGCTATACTTGGAATGCTGTGAGAATATACGTAAGGAGAATTTCACTCAATATATTAAACAATAAGTTATCCTTGCACAATTTGATAAGTAACTTCTTGCGTCCGCTATCAGATTTACGACTCACAGGAGGATATACGGAACAGCAGTGATGTTAAATAACTATATTGTGTTCGTGAGGCGACCAGCACCAGTACGTAACAAACGCTCAACTTTGTTACGTGATACGTTTTTATTACTACCTCCAAAGTATGAAGCACGAACACAACCTATCTGCTGGAAGGCGCTTATCGTAACTACATGGACGCTTACAATAGCAACACTACACGCGCTTAAGATATTCGGGCACTAGCGCTTAGGATATTCGGGCTTAGGTTATAGGTGCGTGACAAAAAAGCTCTGAGGCATAATGTTGCAACACGGCATTGTAACATAGAGTTTTGAATGAAAATTGTATGTAAATATGCGCGCACTTGACGGTAACAAGTCTGTAACAAGCTACAGCTCTTTTCGGCGCGGTGATTGATCATCTTTCATTACACTTTAGTTAAATTTTGACTAAAGTTATTAGTTTCATTATTTTGACATGCATAAAAATGTGATCGCGTGACTAAAACCTCGTAGTGTGCTCCTGGCTTTAGAGTAAAGACTAAAGGCGTAGGAGGAACGGTCAGTACCACATTAAGTATATGGAATTATCTACTGTCGGAGAAGTGGAAACAAATAAATAGGTTGAGTACTCTAATGTCCGTTTACCATTGTGCCGATTTGATTTGAAGTTCCGTTGAATTATATATCTTTTTTCCATAATTTTTCGCAAGGTCGTAAGTCGTACTAATGAACTACTTTAACCATTCAGAAGACAACAGATAAACAGTACTATTAGTACAGTTTATTGTGATTCTATTATTGAGATAGCTGTTGAGTCTTATCCATTAAGTGGGTAGTATTCTTGATAGCATCGTAATTGTATAAAAAAACTGCATAGACGAAATACCTGAAATTGAACGTAAATTAAACGTATAAAATATTACACATGCTGCAAAGTAAGCAGCTTCTTTTATATACATTTTTAATAATAAATTCACTAAGACCATTTAGTCTATATAGTCCATACAGTATTTCATACAAAGTCAATTTATTTATATTTTACCTCGTATCCTCGTTCACGCCTTACGTAATTCTTTTACGGCCCGCCTACGTACCTTCAATGTTCGTGCTTAATTTTACAAACTTTATAACGTCGTCTTACATGGAAAACTTTTTAAGATTATACCGCATTGAAAGTTAAGGTAAATGTTTTTGTTACTATCAATATATCCTAACCTTCTGCACATAGCCGTATATCTAGAACTACATAGCTGTGGCTAAACATATTTAGAACTAGGTGCTTAGAAGTCCGTTTATTTTTTGTGTACTGATTTTTAAAGGATATGTGATACGTCAAGATTCCAACTGTAAAAATATATATCGGTCTGTTTTTCATTTTATTATAAAACGATTCTTCTACATAACAATTCCATTTGAAAACACATTGACAGTTAATAAGTTGTAACCAATAACTCTTACATGTTTTACATGTGTAATATATTGATTCGGATAATCTAATCCTTTTTTCTGTGTCTATTAAAAAAAAAATTAACTTTTAACCCAATCGCAAATAACTAGAGAAGAACATAGGCTCTTGTCCCAAAAATTATGGAAGCAACAATTTCCGAGCGAATTTAATACTGAACAAAAACTAGTACATAGGTAGACTAGACTATACTATGAATTTTCAAGGATTTGTTTTGAGTTGAGGAGTCTTGCATCTAAAGGCTCAGCGGTGCGCAACACGATAAAATAAGAAGTACATTTCCATGCCGGTACGCTTGGCTGCCTCTCAAAGCTATTTGCCATCACTACAAGTCGTTTCTCATTCTTCCGGTTTCTTTCTTTTCTTACCTGGCAAACGTACATACCAAGTATACAACGAAGAAATATAATGGCTTTTATCTTTGTGTAACTTGTTAAAGCAACATAATAATATGCACAGACAATTTGTTTTCATACAGTATAGTAATTAGTGCATCTATATGATTCACTAATAATATCATAGCGTAAGGAAAATTATTTTTATTAGAACTGAGATCGACATTGAAATCAAAATCAAATCATTTTATTTATTTATCTCTCACACAGAAAGTAGTTACAGAATCAGATCATAATGTAGGTGTTCATGTTCATTGTTCAGAAGGTGGATCTGTGTGAGAGGCTGGTATCTGTACTAGGTAAACCTGTATGACAGATTACCAGCCTCACCAGACTCCAGATAATGTTGCTTTAACAACGCGTTCAGTACAAACAATTGACGAACCGTGAGAACATCCGCGAGTTGGTAGAGGTTATTTGTGGGATATAAAAATGGCTTACTTTAAGGACTGCCCTTTGAGCTCTTTCCACCTTTATCAGGCTGATTTTGCAAGCGCCTCCCCATACTGACACAGTAAGATAATATGGGTTGTAATAAGAACAAGTAAACCATTTTAATAACATTCTTATCAGTAATTTTGCGTAAGTTTTTAAAAGTAAAGATTAGCTTGCGTGTTCGGGAAAAAAATTAAAAATATTTAATCATACAATTTTATCTTATGAATTATAGAAGTTTCGTTTAAAGGTAAAAAAACGTGATTGATCGTGATTGTACGTTGTTATTATTGACGAATCAGTTGATCACATCATTGTGACGTAAAATTTGTGTACGAGATACAGTTTGATTGATGGGGGCAATTTTGATTTAACGCGACGCGACACCTGAACCGAAGCTTTGTATAGGCTTTCGTTCGCACAAGAGTTAACACTGGCATACCCATTAACACTAGGCTATCATTCGCTTGACTTCCAAAACTTTGATAGCTAATTAACCGCTATAACGTTAATTAGGACTGAAATGTCAATGAATGTAAGCTTCCAAGGAACCTTATTATGCATTTCATTTTTTAACGGAGGAAGCAAAGCAAAGCAAATACCTACATGTTTCTTTATCTATCTTGGAAAGAAATGAATTGCGAAATAAATGGGGAAGAATATTATAGTGAGATTCAGTTTGCACAAAAAAAGAAGTTTGTTTGTAATTATTGTATTATATTACAATAATTACTTTTTAATAACACAGTAATATTACGTCTGGCAGTAATGTGAAATGTGTTGATGACTGACTTAAGTTATATCAACAATAGGCTGACTACATAAAGCTCCTTTGTCACTCATTGTTATTTGAATTTAATAAGATGATTATTAGGATTTTATTATCTTTGTGAACAAGGAAATATCCACAAAGATAAAGAACATCTAATTGGTGATTCGCACTGATATCAAATGAATTTATCTCAAAAGCTAACAAAAGACGATCGACAACTTTTGTTTTCTACCTGGCTTGTGAACTTGGAGTGGATTGTATGTTTAAGAAAAAAGAGAATACTGTTTAATCAGTCTTTTTTCTTAAAAGTTATTGGTTTTCACAACGGATAAAGAAAGTTATCGTTGTCAAAGCACAATCACTTTATTTATTAACCATGTTCAAAATGTTTTGTTACATTGATCTAACATCCAATTTAGGTTGTTATATTTAATTTTAATTATACGTTTTATCTTGTGTATTTGTTCGTTCTTTTTTATATAAAAGTATGGTCCTCACTTTTTAGATGTAACAAAGAAAACTTAGATTTTTGTAACAAGTTAATAAAATTCATAAAACATACAAAATAACACTCTAAAGCTGGAAAGGCATGTTAAAACCAGCGTATGTACTAAACGTTATAACAAACAAAAATACAACGAAAGATTTCAACGTATTTCGTGGATAGCAAACTGGTGCAGGCTATCTTCTTGAAAAGGGTTAATTCTACTATAAATTCTGAGTACATTACCTCAACGGAAACATACTACGACGTTTGAAAGTTATTTAATTCCACGCAGGTCCAAATTAAGCAATGACTAAAAGACTACGAACAAAAGGGTTTTACAGGATTGGCTATTTGTGTATTCGTCATAAGTGTTTATGGGCTACGGTGACTGTTTTCCGTGGTTCAGACTGTATACATTTAACACTTCAGACGAAAAAAACAAGTCAAAATTCTTTTTCGTTGAGTCTGTTGTTAATCAGACCGGTAAGATAATGCTTTTTAATTTGTATTGTGCGGAAAACCGCATTTAACAAGTACTACTGCCGTACTATTATTTGCCTGCCACTCTTATGTGTTGGTCAGATCTCAAAGACGGGGACAGGGTAGCCGCTTACAATTTGTGAGAAGTGTATTTGTGTGAAGTGTAAGTGAGAAGGGTTTTGCAACTCAATTTATTAAGAAAAAGAAAATAAAATAAGTACATAAAAATCGATGTAAACATCGCATCCTTGTCAACTTAGAAATTCTGTAGCCGTAAAATGGCAACTCTGGCATTAGCTGTTTTGTTTGTGGTATTTTCTTGCTCAAAGTTGCTACACAAGATGTTCAGAAATAACTACATGTTTACGAGTTAAGATCTTATGCTTTCATAATTTATCATAAGTAATACAAAGTTTATCGTAACGAATTAGGGTGTTTCGAAATACAAAGAAACGTCAACGAATTTAAGATTTAGGAACGGTTGAATAATTAAAATGGATTCTTCAAAATCTCAACGAATGGGTTAACCTATTGTTTGAAACCTTCCACAATAAAATTTTGCTTTTGTAACTTTGCTTCACGAACGTTTGCACAATGTTTCAATGAAATAATGCGGTATTATTTACCATCAAAGTTTGGTAAGGACCGCAATCATAAACCGTTAGTTTCTCGTTTTGTTTTTTCATCTTTCAAATGAAAGTCATGATTCAATAAATAATTCGCTTCACTTTAATGAAGTTACAGTTAAGTTAAAATGGAAATCACTTGATTTATTTGATTCTGTTGTAGTCTCTCATTTGAACAAATTTAATATGGACTACATTCGCTCGATATAAAAGTACAAACATGACGAATAGGGCACGCAACCCGGTTAATCGAATACCCGAAAAAAACTGACAGATTTTAGAACTCGATCTTTTTCAGTCAAAAATCCAGTTTTTTTTTTAAGTTTTGGTTTTTACTAAACACTCAAAACAACATTCTTCTATATTCATAAATGCAGCAAAAAAATTAAATAAAATACATGCATACTGCATGTTATATGTGTAATCAACTTGCTAACTGCTACTGCTAACTCCTATAGAAGCCAGAATTTTTACTTGGACAGACCAATAATAATTTTTCCCACTGTTTTTACATACTATAAAGACAGAGGGATTTGGTATTGGCATAGGGCTCTGTTTCCGTATTTAGACTAGAGTCTAGACCATTATGCGTTCAGATAAGGCTGACTAGTTGAGCCATTCTAGTTTCTTCCGAAAGCACAGAAGCCTTCTGGGGCATTCACAGGCGTTCGCATTTTTAGGAGCGACCTCGCAACCTCGACGGTACTTGCCTGTTGTGTGGCCACTCCAGATAGGTATGTCGACCCAGCAACCACTGAGCGCTTCACGAGTCCGTTGCCTTACCTATGACCGAAATTAGTTGAAGGGAAGTGGCAGCAGTATAGTTGGACCTGCCGCTAACGTTGTGGATCCCTTCCTAGCCAGCTCATCTTCGGCACCGTTCCCGAGTGAATCACTATGCCCTTTGATCCATTGACGAATCACCCCATTGGCTAAACACTCCAGCATATGGTAGCATTCATAAATGAGACAGGCGTTCATGGTGTTGCTCTTTAGGAAGGCCTTTAGAACGGCCATACCGTCTGATAGTATACGGATGTTGTACTCCGTTATACCTTTTGACATGACTGTAATAACGGCGTAGGTTATCGCAACACACTCACATTGAAATATGGAACTGTTGTATCGTTTATCAATTTTATTCATATTTTAAGCAGTGATCTAAAATCCTTCTCGAATATAAATGAAATGTTTTAAAGCTCTTCTCTAAAACCAAAATATACTGAACTAATCTGGTTTTGAATATTTGATGTCGATATGGCTGCAGTTATTGATTGTTTTATTTTAGTGCACGTTAAAGGATGGGTGACGGGTTTTATTTCAGCAAGCGTTTTGGTTATATTTATTTTGTTGACATTTCGTGTAAGACCTCTAGATAGCAGGCTCTTAGCGTATTGGTAAATTTAACACTCTCTCGTTTGTTGGGATGGTATATAGATGGATAGTATGAATCTTTTCGAGTAGTACCACTAGATTCTTCCGATTGATAGGTGCACCTACAGTTGATCACTAGAAGGGCATAAGCAACGAGTTTCAAACTCAAAGTTCCAACGGCAGTAACAGTTATATATAAACACAACATTCTACTTAGATATCTATACATAAACAGGCAATTAAGTAGCATTATCTCCTTTGTTTGTCAACTTATTTTCTTTTTTCTGTTTGGTAGCTATTTTTGCAATGCATTTAATTTCAATTTGGGTGGCCGACGTTGAGTAAGTTATACCAGTCAACTAACAATTTTGTATAATATACAAGAATTTCGAAATGTCCGTACGGGTCTATATCAAGTCAATATACTTATTTTTCATACTGAAGTTTAAAAAAAAACACGCAAAAGTTATCAAACGGAAGGTACTTTATGTTGAAACAAATATTATCGGTTCCTTACCAACGAATGAATAGTTAAAAAACAATAGAAAGAAGAAAGAAAATCTATTTATTTTGGTGCTAAGCTACAAGTTAGTTCACAAACTTATTTCAGTAACGTGTTAGTGATGTGAAATAACAATCGATTGTGGTGTTGCCAGTATAGTATTAAAACTAGATATTTATAAAAAGTGAATGTGAAACTGGTCAACCTTTTAACTTCAGAACTTCTTTCAACTTCAAATTCAGCTGAGTCAGCCATTGCTGCAGCTTTTCTATCTCTTCATATTCTACATAGCCTCGGCGAATTTATTAATTGAAGCTCGAGCGCAGAACTCAATTCCAAAATTATATAGGTACTATTTTATTTCATATTAGCTGTACCCCACGCGGCTTCGCTCATGTGTGCATTTTTATATATTTTAGGCGGAACACTAATTACTTTAAAAAATGAAAGGAGCCTAAGTCACTCCTTTAACACCAGCTATCTGCCTCTGAAAATATTGTTATGTTTGGTAGCTATTGACAAACTTTATCAATAACAACAAAATACAACAATATCTTCCACGCAGCTTCATTGGTAACAATAATTTAATTAATTGTGATTAAATGTCGACTTCTGAGCAACTAGTTTAAAAGGGGATGTTAAATCAAAGCATTCATTTTAGTAACTATTCTTATATCGATTAACTACCGTACACCTTTAACACACAAAATCCTCTTCTGTTATTAAGTACAACCTGTCACAAATAACAGGTAGACGACCTGAAAATATACCTTTAAATTCCACTGTATTCCCGTAGGTGCAATCTCCGTGTTATATGTCCTGTCATTTGTCGCTTGCACAGAAGGCGAGAGTTTCCGAAACCACAATATTTACCTGCATTGTTTTGCACAAACCGTCTTACAAATGCACCACGCTCTCTAAACTTCGCTTAATTAATTTTAAGTTGTCATCTTAATGGGGAAACAATATAATTGACTACTTACAGGTTTATAACTCTAGTCAACTGCCTTCAAAGATGATGATGATGATGATTATAAGGCTAAGTATTGTGTTATGTTCTGTTTTGTGTGCCTAAATAAATAAATAAATGATATGCAACTGATTAAAGATGACGGTTAATGAACCGACATGAAAGATCGATAAACATACATACATGTATAATACGTACATACATTTTTTTATATTGATAAGTAGTGTATTTGTAGTCGCAGAAAGTTTAGAAATGATTTATTAAACTATTGATCGGATTAGATGACTCGAATCGTGACGGTGGGTATTTGCTACTGGTAGTTAGCATGTAGATTTTCTTGAATTATAGCTAACACACTCTCGATCAAACTATCTTTGAAACAAAAAAAAAATCAAAATTGGTTCTTCCGTTTAGGAGCTATGATGCCGTAGAGAGAAACCCAAATACACACGTTAAACATGTAATAACTTTCTTTTTTGCGTTGGCGATGCATATTATAAAACCTAAAAGCCTAAAACTTAGTGTTGGGGTCAGCTCATGTAATATTATTTCTTCTATGCTTTTTTTAAATTAAGGAGCTATGTACATATGATGCCTGCGGTCTAACAATAATACCTACGTGATAATGGAGTCTAATAATTACCTGAACAATTTCTTTATGTAGAATTTTTGGTAAGAAAATATTTTTATTTTGATATAATGATAGTATTGAACAATGGTTACCACAAATCACTATGTATTCACATTAAAATTACTAATATATTTGAAGAGAGAAACAGAAATATATCTAGTACTAAAAACATACAATTAACTAGGACACGTTTCTAAGCAGTAATGGTTATTTGTATTATAGTATTTAAAATGCAGCGTTTGAGTTCATTATTCAGTCAACCAAACAGGTTTACATTATAATCGAATGTTTAAAATCCTGGCAAATTGAATTTATAACCTCGAAAGATTGTTTTAAAAATAAACCGACTCTCGAATTTCTCCACGTACACAAAAGATGTCCTAATTTGTAAAAAAAACATTCTCATAATACTTCCTTTAAAGCTGCTTCTCGAAAATACTTTTCATTCATTCACTTTTAATGCCTTGTTTAGTTGAGTAAGCATGTTTTTTAAATCAGTTAAATTTAATGATTCAAAGGGCCATGATTAGATGTTAATAAACCAATATTGCTTTTTTATATAGGTCTACTTTAAGTATAAGAGCATAGTGTAGTAATTTTCCTGCTACCTCGGTCACTTGATAATGCTAGAAGCTGTTTAGTGATGGTGTAACCAAAGGAACCTTATATTTTCCGGAGAGACAAATTAACCTATAAGGCTCCATCCCCGTGCTAATAATCACAGCGATTCGTTGCTCTAACAGAACCGATAGAAAAAAACACTGTTGATTGTGTTAGAAATACTTCAAAGGGCTTCTAATCTTGTAACTAGAGTATGTTTTTGAAGCGTTTGACTCTCTGTGTTTAGGGATATCACGTACGGAGTTTTACTGACAGGCTCCGATTTAGGTCACGGGACTGTATTCTTTGATGCCTAAAATATTTAAAGATCTTTTATTGTTCGTCATCATACGTTGATATATATATCTATCCAAATAAATAAAATTGAAGTGTATGTTATAATAACAGCATTTTTTTACTAAATGCATTTTAAGAAAAATTTGTCTCTCTGTCTGTTTGTTCCGGCTAATCTCCGGAACGGGTGTATAGATTTCCAAGGTACTCGTCAGATAACTGGTGTTATAAGGAGTGACTTAGGCTTCTTTCATTTTGGAAAAATTATAAATGATCCGCCCAGAGTATATAAAAATGCACACACGGAACGCAGCCGCGCGGGGTACAACTAATATGAAATAATAGTACCTATATAATTTTGGAATTGAGTTCTGCGCTGGAGCTTCCATTAATGAATTCGCCGAGGCTATGAAGAACATGCAGAAATAAAAAAGGTTCTGCAATGGCTGACTCAACAGAATTTGAACGGTTAAAAGGTTGACCAGTTTCACATTCGCTTTTTACAAAAATGTCTAGTTTTAATACTATACTGGCAACACCACAATCGATTGTTATTTCACATCACTAACACGTTACTGAAATAAGTTTTTAAACTAACTTGTATCTTAGCACATAAATAAATGGATTTTCTTTCTTTTTTTATTCTTTTTTAAGTATTCATTGAACGGTAAGGAACCAATAATGTTTGTTTCAACATAAAGTATCTTCCGTTTGATAACTTTTGTGTGACTTTTTTTAAACTTCAGTATGAGAAATAAGTATATTGACTTGATATAGACCCTTACGGATATTTCGAAATTCTTGTATATTATACAAAATTGTTAGTTAGGCGTAGTAACTTACTCAACGTCGGCCCCCCTAATTTAAATTAATTGCAGAAAAAAAGCAGCTCAAAAAGCAAATAATATCAGACTAAAAGCAGATTGAGGTACCTTGTGCACCAATATATTCTCCTCTCTAACTAAAATAATAAAAAACCAAACACTAAATACGCCCTCTCCCAACTAGAATTTTCTAAGCATCTGCGATAAACAGTATCTGAATACGTACAAAATTAAGTGCAACAAAAGCGAACACTGCAACATACATTATTTAAAATACTCCAGTGTAACATTCACAGTTGCGAGTTCCAAGTCAAACTTTGAATTTTGTATAATTATAGTTGTTGGCTATTGAAGGAATAAAAGCTTTTATTTTTGATGCATAAATTAAATTCGTGCACTATTTTAATGTTTGCATAAAATCTCCTATCCTATCGTTATGTTTACATTCGAACAATAGAATCATGCCCGTCTGAATACCAAAATAATTTGAGAAGTGTCTGTGCCAGATAAGCAGTCTAAAATATAGTTTGCTTCATTAAGATATATTAGACTATTAGTTTCAACTTAAAATACCCGAGGGAATGGATATATGGACCCTTTGAAGTGGAAACTATACGTGAGAGGTTAGTCCACAGTTATTTTGGGCTACGTTTCTGCTTTAAATTAAAGGGACTGAATCCTTTAATGCTAGGACGCCTATTAAAATATTAACATATATAGTTTTAATCGCTTTCTAGTCTCAAATATCATTAGGTCATTAGATTCTATGTAAAAAATGAATAGTTACGTGCCTAAATGCTAAAAGTTTGTGCATGCAACTTAAATCTTTAAACTGCAACCGTTTTAATTTTCGTTTTGAAAATAAATTGAAATTTTGAGGAATTTTGTAAACAGCTGCTTTTACTGGTGAGCAGGGTCTTCATAGCACCATGTAGAGGGGTTAGGGTCGCCCGTACAATTATAAATATTTGCGGTGTTTAAGCAAAAGGAAAATGACTAACTGGCCTGTTGGAATAGTGGTTAGTAACCCTGACTGCTACGCCATAGATCGTGGGTTCAGTTCTCACCCGAGTTTGGGTGTTTGTGTCCGTTGTTTGTATGTTTGTAAAGTCCCCCGCGTCACAGGGGTCATTCCTAATGCGGGAGTTGTATTTTTCAAAAAACCTAAAAAAAGTAAAATAATATAAGGTTCAGTCGTTTGGGAACTATGATATGTCACAAACAGATACACACGTGTAACTTATTAAACCCATATGTTTGCATCGGGGATAAAAAACTCTCGCTTTTAGTGATTAGTATGTAATATGTACAGTTTAGATTCCTAGCTAGTTTACTATTTATCAAGCAGAAGGATGTTTACAGAAACTGTATTCATTTGTTGCGAAGGATTCTATTTATTTAGACTTGTTGAAGTAAGCCATCAACTACACTTAACGTCTACCAGTTGTTCTACTAACTATTTAATGTCAGTCTTAACATAAAATAACTGAGACCCTTACGCTAATAAAAGTCAAGTTTGCAGACTAAATTACTTCGTCGCGTAACCGAAGTCAGTGTAGGAAAACGTATTTTTCTAACTTTATACATATACTAGCAGCGCCCCGCGGTTTCACCCGCGTAAGTCCCGATCCCTTAAGAATATCGGGATAAAAAGTAGCCTATATGTTAATTCAGGTCTCCAGCTATCTACATACTAAGTTTCATCGCAATCGGTTTAGTAGTTTTAGCGTGAAAGAGTAACAAACATCCATTTATCCATCCATCCGAACTTTCGCATTTATAATATTAGTGGGATTAAAATTAATTATTTTATTATTATCTCAATCAATAGCTAAGGGGGTTTTCGGTGGTAGGTGGTGGTTGGCTTTGAGAAATTTATAAATAAGAATTTTATTTATTACACTAAACCCTGCTTTACTAAAAAGAATACAAAATATTAAACAACTGTTTCCTACTACAAGTTTAATTTATCATGAGCTTGTTTAACATAAAAATAAGACATTGACGAAGTAATTTAGTTTCTACAGGGTCGTGTAAATTTATTTATGTTAATTAATTTTCCTAAAGGGTTTAAATTTTATTAGCTCAGATCACATGTATACTCAAGCACTCATCATTTACTTACTTAAAGTGAATATCTTTATTGCTTCATTTCATTTCACTTATTCTTCTTACACGTACCATCTTACGTTCTAAATAAAATAATCTTAACCTCTAAATAGTCTTTATTGGTAGAAATATTGTATAAGTCACTTTTACAAACCTTTTATAAATACCAGATTTACATCGTACTAATCCTACTAATATTATGGATGGTTGTTGCTGGAACCGATTGCGATGAAACTTGGTATATAGGTAGCTGGACACCTTTTTTTTTAACGTGAGGAAAGCTACGGGTAATACACACCGGGGCTATCGGTGAGGCCGTATGTCGGAGTTTAACCGACTAAAACCACACGGTACATTGGGTGGACCGTCGCTGCTACGGCGGTATGTCCTCAACGGGCGACCCAGCGCTAGCCCGGGGGATAGCTGGACACCTGGATTAACCCATAGGCATTTTTATCTCGATATTTCCATGGCATCGGGACTTACACAGGTGAAACCGCGGGACCCAACTAGTATAGTATAAATGTATGATGACCTTAAATTAATATCTTGTCTAATTATATTCCATTGTACTTTCTTCACTGAAGTAGCTGCACATTTAAAATTATATAGGGTACAGGTTATTATAATATATCTTCGGAAAGGGAACGGGAGAGGGCTAGTACTCTCCCGTCCCGAAAGAGAGGCACCAGGCGCCGGAGAGCGCAGAATGATCTCCGGCCTCATGAGCGCTGGCCTGGGGGTAACGGGTGAGGCTGCCCGCAATTCTAGCAGAAGCAGGGCCTGAGACGGTGGCGCGCCGTGTTCCGCGCGCGCCTCTTTAAACCGTAAGGGGGGCAAGGCCCTCCTCATGCAAGATCGTGGCTGCCTTTTGTTTAAGAAGGGACCAAGGTCTGCCGGGGTTTCGCGGGGACTTCCTGCCTATGGTATACCCGAGTCCCTGTCAATAGACTCATTTATGACGGAACACCGTGTGGTTTTAGTCGGTTCGATTCCGATATAAACTTCACTGGCAGCCCCGGTGAAGTGATGACTCGAGGGAGTTTCCACACATATTACTAACGTATATTAGTAACGCGAGCAAAACTGCGGATAAAACATAGTTTAAAACGAAGTAACACTCGGTCTATAGCGGTTTCAGGCGTATAAAGAAAGTAGGTCATTATCGTTTATTGGTATCTATAAAATGTTTTGAAATTCTTTTAGCCTTTGTAAGCGTGAAGGTTGGGAGCAATATTAATTTATAGATTCATAAAATGTTTAAATGGGCAATGAAGAAGTTGTAGATAAGTTAGTGAAAAAAAAAGGATGACGATATAAATCTCACTACTATTATAAACGTGAAAGCTAGTGAGGATCGATGGACGTTTGTTACTGTTTCATGTAACCATTACTGTAGGGATTTTGCTAAAACTTTACAAGAAAATAGCTTATACATTAGAGTAACACATGCTATCATTCATAAAGATATTGTGTAATTTGAGCAAAATATACCCATAGATGTAAAATTAAACAGGGTGAATCCGTTCGCGGCAGGTTGTTAGTAGTAAGTAGAATTTTCTTTTTTTGTTAAAAGGAATAAGCGTTTGTCTTCCATCTCACCTGATGGAAAGTGACGATGAAGACGAAGATTGTAAAATTGTAAATGCCTATCCATGAAATGAAACTCTGCTTTTGAACGTTCCAAGACTGTATTTGTCTGGAAAAATAAACGTAGGAAGTTCATTCCAGATTTTGGCGACTCGAACCAAAAAGGAGGTGTCAAAGCGTTTAATTCGACTTTTTGGTATGTGGACAATGATAAAGGGGATCGAACTTCTGTCCGAGTCTAATAATATAATGATAAGTGTCCAATACCGACGCTCAAAATAAATATTTCTCCATGTCTACATCAGTATGAGCACTTTAAAAGGGAAAGGAAAGGGTTTTTACACCGCTACTGTAATATTTACCTTTAAAAGTTTTTATAATTAAATAGCATCGCAAACCAAATTAGTTCGGACTCAACAGTTTTGCATAATTCATTGGATGAGATTGGAGACCAGAATACAAATGGCCTGCGGATGGCAGTTAATTAGGTTACATTAACATATTATTATTCATATCACATAAGCTCTTGCATAGAAACAAAACAGTCATTAGATAATCTATATTAATAATTCAGTCAAGGGGTACGGTAGACTCGATTGAAAGCTTACCTGAATAATAAAGCGTAAAATAAATAATGATTTCGAGTCGACAACGTATTATATCCACATAATTCGGATTGTCGAGTATTTTGTTAAATTCTAATGGAGCAACTGGCAGTCGCCATATTGGCCACTCGGATGCCATCTTGAGTTCGTTAAGGCCGATTCACACGTATATTTTGAGTTCGTTAAGGCCGATTCACACGTATATCTACCTATATTTTGTAAAAGATTGTGTATAATGAGTCACATTTCACCCTAGCGAAGCCGGGTTTTCATCTCGTATATAATAAATAAGTGGTGGTTAAGGATACTTCCAATCTTGGGAAAAAATACGTATTAAATGACTTATTTTGTTATGAGTTGCAGAAAATTTGAATTCGAGTTACTGTAACTTATAGTTGGACGAATTTTTTTTTGACGTAGATGAGTGGGAGAGGACGAAATTAATACTAAATTATTTGGATAATGTTATTGAGGCTTCTAACTAAAGTAACTTAACGCTTTAATGAAATTGACATGTTTGTCGCCACATGGAGATATCCACGTACTTCTGCTACTACTAGTACCAGGTACACATCATTTTCGTTCAATGTCGGTATGAAAACACATTTTGAAAGGCCTCATTAACAATGTTCAACCATGATAGCGTTTGGATAGATTTTATTTGCACGTAATCAACGCACCGTGAATATAAATATAAAGATATGTAAATTGAATACTTTATTTTACTTAATTTTTGATCCCGATTTAATAGTTTTTTCTTGAATACCATTTCCAAAGAATCCTGTAGAATTCAAATGTTTGTCAATGAATATGAAAACTTTCCGTAAACATTTATTATAATGAGGGTAAGATTGTGTTCTTACAAACAAAAGTGGGATTTAATGGCTAAAGCTAAATTGGATCGGACGTAATATCTAGAAAATGCGATACAAAAATGGGATTCAACGGTGTAGAATCTATATTATCTGATTATATTGCCGTATCCCTACGTGCAAATGGAAAATCACATTGAGTTTCAGTTTACTGGGAACATTTATAAAAGTTTACACGTACATGGTTCCATTAACTCGAAGTTTAATCACTGTATAAAGCAGTCAAGTTGACAAAAACTGTATCCATGTCACTTTATACTTTACACACATTACAAAAGCACTATGACCATACGTTACGGTTTTTTACTACTAATATTGAAACTTAATACTTAAAAAGGCAGCGCAAAAGTTTAATTGTAAAGTTCTTTCACAGTACATAATGAAATCGTTGCATCAGTTTAGATATGGACCTTTTAAACAGCCAAAAACATACTACGAACTGTATCATCAATTTCACGGGGCTATTAAATTCCCTCGTCTTCTCCATGATTTTCCGCTTTCCAGTCTGATCTCCAACTCTGCTAAATAGGTATCTGGTTTTGTTCTTATTTGCTTATTCTTCTAGTTCAGAACAGACGTTGTTGTCGTTTAATCTGGGAGTAGGGGAAGATGGGAGTAGGAGGAGAGAGGAAAAGGAGGGGAGAGTGAAGGGTTAGGGCCTTTTTGTGCATGTGGAAACCCATTTGGGCCGTCACCCCACCGAAAACCCCGGTGGGGTGACGGCCCGAGGGGGAGGCACCACCTCTGGGTAAAAGCAGCCCTACGTTTATTTTACGTTTACTTCCTACGTTTATTTTTCCCGAAGCAGCCGTGCCCGGAAAGTACCTGCGTCAGTCGGAAAGAAAGGGTCCCGTGCTGCCGCCTTGCCCACTCGATGATGATCGGCTGGAGCGCCTCCACGGCGGCAAAACAAGCACGTGGAGCCTCCAGTCGGGACGACCAACGAGCCATGGTGGCTCGGCGAGCGGCCTCACGCCACTCGCATACGTGTTCGGGCGTTGGCCGACTGCCGCTTCCCGCCCGGAACTCAGCCGTTCGCCGATATACTTCGGCGAGCACTTCCGCCTCCAAATCCCACGGGGGTGTCCCGGCCAACGCGCACGCCGCCTACGTCGACACGGTGCGGTATCCGCGTATGGCTCTAACCGCCATAACCCTCTGAGGGCGCCAGAGGCGCGCCCTATTCTGGGCGGTCAGAGCCTCCACCCACACCGGTGCACCGTAAAGTGCCATTGACCGGACAACCCCCGTGTACAATCGTCTCGTTGCGATGTTGGGCCCACCCAAATTAGGCAAAAGTCGCCCAAGGGCGGACGTAGCGCCGACCAGCTTCGGAGCAAGCTGCCGGAAGTGCTCGTCGAAGCGCCACCTTCCGTCAAGGATCAGGCACAGATATTTTATGTGGGCCTGAACCGGTACGAGGACCGAGTTGACCTCAATAGAGGCGCCTCCATCTTATCCAGGGCCACCCGTAAACCCAGCGCCTCGATGCACCCGACCACCAGAGAGACTCCCCTGGTGGCCAGGTGCGCCGCCTCCTGAAAGTTCACCCCCCGGGCTGTGACCAACGTGTCATCGGCGTAACAGATTACGCCGAGCCCGGGGGGGAAGTCGCCTCGAAGGGCCCAGGCGTACCCCATGTTCCACAGGAGTGGTCCAAGGACAAACCTAATCCTTCCTTCTCCCCCCCCACTTCCCCCTCCCCTCTCCCTCCCCCTCTTCCCCTACTCCCACCTTAAAGGCCGGTAACGCACTTGTGACTCTTGAGTTGCAGGTGCTCATGGGCGGTGGTAGTCACTTACCATCAGAACCCGTCTGCCGTATGCCCCCTATAACGTAAAAAATATATATATATATATTAGATTCGTGTAGAATCACACACAAAAACATTAATTATAATTAGAATTCTATATTTCTATAACATAGCATCCGTTTGTAGTGATTCATGCAAAATTGTTAGTTACAACTAAGCCAGAGCAGTGTTTTCTAATCGTGTACCAAAAAAGTGTTGATCAATGCGATTGACACGGGTCCCAACAAAAAACGAGGTTTACAAGTCATCTACAGCCGATGCCTAAACAGTACTTAATTAGAAAAAAAAAAATTTAAACAAATTACATCCGTATTCTAACTCTGTTGAGTATGTTTACTCGCAACATGAGAATAAGCAGTGCATGCATATCAAGATTAATGGCATTTGAAAATAGAAAAAGGGCACAACATTGTGAAAAATGGAGCATCGTATATTATACTCATTCTCGGAGATTGGAGGGAAATATTATAATGGTATACTTAAGCGCAAAAGGGAAGTAGGTTGTAGCGATAAAAAGGAAAAGATTACATCTACAAGAAAGTAGATCAGATATGTAGTTGTTATTTATATATTAAATTGGCGCAATTTCGTGTCCAATAATCAAATTTTCTAATTTAAATACACAGAAATACCTCCCCAATCACTAGTGACCTTTGTATAGTTATTAATTTCCAGTCAGTCTAGACGTTACTAAGTTACACATAGATGGATTTCGTCTAGTCTGCTATTGATGGATTTCAGAGTATTTAATACAGGTTATTTGATTTCAAATATTTGAAATAGACAGTAGATTCAGATTTTCGACTGAAGCATCTCCAGCGAAATAATAAGCGGTATTTTCTACTTATATGACTGCAACGTAAAAATTTAACGAATTTCTGAACGTACTTTTAAACATTTTTGGTGTCGACTCAAAATTATTTCGGTATTTACATTAGTTTAGGAGTTTAGTTAGGCTAAAAGGTTTATTTTTTATTATTTTTCGCTTTTCAGTTCCTTTCTTCTTTTCGACGTTTTAATTTATTGTTTTTTTTTAATTCCGAAACCAAGTTAGTTTAATATTAAAATAAACCTAAAATATTTTAAATTGGCATGCGGGAGTTCTTACTTACAGGTTAAGAATGTAAAGTTTTATGGATTTTAGCAGATGAAGATGTAACTTATTGTGGGGATGGGGTCTATGACTGAAAGAAGAATGGAGCGCTGTCGTCTATTGACGGCCTATAAAAATAACAAAAGTACTTCATTAACTTAACTGACATATTTAAAGTTTAACAGTGGGAGAGCAATGCTTCGGCACGTATGGGCCGGCTCGATCGGCATATCGATAAAGCAATGATTACGTTGTGTTTCGCCGAGCGAGTGAGGTTATCGGTGACCCTAATCCTTCCCTCTTTCCATCTTCCCCCCCATCTCTCCATCTCCCCTCCTCTCCTACTCCCACCTTAAAGGCCGGCAAGGCACTTGTGACTCTCGAGTTGCAGGTGCCCATGGGCGGCGGTAGTCACTTACCATCAGGTGATCCGTCTGCTCGTTAACCCCCTATTCCATAAAAAAAAAAGTTTGACATCGACTTGACGGCAAACGATTATTACAATCCATTATAACAATCGCACTTTCTATTTTCACTGGGTTAAATACTTTAAAAAAATTGTACAAATGAAAATAAAAATACTAATATCGCTATTAAAAAACAGGGGTTGATCGTAGAGGGTTGAAAATTCAGGGTTGTATGTATTTTCTAATGCTGTATCATAATAAAATAAAAAAAAATATCTAATAATTAAAAAAAAAAATTAGGGGTGGACTACCCTTAACATTTAGGGGGATGAAAAATAGATATTAGCCGATTCTCAGACCGGTAGGTCTGAGAATCGGCTCGGAATATGCACACAAAATTTCATGAGAATCGGTCAAGCCGTTTCGGAGGAGTTTAATTACAAACACCGCGACGCGAGAATTTTAAATATTAGATATCAGTAGAAAATATTACAGAATATATTATTATATGTACTGATTTATACACAATCTATGTTGTATGTGTAATTTGTTTAGGAAATTCAATTTACAAAGCTTTTTCCACATGCAGCGTTTCCTTCTTTCATTATTTTTTAAATCAATAAATTCAGGCACACCCTTAACATTATTATGACGAAAAATACATTTACCTATACTTGTGTCCATAAGTTTCGTCTTTTACAAAACGTTACCCAAGATAATGTCATAATCATATCATAATCATCATTTGACTGGCCTGTTGGTCTAGTGGTTAGTCACCCTGACTGCTGAGCCAGAGGTCGTGGGTTAGATTCTCTCCCAGGACAAATAATTGTGTGATGAGCATATCGTTTATTCTGTGTCTGGGTGTAGTTTATCTATTATATTATATTATATTATAGAAATATATAAGTATGTTAATCAGGAGTCTGGTTACCATAGGCTCTGCCTAGTTTGGGATCAGATGGTGTGTGAGATGTGTAAAGTTATTATTATTATCATTGTACTAATACGTGAAGAGAATTCTTTGTACCAATTTTTAAGAAACGTAGTAGTGTGAATTTTGGAATATTTACAGTTTATATATAGAAGAAGTGCAGAAAGCTAAAATTTTAAACAATATGTCTTACAACTTTAAAAATCACGTGAAAACGGTTTAATGAAATTACACGCGTC
Source organism: Callimorpha dominula (assembly GCA_949752705.1). Lineage (NCBI taxonomy): Eukaryota > Metazoa > Arthropoda > Insecta > Lepidoptera > Erebidae > Callimorpha > Callimorpha dominula. The sequence goes on from OX457007.1 coordinate 12,352,457, forward strand.
CAGGATATGCGTTGACGTGTCATGGTAAGTAAGTCTATACAATGATAGGTCATGTTATACTGGCCAATGAAAAAGTCTTGGTCGCAATTCGACCAAGACTTTTTTATTGACTTTTTCATTAAACAAAGAAAGGGCCCGAGTAGTGATGTTCCTACCAACTTCTATAACACTATATACGTATAAATCAACGTATTATAATATTAGGTCTGTACCTTAACAATTATATATAACATACACCTATGTATCAACAGCAATTCTTGAGGACTTATTACATTTAAATAATACAATGTATTTATTTACTAGCAACCCGCTCGGCTTCGCACGGGTAGCAAAACATATACCTATGCCTAGATTTTTTCATATCAGTCTGTTACGTTGAGCATGTTTGTTAGATTAAAATATAAAAACACTTGTGAAAATTTAACTACTGGTACGAATTGTTTGAGAGTCAATTTTAATCAATGTACCCAGATACCAAAAAGAGGCCTTACTTAAAGTTATGTTTAAAAGTATTTTCTAGCAATATTTGTTCGTTATTGTGTGTTAATCTTAGAAGATAGACATATAGCATTGGTATATTTTAAAAGATAGTTTTAAGAGGAATAATTCCGTAATACATTGTTTTCATATGACTGTATTGGGTGACGCCTATAAAGCTCCCAGTCGGCATGAATTTTTCCTACGTCTTCAATAATAATTGCCATATTTCAACAAATTTACACAAAACCTTAACGAATTCTACACTAAAACCTTTCTCATGAACCACTAAACCATTGGTGAAAATCCGTATGAAAATCCGTTCTTTACTATTGAAGTTTATCGCGTTGAGATAGATAGACAGACAGGCGCGGCGGGGTACTTTACTTACTGCAAATATATAATATTCTATAATACAATAAAATATGTTATAGGTACAATAGATGAATTCACTATTATATACGTATATAATATATAACTGAATCAATAATACCACATTACTAGACATATCTTGTGCCTGTAGCACCTATCATCGGTATCAAGCAATCTCTTGGGAAATAATATATGTCTACTCGTTTGGCCCGTATACCATAAAAAAAAAATACATTTTATAATAGTTCTTTCTATGAAACTTTTACGTCATAGAGTATGTAGACATAAAAAAAAAGTATCCACCTATTTAAAGACCACTGATAGCCAATCAGCAAGCAGGAGACAGTAGAAACAGCAAGCATTGCAGCATGTTTTTTGATTGTGCTGTTTCATTCACCTATTCCAAAGTAGGCAGAGACAACTGCTCTCACATACCGGTCACGATTGTCCTCTGATTCAAGTCTAGTCCAGAGGTTGGCCGAACTTTAGACAATTCAAATATGTCCATTCACCACGGTTCATAGATAACTTTAAGAAAGAACAGTTGATTGGAATTGCCTCAGACAAGTTTGTAAAGTGCAGGAAGTTTTAATGAGTCTCACAATTTAATTACAAGGATGCCTACGCGTTGAATAAGTTTTAAACATATTTTATACCTTGCTTGGATCTTTACTTATAAAATCTGCTCCGCAAAAAGTTTCCAACTCGATCGTTATCGCATTTTACGGTTAGTTTGATACTTTGTCTTATGGGTGTTAGAAGATTAAAGGATTTATACAAGATTTCTTTTATCATTATATATTAAAGTAAGTTTTTATTTATAGTTAAACATTGTCTCAATCTTTTGAATTACTCAAAAGAAATTTGTAGGCACACAAGTTTCAGCAAATATTTTTTATTCTATACTAATACTATAAAGCTGAGGAGTTTGTCATTTGCTTGTTTAAACGCACTAATCTTTGGGTTTTTTAGTCAAAAAGATTTTAAGATTTGAAAAATATTTTTTGTGATGAACAGCCCGGTTTTGCGATTGCTGCGATTAGGTTCAAAGATAATTATCCATTCCCAAAAAAGAGTTTATATAGACAATTCATTCTGGACAACATAGACGATAGTTTTAATATATTAAAAAAAAAACGGATGTATAAATTATGCTTTTAGACCAAGATCCACCGAGATCTTGGTCTAAAATCTATTTTGTCTATATATCTTTGTGATAGTGGTATCTAGTCCTACACCCTGTCTACATCAAATAATAATAATATCAGCCGTTTCTAGAAATATTTCAGTTCGGTACGATTCTCCTTCTATTATGAGAAGGATTAGGCCACAGTCTATTTCACTTTACACAGTCTATTTACAACTGTTATTCTATATACATTATAGGGACTCTCAAGTATCAACACTATACATGTTACAGAAATGTGTGGTAAAATATTAAAAGCGTAATGTGAAGCCAACTAGTTGATTTTGAAAGTGCTTTTCTGCTGTAGTTGCACGTTTCTAAACAGCATATTATGAATTTTCATATTAATTTCAATGCCCTCGCCCATAAGAAATATTAGCTTTATCGGTTAATTTCCAAGTTGAATTTGTCGGTAGATAAAATAATATATCAGGATTTTTTCAAAAAAAATCTAGTGCTTTACGTACGTCTAATATACGTCACTAAAATATGACCACACATTTCTGTAACACCCTGTTTTTATATACATCATAACAATCATTTTTTAACAAGCTCATTTCATCTTTACAAATCGTATAGGTGTTTGTCTTAAAACTCACCCCATGGAAACGGACGATGAAGACGAAGATACGAGTAGTACACGCCTATTCAAGAGAAACCAATTCACTCTACTCTTGAATATTGAAGAAAAAAGAACCAGGCAGTTCATTCTCGACCAGACCCAAAAAAAGAGCAGTCAAAAAATTAAACTTCTGTCTGCGTGTAATAGTACGATGAAGGATATGAGTGTGGTGTACGACAACCACGTGTGAATGTTACGAACACTAAGAGAAATGGACTGTATTTGAGATTTAACGAAAAGAGAACTAACTGAGGCTCTCACGGAGATGCCTAGAGAGAACGTCTCTCCCCTTCGATCACCAACAAATTCAGCGCGAAGTAGAAAACCCACTAACCTGTCCGCTGGAACGTCCAAGGCTTGAGGCTGCGTGATTTCTCGGCTAAGGTGGCTGGCACGACTGCACTTCACTGTAGATTGTCTGAGCTCAATGAACACACGGTGATCACCGGTAACCCCCCAATTACAGTTAAAACCGTTAAAGTCCTCTCTCGCGCGATTTTTGTTTCGATACTACTTTTTTTTCCGGTTGGTAGCGCTGTCCTCGTAGTCTCACGCTCACGCCAATCGAAACGCGGACGCTCATTGGTCGAGATAGCGGGGAATACTATCCGCGCCAAATTGAATGATCGAAGAGCGAACAATGAGGTTCAATTAATTTGAAGAGAGCTTTCATACTCATCAAATCGAATCCTATAAAAAACTGATAAGCAGGCGACTTATAAGTTTGAAGTTTACCTGTATAAGAAGCCAATTGTTAAAACACTTGATCATCACTGCTAGTATCACTATAAAAATGTTTTATCATCATTTCAGTTAAGGCATGTTCACTACTGAACATGAGGCTAAGACAAATTATGCAAAGAAAAAGGTATCATGTAGTAGAAATCCATATATCTTAGATATTCTAAACAAGTTTTACTTAAGAGAGGGATGGAGTAGCGTAATGTGAAATTAAACCAAGTGCCAACCTAAAACCAAGTATTCCATTTAAATCTCATACATTCGTACATATTTGGTACCTTGAAAGTATTTATCCTAATAACGGTACAATCCCATTTAATATATAGAAGTGTTTCGGGTTCCATGTTTAATTAAAATAATCAACGTCAACCCGTTTACACGTCGCACACAATAATAGGTTTTCCACAGCCGATTTAAGGATTTAGGCCACATGCCAATTAGGAGAATTATTTTGGGAATGTAAATATGTTTACTTTATATCGCAACTAACGAGAAAAAAGCATATAGGTATCTTACAAGACACACGTTCAGCGCTTTATAATTTTGTCAACTGAATTTGAGTGGGATACTATGCATTAGATATGTTACTAAAGTATACTTCCGCCTTCACCACTCTGTAGCCCTTATGGAGCATCTCTGAATGCTTGGTCAACTATAAGGTTTTGTTAGAATGTGATGTAATAAAGTCAAAACATTGATATTAGAAACACTTCTATATGGGCTTTTAAATATTTATAATTAAAAATCACATTACAACACAAGTTTACAAGTTAATAGATATTTCAGTGCCCCCATGTTCCACATCGACTTCAAATCTTCTAGTTTTCTTCTGTTTTCTCAAGCCTATTATTTCAAATTCAGAACCTAACTTCTACTCCCGTATTTGCCACCACTCACATGTCAAGAGTGTCGCTCTCGTGACATAGGGACCGTTATACGTCCTTTATAGTATTAGCTTAATTAAAGAGATAAACTTACAGCCTACAATATAAGTCCAAAGTCAAAAGTAATAATAAATGAAGCTTTTGAGTTTGATTATCCGTAAGTGATTAACTGTCGCGCGTCCGGGAAACCATATTAGTGGTACCTGTAATCCATTGATGGATTTTTCCAATAGACTTATTGAATGAAGGGACTTTAGTGGGCAAAGGGATCATTAAGTGTTAATGTGTAAAAATCGTAGATATATGATGATTTATAATTAACGTTATTATATATACTCAGGCCATGGGTGGTTGATGGGTTTGACACCAGCAGAAGGAATCAGCACAACACTAGTAGTGTTTTTAATTGCAATCTTCTCCAGGTTTTTTTGTTTTTATTTTTATGGATAATGCAATAGGCGTTTGATTTCCAACTCACCTGATGGAAAGTGACCATGAAGACAAAGATGGTACACGCCAATCCAAGAGAAAAATATTCACCCTATTCTTGAATGTTCCAGATTATATATTTTTTTAAATAAATGCAGGCAATCCGGATTTCATTACAGACTTATGCGATTCGAACCAAAAAGGAGCTGTCAATGCGTTTAGTTTGACTTTTTGGTGTTTCGACAATGAAAGGATGAAACCGCTGTCTGGGTCTTATAGTCCGATGAAGGAATGGTGAGGGTTCAATTAGTTCGAAGAGAGCTTTTGCACACCCACCAAAGTGAATCCTATAAACAACCGATAAGCAGGCGACTTTACGACGATGCTCAAGACATGACATACAAGAGTATATAGTTCCCCATTCGTGAGCACATCGTCGTATTTAGTTGTTAGGGATGGTGAAGGTACTTGAGTCAGACCTCTCTTCATTGTATTCTGCCGTAGATCCTTTCTATATATTTTTTAAATCTGGTCTAACTACAATACGCCATTTTTTTATAAGGTGGCCGTAGTGAAGCAGTAGGCAAGCGTAGGTTAAGATAAATAGGGCATTAGTAGGGTATAAAAATAAAAGATTGCGGAAAAACGTTTTTTATTTCAATAGCAACACTTTGATACTAAAGAAAAATACTCGGGACATCTGTTTTTGTATAAAAAAAGTAATATTCCTTTTTATCTGTGCTTATATAACGGAAATAATAGGAAATGGATTTTGTTGCGAAGGACGGAGTAATTCACGATGTGCGTTTACCTGAGCTTCGGGCTACAGACGATGTATTTATTTATTTTGGTTTCGTGGTAGTCGAATATTTGTTTGATGATAATATTCGGATATGCCACTATAACTTTCTCACGTCTTCCAGTAAAACCTTTAGATCTCAAATTGAGATCAGTTACTTTAAATTTTTTTTTTGGAAAATCCCTTCCGTAATTTTTTTTTCTAACTTCTGAAGTAAGAGAAAAATCCACCCCGTATTTTGAAAGTATGGTATATTTTCCGTAGAATATTATTATTTTTAAGTTAGCAACGTTCTTAAAAACGATAGATCTGAGGCCTACTTGTTAGATTTGATTTTTATAGCGGTCCTTTGATCTAATATATGGGGAAACTCATTAAATCCAACCACTATTCAACTATAAATAAATAGGTACATAGTATTGTACACTCTTAGCTACTTGTCAGATTAGTTTGACAATTTGTTTTTCTATAATCCAATAGTAGTGTCGCTATAGGTTAATAAAATTATCCCTTCGCCCATCAGAATAACTTGTGCAAAAAACTTATTGTGACGTTGCCACCTGTGCGCGAATGTCCTCAATGCCGCGTCCTACTTTTCGTCCAACGGATCATTAAACACTTTATCTAGCACAAAATAATTATGTCCTTATTTCTATTATAACTAGATATTTACATCTAACTCATAGATGACTATCAAAAAGGCTACATAAAATCGTTTTAGCGTCTAGGTGGGGCAAATAAATTATCCTTTTTAGTTTTTGTTTAGAAGTTCTATATATATATATATTAAGTTTGCGTAATCCATTTTTTTTAATACAAACTTTGCAGAGTAATTAGGTACTTAACTTTTTCACAATCAACAATATTGATTTCACAAATCGTTGTAAACGATGTAACAACATGTATTTTTGTGAACAGAAAAGAAGCATAAAATATAATTTAAAAGTTAGAGGCATACTCGTATAACGATCCATATTTTATTTTTGATATGTGAGCCCTTTAGAATATATAACCGTAAAACCGAAAAAATAGCCCCTTAGGGGGTACATTTTCACCACCACTTTTACACAACTCCGCCGGGGAGAAAACTTAGGATAGTGATATTGGGCTATAAATGAAGTCATCAAAACTAACTAACCTTTGGTAGCAATTATTTCCGATTTGGCGTTTAAGCCTACTGGTTTAATCATGGAACGCGAAAATTTTAAAGTTTAGTGATATAACAACTATCCTCAATTGTTTTGCTCTATCAGATCAGGTATAGTGGCGCCAAATGGGTTCATTTGCTTTAAGAAGATCTTTTTTAAAATACCTGACTACAAATCTATGAATAACCAAATATGAAGAACTTTTTCTATAATTTATGAATGAATGAATATGAATGAATGAATAATCAAATTAGAAAATTAATATTTTGACAATGAGTGCCCTTGCTTCTAGTGTGTTTATTAAAAAATATATCTGAACGTATAAACAACAGTTAGAATGTATGACTTTGTAACCTTTTACTTTCCAAATCTAAATTTTAACATGTACATAATTATTAACAGTAGTTTCACATTCCATAAGAGTAATAAATGGAAGCCTATATACTGCGAGCGTATATAACACAATATTCATTACACGTTAAGTCCTTTATGAGATAGTACAATAGTTCCACTAAATACACACGAAGATCCATGTCACCTAATATTAATTCATGACGTGACGTCTTCTTAATTAAACAATATTATGATGCAGGCTTTGTGAACACATTGGTATTTAATGCCTTTGTACTGTGATTATTAGAGCCTTTGTTTATTAAGGGTACATAATACTATTTAGAAATAAGCACCTTCACGATATAGGAAAATGGTTATACTTACTCAAAGTAACCAATTCTTACATTATCTTACATTGTAGTTCCTTACAATGCTACTTGATATTTTCTCCTAACTCATTCACATAATATATGGACTCATACACATTTTTCTTTACATGGAATTTTATATGATATGAAAAATAGCTGTTTGCGGATCGAATTAATATGGCCCGCGATGGGCAACAGTCAAGAAACAAATGCCGCAGAAATGAACTTCATATTTCGCAATGCAGTGTGGCGCGAACGTATTAAACGTCAAAAACCAGGTGACGAAAAATAGAAAGTAATACAATGTGTTTGTGGTTGTTTGTTGATTAGATTTAAAAAAAAGAAAGAGATTCTGAGATTGAGATTTTTGATGACGTCAGACTTTTTAGATCATAGAGGTATTTATTTACAATAAAGACGTGCCTTTTTATTATTTTATTAGTACGAAAACACTTGTTTTTGTCGTGTGGAAACCCCTCGGGTCATCACCCCACCGGGGCTGCCACTCTATGTAATAATATAATATAGAATATAGTTTTTATTCTTTCTCATACATTGACATTTAGCAATATATACGTATATATTTTGTACAGGAAAAATCCTGATTAAAGATAGGTGTTGAAACTAAATTCCAACATTTCATTACGGACACCAGACTGCACTTGGTCCATGTAAAATTCAAGAGCAATTTTCTGAAGTATATTAAACCGGAGAAAGATCAGACTTGAGGAAATTTAAAATTACAAAAAAAGAAATTATACGGTCCAATTGAGAACCTACTTTTTTTTCGTCGGTTAAAAACAGAACAAGGGAATCATAGATAGATAGATAGATAGATATAATATTCTATATTGTACACCATTAATTGACATGAATTGAAACAGATCATAGCTTAAAATTAGAGTACAATGGGCGGTCTTATGACTAAATGCGATCTCTATCAGACAACCTTTAGATGGAGATAATAATAGAAGTATTAAATAAAAACAATAGTTGATAGCGTACTATATTGAAACTACAGACAAGTATTTACGAATCATAACACAATAGAAAATGTTTCAAAGTTTTTTTACTAACAATTAACTATTCACTAGGTGATAAGCAATTCTCATTGTCTGTCGGAGTCAAGACGACGAGGTAGACAATCTCTTAGGTAAAGTAATTAGTATTAGTTCTACATGTCCACGGTCACATACTCATGTAAAGTAAACCAAATAATCTGCGACCGGGTCGTAAAATCAAATATTGGCTGATAATGGTTTATGAAGGTATTTGGTAGGATTATCTATTGTTAAAATGCCAATCACGAGTAAGACTTAAATTTACAAGGGCTGTTTAATCTTTCCTTGTCAATTCTGTATAAATAAAGTTGAAAATGTCTAAATGTAGTTGCAGTTTAAGAAGAATAGAAAAGTAGTTATTTACTTATTTGAGATTCGCATCCTAATCTTCCACGCCTTTTCCCAACAAAGTTTGGGTCGGCTTTCAGTCTAACTACAATACGCCCGGACTTTGATATTGATATTTTAAGCGACTGGCATCAGACCTCCACAACCCGAGTACTAGGCGATATCGAAGTTCTGTAGTTAGACCAGGTTGTCGGACTTTTTAGGGCTCCAACTACCCGCAACGAATGCCACAGATGTTTGTATGGCACCCGGGATCGACGGTTTAACGTGCTCTCCGTGGCACGGAGGCGTCTCAATGTGTTAAGAATGGTCACCCATCCTAGACTAACCTGGCTAGTATTACTTAACTTTGTAATATGCTAACCTACTTGGTTACCACTTAGCCACGAGCCCTTCAAAAGGACACATTTACAATAAAAAAAACATAATATATATTGATTAAGCTAAACCAGTTCATAGTTCACTGTGTAACACATTATTAATCATCTATCACATTTTCGTTGCATTATTTGATTAGCTGCCCTTTCTAATCGTAAATGACGTATGGTGACATCAGAATTGGTTGGCGTGGAAGCTTAATAATCAAACAAACCAACTAACAAACTCACATTCGCATATTAGTTTCACTTAAATTATTTCTTACAAGCACATTATAATATTATATTATACGTATAAATATACATATTCGTAATGCAATATATAACACGTATGTAGTATTAACAAACCTACATAATAATCAAATATGATTATTGGTGCCAATCGACTTTAGCTTTGATCGTCCCTTAGTATTCGAATATAGTACCTATTATATAACATGAGACGATCAACGACGGATATAACTATTTGGATTGGTACGAGTCTAGTATAATAATATGTATCAAGTAGGTTTATCCGCAATATATAATGTTAATAGTACTGTGACATTCTTAATGTCCTGTATTATTATTATTAACTTTATCAAGAGTCGTTAAACCGCTAGCTCTACGACATAACATTTCTCAAATTACCATTAATTGGAGTAATTTATAGAGGATGAAACTGGACGCTCTGTAATAAGCCTTAGTGCACAATAGAGGACCTCATATAAGGTAAACTAAAAATATGAAAAGGCGGTTTTACAGTATATTGCAATCAAATAAAATAATAATGACAACCAAATCCTGATATCACCCTATATTATTTACATTTACAACGGATAGTCAATCAACTGCAACAAATGCAACCACAACAACAATTTGAATTTCCGTCCATAACCTTCTCTCCTTACTGCGTTTCCCTTTCAATATACTCCCAATTTTTATTAAATTTTCCCAAAGTGCCTGGTGAACATCAATAAGCTTGCCCCCTATTATGGGAGTAGGATAAAAATAATAGTTGGAAAAGTGTGGGTGTTTAATACGCGTCTGTCTACCCCATCGGGAATACATGCATGACTTTATGTATGTATGTAGGACAATGTTTACTTCGTCGTCTTGACTCCGTGGACAAATATCCGTAACATAACGCTGTACCCCTAAGCTGCAATTCCGAGTAATCAAGAACTTGTTTACTTCTTACTAACTTTTAAACTTTCGCATTCCATTATATACTTAATTATGTATTTATTCGAGAATTAACGCGTTCACGAAATAGGTATTACATACCTTGGAATTGCCTGACGTTTCGACCAGGTTGCACTGGTCGTGGTCACAGGCTGACTGGCTCAATGGTGCACGCCCTCCGTCGTCGAGATGGTGAGATAGAAGGTTCTTCATCCAACCGCATATTTTCGTCATTTTTGATATTTTTGTTTCGTCATACTATACTAACAGTGTCCCTATTTTGTAAGCAAACCGATGTGTCCTTACTTTGGTGTTTATCCGACTGCGCATAAAATCGAGGTGGCATATTTTTTTATCATTGGATTCCACGGAGTAAAAAATTTAAAACCATCTTCCCGATTGAAAGTTTTGTGTTTTTTAAATTCAATCGCTTCACGTACAACTCTTGAGTAAAAGTGACGTTCCTTCTTACCAGCAATAAATAGCGGTTACAATTATTGTTTTTTTTTATTCAATGAGTTATTATTAATAAAAAAATATACTTTAGAATATATAATGAATGTGAAAGAAAACCAAATAGCCTTTAAGACAAAGAGTTAACAAGTGTTTCAGTGGTTACTGAGTATGTGGTGCTTTCTAAGTATGCAAATATGTAAGACTATGCATGCTTTAGATTCAGAGCTGCTACAAGCCTCGAGACACCGCAAGTGTGTGCAAACTTTGAAGAAGTATGAATTAGATTTAAACTACTCGACGCTATTTATACGTGTTAGACACTTAAGTTTCTAAAGTTTCCTACAACAAAGCTGGGAAGAAACTTTGCTCTTTGCTGCTTTTGAATAAATATAACACTATACATCATACTGGTAAAAGAATACCTTGAACTTCCGTATCTTTAAATTTTAATTAAACCTAATTAAATCAAATTTACTCAAATGTGGTTCGTTTCCATGTAAGGTATTTAAAACTAGTCCAGCCTATTTGTCAAATTATGGCATGCAAATTAATATTAAATAACTAATTATGAAACTAAATAATATTAACTTTCAATAAATTATTACCTAAATGTCTTTATCAGCACCAGAATGCTCTATGTACGTTAATCCCGACCTATTTTAGCCTGCTTACCTTTTACATTTTTTTTACAGGACCTTATAGAATTAAGTATGGTTATTACCATGTTATGATAAGAATTATTCTTGCCAAATATGGTCATCACCTGACAGTAAATAACGCCGCAGCTTATCCTCTTTTACTGTACCCTTATTCTGTATTTTTTACAGTTTCTGGTTAAATATTGAGTACTTATTGTTGAAAAGAAGAAGACCTGAAAGATGAAAGCCAAACCGGTCAGACCAGGAGTCTGCTCCGTGGGTCAGACCTCAATTGGAGATGCTTTGAACGCTAGTTTAATAGTCTAGTGTGTTGGTCTAAGATTGATATTCAATAAAGGGGAAGTTTTGAGAAGTAAGCTCGCGTACTTTATGTCCTGTGTGTGAAATTGTAATTTCTAAAATGATTTATTTTGTTTTATTTTTATTCTAAAACTAAATGGAGAACTAAAGATTGTAATCGCTTATTGTTTTTATAACCTTAGTGTTTCAAATAGGCAAACTGCCACCTGAGAGTACGTAATACTCTTATAATACTTACGTATTAACTTTATATATGTGTATTATAAAATATATCTTTATTTTATTAGAAATACCCTAGATATATTTCATTCCCAAGAAATAAGTATCTAATCCTGGCCAAAATCTTCAATTCTGTAGCAAAAGATTTAACGTAAAAATAAGGAACACAAAAATCCTCTTTGTCCTCGTAATTGCCTTAATATGTATTTTACTCTAAATAAACAGTGTAGAAAGGCAGCTTTAGTACCTTTGGGCATTTTCAACCACTCAATGTCAAGGTAACACAGCAAACAATTTATCTCTTTGTTGTATTTTAGCGGTTTGTGTACTTTAGGATCGATATCAAACAGTAAAAGAATAAATAAATATTACAATAAAAATCACAACAACAAATGCCAATAAGTGGATAATGCATAGGGCACACTGAAAGTTCTGCAGATCTTGAATGTTTGAATTTCGAATGTTATATTTTTTTAAACATAAGAAACTCAATAATTAAATTTAAAAAATGCCCAGAAATCGCGTGTCAATTGTTTTTATCACAAGTTGAAGTTTGTGGTCCGTAGCAAAAATGAAATTAACGCGAAAAGATTTTAGGGCGATGAATTTTTATGATTTAGATTGCAATGTTCGTCTTCAAAATGCTTTTGGGAGCGAAGCACCTCGTTTGAGCACCGTAAGGCGTTGGTTCACAGAATTTGATCGTGGCTGTGTTCCTCTCCATGATGAAATTCGTGAAGGTCGGCCCTCAACTGCGATCCATGAAGAAAATGTGGCTACTGTCAGACAACTAATTAAAGAAAACCGGCGTATCACCTATGAGGAGATTCGAGGTCATTTGGGGATTGCTATGAGCCAAATTCAAGAAATCTTACATCAACATTTAAAAGTTAGAAAACTTTGTTGCCGCTGGATTTCTTATGAACTCACCCCAGAACAAAAATGGACTCCTATTGATTGGTGTAAAAACTTTTTGTTAAAGTACAATCACGGACGTTCAAATGCTGTGTATGACATTTTGACAGGAGTTGAAACATTGATATATTGTTACACGCCGGAAAGAAAGCAACAGTCTTCTTTATGGGTTTTCGCAAGTGACAGCAAACCAATAATTGAGGCAGGCGAGAAACGTAGGCAATAAAGTTATTGTGTTTTTTTTCTCCCGGACGTGTCCTGTCTGCACGATCCCACTTGAAGAGCAAAAGACAGTTAATGCCGAGTGGTACACCACCGTTTGTTTGCCCAGTCATCATCCTCCGTGCCTTTTCCCAACTAAGTTAGGGTCGCCTTTTTAGTCTAACCACGATACGGCCGAATTTCGATATTTTACGTGAAGCGACTACCATCAGACCTCCACAACCCAAGTACTAGGTGATGTCGAAGTTCCGTAGTTAAACCTAGGTTTAGGGCTCCAACTACCCGAAACGAATGCCACAGATGTTCGTATGGCATCCAGGACCGACGGCTTAACGTGCTCTAAGAGGCTCAATGTGTTAAGGATGGTCACCCATCCTAAGACTGACCTGGCTAGTATTAACTTGGCTAGTATTACTTAACCTTGTAATATGCTAACCTACTCGGTTACCACTTAGCCACCAGCCCCTTTGTTTGCCCAGTTTCTTTGAAAAAGTTAGGGAAAAACGACCAATAAGTCGCATCCTATTGCACCATGACAATGCTCTGGCGCACACCTAGAACAAGACAAAGTCATTTTTTGCTTCTGAAAAGGTAGAGCTAGTGATCCATCCCGCACATAGTCCAGCCCTGGCACCATGAAATTTCTTTATTTTCCCATTTAAGATTTGAAGAGAGGTATGGCATTTACGGGGCCGGAAGAGGCTTTCAACCAGCACGTGAAAAACATGCCCTTAGATCAATGGTTATCATGTTTTCAAAAATGGTTTAACGTAATGTAAAAGTGTTTAAAATGTAATGGAGAATACTTTGAAAAGCAGTAAATATATATACTTTGGGAGGGTAAACCGCTTCGTTAAGTAACGTGTTACGGCGCCAGTCTGTCTGGCGTTTAAGTTATCACGTCTGTCGGGCGTCCCGAGAGGCACACGTTTTTTGTTTTTTTATTAATTAGTTACGCAAAACTTTCAGTGTGGGGTACACTGAAAGTTTTGCGTAACTAATTAATAAAAAAACAAAAAACGTATCATTTTATCCGTAGACCGTTTCTGACTAAGAAATAAATGTAACACTTTTACAAACATCGTAGCATTTGCTACGTAGGTTGGACTACGACGTAGAGGGCATCTACGTGACAAGATTGCAAGTTCTTAAATAATATTTACTCGGTAGACCTTTTACTAATACTATATTTGAGTTCTATTGGTATTCTATGAATGAAAATGTTCTGGGTATGTTGAAGAACCGAAAATTTGTTTCAAGAAAGAAAGACATTATCGCAATATCCAACTGGAGAAAAACTTCTAGCCAATAAATAACTTTTACATTTACATAACATTAGTTACTTCGTGTTGAAATAATCTTTAAAAGTATAGTCAAGCTACATTCACTGAACAATGTAGTACGAAATTGCAAACAAAAAAAATTGCCGCCAAGTGAAGGCTCACTTAGTAAGAAGCGCCAGAAGTACCGATCAATGGAAAATGCACTCTTGAGCGTATTCAAAAGGCACGTTTTACGCTACACCTGCACCCATTAGGAGAATGTCACTAGTAACGTCGTATTGGCGAATCAGGATTAAAGTTAATTAATTCATTACACATTAAAATGTCTTGTTGAACTTATGTAGTAGTATTAATTACATTTTAGTAGTACGGTACTAGTTACATAGTAGCAGAGGTCCTTGCGGAGGGGTTTAAGATTGCCAACTAGAGAATAGTTCCCATATAGACCTTTATTGTTGTCATCTTATTAGTGATAATGTAGTATAATATAGTATATAGAGATACTATTATTTGCACTATATTATTAGCTATATAGAATTAATATTCGACGCCGAGCATTGCCTGGTATATAAAACGAGCAATTTCGAGCGCGTTAATAGATATCGTCTAATCCAGGGCGAGTTATCGTAAGCCGCAAATTAAGTGAAGATATTATCAAGCGCACTTTTGTTGATATGATATAATATGTTATTATACTTAGCGGGTACGAAAGCTCTGATGGGGGCTGAAGAAGAGCAAGCTGGGATCAGAAATTCTTGATCGTGTAAATTGCTCTATCGTATCTGCCTAGCCTGGATGGGAATAAGGCGTCAGAATATGTATGTATATACTTATATTTACGTGTATTAGGTTGTCTTGAAATGTTAAAAACACAAACTTAGCATGTTAGTTGAAAATACGGAAAAGAAAACCACCGTCTAAATTTTGTATGATACTCGTAGCTACGTATACAGTATCATAATTAAGTATCATTATTTTTATAAATAAAGGTAGTATAATCATATTTAACATGGTTACTTGAAAATTGCCTCGTCTTACAACCGAAAAACAATGTTTTATATTTAGGTAATATTTTATATTATTATTTTAATTATTAAAAGCAGTAATTATATAGTCAAATTTATTTAAATTCAAACAATGTTCTAATCTTACTGTGACATGTTATTTTAGTAATATTTATTACTTGTTAATATTTATATTGATTTCAAGGCAACAGCCAGCGCTGGTTACAATTATGCGACCTTGACCTAATAGTACTGAAGGATTAGGGAATCAATTTCCTTCCATTGTTCTCTTCATACCTACATTTCTCATTTGAATATACTCATACATTATTAGACTAGCCTGTTGGTCTAGTGGTTAGTGACCCTGACTGCTAAGCCAGAGATCGTGGGCTCGATTCCCACCCAGGACAAATAATTGTGTGATGAGCACGATAATTTGTTCTGTGTCTGGATGTAATTTATCTATAATATATGTATATGTATTTAGAAATATATAAGTATGTTTATTAGCAGTTTGGTTACCATAGTACAGGCTCTGCCTAGTTTGGGATCATACAGCCGTGTGAGAGATGTGTGAAGTTATTATTATTATAATGTCATTGGTAAAAAATCATATAATATTTTATTCCAATTTATCAATCATTCTAAATCCAGCTATTCATAGATTTATACTGATAACTGCATACATACATATATATCTATAACACTACGACATTAACCATATGTCCTTGGTCTGACTCATATAATCACTCATTTTCCTCTCTCTTCCAAACTGAAATAAAACAGACGTCATTAGCGGCGCAATTTAGCCATCGCCTTAATACGGAATAAAATATTGAAATCCAAATTGGCTTTTGACACAATTTGGTAAATAATTGCCGAGATTTGTCGCAGTCATTATTTTATAAAGTAATAGCCTTGGTTTTTAATCGAAAGTAAACTTCATTTGTATTTAAAAGGTATTTTGTGAGCGTATCCTAATTCATTAATATAATTGGTTGTTACTTAATTAAAATACCACTGGCTCTAATTAAAATAAAATCTTCCAAATCAGGTAAATTAATGTCGAACAGTATCTGGCTCCGTGAAATTATTTTACAGTACATGAAATTGTATACTAGTAGATCAATGCTAGACCATTTAAATGTATTTGAGCTTTGATGAGTGTTAAACACAATTTGAGGAATTGTATTTTAATATTGCTTCATTTTGGGACCGTACGACGTTCAAGTATGTATCGTAAATTTCAAGATATCATATTTTATAGATGCTACAGGAATTAATGTTTACAATATCGCAAATGCCATATTTACTTGTCGGTGTGAAGGTATGTTCACGTATAAGTAGGAGCAAGTATAAGTACAACGTGTATGTACGTATTTATGTTTGAGAGTATCGACGAAGGGCTTCAATGTAAATAACGAAGGAAAGTAGGCGTAATGTTTAAACTTTGTGGACTTTGTGGTGCTTTGAAGTTAGATTGTAGAAAGGTAAGAAATGACTCTATGGGCTCAGTTAGGTTGCAGTAAAGATATAAATAAAGTTTATGTTCTCCATACATCGCTGATAAGTTATGTTTGCGTTGAATTCATAAGTTAAGAACATCGTGATTTCCCCTGGGTGGTAGGTAAATAAAACAGCAAATCAACTTCGATATTTATATAGGCTCTAACATGTAACAGACGACCACAGCGGCCCGTGGCGCAGCAGAATCTGCACAGATAGTGATCATTGCGGGTATAAATCGTCACCCCAAGTACTCTATTCGTTTAAGAAATATACGTGATCACAGCCTTAAGGCCACGTCCTTGAATACAACGGCAAAGAGGCAACGGCGATTTTTTTCAAATAGATCAGACCTTATTTATATGCACCCTCGCCCCGCCTCATTCAAGGCTTGAGGTTTTTTTATAAGTCTTAATTATGTAAATATAAATGTGCGTCGTAAGTAATTTTTTTTAAATATTATATTAGTTTTGCATAGACGTGAAAACATTACATCTATATATTTATTTTTACCTAGTTTATAAAGGGCTTAATAATATTTTTGTGTTGCAAATAATGATTGGAAACGAAACAAAGTAGGAATCAGCAGCTTTACCTAATTATATTATATTATATGTGGTTATCTACATATATGTATATGGCAGAGCTTCAGGGAGCCGCAGAACTACATTGTTATATACCACTTGTAGAATAGTGGAATTGAATTTTATTAAAATTGAATAACATGTTTTATATAATTTATTGTGTTTGATTGTTTGATACAAATTTCAGGCTCCTATCATGCTCATAATACAGTTTGGCTTGGCACATTGTAAAACCATTTATCAATTATTTGATAACTTTGTTTTCGTTATATAGGTATTTGCTGCAGACAAAAAAAATGGCAAAGTTAAACATTAATTATTTCTTAAAATGTAACATTTAATTACGTTTAAACATGGCGAAAACACCTAAATGAATGAAAGTTCACTGTAGTTGATACAAGTTACAAATACAATATATGATTTAGGTAACTTGTAAACTATTAAAATAGTATTACTTTCACTTTTCCATAGATTACGTTTCCATAGTATAGGTTCATACAATGGGCAGTTTCTTCATATTTGAATCGAGTATTGAGCTCTTACAAAACAGTTATTAGATTAACTTAAACAAAGACAACTTGCTGCTAAGTGACAGCGACACCCTGATCCCCTTTAGGTCATGCAGCTGCTCGCGACCGTCTGTGATTTTTTTAACATAGGGATCCTTTATTGGTAGGTTTCAAGAATATTACCTTTCAACTAGTATAAAAAATATTAATTCTGGTTATAAGACAAGTTGTTGATAATACAGTGACTTTTGTGCCAAAGAACTAGCAACAGCTTGCTCCCTTGCAATCCCTTTCAATACGAGTATAATACATTTCTATCAGCCTCTGAACCTAAAATTTCTCCAGAAGCACACTCGCCAGTACTTGCAAAGCTTTGGTGCCAACTGTTCTATATGCTTTGTAGCAGCTGTGGTCATACCATCCTAATATTTTTAGTTAAATAGTTTAACAACCTTGAGTGAAAAATAAAATATTTCTGAATCCAAAAGTCCTTATTAGATCAGTCACTAATTGTTTTAATAGGCTAAAAAACATTTTGCCTGACATCAATTACTAGAAATAAAACTGAGCTTTTTAAAGGTTTTATTATTTTCAAAAAGTTCCGTATATCGCTATTGTGTAAAAAAACTTTGAACCATTTATTTTGCATGTTATATTGTGATTTCAGATATTATGCAAACATAGCTAAATGGGAAGTGTTATGAATGGATACTGTGACCAGAATGAACAAAGCTAGAGTTAATTTTTATTTGACTGTATTCTTTGAAGTGGTGAATATTGTTATTTATTATGAAGAATAAAAACTACAATTAAGCGGAGCTTTGTTATTTTAATGTATCCACTTCATTTCATTTGTGCATATTTACCGGCAAGTGAATTATAAAAACTTACTAGTCAATAATAGTAGTCAATGATGTTTTTTATTTCCATTCTTCTATCAAATAGAAGAAAATATCCAAAGTGTCCAAAGAGGTTAATTAAATATCAAATCTTTAGGCTCAGAATTTACTTTGCGTTTAAAATTTTTGTCGCAAAGTAACGTCGAAAAAACTTGGAGAAAAGTAAATTATGAGAACATATCAAATGTGCAATTTTAATACCGGTTGTTATGAAATCCCTGTAATCGAACCAAATATGCTCTACTCATAAACCTTATGCCCTAAAAATAGTGACGATGCGATGTAATAACTTGTTTGTTGCAGCGAACACGGCTGACCTGGGCGTACTGGATCCATCGCTCTACAAATCTGATTGCCTCGATGAAGATCTTATGTGGCCCGAGGGACATGTGGTAAATAATATTTAATTTTATTAACCGAATTATCTTGACGATACATACTGCCGCGCACCTGAGTTACGTTGATAATATATAATCAATATCATTTATTATTATGTTATTTTCTAGAACAACAATGTAGGTACGTGGGTGTATAATAATAGTTAATCTTTTTTTATTTGACATTAACATTGTAAACGATATATGACTTAGAATTCCATGCCAATAATTATAGGTAATTTTAATTGTATTCTGTAATATTTGCACACCAGCATGGTAAAACATGGAATGGACGAATATATGTAATTATTAATATCCTACAGCGTACCTGTGTTTTAGAAAATGAATATGATTTGATTTGATTTGATCAAGTTATTTTAATTGAAATGAACGTGAAATATATTTTATTGGAATAACCATTTTCGGTAAAAGTAAATTTTCTAGGAAATATGAAATCACTTATTACATCGGTATTGGCGTAAAGCACAGGAAATGAGTTTTTCGATACGTAGCGCAATAAAAAAATATATATAAAATTACTAAAGTTCTCTCGTGTATTATTATTACAATCTTTAGTATTATATATTTATTATTGACAAGAAAGCAAAAAAAAAACGTAGTATAGAATATGTAACAAATTGGTACAAAAAGATTCCTTCATATTTATGGGAATGGGTTAGTTTGGAAGATTTACGAGGGGTGATCTAAAAGTTATGTTATATGTAGTGCGAATAAAAAAATCAAAATAAATACGTAGGATAAAAGATATTATAGTCGTATATCAAATATTTCCAATAAAGATTTAGTGTTTCCTTTCTGAATTGAAACTTAACACTTCTCTTCAATTAGTTTTATAAAAACAACGATATACTTCAATTTCTCCGTAATACATAATACGAAAATGTCCTTTATAAAGGCACTCTTATGTTCACTAAGCAACCGCATACTTTATAGTACATCATTTATATGTTGGGTGTAGATGTGTTAGTGTTTGGATTGGAGGTTTTACTGATAAAAGGTATTCTGTAATTAACATTATATTTCTGATTATGTGCTTGATGATGGTAAAGATTCAAAACTCTTTGATACTTATTAAGAGAAGTATAATCTAATTTCCATTTTTTTATGGCCGCCATGTTTTAAGTGATCAACTAGTTGCTATATATGCCTCGAGGGTTCAATACACACGGACATACGTTCTTTGTATAAGTTAATAGCAGTACTTAATTATTTGACCTGCAAATAAACTATTCTGAGTGAACACGTTGTTATGCTGATTTTGTAAGTTCTACTCGTATTTCAAACACTTTCAGATTTACCGTTGATTCAGCACAGATATAGATTGAACTTAGTAACGAAACATTTTTTCGGTTTAGAAAACGAAGTTTCATTTCGAATCTTTGTTTCTTCCAAACAAATCTATTTGTTTTAAAAGTTCTGATCTTTCTACAAATACATTATTGAGATTAGGCAATAAAAAAATACATGTACATATTTAAGTAACGTTTTAAGTTTAAATTATATTTTAAATGAAAATACGTTATTACAAAAATAAACTTGACATGGCTAAAGGAGATATCTATTAGATTAAACTTTTCACGCCTCACGCCAGATTTACTTTCTACAAAATGATAAAGTTTTGTTCGAAACAAGCCGAGCTTAATTTACTTTGTATACGAATAAAGTCCCCGTCAAAAGAAAACGATTATCTTGTTATTACAGTAAAGTTAAAAATATGAACATTCATATTTCTCACTGAAAGTATTAAATTAGTCAAAGCGGGTGAACAAAAAAATACTGATATAATATATATTTTAAATAACAATCATCTTTCAAAATTATTTTAAGCAATTCCTTTTTATAAGGAGATTAATCTTATATATAAAATTCTCGTGTCACAATGTTAGTTACCGTACTCCTCCGAAACGGCTTGACCGATTCTCATGAAATTTTGTGTGCATACTGGGTACTTATCTATTTTTCATCCCCCTAAATGTTGAGGGTAGTCCATCCCAATATTTTTTTTTTTTTTTAATTATTAGTTAAATTTTTTTTTTTTTTTATGATAGAACATTAGAATATACATACAACCCTGAATTTTCAACTCTCTACGATCAACCCCTGTTTTTTAATAGCGATATTCGTATTTTTACTTTCATTGGTACAATTTTTTAAAAGTATTTAACCCATTGAAAATAGAAAGTGCGATTGTTATAATCACCTGATGGTAAGTGACTACCACCGCCCAAGGGCACCTGCAACTCGAGAGTCACAAGTGCCTTGCCGGCCTTTAAGGTTTGAGTAGGAGAGGAGAGGAGATGGAGAGATAGGGGGAAGATACAGAGAGGGAAGGGTTAGGACCAAAATATTCATTAGAAATAAATTATATAGCAAAACAACGTGTGCCGTGTCAGCTAGTATACTATATTAGTATACAGTTTTATAACTTATTGTGGACCTGTAACAGAATTGATTATATTAGATATAAATACGATATATTAGATATAAGTCCGATCAACACATGATCGAACAGGGGTTGTTGTATTCCCCGTTTTAGGCATATTGCATCGATAACTTTGATTTTCAATTTTTTTTACTTTCGATAGTCATTGCAAAGGAGCGATGAATAGAGAAATTGAATAATGAACTCATAAGATGGCTTTTGTTTATAATTTTTGCATAGATTGACGACATATAATCTGGTTATATTTTTCACTGATTGTAGGTTAGTAGTTGATTGTCGTTTTCACTTGCTGGGTTTACTATGATGTTACAATTTTATTTTGCATCGTTGTATTTGAGATTAAATATTATTTCCTTATTAACACTTTTGCGCATTTTAATAAAATGTTTGTCACTTGTGTCACCTGTTACTTAGTACCCGTACTGTAATAGCATCCGAGTCTCAATCCACGTCCGTTAGTACTCCGCAAACGTCCCACATTGGTTTGAAAAGGTATTTCAATGTATAAACCGAATAAGTAGACACCATCCCTCTTAATTTTGCGTTAAAGTGACACGTTTTTACGACACGGGCCGTATTTGATAGCGCGTAGGAACGTGTAAATTATATAGGTACATATATATGTAGATATGCTAGGGAAGGTGGTCATGAAAAAGCCAGTTTTAGAAACCAACTGGATTGAACATCTAGAACACAACAAAACTTCGAGGTTTATTTTAAATTCTAAGTTTGTTTATGTTGTGTATGTTATTGTTTGTTCGACATGCAATCATAAATTTTTTATTGTAACTACATTTTTTTTACAGTAAACGTTACCTTTAAAAAAAGGGAAAATGACTCTTTCATTACATGTGACCATTGAAAGAGTTACAACATGACATAAATAATTCATAAAATTGAGCAAAATTATAACAAAACACTTTAAAATACAATACCAAACTTAACATCATCTTACATTATAAGACTTTTGATTAACTTATCGTCTTAATAATTGGAGATTACTATCTATTGTTTAAAAGAAAGGAGATTTCAAAATAACACTCTACCCAAAAATAAAGTTTCATAGTAAAACAAGTTGTGCTTAAAAAAAATATCCTTATTCCTATTATAATTATTTTCCTTAATCCTAATCTTTTCAACTAAATAATACAATTAGAAGCTGAAATAAATGCACATCCTAGTAACATAGTATTAGACTTCAAGCAAAACATTAGGATGTAATTACGTTAAGAATAATAGTATAAAAACTTTCTTTGCAATGCGGATTATTCCGGCGAGGTACTGCTCTGCCGTTGAGCTTCAAAGAACTATCATATCTTTATGGCTTATAGGTTAACAAAATCCCCACTCAAAAAATAGTTAATATGATGTTAGTTTCAGAAATTACGGAATAAATAAGAATGGCTCTTTCAAAACATGGCCCTTTCATGCCCACCTTCCCTACGGTACATTCTGCGTCAGATACGAGAACAACGTCCACAAACTTTTCTCATTCGTCGCTCAAAGAAGTAACTTCATATACGTCTTTGGTAAACTTTAATACAATTACAGAATTCAAACGACAACAACAAACGGGAAGATTAAAAGGAAGCCAATCTTTCAGGGAAAAACAAAAATACATTTCTACAAAGTGGCGTTAGCGTAATGTCTGAGACATTGGAATTTAACGTTGAAGGGCTTAACCGCAAAATAGGAACAGCAAACTGCTTTTTAATAACAAAATAAGTAATATGAATAATATAATTCATATAGCTACGGATTCCACCACAATTCGCGTTGATTGAAATCGAAACTCGTAAAATAAAATCGCCATTCGACGTATAAGTGAACGTCACATAAATCGTAAAGAGTCGTTGATATGACGTCACGTCACGTCGAGGCCTTAATTGACCTTCTTTTTTAATTTCCCTAGGGTCGAGTGTGGTTCACTCTGAAATACGAAGCGGGAACTGAAAGGCTACAGGTGCATATTATAAAAGCGAAACATCTGCCGTCCCGCACCCCTGCGCTGGCTAATGCGTGCGACCCGTACATCAAGTAAGTGATTGTGTTTCACTAATGTAATTAATGTTTACGCCCACAACACTTACGTTATGTGTAGTGAGTTTTTTAAGCGCCGTCCTACATTTCTATAATATACTGTTGATTTATAGAATAGAATTTTAATCTATACTAATATTATAAAGCTAAAGAGTTTGTTGGTTTGTTTGTTTGGTTGAACGCGCTAATCTCAGGAACTCGGCTCGAATCGAAAAATATTTTAGTTTTGTAGAGCCCATTTATCGAGGAAGGCTATAGGCTATATAACATCACGCTGCGACCTATTGGTCGGTCGTCGGTGGTCGGAGCGGAGCAGTGATCATAAACGCAGGTGAAACTACGGGGACGGCTAGTAGATATTATTATATTCTACTTCACTGCAGTAAAATTAATATTTACAATATAATATAATGTACCTAACAGTTTTAATTGATCAAGAGAAACTTTACCTGTTTTTTACCATGGGTAAATGTTACGCCAACATTTTTTTTTAAAGCTTTCTTTTTTAACACATCTCACACACGGCCGTCCAATCCCAAACTAGGCAGAGCCTGTACTATGGTATCCAGACTGCTGATAAACATACTTATATATTTCTAAATATATACATATTATGGCTAAATTACACCCAGCCACAGAACAAATGATACAATGAACAATGACACAATATTTTCCAATTCAACACTTTATCACTGTTAATCATGTAAGCCCTCTTCCCCCTCCCTCGGAATTCTTGGCAACAGCCAGATCGAGTTGCAGGTATGCGATCTTGACTTGATTGAGCTATTGCTTACACTCCCCAATTCATTCATATAAGTACCTAATATCCCTTCCTTCCATTGCCTCCTCTTCTAATCCAATTCAATGTAGGTATACATTTCCCTTCGATAAACTCCCATTATTCCCATCTTTAAACCTTAAAGTGCCCGTTTGACGACAACAGAATTACCCCTTATTACGCCAGTGGGATCAAATTATAGATCCATACCTTCGGGCATATAGGGATTTGTATCACTGTTAATTAATTTCCACCATTTTTCACTAGGTGCCACTTGTTTCCTAAATCTTTTCAAAGATTGATGACATTGCTTCTCTCAATTGAGAACCCTCCTCCGACGATATGTGGGATGTTTAATTATCTTACCTGGCAAACCATTCTCCGCAACCTTCACTTAAATATCACTTAAATTTGCATGGCAAGATCATTAGATTGATTTTTAAACGGACCTATTGTTGTGCTTTGCAATATAAAGTCTACTTAATACATTTTGTAATTTAAATAAGACTCCTCAAACTAGCTTAACATACCTAGTTTATTGCATCTCTTTAATTGGCACTTTTAGTTACAAACACGTTTTAGTAGATACTTAACTACCTCATCGTAATATTACCTACTAACTTTGTATTGTATAAATAAGTTTATCTTCAGAATCTCTTATTGCTTTCAGATATCGGTTTCATTGTGAAAATCCGTATCGAGAGAAACCCTTTTCTTTGCCCATTTAAGAACAATTACTCCGAATAACAGCTTTCACTTTTATTCCATTGCGAAAGCTTTTTTGTTAACCTGATTATTATTTTTCTGCAACATGTAGTAATATGATTATCGGCATTACCACTTAAGATACTTAATTGACAAGCTCCCAGTTGGAGACGGGCAGAGGGTTTTAAACCCAATGGTTGGAAACAGGTTTAAACCTAAGTAAAAATACAAACGTCGGCACTTAATTATTTGCACTAATATCTTGTATGCATGATCTTATATGATGTATGTAAAAATATAACTAATATTCACAAAGAAAAACTTATTTAACTGATTGTATCCCAAAATTATAAATGCGAATATGTGCTTGTTTGTTACGCTTTCACGCTTTAAAAATTCCATCAATCATCTTGCATTCACGTTATCAGTGGTACAGAACCGGGTACCTTTCATCCAAAATAAAACGTCTATTTCTGAGGGATACCTGAATTGATTGACAAAATCTACATTAATGCGATCGAAGATGCGGTCGAAATTGAATTTTGAGCATTTTGGTATCGATAAAGAACTTATGCGTGCAGATAACATTTCTACACTTTACACACATCAATACATTTATTTCTGAACATAACTGGCTAAAAACCGACATGTAATTAATATGCGCAACCGACATGTAATTAATATGCGCTAAATAACTTCATTTAAATCAAGCTATGCAGCCAATAAAAAATAGCCCTCGTGGCAATAACGTGAATAATTCGTGATGTTAACAAGACTAACAATTACCATGACATGACAACATAGTGAATCTTGCTTTTCACTACCTACACCTATTGCTTTACTTAAGGCAACAATAACAAACAATAACTTTATTTAACAACCATACCTTAAAATTAAAGTTCGGTCCAAAAATTGGAAATATAAATACAGATTGCGCATCAAAATGCAACATTTCAATAACAACTGAATTCGTTAGTGTGATTTTGTCATTTTTCAACGAAAGCGTTGTACCTTTTCTGTATCAAATTTGCTTTACATCGAGGTGTGTATCACATTCCTTTTAATATTATCACATCTACGAGAAAAAAAATATACTGTAAACTCATGCAAATAATATATACCTATTTCCTATACATGAGTTATACAAGGTAAAAAACTAATTGTAGTTTATGTTTTTTTTTTTTTTAATAATAAATTGAGGCCACAATCTCGATCCCAGTATTGCTTTATTCATATATTATTTCATAGAAGCATTTAGTAATCACTACAGGTACCTATGGAGTATTTGATGACAATTTAACTGATAATTGAAACTGCATTTTTTGGGCATCATTATGCCCAATTTCCACTAAAGATTAAATTTATTGAATCTTCATTTCATACAAACAAAATAGGGACAGTTCTAAAAATAATTGTAAAATTACCGCCTGAGTAAAAATAAGCAGAAACTAGATAGTTATTAGGATAATGAGCCTTTTAGTTTAGATACGAACAACTCTAGTCTTTTAGAGAACATAAATAACTTTCTTGACGTTCACCTTTTTAGATTTGGGTTACACCCACGAGTGCAAAATACACACTCGTATGTCCACTATTTATAAAGTCACAAAAATATAATTCTTCATAAAAAAACCTTCAAATGCAGGAACTTCTAATAATAAATAACTTATATATACATAAGTACGTCCTAATGATAACTTTATCAGTCATTTACAGATCAAAGTCAAGAAGCGATCCGAACAATATTAGTAATCTCTGTTGGCCTTGTTTTAATTAAGAACAATTATATTAATATTTGAACTCCTTAGGATCCAATTGATGCCAGACGAAAGGAGGGTACTCCAGACCAAACAAAAGAAGAAGACTTGCAACCCGTTTATCGATGAGACGTTTGTTTACCAAGTAAGTGAATTATTATCTTACGGTTATTGCTAGACTGTGAGCCTAGAGCCTGGCTTATAATCAGAAGTGAGTCGGTACCTTTAATATGAAAAAGAAAATAATGCTCTACGCTATCCTAATAGCTCCGCAATAAAAGGAGGCAATAAAAATATATATACGGTTGAAATGAGAATCTTTTTTTTTCCCTCGGTTAAAAACAGCTCACTGTCAATTTTCAGATTTTGTATCCGTCAATGTATGTTATGGCCATAGAAAGAAAAATAATTTAATAGGCATATATATACACAGTTTGTATGTGTATATTTAAGCAACAAATATTATATAAAAAATAAATAAAAAAGTATGTGTGCAATTCACACAGGCAGAAGTGAAACTTCAGAAAATTAGCCTACGAGAGAATGAGAAATAAAAAGTAAAATCAACACAAATAATCTAATAATGTTAAGCAATTTAATTTTAGAAAATTGATATAAAAGTTGTTGCTAAAATTAACACGGACGTGTTAAATGATCAACATAAATTAATTAACCAACGAATTTTAATACTCAAATGCACATACATTGACATTGACGCATTTTCTGAAGGCTTCGTAGTACGCAGGCGCAAAGACAAAGATTATAGAAAATACTGTCTACTTGTATTCTATCTCATTCTCTCGCAGGCTAAATCCTATTTATGAATATGTTTGTCTCTTTTTAGTGTGAGTTTGCGTTTCATCGAATTTCAAATCACAACGATTCTAAAGAAGTTTCACTTCAATAAAATAATGGCTAAGGGGTCGGACTTGCGATTAGGCGGTCGCGGGTTTGAACCCCACCCAGTGCACTTCCGGCTTGAACTCACTCCCAACACAAGCATTTGTCAAGACACAAATTCCCGTATTTAGTCAAGGATTTAGCACTAAAGCGGCAGTTACGAACTCCATCTTCAAACTATTAAAGTTATGCCATCCCAATAATGCAGAACAGCACGTTTCCTTAGAATATAAATCCGTATCAAATCTCACATGAATATGCACTGAACTTTTTACATTATATTTTCAAAGCAAGTACTAATCTATCTATATAAATAAAAATGAAGTGCTGTTTGTTGGTAGGGGCATAACTTGAGAACTTTCTTTAGTATGTTAATAAAAGTCTGAATAAGGTTTTTATTGAAAGAAAAGATAAAAAATTTGCTTGAAATATGGCGAATTTTGGGGAAAATAAGAAGTTCTTTTTTATTAGAACTAAAACGACTTATTAAAATTTCGACAGAACGTTTGTCAGGTCAGCTAGTAATACATAAGTTTAAACATCATTGTTCTAGAACTATTCTCATTTTGAATTGCTAAAATTGTTCTCCTTGCTCCAAACGTTTAAATTACAGGCACCCACAGACAGTTTAAATCCTGGGCTTTAGAAAGTAAAATTGTGTTGCTTGTAATTTTGACGGAGGTAAGACGCAGAAAATGGAAAAAGCAGTTCTTTCCTCGCAATGACTTAAAGCCTTAGTTTGCTCTCCTCTAAAAGAAAAATAAGCCTGCATATATTAAATGGTACCTAACAACTGCTGACTTCATCTATCTTTACCTCTAGGTAAATATTTTTTAAATGAAATCTTTTCAACAGATTCCACCTGGCAAACTCGAAAGCCTAAATCTAAAGTTGTCAATACTGGATACTGGTAGAGTTGGGAAAGGCAAGCAACTGATTGGACATATCATTCTACCCTTGAGTGAACTCGAAGGAGTCGCACCTGATGAAGAGCCTCAGTTGTACAAGCTTGATGTAGAAAAGGTATGATTTTTTTTTTGATTAAATAAACCAGTATTCATTACTAAAACTATATTATTATATTCATTATTAGACCCTAAATTATTTCAATATTGTAATGTGTAATTATTTGTAGAGGCTAACGTCAATAATTATCTTAATCAGCCTATCTACACAATGTCTTGTATGAACCTGCTATTATTTACTATACTGTAATTACCTATAATTAAATATTCAATATCGTTAGGCCTATGAACTCTTAGTCTTAGTACTATCATGAACACAATTAATACAGAGTTCTACCACAGAACGACCCTTTGGTTTCGAATCGCCATTTGGTCATAATGTCGAGGTATTGTCATCGAATCTTGGTGTCAAGGGCTTGCAATCAAAAAGATGTGGGTTCATATATTTGTTATACTATTGGCGTAAACTCATCAATAACCTACACAAGTATTTTTGGTCAGTTAATATTCAATGTCCTTTGAACTACTGCCAATTGTGCAGTTAATTTTATTTCCATCAGTAAACATAATTATGTGACTAAATATTTTTCAGCCTAATATTTTTAATCAAAAAATAGTAGAAAGACTTATCTTAACTTAACTTATCTTGAGTATACCTACATAAATCGTCAACCCCCTGCTAGGCAATACGATAATGCCATAACGTTCTTCGGAAGATTTATTTAGCTTGTTGCGCACACTAAACAGCGGGATACAGAAACCTGTTGTGTCAAGATGTTAATTTTTTCAGTAAGTAACGGAACTAGCTACTCGCAAAATTGCTCGTTTAAAATTATGGCTTTCAACAAAACCCTTCAAAAAATAATTCAAGGAAAAGAAATTGTTTTTTTTTGGTCTTTCTACAACAGAGAGGTACAACGGTCTTTTATTCGGGTGGGAATAATCACAGGCTTTAGATTTATTTTAGCTTAATGTAAACAAAGTCTACAGAAGCACATCGTTTTATTTTATTTTCAAATCAAAGAGCATATAAAATAAGGTTCAAGGATGTTATGAGTCAGTCACTATAAAACAATTTTTGAAGTGAAAACTTCTTTAGGCGCGTTCGTGCACTTTTGCAATGAGGAAAAAGCACTGAACTCGTTACCGTCACGCAAATAATACATATATAGATCCACTAAATGGCGCT
Organism: Callimorpha dominula; assembly: GCA_949752705.1. NCBI lineage: Eukaryota > Metazoa > Arthropoda > Insecta > Lepidoptera > Erebidae > Callimorpha > Callimorpha dominula. The sequence continues at coordinate 12,382,497 of OX457007.1, forward strand.
AATCTAAACATTGTGTTTTGTCAGCTCCTAATTAATTAATCTTTAAAAATATAATTAATTTAATAAAAGTGAAAACAATATACTAATTTGTCTGTAGAAGTGTTATCTTTACTTTAATAAACTTGTGAACTAAATACGTAGTAGAAATATCCAGGGATACCGGAGTCTGTATGTAGTTATGATGATACTAGTAGTAGATGGCATCTCTTTTTGAAGTGAAAACTTCTTTAAGCACGTTGGGCACTTTTGGTACAGGGAAAAAGCACTGAAACCGCGTGACCGTCACGCTCAGATGACATATAAATTTGTCTGTGTATATTTACGTTTGTATGTGCTTTCACTTCTGAAGTGCAGTCCTACGACTCACAGTTTTTTTTTTCATTTGCACTGGATATGTTTGTAGTAATATTTTATTCATATCTCTAATCTCTAAATAAAATTGATACTTAATGAACGAGGAAAATCGTATTAAACGTAGACATATATTTTAATATGCACAGAGTTAAAATCTGGCTTCTCGGCAACCGCGTTTAATATATTTAAATGTAACGATGACGTTTAAAAGCAAAGGCTAAAACGTATGTGCTGGAAATAAATTGAGTTTTACCGTTTCACATACATATTTACGTAGAGATTTTTATTTAACAAAAGAAAAACAAGACAATTAATGTAATATATTAGTATTTTTATTTAATGGCAAACATTGTAGTAGCAGTTTTGAATTTTAGGAATTAATAGTAAAGATTTAGAATCTATAGATTCTAAACAATATTGTGGAACAGGCTGTTAATTCGATGAATATACAATAAGTGTCAAGATTACTTTTATATATGATGATTTTGATTAATTGTCAATAAGCCTGCTTATGTTCATCATTCGTTTACCAATAATGTTAACAACGTTGCATGTTTACCATTTTCTGTTGTTAGGATCATATATGCCGCGTTCCAATAAACAAAAAACTATTGGTTTTGCTTACGAACGGTAAAATTTCGTTGAATTTCCAATGAAAATTTTACCGTTCGTAAGCAAAACGAATTGTTTTTTATTTATTGGAACACGGCAATAGTAGACCTCGTGTATAGTTAGAAAACTTCTAATTCATTACCCTTCTTGCTTATTTTTCCCTTTCATTATACTCCCAATTTTCTCGTCTTTAATTCCAAAAGTGCCCGGTTGCCTGCGGTGACCTGCTTGTTGTCTATTACGTGAGGAGCGATCAAATTATAGTTGGCAAAATATGAGTGTTAACACTTCTGCCTACCCTAAAGTAAAGTCTAAAATTTCATGCTGTAACACTTTTTGTTATAGAAAGGTGTAGTCATATTTGAGGATCATTATGTATTAGCGATATTTATTTTTAATTGTTCGTGTTTCTTCGTGAAGATGAACATTCGTAAACAATTTCTAAAAACCAGGCAATAAAAAGTTACATTCACTCTTTCGTCGCCAATTGCATTATCAGAAAATAATTTTGCTATCAACATTGTATAACTACGTAAGGTGTTATAACCACAGTAAACTACAGTATCTACCAGTGTAAATAAAACATATGTATTATTGGATTGGTTTTGATTGTGATTTGAATAGCAGCGATATTGTTTGCAGGATCTTCAAGAGCCAACATCTGATCTGGGAGAGTTACTCGTCTCGTTATTTTACAATGAAAACCTTCACAGGCTTACAGTCACGGTCATAGAAGCCCGAGGTCTTAAGGTACTGTATTACTATGAAAACACACTTTCAGCTACCAAATTGAAAATGTAGAACTAGTGCAAAGCTATTGCAACTTTCGATATACTCAACCCACCGCTGTTCAATAAAAAGATAGTGGTCTCTCGATGGAAACATAAATTTGAATTCGAAGCGAATGTACTTTTCGACGAAGCCGACACTTTTATTCTAGTTTTAGAGATTTCTGTAGAAATGTTAAAGTCTGTCAATATTCAGATAAACCTATAGCTGGCAGGGTCGCCATGAAGTACGTGGAGATTATTTCTAATTGAAATGAAACCACTTCTTGTTAGAACTGTAGAATAACTATAACTATATTTTCTGATTGAATACAAGAGCTTATATAGGAATTAATCTAGGTTATCATACGTAGCATGTTACGTAGGTCCTTAGGAATGTTTAGGAATTTATGAATTTCCGATCTACGTCACGACCTTTTTTTTTTTTTATACTGGGGAAATCCATCATGGACTATCCTCCACCTGGGGTGCGGCAGAGGGGTGTGCAGGACTCTTACCGGCTAAAACCACCAGTGTGTTCCATCTCGCATCTTCTGCCGGAGATACGGGAATCAAATTCGTCCGCGTCCCCGGCGGTGCTGGCCCGCCTGTGCAGGCTCCATCTCTGAGGGGGTTAAATGTTATCCCCCCTCGTTTCCTCCATCCTCCATAGAGGGGCGCCCGTGGGACACGTCGCACTGCCACCTCGGACCCATTTACAGAGAGACGGATTTCCCCAAATCCGCCCCTCACGGTTCAGTTTAGGAGGGCTGAAAGAGGGCATTATCAGCCCTTCTGCGAAGGATATCACCGCGTCCCAACAACTCTCACTGCCAACCATACTTTGAACAATAGCTGACAGTGAGAGATTTCCTCGGATCTCTGCGAAGAGGGTACGGCGCGGTTTTCCCCACGCAGTACACTCGGCCACCACATGCCGTGCCGTTTCCTCTTGGCAACCGACGCAGTGGTGACACCGGGCGTCCGGCTCCCTACCTATGCGGTACCTGCACCGCATAGGTAGGGAGCCGGACGCCCGGTGTCTTTTGTACTTACCGAAGCATCCGTGGCCGTTAAGCACCTGCGTCGCCCGGGACGTTAGGGAGCCATGCCTCCTCTTGAGGCTGGCCGGACTGCCTCAATAGTATTGAGGCCGGCGGAAGTGTGTAAAAGGCGCTCCCGCCACTCCGCAACCAGGACCTGGCGCAACTCCGACCGGCGCCTCTCGATTTCACGTTGCACCGGTCGTTCTCCTTAATCAGCCGTACTGTTGCGCCACCTTCGTAGTGATGCGACCCCAGGGCGGTGACCGTGCCAGTACGCACGCCGCCTCGAAGGAGATCGTGCGATACCCCCTAACGACTCTAACGGCCATCACCCGTTGCGGTCTTCGCAAGATGGCGATGTTGTTGGCCGTTAGACTGTCTACCCACACTGGGGCCCCATAAAGAGCCCTGGATCGCACGATCCCTAATATAGCTGTCGGCAGGCGGCGTTCGGCCCCCCTAAATTGGGAAACAGCGATGACAGCGCAGTCGCGGCGCCCATCAACTTTGGTACCAGCCGCCGGGAGGTAGGCTCGAATTTCCATCGGCTGTCGAGGACCAATCCTAGATACTTCATGGTTGACCCGACAGCTCTCCGGACACCACACACCACGATATGTGACTCCAGCGGCGGCTTATTCCGAGGTCCATGAAAAGCCATGGCCTCAGATTTGCTGAGGCTGACTTCTAGGCCCAAGCGCCGGATGCGGCCCACCGCCTGCGCTACCGCAGCCGTGGCTAGCAACGCTGCCTCCCTGTGGGTTTTTCCCCCGGCCGTGACCAGCGTGTCATCCGCGTAGCACGTCAGTCGCACGCGCCGGGGGAGGACACTCCTACGTCACGACCTACGTCATGCATTACAGTAGTACTGTATTTTCGTTGAAAAATAAATCTAATAAAGACTTTTCGGACTATTCATCTAATAAAAAGATTATATGGGCCAGATATATCGGAGGAAACGGGAACGTAGGGAATCGGCACTAACCCACGATTCGGGTTGTTATGACAGCAACTGCATATAATCAAACAATGCGTTATTACAGCAATACACCACAAATTATATTAACAACTGTACTAAAAATGACAGTATTCTCACTCATCTTAATGTGAAACACAATGTCTGGTTCTAAAATATTATCAAATTTGATAGTCTTGATGATAGTTCAAAGTATGAACCAAAGAGAACTAAAATATCAAGATTTTGTATTGCGGCGATACAAGACTCGTGAAAAGCGATAGGTTGACCCTTTTCTTGCCCGCAACAACACAATGTTTGGTTTCCCAATACAAACACATTATCTATCTACACAAAAAGTGTAACCGGCAAACACACGAACCATTTTAGGACTTTTACTCACCAGTGGCTAAACAGGAATATTTTCAACTTATGGATAAACTGTAAATATTATAAACAGATAATTTCCCATGTATGTATATAAATTATGAGTCCTCCTGTATACTCCTGTATGTTGCTATATAATGCATCATTCTTAATTATACAGAAAGCTCGTTTACTACTAGTTTCATTCATTATGGTTTAATCATTTCAGTTAACACACTAAACGGTCACGCTTGTTTGTTGTTTTACGGTATGTATATTGTTCGTTCTATAGGTTATTGGCAATGAATAGCCAATGGCTTTTCCCGGCACTACATAAAGAAATGGTAACAAATCAAATGAGTTAGAAAACCGTTTGGTACACTAGCAAAACTACTACAGAACAAGCTACAATGAACAAGCACTTCCGCTCTTGAATAAAATCCGATAAGCGAACACTATATCAGCTTCCCATATACAATACATATATATAAATTGTTATTGTACCGAAACTTGTGCGTTTCTGTGCACAATATTTTCTCTGTATTCCCATGTATTCTCTTCTGTTTTTCTTGGCTGCAGTCAGAAATCAAATCTGAATGTTGTAATAGTAGATACAATCCTTTTCTAGGTATATCGCTAAGGAACACTATAATACTCAACAAATATTACACAGTCAATCAAAGTTTAACTAACTAATATTTCTTACTGCAATTTAGAATAATAAAAATATGAGTATATTAATTTTCTGCACCAAGCAGTTACACAAATCTACATCCACGAAGGTCCTCAGGGAGTTAAATGTAAAATAAAAATCAATTTAAGTTAAGTAAACGTTATAACTATATTAGTTGGTATTTTGGAGGTGCTTTTTAAGTTAATTCCTTTGGGAAATCAACTAAGACTACTATTTGATATTAAGATTGCTTACATTAAATTTGTTTCGAGTAGTAACAGAAATTTAATTAAGCTTTGTCCACGTAAAAGTTTGATAACCTTAAAAAAATTGACAAACTTAATGTTAATTAATTAATAATTTAAAAAATAAATATTTATTATTATATAATAGGAACTTATTCACTGCAAAACTGACTTTTATAACTTTACAGACGTTATTGGAGTTAGTTATTTTTAAAAGATAAGTAAATATTTAACTTTATGGTCTAAAACTGAACAGTCGTAACACCATTAGGACTTTGTTTTAAGTTAATAACTTCACTAGTTTGTCTTATTCTTTGGTTTGGTTCACTTTTAACGACAAGATAACCTGTTGTACTTAACATGAAACAAAAGCACGGGTGGTTGGTGCGACACTAGAAAACTCAAAATTAGGAGACGGCAACCTCGAAATTAAGTTCAGCTTCAGCCACATGCTAAGATCATCGAGTATTAAAAGAAGAACCAATTTTATTGTTAATTTTGTTCAAGCCAAAAAGTCTTCGACAACTCCTGCTTGCCCAAAGTTGCAATCAACTTCAGAACTTTTGCTAGCGATTAAGAAGAGATCCCGCTAATGTCACATAATTGTGTCAGAATTAAAGCCGCCAATTTCATTTGTTATGATTTTTTTCCGCGGTGTAGTTGTCATTGGTTTTGAATCTGTGTTTGACGTGATATCAAAAAAAGTAAACAACATGAGTGCTTGTTGTATTTACTTACTTGTAGTACCTACAAATAAGTAAACTAAAGTTAATTAGTACAGAGAATAGAAATCAGTATATAACGTAAGTTTCGATATAAAACACTCACTAAATCCACACATACCACAAGCTTTAATCGGAGCGGCTATTCCGCGCTACCAACTGAGAGAAACTTTTCGTGATTAGCATTTAATACTTGTGGGATTAACGCTAAGTCTTTTGTGGTAATGACTCAGCGTAACGTCCTCTAAATACAAATCACTCAACTAGATATTTGTTCCTCAGTTGGATCCGTCATCGAGCAGGAGAGAAATGGTGGTTCGAGTGACGCAAGAGCGAGCATGCCGCGGAGTACGCGCTCGTCGCACTGCTGCTGTTGACGTAGGAGACGATGGTTCCGCATTTGTCTCTGAGTGCTTCCACTTCAGGCTGAGAGCTGATGAACTCCATACCACGAGCGTTACCATTCAGGCGTTGCAACCACATTCAGTATATGCTAAAGGTAAGAGGGATGTATCTTATTATGAAGGAAAGTATTATCTAAATAAAAACACCAATAAACATCTATTTATCTGAAAGAATTGCAGTATTTATTTTTGAAACTGTACTATGACATTATTAATTTACAACAATAATGTGGTTTTAATCAATCCTATCAATTAAACTCACTAGACTGAGACTTTCTAGTTTTGGAATCGTAAATTCTAGATAATTTGGTTTTCTAAGTCTAATTAGTTTTCAACAGATTATTGTTATAAAATCGATAGAGCTCAGTTTGATAGTTGGATGATGTAAAACTCAATAATTATACTTTTTGTTTATTTCTACATTATATTGTTATTGTTTTAACTACACCCATGACTAATGATTTTAGTTGTACTTGCCTAATTCTTCGTGAAATCGTCACTTCTAGTTTTATTAAAGCAGTGGTAGATGGCAGCTCTTCTGAATGCATAAGATTAATACTGACGTCTTGCAAAGTTCCATACTGTTCCGACGTATTTATGCTCCTTATCCTCTTTACAGCTAGACACTTATTATACTAGTCGTGCCAATATTCAGTGCTCTAAAGAAGATATAAGGTGCGAGAAACTTATATTTAAAATTGTAGTTGTATGTATTTATAAGTACAACATTTACAGTAACATAACAGTAGTAAATTCAAATCTTCGTCGATTATTTGATAAGAAACTTATCATGGCTATTGTTTTTAACTAGGCTTCTATTTTTTGTTTGTTTGGTATTCTTGTGGCTTGTATTAGGAGTGGGTTCATGTTGGTAGTGGACTGAGTGAGATGCGAGCCTGCAACCGCTCGATCGCAAGACCCACGCGACCCATTATACTTTTGTTCCCAAACATCTATAAGTGTTGAACGAACTGGTAGAAGCAGTACTTCACTCCGAACCCAATAATATTGCTTTCTATAATATGTATTTTGGCCTACATGATACGAACTAGTGCCTTTTAACATGTTACAAGGATGACAGTTGAGAGCAATCCAGAACGAAGCCACCGACCAGTTTTTAAATTTGGTTACTGAATTTTATTATTATTGCAGTCACCCTAACAAAATATATTTAAATATCTGAACAGGAATAATATATTTAAAGCCCTCACCCTGCACAGTTTACTAATAAATCTCAGGTGAATAAGGCTAAGAGACAAAAGCTTCCACCCCGTGTAACATGTATAATTATATGTAGGTATGTATGATATGATAAGTATGTAGGTATACCGTAAATATTTATTAAACTTGTATCTGTACGTATTAAATAATAATATTTTATCACGTTTTAAACGATTACCACCAATTCATTAAAATCCTTCTAGTCCATCCTGGACTGAATGTCTGTCGGAAGACATTGCTTTAAGCGACAAGGCCGCCCTACATTTTCAATGCTATACTTATTATGTGTCATATTTTCTGTGAAACTTGGTGTACAAATAAAGTATTATCTATCTAACACGGCTGAAACAATAAGACTATCCAAACACAATAACATCGTTCTTATTTCAGATCGACTACTTGGCAAGTTCGTGTTAGGATCATACATGTTTGCCAGAGGACGTGCTTTGCAACACTGGAACTCGGCCCTCGCCGCGCCTATGGAGCAAGTCAAACAATGGCACCCGCTTACCAATTAAACTTGACAACCCGGCCAACACACAATGAACACATGATGACTACCGACCTGACCTAGTTGTGCGTCTATTTAAGTCTGGCGTACTATACCTATACTCCTCAGAGATGTACTCGGCACGATTTGTCCCGAAAACGGATTCTTTGTAATTAAATTTTATTCCCACATTGTACGGCATCGTGAGTTGTGTATGATAAGCATAAATATATAACGCTCTATATGAATTATATATCGAGAAGTTTCAAATGTCTAAAAATGAATTTAATAATATTTTTGTAACTCCAATTTACACTACATTCCAAATATTGCAAAGAAATTCATACATTTATTCGATCACGCCAATTAAATTACAAAATTTATTTGCAAAAAGTTATTGCAAATTTTAATCAATGTTATTAATTATCTTGTTTAATAATCTGAACTTCAAGTCTCAAATACTTTTACTATAGCTATACATATTTATCTAAACAACAATTTATTGCTCATAGGTAATAAATTTATGATATAAGTGTATTACATATTCAGACTATTTTAATATAAGCTACACGTTATATTATATTAATATACTTATTTATAAATGTTTAATAATATAAAATATTGCCAATGTACACGTATTGTAGTAGAACATAATTTCGACAATGTGCAAGATGAATGAAATAAAATGATGTAACGCCAAATTGGCGAAAAATTTGTTTTTTATTTACTAAAAGAAACCTACCAATATAGTAGCTCCTATCTTCACAGAAACTCCGGTGATTGTCAAAACTAAAGGCACTACTGAATCACGCTAAATAAAAGCGAATATGGCGAATGTTCGTACTTATGATATCCCTACAACAAAATCATAATACCCAGAACAACCGTTCCACCAAACCAGACTACAAACAAATAATACAAACTCAAATAATCTGAAAGTCCCGAATCACAAGTACCGTAATGAGGTTCTGTATTCGATCCGTAAGCATGTATGTTCGTGAAGTTCTTAGAAAAGTAATGAATACATTTTCATGATTGTTTCAATAACGTATTCTACATATTTTCAGGAAGCTTTTAGTATATAATACATTAAGTATTTATTGGTTAATTTTTTTCACGATCAATTTCGTTAAAGTCGTTTTGTTTTTTAGTTTCAAAATTTTAATAGCCACCTATAATAGCTCGCTAAAGAGTATTGTATCGCTGTTCGCAGTAAAGTACCTAATATCAATCAGGGTCTATACAACATACGTATAAAGATTAAGTGCCGTGCAATTGCTACTTCAGTAATGGTATAGGAATAATTTTGGATACCATTAAAGTTAATGGACGTCCAGCACAACAATAATTGAGATCGGCCATGGTTTTAGCGAACACATAATCAACTACTGGTACAACTACCGTAGTGGTACTATGAAGAAATATGAATGAGGTATGATTACTAAAACAAACATATCGCTTGAAAGGTAGTGCATACCAGCGTAACCTATGGACGTATATTAAACTTCAATAGCCCGCGGCGTAGAAGATATTTTTGTATCTCTGAGGAATAGTACTTTTTCAGGATGAAAGGTATGTGTAACAAACAAACAAAATCATATTCATATTTATAATTGGAATAAGAACAATAGTAAACAGCTTTTAAATGTGTACTATTGTATATAGGTTAGCGCTCCATTACCGTGTAGCGGTGTGTTATTCGGTCACTGATCAATCACTGAAATCGATTTTAGGTTGGTCGTATTTCGCAAATATTTGGTTAACTATGTAAAGGTAGTTCAAGTACCAGCATGTATAATGCACAAGGGGTATACAGGTGACAATACAATACAAAATATTAATTTAAACCATGTACGTAATAGGCAATTTCCAATAAAGACCATGGGACATGACAAAATATGGACGGCAAATCCCTATCCGAGGCCTAACTGTGGTGGGTCTTACTACTTCAAAATTAAGACATTATTGTACATTTTTTTTAAATGGAATCTTTTTACACGCTTTATATTAGCGAACCTGTAATTATTGAAAGCTACGGTAGGTGGTACGCCGGCTTTCAGAAAATTTATAATAAAAATATATTTTATATCTACCACTAAACCCATTTTAGTAGTCAACTATGAGTACTACTACAAGTTTCATTCAATATAAGCTTTGTCAGGCCTTTGTCCAGCAGTGGACGGCGATAGGCTGATGATGATGATGAAGCTTGTTTAAAATTAACTCACAGACTTTACAACAGACTTTAAAATTAACAAATCGTGTAAATTAAAAAAGGGTTGGGGTTCCATTTGTTCTGTTTAAATAAGTAATTTAATTCTGCAACTATAAGAAAAAGAAAAAACATTTCTGATAAAAAATGTATAGCTAAATAGAAAAATATTAGCACTATGCAACTTTTTTCTAATTCCGATGATAGTTATAAGTCAATATCGCTAACGAAACCGTCAGATACATGTTCTTTCCTTATGCTACTTATCAGAATTAATAAGAATAATACTGGACTACTTGAGCAGAAAGCTCGCCACATTCTTTAGCATCTATTACATCGAGGCGTGGGGATCTGCGACTAAAGTAAACTTTGTTGGTATAATTGTTGGTACTTTATGGTGACATCCTTGGTGGATTGCACTTGCAATTCTTTGCACCTCTGGTACTGTCAGGTGGTAGTACTCATGCCAATACCCCAGCCGGTAGGCAGTATATAGTACGTTTTTAGGAAAATCAAGAAAATATCGGCAATAAAAGTTAGACATGCCATGCCTAGTCCTTCCTTACAACAACATGTGTGGCCCATTGCCACCAGAAGGAAGACAAAATCATTGTGACTTTTATTTCGAAGCTCTCAGCCGTCCCTCACATCGGCTCAGATTCAAAACGATGGAAAAATCTCCTAGACCTAACTTGGTCAATTCGCTTTAGATCCAGACCCTTTGCCAAGTATCCAAAAATCTATATGACCAAGACAACCACAGGAAAACACGATAATAATTTAATACTTAAAATAAAGAACACTATATTAATGTTACTCAATTGAAAGGAAACAAGAAGTTTTAAATTCTCACATTCTCTATGCAATTATGACGAACTACACCTGTTCATCAACGTGGAGGAACCGGCTGCCTACGTTATCCTGGAGTGCAAGGGGTGGCCACACAACGAGCAAGTATTCTCGCGGGTGCGAGCTTGCTCCTAGAAGCCTGCAAACGCCTTAGGAGGCTTCTGTGCTTCTGGAAGGAGCTAGCTAGGCAGAGCCTGGTGTAGACCATTACCAATAATTATGAACTACATCGACGAACCAACGATCTTATCCCTTACGACAATTATCGATAATCGTTACAATACAAACAATAAAATACACAATGCTACGTTACATCATTTATCATGTAATGAACATTTCAACGCTTACGAGTATTTCACTAAAGTCAAGACGATCGATTAACTTGAAAATTTAATCGGGTGCTTAGGGCGCCGTTGGGTTCTTCTTGACAGATTGTTACTACCCACCTAAGAGACCTACCGGAGACCTAAGGACATGAAGTAAGGACTGATGATGCAGTCGGTTACAAGATCTCATTTTGTTATTTCATGTTTCTGTTTTGAATCGGACTTAGGGAGTCTTTATTAAAGAAAGAAGCGAGCTATCATGTTGGTGTTAAGCTATGCAGGGTTCGGAACTGGCTTGACTTTCCCGCAACACACTTAGGAGCAGATACATCCGTTGTATCTTTAATAACAATAAACACCAGTCTCAAAAGATATTATTTTAATGTCAAACATACCACTGAATGAAAGGATGTTTCAGTTGTTATGAGAGTTTAGTTGTTTCCTGTGATGTGAACAATATAGGAAGTACTTCAAAAAGGACAGGTCAGCCAATTAAGATACACAACCTGAAAGTACGTAATTAGGTAGTTGCGCCTCGCACCATTGGGAATAGACTCAGTAATTGTTATGTACGGAGTTTGTAACATTAAATTATCCGTTACCGACGGCTAATGGTGGTTTCGTGTTGCAAATGCCGATCTGTAACATAATCAGTACTATCCATTTCTCGTCAGTGTAATAGATATGATATTTAGGTGTTAATTTATCTACATAAAAATAGATATGATATTTAATATTTAGGTGTTAATTTATTACAACAAAAAATCGTTGATTTTGCTGTGTATATTCTGTTGTGTTTATATTATTATAAACAGCAAACATTTTTTTCAAGTTATTATCATGGGAAAAAATCACCGTTATTAAAAAGCTTCAGATTAAAAAGACAAAAGTTAGGGGGTGCACGCGGAAACCCATATAATATACCCGGTATTTTAAATAGTTCGATAATTTTTAATATTCGTCATCTTTTAGGCGATATTTTATGTCACTACTGTAATTTTTTATCTTAATAGCAATAACGACATCGTAAAAACTTGCAAACGTCCCTGTCGAAAAAGGCTTTGCTTCGAAGAAGCATTAAAATCGGCTTTGTCAATTTGGGAAACTTCCTGATATTCCTCGATATTTAATAATCTGTAACCTTTCCAACTGATTGTTTTATGGTTTTAACTCCTCTTTTTAAGACGGGTGGTTCTTTTATTACTTCGTATATAGATAAAGTATTAAACTAGTAACCCGCCCCGGTTTCGCACGCGTAGCAAAACTTATATTGTTTTTCTTTTTCCGACATCTTCAACAATCATCGTCATATTTCAGCCATTTTACATAAAACCTTAAAGAATTATACAGCTAAACCTTCTTCATGAATCACTCTGTCTATTAGTGGAAAACCAATGATATTGTATACAAACAAGTGGAAAACCGCATGAAAATCCGTAAGTTTATCGCAAATGTAGTGATGTAGTAGGACTAAAGTACTTAACTGTTTATTTTTTTGAGTAGTAACCATAAGAGCTAAGGTACTATTAAAACAACTGGTGACAAGCGATGCTTTAAATTGCAAAACCTCCTGCTACCTAACTTTACATTGTGAATCAAAAGTTGTACTGAGAAAAGAGTAAATTGTATGTGTTAAGGTTAATTAAATGATTCTGTAGCATTCGTGGTATATTTAAGAGATGAGATGTCGTAATTAGTATAATGAACAATGTTATTTAAGTATTTTGTTGATGCTCCTCAAAATAAATAAATAAATTTACTTATATTTATAGTAAAGCACTACGAAGGTTATAAAGATATTTGGACATGAAGACGGCATGTCGATTAGGACACGGACATGGAGAAGCAACAGACAAGAAAGGGGCAAGAAAATAATCATAACTTTTGTCATGTCAACCAAGATATGACAAAAGAATTAGTTTAGAAGGTGGATAATTTTTATTTTGGACTAAGACAAGCCTTTTTCTAAAACCTTTAAAATATTATCGCAATTTCCAATTACCCAGATTCGATAGGTTTTAATAAAATAACGTGCAAGTCGCTAGCTTCAATGTCACAGGGTTAATTGATTTTAATATTAATATTATAAGGTCATTCATTTATTCGATTGTAACACATCACTGGCTGATTAAATATGTAACCAGTTACCGTTGCATATTTCATTGCTTTGGTTAATTACCGTAAATAATTGTGAAAATTGAACCTTCCCACGATATGGATATGTAGCGGGCTTGGTAAAAATTTATTGACAAAGCAGTAACACGTAACACATATAGCTGAGGATTATTCATTTCATAATATTTTCTATTTTATTTTATTATTTCAGAAAACTTTTACCTACTACAGCAGTGATTAAACTTCCAATAGAACGAGAAGGCAAATTACAATTTTTTTTTTTTAGATAGGGGCAAACGAGAAGACGGGTCACCTGATGGTAAGTGACCATTGACGCCCATGGGCACCTGCAACATAAAAGTCACAAGTGCGTTACCGGCCTTTAAGGTAGGGGAGTAGGGGAAGAGGAGGAGTGGGGGAGAAGGGGAAAGAGAGAAGGGTTAGGGTCCGGTGACCTCATTCACTCGGCGAAAATCAATGCAATCATTGCTTTACTGGCGGTTTTCTGTGAGGCCGTGGTATCACTCCGGTCGAGCCGGCCCATACGTGCCGAAGCATGACTCTCCCTAGGGTTTTTAAAAAGGTTTTGTTTCGTGAAACAAAATCACAAAATTACACCACAAAATTACAACACAAAATTGACAGCATTTTCTCACAAGCGCCTTTAAAGTAAACACGCCTTCTCCAATATTTATTTTCAGATATTCATCAAATTTATTGAAGTTTGATGAATATTTGAAAATACATATTGGCTGGAAACTCGGCATACGAGTATTGGAACTATCTAGTTAATCAATGTTTTAATTGGTTCTTGTATTACGGTATTGCTTTTTTATCGTTTTGCAAATAAACGTATCTAATTAATCAACCTTTACCCTGTATGAAATTTTAAGTAATGTTCACATGTTCATGTTATGTGCTAATAAATAACTTTGTAGGTTTGTTTAACAAGTAAAAAAAGTGAGTCATGATCATAAAACACAATAATTATAAACATAATATTTTATAGTAAACTGTGTTAACAGCCTATTTACAACAGGCTGCATTGAATGTTTCATGAGTTTATTATATCGTTAATCAACTGCAAAGGAGGTGTGGAGGAAAGGGTGTTAAGGTCCTCCAACACAAGGGGAGGCTCCTCCGACCAGGCGAGGTGATCATGCCTGGCGGGCCGCAGTCCAACGGCTTATGTTAGGAAGTTGTATAGAATTATACTAATCTGCGCGAGAACTTTTATTACGCGATGCAGGATCAGTAGTTACTCCGTAGTTCGGTGTGTCTTCGTTAGACATTACTACTTACTACTATCCACTAAACTATCCACTAACCAGTATCCTATGGACATTTCTGCCCAATATTTGCCCCTATTTTTCTGTACTCCAAGTCCTGAAAAAATAATAACTAATTGTATACATAATATATAGGTTCTTTAATATTGTCATGACATCCAATTACAATATATATCCTTATCCATAAGTACATTGATATATAACGAGTGTGTCAGTAAGAGTGCACCTTTTCATTTTAAAATAAAAACAAGTATTTTATGAGAGAGTTGTGATGTTTTTATTGTATTGTAAAGAAGACATGCTCCGATTAAGCATGGAATAAAATATCCGGCAAATGACCCCCACGGCTCCGATGACAGGTCATTACTCTTTTCATGAAATTTTCCATGACTTTTGCTCAGAGATGTGGCTATATCTCACCGATGACGCGATTGGATTTCCGATTTGAGCTCAGGAATTGTTTCGGGTTTATTCGCATAAACCCGAGATTCCAAAAAACCACAAAGAAAAAAATCGCACGGTGTTAAATCGCACGATTTTGGCGACCAATTGGCTTCGCAATTTCGAGACATGATTCGGTCTGGAAATCGTTGCTTCGATAAATCGATGGTTCCGTGCATGGTGTGGCAGGTGGTGCCATCCTGCTGAAACCACATGTCGTTCAGATCCATACCAACCAGTTGAGGTACAAGAACTCCGTTAGCATGTTCCTGTAACGAACGCCATTCACAGTCACTGCATTTTTGTAATGGGTTTTCACAATCATAACGCGTTGATCAGTTGTGTAGCGCTCATTTTTTTAATAATCGGAACAATCGTTGATCCCAGCTGTCGAATATCAGAGCAGCAACCTCCAATGAAAAAAAATGGCGTCAATTTTAAAAAGTGCACTCTTACTGAGACACCCTTTATTATTACGTCATTACGAATGATTAACTGATGTTCATCATTTCCAATGACGTAACACTCTCACACAGTCGAACTGTTTCAGTTTTTGCAAATGATTCATTTGAACTGTGACCTTCGAGATCTACGTAATTAGATTTTATTTGCATGAGACCTAATTAGAACATTTTTTACAATACATTTACAAATCCTATATAATGTATACAATAATTTTTCGAAGTAAAATTCCCATTATAGTGTGTTAAATGAGCAGGGTTTCACAGAATCAATGAAACTTGATATATAGATAGCTGGCTGGAGATCTGGATTAAAATATAGGCCACTTTTTATCCCAATTTTCCCACGGGATCGGGACTTGCGCGGATGAAACCGCGGGATGTTGTTTGTAATATTATAAACGTGAAAGTTTTTGATGATGTATGGATGTTTGTTACTCTTTCACGCAAAAGGTACAAAACCGATTGTAATGAAACTTGGTATGTAGATAGCTAAAGACCTGGATTATCACTAGAGATCGGATATTTGGATGCATATTTACCTAAAGTTGAGATGTTGGCTATTATGGAAAGCACTTTTTTATCGAAACTTTTCTATCTTTCATTTCTCTTCTATGTAGTTTCTGTGTGTACAACATAAAAATATTATGTGATGTAATGAATAAATAAGTTTATATTAATTTATGTTTTCTTATTTACCACACCACCATTTCTCTTACACCTTACATACATACTCGAATGGGAAACACCTTAACTTAAAAAGAATTAACTTAAAGTAAATATACATCCGATTAGTTATGCGATCCCGGAATCCCGGGATTTTATTTTAAATAAAAATATACTTAGAAGCCGCTTCCATAATTTGTTATCCAAAAAATAACTTTAGGTAAATATGCATCCGATTATCCGATCTCTAATTATCACATAAGCTTTTTTCACTTTTTACCCCGATATTCCCACGGTATCGGGTTTGCAGCTAGCAGCAGGTGCAGCTAGTAAAAAAACAGAATAGACTGAAATCAAATATTATGCACATTTTACATTGAAAGTTTTTATCCTGTCACTAAGAATATATATTTAAGTATGATACGGTTTAAACAAAAAACAAAAAACACATTTTCTTTAATTTAATTTTCTTTCTTTATACATTTTATAAACAAAGAGTTGTAATAGCAACAATAGAAACCACGTCAAGAAGTTTTTATTAGAGTGAGTATTAGACAAGTTTGGTGATTGGTGAAAAAAGGGCAGTTCAGAAAATACCATAAACCAGCAGGTTTGTACGAAAGTTTTACTGACATTAGAGGAAGCTCGTCAGGTATGTAAGGACTGCCTTGCCTAAAGGTACGAAAAAAAGAAAGGCGTAAGTTTATGTATTTAAATATATGAATCACGCCGTTCTTCCCATGACGACCTCATTGTTCATGAACAAACAATTCCTTATTCTACTTTGACTATAATTTAGTGGTTTTTAGCCCATCATTATGGATATAATATGTATATGTATATATATCGGTTCGGATCGGATGCAAAATGGGATTTTAAATATAATGATCTGCTTATTTGTCTCGTTGACCGGCCATTTTGGCCACCAAAAGAAATACAAAGTATGCGATATGCAATAATTGGAATGAAAAAGTGTTTAAAATGTAATGGAGAATAAATACTTCGAAATACTAAATATACTTTATATGTAAATTGTTTTATTAATGGGTTATGCAAAACTTTCAGTGTAGGGAGAGAGGGTTTAGGTTTAGTATGTCTTTTGCCAACTCTCCAACCACCAGAGATTGCCTTCAAGATGACATAATTTTTCAACTCCATGCGGTGTTAACCGCTCCAAAATAAAACGTCCTTTACGATAAAATCATAATATAAAAAGTTTACAATGCTAATTCAACCATAAACAAAATATTCCACACCATGTTCAGATTCATACATAAACTGTAGCACGGGCGTCATATATATAAATTTATATACAGATTTTTGTTCAACATGTTTTCCCCTCAAGCTTGAAACCCACTATAGTACACAAAAAATAACATATGAATCAAAAGGTTCTCGAATAAAGCTCAATTCGAACCAGTTTATTATTTTGGAACGTTATCTCAAAATCATCACCGTAAACTCTTCAAATTATGTTTAATGCACCTTTTGAAAAGCGAATGCTCTGCCTTGAAAAGCAGCCAGCACATGCAATTTGAAGTCAAAATAATGTATAAGAATCACGCAAATAGTTGCCTCACAATGCACAAAATGTGATTTCCAAGAGATAATAAAATACATTTACAGTGTGTTCATTGAATTTACCTTGAACAGTAAGTTATTTTCAAACAAAGGTAGAGAAAAGTGCTCGGTTTGCATGTGCTATTTATCCAACCATCGAAGCTAATCAGCAAAAGTCCCGCTTGATGGCAAACGATTATGCGTCAAAGCTTTTCTGCAAGTCAGCAACTGTCGTTACCTGCTTGTATATTGACCTAAACCAACCGTACTCATTAGCAGAAATAAATAGTGCTGTTCAACGCCGGGCCTCGGAAGAGTCCACGCTACAGACGACCATGGTCAAAGAGCAGCTCCAATTCAAGCGGCTACCTGCTATACATTCTCCCCCTCGCCCCCTTGAATACATAGTACGTATTCAAGGGGGAGAGGGGGACGGCCATGTGCCGCCTTACACGCGAAATATACAAAAAATGTAAACTGTAAATTTGTTTTGTTTTCTTTTTTAAATTAAATATGGGCTGTGTGTATGTCACTATACTAATAGTAAGTATTCTTTTGAAGACACTACCCTAGTCAGTCAGTCAAAATATTGTCATTTTGTGTTACGCACACATTAACAAGACGATAAACATAGTATACTAGCAACCCGCCCCGGCTTTGCACGGGTACAAATTATACACTTAAACCTTCCTCATGAATCACTCTGTCTGTTGGTGAAAACCGGATAAAAATCCGTTTAGTAGTTTTTCAGTTTATCGCGAACAGACAGACAGACGCGGCGGGGGACTTTGTTTTATAATATGTAGTGGCCATTGAAAAGTATACTAAGTTTAGTGAGTGTATTCACTGATGTTGTATGAAGATTACCTACTGTTCTGTTTCTACTGCGGTACAGATATAATATACATTACTTTCTTATTTTGTTGACTAGGATAGCGGCTGCGCTGAAACCGTGTTACATAGATAAAACCTTCGTGACATTTACTATAAAATATATCTCGTGCCAAGGATTATGTTTTACTTTGAGGGTTTAGCCGCACACAGTACAAATTAGCCATCTACGTGCCGAACTAATGCACGATTTCGTTTCGTCTATAAGCCATTGTACCACAGAATACTAAGTAGGTAGTTACATACATCAGTACTAAATCGATTGGTAGATAAAACACCTCACCTGCTGATTATTTTTAGTGTTGTATAACTTTATGATGAATGAGTGTAAAAATGATTTTTGGTGACGAAAGTCGATGAAGATTATTTAACCGACTAAAAAAATGGAGAAATATGTATATTTTTTTTATGTATGTTCACCGATATTTCCGTCATCTATGGACCGATTCTAAAAATTATTTTTTTGTTAGAAAGGGTATGCCCATGCTCTGCTTTTTGAAGTCGGTTTAACGTTTTAAAAGTGTTTATTATTGTTTATGTAACAGTTTAATGTTAGATAACAGTTAATGAAGGGTGTGAAACCACATTCGTTTTCGTACAATGGTTTCTGACACCAACCATTGCTAGCCCATTATAGGCAAAATTGTCTATAGAACAACTACATACTATACTTACCATTATTGTGTATCTATCAATCTCTTTGTACGCTATACGTTAGTATTTGTGGACTATAAAACCTATGCTATCAAACATTTTAGTGTGATATATTAGCATATTACACACGACCAGTTACATAATACTAACCTTTACAACAAGTTGGAAGGTCTAAGTGTATAAGTAAGAAAACCAACATATGATTATTTTTATTCTTTTTTATTTGTTTATAAATATGCCACAAAACAGTAAAAGATGCAGGTAAGTCGATCAGAGCTTAGCTCAGGTAATAAAATGTAGATACGATTTGAAATCCCACCCCAAAAGTTAATTTTTTAAGATTTAAAATATTACAAGAAAAATATCATATTGGTGATTAGCATGCCAAAGTTCATTTATATTATCTTAATCTATTTTAAATCCTTAAACTGTCCTTTACTTTGTTACTTTCCTATTTCTCTAACTTCCTATTTCATCAGACGTTAGGTACGTCTCATCGATGTTCCTTCAGACAAGGTCATAGTATACGTTATAAAATTTTACTGAGAGGGAGTATACAATTATCTGTATTTTAATAAAAAAAATTAAACTAAATTTTCATTTCGAGTACAATCACGAAATTAGTTATTAAAACCAGACGGCAAAGTAATTACAAACTTTCTTTTTATAAGGTTATGACGGCGTGTCGTCATAAATTTCGTAGACAAATTACAAAGAAAAAACGGTTCGTCTGTTATCTAATCTATTTTTCAACCATTAATTTAATATTAAAATCATTTTATGAATAGAACTATTTCAAAAGGACGCACTGATAATGCTTTGGCCAAAGGCCAGAGCTATGTATTTATTTAACGTCTATGGAAGATTTACCGCTATGAAAAACAGGATATTAATAGTCAAGAAAACAGACAGCAGTTAACAAATCCTCACTTATGCAAAACAGAATATACAAATATTGCCGTGACAGTTATAACAAATATTGTATCATAGAGAGATACAGTTGTGCAAAGTTTGCAAAGGTGAGTGTCAAAATATTTTGGATGTTACGAATTGCACCAAATTATCTCTCAATTACACACACCGTAAACGACAAGTATCGAGCAGGAACCAGTCATACGTAGCAACAAGCGTAATTATATTCTCATCGCAAAATGTCACCTGCATTTGCATGTTAATTGCGTGCAAATGTCCGTAGCTGTCAAGCCCTCATTTACCGTTGAGTTACGTTGAAATGGCTTTTTATTGAACGTAGAACGAGGTTATTTTACAAAATAAACCAAAGTTGCAAGCGATAGATTTAACATTCGACTATGTATATCATAGTGTATTTTACAAACGATGCTTTTAAAACCAATTCCAAATTCTGTTTTAGCTTTGTCATTAGTGTCCACTTCGAGTTTCCATTGATCACATATTGTGCTGATACGTGATGGTCGCTTTGAATTTATATTTTATTAACAGCTTTGTGAATGCTGAAATCAAGCACTAAGTGTACGGAGTATTATTTTGTTTATTCACCTTATAGTGATCTAAACTCACTCTACTATTCAACCAGTTAAATAAAAAATCTATCCAAATGTTTTGCCATAATGACGTAGCACACCTATCTTTAACTCTCTTTAAGAAATCACTTCTACAAAATCTAGATCAATTCGTGTTATTTATTTATATTGTACCTATTAACTAATTTTAATAGCTTTTATTTAATTTCACGTGTATGTCCTGGAACTTTGCAATCAATATCTCACCCACTTCCACCGAAGCTATCGTGTGACAATTCACAATAAAAGCTTCTTTTTAATATAAATAAATAAAATTATTAATTATTCATCACAGATTGTTTAATGTACACTACGGTTTTATTAGGTATTTAATATAAAGTTAGTAAATAAACATAACTATATAGGGTACATGTATTGATGTATCGTGCAATCTGTGACGTCGACGCAAGCCAACGAACTTTTTTTTTTTTTGGTATAAGGGGCAAACGAGCAGACGGGTCACCTGATGGTACATGACTACCGTCGCCCACAGGCACCTGTAACTCAAGAGTCTGCCCTTTAAGGTGGGAGTAGGGGAAGAGGGGATTTCCGCCCCTCGGAAAATGGGGAGGGGATTAGAGGGGAGGAGAGGGGGGAGAGGAAGGACGGGAATAGGGGAGAGGGAAGGGTTAGGGTCTCCGGTAACCTCACTCACGCGGCGAAAAGCAATGCAAGTATTGCTTCACTACCGGTTTTCTGTGAGGCCGTGGTATCGAGCGGAGTCGAGCCAGCCTATACGTGCCATAGCATGGCTCTCCCACGTTATAAACTTACCTTTATTTATCCACAAATGACCACCAAAAAAAACCCTTCTTCATAAATTGTTATTACTTCGTTAGCCTTTTTAAAGTACCTACCTGATACTGAAGTTAGGTTTCTACGCCAATTTACTTTGCGTGCGTTAAATTCAAAATTAGACACGACTAAGGAAAAGAGGTTCGAAGCGAATATCCGAACACAATCGCGTAAACGAAAAAAGTAGGTAAGTAAAGAATATTAGTGATGTAATCTTTGTCCGGACGAATCACATAAGAAAACTTGTGTAGTATAGTTGTCATTTTAAATTGTTCTTGAGTAGGTAGGTTAGGTATTTATGTTTTGTTACTTCTTAATAAATGTAAGATTTGTACATTTATCCTACATATGTACCTATATTATAACATTAAAATTCGCCAATTTATTTAAAACAATTTGTTTATATTTACTGAAATTATGATAATTTTTAATTCATCGTCTGTCTGTTTGCTAAAAAAATGCTTTTAACCACAAGACCGTCTAAGAATAACGAATTGCATGCATTGCATAAATAATAATTTCGAATAAAAAAAAAAAGTTAATAGTTACAAGTGAGGCTAATAGAAGCTTGTCAAAAAAATACTTGAAAAGTTTAAGACGCCATCTTTTGTCTAAACTGGAGATAAAAAGACAAACTTATCAAAATTTGTTTAATATTTTAAGTTGCTTTTACTCCAATTGGAATACAGTTATAGTATATTTAGTTGATGAAAATTCTAAATCACCCATTAATTAATGAGCAAACATATAAAGTAAATCTAATATTCTAACAAAATATTTTGAAAAAGATTATGTGTTATATTTCTGTAATTTTTCTTATCGCGATCACCCGGCTGGTTTTTGCTAAAATTAGTTAATTTCATTGGATAAATAAAGCATCTCTGAGAACCTTGGCCTAATGATCAACCATTAGGAGAGAGAATTATTAATTGCAACATAATGTCAAATGGACCTAAATAAATGAAGTTCCCTGAGAGACCTCCCACTGTAATGTTAAACGACGTTAACTGTGGAATGTTCCCGAAGGGTAGATACATTAAGATCACGTGATACTTCTTCTGCTTACATATATATACACTCATACCTGCATGACCAAAGTGTAGACAGGGGCGTATTAAACATTCATATTTTGCCAACTATAATTTGGATACACACACAGGAATAAGGGGCCACTCTATTGCCGTCAACCGGGCACTTTGGGAATTATAAATTATAAAATTGAGAGTATAATGAAAGGGAAATTTAAGTAAGAATGGAATGAAAGGGATATTACTTATATTAATGGATTGGGGAGTGTAAGCAATAACTCGACCAGATCTGGGTAGCATCATCTTAACTCAAACTGGCTGTTACCGGGAAGCCCGAGTTCTCTGACAATAGACTCTGGGAAGGATAATTTCTAGACTTGTAACGAATAGTGTCTTCGGCCACATGCCAAATACCGAATATTCTGCAGGCTTCCTGGCTGAATAGCCGATTATTCGGCAAAAGTATTCGACTGACGCGTGGCAGGAACTTTTTATCGACATTTTTGTTTCTTGTTTCTACTTTCCACTCTTTTAACACCCGCAATAACCCACCCAAGCACATCTATCTTCTTTTATGGACTGCTGCGAAGAGTATTCTGCCGAGAATGCATAGCCTATATCGAGATATCGAAAGAAAAACTCAGTTGCAACTATAGCCGGAAAATTCAATATTAGGTCTCTGCAACACAATTTTCCACTGCTAAATTATTATTACGATTTAAATGCATGGACAGATGTTGTTTTCTTACATTATGGAAGTTAAGTATGTATGAGTATTTTATTAAGAGAATAAAAAATAAGTTTTCTTTTACACATTATCAGACTAGAAAAATTTAATATATATACACCTACTCTCACGCTTTATTGCTATAATCAGAACTTTCTTAGCCCTTATTTAGTATACTGTCGATGCCGATGCACGATGGACAGTTTACGTAACTCGAGGCCTACCCGCACTGAGTCACCCACTCACAGGAGCCACTAACACTAAAAAAACCTTAGTATTCGCTATTCGGCCGAATAGTACCTAGATATTCGGTATTTTGCCGAATAGTATGAAAGTAGTCGAATAGGCTGAATACCGTGATTTGCCGAATATTCGTTGCAAGCCTATTGCTTTTTAAAAATTATCTGATTAGCAGAAGTTTCATCGTGAAACTAAAGACAAGTGAAAAAAATGCACTTCACCACAGTCAGGAATAATTGCAACAGTAAAAATGTTAAAGTTTTTCATTAAGCCATTGTCAACAATGCAATGTTAATTGTCGTCTTTCTAAGTGAGAGGACCCCTAATGTTACCACATTTTCTTTTCCTCCTTCACTGTTAGAAGGATACTTCATAACAGAGAATGAGCTATTGTGTTTTGTTACATACCTATCCCAATTTGAAAGGCTTTGATCGCAATGCTATAGGGCTCTAGCTGTTTAAATCACAGATAACATAAAGACAACTCCCGCATTAGGAATTACTCCTGTGTCGCGGGGGACTTTACAAACATACAAACAACGGACACAAAGAACACCCAGACTCAGGTGGGAATCGAACAAAAGGACCTCTGGCTCAGCAGTCAGGGTCACTAACTACTAGACCAACAGGTCAGTCAGCACTAGTAGTTTAAATTATAAGACTTAACTTTAAGCAAACGTGAAACTTCTTACCTGGTTAACACAGCTTACTGCGAGGGCTTATCAAGAATACAAGGAAGTTTAACCAATGTTGGTTACTACTCTTTTTTATTTAAATAAAACAATATAACATTTTTCGATACATTAGTGAACACAAAAATAAAACCTTCACATCAATAACACATTTTCCTAACACGCATGTTGAAATCTTCTACGAGTATTTTCGTACATTTCTATTTATGCCTGTGGCAGATAAATGAATGGAAAAAATCCCAACTAAGATGTATCATATATTTTTGTTTGGCCTCAGACAAAAAGCTAGATAACAGATACGCAATCCACTCTGGTGTTATGCACACCACTAGATAGGTACATCAATTGCTTCAAATGTGTGCAAACTGATTATTAAATTTGAGACTAGTCCATTATTAGATGTATAATGTATGTATATGTATAATACTCGTTATCGGTCTAATCACATATTATGCAAATAAACAATAAAATGTTAAGGTTTACCATTTATATATATTATTTTATAAAGGATCTAGAAAAATCTATATGTATTTATTTAAAATGGATACCCATGCATATGTGGAATATCAACCATTAATTGCTGCCCCATGCGACAGGATCCCGAAACAACACATCTTCGAGAGGAAGTATCACATACAACTATTTGAAAACCACCGAGATCAATCTGGCATACATGAAGTGCGAATCTACACGGACGGTCCCAAGGTGGGGTCAGGGACTGGAGCCGGAGTTTTCTAACAAGATTTAAATATAAAAATATCACTGGCGCTTGGCCAACACAGTTCCATATTTCAATACGAGTATGTTGCAACGCCTACACCGCGACTGCGGTCATGTCAAAAGGTATAAAGGAGTACAATATACGTATACTGTCAGACAGTACGGCCGTCTTAAGGCCCCTGGAGGGTAACACCATAAACTTCGGTCTTATTTACGAATGCCACCAGACGCTAGAGCGTTTAGCCTCTGCCGATGGAGCATAGTAATTCATTCGGGAACGACGCCGCCGATGAGCTGGCAAGGAAGGGATCTGTAACGTCAGTGGCAGGTCCAACCATACTATTGCTACTTCCCTTTAATTAACTTCGCTCATAGTAAAGGCAACGGACTCGTGAAGCGCATAAGGGTCGTTGAGCCGACACACCGGGCTGTAGGCAGTCTGAACTGGTTCTGACGGAGGTCTCACCACGTTTAACTTGCAGACTGCTCAGTCTCAACCGACTCGACATCAGAATAGTTGTAGGAACCATCACGGGCCCAGAGAGTCCTCTGTGCAGAAGATGTCTCAACGCCGAGGAAACGGCCGTCCACGTTGTCCTGGAGTGCGAGGGAGTGGCCATACAACGGGCAAGTATCCTCGCAGGGGCGAGATCGCTCCTAGAAGCCTGCGAATGTCCCAGGAGGCTTCTGTGCTTCTGGAAGGAGCTAGGCTGGCTCAACTAGTCAGCCTATCTGAACGCATAATGGACCGTCTATGAGTCTAAATGCGGAAACAAAGCCCTATACCAATACCTATACCAATACCCATGCATTTAATATGTTGTGAAATTTTGTAGGCAATATTTATACGTATTTTAAAATAGATTAGAGCCTGTTATGCTGATTCAAAAATGTTGAAGAAAGTTCATTTCTCCATACAGACATTGGTCCCAATTCTGTTACTTCACTCGCTAAATTAAAATTCACTTAATTTTCTTCATATAAGATGTAAACCTTGTACACTTCAAAACAAGGTCTTATTTCAAATTGAAACAAGTAGGTAACATATGTCGCTATCGAAATAAGCAATTTATTTGTCGACTAAAGTCTGATACGCTTAAATAAACTTTAATACCACGTAGCGAGAGCCGCTATCCGTTAAATGCCATCTCTTTTGCTCTGTGTTTTAGTAAGCGTCTTCGTAGGTGTAGATTAAAAACACGTCATCCTTGCTCGTTTTGAACAAGTTTTTATACGGCAATTATACTGGGTTTGAATAAATGGAGACTCGCTGCGTGGAAATTAAGTTGAGTATACGTTGACAGGTTTTAGTAAAAATTTAGCGGCGCTGCGAAATAGATGCTAGTAACAAATAGACCTTATTACGAAGAACACTAGGTTGATTTCATATGAAGAAATTAAGTCAGGTTTTAGTTTAGTCGAGTGTACAATAGAATCGGCACCATTGTCTTTTCTATTTAAGCCTGTGGCGGATAAACGAATGGAAAAAAATCAACTAATATGTTCAGTATCATATGTTGGTGTTTCACGTAAGATTAGAAGCTAGTTATTAAAGTTGTGACTAGTCTCTCATTATTAGAGTATAATACTCTATAACGGTCTAATAAGTATCATACTTGTTGCAATTACGTCATATCCGGAAAGCCAGCGCCACCTGTCGACGCATGACGGAGTCAATGTTTATAGGCCGAGCGGCGCCGGCGCGCCCGACACTTCTTGTGCGGCAGTCGGACAGAGCGTTCGAATATTGAAACCGTCACCCGTACCTAGCGATATACGTAGCTGGCTATAGTCGTGTGTCTATTTGTAATAATCTAGGTACATTTTAAATTCATTGGACATTATAATTTAATCGAATGAACTATATTGTTTCGTTGCTCCAAGATTACCCTTCCACGCCTGCAGTTAGAAAGTGAGAAATTATTGGCCCTATTGAGGATGATGATCAAACCCCTCCGTCATATTTAAAAAAAAACAAATAAAGAGAAATTTTTACATATTTTTTTTTTATAAAAATGGATATCTATACGATGAGTTCAATTAACTTCGACTGGTTTGACTGATCACTGTGAAATCTTACACGTCTGTTTTCTGTGAAGAAGATTTTCATACCATACCTTTTATATATAAAAAAAAAAAAAAAACACGACGTTATAGACTGTATAATGTAATACAGATCATGCATTTGAGATAAAAATATAGAGGTTTATTAACACGTACAATAATAGGGTAAAGTTTGCATGTTCTGCACAACGAAATATGACAATAAAATTCATGAATCACAGACAGCGAATACGCGACGAACATAAACCTATTTAGTGTTTATGAGAGAGGCCGACTATAATTCCCGTTCAAAATATTAAGTGAGGTCGTTCAACAGATAATTTATGACACATTTATGTATTTACGATAGACAAACGTATTATTGGAGGTAACAGTCAGTCATTTCAGTTTAATACATTTCAGCTTCGGCACGTGTGGGCTGGCTCGACCGGATTGATACCAAGACCTCACAGAAAACCGGCGTGAAGCAATGCTTCGTTGTGTTTCGCCAAGAGTGTGACGTTACCGGAGGCCCTAACCTCTTCCCCCGTTTCCCTACTCCCACCCTTCTCCTACCTTAAAGGCCGGCAACGCACTTGTGGCTCTTGAGTTGCAAGCGTCCATAGGCTAACCGCTTACCATCACGCGGGCCGTATGCTTGTTTGCCACCGACCTAGTATAAAAAAAATTGATCCAAATATATATACATATCGCACAATTAGATCTAAACAGGTATTAACTCAAAAAAAAACCGGTCAAGTGCGAGTCGGATTCGCGCACCGAGGTTTCCGTAAAATATTTTTATTATATGATGTAACTAAAAATTTACGGTTTTCACAATTTTTCGATTCTGTTTACCAGCCGAACAAACCTTTACTACACTTCAAGTAACCACCGTCTTTTTAAACTACTACCCTAGTCGGACTTCTAAAATTTGAGGAACAAATCTGCTGTGCCCTATCTGTATCCAATTCACACTCATTGATTTATTGGAATGAAAAATTGCTATATGCTAAATTTCTACTTCCAACTTCCGATAAAACCTAAATTGTTATTCAAAATAGCCGTCTCAATTTCCTGACGTCAGAACAGGCATCAAATTTGTATTTCAACAGAATATATCGTTGTGTTTATGGAGCTGTCTATCTTTCTCAAGTGATAGTCGGTTACAATATCGAAAAAGTTTGTGGTATTGTATATATATATTTGCTGTCGCAAACTGCTATTTCTATTCATAACAAATCTATGACATAAATCCGCCGTGCCAAATAGAGTCGTCGTAAAAACTTATTTAAAACTAACTTTAATGACCTATTAATTTAAAAATGTAAAAATTTGTTATAAAAAAAGTTAAAAAAGCTCTATGAATTACAGGATATTGTAAAGCTTTCACCACGAATAAAGCTTGGGGCTTTAGGGTATCCGGTTACGATAGGTATTAGCTAGAGGAGGAAAATTAAAATAGCAGGCAACCGCACTATGCGATATAATCAGGATCAGATTATTCATATAACAATTATAACTTTACACAAATTAATTATAAATAATACTTCTTGAATTATTCCGTGCACCTTTGGCACGATAGTCGTCAAGACAGTCCTCTGTCTGCCGGGCGACTCTCTTGTCTTCAACATTTATTCTTCATAAAATATTTCGAACGTGTTCTAAATTCGAGTTTGGTGCCACCAGTCTGTGCCTCTCGCGTAGTAAAGAGTTATTCTTCCAATCGAAGGAGTATGTAAGCTGTGCGAGAGGTCCCGTCACTACAATATATACGTGCCAGTCAGTCTAGAACTTGCATTTATATACTAGTCAAGAATAACCTTTTTGTCATGTTATGTATCCCTAATATTGTGGCCAATAAAAAATATGAGAATTGTTGGGTTGTGGTAGTGTGTTTTAGGCCGATAATCGTGGGTAAAAATTGTCGCATTCCTTACGTTAATATCGTTGCTAATTTGTCACCTATCTACCTACCTATCGACCTGCCTACCTAAATTATGATGTTCAGACCTATTGCCAACAGGGTTGGCATACACACCATGCGGTGGCTGAAAGACCAACCCCCAAGCTAATCTTATACGAAACTATCGCTCAGAAATTTTTTATTTAAATAATTATGTTTACAAACTTAAACAGTTTATAAATATACAATTATATTGAATGCAAAATATGTCTAATGCGTGACTACGTACAAACTGAAAGATTAAAATACACACTTCTAGTATCAATAACAAAGTGCTCTTACAACATTGGTTCTTGTCGAATTTTATGAACATCGACACTACCCTAAAACTTTTCCTTTATGTGTTTGAAGGTCTTTCTCCATTAAAAGAAAACTTCTATGTTACACCTACAGTGTTATTTACTAGTAGTTTGTTACGTAATGAATACTTTTGTTTAGGAACTTGTGGTAAAAACTTTTTGACATTGTCAAACTAAATGCAAACTGGAATAATAATTCTGAAATATACCTATTTCAGTCAAAATCAAGAGACTTGTATACCTCTTCAATTCACCATGGTACTTGCGGAGTCATAGCTAACTTCTAAGAACACGCCTTAATACGCTCACGTACGCAAGATCATTACTTTCAAAGACGAGAATCAAGGGGACTTGTTTGGAGAGGTGAACCTGTCAAAATGCATCATAGAGATATAAGGAACAACAGATTTCTACTTGAATAGAAGGCCTATTCAAGTAGAAATCTGCTTGAATAGGCCTTCGAAGCGACTGCCTAGTAGAAGGACTGTCCTTTAAGATTAACAGATTCGACCTATCTAACCATTTCCTTGTTGAGATTATATCTTATTCAATACTACATACCAAGTTTCATCGCAAGCGGTTCAATGGTTTTTGGGTGAAAGAGTTACAAACATCCATTCATCCATCCATCCAAACTTTCACATTTATAATATAAGTGGGATAAAGAAATCCCTACCAGACAAAGGTGCGAAATTAGGCACCGCTAATGACATGGTGGGTGTGCTGCTTCTAGTGACTAAGATCACCAAACCTCTATGGGAAAGAAGATCACTATCTTCTTTCCCTTTGGTAAAAGGTGAAGGAGTAACACAAGTGTTAAAAAATATATAAGTATAAGTAACACACGTGTCTGTCTCAATGTTCATGCATAATCTATATGGGAATATTCTTGAAATAATGGACGTACTGCAGCATATCCAACCACATCATCGACCTCAACTCATTTATCGCTTCACAGAATCTAATAGTGATCTACTAACATCACGTACGCTACCGCTTTAACGCTCAGTCCATCACAATCAAACGAGTAACAACAGCCTTTACCTGATCAATGTAGCGTACACATAAGCATAAAATATTATTGTCATCAGTGTTCGAGTTTTCATAAACATATTTGTGTATCTTTCGAAGTGTTGTGTGTATTGACAATTACGAAAGTTTTTTACTCGATTCCATTACGACAACAACGCGTCATCACCTCACCGTTAACTCCGATGAGATGATGACTCCTGTAGGTTTCCACACGACAAAAAGTATATTGTATCGTGGTCGTAGTATAATAACGTAAGTTCTTCTCTATTTCTAGAAACCGATGAAAGTTTCAATGTTCGTGTAGCCACAGACAAAATAATAGGTGTAGCTTCCAATCGCTCTCGAATAGGTAAAGCCCGCGCATCAGTGACAAGTGAAGAACATTAAATACGAGTAAGCTTAGCTTCTAATGACAGGTAAAAACTTCCTACAAATAACCATATCTTCTTTATATATATAAATCTTCTGTGCTGTGCTGGCTGGACCGATTTTAATGATTTTTTTTGTGTCTTCAGGTAGATTCGAGAATGGTTTAGATTTACCATTGGACCCGGTAGATGGCGCTGCGATAGGATTCCAGAAATAATATTTTTTAGGTTCCGGCAGGACAACGTCTGTTGGGTCCGCTAGTAAAATATAATAAAAAACAAAAAAAAAATACTATTTTTATTGTACACCACAAAAACAGATTATCATGTTATTGGTGGAATAGACGATTTTTTCGCAATCTCTTCCAGGCAACCGGTTGACGGACTTTTTTGATCGGAGAAGGGCAACTTGTAAAGTACTTAAGGTAATGAATGCTAAGATATTTTTGTTAAGATCTTATGAGACTTTCTTAGGAGAAAATAAGAAGAAATACAGGCCAAAGGAGACAAATGATAAAACTACGATTATATTTCAAGAAGAGTGTGCACGTATGGAATGAAAGAACAAACTCTGATAAACGAGTACAATTTTTTCTCCGAGAATTATCGTTTTTGCATTAGCAATCATTTTATAAAATAAATTATTGCAGCTATAAACTGATAAGGTTATATAATATATATATATATTAGGTTATAACAGCTACCTGTTATAACCTAATATTATTCGTCCAGACGTTTTTAAAGTAAAACGGCTAACAAGGATCCATTCTCAAAACTATGACAAAAACCAAATTATTTGGCAAGAGTATTCACTTACATTTATAGACAAAGTAATGATCTATTTGTAGGAAACAAAAAAAAAGTACGGAACCCTAAAAACTGTATAAGAACTAAAGATAACTCTACAGATCGGCATAAATACAACAGTACTCTATTACTACTTGTTAACCCCGAACTTCTGTAGCATAAAGTATTCGTTCTCTCAAATATGACCTGATATCGGCTGTGAAGGACCTAGTCCAATTCGGTAATCAGTAATTTCCCATCCTACAAAAAAAAGCAATTATTCATAAAGGTATATGCGTACTTCCAACTCTCGCACGACATACAATCACTGCTATTTATAATCATCAGTGTTATCGATGTTACTTCTTCAAATAAGTTTAAGGATATTGTACAAGGATATACCCTGCACAAACGAAGTACATGAAAAAGAATAAAAATACCTAAATACTTTAATGGAGATAGAAATATATTGAATACTTGCTACTTTCGATAATTTAATTATGAGATTCCTTCAGAATATTTTATTTCTTGGACGATATCAAAATTCAAGAGAAAATTCTTTGTTGATTAAATCGAACTTGCACATTAATGAATAAATAATATCTTTATTGTTATTATTATATGTATATCATTGCACTGATGATACTACTAATCAATACTCGATTAGTAAAATCTTGAAGAGATGCAGTCGCCATGCAAATTGAAATTGTCCAATAGAGTAACATCCACAATACATGACTAACGCGTGACTTAGGATAGCTTTGTGTCTTAATACAAACTGAAAGTGCTTTAAGCATTGGTTTTCGGGGAATTCTATCAACATCGACAATACACTGTAACTTTGCTCTTATATGTTTACTTTCCTCTACGTTTGTTTGAAGTTGTTTCTATCTTTATTAAAAGAAAACTTCTATCTAACACCTACCGGGTATTCACTAGAAGTCTGTTACGTAATTAAAACTTATGATGTTATGTAATTTAAACTTGTGGTGATTGATGACTTCTTGGTCTGGGGAATTTTCTCCAGACCTCTATGGGGAAGAGTGATAGATAGTGTTGGCAATCTGTGAGTTACACTGCTGGTGTTGAGAAATTATATAAATATCGGTGAGACACGTGTCAGTCCCTAATATTTAAATTTTGGAATAAATATTATTTTCATTTCAAGTGTTTGCATAATCTATATACGAGTATAATTATGTATATCTAAGTATGGAATTAACGCGATCACGAAAAGCTAAATAGTGCAACCTGGTCGAAACGTCAGGCAATTCAGAGGTATCTATGTAAAATGTTACCGTGATCGCGTTAATTCTTGTACTTATACATAATTAAACCATGGAACGCGAAAGTTTGAACGTTAGTATATGGTAGTATTCTCGAAATAACGCTACAGTAGCTTACCAATTCACACAATCGACCTCAATTCATTTACCGCTTTTCTGAAACTAATAGTGATCTACAAACAATACGTACGCTATATTTACCGTGAAGTCCATCATAATTTGCTAGCGTATACCTAAGTAAATAATATACCATTTTTTTCATCAATGTTCGAATTTTCCCAAAGACATTTGCGTATCTTGCGAAGTTTACGCGTTTATAATACGAGTTTCCTGGTGTCCCCGCTTGTGTTGACAATTACGAAAGTTATCACTTTTCTATTTCCAATATTCAGAAAGGTTATTGTCGTTACCTGCAAAGAGCTATCCTCTTGAGAAATCTATATTCAAACGAAAAATGTAAGCAGTGGAGAAAATTCAGAAATAATTATGTAGTAGTAGTAGGTTGTTGTAATCGCCAAAGAATTGATTTAATAATTCGATTTAATTTGTTACAGTACCGCGTATAATAAATAGTTATGTTAAACAGATTATTGATATTTTGTTAGTCAGTGGCGTGGTAACAACGCGAATCTGTCGGCCAACTCATGGTTAGAGCAAAACCCACAACGGATTATCGCAACACATTGTAAATGTGCTGAGAGTGGAAGCCCCACATAAATAACTGCGTGTCATTTATATCGTGCCTGAAACTGACGTAGCAATAGATAATGAAAAATGAATTTTGAATTCATTGTGAAAATACTTTCACAGCATGATTGTAACTCGCTCCCTGTGTTCCCGGAGGTTTCCTTCTTAGGATATACCCGAGTCCCTTGGAATAGACTCCCTTAAAACGGCACACCGTGTGGGTTTAGTCGGTTCTATGCGCGACATACCACTTCACCGTTAACGCCGCTGATGTGATGACCCGGGGGGTTGCCACACTACAAAAAAGTAAAAAATATAAACTATCGTTGTCGTAGTATAATCACGTAACTTTAGAAGCCAATGAAGGTTTAATGCCCGGTTCCTATAACCAAGAAACGATTCATTTTGCGTTGTCGTTTTTCGTCGATTTTCGTTGAACTAACCCAAAATTTTACCGTCCGTAAGCAAAACGATTCGTTTCTTGGTTATAGGAACCGTGCATTAATGTTCGAGTAGCTTCCAATCACTCTCAAACAGTGACAAGTAAAGAACGTTAAACACGCTTTGTTTCTGACGACAAGCAGTTTTCTTACAACCATATATAATATAATAAATAACGAAAAAATGCAACAGAATACTTGTATTGTTCACCACAAAGTATGACAAATTACAGCATAACTATTATATTACTAGCTGTTCCCTGCAGTTTCACTTGCGTTTATGGTCACTGCTCTTCTAAGGGTCATAGTTCTTCAATTAATACTCCATTCAACACAAAAAAGAAGTTAAGAAAGAAACAAATTGAGACTAATCGTAATTTGGGAACGTGTTTATGAAACTCAATTTATTATTCAATGCTGAAGAATAATAAAAAATGGGAGTATTTTGCTTAAGACCTTATGAGACTTTCTTAAGATAAAATAAGAAGAAGAGGCACAGAAAATAAACCAAATAAGACAAATGGTACAACGATTACATTTCAAGAACACGTGTTCACGTAAGGAATGAGACGACAAATCTAATTTGTATGACGTCTGGTAAACGAGAACGATTTCTCTCCGAGATAATGCAGTAATTTTATGAAAAAAAAACTTGCAGCTATAAACTGCTAAAGGCAGCTGTTACTACTTCGTATTTTTCATAGTTTTCAAATTCTATTTTATGTAACTTTCCTCCCGGAAAAGAAACTATCAATAATTCGTCCAGATGTTATAAAAGTAAAACGACTAATAAGGATCCATTCTCAAAGCTATGACGATAACCAATTATTTAACAAGAATATTCCCTGACATCTATGGACAAAAGAATCTATACAAATATTATAAAGCTGAAGAGTTAGTTTGTTTGGTTGAAGCGCTAATCTCAGGAACTACCGCTTCGAATCGAAAAATTATTTTAGTGTTGAATAGCCCATTTATCAAGACATGCTATAGGCTACATAACATGACACTACAACTAATAGGATTGGAGCATCAATGAAAAATGTTGCAAAAACGGGGAAAATTTAGAAACGCGTACGAAGGGTCAGCTAGTCCTACTATCCTACTAATATTATAAACGCGAAAGTTTGTGAGGATATATGGATGTATGGATGTATGGATGTTTGTTACTCTTTCACGCCAAAACTACTTAATCGATTGCTATGAAACTTGGTATGTAGATAGCTGGAGACCTGGATTAACACATAGGCTACTTTTTATCCCGATCTTCAAACGGGATCGGGACTTACGCGGTTGAAACCGCGGGGCGCTGATAGTTGTCTATAAATGTGAGTTAAATGTTTTCTGATAATTTTTATTTCTAACTTGATGGAACAAACCCTATGTTCTTTTCTGTATTTCTAACTGTAGTAGTTAAGTTAGTTAGTTAGTTGAGTAGTTAAGACGTGATTTTTCGATGGCCTAATAATAGCCAATTAAATATTAATAAAAATAGGAAATATATAAAAGGACTGCTTTAGGATAAATATGTACATAGGTTCTGAAATGATTTTTATCTTGTGTTATGACTCACTAATAAGTCCTTAACGGTTGGGCAAACCCCAGACGAATAGTAGGTCTAAAGGGTAGCGGCCCTCTACCAAACCTTGAACTTTTTTTTAAACTAATGTTTAGCCAGACCTCGACTTTATTATTCAGAGGTCTTTCGAAGACTATTACGAAATGTTTCATAACGCCTCAGAACCTACCCTAAATTGTTCACCAGCTCTCGGACTAGAAGAACTAGATGTAAACTTCAAAAAATTATGTAGCCATCTCTGATTTAAATGTCCAACAGACGTCACTCGAATAAAACATTTGTTTAAATTTAAATCTATGAATAAAATGCAGCAGTTTGCTTACATTTTACTTTAACAATAAAAAATATAAATAAAAGAAATATCCACATTTATTTCTGACCTCCTTAAAAACAATTTACTTATAATGTTAATTATGTAAGAGGTCTGTAAACAAAGGACATTCGGTAGGGTGGTTTTCGCATGCCCAATTTTTATTACACAAAAAAGGGTGAAGGCTACATATTGGAATTAATTAAAATGTTCTGACATTATTACATAAACAATCTTGATCCACCAAATTTTCTGAGTGAGTTTTCTTAATAAGAAAAAGAGGGAAAGTTCGACTCGATTAATATATTTTTTATGTTTTAAAAAACCATCCTTCGATCCAATTTTGGTTTTTTGAAAAGCAAAAAATATGATTCCGTTACTTTTAGTTATTTCTCAAATGGGAGAGGGGAAATGCGTGCACAAATCGGCCTTAAAAACCTACACATTCGTCGATTAATTGACAACATAAGCACTTGCTACGTGTTACGTACGCCACAAGTGATTATGTTGTCAAGATATATGAGTAAAGCTAAAAGCGCTTTATAAGCAAATTTTACATTTTGTTTGTGTCGTAAACACATCCCACAAAATATACCCTATTTTATGGACGTGTTTACCACACAACTATATAAATAAAAATGAAATCCTGTGCGTTGGTCAGCGCATCACTTGAGAACGGCTTGACCGATTTGACTAATTGTTTCTCTTATATATCTATGATAGTCCAAATTAGGTTTTAAGGAAAACAAGTTTAAAAAATCGGAAGTGCCTTTTTCTATAAAATTAAAACAAATGTACTAAAATTTTGGCAAGAAGACGCGACGTCCGTTGAGCCAGCTAATATTATAAAACAAAGTCTGTCTGTTCGCGATAAACTAAATAACTACTGAAAGGATTTTCATGCGGTTTTCACTAATAGACAGAGTGATTCATGACGAAGGTTAAGATGTATAATTTGGCAAGATTTTGTGTAAATTGATTTAACTATGATGATGATTGTTGAAGATGTCTCTGCTACCCGTGCGAAGCCGGGTTACTAGTTTATTATATTTTTATTGAATTTTTATTCTTGTAATTCTGGCTACCCCATTAGTATCTGGCTACCTTAACTAAAAATATAATTGTAATCAATAACACTGCATTTAATAAATACTGCCTGCGTTTTATATAGTAAGATTTGTCATTAATTTATTTGACTCGACAGACTTGATCTGTTTTCTCCCTGAACACAGCCGTAGCACATGCTATCAATAAGCAATCTTGAGAATGCCTCTCCACTGACAGGGTTTTATAACCATGATAGAATTTATAATAAAACATTACCATTATTTTCATAGCACCTTTTCACTTATAGTACATCACACTCAGCGGAAACGCTGCACTAAACTAACATAAAACTTTTATATGACGTTTATGTACCAGCGCGCTGGTGAAGCATGGAAATAGTAACCCCAAGTGGATTCTCCTAGGGCATATTAGGACTATACCTCACTTTATAATGTAAAACATTACTTTGTAGCCTGCTTTTACAGTTATTTTACGCGAGTACGTTACTTAGTAAACTATTTTCTTCTCATTTCTGTTCTGTAGTAAGTAGATCTGTGTAATAAAAGGAGGTTATTTTTAGTTCCATTAATATTTGTGTTGATATATTTACTTTCGATTTATAACAGATATGATAACAGACGTCTTAACTACTGAACCGATTCTCATGAAATATAATATTTGCATATACGTTGCCAGGGGAACAAAAAATTACATAGAGTACCTACCGAAGGATAGGGAAAATAACTTTTACGCGAGGCGAAAGTTAGTAATAATTACGTGATAAGAGACCGCCGCCGAGGCCGGCCTAGAAAGAGATCACGTGATGTTCTTAACGCATACCGCGACGGCTGTTGACACAGGAACAAGATGTATGGAAGGATTTGTGGCAGACCTTTGTCCAACAGTAGGACAGTATATGCTATAAAAATATTTGATTCCTAAAATTACTCAGATGACAAACAATTAAACGAACCGCCTTATGGTGTTTTAAGCGATTACTATGAGAGCAACTATTGCAACAAATCATCCATTAATACTGCGCATTGTGAAATTAGCGACGAATCTAAAATACATCTGCTGTGAAAATGGGTTAATAGATAAAAATCTACATTGGTACCTGAGAAAAAAAAACAAATTACATACTCAGCAATCAATAACCAACATACGAGTACATTATCTGATCACATAAAATGTACATCTACCGCATCATATAAATACCATAAACTTAGTATGTATATTAAGTTTATGATAAATACATACAATCCGCTACCCCATCCGGCGGTGGGGGTTTCCAAATGTTCCAAATATGTTATTGCAAAACAAACACTATCAAAATCTAATCTAATACCTTTAAACGAGCAATTCTTGTATATATGTATATAATCTGAATCTAAGAAACGGCTCCAACGATTTTGATGAAATTTTGTATACAGATAGAGTTTTGCATTTTAAGTTCAACTGCATAGTTGTAATTTCTGTAAATTAGGTCTCGGTCTCCCAGGTACTAGTAATTAATAGCTTAAACGAATTAATTGACGAAACAAGTACAATTGCAAAATCCTTTAAGAGCCCTTAAATGTACAGATTAACACAGATTCATTACACTGTTACTTACAATGTAATTTATAATCTCTTAAAGCTCACGCCAGGAGCTCCATAAAACTGAAGCATCAAGAATAATTTATTTAGAATTGCACGTAACCTTTTTATTTGAACGCAACCCATTTAGGGCAAAGAGCCGTAGGGCGGAACAACATTTTCCAATTCGAGAAACTCTCATATACCGAACGAGTGGAAATCGTAATCGAACAATAATTCGATGCTTAATAAAGCTGTTTCCGTTGTGAAATCGATTTGAAAATAAATAAGTATTGCAATTTACATGTTCGTAATGGAAAGGTTCTCGAGCAGCACGTTATTATAAAAATATTATCTGTACGCATATGAGACGAAAATATTTCATGTATGTGACACGATATTTATGGTTTTATAGTAAATTACAGATTGATATATAATTAATATTTTTCAACTTTCGATTTTTGGACATGTAGAAAATCAACTGTAGAAATATTTAATAATTGATTTCATTATTGTGAAAGAAAAAAGTTTTGTTTTGAATAATTTTATTCGACTACCCAATAAAACCACTGTAGCAAATTCCTATAAAAGTTTATTAAGCCTTAAAACATCCTATACATATACAAATACATATATAAGGTTTAAAGGCTTATTTCTATTCTCTTCAGATAGGTATGTTACTTGTAGGGGACACATATAATTATATATGTATTTGTGTAGGACGGCTACGCCGTGACTACGTAATAAATGACAGTATAATATTGTTTTATACGTGTGTATAAGACGTGACCAAACATTGTATTTATGTATTTGTGTAGATTGTGTAGCCAGTCTCCAACATAAGTAACTGTTGTAATGAACACAGTTGAGAATACATCATATATTATATGTTAGCAACAGTCTCACCACTAATGCTATAAACTATGAAAATCACTAACAGTAACTGCCATGTTTTTCGTACCTCAATCCGCACTCAAGTTATTGTTATCAACTTATAATACATTCCTAGCTTTTTATAACCCCACTGATCATCCTCTGCGCCTTTTCCCAACAAAGTTGGAGTCGGCTTTCAGTCTAACTACGATACGGCTGAACTTTGATATTTTACGTGAAGCGACTGCCATCGGACCCCCACAACCCAAGTACTAGGCGATATCGAAGTTCTGTAGTTAGACCAGGTTGTCGGACTTTTTAGGGCTCCAACTACCCGTAAAGAATGCCACAGATGTTTGTATGGCTCCTGGGACTTACGGCTTAACGTGCTCTCCGAGGAACGGAGAGGTCTCAATGTGTTAAGAATCATCATCCTACACTGACCTGGCTAGTATTACTTTTTTTTTTTTAAAGAATACTAGCAACATGGGTCATACATTACTAGTATTCTTGTTAACCCCTCCAGCTAAGCTAAAATGCTTGTGTTAGGAGTGAGTTCACGCCGGTAGTGCACTGGGTGGGGTTCGAACCCGCAACCACTTGATCGCAAGTCCGACGCCTTAGCCATTACGCTACCGCCGCTTAAATTTGTAATGTGCTAACCTACTCGGTTACCACTTAACCAAGAGCCCCTCTTATTTTATAACCCTACTATTCACCCCCCCCCCCCCGACCATTGCATTGCTTAACCGGTATAAATAGTCATAAAAAATTAACTTATTTTTATTTAATAGTGAACTTATTTTATCATCTATTATAGTTTGCCCCTATTTTTAATAAAATAAATAAGTTTTTTATGTGGCGACAACATTTATTTGCATAGATACAAGTGTATGAAGTCATGGCTAATCATAACTACCATATTAGGTAATCGTGAACAAATACCATTACCTAAATTTCTAATAAGTATTGATTGTACCTAAACAACAGTACGGGTTGGAAAAAAATTTTTATAAGCGGTTAGTATAATTAAATAAACAAATCTATTAGAGGATTTGTAAGTGGAGTATAAATTAAAGATATGTTCATAGAAATAAGGACGGTATATTTTAGATAAGAATAATGTTAACCCAGCTTCTATGAATTTGCAGGAAAATGTTCTGGAAGCTTTTTTATTTTCCGGCACATGTGTTAATAATTTCGTTATACCACGGTTAATGCTATTACACATGGATATGACATATTGCTCCCACACCGCTAGTAATATGCACATGTTTCAGTTCTCGTATGTTGTATGGTATTTTTTCTTTTAAAACACTTCTACATTACACAAAAATATTGCTCACGATTGTATGACGTTATGTAGTAACCTCGTCTAGATCCACTTCGTCGAGTGACTACCGTTTGAAAATTTACAGATATTTATGGTCTTTTTTGAAATATATGTGTTAATAACAAAATAAATGATAATGAATATGATAAATCTCAACTATCTAGTACGGGAATTGTTTGTTCTCTTTTCTTCAGGGCCGCTATTTTTCTATTTCCGGCATCGAAGTTATCGTCAGTTCTCAGACATGCACGTTGCTCCATATATTTCATTAAATAAACTTCATATCACTTTCACAAAAATGATTTAAACATTACATACTGTTTAAGACAGAAAGTTAATGAGCCCATACATACTTTCTACTGTCTAGGTTCAAATTCTCAAACCAACTCGATTATCTTAGAATGCGAGCATACGAGAACACAAAAAGTATCCTTAATTACTCCTTACTCTATGCGTATTCATTAACATTAAATTTTGTTACTAAGTATGGAAAATGGATATGAAACGTTACACAACTCTTAAATTTATTTCAAAGTTTTAGCTCACCGTAATTAGCGCATAAATTACATTTGGCAAATACATAAATATATATCTTATTATCTTATCCAAACCGTCTAGGTTATTTGATTGCTGAAGCCTTATGTAAACCTCGTAATGATTTCGGCTCTTTTGATTATATATTTTGATCGATTTTTATACCGACGACACAGACACCCACGTATATGGTTACCCCAACTATAGACATTTACGAAATACTGATCATGTTTGGAGTATGTTTCTTTTTGCTGTATGTGGAAGTCACCACAATGATACTTACGGATCGTTTCAGGAAATTGGAAACATAAATGTTCTGCATAATATATTTGTGTTAAAGACGAAGTGATTAAACATTGCATTATTTATTATGTCCGGGCAATATGAATAATGACAAGTGAAATCGGGCTATATGATTAAAACTTTTAT
Source organism: Callimorpha dominula (assembly GCA_949752705.1). Taxonomy (NCBI): domain Eukaryota; kingdom Metazoa; phylum Arthropoda; class Insecta; order Lepidoptera; family Erebidae; genus Callimorpha; species Callimorpha dominula. The sequence continues at coordinate 12,424,149 of OX457007.1, forward strand.
AAACTTCGTTATTTATCACATTTTCGGACCATTATATTACTAAATAACTGTTGGGTAAGATGATAATCAAGCCAATTAAAGTATATTAACCAGGGTACTAGGATCATGAACATGTTCTATATATTATAGAAGTATCGTGATCATTAGCAAAAACCCTACTACAGAGCGCAGATGTTTTCTATTCAGTAAACTAGCCATTAAAAAAGGGTCCTGACAGACAGACAACAAAGTGAGCCTATAAGGGTTCCTTTTTTTTCCTTTTCAGGAACGGAACCTTAAAAATAAATGACATACCTGATATCAAATAATTAATTGGAAATTTCCTTTATTAAACGACAGCTATGTTTGTTTAGTGACTGTATAAATAAAGAACGAGCTGCCGTCAAGACTGACTAATCAGAAATGAGGTTTATAATTTTACGCGTCATAAAACCGGACAGATTATGAACCCTATCGATTTGTTCACTCACTCTTCTTTGCATGCTACTCGTACTATATTTTTGCTACCTTTCAGTAGAGTTCCCTATGCAAATGTACATACAATCCTAAATCAATCACGTACTCAAATATTATAACCAATTGCAAAGTGACCCAATTCCCTTACTTACCCGGCTAAAATAGGGCGAATAAATAAAAAACACTGTTGTCCTTTATCATATCTTTGACATAATATTTTTATGTAAACACATTTAAATGCATAAGAAATGTGTTTACTGCCAGGAATACATTTCTCAGCGAAAGGTGAACAATATGTCTTCGTATACCTTATTTCATGAAAAACAAGAATTGCTCTCTATGTGTCATTGTAACAGTGTTTATAAAAATATCCTAGATTTACTAGTGTTATGAAAGTTAAGAGTTTGTTTGGCAGAAGCTGAAATTAAAGCTTATAAGTTTCAGAACACACCAGAATAAGCTTCAGCCAGTCAGATTTAAAACATTATTATTGTGTTAGATTAACCATGTAATAAGAAAGTTTATACTTAGGTATGATATTTAAGATTACACTTTTACTGATTGGACTAAAAAATATGTAATAATTGATTTCATAGTAATATTAAGACAGGAAATATACATTTATGAGGATATTATCGAATATTCATTCGAGAAAATATTCCGAATCCTTTTCCTATTCTACCACATTTTCTTATGAACCGTTTTATAGATAGAGCTTTATTGATACGGTTAGTAAGATACCATTACAAATTATAAATCTTAAACGATTTTAAGGTAATTTTTTATTCAAATCTGTAGAGAAAATAGGTAGATATAAGTAACAACTACTTACAAATATGTAGATTGTAAAATACCACGATAGTAAATTGAACAAGTACCATAACTAACAAAGGAAAATATAATGTTAAAAAGCTCTCAAAACTTGCCTAATATTTTACACAAATAAATACAAAACCTTCTGAGAGAATAAATAGTTAATGTTAAAAAATTAATTAATCCAGGTAAATTGTTGCTGAAAACATTCTCTTATTTTTAGGGTCAGCTTAATTAGCTATGCGAATATTTACTTTCGGCATTTTCCTTAAGTCAATCTACAGCCCTGACTCGGCAGAAGAGTAAATATGAAGTTTTATTGTAAATCAAGAATTTATTTGAGTTTAAACAGATAAATTCACTTACTTCCTACATAGTTAAGAGTTCCAAAGTTCACAGAAGTTTTGTTGTTATGTAACGACTGCTTATACCGGGTGTTAGTGAAACACTCCCTAAAACGAAGACAGACGATAGCGCTAATGATATATTTGATGATGGGTCAGAAAAAAACAGATCCTCATACACATGACGACTGATCGACAAAAAAATAAAATGGTGGGGCGGGTGACTATCAACAGTCAACCGCTTAAATCATATAAATACTGTTTACTCAGGTTACGCTACGCCATACGAGTTTATTTTTTTTTGTCTGATCAATGCCCTAAATTGATGAGGAGAGTGGTGTGATGATTGGTAACGAGGACATATCAAATATTTTTTTTGGTTTCAGTACATTATTTACATCATTATTATCTTTACTTACTTTACTTATTTTACTTACTTTTTTTTACTCACTTTATTTTCAAGTTTTTAATTTTTATTTCGATTCTGAACATTTCTAATTCTATTTGTCATAGATAGTGTACAGTGTTCTACTAGTCAAGCCCTTTCATTTGATACCCATGTTGAGGGGGTTGTGTAAAAAATTTAATCCGCCATTTTGTCGGTGGCCATATTGGATTTGCATTTTTTTCATAGTGTTCTCTATTCTACTAGTCAACTCCTTTCATTGAATCCATATTGAAAGAGTTGTGAAAAAAGAATTTAATCCGCTATTTTGTAGCGGCCGCCATCTTGGATTTGTAATTTGTCATAGTGTACAGTATTCTACTAGTCAAGTCCTTTAATTTGATACCCAGATTGAGGGGGTGGTACAAAACGAATAAATCCGAAATTTTGTAGCGGCCGCCATCTTGGATTTACAATGATATTGAATATATTAAATTGTATTGTCACCAGAACCAAAGATGTGTACCAAATATTAGATCAATCTGTCCACAGGAAGGGGGTAAAATTTCAACTAGTAGTAATTTGACGAAAACAAAAAACGAACAGGTCAAGCTAAATTAAACCGTTTAAAAACCACTCCTCTCCTTTTACTAAAGGGTTCCAAACCGCTTACGAAAAGTTATGCTATTATGGTTTCACGAACCAAAAACCCAAAGTTTATGTTAAAGTTATTTGCAACCCCACCTTTCGACAAAACTTATGTTTGCGATGTTGGACCTTATTCAGTTATCAAACCCTCTTTTGCTTAATATTTGAATCATAATTACTAACCTCTCATCTCGGTTTAATTACACCTTTAACTTAAAGGAGATAGACTCACAATATATTTCTGCTTGAATTATTGATGGATGACTAGTCAATGTTCCGTACCTTTGTCAACTTAGTACCTTAGCTTAGACCATAAGGACAACTAGAACATACAGGAGAAAAACAGTACAGGCCTACAAGATTCGCATGTCACGGAAAAAAAAAGTAATTTTCATATGGTGGTATCAACTGTCACCTGTCATGTCGTCGAAGAGTTGACCTAGAGTTGACCAATACGTTGGAATAAGTGTTAATTTTGATACTTTAGTCTTTTCATTCATTCTCATATTATATTGTTTACTTTTTTACAGGGTTTTCCAGTACTACCGCAAATCATATCGTAAAAAGAGGAGAGGGGGATAGAAAAAAATCTACTTGGACAGTTTCAATTGAGAGTTGATCAGAAATAAAGTAAAAAAATCTAAATTGTACGAAAAGAAATTCCAACAGTACTGTAACAAATCCTTCGACAAGATATTTACTTCAACGGTGCGAGAGAATCTTTGAGGAACTTACTGAAAATTATTGAAGTATAAAAAAAAAATGAATTTTATTATTATTTTTTACAGACTTATACAAAATAAAAAATCTATATATTTATCTTTAGGTGTGCTCTGCATTCATATAATTTAATATTGAAAGGCTAACTTAAAATACGATATTTACTTAGTAGACTCCTTGTTGTTTATTAGTATGAATAGTATTAATGTGCCCACTTACCTGTTCTTTCTAACTAAGAGAGCTGGAACACAAAGGCATGTCTGGTTTATTTATAAATAATTTATTTTCATTATTTATAAATAAACCACTAGAAGCAAGTGGTTTTCTCATCTCGAGACTACGCGACGCTCTGAGTACATCCATTTTTTACATTTTATTTATTTAGATTTATTGAGAAACATACAATGCCAATACTGCTATCCAATTATGGGGTTTGTGTTTGTTGCTTCCGCAACAAATACAAGTAACAGCCGTTAGATTTGGTATCTTAATAAAAACAATGATTAAAACCTTTCGGCCACTTGCTAGGAATTTTTGAGATAATTAAATAACTCTGAGTTTACTTGTTACTAAGAGTTAGTAGTAACACTTTTATTCTGTACCTTATAATTGTTTTGTCTGTAATTGAAAAACCAAACACAAAAGAAAGAATGACGTATGACGTAAGTTTCCTTCTCTCTCTCACTTGCTCTAAGTATTTTTCTTAATGTCAGATTTGAAGTGACATGCCGTTTTACCGTTTTGGTTATGTTAATGTGTTACCTTCATATTATCTGTCGATGTTAGTTTACCATTTCCCGTGTATATTGTAACAACAGCTTTGTACTATTTTTTTAAATAGAAAAGAAATATCGTTTACGTAGCCCAAATTTCATAAGTAGTGATAGTAGGTAGATATAGTTAGTGTTTTTGTGATGTATCATAAAAACACGAACTATTATCAACTTTCCAAAGTTAATTAAGACTAAACCGAATGTTTGCATATGTCCGCTGTAAGCGTCAATCAATAGATTAATTATCATTATGTCAATTATTAATCACTCAATTCCAGCAAAGCAGTTCCAATAATACATAGATGTGAAATTGACAACGTTTTGAAAAGCTAGTTATGATTGTAAATTATTTTATTAGTTGTTTTTATGAAAGTTTTATAGATTCGGATGGCCTGCACTAAGGCGTGATCAATTGAAATAAGGCGAGTCTCCTGATCTAATGTTAATTATATTCGATGACACTTTAAACGGTATAAAATAAAAAAAAATTAAAATGGTTAGGTGCCAATATCTCCAATCCCGTTAAAGTTTGAAGCTTTACATAGTTATGGCGACGTGGAACCGTACATGTTTTTGGAGATAAATGTGAACAAACATACAAACTCACATAGATACAAAACAAACATACACCTTTAAAATTTCTATATTTGTTTGAAAGCCCTAAAATATCTTAATATGTAAATATTATGCAGTTCGAATTTAACATTACTACATACATACGTGTCGAATTGTAACCTTTTATTTTAAGTCGGTTTAAAATACAATATTCTAAGAACAGGAAAAATTAGAACACAATATTTTTTAACCATTAGTTAAAACCTGCTGGTCAGAAAATGCATTCTAAATAAACTAAATTGAAGTAAGATATTTTTATTTTAAAGTTCCTAGGTAGATAGTTGCCTTGACGTGCTTGCTTATGCCGTACGAATAATTTATTCATCATCATCAAAATAGAAAAAGTTACCCAACATGGCAATAAAAATGAACAACACAATTTTAGGTATTTCTCTTCAAACATGCAACACAAACTACCATTACTTTATAAATTTGGCCATGGCAAAACTTTAACCCTCCAATTTCAGCGGGTTTAATAGTTAATTAGTTAATTCTACGCGGTGCAAGAAAAAATAATCACTTAACCCGTTAACCTACTTTCTATTCTATTAATTATTTAACATTAAGTCGTAAGTACGTCTCGGTCAACTAAGACATCATCATACTAATTAATTAATCTTTCAGAGATCATAGAACCAACTATTTAATTCAATGTAAGATAATATATTAAATAACAACAACGGTGTGTAATACAGACTATTATATTCGATGATTCTTAATATAAATTCAAATTTTATTTAGTGGTAGCACAAACAACTCCCACGTATTTAAGGTCTGAAGAATCAAACCTTGATGTACAAAATGTAGTAACTGTAAAGTATAATCAGCTTCTTTTCCCTCAAAACTAAGTTCTATGAAAACTTCAATATCAAACCTGTTTGTAAACTATCCCGTCAATGGCATGAGAATCTTGACAGCTTTTGAGAAAGGTTCAGACCTTGGTCGAAAATGCTTTTTAAAGCTGCTTGGTAGGTTTCATAAGCATTAGAAAACCTTATGGACTCAGGTATACGGATTCCTCACTATACTTTTCGTCAATGTTCAAGCTGTAGACAATTAATTCATTTTTATATGCACAATAACTTCGAAAAGTCGGAGGTGCATGACCTTTACCGATTAAATTCGCGTTGCGGTGAGACGCCTTAGCTTCGGTTAGACACGTGAAGGGTTACATATTCTGTGGTTTGAACATTCGGCTTTTTTTATTTCAATTCTATATGCAGATATTAATAATCCACAGGTGTATCTACAGCGATAATTACATTATGTGTATATCAATAAATTCTACATACTCGTATTTCTTATGCGACCGTATTGTCTAGTCCCTTTCCCAAAGTGAATATTTAAGATATTGCTTAACCAATTCGGTTTTTGTTATTTCTAAGAAGGCTAAACAAGCATATAACACACCTTATCATTGGTAAGTACACCTTACTCTAGAGAGTTACCGTACCATACTATAGATAGTACTATAAGAGACTAGACTAGTACTACTATAAGTAGTTACAGGGGTTCATAGGTGCGAAAAGCTACGTAATGTAATTTCATTGATAAGTGTGGAACTCGGCTAGTTGAGCCTGGTTGATGTCAACTTGAGTCTACTTGAGTTTAGAACTATAAAATATTTCATTTTCATTACTTTGCAAGTGCCATCAACTGCAAAGCAGACTGTCCATTTTTTACTGAAATATGCAACAAGTATTTTTAAATATTTTTTTAGAGGTGAAAAACGTGTCAGCTACTTATGAAATAATTCAAAGGCCTAAATTAATTAGTGCTTGAAATGGTTTGATAATATTATCAGATTTCTTTTCTTAAACCATAAGGTGATCGGTGGTAAATTCTGCTGGTACAATTTATGTACTAACAATTTTATTTAAGACCCATGTATCGCAAGATTAAATGATTTGATTTGATAGATTATCTTATAAAAGAAAAATCAATAACGCACTCTGAGTCAACTAAATCTCACAAGTTACTCGTACAAAGGACCAAGGAGTCAAGCGTAAAATATAAACGTTTTGTTTCTAGTTTCCTTCTCGTCAGGAAGATAATAAGAAAATCCTTCACTGGCAACTATGAAACGGAGCAGTAGTACGTGACAACGCGTCGTCGCGATGAATTATTAACAAAGTTTACAGCTAGACAACAAAATGAAACGCCCCGCGGTTAATTCCCAGTGTGTTTGTTTTCACTAAGTATAATCCGGCTTCCGTAGTTCGCTTAATTAAAACATCAAAATACTGGGAAGATTATTGTTGCTTTAAAATCACATCAAGGTATTTATACAATTTATGCTCTGTTAATTTTAGTCGTGATCGGGCTCGATATAGGTATAATAAAAATATGTGCATGACATAGAACAATACGCTAAAGCTTCATGGAGAGCAATAAGACAAAAGTGACAACACTACACTGGTGTTATGTATTTATAGGCCTTGCTAAACCCATATCATTAGACCGGTAGTGTAAATGTTTGTTAACTTGTCTGTGCTGTGCAGCCCTTTTTTTTCAACCTTTCGATTGCAGCCATTCGAAAGTGATAATATACTCGTATGTATCACTTATCTCAAGTGTAAATTTCTAACGGTTATCGTTTACTATGAGGCGAATCGTGTATTTGTTAACCATCTTACAAGTACACGCTGGTTGGCGTGATGAGGTCTAGGATGCGTTTAGACACAACTGTGATGAATATGAATGTTTTACTGTCTCAAAGTAGTTATTTGCATTATTGTCTACCTGACCCTATCTTTTTTATACAACTAAGTTGATTGTGATGATTTATAGTGTGTAAAGATTTATATTTGGTTTACGCAAGTATGATCATATCTCAGAATTTCGTCAAACGCTCGAGTGGTTACCAATACGCCTTCACCGGAATGCTCATATCCTATATTTATTATATAATATAATGTTTAACCCTTCCACGCGCTTTGAGTTCCTTCATGATCTAAATCTGGAATTAAAAATGCCTTTACATTCCACCTAGTTTTAGTTGATGTGCTGTTGCTAACAATGTTGCTATTTAGATGCTAAAATATATTGATATGTATATGACTTCTTTTATTATTACTTCTGTATTTATGTTCACGTATTGTGTATATATGTGTATGAATATTTGCCCATGTGTGTTGATATGTATTGTTATATATAGTTCACCGTCAGCTACCACTTACTCCTGACACTAAATCCATCCAAAGGTTGTCTGGTAGAGATCACTTTCAGCGATAAGACCGCCCATTGTACCTAGCATTTAAATTAAATTTAAGATCTATTGTAAGTTTATATGGTGTACTATAAAGAATATTCTATTGTAACTTGTTTGTTTGGAAACACGAGTACACAGTTAGCTCATGATTCTAAGGGGTTGTTTGTGTCATAAATACTGAAACACCAAAAGTAACACTTGTGCGTCGGGAGGAGCTCAGAAGAACATTGCTTGGTTCTATAATTTTGGACTTTTCCATATTGTGATACATTTTCTCGCTATTTGGATATACCTGTTGATTTGAATGAAATTATTAACATTTATCAATGTTGTTATTACTCTATCCATCATCTATCCAAACGGATAAAACATATTTTTTTCTACATAGCTCTAGCGGCGACGAGTCGGGCGAAATTCAGTGGGCTGCCACGCGCCGGCCGGGTAGCACGTCACTGCGATACTCACTCACGCGCTACGTCGCTTCGTAGTTACGTTTACGTAGTTAGATTATATTATTAGTTATAATCAGTATAGTTAGATATTTACAAGGTCAAGTTTAGCTATGATAAGTATATTTATTTATGAGGACCACATCAACTGATACACATCTTCTATCTATACGTCTATACTCTATAGAAATAAATAAAATTGGAGTGTCTGTTTGTAATATTAAAATAACCGCATTTTACTTAGTGCATTTGGATATATATACGGTACATACACCAAAACAACATGTTTTACAATTTTTGTCTGTATGTCTGTCTTGTTTCGGCTAATCCCCGGAACAGGTGGACCGATTTCCACGGGACTTTCACTGGCAGATGGCTGATGTTAAAGTAGTAACTTATGCTACTTTATTTTAGAAAAAGAATGAGGGTTCCGCGCAAAATATACACACGAGCGAAGCCGCACGAGAACTGCTAGTAAATAAATAAATTTGAAGTGTCCGTTTGTAATGTTACACGGTACTTACACCAAAAAATATTTTTCACATTTTTGTCTGTCTGTCTGTTTGTTCCGGCTAATCTAGGGAACGGGTGGACTGATTTAAACGGGACTTTTACTTCCAGATAGCTGGTGTTATAAGAAGTAACTTAGTCAAGTTTAGCTTTGATAAATTTAGGACTACAACAATTTTGTCTGTCTGTCTGTTTGTTCGGCTAATCTCCGCAACGGGTGGACCGTTTTCCATGGGACTTTCACTGGCAAATAGTATGTGTTATAAGGAGTAGGGTTCCGCGATTTGATTTGCATATACCTACCTTGCTAAACACTTAAAAGAGATAGTTTCATTCCAAGGTACACACTAACGTATGGCAAATGCCTATCTTCTTAGAGATTAAAGTATATATGCAAAGATTGTGAAATAAAATAGTTTTCTTTAATATAAGTTACATCTACGTAGGTACTACTAAGTAAATACCTACCCAAGGTTTATTTAAAACTTCATTTGTTCACAGAAGTAAAGTAATAGGCACATAACTGGTTATTAAATATTTAGATTAATTCTTCTTACAGAAGACAACCTTAACGGCATCAGAACAGATAAGAGTTATGTGATAGAAAGAGAGGTAAGTTTTAGGTTAATATAACGCGTTTGGAATTAGCGGTGTGCGATCTGAATTGCACCTTATTGTGTGGGAGCAAGAATCGCTATTTATTTAAATGGTATTGCGAAGAGGTCCTTCTGTACTGTGATAGTAGTTATGTTATGCCGTCGATAACCCAACCGAGATTAATAAAAAAATATCATCATGAAATAGGTTTTTGAATTTAACATTTTATCCCCTTTTTTATCGTGTTGAAACCCCCAAGGGTCACCACCTCACCGTAGCCAACGGTAAAATGGTATGTCGGAATCGAACCGACTAAAATCACGTCATAAGTGGGTATATTTTATTTTAGGTTATACCCTAGGAAGGAAGCCTCCGGTAATGGTATTAGTCAGAATGGTCACACCATTATCTTCAGACGTCATAGACTTGAGTTTAGAAGTTTAGTTTCGATAAACTTATTTATCGATTAGATGGAGACATCTTATCAATCGATTTTTTTCCATCGAAACTAATTTATCACCTGGAAAAAATAAACTTTATTAAACACTTATTAAATTTTTCTTATAAGTCATACTCAAAGTGAAGAATGGATATGTATAAAGCTTTATCACTTTAAACAATTTCTTACAGTCAAACCTTATATAGACAAAACTGAAAGTCTTGGATAGTATTTTTTTGGTTTACGCTACTTTTTTTTTTACTTAATGTAAAAGTACTTACATTAAATCTAATAAAACCTATTTGTTCATGAAAAGAAAGCAAAGATTTTATATGCATCAAAGAGTATACAAACACTAGGTATGTATTATAAATACATTATAAAGAAAAACTACCTAAATTAATACTTCGAAGAAATTTCGAGAAAATGTTCCGAAGTGTTTGTTTCCGTATTTATTAAATAGGAAAAGCTCATTTTAGATATATTATAGTAAGAGCTCAGTAAATAATTAAAAATTGTAAATTACTTTTTACAATTTTTTTTCTTTAAATAATCTAAATCAATATCAAAATTCCAAGTATTTTTGTTCTTACCTCCAAATAGACCATTAATTGCCAAGCCTTTCACCCTACAGAAAACGGCGCAGTTATACAGCGCTAATAACTGTACTGTTTTTTATGCAGCGTAGAGCTCCAATTTATTTATTCATATTTTAGTAACCAACACCATTGGTCACCGGGTGTTTACAAAACACTGTCAACCGCTTAAGTCGTTTTCCTGCTTGATTATTTAAACAAAAGTAGTAAGGTAGTGTTCGAAAAGTGAACTACAATGTTTGAATCGAAAAGTTAAAAGGGACACAGACAGATAGACAAAAAGTTGTAAAACAAGATGGAGGTTAACAAGACAATACTAAAATCAGCACAGGAAAAGTTATAGACCGTCATATGCTTCTATAATACTTCGCAGTACTTTCAAGTTTGACTTAAGCGAACTAGGAAAGCCAGAGAATACTAAGTGAACACAAACAGACTGGGAACTAACCGCGTGGAGTTTCATTTTCTTGCCTGTATAGATGTGAACTTTGTTACTAAATTCATCACGACGACGCGTCGTCACGTACAAGCTGCACCGTTTTACACTTGCCAGTGAAATATCAAAAGAGAATTTAAATATTATAATTCTTAAGAGAACTATACATTTCAGTGTTTGACACTTTATTTCACCTGCATTAAAGTATTTAAACCATTATCAATAAAAAAGTTATAGTTTTACTTGGCTTCAATGTTGTTTGCAAGACAATCGAAATAAAATATTTTATATTTCTATACTCAGATAAGTAACTCCTTGTCTGAGTTTGAAACGCCCCGACATCAACCCTAGTCGAATTCCCAACTTATCAATGAAATTACATGTACGTAGCTTTTTTGTGCCTATGAATGTGAAGCGCTCAGACTCAATTCATGAGTATTGTCAACTTAGAAAGAAGTTAAACACATAGATATTTATTGTCTCTGGGTATAATATAAATAATGTAATCTGGCGTGCTAACATTTCAACTCCGACGTTTGGAATGTATTGCTTTTCATGTTTATCAAGTGTCAATATCGTTCCAAATACAAATACTGTGTGATGTGTGATTTACAGTAACGTAATTAAAAGTTGATATATCATATCTTCACAATCACATGCAAAAAAAAAACTGTTATTGGTAGTTTACTGTTTTCTTCCTTTTGCTGTATGTGCTACGTGCGTACGTGTCAATCAATTTCGTTAGTTAATCATATCTGCACAAAAAAAAACAACTTTTAATCCAAATCTTTCAAAAAATAAATATATTAATTATTTAAGACAGAAATAAGTGGAAGACTGCTCTCATTGTCTGTGCCTTAATCCCTTAAGATATACATATAGAACGTGTCACGGAGAGGTGTAGTTTTTTACTTTCACGTCAAATAGTTGGACCCGGTGAATAAAGCGAAAATTAAAAACACTTTATTTTTTATTCAAAATAAGTGGAAGGACTAACATGGGTAAGGCGTAATTTAATACTAAGAAAATGAACACAATTAACGCAAATCACTTAAATTGACAAGAAAATCAATTGTTATATTATTATTAATTTCGTTCTGAGGTGAAAGGTATATGAGATTGGGATAAAGGTTTCTAAAATAAAACTAACCGACGCAACTTTTTCTTGGATAACTATCCTAAAATACGATTACACCTGCTAACCAAGTCGTCTAAGTAAAAAAAAGTAAAGCTTAGTTACTCAAAGACTTATGTCTTTAAGCGATAGGGCCACGCCATAGCCATCTTAATTTAAACCTTAGATTATACATAGGTCCTATATAATCAAAGACTTAAACGGTTTGACCCTCTAACAAACATTGATCACTTATATTGAATGTTTAATAAGACATTCAATGTGATTTTCTGCTCATAACTTGTGCTTGATTGTGGCGTCTCGATTGAAAACAAGCTCAGCTCAAAACAAGCTTTAAGATTATATTATTTTCTTTATTTGAAGCGTATGTTTTGATATCGTTTAAAAAACTGCCTCATAGTGTTACGCCAGGCTCGTGTTGAGTCTAGAGTTAACGACTGGTGCCGAGAGTTTTGAGTAGACTCATGATATTATTGGATGTACAGTATATTTCGTTTCGAATAGAAATGAATAAGTATAACCAAAGACAAAGGACATTTTTATTTTATTCGTGTATCTGTACTCTCTTGTATCACATATCCTCTTAATCCCTTATGTATTTTGGATATAAACAATTACGTAAAGAATAATATGAGCTCCCAGGAGGGGACACGTGATCGTTTGAATAATAGAATTGAAGCAGTATTAGCTGACATTAAATTTATTTCCCTCCTCTCCGCTTTCGCGTCTCACAGTGAGATTCGCTACTAAAATAAAAACGTTTTATAGGTTTTGACATCGATTCCCCGATCGTAAATTGCTTTGGGAAATTTCTCAGTAATTCGTAAGTTATTTTAAACTTTTGAAATAGTTTATTTATTTACAACAATTTAGTGTGTTAATTTTTTCTTGGAAATATACCTAGGTGACTAAAAGCCTGGTATAATTGGGTAACGCAGAGACAGCTAGGATCAGTGTTAATGAGTTTCCTTAGCCACAACCGCAGAGAGCTGACTATTTAGTGAAATGTCTCTCTAATTACAAGGCGTTCAATGAAATCGAATTTAGACCAATACCAAAACACCAAATCCCTGCACTGACGTCGGGTACAAGGTTATGACTCAATGACAATACAGATTATACTTATACTATTAATTGATCCGGAGTTATTATAATAGTAAAAGTAAAATAACTGGAGAATGAAAACTCCGTTCATTAAAGAGCATATTCCGCACTAATCAGACTAAGTCTTTTTCGAGGTTAGTGATTATTTATAAGGGTCATTTGAATCACTGTGAAGCGGAAAATGCCTAGAAGCAATCAATGAAGGTCCGGCTTACCTTCCTAATCTTACCTTCGATGGTATGTTTTGATAATAATGATAGTAATAAACAGTAATTATTTTATTTCTTTTAAAGCTCTTTTTTATTAAAACACTAGAAATTGTTAGGTTATTTTGTTTTGTTTTCAAGTCTTTTTAAACTGCTGTCGCTCTGTATGAGATTGTATTCGATATATAGCAACAGACTTATCACATCCCATTTATTACATTAAACCTAACATTAGCAGGCGAAATGTGGATATCATTACTACCTTCACGTTCCCAGACAAAAACGTGGGCGTCATTCCTACCTACTCCTCCCCGTCTAGTCATTAATAATTTAGTTGAAATTATAGACATAATGGCCCTAATTCTGTTACTTCGCTCGCTAAATTAAAATTCACTGAATTTTCTTCATATAAGAAGTAAACCTTGTACCTTGTAACCACTTAGAAACAAGGTCTTATTAAAAATTGAAACAAGTAGGTAACATATGTCGCTATCGAAATAAGCAATTTATTTGTCGACTAAAGTCTGATACGCTTAAATAAACTTTAATACCACGTAGCGAGAGCCGCTATCCGTTGAATGCCATCTCTTTTGCTCTGTGTTTTTAGTAAGCATCTTCGTAGGTGTATATTAAAAACACGTCATCCTTGTTCGTTTTATTGAAATTTAGAGGCGATGAGAAATAGATGCTAGTAACAAATAGACCTTATTACGAAGAACACTAGGTTGATTTAATATGAAGAAATTAAGTCAGGTTTTAGTTTAGTCGAGTGTACAATAGAATCGGCACCAATATTTCATCTTTAAATGATATGACTACGTACGCACTACTTACTATATACGCCTACCTACCTAGGAAAGACCTGGAAATTAAGATCTTTGTACAAATTGTACATTAAGTTTAAAATAGTATGCAATTTGTATTATTACTAAATGGTTGAATATTACTGTTGTGAATGGCCGCGACAGGCGAAAAGCAGGTAGGTAACTGGCACTCAGTAGCTTGTAAACTTTTTAAAGCATATATATTAAAATTTAATGTTGTATTTTCAAGCACTGTATTTTAATCTCCGAGGAGGTGGCACTGTTTCTCTTTACTACAGGCTATTCTGTAGCCTATTTAAGAGGACATTTTTCTTCAACCGCTACTTGACCTACTGTATTAAAAAATTAAAATGTAGGTGGGCAGGTCATATGATGAGAAATAAAAAAGATAAATGGGTCAAGGACATGACAGAGTGGTGCCCAAGACCACATAAAAAAAAAACGGAGGGAGCCAACTCCGTAGATGGGAAGACGACATAAAAAGAGTAACAGGAAGCACGTGGAGAAGAAATACCCATGACCGCGCCCTGCGTAAGCTTCAGGGGAGGTCTATGGTGAAAAGCAAGACAATCTTCTCTCTCTGAAACTGGTGTCAAATAGTATTAATTAGTATTTAAGTTAAAAAAAAAGTAAAGCATGTGTCGTTAAGTGGGATTGGTAAATAAAGGCTATTATACTTTAACCGCTAACTTAAGTGTAGCTATTATTTAAGTGTTTGTTTTAATTATAAGTTACTTAATATATTGTACTACAGCTATTTTTATGAAATAAAAGATTTATTTATTTTTTATTATTATCTTCGCGTCATCGACCGCCTTTGACAACAAACGCTTTGTTCCTATTTTTTCGAAAAACAGGAAGGTAAACGGTATTTAAATATACTCACCTCAACATTCCTTAATCAAAATGATTGCTCTATTAACTTGGCTATAACTACGACACAAGACTTAAGCCATCCCTTGCAAAACAATTTAAGAAAAAAACATGGAAACATATTTTTTCTCTCACTCTTGAGTGCTCACTGCAAATACAATTACAACCTTCATCATCGAGCATTACAGTTTATACGTTTTGACAGCTTTTGATGGTGATAAAGTGATAAGTGAGCAAAGTAGTACTTAAAATACGAATGTAATTGTAAGTGCCATTTCATAAAATGTAATACAAGAAATGCCTACATAAATGTTTGTAAAAGGATTACCGTGACATATTTTGGATAATATTGTCTAAAGACACGGGGGATGGGAGTTACACTAGTAATGTATGTACCATTGTACCTACATGCTTTGCAGTGTTCATTTGAATTCATTTCAAACTATGATGTAATTGTTGACGTTATATATTATATTTTAGAAGCAGGATTAAAGTAGTATTTAACAGGTTAACATCATATTTAACATATTCCCAGTCGATAATGTCGTCAGTGATGAAAATTAGGATTCAAAAGTTGCCCTAAAAGGATGGAGTTCATTAAAAGTATCACCGCTACCTGCTTTATGTATTTCGGTTAAACTAAATTGATTCGCCATGAAATTTGCATGTACGTGAGCGAAATTTCAGCTAGGATATATAAAATTTACAGAGTGAAAAAGATTAAACAAATCGTCCCTATTACGAAGCGTTGTCTAACGAAAGTATCTACTCTGTTGAAACCATCCGAATCCAATGAAGAATTACGGGCTAATCCTAGTTCTTTTGTTAGTAGACGATTTGTAATAAGGCTGAAAGTGGTAAACCAGTGTACTAATCTACATAAGGAGTAAATTGTAGCATAAACATCTCTGCGGTAAGTTTCGTACTAAACAGTATTGGTATGTGAGAAGGTCAAATATAGAAAAGAAAACCGTCAGGGACTTGAAGTTTGGACAACCACCACGCTGGTTAATGATGGAAGCTCGTTTGAAGCTCGCTCGAATAAAATTGTTTGATATATTTGTTGCCCCATGTTGTTGTAATAATTATTTCCAAATATCAGAGTTTAAATTTATGATCTCCCGTTAGACACCACTATCCTGAGATTAAATCCTCTTGATAAAGCCTGTCGAGTGTAAGAACACGAGAGTGCTACAGTACTTACGTAGACAGAGGAGGTAGATGTAGATTTAAATTCGTAGATAAATGAGACTAGTCAGTTAATTTATAGAGTACATCTTTAATACCGAATTATTTGTTATTACTTATGACTTTAACTTAAAATCTGCACAAGCGGAGTTAAAAGTTGGCAAATTTAATATGTTTCTATATTGAAAAATTCATGTCGTCGTTATCAATCATTATTTACACTTTACCACTGTGAACTTGCTAAGATGTATGTATAATAAAATAATGATTTTAGCACACATTTACAAAAATCTTTATCAAAATACATATCGTGATGAATAAATATTGATTGTAAGGTTCGCTTCGCATACCGAGGTTTCTTTATTGGCAGTTGACGTTCCTGTCATAGTGGCCTCTCCAATTACAGGACGGGCATACAGGTACGCGACGCCCTGGTCTCTTTGAGTTACTGCAGTCTCAGTCCCGTTTTCTCATCCGAGGTTTGCGGTATCCCTTACCCAAACTACTTCGCCCTATCTGTTTTCCATACCCCAATTTGCCTTCTTCTTTTGTCGCGTCTAAAAACGACTACATTCCCAAGGAGGATTGGCATCAGGTAGGCGGCGGGCCATAAAAGAAACAGGCCAAAACTCGTTGCAATGTTAAAAAAAAAGAACAAATAATAAAAAAAACTGGAGCAAACGCATGTATGTATAAAGTTATAAATTACCATTAAACCTATGTAAGTTAGTTAAATAATCTTCTAATTACTAACGGCTAAATACATTAATTTCAATAATTTTAGGAATAGTATAATAAAAACATATGGTACTAATTTCAATATAAATTATTATAAAATTGTTAAAATGGCAGGAATATGATGATGACCGAGGTTTGTTAATTTAAACTTCTCTCTTAGCTTTCTATAAACAGTTATTACCTGGGCTACATAGTTAACCAACATTAGCTCGAACTGAGACTATTTCAACTGACAACAATAAAATGTCAATGTTTGAACGAATCCGTCGTTTAAACACACAAATACAAGTTAAAATATGTGCAAAAGCTTAGACACCTCACAAACACACCACATCTAAAAGTGTAAACGACATTTATGTGTTATTAAGATAAAGTATGACAAATACGTACATACAGACACGTCTCACAGTCACTACCCTTACGCCTAATTACGTCATATAAATTATTTGGTAGTCTGAAAAGTTTATTTTAACTGCGTAAACTCTTTTAAGGCAATTAAGTTCCATTTGCGGCAAAGGGGCTACGGAATGAATGCAAATGGGACAAACGACTAAACGATGTACATTGTAACGCAATAAAAGTGATGACGTGGCTCTTTGCTTTCAGCGGGTTTACTTTGTCGAAGAAAGCGTATAATTGTATTTAAAACTAAAAATGTAAAAAAAATTGAATCATGTTACATCAGCGTTTTTAAAAATATGTTCAAAATTATGTTTGTTCAACCAATTAATAACAACTACTATATAGGCTAGGTGAGCACTGACAGCTTTTAGTAGCACGAAAAAACTAACAACAATCTCGGACCTAACCTAATTTTGAGTTCACGGTTTGACGGCCAATAACGTCCAGAAAGGGGGACCTTGCTAGCTCCCATTTATTTGAACGTAACCTAAACATTGTTATTAATTTGTTATTGGTGACTGGCCTGTTGGTCTAGTGGTTAGTGACCCTGACTGCTGAGCCAGAGGTCGTGGGTTCGATTCCCACCTGAGTCTGGGTGTTCTTTGTGTCCGTTGTTTATATGTTTGTAAAGTCCCCCGCGACACAGGAGTAATTCCTAATGCGAGAGTTGTATTGAAAAGAAAAAAAAAAATTTGGAAATTATTATTATGAAATATGTTATGATTGTTTTATTCCAAAACTAAATCAATAAAATTATACCTATTTACTTTCTGTTATACACGTACATATTATAACAGCTACGAGTGATGGTGTACTTACTCGGAATAATTATAAGTAATTTTTAATGGAATTTGTACGAAATTTTCCTTCTTAAATTTACTAATACTTTACTTCTTAAAGTACACATTTTATAAGTTGGTAGATATTACTCGTACTTAATCTTGTAAAGCCTACTTAGCTGTGATAGTTTTCCTTATAGCATTATAAATTTTATCATATATCCAAAAACCACCATTTAGCTGACAGGGGAGGGATACTTGACTCTAACAAAACTTTGCATCGAAAAATTGTTTTCACACACCCGCATTATCTTTGAAAGACTTATCCTACAAGACTCCACAGAATGGTGTAGTTTGTTTAATTATATTTAGGGGCAGGGCAAAGCTCGCATATGACGATTAAAAAAAAATCGGTTGTCTGTAAAGTCGGTTTACTGACGATAGTTAAAAGTGACAACGTCATAGGAACGCCTCAGAGCGAGGTAACGCCGCATGAGTCATGTTGTTTCGTGCGTGCAGCCGGCTCCATCGAATTATAAGACGTTGTCACGTCAAAATCGACCGATCAAACTATCGAAAATGACTGCCAGATTCCTATTTGATGAAAACATCGAACAACTATTGGCCATTGCATGACTGTCGATTGATTGCACAGTCAGTACGGCCACAGATAAAATAATAGTCGGCGAAGTACTTGTGCGCGCGCACTTCATAAACTAAACAGTCCGTCGATAGGTTCTAGTACGGGAAATGTGCAGTGATATCTGCAACTAGTTTTAGAAACCATTTTTTATCTGCTCCTGGACTAACATGTGCGATCAGTGGTGTAGCTACCGTAGGGCTAGACGGGGCAGTGCCCCGGGGCCCCCGAGCTCAGGGGGCCCCTCGGACTCTGACTTAAAAACTATAAATTGGCTAGTGAAAATTTCTCCCACATTCGGAATATAAATAAACCAGATTTTTTAGAACCAGAAGTTATCAGGTTTGTACTAGAGTTGAGACTAAACCACTATTTATATAAAATTGCGTACATGCGCCGGGCGGCCCTAGGGCGGTGTGAGCGGTGCGGCCGCACCGGGCGCCGTCATGCGGGGGGCGCCTAAATCAACCGAAAAATTACCACCAGGGCCAATCACCGAGTCGTTACTATAATCGTTATTAACCGACGATCGTTTG
Source organism: Callimorpha dominula (assembly GCA_949752705.1). Classification (NCBI taxonomy): domain Eukaryota; kingdom Metazoa; phylum Arthropoda; class Insecta; order Lepidoptera; family Erebidae; genus Callimorpha; species Callimorpha dominula. The sequence goes on from OX457007.1 coordinate 12,443,566, forward strand.
GGCATTGACGATAGGGGCAGGCTAATAATCTATGGTAAATACTTACGTGGTCTTCTAAATACTTCTCCTCTATCATACTGGATTGTACTGACGTGACACTATTGAACAAGTTGAAGTACGAGAAAAACAATATTTTGTTAAAGGGGATTGGTAGTTCACTACACACCAGGCTATTGAAACTTGGACAAACTACAAACCGACCCACTTAAAAGCGAGAAATAAAAATTAAAAAATGAAACATAATTTTTAAACCTACTGAAAATCGACTTCTACCAGTGAGATTAACAATTTGACAGTTTTTTTGGGCTTACATGGCGCCCCAATACGGTCGGTGGCCTTGACGATCCGTAATCTGCGATACTGTGGCATCAGCAGTGCCGACCTTATATAGTATATATGGCGCCCTTAGGCAAATTTTAGGGTACTATACATATATACATAAATATAGGCATGCACGTACATGTTATAGGATAATTTAATATTTTTAGATGATTGTATTTTCTTTGATAACGAAGTATTCGTCATACAATTGAATACATTTTTATTTAGTTTGTTAAGAAATCATGAAAAATTTACTTTAATCTCTCGAATACAAATTGAAAAAATGATTTCTCCCCTGGCGTCATAGCACCCCTACCAACAGGGCGCCCCTAAGCAGCACTTGGTTTTGCCTGCGCTGGGCGTCCGCAGCGGCGATGTCTGTCAGAGTCATAAGAGGATACTGTACGATATCCCACGAAGCAGCAAGCCTATTAGATAGTTCTGCCCCATGGGACCTAGAGGTGTCATATATAAATGGCGCAAGGAGGCACTAGATCAAGAAATCGAGGCGCGACGGTCCCGGCTTCGCCAGGGCCTAATGGCTGAATGGATAGAACGACTACAACGACCGAGCGCCACAATTGAGGTGGTAAGAGGCGGGAGGGTAGGTTGGAAAGTTAAGCGATTGACGCAAGTACTTATCAGGCCCCGAAGGGGTACGCGAGGGGCGTGAGGCCATTCGCCGAGGCACGACGGCAAGACTGGAGGCTCCACGTGCTGGATTTACCGCCGTGGAGGCGTTTAGCCGGACATCCGAGTGTCGAGTCATACGCCCCATGGCCAGTAGCTACAGGAATTTTACCGCAGTTGCAACTTTCTGTGAGGAAGTCATCTCGCAGAAGGGGAGGCGGAACGGGTGCGGGAGAACGATCTGCACTCGGACCTAATGCGCCGCCGGAGAACCGGGCGGCGGAGTTACCAAGCACCTCATGCCGCCTTGAGTGTGGCTGTGGGTGGACGGGTTGGACGCTATAGTGGTCAGCCGCGAGGAGGCGACGTCCACGTGTGCCTGGATGTCACCTAATTGAGAGGTTGTGGTGCCCGCGCTTTTTCGGGCAGGTGCTAGGATGTCTTAATAAAAGCTATCCCGGATCCTTCCTATTTTAGGTACGGCACACCATGTGGTTTTTAGTCGGTTCGCTTCCGAAACACCGCCCCATCGAAAACCCCGGTGGAGTGACGGCCCGCGGGGGTTTCCACACGCAGCAGCGATACGACCTCGCTACGGCTATTGGTGTGGGAAGCCTTTCGATAGAAACCATGGTTCTGTAAATCGTCCAAATTGAGAGTGCGTGGGATTCTACCATCTCGTTTTACGAGGAGGTGATGTTGGCTAAAGAGGCGGTGGAACGGTAACGGGAGAGGACAAGCACTCTCCCACCGCACAGTTCCGGTGAGGTGATGACCAGTGGGGGTTTCTGCACGATAATAAAGTGTATACGTGGAATGATATCTTCGCCCATTGTGAAACGATTTTAATTATTCTATTTAATAGAATTGGTTTAACTCAAGGTTGGTCACATTTAAATTTGAAAAAAATATTACACCTCTAAGGGTGGAAAATTTATCATAATTTAGGTGCATTGAAGTCGGTGACACATGGTTGTCACAGTTTAAATTTAGTGATAGCCGATGCAGCCAACACTTCCGTGAATTTAGTCTCTTTATTTGGATTTCTCTAAAGACTTGTTTCTCTTGTTCAACAAAGCTATGGGAAGTGATATCTTTTTAGATTATCGATCAAAAAATGATCAAAGAAACTCTACACTCCCAAGTTTTATACTTAGGAGTGTACAGTTTCTAGTCTTGCTGCGGTTCGCTTTAAAAACACTTCACTTCGTGATGTCCTTCTAAATCTTCATAAAGAAACAAATGACTCAGTTACAGCATCAGAAATTATACAGTAGGTACATAGAGCAATTTGATTTCATATTTACACTGTTCGCCTGGCCAAACGCTTTACAATAGCTAAAAAATTGCTTGGAATTTATGAAACAGAGACGAGCTTCTTCATTTGCATTAATAACAAATAAGCTAAGGAAATAGCAGCTTAGGTTAATATAGGTCTATTTTTGAAGTCAGTGCTCAGGCGTTACCGGACGCAACGGAGTGAAACAAGCGGGATGGACAATATTTTTAAACGTGGATGAGCAGAACAATTGCCATCTCAACCACGAAAGACTGCTTGCGGCTCATATACACCTTAAATATTTATTTGTTAGATATATCTAACACCATTTATAATCACTGCTGCATAGTATAGGAACACTAAGGTTTTGAATTTATAGGAGCGCCACTTTGAGGTCTCGCACCACCTAAAAATGTAGCTAGGGCCGCCACTGTTAACTTGAATATGGAGTACGACGAACCTGGATTACGACAAATCTGGAGTACGTTGAATTTGGAACACAAATTTCAAATAGCTTAGTTGGGGCCCTAGTTTATTTTTTGCCCCAGGGCCTTTGGTTACCTAGCTACGCCACTGTGTGCGATTCTTTACTTACAAATCGGTGTATTGCGCGAACAACCCTAAGACTGAACAATCGACTGATTAAAAATTTGCAGTGTGCAGTGGCTCTAAGTGTTCCGTGTTGATCATGGAACCCTAAAAAATGTGCGTTGTTTAAATAGCTGTAATAGGTAGGTATTTTAATGTGCAGAAAATAACTTCTGTCATTTCGTTTCTATCAAGCACAATTTACGAAGTCAAGTTTACATTAGGTATTGATTATTATTATGTTTAGAAAATGATCTCTAGATATAGTTCTGGAATAACATATCATTGACATGGCTCTTCTCACAGAGGTTAAGCCATAGTTCACCACTTCAGCCTAGTGCCAGTTAGTTTGAAAAAGTTGTTGGAAATCATAAACAATGAAAAATTTTCAGATAAACAGGTTTAACAAGTCAAACTAAGTGATATGATAATACATTTCTAATACGCTTATAAGGTACCAAAAGTCAGAGATGTGCAACCGAAGATCAGACCCGACCGTAGTTATACCATATATACCATTTAGCAATCACAGTAATGTTAAATAAATAATAACTTAATTTATAAAGCAATAATATTATGAAGCTTAAGCTTAACACCGTCTCCTGAGGTGTACATTATGATTTCGTCTCCCAGACAGAATTCAATCACAATATACACCTTTACTTTATGCTAAATGTTATTGTATCAATGCAAATATAACAAGGTTTTTCTGTAATAAAGATTATTATTATTATATTATAATAGGGTACTACACCCTTTTTTGAAAAGTGTTGTAATTTGATTTTGAGGCAAATAGTACCCGCAAAATTTACTAAAATTTAATTTTTTACGATAAGTGGCATAAAAATGTTTGGTTTTTTACATTTTTAAATTCCGCGAGTAAATTGATGGAAACGCTATACCTACGCCATGTTGCTCATTCGTCAACTTTAAAATGAGTTACCACCTAGTGATGGAGATACAACAATAAATATTATCCTACATCGGTGTTAGGACCTTCCTTAAAAAGAATGGGTAGTTGGGAAAATCGGGATTTATTCCAAATAATGACTTATCATAGAAGAGCGAATAGATTTGTACTTTATGCCTATACAAAGACTGTTAGCCATGATTATGTTGAAGTAAAATACATGGCAGAAATAAAAAAAATCGAAAAAGTACACTAAATACCTAGTTTTTTAGTTACCATCACGTTCGGTAACGTTATGGCCAACTTTGAAATTAATTATAAAAAATAATTTCTTAATTTATGAACCTATCCTATTGCCTAAACTATCTTTATTTTACGTTCTTTGATCATAGTACTCGATTCAATTACCGCCTTTAGACCATTTATTCCTATTTAACATATTTTTTTACGTTAGCTCAAAAGAAAAAAATATCTTGATTAATCAGACACGAGAACGAAATAAACTAATCATATTATATTTTACCACATTCAACATTTATTACGTTGTATTAATGATTAATTAGAGTTGTCCAACCACCAATCTGCACGTAAATTATTAATTATATTTTGTTTCTACAAGCGAAATGTCTCGAAAACAGTAGGTAATGTAGGTACCTATATATCTTTTGTAGAATGTAACTTGTAATAAGGAGACTCTTATTTGTATTTATTAGTCTCGTGTTAAGCTAAAATATTAAGTAGAGGTTGTCTGAAAAGTGTACTAAATTCAGTGTCCGCACAGATGACGCAATAGTTTAAGTGGTCGCCTAGCCACTAACGCCGCACCGAGTATTGAGGATTCGACAAAATTTGTGTGATCCAGAAATAGTTGTAAGAGTTTGGGTCTTCTTTGTGTCCGTTTCAAATTGTCATCCACATAGTGTGCTAATTTCTGCAAAGGGATTTAACCAGTTAACATTCTAATCTAGTGCGATTGTATATGTTCTGCTAGCTTGCTTATACTCCACTTAAGTACTTACGGGTCCGCATATTGGAAATCAGCATTTATACTACACCACTTTGAGCCAATATCAAATTTTAAAATAAATTAGGAATTGTCAATTCTCATAGATAATCGTAATGTACCTTACGTTACGAATGTCTTTAAAATTGGAACTTTGAAGAGAATACTGTTACGAGCTGAGGTTCAGGATTAGAGAATTATACCAGATTGTTACCGAAATAGACACAATTTATTTTAATAGATCACAAAATACACAAGGAAACTAGCAACAACACAATTACAATAATTTATTATCACTATTACACTAAACTTCTTAATTCACTTACTGTTAACTCACTTGATAACTAACTCACTTGACACTCACTTGAAAACTAACTCACTTGATAACTAACTCACTTGACACTCACTTGATAACTAACTAACTACTCCGCAATGCCACGCTTTATATAGCGAAACGGTACTTCCAGAAAAATCGCGACACCTCTGGTAAATTCTACACAACAATAGAATCGTACGTCGTGGAATATTCCAGTAACGGGTTACTAACTATTTAGTTCCGTGTTGTCTCAACAGATGGTGTGTATCTTTATTTTGTAGCTCTATACGACTTCCCACAGTCGCTAATAGATGGCGGGACATTCGTAACAATACTTACATATTAAGTAGTTTGTATTCATTTTATTCAAAATAGCTTCGTACTCGTGTTTTACTCCGCTTCACACTGATCAATCGGATTTTGATTACGTGACCATACGGAAGCTTGTGGGTAGTATCACAGAATACATAATAGTACTAGTACAGAAGGACCTCTTCGCAATTCCATTTAAATAAATAGTGACTCTTGCTCCCACACAATAAGGTGCAATTCAGATCGCACACCGCTAATTCCAAACGCGTTATATTAACCTAAACCTTGCCTCTCTTTCTATCACATAACTCTTATCTGTTCTGATGCCGTTAAGGTTGTCTTCTGTAAGAAGAATTAATCTAAATATTTAATAACCAGTTATGTGCCTATTACTTTACTTCTGTGAACAAATGAAGTTTTAAATAAACCTTGGGTAGGTATTTACTTAGTAGTACCTACGTAGATGTAACTTATATTAAAGAAAACTATTTTATTTCACAATCTTTGCATATATACTTTAATCTCTAAGAAGATAGGCATTTGCCATACGTTAGTGTGTACCTTGGAATGAAACTATCTCTTTTAAGTGTTTAGCAAGGTAGGTATATGCAAATCAAATAGCGGAACCCTACTCCTTATAGCACATACTATTTGCCAGTGAAAGTCCCATGGAAATCGGTCCACCCGTTGCGGAGATTAGCCGAACAAACAGACAGACAGACAAAATTGTTGTAGTCCTAAACTTATCGAAGCTAAACTTGACTAAGTTACTCCTTATAACACCAGCTATCTGTAAGTGAAAGTCCCGTTTAAATCGGTCCACCCGTTCCCTAGATTAGCCGGAACAAACAGACAGACAGACAAAAATGTGAAAAATGTTTTTATGTTTAAGTACTGTGTAACATTACAAACGGACACTTCAAATTTATTTATTTACTAGCAGTTCCCGGGCGGCTTCGCTCGCGTGTATATTTTGCGCGGAACCCTCATTCTTTTTCTAAAATCAAAGTAGCATAAGTTACTACTTTAACATCAGCCATCTGCCAGTGAAAGTCCCGTGGAAATCGGTCCACCTGTTCCGGGGATTAGCCGAAACAAGACAGACATACAGACAAAAATTGTAAAACATGTTGTTTTGGTATATGTACCGTATTTACATCCAAATGCACTAAGTAAAAAGCGGTTATTTTAATATTACAAACAGACACTCCAATTTTATTTATTTCTATAGAGTATAGATAGAAGATGTGTTTCAGTTGTTGTGGTCCTAATAAATAAATATACTTATCATAGCTAAACTTGACCTTGTAAATATCTAACTATACTGATTATAACTAATAATATAATCTAACTACGTAAATACGGGAAACGTAATTCGTAAGCGACGAACGGACGAAGCGACGCGACGTAGCGCGTTAGTGAGTATCGAAGTGACGTGCTACCTGGCCGGCGCGTGGCAGCCCACTGAATTTCGTCCGACTCATCGCCGCTGCTAGGTACCTGCAGCTTCATACCTACTGACCGGAGCGGGCCTAGCCTGGTAGGATGTAACATTATTATATAGATATTATACAGATATTGGTTTGTTCTACCAACAACTAGTTCTACTTAGTCACGATTGAGGCGATATGTGTTAATCCAGGTGTCCAGCTATCTACATACTAAGTTTCATCGCAATCGGTTAAGTAGTTTTGCGTGAAAGAGCAACAAACATCCACACATCCTCACAAACTTTCACGTTTATAATATTACTCTGATTGTCAGTACGAAAACCAAATCTATATTAATATAAGAAAGTTAAAGTTTTTTTGTTTGTATGTTTAAACACGTCAAATTTTTTTAACGAGACATCGCATTAGTCATCAATTGCGGACATTGCGGTTCCCGGAGTGAACAAAATTTCCGTAATTTCAAATTGTCGTGAAGAAACCGATTTACAGTTGGTGCACCTAACTTAAGGGTTTCCTCGATCTGTCGATATGTCACACGTCGGTCTTCCTCCAATAATTTTTTTCCAGTTTCAATGTCTTTATCGGGAGTCATTTCTATCGCCCTGCCGGACCTTGCATCTTCCTCAAAGTTAAAATTGCTGCGATTGAATTAAATATATAACCGTTCTATGGTCCTTAGAGATGGACAAGTTTACCTCAGTGCACTACACATTTGCTCGAACAAAATTTGTTTAGTTAAGCCAAGCTTAAAATTATACAAAATAATTACACTTGCCAAGGTCATAGAGAGAGAACCTGCCATTTTCATTTTAAAAAATAATTTAAAAATCGAACAAACGATTCCTTGCCTCCAAATTAGTTTTTTTTAATTACTTAGAGTTTAGTCCCTGTGACGTGACGGCTTTTACATGGTTTCATCCCGATTCCAAGCGAATCCGATCATAGGTCAACCTTCTAAAATACCTAATAAATTATTATTTTGCTCCTATTTAGTATTTAAATTACTATCATTTTTAAACTGTTGGTTTTATAGCGCCATCTAGTTTAAAATACCAAAAACAATTTAAAACTGCTGCGTTTGCTTGATCCACTTTTATAACACTACATTGTATATTTTAGTTCTACAAATGGTTAATAGGTGACTCTGGTATAGAATATTTAAAGCTGTTATCAATTTCTCAAGCATCTGTGTGATGATGAGATAAAACTATTTAAAAAAAAAATCGACAACATAGAAATGCGTGCCCGGTGCAAGCTGTAATCATAATAACTGGGAACTACGTAACTTATCACTTGTTTGATATTTGTTATAGTCAGAGTTCTGTTTAGATAACTTGAAAAATTGCTATTTATAAGCATTCAAACGAAATAATTTTTTAAGTGAAAACTTCTTTAGGCACGTTGGACACTTTCGGTATGGGGAAAAAGCACTGAACTCGCGTGAGCGTCACGCTCAGATGACAGATGTGTCAGTTGTGTTTTCACTTCGACTGAGTTTTGTTTTTTTAACTAAATTCCTTATTTTAGATTCAATGTTTTAATGTTGTGCAGAAAAACCGATTGAAGGAACCCAAGATTTGAGGCGCAATTTGGCATCTTAATTATTATTATCCTACTTATTTATATTATAAATGCGAAAGTAAGTTTGTTTGTTACGGTTTCGCGACTTAACTAACTAACCGATCATCTTGAAATTTTACGTAGGTACACGTTGTTAGGGGTACCTACAGAAAAGGTCATCACCCAGAAGAAAAATCTGTTAACGAGGAATAAAAAAAATAAAGAAGCCGCAGGAACACAGCAGGTGTATGCACGATCTTATAATTTTATATTACAATTGTCGTAAAATATTATAAAACCTCTTGTTTGTTGTTTTAAATGTGCTGAATACTTGTTTATTAAAAACTATACGGTTTTACTGATGTGTGTATTTCGGGGATGTCCGACTAGTTTCGGATTCGACGGGGCCCCTTTTTCAAGAAGTGACGCGTCCGGCCGCGACGGTGTCACACAGTCGGCATGAGTAAAACCTTATAGTATTTAATAAATATGAATACAACTCACGAAAGTTTTTATTGTAACTGAATACTTGTGTGTAAAGTTGGTCTAAATATTATATTTGATAAAAAGCAGTATAATTGCGCTATGTATTATGTATCTTAGTAACATAGCAGCATTTACAAAACTAATCAGTTATGTGCCTACTTGCTAAAAAAAATAGCGTAGACTAATGATAATAATAACTTGACACATCTCACACACACGGACGTCTGATCCCAAACTAGGCAGAGCCCTGTCTGTACTCATGGTAACCAGACTGCTGATAAACATACTTAAATATTTCTAAATACATACATATTATAGATAGAGGGGCTAGTGGCTAAGTGGTAACCGAGTACAATACAAGGTTAAGTGATACTAGCCATAGATTACTAGATTTTGTCCATATTTAAATGCTTCATTTCATGATGTTTTCAAAATAAAGAGATATTTTGTTATGCTTTAAGAATTTTGTGTGGAATTAATCTATTGTGCCCGATGCGTTATGTGGGCAATAAAACAACATTTTTATTTAGTATTAACTATTCATATATTTCAATAGGTATCTTTTATAATTATAATCTATATCCTCTAACGCTCCGCGCTCAATATTTGGTTTAAGTCTAAGTGAAGACGAATCAACAGTTGTTGTGTTGTCAATCAACTTATATTAATCAACAGTCGAACAAAATCTAAATGATTACATTTAATCAAGTAATGTAAATGTAAACTTAGAAAGTATGTTATGGTGTTCCATCAGTTGAAACGTTATGAATACTGGTTCACTTTTAAGTAATAATTATATAAAAAACTCTATACTATTTAGTTGGGAATGTTAACTTTGGTATAAAATATTAATTATAAACAACAAAACATTATTCAACCTCAATACACTTGAGAAACGAAACTTAAATCAAAGCATAAATTATGAGAAATACTGTTTAATAAAGTAGCCTAATACCAGTTCAAAATATATTTACAGTAAACCGGTAAACTTAAATTTGTAAATCAATATTGTTTTAATAGCCACACTTACAGAGTCTTTTATAACGTTAGATAGAACAGTATTACTATATCATTTCTTTTTCTAAAGTTATATTTCAAACTACGTGGAGAAACAGTACAATCATACAGTTCTAAACGATTTGTTAATAAGGCTATTAATGTCATATTTTAATCGGAACGAAACTTGAGATGTTTAAATTGCACTGTGCAGACACGCAAACATACAAAATTAGAGTAAACTGAGATTTTACACATTTATACAAATTCAAATATCTAACATACTTTAAGAATCGTTTTGTTTTAATTTAAAGATTTCTCTAATGCACCATATATTAATTATATATAGGCTTTCTACTAGATAATCAAGGCTTAATTTAGTAGGTACCGTTTCAATATATCTAATTTCTAGTTCTGACAATGTAGTTGCTAATGTTGCTATGAACATTAAAAAAAAAACTTACATGTCTACGAATGCCCCTGAAACAAAACTTCTATAACTTTTTATACAATCAATCTTTAATTCAATAAACTCAAGTTCGAGTTATTTTAATCAATTTACTACACAAGAAGTCTCTTGGACATTAAACTAAATTGAAAGGGAAGCACTCTAGACAGTACATAAAAAAGATACAAATATCTTCACAACTATACAGTATTATAAAGAAAAAATATCCTTTGCGCGTAAAACAATCCTTAAGAACACAAGCGGTATTGTTCTTAATAAAATAAATACAATATACATTTTGTATGAATCAGTTTGGGCGTAGGGCTTTATAAGGTTACGAGTTTGAAAATGATTATGCACTATTTCCCATGTGTGTTTAAATAATAATAATATAATAACTCCACACATCTCACACACGGCCGTCTGATCCCAAACTAGGCAAAGCTTGTACTATGGTAACCAGACTGCTCATAAACATACTTATATATTTCTAAATACATACATATAATAGATAAATTACACCCAGACACAGAACAAATTATCATGCTTATTACACAATTATTTGTCCTGGGTGGGATTCGAACCCACGACCTCTGGCTTAGTAGTTAGGGTCACTAACCACTAGACCAACAGGCCAGTCAAATGAGACACAATGTTGCTAGTTTTTTCCCATTGGTGTCATGTGGGTCTCAGTCAGTCATTTTCGTATTAGTAGTTACCCAATTGAAATAAAAACAACACTATTTCTGATAATTGTGTTGTCGATATTATTTTTAATTGATATCCGCCCATGAAAACCCTATAACAAATTTCAAAGAACTATTATGTCTCAATTAAGCTAGGTTATCACAACATTTACAAAAAGCGAATCGCCTAACATTAGACATTAACAATTCAGTTTTGGTATAACAACATATAAAAAGATTCGAATCATATTCTCTCTAATTAGCTATAGAATCGTATCAAAGATTTAGCATTTCTCATTAATAGTCAGTCAAGCCAAGACCTAAGAAGTATTTTAATCTACTAATATATCAAGATCGGGACATACTTTCTGTAAATAAATATAAGGAACAGTTTTGCTACTATAAACAATATAAATATTGCCACTTCGGCTATTCACTTTCAAAATACGGCAAATAGCATTTAAACCTCGGCGATAACTTAATTACTTAAAATACTTTATGTCATATTTTGAAAGAGTACTCGTTGTATAAGAACAAAATATTGCACAATAAGGGTTGGCTACATATGTGCACAGACCGCAACATACATAAATATATATATATATTTAGTAGCAACACCGAACTACAACTCTAAACATTTCGTTCAGCAAAACCTTCCTAATCCCAGATTGCGTCCTCTACTTGGTCAAGTCAGTTTTACATCAGATCTCTTTCCGTCAGTACATACATTGTGTACGTAAAATTGTACCTTATCTAAAATAAATAAGGTTTAAATTTAAGCGGTGGAGTCGTGAGTAGAAGGGTTTGGGATGACAGTGCTGGTGACCTGTAGCTCCCGGAGTCTTCTCACTTCCCTGGACGCGTCAGCCAACTTCTCTTGTAACTTCATTTCGTTCTCACGTAAACTCTTTATCTCATTCTGCCAGGTCTGTAAATACAAAAAAAATATTACAAGTTTTTCATGTCTGTAATAATTAATATTAACTATAAAGCAAAATGCATCTTGCTTAAAAGGTCAACTCATAGGACGGGACTCGAACTCATGATAGTTTTTCTTATAGTAAGTAGGTAATCTATCTAATCTACTAGTGACTCCTCCTGGTTTGTCAAATAATGTGTGTCTTAGTAATAAAAAAGAAGGATTTATTTATATGTATACTAGTATTCTAGTAATGTCACGAATGTTGAATTTTTCAAATAAAAAGCGCGTATAATGTTTGACAGTTAGTCATTGCGCGTCGTAGTAGGTAATTCGCAATCGCATGCTTCTAGACAAGTCACAAAAAAATTCTTATTCACGAAATTTTGCCAATTTCGCTGATTAACGTAGTTTTACAGACGTGATTTTACAGTTAAAATACTATATTTCTATATGTTTTTATGAACAACATAAAATATCACTTCAATTTAGATCTAATGAATGAACCACTTTTATACTTTTATTATTTAATTTTGATTAATCGACCTCAAACCGGTGTCTGTTTTGTAAATTTTTGATGTAAGAAGTTTAGATTATCACATATTTACGAACTGTTTTGAAGTATCGTATCGGCCTCTTAATACTCAGATATAAATGATTGATTAAAATATTTCATTCACAAGTGCTGATGAATGGAAGTACTCACAATATTCTGCTTGAGCAGGTCGAGCTTGTCGTTCTTGAGGCGGCACACCTCCTGGCGCAGCAGGTCGGCGGCAGGCGCCGGCCCCGCGCCGCCCGCGCCGCAGCCGCCGCACGCCGCCGCCTCCGCCGACGACATCGACTCCAGACCCGTGTCGCTGTCCACGTATATACCACCTGTAACACACGAACTTTCTTACACCTCTGTCGCTTACAGCTTTTACTTCACTCTATAGTAGGATTATTCACTAGCTGCAGACTCATAAAAAAACTATTTGTACAAAATATGGGTTAGGCTACATTTTTGTTTAAATTATAAGCATGGACGCCGGAAGAGAGGTGCAAAAAAAAACGTTTAAGACTTGTTTTTATTATTAATGTCACTCTTTAAATACGTAAGGTACTCGTTAAAAACGTAAGGTATCTCATGGTTGTCTACGACTTTCTCAATGAAATCAGTATCTTCCTCTACCCTTTTTCTATGCACACTAAGCATACCTACACATCGACTCCCATCGCTGACCGATTCCACGTTCTAACAAGTCTTACGGGACTTAACGATCGACCTCAACGATCGATACTGGTCAATCCATTCGATATTTATGGAGTATTTCCATACGAATGTAGGTAGGTACCCTAGGATGCATACACTTGGATATTCTTGCGTCCAGATCTGTTGAAAACTCGGGTTTTGAAAAATGAACCGAAACAGATAAAATTCCTATCTTTTAATAATCTTCGATTTTCTTAACGGGAAGTTATTTTCTAAATCAGCTAGTGCTTAAAAAGGAAAACCTGAGGTGTAAGCACCAGCTACCATCCGGTTACAAAGACTTGTTATTTTATAATTACAAATCAAGGGAGCATCAGTGCTGCGTTTTCTTTATTACACGGTTCGCACAAATTTTATTTTCATCTACGTCGATAGCTTTTATCAAATATTTGTTTATACATTATGTAGGTAGTCATTCTCATCTGGCCGCTTACAGAAAAGGCCACGATCTACCCATAAATGGAAGAAATCGCAATATTTTTATCTCGCTTCGATGATTTATGACTGAGTCTAGGGCGAGTAAAATAATTTTACCGTAGCATAAACATGATACTTTTCACGCCCAAAGAATATTAAGCAACGAAAGTCTGAACTTATTGAACTCTGAACTCAGAGGTGTCAATAGAATTTATTGCTATCTTAGAGTTAACACACAAAAATGCGAATTCTAGCAACATCTCAGAAAGCTGCGATGGGAATTGATGTCTTATTGACAGCGCCACACAAATTAATACGCCTGGGAATTGTCAATTCACATAGCAAGAATTCACATTTTTTTTGTGTTTTGACTCTTATTGACAGTAAGTACCGCACGAATTAATATCCCTCGCAGCTGTCAATTCGCATTTTATATACGATCTCTCAAAATATTCTTGAGAGCTCGGCTCATTCATGTTTATGCATGTACTCAAGGTTTCTTTCGTTGGCTTAAGCAGTTTATTGATAGACTTATGTATAAATAATATTTATTTTATAATATAATATACCTACACACAACATACCTATAGTAGCTTAGTGAAGATTAGGTCTAAAATCTTAGACCACTCTAGAGGGAACACAACAGTTATGTGTTCATTATATTATTTCCAAAATTATAAAAATATTATAATAAACATTTAAACCCACTTAAAAACTGGCATTATTTTTAACAATATTATATACTTAACATACATCGGTATTTTATATATACATAATAAAAGCATTTTAGCAGAAGCTGTGCCTAACAGGCAAGCAAAACCCTACAATACAGGATGTAAGAAACACAGTACCGAATATTCAAATAGTTTATTCAAACCATCATTTTGAGTTGAAAATCATTGGAATTTTCTGTTGGAAAATCCACATTTATTTTTTTATAATTTTATGTATTTTTTTGTTATCACTATGAGTACTTAAACAGAACATTTTACCGAAGAAAAAAAATACCCGCCAAAAACTGCAATGCAATCAATTAAACAACATTTATGCAATCAGCTGCGTCGACGGCGCCGTACGTATAAGGTCATTCGCCGTACCGCATAAAAAGAATACCGCGTACATTGCGTAGCGCCAAATGAAACTAATGACTATAAATGCTTAATCTCGCATTTTTATGATGAACTGATTTTTGTATTGTGATAAGCATAAACAGAATATACAACAGAATATATAGTTCTTGTAAGTTTTTCGCGTAGCTCAAACTTACACGCTGTATAATAAATAAGTATTGCCTGTTGCTCTTTAAAGTTATGTTACTGCTTACTCTTAGACTCGGTGTAGATTTAATTTGGAGTTATGTACAATACAAAGAATTTTTTATTTATTTATATTATAGGGGGCAAACGAGCAGACGGGTCACCTGATGGTAAGTGACTATCGTCGCCCATGGACACCTGCAACTCAAGAGTCACAAGCACGTTGCCGGCCTTTGAGATAGGAGTACGCTCTTTTCTTGAAGGTTTGAAGGTCCGGAAATACCGCAGGCGACAATTTGTTCCAGAGATTGGTTGTGCGAAGCAAAAAATATCTGGAAAACCGCACAGTGGTGGATTGCCAATTATCCAGGTGATGGGGATGAAAGTAATATATCAATATTGATTAAAACTTGTTAAAGAATCACACAATCATTATCTAATTTCTGGCCAACCTTTTTTTGCGAGAACACTCGTTCATAAAAGTGGAAGCTATTTATTTGTTAAAAAAAATATTAACAATTAGAGTACTGGAAGCTATAACAGTGCATAAAATCTGTGGATAATAACCATCATATTTAAAATATAACCGTGCAAATATAGAATAATGTACAAAATAAGCGGTGTCGTATTTTACAGCAAAATTAATGTAAACAGAACTACACATTAAAAAAAACCACAACGTTATGTCATTTATTTCAAAAATGCGGACTAACGTATTAGTTACTCAAGTCAAACGGTTTGACTTTTAAATCATAAACAAAACGCACGCATGCTTCTAGAGACGAGAGATTAAATAAATACACGAAGTTTTAATCTAAACTATTTTATTCTACAGGACTAACCTGTTGCACTTTTACCACAACTCAGCCAGTCCTTGTCGTCTAATAAAGAGAATATAACTTACAATATTACGCCAATTAACGTGATCATTACAAGTACTATATTCAATTGGGAGAAATTATATTTTACAAGTTGTTGTTGTTGATCTTTAATTTTTAATTTTCGAATTTATAGATGGGTATTCTATTGCTTGAAGCCGATTAAATCTGAGTTCCCAATGTATTAGAGAAGTGCAGAAAACCAAATATGATCTCAAGTCGCACAAGTTGCATGACCACTTAATTTCACAGCAATTAAAGTTTTAGTTTTATTTAATTATAGTTATTTACATTAAATGAATAAAAAACTAACAATATTTCTTTTCACTTAACTGGTTCTCTACCTCCTAGTAATTGCCAATGATAACGTCTGATCAAGGCAATCTAGAAAAAGAGTTATATCTACTACTGTTGTTCATAGCTAGTTCACAACAATTTCATTCAAAATGGAGATAACTAAAATACACTTTATGGATATCATATACCCATTACAAAATTATGTGTATAATTGAATGAATGTGTTTCCCTCAGGGAAAGAAAAAAATGCTAAATTTAGACCTTTCAAAAGGGTAGTTAAATTTGACTGAAAATTTAAAACTGGTGTATATTTACAATACCATATATATTTCTAAATAATTGTATAAAATTTTCTTATTATGATGATGATGATAAATGTTTTTTTTGTTGCACTAAAGGAAGACATAAAATGTAACACTTTTCTAATCAAATTCTTTCTGAACAAACAACTCCACATATTGTAAAACTAAGAAAAGACTAAACATTTTCAATAAATGATACTAACCGAGCGGATCAAGTTCAACGGAGTTTAAGCTGGAGTCATCGCTGTGGTCGGTGAGTGGGGGGCGAGGAGGGGCAGCTCGTGACGTCACGTCCGGGCTGGACTCACCCGAGGCGTGCGAAGCGCCGGACCCACCCGCTGATCTGACGGAGACGGCTGATGCAGACGATGACGCCACCGATGTCTTGGATCGAGCGCTCTGCAATGTTTTGATGAGGTACTATAGTTTAGTAAGGATTGTAAAAGATAGTTGTAAAGGGAGGGGCTATACTTCGAAAGAGTATCGGCTCTTTCTTTACAATAGTGTAGTAACTGTACCGTCGGGTTTAATTTTTCTAGAAGTCATTTTCAATTCATGTTTATAAATATCGACCTATAAATATTGGTATATATGGGTATGTACATTATTATATGGATGTATATGGGTATGACTATAGTAATAGTAAGTACTACCAAAAAGAATTTATTTCAAATCAAATACCAATTATTATAGACATTGAATTGTCAGGACTCCTACTACTATTTAGAATAAGTCAGCCGTGTAGATAGTTGCCTATTCCAATACGTAGATTTTTCAACAGGTTTTTTTTCAATTTTCTAATTACGTTGTTTATAAGTGAAATTAGATAAATTTAAATATGTTGCCAACGTAAGAATATTAAAGTGTTACTTACATTAGGAGTATGAGTTTCATTCTGTACATATTTATTCTTATTTATAACGTTCTTGTTGCTTTCTGAGATATTCGTGTCTACACTTGGTGATCTGAAATTATAAAGGACAACTTAAAGAAATTGCAGGATTAAGGTACTATGACACATTTACTACTTAAAAGTCGTAAATTTCGCCGTTTCTGCTAAATTTGTAAATAGTAGCGTACAGCTGATTGTACAGCTCCATGGGAAAGGAAAATAGAGTCAGTAAAGAACTAGTGACTATAGTGACCGGTAACCGTTTACCATGCCTGATGCATAAAGGTGTTAGTAATATTTGTATAAATTTTTAGCTCTATGCGAATTATTATAACCTTACGGCTATTTGTATTTACAAACTCAGGCCTGTTACGTTCTCAAATAACTGTCAAAAAGAAAATAAAGATTGGACAGAGTATAAAGGGTCATATCTTTTGATCGTGTCTTTGACTTTTTCACAACTTCAAGAAACCGAAGATAAGTATCTGATGTTAATTTCAACTTGATTCTTCCTCGCGTTCCTGAGAAAAAAGTCTTAACAGACAGACAACAAAGTGCTCTATAACGGTTTCTTTTGAGAAACGGAACCCTGAAAATAAAAAAAAGACGTAAACACCTACCTGACTTTATTAATAATGACTTTCTTAACGGTATCGAACAGCCCGGGTCTGGGGCAGTCCTGCTTCGGTACCTCTTCGGGTTGAGGAGACACTGCGCCTAGATTAATTCTCACTCCACCTCCAAGGAATTCACTTGTTTTTCTCTTCAGATCACTGACCAAATTGTGCAACAAATCTGATCTTGTTCTTTGTTTCAGTTGCGCGAATTTGTTCGCTTTGTAAGATGCGTTCTCTGCGTTGATGAGTTTAGTTAGTAGGAACTCTTTGAATTCGCGCCCCTTTCGGAATATTGAGGGTTGAGGGAGAGTCGGCCCGAAAAATGGTACGTCATCACGTGCGGTGACGGCCACCTTGTACCTGGAAGACAAAAAAAAAAACAAATTATTATCAGTAGGCTATATACATACGTTTGATTCGAAACATTGAGACCTATATCAATCAAGTGTTCCGCTTCCAAAGTAGTGTAATTCGAAATTGATGTTATGTCAAGTGTTAAATAAATATCGTGTTATGTTTGTTAAAGATAACTGAATACCATACAAAGTAGCTTCAAGTCAATTACTTGTTATGTGTGCTGAGACTTTATCCATGTAGACTAGATTGTCAATATAGACTTCTATTTTTAAAATCGTGATATCATTAGGGTGGTCCACCTAGCGGCCCTATAAAAGCTCTCTAATTACAAAGTCCCGATTCGTTTGCATATAAATTACTAAGAGAATTTCCATTCCACTTTGGGAGTCATTTTCTCAACTTCTCTATGCAAATAATGTTTCTGTGCGTTGTTGAGAAGCAACACGAACTTTATGTTAAACAAGTCACTTGACAAGTGGAAACAGTAACAAGATCTGAAATTTGAAATAAAAAGTTGGGATGGGCGTTTTCAAGCAGCAGCATGAATAAAAATAACTCCTCTGTATTCTATAGTTGGATTTGTTATAAAATTATATAGTTTTATTTCTCGAAGGAGCAGACTGAAATAGATATAACATTGAATGCACTGTGTGGTCACACGTAAAGGCGCGTCTTTAAACCTTTAATGATGTTTTTATCACCGTTGGCCAAAGAATGGCTTATTTTTAAAGTTATATGGCATTAAATAATATTTTTCTCTTATTTCTTCAATGTAAACTAATTCTTACATTATGAGTTATGACTTTATGACACACATTAGAAGATTAAACGTATTATCATTATTTTAATTATATACTTAATTATAATTTAATAGATATTTACCTGGTCTCCCCACCGACAGACTCCAAGTGTGTGACCACGATGAATGCGTGGAGGAAGTGAGATGCAATCATGTCTGGTGTAAAGGGTGTTGCTTTTTCCTGCAAGGACAAAACAATTAATTTAAAGAGATATGAAAGGTATACAGGTATAAAGGCTCTACAGGCATAATTCCTGGCGGTGAGACGCCGAGCAATCAGCAGACTGAATAAATTAAATTCGTTCAGAAGGGATTCTAGAAATATAATTTGAATAAATTTTAGTACTTTATCAAAGAGGAAGTATTATCAAGTACTGAACAATTAGGATAAAGTTTAAGACGATTCTTAAGAAAGTTCGGTTATAATACAATCTTAAAAGTACCTGGAACACAATTGCCACAATATCATTGCCAACGTGTCGTTTCCTCTGCAATTGTTGCGCATCACCGGCCGTGTGCGGTAGCAGTGGTGCCACGTGAAACATTATCTCGCGGTCATAGAACTTGTCGTACACCGCTTCCGTGCCCGTGTGACCGTTTATTATGTCCAGTCCACCCCGGTAGCCTAGGTAACGATTTTAAATATTAGGTATTAAAGACTACAATAAGATCCATAAGAAGTCCACTTGTTCGATATTTATGCCGCGTTCCAATAAACAAGAAACGATTCGTTTTGCTTACGGACGTTAAAATTTCGTTGAATATTCAATGAAAATTTTACCGTCCGTAAGCAAAACGAATCGTTTCTTGTTTATTGGAACACGGCATAAATCTACAGACAGCCCTAAGAATTATAAAAAAAGGAATAATAAAAAGTAGTTGAGATTATTATGATTTTTCTTCTATTTAAAGACAACTTCGACTTAACCACCATAGGTTAATTTATTTATTAAGGAGCATCTATAATATACATATGTAACATTGTTCCAATAATTAGTCTATATCCAATTCCAGCACTACAATCTTTGACTGTCCTGTTGGTCTATTGGTTAGTGATCCTTTAATTAATCCAAAAGTCGAAGATTCTAATTTGTCTGAGACTACCTAGGACAAGTTACGGAAAAAGAGCATTCTATATGAACAAGTCAAAACTTACAATAGGTTGCCTAAAGATATAAAAGAAGCTAAAACATTATTACCATTTAAAAATAAAAAAAAGAAAACCTTCGAAATGATTTTTCATTATTAAATAGGTTTTGGCAATGTTGCAAAATCTACTATTATTGAAATTCGCTAACACATATACATAAACTAACATTAAACCCTAAACTGTTATCGATGATACGTTCTTTTAAATTACATGTTAACATTTATAGCATAATTTAAAACATACTTAAAGACAATACTTAAATATTTAACGGGTATAGCACCATCAAATCGTCCTTCTATAAATATAACAAGAAGTTCGACTTCAATATACTGTTGCATTTTACTCAGTCATAGGCCTTAATAAACAAACATTGTTTCGACATACGTTTCTACAACTTTAATTAACTAAAAGTTGAAAAAATAGTACCTTGATTAGTTATTATTTTTTCAACTATTGTCTTTTTCTCTGTATTCTTTGTCTCTCGTCTTTGTATTTGAAAAATAAATGTCTTGAACCGTAATTATAAAACAACTAAATATTGTTTCAAATGACATCACAGGCACAGAAGGAAAAGTCTTCCAAATTTCTTCTTTCTTTTCTTTTAAAAAGACAACTCCCGCATTAGGAATTACTCCTGTCTCGCGGGGGACTATACAAACATACAAACAACGGACACCAAGAACACCCAGACTAGGGTGGGAATCGAACCCACGACCTCTGACTCAGCAGTCAGGGTCACTAACCACTAGACGAGAAAATTTATACAATGCAATGCGGCAATGCAACTAAATTTAAATTAAGAATGCCATATATTTATATTATTTCGATCTGGTATGCGTCGCGTTCTAGGCGTGGAATTAATTCGAAACAGTTCCGGATTACAAAATGTAAGGGTTAGTTTATAGGCATAATGCCAATGGATATGGTGCCAAAATGTTCTAAACGTAATACCTTTATGATCCTTCAACTTGATTCGCTGTCCGAGCATGTCTAAGAACTCTTCAAAGACTGGCGACGTCTCGTTGTTGCCAAATAACTGTTCCTCTGTCGTCTGTCCGTAAGTTTGATACAGTATTCCGAATTTAAAAGTGTTTTCTATAACATGTTCGTCATACCCCGCAATCAACGATGATGCATTGAGGCACATGACAGCAGTCAAGTTTAGTATGTTCACTTGCTCATTCAGCATTTTAGCCATTCTGAGTGGTGAGGGCATTACTCCTGATCCTGCAAGGACAAAGCACAATATAATTCCAAGTGCCATTAGGAGAAGTAATTAGCATCAAAGTCTTTTAAAGGAGGCCGTTAAATACTTGTTTTATTGTTTCTCATATTTCCTTCGTGCAGTGGTTTGCAATTTATTAATAAGGTATGATACATTTTCCTTGTTTCGGACCTTAACAATTACCTACAGGCAGATAGGACAGAAGCAATTATTTGCTGTATAGAAAGCTGAAGAAATGCATTTATGTAAATGTCATTAACTGATAAATTGAAAAAGGAAACAAAAAAAAGGAAGTAGAAATTATATTATTATATAGATCACTCGCTACTACTATAACTTCGGTTTGTACGCAATCTATCACATGTGCAATGTTCGTACACAATAACAAAATTAACTCCTATTTCGCAAAAATCTATTTAAATTCTTATTAATATCACCGGCACACAAAAAAAGGGGTCAGGACATGATAGATCAGATCTAGGGTTATATATTTCAATGCGCTGAATTCGTTTTAATCTAGTTCGTAAAAAAAATTCTCGCTTGCACAACTGCATTTTTTTGCTATTTTAACGGTTTTTGGCTATTTACTCAAAATTGTGAAGGTGCACGGATTAAACCGACCTCAAATTCGGATTAAGCGCATCGTAATACATAAATCTAGATGAGTCTGGTCAAAAGTACTGACTACTTTTTTTGTGTGCCGGTGTATTTTGGGTCGAGTAATTTTTTATAGGTAAGTAAAAAATAAAGGAACGAGCGAACAATCATCCGAGGTATCATAGTTTAGTAAGACACTGAACAAAAACTTTAGGACGTACAGCCCTTGTAAGAATAACAGTAGGTACTTATAAGAACAGAAGAATGAGACTATATAAATACATAAAACCACTAAAGTAGCAGAGTAAAATAGAAAAACACTCACTAGGGGTGGGTATTAATCCATACATAGTCTCCGTGCGAAGCCTCAACAATATCCTAGTCTGATCCTGACCAGCCATGTGCTCATTTTTCAGGGACATAACTACTGGGCCCAGATTATCATCAAACCCAACCAAATTAATGTGCTCCTGTAACCAAAAACAAATAATAATTTAGACACAGAGTTACGAGACACCATCTACAATAAAATCTTTTATATCCACTACTACCTAAATAATTAAACATCACAATAACTATTTCTTCAAAATCTGAAAAAATCTTACTTCAATATCACTTCCATTACGAGTCAAAACAACGGAAGTATTATAGCATCGTAAGTTACGTCCATTTATAAAAAGCCCATTTAATATTGCAATAAGGCCTGTCAGCCACTCTTTCTAGCTGAAGTCTATTTATTTTACGTATTCCAAACAAAATATTACTAATGTTTTGGGTGTGGAACCATAATGTCGTTCTCATTGTGGTTACCAAAACATACAACGAAAACATTATTAATTTGAGTCGTGAAAATGAATAGAAATTACTGTGTGTTCCTGGTAAATACCAAACAATGTTGGAATCAAACAAAGCTCGGGTAATAGGATTAAAGGGATCCGTCGTAATATACACATTGATAACGCAAATGAAAGTAACAGGAAAAATCTGGCTAATTAGGAATGTAATAACAAAACCAATATTGACCGTCAAATAACAGTAAAACATCCATCAGGCGAGCCTCGCCTATAAACCCCACGAAATATCATAGAAACAGCATATTTATTACCAAGGTTATTTTTAAGAGTCATGATATTTTCGTTAATGGACTTTTTATGTTCATATATATTCGTCAATAAATGATGGGAAAGCCTGGGTGACATTAAGTTTATCTGAATGTCTAAATGCGAAGCTAGACTACAAAGTTTATGTTTCTAAATTTCATAGAACCATAGTAGATACACAAATTTTACAAATTCAATGTTATAAAATGCCGTAGCAAATGATTTATTAAGTAGTAAATATAGTAATAGTAGCATACCATAAATTTTTTAGGATTATTTTCTTGTATATAATGCAGTATAAATAATACGTGAAGTTTAGGTCTAGTAGCAGTAGTCCGGCTGGTAGTCCGGTTGATCGAACTACTGCAACTCTTCAGTTGCATTAGTTCGGTTGTAAAAAAACATCGAACTATTGCTACTCTGATACATGTAAACAATTTCTCAAACAATTGTTGTAAGATCAATTACTAGTATACACAAATATATCTATATATATAATTATAATAGGTTCAGATTTCTATATCACACTGATAATGTTTTACACATATATGTACATTATGTTCTAAAAAAGATAGAGAATTTTATTTGTGCTATACAATTGCTATTAAAGTCAGTGAGCATGCGTTAGAGTTTTAGCTCCGATTATATAAAGTACCTGGATAACCGACCTTTGCTCTTTGTTTTCTAAAACGAAACCTAGCTAGATCGATTTATCGCCCCCGAAACCCCCTGCATACTAAATTTCATGAAAATCGCTGAAGCCGTTTCCGAGATTTAGATTATATATATAGGTACATATATATATCCAAGAATTGCTCGTTTAAAAGTTTTAGATAGATTAGTAAAATATACCTAACTGTTAGGTTCTCTTCACAAAATGGTCACTTTAAATTTACCGGTAAACAGGTGATCTACCAAAGACCTGTTTTATTTGAAGTGACATCGAAGATAATGATTAAGTTGATTTAATGAGATTTGACTTGGTACAGCTGTGTGCCATTATTATTGACTAAATCAGGGCACTTGCCGATGATGTCATTTTACGCAATGAGAATAGATTTTTTCACGCCTACAAGGAAAGAAGTACGATGTATCTGACGAGCACTGAATAAGTAGTATAAATTAAAATCTGTAAGTTAAAGGGTCGTATTAAATGCTATAATTTCCCTATGGCTAGTAGTTATTATTAGGGTTCCTGGAAAGAAAAAAAGGAACTCTTATAGGATCATTTTGTGTCCGTCTTGTCTTTTGCGGTTGGAAAGTTGGCATTGTCGTAAATCAATGTATGGGAAAGTATTTTTAGAACTGCAAAGTTATGTTTGTCTTTCGGAAAATTTTCTAGAATTGATTCCGGAGGTAGACTTCTTACCTACCTTGATCTAGTTTGTTTGCTTACGGAACCCTCCTCCCTCCACTTTGCCTGGTTTTATTTATATAACTAAACCATCATCAGTCAGGTAGACGGACACACAGAGCAAAGTTATACCTAATTAAAAAGATAAAAGTTAATTAAATCTTAAATATTAAAAACTTTTTACTTAATATTATTATAAGTTTGCGATTTGTAGAGATTGAACAAAAAGCGCTAACTTTAGTTTTAAACTTAAGCAATATTTCAGCCTATTCACGCTGAGAAACAATGAGACATTAAGAATATACCTACAATACCATTGAATTACAAAAACTTTACGCAATATAAAACAGTATTTATAACGACTTCAAGGTTCCAACAAAGCTTCGTTCACCATGGTAGTTGTTAATTAGCCATGCCATTGTCACGCAACCTTGCTAAACTACTATATTATATCTTATTTTTTATTCCTAAGCATGTAAACTGTCCTTTGTGAAGGACAAACACTATTGTCATTAAAACAATGCTATATCTTTAAAAACAAATCTCATTACAAAGGGTAGACGGTATCAATAAAAGAGATTAAGTTAAATATATAACTTTTAATGGAGGTATTAATTCTTAGAGTACGTTTACATGACAGGCGTTAATCGCACGTCGAGCTCGCATTGGGTTTTTGTAGTGTTCACATGGCGAGCCCTTGAACAAAATTTATTTACTTGTTGACGGGGGTTTTCAAAACAAGCTCGCAACGCCCGTCATCTAAACATAGCCTGTTTCTATATAAAATTTAGTGACGACTAGTACAGTATGTAACAGATATCTTCCAAAACATCTTTTTCTAAATCTCAAGAGTCGTTGAAAGGTCTTGATTTTAATATTTATTTAGTATGATTGATTCATCTGTTTGACACATTTGTTTATGGAAAATAATACGTTTTAGGATCAAAGTTTGCTTTGAAAACAAAACTCAAGGTCTGTACAACCACCCAATTTGATGTAGTACCTAAACATATGGCAGATCACGTCGAAATCAAATGCGAATAACAACGTTTGTTCAAACTGAGGTAAAATGATTACAATCATTAAGCTCCCAACAACCTTTCTTAGAAATATCTTGGATTTATAGCATGCCCTTTTCTAAGAGCCGCAAAGAGGCAAATTGAAAGCTAAAGATGGTAATTGAAGGGACGAGGGGTTAATGTCCCTTTTCGAACTCGCTGATGGATCGTGTCATCTGAGATAGAATCTGACGATTTTTTCAATTTACCGTTCTCGTATTTTTTTTAAATTTCTTAATATCAATTTATGTTTGTTTTAGGTAAATGTTCTGTTTAGACATGCATATGACTTATTATCAAGAAGTGAGATGCAATTAATTAAATGTATCTAGCCAATTATTCACCCAGTGCAGTGGTTAAAATTCTATTATCTTAATTATAAAGATAATCCCCAATTAGTCTTAAGATCAAAATATTTGAAATGCAATAATATATGAAATAAATAAAATGTTCTAAGAATTAACTAACATTTATTGATTTACAAGGATCAATTTTATGTAAATAAAAATATTACCCATTTTTAAGATAAATAAGAGAAGGTCCCTTTCTGAATTGACTAAACTGTCATTAAAACATATCTAATCGTATCTTATATTTTTCATTAGCACCGTTGTCTGTATATAATGTGACAACTCTTTGCAATCATTTCACAGCACCACCATCAATTATCCGAAAAGAATTGTCCTCAATCCAATTTTGCGTTATGAAAGAAGACATTTGCTTATTGCTTCCATTTTTCTTTTGTCGCGGCTCCGGAGCATCTGACATCGTCACTTATTTCAGAAAATGGATTGGCGAACAAATTATTATTTAAACCGAATGTTATTAACGATTTTTTCATTTTGCCATGAACATTTACTTTAATATCAAATAAAAATATTAATAGTTTACAAAGAATTATCAGAATCCAGAATCAGAGTTGTAACTAAAGTACTTGTAACTAAATTATTAAATTATAACGTTTTTTTTTTAAATAATACGCTCACACTTGTAAGGGTTACATAAAATTTTATGTTACCGGTGAAATCCCTGCATTGGTTTTATGTCAGGACATGATGGCCCTTGGCGGGGCGTATTTACACGTCAGCATGGGACTGGTATCAGCTTAACGATCGACGCTTCGCATTCATCTAGCCTTACCCCTTGCGTGGCCCATCAGCTTTGCAGGGTTGACATGTAACGATTGCAATATTTTATGAAATTGTTAGGATAGCCACTCTAACATTTAGGTCACTTATGTATTTTTGTTTAACAGTCTAGACTTGTCTGTAGAACTGTTGCAAAACTCATTCTCGTACTCGTTACTCGCACTCATTACTTGTACTTCAGGGAATTACGGGCCATCAATTGGGACTGGTCATTTACATTTAAGTGACAATTAAAATAGCATTAAAGCTTGGACACAACAGAAATTACATTTTTCCTGGAGTCAATTCCTTAGTGTTTCATTGTACAAAAAAACTGAAATTCACAAAACAGAGCAATTGGCAAAACGGAATCCTTCGAGATGAATTTAAAATATTACATTTACTTTATGACCCTTAGATTGTAATGCAATAACTTAAAACTGAATTCATCAATCAGCCTATCATAGTCCACTGCTGGACATAGGCCTCTCCCAATGTGCGCCACAGCACCCGGTCCTCCGCCTTCCGCATATAGTCCATCCCTGCTACCTTCTTCAGGTCGTCAGTCCATCTGGCTGGGGGGCGTCCTAGTTTCCGTTTGCCGATTCGCGGTCTCCACTCTAGACACTGAATTACCTTTTGTGAATCCCTAGTGTATGTACATAATTAATTTTAAATTAGGCATGTACAAAAGATAAGTCAAACGAATATTTTGAAAATTCCGTAACGAAGCGTCTGTTAAGATTTGTACACATGATAACGTCGGTTACACACGCGGGCCGAGACTTAAATTGCTCCACAATGCCGTAATCGGCACAATCTACATGTAGTTGAGAACTTGGCTCACTGGGCGTGAAGCCAAACCGTTCCGCGTTGGTGAGCCCAAACGCTCTTTCCCACTATCGTTCAGATTTTTTTTTATATAATGAGTGTAGTTGGGTCCTTAATCGCCGGTTTGACGCTGCATTTGTTTTAATTGGTATATGCATATGATGCGGCAAATAAATATACGACCTGACTGATGATAAGCAGTCAGAGAATTCCAACGCTTGAAAGCCACAAACTAGTTTTTTAAATAAAATAATAATTATCCGTTTTGCGCTTTGATGGAGGCATTAGGTACAGAAATATTTTCAATGCTAAAGGTTATACGATGCTACTCTATTCCCAACCGGTATTTTCAGATCTAAGAGAATTTTCTGTTATTATTACTTTTCCTGCTATGTCAACTCCCTCTCATATAAATATATAAATGTTAAATAAATAAATAAATGAAGCGCTATTCAAACTAATGAATTGAAGTCTAGAAAGTTTACAAACGTCAACATAACTAAAGTTAGAACACCTCTCTCGTTTTGCAAAGCACTGTACGTGCTTTGCTGTTGCAAAGCAAACTGTAAATACTTGAATGTACCGATTGTACGGAGACATATTTGTTGTAGGATTACCTTTACAGCATGATTATTAATAAGATGCCATCGTAGTGGAGATTCCTTTTATACTGGAAGGACATAATGCCTTCGAGTGCACATAGAACACACATGGGTTCTTATGGTTTTAATCTTCTGATAGGTTTTTACCGTCTAGTTATTATTAAATCTATGGTTATAAGCTGTACAAGACAAAGTGGTTTCTCTTTATCGGTTGCGGCCACCACATCCTTCGCTAGCATTATGCATTTACACGTTTTACGCTTCAGTGTGCGGTACGAGGTATACTTATGTGCATACAGCTTTATAGTTAATTTGCGGTTATATTTTGTAGTGTACAATTTTGTTGCATGCACGCGCATTTATTTACCGAGTCCATTGTTTCTAGAACTCTGTGTCTGTATACTCATCATTACGCATGAACGTATTGAATCAAAATATTTTTATTTTCGCATTAGTTTTAAAATAGTTAGGAACTTCATAAGTCACATAATTCACATATATATGCTACTGTTCCTAGAGAAAACATCTCTACATCCATCTAAATATAGATTGATGTAAAATGAGATAACTTGAAAGTTTTAAATAGTTTCATGTCGATTTTCCAGTTAGTTATGGTGATATTTTTTTGTTTTAGTTAACTTATCGCTTTTCTTGTAAAAGGTGGCATACCCGTACCCTAACTTATTGCTAAAACGTAGTTTCATTTTCTGTTGACATGTTTTTCATCGTCCTAAGACTTTCAAGCCTTTGAAGCAGTGTTGGTAAACATTAATTGAAATGACTTTACTTTTCTATTCATAGCAAATATGTCTCGACTTCAAAGATGGCAATTACGAAGATTCGAAACGCTACTAAAAAAAATATAAAAAGTGTGTCTATGGGCGTGGGTATGGGAAAGTTCACACATGGCGGTTACTGTACCGATGTTGGTACGCCTTATGGTTTAGGCCGGCAACACAAATCAAGATGGAGCGAGAGCTTTGTATGTCAAACTACTTTACATACAATTTTATAAAAAAATATTTTTTATAAAATTGTAAATTTATTATAAAATGTGTATGTAGGTAAATAACAGGATAGAAGCCACTAACGCGTAATTATGCGTTCCATACGTATATCATAACATGACAATGAATGTGAGTCACCACAGTATATTTTTTTCTTTTCACAGACTGTACGGCGGCATAATCTTGGTGTGGTAAAAATGTTATAATTATTATATTCGAACAACATTGTTATTACTGCATAGTAAGGTTATACCAATACCTATAAACACTTTTAATAACGTTTACTAGCGCAACCCTCTCCTAATAAAACTCTGGTGACCCTACTTACAAGTACTATTTAAATCACTACTTAGTGGCACCACAACATTTTATAAATAAAGTCTCAGTGCCACGTCTGTCTGTCTGTCTTAAAGCGATAAACTCTAAAACTACCGAACGGGTGTCCATTCCGAGTGATTCATGAGGAAGGTGTAGGTATATAATTTTAGTATGTTTATGTATGTATGTGATATATATACATATTAGGCTACAAGTTACGTATATATTTGTGTATTATGTAGAATTTTTTTTTGTTTGTATTTTACAATTACATAACATAATCTTTAAGTGCACCTACCCTGCCTTAAAGTTCTTCTTTTCTCTGCATAACCCAATGTTTGACTGGTAGAATATGCCTTAGGCATTAAGTCCGCCAATTTACCAAATGTGCATAAACTTTCAAATAAAATAAATAAAAATAATGTATTTTACAATGTTTGTTGCAGATGTCGGAAAAACTAATACCGACTAGGAGCTTTGTGTGTGTAGGCAGCGTAAACCAATAGAGAGAGTTATAAGAAAATAATGTATTACGAATTTATTCAGCTTAAAAAGACCTTCTAAGATTAACACACAATATCGAAAAAATATTTTTAGAAAATACTACTAATTATCTTTTTCTTTCTTTTATCTAAATTAAAACTGACCTCCAAGTTCGACTAATTGTGTGACCCTATTAATGTTTTCCTTTCGTTTTTTTTAATTAGAAGAAATAAGTAAGGTACTTTTAGTTTCCTACATTTTATTACATGCACATTTTAATGAGTAAGAGCGTCCATCTAGCTTGCCATAGTTAATGTGTCCGCAACCCAACATTGTCTGACATTGTACAGTCGCTCTGTGAAATATAGATCGCAAGGCACGATGCTTGCCTTTGATAACATTACTATGGAACGAAACATAATACAGCCGTGTGAGATTAAGTAATTTACAACAATAGTTAAACACAATAGATACAAGACTGAATACGAATAGTAAACAAAGATTTAGTTTTTCATCCGATTAATCAGACTTGATCGATAAAAACTAAATCAATATTAGATTAGCAAAAAGTCTTGCTTTAACACAATGGAAGAGAAATAAATTTAAAATGTCACAGTTGAATTATTCTTAACAATATTTTTTCTTTTGTATCCTCGTAATTACTCTGAGAAATTATAAATATTTATATGCAGTTCCTGTCGGCAGACCTTTCGTAGAGGTCATGGCATAAAAGGACTTCAACATTGACGTGACGATAGCAATATTTAATTTACAATATGATGTCAAGGGAAACGTGATCAAGTGGAAGTGAACCGACAATAAAAAGTCCTACCTATTTTTAACTTAAGTGCACCCGAATCGTGTTACAAGGAGTGCCTGCACGTCCATTGAATTACATTAAAGTTAATAGTTGCAAACGCGTTGTCGTGAAAGCTGTGTACTTCAATGCTGTTTTTATTTGCAGGTAAGTTTATTTGCAAGTATAGAGAGATAGCTAACTGATGGATGATTGTAGTATAATTATTTTATAAAGATTTTCTTAATCTTGATTATCTGCCCCAACTCTTTTGTAAGTAGATACTTCAAATGCATCATAATTTTGGAGGTTAGTAACCTTGAAAGGTGATTATCATTATTATTACTATTTGACAAATGTTACTAAACCTTACTCTTGACTAGATTATATAAGTAAAATCCGGATGTATACTAACCGCCAAACTTTCAAGGTTCAAAAGTACGACAGCTTTAAACAAACTTATTGGTAGAATTATCTGAATAACACTTTGTAAATGTATTTGTATGTAGATATATGTGTATGTATATAATATATATTATTATATATATTTTATTTAGTTTATATTATGTACCTATTGTATTATTAAGTAGTTTTATTTGTGTAATATATATATATATTTTTTTTACTGTTGTCCTTCATTTTCTAAATTTACAATCGCAATTTTTATTAGTATAGTAGTAGAAAATGCGGCATTAAAGTCCGCCTCATGCAATGTATCTGAAGGAAATGTAAATAAATAAATAATTTCCCACAACTTTACCTATGCTTTGTGCTAACCAGGCATTTTAACGCCGCGGCAAAACCCAGTATTATATAAATTCTGACATTCATAAGTATCATTATATTAAATAATTTGAGTTTTAATATATTAATATAGGTCACACATGATTCAGATTAGCTTTAGAAGCAGCGAGTTTCATATTACGACCGACTGTATGTAAGATGCCGGTCAACTCAAAGAGCAGTTGGCAACAGCATGTGTTTTTATTTCACTGCTCGCAGACAGCATGGCGCGCAAATGTCAGATGGACCGAGCACACGTTTCGCAATTCGACTTTTATTTTCGTCCATTTCACCCACTCGAATATAGTATGAACTGGTCACGAAAGCAATTAAATCGTGATTTGATGTTCGTGTTTTTTTTTGGAATTTCTTGTAAACTTTTGGCAAGTGACTTTGTGCACGAGAAGTCCAGAATTTACTATAAGTACTTGCATCAATCCAATGCCCTTTGAAGTACCCTTCACACAGTAACTTCTTCTAACTTAAAGTTACTTCAAATAACACGAACAATATTTTGTAGTGCCCTTCGCTAAAATAGTGTTAAGTATTTTACATTTACCAAGACGATGTACTTAGTACATCTATTGAAATTGATGGTTCGTTTAGATCAAAGTCCCGTCTAAGTTCAGAATGCATTTTTTTGGAATTAACTAAAAATAGTATAAAGTTGAACTTACCATGCCAAGGAAAAATCGCCTGTAGTACTTTGCGGTGTCGTCGGTGTCGATGGTATGCCGCTTAGTAACTGGGCGAGGGGTGCCTGGTTGGGGGCGGGGCTCGGCATCCTCGCCTTCAGGCTGGCCATCGTCGATTCCATCCACCCAGTAGCCAGATGGCGGCAGGACTACCGTCGGTGGAGTCCCTGCAGCAGTGACAATTAAACATACATTAACTTGTTAGGATTATGAGGTTGAATTAAAATACGGTACATTCAATTAAGTTAAAAATCTGACGATAAGCGGTCATCGTAGGTTATGGATGCTGGCAACACCTATCGCATCACTCGCGAATATTTTAAAATGTTATAATCTTTCCTGATAGATACAATGAGAGCGCCCGAAGGCACCTTTGAAAGCCTTACTCTTCGAAGAAACAACACAAGGCTTATTATTACTGTAATCAATATAATGGTTTTAAATGACAGATAATAGGATTTGCAGGCCGATGAAAAATAGTTTATTTATGATGAAAGTAGACTTTGTTGTTCTCCAGGTCCAAGGTTATGTTTTTGACTAATTTCATTGTGGTCGGCTTAGAGGTTACCAAGTTTTAGTGGAGTGATTTATATAATAAGAGGTTAGGAGTTAACTCTTATGTGATACAAGTAGGATTTATAATCAACATATTTTATTATTGCGTACTGTAAGGAATTCTTTACCAATTACTTTTTAGATTTTGGTGTATAATGTTAAGAAATCTTTGGATATCTACATATCGGTACAGTGCTCTCAAGTTTTGTCATTGAATATATTCTACTAACACTATCATAACTCATATTATTTTATTTCTTTAGATATATTGTTAGATGTAAGCATATTGACGCATTATTTGGATTTTCGTATCCTGTTCGAAACAAATTGAATGTATGTATGAGGTATGAAACAAACGGTACTCGCTCAAATGATGTATCTCAATTACAACTAAACAAAGCGAAACAAGTCATGCATCCATGAAATACACAAGTGAGTAAAACCCTATGAACTCCCAACAATTTTTTTTATAAATTCACGAAGGGCGTATGTGACTTTTTACTATAGTTGAAGCATAAAAATGTTTGCCTAATAAAGTATGAACCACGCCAATGAACCCTTCAGTTCAGTTGAAAGCTTAAACAACAATGGCATTAACGTATGTAAATGAAAACCGCAGACTATCCCGACCGCAACGTACCTAGTACCTGAACGATATCAATGATGAGCCAATAGCAAACTAAGATAAGGGGGGATCCCTCCGTCTTTAGAACCACATCTAATTTCAAGCCCGATCTATAGTCTAGACCAACTTTTGTCTAGCGGAGTTTTTACTCTGAATATAGTCCTGCGAGGCCTCATTGTTGCTTCTGTCCACTTTGAAAGGATGTCCCTATTACACAGAGCTGTATAGCTGTATGCGAGACCTCCAATTCAAACACTGAGATTTATGTAAAGAAAAGTTTTTAATTATGATATGACTCGTATTTTATGAATTGATAAGGACTTTCTATTTAAATAATTTTCATTTCTTATAAAGTAATGATATGTGATAGTTAATTAAGACGTGTTTTAATTTGAAAATAAAGGGAAGAGATATCTATATACAGGATGTATTTGAAAAAGGAACACTTACTTAAATCACTGAAAGACTGACATGTAGTTACAATAAGAATTTTTAAAAAAAAATATTATCCGTTTACAAGTTATGACCGATTGAATATCCAAGTATTTTTGCTTCATTTTTAATAAAAGTAGGTTGATTGTGTAATGTTAAAGATTTTAAAATATGTTATTAATAAGTTTTCTTCTCGACTGTACTAAACCAACTAAAATTTTAAAGAATTTCGCGAATGGGACGAGATGTAATATTATTTTGAAATTCATCAACTCGTCGCTATGGGCCGAGATGACAAAGGACACAATAACTATTTCAAACGAACCTAACTCAAAACATGTCACAAAATAGTTTATCTGCAATATATCTTTCTACTGGGTTAGCCACTCACATTACGTCATCAGAGGAAATTAGAAGGACTTCAGTGAAGTTTCCTTGTTTTTGAGCCGAGACACACCGCAATCTGATTTCCCAAGATATAACTGCAGCAAGGTTCGCCATTTAACTTAATTAATGTTTTAATCAGCTAGTAAAACAAAATTTATTTAAGTGGTAAAAAATTTACAGATTTTTTGTTAAACTTTTACAAAAATAGATGATATACATAGAATGATTAGTGACAAAATAGACAACATTTTTTTGTGACCTATCCAATTAATTTATAAGTATTTTCTACAAAATACTGCTGAGAGATAAATGGTTTCCGATGTCCATAAACGTTTACGAAGTTGGATCAGAGAAAATTGAATAACTAAAGTTAACAAGCGCATTTCCCCGTTTTATGAATTAAGAGGCTTTTGGACTTCTAAAATAAATTGGATAATATATTTTAAGCCGCTTAATTTTAGACAGATTTGTTTTATTTCATGAAGAGTAAAGGCTGATTGTGTAAGAAATTGTGTACACTATTTGGGCGTTGGCTTTGGTCTTACAAAAAGGAACTACATTGATGTTTACAGTAGGTTATTCTATGCTTCGTTAAAACATCATTGTATTTACAATTATATTTATACTCATGTAATAGGCCTCTTTCGGGTTTATTGTTAGCACGTTCACCAGAATATTTTCATTTTTTTGTTTATACATATTTAACCGCCAATAGAATAAAATTACTAATGACCACATAACTTTAAAAACCAAAGAATGAATCCCAGCAGAAGTCAAACGCAGTTATGATTTAGATTCCGAATGACGTTATATTATTTAACAAACATGCAAAAACAAGAAAAAGGCTCACATAAACAAAAATAGTTTTATGTGGCAGGTCTTATTATTTATAAATATCTTGATGGAAAAAAACCGACATGGAATGACCTAATAAACGAGGCCTAAGATTCAAGAACTAAGCACATCTTGGCTTTGTATTTATTATCACGCAGTGAATCTAAAGCAAATACTTTCACACCTCTGTCTGTTCTCAACATTTTCTTTACTTTCTCTCCAAATGGATTTTAACAATGATGAAAGTTATTACAAAAGACTTACATCCTAACCGGATCTCATACAGGCCTTTTGAAAATTATTTCAATACTAATTAACAAGTTGTCATTAAGCAATTATTCCTACAGATGCATTCTATACATACACTGTTTCTTTTTAGTGTTTATTTTCTTTAAACAGCGATTCTGTATTTATTATAATAGGGAGGGAGTCGCAAGATTTTCAGTTTTTTTTTCCATAAAATCATACGAAGTTCCAGACACGCACGGTAATTATGGTCTATGTGCAGTTGGAGGCTGGTTGGAGGATAATTAGTCTAAACATGTTCTTATAAAAGATGAATACCATAGTGCTCTGGTAACCGAGAGAGCGTTAAGCAAGAAGAGACGTCTGTCTGACTTCCTAAATTACTTTTCTAGACGACACAATTTAATTTAGGAATTGTCGAGAATATTTAAAACGAGATGTAGTAAAACAAAATATGACTTTACTAATTACATCTAGTCCCCGAAGGAACTTCCCGCAATGTTATTGTAGTACAAACCAACACTTTGACTCCCGCTTTGACTCAACTTTCTTTGACATCTGGCCACTACTTGATAAAAGCTCCAACTAATTAAAAGTTTCGAAATACACCATTATATATTTAAAGTCTTCCTAATTCAAAAACTCCGTTCCATGGTGTACAAAACTTATTAAGGGTACGGTCCTGCACGCCAAAATGAATTTAAATTATTTATGTTGTTTTTGTCTGTACAATTTAAGTCCGTGGACCTCAATTTGAGGAGCTTATTCCGGTAATATTGGGTCAACAGACCTTTTATACGCACGACGTACTTAAGAGAATGTTGTTGAACTGTAGTAAAATTCACATTAAAAGATGAGCTAGCTCTTAATGAAAATTTTAGTTTAGAATGTACACTTTCTTCTAAACGTCAGCTTAATATATAGTATTTAGTTAAAATGATAAGGTACCGACATCAAAGTTAATTCAAGAAAATGCATTATTTAATTACCTTTTATCGCATCAAACGCTAATGGACTCTCATATTCTTTATTACCTTTGTATTCGCATTAAACAATTACTATTCTAAAACACCGCTATGACTAAAAACTTTGAATGCGTGGGAAAATATGTATGTTATATCAGATATCAGCAATGACCATTCTAAAAAAAAACAAATGACAATGTACACACATAAGTATATGCACGTTCAACGACCGATTAAATAATACATTTTAGAACCATTCTAAGAATAATAATAATAACCAGACACTTGTTATTTCTGTGACTAGTCAAAGTACCAAAACACTTACGATTAAGTTTCTAGACTTCAAACGTTTATTGTTGAATTGCCATTTGAAAAGCATAGTGTAAAAGGGCCGCATCACTTGACATTTACTAAACTATTCAGTGTACTAAGGTCTAATATTTACAAATCACTATAGTTAAAGGCATTCGATGGATGAGGTTAATTTTGAAATGACGAAAAGGTTAGTACGATCATCTATAAGTACCGTTCAAATCGGTTTATTATAATTGGATTGAATTCAGGTACAATATGAGAGAAAACGAACCTAATTACGATGTTTTGAAGATTATTATGAAACATTTAGAAAATAATTATATAACATGTTCATTAGATAAAAGAAGGCATCACTTATCACCAACTTCTAGCGGCATAATAATAATATAATAATAGCACACACACGGCCGTCTGATCCCAAACTAGGCAGAGCCTGTACTATGGTAACCAGACTGCTGATAAACATACTTATATATTTCTAAATACATACATATTATATATAAATTACACCCAGACACAGAACAAATGATCGTGCTCATCACACAATTATTTGTCCTGGGTGGGAATCGAACCCACGACCTCTGGCTTAGCAGTCAGGGTCACTAACCACTAGACCAACGGGCCAGTCGATAATCTACCTCATTCATCACCATTAACTAAGCAACAGCGTGAAGCGTTCGGAAGTATTCGCCTCCCGCTGCCAAATTCACCGGAGAAATGCTTTACTGAAGTTTTTAAATTTAGAATAAAGTATTTAAAAATTCCAAGTGAGAGAAGAATAAAAAGTCGAAATGGCCATCCTCAGCAATCGTTTTTCAAATAAATACTATGTTTTATGGCAGGAAATGGTGTTGAGTAACAACACTGCGCTCAAATTATAAGTATTTATTTATAATTTATAGTCTACAACTAATATTTATAGCCATAGCAGCTGTCTTACCGTATGGTTTTAATTTAAAATAAAACTAACAATTATATATAATAAAACTAAGATTTTCATAAAAAAAAAAAATTTTTTTTCAATGTACACAAGTATATTACATAAATATAATATAAAACCTACTGTTATACCTGACCAAAATGTCGACTCTAACGATCTCATCTGAAAAACCAACTCGGTTGTACAGAAAAGGCATTTTTATTGGAAGAAAAAATGTGTCATTTTTACGCTGTAATAGAGATGGTAATTATAAAAAAAACTTTAGGACAGTCGTGACGAAGCCCGTTTAACTGGTAACTTTACCGGTTTATGATAAATTATAAGTTCTGCATAAAACCTAAGAAAGGAACACGTTGAAAGTTCTTGACAACGAAAATAATTAAAGCACTTACCAGGTTTAGCAAGAGTTTCCTCCAGAAGCCTTTTGCTGGCAATGTAAGTGCAAACACGGTTGCCAGGGGAAGATGGCGGTCCACAAACCACTGGCACACGACCTTCGGATGACGTGTGCGTTTCATTTGTAACTCCTGCGCCAATTGACACCGACCGACTCGTATGCCGCGGCGTCTGTTGACAAAGCCATCAATCAGTTTTCTACTACAACTTAAGAAGCGGAAAGGCAAAACGTGCTTAATTTTTAATGTGCACATACAGCAATTTGTAGAAAACTGTTATGCCGCGTTCCAATAAACAAAAAACGATTCGTTTTGCTTACGGACGGTATAATGTTCATTGAAAATTCAACGAAATTTAACCGTCCGTAAGCAAAACAAATCGTTTTTTTGTTTGTTGGAACGCGGCATTAGTCGTCGTCGTAGAAAAACGACGGATTTGATTTTTAGTAACTTTACAGGAAAGCACGTTTTCCAAAGATGTTTTACGTAATATTTTGAAAACGGCTGTTTGTGCTAATGAAATCTGAAAATGTTAGTGTGTATGAGCTTTTAAAATGTTTTGTTTTATGATAAAGTAAAATGTTTTCAGTAGGATTTCGTCAAAAACAAAAATCGTCAAAAAATCAAATCCGCGGTTTTGCGACGTGTCAATCAATCGAAATGTTCCAACTATTGAATTCATCAGAATGTTTAAGAAGAAAGAAATTGTTAACTAGGGGTAAATGGTTTAAAGCGTATTTTTGGCTTATTATTTAAAAACTTAGAAAAGGCCGCTTACAATTCTAATCTTAATGGTACGCAAGTAAGCGTGACGGAGGCGTCGTCCGTTGAACCTAAGCCGTGGGATCCCATCATTGTGCTTTCCACGGTAACTGTATCGATCCGCACAATTTATTTCGCGGTAGATACATCTATTCCAACATCTATTTGGGCATACGGTGAGAACACCCGGCAGTCACGATTTATAAAACCACAAGACGAGGTAATCAAATCATGATAATCTAACAGGTACCAAAAAGCGGTTAAGAATTAAAAAATACAGGTGTCTCTGGTGAAATGAATGAGCACTCATTCGCGAAGTGTTCAAATCGATTTTATAATATTGACGGCGCTTGAATTGCGCTTTGCCCGTAAACACCATCAAAAGTTTAAAATTAGAAGCCGACGGAAGCATTAGCTGAGCCGTCGACAGCAACTTGAAACAAATAGCGTGGAAAATGCTGGGACCATTTCCACTTTGATCAAATTAATCTGACGTCATCGACGCCATGTTTGTTTCTCGCGCACGCAACCGCTGAAACTAAATATCCCCATTTTTTAACACTATAAATCTCCTACTGTAAACAATTTACACGACAAAGTAAATAACAGTGTTAAGAAACCTTAGGAGTAAAATTGGTAAAAGTTGCAATGTGGTATATCCAAAAAACTACGTAGTTCAATACAATCAAAAATATTCGTTATCGATTTCATACAGTCCCAGGCCCATTCATAGCTGAAACGAATATAGACATGAATGGGACATTCAAATATTTTCGAAGTCATGAACACAGACCTGATATTTCGATCTATTTCAATAACCTAGTCGACCTATAAAACGGAACGCAGCAGATAGTTATTTTAGTTTTCGTATACATATAACGGGACCGAACCGACATAGCTTATTATTTATTTGTGCGAGTTCGCGATAAACTCAGTACTTTGTCATAAAAAACTTGAAGAAGCGTTTATTATTGAAGTTGTAAGGGATACTTACATACATCGAGTACGTTAGGTACATATACCGAAATATAAGGATTTATCGGAAATATAAATTGCAACTTCTAGAACGTATTTTATTAATTATTTTACTTAATCAATATGGCAATGGCTATAGCAATAATCCACACCACTAAATAATTACGCGTTTACCTTTTATCCAACTATACTTTCTGTAAGAAGAAAAACAGTTTTAAATGTATGTACAGCTCTTCTACATTAATAAAAGTATGGTAACAGTCAATTTAGAACGGAAAGAAAACTAATGAAATCAGATAAAAAACTGATTAATTACCGATATTGCCGTAGACACGTCTGTAATTGCGCGGATTTTGTGTATCAAGTATCCACATTTGGTTGGCTTCGTGTGTAATCCTTTTTACTGTAGTTTGACATTGATTTATCGAAAGATTACTGTTTCGTACCATTTATTTGGCTTAGTTAGAGAACACTAATAATAAATGACCCAATAGTCTAGTCTTAAAAAAATTCGAGACGAAATTAATTTTGTCAAGACATTGAAAAATAACAATAAACCATAATACCTTACGAAAATCGAGATCTGTTAAATGTCGACCTGGTAACTATTACCGTACATTAAAGAAATTTCTCAATTCATGTATAAATAATAATGTTTTGTTGGTAACTATTTATATATTCAGTAAGTAAACTTTGAAGTATAATGTTAGTAAAGAAAACCTAATGATCCGCCGAAACTATCCAAATATCTCATAATAGGATCATTACACATCCCGGCATTTAATTAAGGCATCTAATACCGAACAAATGACTCGAATAATTCTCTCCTGCGGTTCATTTAAACTTAGAGACAAAATGTAGTCCCAGAAGATTATCTTTTAGACAGAAGTTAACGAACTTTTGATGCAAAATAGACGTATCTGGAAAAATCACTAGTTTTATATAAGGCAATTTTGTTACTCAAATATTAACCAATGATCTCTTAATTTGAATATATAATTAATATCTTTATACTGTTATAAATAACATAACATACACATGACATTGGTTTTATATTGTACTCTTCAAAGGTTTTTCGAATAAGAAGAGATCCGGTAAAATTTATATTTAGTTTCACGCTATTAATTTCTATCTGCTCAGGTACTAATTTATTCTACGGACAAATTAAGAACAGCAAGAGAACAGCACATAAGCACACGTTTTTAGACAGCTCGTTGTAATTTAAGTAAAATTTTAGCGAAATTAACGGAATACCCTAGCAGAGTAGGTGAATTCATTACACGAGGAGCTTAATATACCTCAAATATATTTACACCTTCACAGCACACCACTTATTGCAGTAGATAATCCATCCACAATGGAAATAAATGAAGTTTTAAGTATTTTATCATTATCTGAATACGTAAGAAAATTATAAAGTTGAGAAAAAAAGGCGGTTGTAACAAAAATCCTATTTTGGCAAAGAAAACTTGTCTTTTACGTACCTATGCACAGTTGGCCCGGTATGTAAATGTTTACCTGTACAACGTATTTGCACATGCATGCGTTGTACTTTGCAACTAACAGTACAGATTCTAATTACATTTTTGAAGTTAGAAGCTTAAATTGAGGTTCTTCAAAAATAATACGAAATTTAAATTTAAAGTATAGCGTAAAATATTACAAACCGTATATTTTTATTTTGTTTCGAGTGCGTTTCATCTTTACATTCATCTTTGTATATCTGTTGAACCAGTATACATTTTCAATATGGAGGGCGGGGTGATAAATCGGCTCGTTCATTTGATACTAACTGCACCTAATGTGTCCGGGCTCGATACATTTCGGTTTCGGTAAAGTTTAATTTTAGAACGCAGTCCAATCGGTCTATTTGTGAAATAGTGATCTCAATTTTACTTTGCTTTCCTTAATTCGTGTCTTTCGTTTGACTCTTTGGTTTCGAAGAATGTTTAATGTTGATTGTTGGTTGCTGTAGTAAGTAGTAAAAAGCTATGGAACTCCTAGCCAGATCCTGAATTTTGCGTGTATTTCATTTAGTGGCAAGTGTATAGCTAAGTTGTTAGTTACTGGGATGTCATAGGATAGAAATAATAATTATTAAATGGATATAAATAAAAAATAAATGGTTTTAATTGGTGGTAAGGTTCAAAAGTAAGTACATAATATGCAATCACATTATTTTTATCGTATTAGAATGTAAAACGTTTTTCATTACACGGAAATGTTACTTCAACGATACAAAAAATATGATACAGAATTTATATAAGGTGATTGATGAATTTTATAATCTTCGATTCCTATTTTATATATATCTATACTAAAAGATATTTTATCAAAAGCAACAATTTTTGGACTTATTACTTTAGCCAGTTTTTCTTTATCGAGCTTACTTACACAAAACAGCAAAACATTTTATCATTATTATCTTTTTCTTCTTCTTCTCTTTTATACGAGTATAAATCTAAGATTTGCGTAACTTTTATTGAGATACGAGAAGTAACTTATCAACCTAAATGACAATGTATAGAACGAAAGCACACGAAAGTAAAGAAATATTTTTTTAGATATTTGGATGATACGTACTTTCTATAGTCAAAGACAACGGTCCGCTAAAAATGAGTTCATCATTTCATAACTATATTTATTTAGCCACTACATGAACACCATTATATAAACCTATGACCGCTTATAACTATGGACTTTACAATAGAATAGAATAAACTGTATTGACTACAGAAAATTTATATGTACAAAGGGCGACCTTACCGCTAAAAGCAATTTCTTCCAGGCTACCTTGGGATGGAAAAAAATACCAGATATAAAATAATCTAATGGGTAGTTTCGATGTGGAAAACTAATAAGAAACAGAAAAAAAAAAGCTTGAAAACTCTGTAACGATACCTTTAAACATGTACAATGTACTTTATGCCTGTATTCTAAAGTATATTACATCCGTCACACACATACACAAAATAGGCAACTATTTAGTAATACAATATAACAGTGGTATTACTTAACAAATTCGTGACATAATTTGTATACGTTAATCATACTAAACCAGCGAAACGAAACATCGAACATGGTACAATTGAACTGGTACATAGAGTTACAAAACGTAACAGTTATGTTAAAACTTCGCATACACCGTTACATTGAATGTGGTAACATTATATTGGGCATTCGCGCTTTTACTTACTGTTATTACTTCCTTATTATTACAGTAACACTACACTGTGAAAATTCAAATCACAAATCGGGTAACGACTAAAAATCTTCGTAGATTTAGAAATAATACAGTTTTTGAAGTAAAACTTCTTTACGCACGCTTGACTTGGGGAGTAAGCTGGTGCGTTACGAAAAGTGTAATGTGCGTTACGGAAAGTCTGATCAGGCGAGGCGAACGGAAGTTGAGAGGGAGATATAAGTTAGTGAAGATAGAAAGAGAGAGATGTGGGAGCACACATTTTCTTTCTCTCTTTCTCTCATAGCCAGTTACGTTGCGTATGAAGTTTTATTTCAGTTGTACCACACGACTAAAGCACAATAGTTTTTTTATTGGTATTATAATTACTAGAGATCGTCTGGTGGTCAAATTTCGACCTTAATTCATTAAGTTTAATTTTTTTTTATTTATTTAATTGGCCAGTATAACTTGAAATGTCATTGTATAGACTAACATACATGACCGAGTGTAAATTTAAATTTTTATTACATATTGCATAAAAATGTTAGCTTTATGCACCTTTTCTATACGTAAAGTTTAAGTGTTCTAAATTCCACGTTCCTCGATTCGCCGAATTTTCCTAAAAATTCGTACAAGGAATTCTCTTAATGTATACTAATATAAAGATTTTTTACATCTTTGATCATTGGCTTCTTTCTGTATTTCGAAAAAGATTATTTTGCAAACCACCTTTTTTAATATAAGGTTTCAAAAATTGCATTTGTGCATGGAATCCAGCAAACACCCAGTACTGCAAGCTAAATATTTTAATTATATTATACAAATATAGAAAGTAATTGTAATAAAGTAAAAAAATATGAAACAAAAGCAAACTCTGGTTCACGGTGTACCTATTCCATTTGGCAAATGCAGCTTCCATTTAGTTATTGGAAAACTTTCTGCAGGTAGTAATTTCATCACATAAAATATAACATTTTATTGCTACCCACGAAATGGGAATGCTGATGTCATTCGTGACCTCACAGTTGCATTGTCAATTTGATGTGCTCTAATAACTATTTAATGTGATTTATACATGAATAGGCACATGAAGTTCTTTTATAATTGACTAACGCGCGTTGGTAGAGGAGCATTGGTGTATATGTAATAGCAAAAACTACTATTTGGTGTTATTTCGATTTAAGAACGCATATGACGTCTATCTTCAATGTTAAGCTACTGTCGCCCGCAATATAGCC
Organism: Callimorpha dominula; assembly: GCA_949752705.1. NCBI lineage: Eukaryota > Metazoa > Arthropoda > Insecta > Lepidoptera > Erebidae > Callimorpha > Callimorpha dominula. The sequence continues at coordinate 12,487,520 of OX457007.1, forward strand.
AGATTAGCATAATGAAAGCCGTTTACTAGCAACTTCAGAACACTCATCTATTTTAAGTAGTTATCGAGAAACGCAGTCTTTGCACGATGAAAGTGGAAGCCTGATTCATGCGTTTGTGTAGAATTTTCATCGTATAATGAGGGCAGTCAGTCAGCCGATAGAACGAAATAAAGTAGAAGAATATCACTAAGCATTAACCACATACCTAGCAGTGTAAATAAGTTTAATTGTCCGTTAGAAATAGGCAGAATATAACATATCATTCTTCATATTTTCGTATCATTTTACTTAAAAAAAACGTATGCTTTATCTCCTGTGTAATTCTACAACAGGTCTTTTATATCTTATTCAGACTTTACACATATTAATAATGACAAATAGAGTCACGAATGAAAAAAAGCGGCAATAAAAACTTAAATTTTAGTAAGTAAACAATGGAAGCAGCATTTAGTCTGTACCGGTCGATGATTGTTTTATAATCGAAAGTAAATTGCTGCGGAGCGTTCGACATCACACAACAATGTCGGAACCGCCGCGCCCGCCTGCGCTTGCCCGCTACACCAGTAGCAGTCAAATTGTTACCATTCTGTACTATAATTACTCAATCAAGTATATATACCATAACTGTGCATAAGGACTTAATTTGATTTTGTAGTACTGGAGAATTGGAGTACTGCATTAGGATTGGCAAAAAAAAGTGTGGTGATTATTTTCTTTTTTAAAAGCAACAAACCGCATTTTTATTAAATACCAGATTATAAACTAAAACAACAAACAGGACATTGAAGAATTAAAGCTTAAAATATTATGATGACCACAGGCCAATGTTTTGAAAATCATGTTGACGTGTTAATGACAGAATCATGTACCGGTTTTACTAACCACATGTCGGCACTAAAGTTGAACACCATTATCTCATTTCAAACAATGATAACAGATAAGCCAACTGCATTCTAGAGCATTGTTGAGACTCAATTCCATTCAAAGCGTTTAATTCTACACAATAGACCTGTAATATCCTTATGACGTATCCTCTGACTGCAATAATAAAAAAAGAACAACGAACTTTAGCAGTAGGTCCTAGTACAAACAGAATTACATAAATTCACTTAAATATTCGTTTTTGTGTTTGTTGTGTTTTTGTTCCTAACTAGGGTACTTTGAAAGGCAAAGGTAATATGTCATACAGCCTGACAGCAAAAACAATTCAGTATACAACCAAAGAGTTTTAATACTTGCGTTATCAGCGTACACAATATACCTAACGGGTCTTCCCGTGTTCATTAAATAGCGAGGGGATGTCTACGTGTTGCCATTGTTCTGCGCCAGATACTAACGATATTGCCGTGCCATTTACTCGTTGCCGAGATAAAGCCGCCTTACACGGTTTCTACAACATCAAATGGAAGCATTATTTTAACATTATAGTCTAACTAAATGAATGACAGTTGCGGTTGTTTCTTGAACAACTGCAACTGTGGATGGATAATGAAACGTGTCTGTAGTCTGACAGAGGATTCTTCAGAATTCATGAGGAGATAAAGCAAACCTTTTGACCCTCGTTGTTAACACAAGTATTTTGAGTTTGTTTGTTTCATTTGTAATACAGTTTGCAGACATCTAGCCATTATTGTTTTCTCTAAGCATGGGTACTCGTGCAGCTATCTCTGCACAATAATGATGTTTCATTGACAACGATGTTTTTGAGTTAAGAAATTTACTTTCCTAAGATCTTATGGTACAAAAAATGGTCTGTCTGTACGAATTACATCTTATGAGTATATTATACAAGAATAACAAAAACATGTTATTCAGCTAACTTTCCATTCTCGTGAAAAGCGATAGTGACACGTACATATTTATTGAATGCTTCATTCATAACTTTACGTGCGGGAACACGTTCCGATATGTACAGTTTATGATTATTGGTATTCGCTTTCGCTATTTTATTCGATAAAGCTATTCTAAGAGTCACAGTATAGGTAAATATTGCATCAATATTCATGGTTTTAGCAATAAAATATTAATTTGAGGTATTGTGTGCAATATATATTAAGACATGCTCTAATGTGCACAGACGAAACAGCATAACGAACTAACCAAGATAATTATTTAGATAATCAAATTTTAAATTTAGAGACGAAGGAGGTGGCATGAAAAAGGTAAATGGGAGCGAAAAGAGCTCTTCCTAGATTCCCCAGCGGTTAATTGCGTTTATCGGAGCGTTAAATGAGCGTTGCAATCTTTAATCAGTTAGGTCTCCATTTTTTTTTTAAATCATTCCTCGGCGCGAGGCTTGTTTGTTTATCAGTTGTTTTTCATTCTTTGTCTTAGTTTTGAGATATCCATTCTTTGTTGATGAGTTAAACCGGAAATCTTGATTTGTAAATATTGTTTAATTTTTTAAACAAATTATTTAGATATATTTCCTATAATTTTGGTCCGTATTAAGATAGCTTTCAAGTTGTTTTATTAAAGTTTTTTGTTAAAAACCTGATAGGATATATCCGAGTTCAAAACTAGAGCTGTTATAGTGCTCAACACTTCAAAATAGGAGCGACAATAATCCCAGTTATGGCACTAATCCAGACTAGGCCAGAATCCCTGGCACGATGCTCAAAGACGACCCATCGGATGGGTATGGTACACGGACAAGACGAAGATTATGTCTATAACGACTATGCTGCACCCATAGTAGTTGTCGCAGTTGCACTCGAAGTTAATAAAATGGACGACGGGCCCTATAATTTTCCCCATCTTTTTGTTCTTGAACATATACATTTAGCTTGGATTAGATGACCCTTTGGATAAGACCGCCAAATTTTATACTCAGATATAAGTATATTAAACAAAAAACTGTGTTTGGAGTTTAATGAACGATAAATAATATTTATCTTATCATATGTTATTAAGGTATGTTACGATATAAGATTAAATTAAAAATATATATTATGCTTATCTATGTATATCATTACCATTACACAATTTGCACCTTAACTTCGCCTTCACCTAAAGCTATACGAATAGTTGTGAAGTAAAATTAACTATTGTTTCCAAAGCGGGCTAATAACGTGTTTGCTAGAAGATCGACCATTGTTTTCGCGCTAGTCGTGTAAGAATAAGGTCTATCTCAAGGTTATCGCGTGAAACAGTTCTAATACCATTAAAAAAATATATGTGCCATCTTGTGCACAAAGCGTTTTATACTGATTTCTACCCATATTTAAGGGTACAGATCAAATCAACCTAGTAACATTTTTAGTGGCCTGGTTTGTGTGATTCTAAATTCAAATGATATGTTGCTAAGAGTATTAGTTTGACACAAGCAGTAATATATGATGTTCAGGTGTGTATACCGAAAGTGCTCGTAAGTCTTGCATTAAGTAATTCCCCGTATCCATGTAATAAACGTACGTTACACTCATACAGATAATGGAATACAGTTATTGTGATCGATAAAAGTATCTGTTTTAGCACGCGGCCTTCAATCTCCAATTACTAATACCAACAGAACCGTGTCATGTTTTAACGCAAAAAATAAACGTGCAACTTGGGATTCTACGAGTAGTATGTATATCATTAAAGCATACGTCACGTAAAAACCACTTCCATCGATGTACCTACGCTCGTCTACAGCATATACGGCTTTATTCAAAAAGTTCAGAATCGTGAATGAGAGTATTTCCCTCACAAAGCAACTGCTGAGCTCCGAGATTGCATCATTGTGCTACACAAAAATACTGCAGTGCTAATTTCGCATGCACCGCGCTACTCGTGAATATCATTATGAGCTTAAAAAGGTCTAGACCTACTATAACGAGTACCAAAATTTTTTTCGTATTAAAAATACATAATATAAAACAGAAAAAACAAGCGTGCAAGTACTGGAATAACTTTTAAAAGAAATATAAAAACTGCAATCATTGCCTACGTAAAGTAAAAAGGCGTAATAAAGTTTGTAAATAGAATACAGCGTTTCAAATTCGAGTTTTGTCGGGTTGCAATAAATAGATGCCTCCAACAACAACAACTATTAGTTATAGCTCTCCGCTACTAATACGTTAACCGACCATTTTAAAATTAAAACAACAATGAACAATATTATCTATGTATTAACGGGAATTAACGCGATCACGAAAAGGTATTACATACCTCTGAATTGCCTGACGTTTCGACCAGGTTGCACTGGCCGTGGTCACAGGCTCTGAGCCTGTGACCTGTTTTTCCCGTTAATACATAGATAATATTATATATCATGGAACGCGAAAGTTTAAAAGTTAGTATAACAATGAACAATACTGATTAGTAGATTTTTATGTTGTAACAACATTCGACTTAGAAATAAACAAAAAACCGCTACAAAAACTTTGTCCAAGCCAGTTACCGTTAGATGGCACACATTTATTGCTGAAATATTTATTTATAAATTCCTTATGTATAAACAATTTTACTAGATGAATAAACCACAAACTCGCAACTTGTTATTAGTAATTTTGAAATGTTACTTTTGGGGCAAAATACAATGTTCAAGGTATGTTAACACATTAAGGATAATAATATTCAACGAAAAGTTAATACACGGGCAGCTACTTAGCGAGCCAAAACGGAACGGAGCGGGGTTCGGTAGGAGAAAGCGTGCAAGAAATGATGCGGCATAATCTGAACAAGGCGTGCGCAGCAGGAACACGACAACAATACATCAACAAATAATTACGAAATAATAGGCACACGTGTGTGTTCAGTGTTCAAGCCATGCTAATGTAAGTCCTGCTAATGCCAGTCATACGAGTCCTTACCCTTGTACCACCTTAGAAAGCTATTGTTCTATTTTAAGGAAGTTTAAAACTTTTTTGAATTCTACATTCAACTGCTAACTCACTTCATAAATTTACAAAAATACACAAAAATTAAAAAAAGTTAACTATAATATTATTGAAGTAATAGTTCTAACGAAAGACAGTATTGCGACTATCTACGGTCAATAATGAAACCAATATCAGAAAACATAATATGAGCAAAAAATTCCAGTTGGATTTTTTTATCGGCGATTTGCTTTATTATTCAAAGTCTAAATAATGGTATTAATGACTGTGTGAGAATAAATAGTAACAGCAACGAGTAACGTGCCCGAGAATTTTTCTCGCTTCGCTAAGCACTGCACGTAAGTTACGGGTATGTAGCTAAGGAATTTAATATATTCTAAAGACTGCCCCACCTAACCACGCTATACGTCAATGCTTAACTTCTAACGTTCCTTAGTGTACTTATGAATATGCTTCCGAGACTTTCCAGAAATTATGCTTCTTTACCAACTTCTTAATTTGAAACAGGCTTTTTTTAAATGGAAAGCAAAGGCAGCGCGACACGAGAAACTATAATAATTGCATTTTGTATGTAATGAGAGCACATTGATCAGCCTTTCTTACGCAAATAAAAAATCTGAATGTGTACAGAGTTTAATACTTTAGCATAAAAGGAATATTTTTATTTACGCTATATGATTTTTAGTGACTTTGTACCAGCGGCTTATTTTTTTCCTGCTTAAATAAATGAGAGTCTTTTATTGATATTACAAATATTTTTATTTACAGCAAAAACTATCTTAGACTAGAAAAGAAAGCTAATGTATCAACATAAGCTTTCATTAATCCACATACACATATACCTCAAAGAGAGAACATAAGATCTTTTGCTCTGCAACTTTACCTCTGACAACGTTTCAGATATTTGTCTTAAGATGCAGAAGATGCGGTTATCAAAGAGAAATTAAAAAATAAAGTATTGAAACAAGGTAGAGGGAAATGGGTCAGTACAAATTCCGAAACTACTAGAGATGAGGATTTTTAATTGCGAGAAGTTGAGAAAAAACTGCATTCATAGGTAAAAAATATTTTCCGTATAATAACTAGGAACGAAATTTACTGTTAACATCCACAAAGTAATTTATTGCAAACTGTTTTACTGTTTTAGTTAGCAAACCAACTTTACAGCAGTAAATCTCTTGTATTCAAATTAAATATTATTAATAAATATTGTTCAATGTATGTGCGTGAATCAGTTCTTCATAATACACGAATGCACAAGCATATTTGGCAAGTTGAATAAAGAACTAGTTACTGCGTAGCAAAAATAAATAGATTGACCAATTGTTAAATTCATAGTAAATTATGTACCATTGAATCCCGACAGAGTGTAGTTGTTGGTACAAAGTTACGAGTTGGTATAACCGTTGCCAAATATCCATAAAAATGGTGTCCTACATTCCAATTCTACTTTACGGATGTTTTGTGTTATCGTCATAGTGATTTAAAACTAGGAAACTGGTGTTTTGTATATCGACGTTGCGTGCGGCTAAAGTAATATTAATTTAGATAAAGGCTTGAAATGTGCTGTGATTACTTTGAGTGCCAGTTTCTTGTATGCTACAACGTTATAACATCACACATCTATAACGAACGGAGTTAGGAATAAGTGCCTAATATAGGTGGTTTTACTGATTGCACGAATATGGCGCAGTGGTCGAGCTCAGTCTCATAGCGTAATGTTGTTGTGTATAGATTTTAGTGATTTACAGATAGTTGGCCTAACTTTTACCAGTGTGGATGTTGTCCTTTTAATGATTAAAACAATATATGTACCTACTTCTACACATTTAAAAGTAGGTTATTAGACTAACCAAATTAGGTTCATTTTATCCTGAGACCGTGGGGTACAGACGCACAGAACAGTTACATCATTACTGTATGTATTGAGCTTTCATTAAATATTGAATGTTTTGTTTTATTTCATTGGCCTATTGGTAACTCAAGCTATGCTTTTCCAGTATAAGTATGTCATTATAGAAAACATGTTTTACGTAAGTGAATAAAAATATAACATTTATGTAAAACACAGTATAACGTTTAAATAGCGTGCATAGCGGTTCACGCTTGAGCCCATTGTACAATAAGTTTAACAATTTTGTAACTTTTACAATCAAATAAGTTTACTTTTTTCTTCCTTTTTAATCATCACAAACAAACATATGTTATGTAGAGTGACTCAAATTTCCGAACGTAAATAATAAGAACGAAAACCACATGAACCTCCCAGCAAACAAATGCACATTGGAGTATTTTTAAAGAAACTTCAAACCATAAACACTAGGTACTTATTATACGTAGCCACTGAAACCAAATATCGTTTTATAGATCTATTTCCCCCTATCATATTTGTGTACAAATATTGACATACGACCGCCAAAAAAATTGTCGGTGCAGCTGTTAAAACCGAATTCAATCAGTTGATAAAAATCCGTGGTCAAACAAACTATGACGACGCTATCAATCTGATGTGAATTTTCCAAATCCAATCTAACGCTAACAGCTACCTCCTGGCTTTGTGGATAAAAATCGAAAACATCATGTGATGTAATTAAAAAAAAAATCGACCACAAAACTAGTATTACTCAACCATGACTTGGATTTAGTGAGAAACAATTAAGTTATTTATGATTAGTGTGAAAATCGCTGACATTCGCTAAATTCATTCGTAAATTATGCATGTAAAATACATTACGGCGTTCCTAACGAATTTCCCTTTTCTTATTGTTGACTTAGCTATTCATTTTCCAGAAGTTGGACAGAAGTTCAACTAAAATACCTCGTTTTAGCTTTATACACAACTATGAAATAAAGTTTAACGACCTCTTTACATGACACATTACTATTTCAAATTAACCTATAAATAAAAAGCAAACTTTTTGAATATTTATGTTATCATTTATTGTATACAAACGACAATACACCGTGACGTTATCTCGGGCAAACTGAAAACTTCAAATCCAAACTAACTCATTACTGTATTCAATACCATCTCCCCTTAAGCATACCATTCACGTAAACACAATATGCTATTACATTCTTTAAAGCATTGGTTTAATATCTACTATTGCGTGTACATAGCGTAGATAATCTGCATGGCATCGCTCCAGGCTGTGCGCAAGTATTGGAATCGTATTGCGGTCGGATCTAGGTCGTGGGATTGAACTTAGTCTTGAAAAGACAATAGATTCAATCAGGCACCAGATTAATCATGCGGGTTGCAATGTTCTGATCTATTGAATGAAACAAATACGATTCAAACTGTAAAAAATGTAACGCTCCAATTCACAACTTAAAATCTCTATTGTTACTAAAACGAAGTAGAGAAAGCCGTTGCATGTCTATAAAGATATCTATAAAATAATTTTCGCAAACTTTTCAAAGGCTGGCTTTACCTTTCAATACCCTAACTGGATTTCTTTGTTGTCTGTTAACGTCTGCCTCTTATATTATGAACAAAATAACATTGTTATCAAATAGACAGGGGAGGAAACAAAGCTTTCAAACATTGTATAATCGACGAAATGCCTGATAGAAACCGCTTTAGTTTCAGACTATGACAGGTGAAGTTTCAGTCGACCGAATTAATACGACGTTGCTAGGTCGCGAACAAGGTACCTGGCTGAAACTTAATATTTAGATTGCATATGCTCTCGTACATATGTACCTACATTTAATATTATTTGAACATAACACTAATATAATTTTAACACAACTAAAATACAATTACATATTTGAAAAAGGAGATGTCGCTATACTCAATACATATGTACCTACATTTAATATTATTTGAACATAACACTAATATAATTTTAACACAACTAAAATACAATTACATATTTGAAAATGGAGATGTCGCTATACTCAAGAATTATAATATTCGACCGTCCTTCCTAGAAAAACCGCCACTCTAGCCCAAGATTGTGATCTTACGTATGTAGAACAGACGGACACAAAAATATCTTAACATGACATAAAAATCTCTAAGCTTCCCAATACTTCTCTCCGAGCGAGCTTAGCGTCTTAGAGAGGAGTTTCTACTCGTATTAAGCCTTGAAAGCTTTTCAAGATGCAGGAATGCGTTGTAAAGAAACAAATGGGTCGGCCGATGTTAAGATTAAAGAGAAGCTCTCTAAAACAAAACAAACAAATGGACAGCAAAGAAAGACAGCTCTGCCCTAAAGCAACATCAGTTCATGTTATACCATCCGCTTTCTTTCATAATACTTGCATAAAAGTTCTTTGTCATCAACCTAAAGTCTAGCCTCTAGGCTAACGAGTAGCGTTTGCAGGTAAGCGGAAGTTATTAGCGGGGTCGTTGACTCCCTAGGTGGGCCGCCCGCCCAAACATTGATGTAATAAGTTTTTAAAGTTCAGTTTGATGAGAACACGAGAAGTTATTTTCAGGCTCGTTTATAGTAATTTTGTGTTTTATAAACATTTTGTTACAGAGTTCATTAAATGCTAATTATGTTTTATGATACAAACTTATTCATCTACCTTGTTAACTAGTGACTCCATTTAGAAGCCCGTTTCGAATGATTATTATATTACTATAGTTTTATTAAGCTTCATAAAGATATTAAAATTCTAAAAACTCTTTAGAATTCACTAAAGTAATATTAGTTTAATGTCTTTTTTTACACCATTTTTATACATATTAGTTTCACTTGGAAATCAATTTTAACCTTCTTTTAATTGTCATCTTGAAATGAAACGTTGTATGTATAATATGTAGTTCGGACGACAATAGTATAATTTGTCATCTTTAAACTGATCTGATGATGGAGCCAGGAGGTGGGTAGTCTTTAGCGGCTACTAGTAAACCCCACGAGTTTGGACTCATATGATTAATTTTGATGAGTCCAATAGATTAAGCTTAGCAACGATGGTCTGATAAAGCTTGAGCTGGATAGTAGTTTCTTTTTAATTTCGTTAACTATTAAAGCGTTTTTTGTTTGTTTTACTTAGCTATAATTATTATACCATTAAGATGGGCTAACCACAACATGGCCCGTCCGATGCGTAGTGGTGAACCACACCTATAAACGCTTGTAACACCAGCATTGTCAATATTTAATTGACTACCATATTCTAGTTCAGCTTGTAGGTACACTCAACTCAACGAGTGCTCTCCTATAGGGTGGAAGCAGGTAGGTACTGCCCTAGACAATTTTCTCAACAGTCCGATGCGAGCGAAAACCTGACCACCTTATTGTGGGAATTTGTATGTGATCCTAGGCGTTGAATAAAGTCCGATGCAAAAGTCAACCTTAACCGCACATGGAATTAGCTCACGGAAGCGATTTCACTGATGAGTCTAATGGTTAACATTACATGAATATAAACAGTTCGTTTGCTGCAAGCAATTGACTCAAGATTGCACTATAATTATCCATACAGAACTATACTGCCTCATTATAACTACACACACGATTACTAAGATTTACTACACCGGGTATGTAAACACGTAGATTATTTCGTATCTTACTGAAACATATCCTTAGGGTTGTCAAAGCGATATTGAGGCCAAACGCTTCAATTGTTTTAAATTTTAATTGTAAACACTAGCTGATTCTTCTAAGAATTATTATTACTCTTATTCTCTACTTCTTTCTCCTAATGCAGATGTTAGTTTACAATAAAGAAACAAAATTGTATATTGTGTGTGAAGTACGACAATGTTGATAAAAAAAAAAACTTAAACCATGTTAATGTTTGCATTTTTTATTTTAGCCACTTCTACGCGTCGATTAGAGATTCAAGTAAATGTAGTTCATAATTATCAGTCATGACATGAGTCACGAACTCATGACTGACAAATACACAACGGTACGATATTGACTTACACGTTCAGATGCTAAACCATCAGTCGTAAGCCGATTGGAGTCACGAGTAGGGTAAAATCAAAGTAGTGATCGTTGTAAAACTGGCAGCAAATTTATTAATAGGGATGTTGACATTAATCACAAAATGTAACGTTGTAACCGAATGACTAATAAAAACTTTACATCTAATTTTTTTTTAATTTAAATATATTAAATTGATTGACAAAGGCTAAAATAGTAGCAAATGCAAACGACTACCAGATCCACTAAATATGGAAAACTGTCAGTTGGTAATCGGTTAGTGACGTAATCAAATGTAATGCGAGTGTTTTAGCGGGCAAATTTTAAAAGTAACTTTATTTTTTCGGTTTTTCGGATTAGGTTTTTTTAATGGAATATAACTTTTTTGTCTTTAAATAAGGATCGAACTACAAGGCTGTTTAGTAAATAGGCAGACAGCAAAAATAAAATGATTTATAATTTGACCAAGTAAGCTATCCACAATCTTAAACATTTCAACCCTAGTCTCGAGTCAGGCTGTAAACTTAGACACAGGGTTCGAGCGAGTGCTCGACGTAGACCCACTAATTGACGACGTTATCGAGCACTCAAAGTTTCGAGCTCGAACGAACTTTGGGCTTTCAAATTCCAATTTTAAACTAGAAATAAGCACGATAGGCGCCGGAGTGAAGTTTTATAATAGCTTGAGTTAATGCGTAAGTTCTCTTTTGGGATTACCAATATATCATAAATCACTGACCAAATACGATGTAAGCTGTATGTTGCAGTTAGTGGTAAAATATCAAAACCAAGAAACGGCACAAACAAACTGGAGAGGATGCAGTATATTGATTTCTTATAAATGTGCATTACGATGTGATAGGTTCCACTCCCGGATAACTATATACTACTGGCTGGATAATTTTAATGTCTCATCATGTGCCATAAAGTTGCAAATTTGAAATTTATACGTATGTCAATCCAAAGGCTACGAATACACTGTATCACATTGTTCTTTTTCACGTACAAAAACGATAAAGAAACTTGAAGAAAATAAAACCATTTTTAGGAACGAATGAAATTGCTGTGTTACACAATAATTAATTTAGTGAAGCTAACTTCAACGGCCCAGTATGTCTTTATTGACCTGTGACATTAAAGAAAACCGTTGTCGGGTAAATTTCATTTCATAGTGCCAGAATACAAAAGCTTCGCCATACTTGGCATTCAACACAATGTGAGACCTTGATATTAGTTTGATAATAAAGCAAAATTTATTGCCTAAAGTTTAATATATTTTATGTAAATGGCCAGTCTTGGTGTGATGACCATGATATTGTATTAATTGATTTAATGACTAACGAGTTTGTTTTGGCAGCCATTATTTCAGTATAAAATAATAGAGGAAAAACAAACTCGTAATGTAAAAAAATACAATTTACTAATACCATCCATGCTATGAAATATTACTTAGAATACATGTAACGTGTTATTCATAACACGTTACATGTATTCTAAGTAATGATAGGTTCATTTAACTAAATGCATGATTCTAGAATTATTTTCAAATATTTTACAAAAAATACATAAAATATTGAAGAAGCTCTGCCGTTGAATATGAGCGAAATTGCTATTTCCCATTTCATTTGACGCGACACCCTGTGTTCAGATGAGTGAGCAATGTAGACTGAAATATTCGAATCTCGTAAAAACGCGACTGATTTTTTTTTGGTTCTTACAAGTCTGTTCGAATACTTAAAAACCGATTATTTAAAATAATATCAAGATGCTCTTGATACCATTATGTGTACTGCGTTTTTTTAACAGGGAACGGGCAAATATCCTCGCGGATGCGAGGTCGCTCCTAGAAGCTTGTTAACCAAAAGGCTTCTGTGCTTCTGAAAGGAGCTGGGCTGACCTTAATGGACCGTATTGGAGTCTAAATGTGGAAACAGAGCCCTTAAGCAATAATAAGTCGTCACTTACTAGTGTTGTAGTATTGCTCCAACGTAGTTACATTTCGGTAGTATACAATGAATTGAAGGGCATATTTTCTTTTAGTTAGAGTTTGAAATACCCAGCAATAGCCAGATTGAGTTACATATGCGACCCTGACCTTCTCGAGTTATTGCTTACATGACACTCCCCAATCCACCATAAGCAATATCCTTTTCCTCCTATTGCCTTCCCTTTTTGCCTACCTTACGTACGTCGTGACGTAACTATACCATCTGAGGCCCGTGGCTAAGCCTGTGTTCAGGGCCTTTGGTGCCCGGGGCCTCCTCCAGCCGGGAGCCCGTGGCATTTTGCCCGCTCTGCCACCCTATTGTTACGCCACTGCTACCTTTCCCTTTCAGTATACTCCCAATTTTCTCATATTAAATTCTACGAGTATAAGTCCCCGGTTGGCGGTAACAGGCTTGCCACTATTACGTGAGTGGGACCAAATTATAGTTGGCAAAGTGCGGATATTTAGTCTCCTCTGCGTACCCCTTCGGGGATAAAGGCATGAGTGTATGTATTTTAAAACTATACTAAATCTTATGATTGGTGTCTATTACTTTTTACTTGTCATGTTTGGATATCGAATAATTTTCTACAATGGCTGCTGCTGTTCACGACTTCTAACCATAAACACATTTGTTAAACGTTGACAAGTGCCTATCGGTATTTCGAAATTGACTGCTAAAAATCACACGGTGTCATGTGTTTTACTGTTGAGGTCAGGGCAAATGGCTTGCCGTTGATTATTTTAAAATTCAGCATATTTTCTGTAGCTTTATAAATTAAATTACTCATTAGAGATCGGTTCGTAACACTACAGGACAGTAAAAATGTATTTAATTCTGAGCCTTGTCTTCATGCAATATTACTACTACTTTTGCCTGAAATTTGTATTTCATATACACAATTCCCATCATATTGCATGATTTTCTTGGAGGAATAAGTAATGTCACTATATTTATGTACCAAACGGATATTATTTTTTTTATACGAGTCACCTGTCTCAGTTTATATATTTATGAGTTTTCAGGTAGATATTACCTGAAGCACTATTTTACGCACTTTGGAATCAATCCTTTACCGTTTAAGATATACGAGACCGTAGTCCGAAATATCTGGTAGATAATATAATGTATATGCCGAGCACGATTCCAGGTTGCGAATGAAAAATGCAGTGCGCAGCGTCGAGCCTCTGAATGGGTGAACCAATGCTGTGTGATTTTTTTTTAAAGGAAAGCGGTTACATTGCCAAACAGAAAGACACGCTTTTTCTTAAAACGTTTTTTTTGCTACACATTTTTTCTGCACTTTTTTTATGTATTTTTCACGCGCTTTTGAAATATTAAAATTTTACAAAGCCTCAACCAAACGTCCATTTTATCGAGGAATAAAATACAATAGGTATGTTTAATGGATTCACTTTAAAAGGATAAATGTCAAGCAATGCGGACTCAAGAAGTTTCTCTTCAAAACGACTGAAAAGTTCTCTCTCGATCCTAAGCTATAGCTCTTTTATTACTTGCTTAAAAAGAATGTTAACCAGACATCGGGCAATTCGGAAATAATGTGACGATTTCATCCAGCCTGTCTATTTGAATTTCAATGACTCTTTGAAATTCAACGAGACTTTTATGATAATACGTTTCACGTTTTAAGTTTTCCTTACCTCCCTGCTTACTGGACTTTGAGTATCGAAAAATACCTGCAACAAAACGAAATTGTCTATTAGAACACATAATAAATATTTTCTTCCTCTTCAATACGCCTAATTACGATTCCCGCTGATATATTTGCCACAAGGGCAAAAAAATATAATCTTGATAGTCATATCTATCAAATATTTGACGATTTGACGGTTCGATTCACATCCCAAATAATTGTGTGATGAGCACCACCATCATTTGTTCTGTATCTGGGTGTAATTTATCTATAATATGTATGTATTTAGAAATATATAAGTATGTTTATCAGCAGTCTGGTTACCATAGTACAAGGCTTTGCCTAGTTTGGGATCAGACGGCCGTGTGTGAGATGTGTGGAGTTATTATTATTATTACTTATACTTACACCATTATTGTCAGATTTACTGATTACAGTATCAAAGCAAAAATGATTGTATTATTAATTTCTGCGCCTTCGGGTACCTAGATCATGTAAGCCAACATCTAAAATTATTCAGGTCTGACTATCGGCTGTTTTGTGAGATTATGCGTTCTATAAACAACAATACAAGCAAAACGGGGCTTCTAGATATGCATTAAAGATTTATCGCTTAAATTTTGAGCGGTAGGGAGAAGAAAATAGAAGAGAAAACTCAACAATAATATTTTAATCTCAGACTCGGTCTATAGACACTGGCCGGCGATAAGCTGGGTCTATCCAGATTACTTTGAGACAGCGGAGACTGTATATAAATTGCTAAATGAATTTTTCTACAGCAAGATTTTATGTCCCTGTTACGTAATTCCATATTGGGCTATTTTTAATCTTTTTATCTGCGTTATTTTTCAAATTCACAAAATCTAAATGTATGACATGAAAGAATCTCAACTAAAGCACTATCAGCGCCACGATCAATGGCTATATAAAGAGCATTTCTTAGTCAAAGATTTTTATTATTGTTTCATTTTCATAGTTCATATTGTTTGTTCGTGGGCGAGGCCATGTTTCGGCACGTATTTGCCCGGCTCGACCGGAGTGATACCCCCACAGAAAACCGGCAGTGAAGCAATTTTCTCCGCGTGGTTAAGGTTACCAGAGGCCCTAACCCTTCCCTCTCCACCTCTTTCCCCCTTAAAGGCCGGCAACGCACATGTGACTCTTGAGTTGCAGGTGCCCATGGGCGGCGGTAGTCATTTACCATCAGATGACCCGTCTGCTCTTTTGTCCCCTATACCATATAAAAAAAATAAGGTAGCCAGTACCTACTTAATACACTTAATGACGACATAAGAGATTTTAGTTTCAAGTTTATAATAAATTATTGAAAGATAGTTCAGCCCAGTGAAATAATCTTAAATCATCATTTGCTGTTGAAAAGAAAGGGATCTTTGAATTTTCATATTTAGTCGCTGTAATTTAATGACTGTTGATTTGATTTCATATATACATTATAACACTTTATTATTACACTTTATTTGAGTTCATATATATATTCAATCTCAGTATCCAGTGTCTACAGTGAGGTAAATTTATGCGGGGACATGAATAAATCGAAGATATGGAGGCAAGGTAGCTTATCTCAAGAGATATTGCTACTATAAAATATCCAAGTTGCGAAATGCTCTCTACAAGTACTCTTACAGAAGATAACCAAGGAAATATTTATAAAACTATATTTATGGCTTGACACGTAAAAATATAGGTACGTAATCTTTTAGGTGGGTGGTCCCGCCTATTCGATGTTATAATTTCCTCCTGACGTTGTTAACAATAGGAATTGTAATTAGATTTAATGCTAGTGCTAAACAGGTTTCATTATTGTGAACTACTGAACATTGAATTCGGGTCATATTATAAATAAAAGAATTTATTACAACCTAACAAAGTATACTTCCAAAACTGTTCACATCTTACATAACTTTCTGGCAATGACTTCTTTAAAATTCACTGTTATGCAAGTCTAAAATGGGACAATAAATATAGGAAATTGGAAATGGGTATATTTGGAACTCGTTCAAAAACTTGTATGACGGTAAAACAGATTTAGAGCGCTTGGCAAAATTGAACGTTGGCCCACAGGTGCAAGGGTAAGTTTTATGAAGCAATTCGATATTCAAAATTAGGAGTTTATATCTAGGACGTGAGTTGTTGATGAGATGGAACAGGAAAATCAATATACTGTACGAGAGAAGGATACTTATACGTAATACCACGAAACTCAATATACGAAGTTTACCACTCTGTACGTCCCGAAATCAAAGTTTTTCCTGAGTAACCAAGCTATCGATCAAGTACAATCTGGAAGCTTTCTTAATTTATTATTTTGATAAATGGAACCAGCAAATGAGAGCACTGATAGGAATCAGGCGTCTTTGAACTTTGGGCGTTGGAATTTGTATTTTCGTCTTTCACGCTAAGAATACATTTAATTAGCAAAGTGTGGGAATATTATATCATTGAAAATTGTATCTAGAAAGTTACGTACTACGTGCAACACACGTTCAAATTACACAACATGATGGTACAAAAAGTTACCAAACACAATACGTGACCTAACGTAATTAATTTCTTCGAAGAAAGATAACTAATAAATCAATATGGTGTGCATTATCACTCAATGTATTTGAGCTGTGATATTGGTCAATTTGTGAGTATGATAAAGTGAACAGACATCATTACCCTCATACTAGTAATAATAAATGTTAATAACATCGGCTGTGTGAAATGCAAACACGCCACTCTTATGATTACGGTAAGTTACTCTGCATATACATGCAATCAATAGCTTTTCATAAGTTATAATTATTTGACAGGTCTGCTATTAACATTTGCTCATTTTCAAGTTATTCACTCTTACATGTTTGTGCAGGTTCGCCGACTTACACGCGAATCATGAGTTCATGCATGACAGACAAATTATAACAAATGATGCCTTTCTAAAAACTTCCTTTTATCGTTGATGATCGTACTATGATAAAAAATTTAGATCATTGAAGGAATAAGTTTTTGTTTAATTATAATATTAGCAAACATAAGTTTGCATTTAAGTTGTTTTGTGTCACGATAATACAACGATAAATAACCGTTATCGTAAATTCTCGTTCTCCTTATAGTTGTAGAAAATACAGCAATTTAAAACCATATCTGAAGAGGTAACATAATTATATCCCATATAGGAGTTTAGACCTCCTGTTTTCACTATTCTTAAGTCTTGCAGCTAATTTAGTTTATTATTCTTATCTTGCTGCTGGCTTTATACTTAATGTCTTATGGTCAAAACAAGATTACAGCACATTCTACAAATCATTTTAAAACGTTAGCATTTGAGATAAGATCAATCATCATTATTTGAATTGTCTCCTAACGCAAATCGGAGGCTGATCTTCGAGAATGGGACGAAAATGGGACTACCAATTACAATGATAACATCGGAATCTTTTTTTATGTTAATGGAGGAAAGAGATTACGTTTTAGTTCAAATATAAAGAGAATAATCTGATACGATTTTGGTAACATTTTTTATTGAATGATATAAAAATATTATACAAAAGCAAATTACTGAATTAAAAATGAATTATATCTGCCCATTACTGGCATGTTCCGGCTAGAGAGGAAATAACAAGAATTGTTTCGTAGACTTATCATAACCTATATTTTATTTCGGAAAATCACGAAAATGCAAGCAACTACATCTACGAGGTACAGTGAATAATTATAATAACAAATTACTTATTTAAAGATATAAGAACAGTATTGGCCCTCGGTTTATTTAGTATTTTGAAAAATAAAACTTTGATTGTCGATAGTCGATCGTGATACTAAGATTATTTCTCATCACAAATACTAACATTTTATTTAAGTTGTTAAACTTTACTGTATACCACATGTTAAACTACGTCGCAAATTTTACGCTAAATGGGAATGTGAGCTTAAAAGTGAAAGCTCAGTCTTCACAAAGCATACTTAAAGAAAGCGAATGCGACAGGTTTATGTTACGGCTGTGTACCGCAGACGGAATGGCGCTACGTCTCCTTTTACGAACATAAAAACAATAGATGTTATATACCCGGTCGTATCGTATATAGCCGATGGGCTCCAAATTTGATGACAATAGGTTGTTGAATAGGCATAATTAAATACTGCCGAGTTATGGCTTCCTGTTGCATAGTTGCATGCAAACTACGGATCGACCCTAGACACTGATGTGATCAAGATATATAAACTTATCGATAAACATTGTTGTACGGAGCACTAAAGGCTAGTATAAACTGTTTTCGTTACGTAGGATGCTTTTACCATTGCACAGCCCACAAGAGTAGTTTGTAGTTACACAAGAAAGTTCAAGTGTCAGTCTTATCTTTGCCACGTGCCTTGTATTTTGCCTTTTTTCATGTTGTGTTTGCTATATTCGGATCACTGTCTTGAATTAATATGTACCTATATCCTAATGTTTTCTGTCATGTAATGGCAGTAATCTGTAAGCGTACCTTTCACAAGTAAATAACTAAATATTACGACTCCAGGCACAGTAAAAAGCTAGCAAAAAAATAAGTCAGAACTTCAAACCTTATATTTTATTTTAGATATTACCTTCCACGTTCCATAAACGATTTGAAATATAAACAAGAAGCGCTGATCGTAATCATATTTTTGTACTGAAACTGTGTAGCAAAAATGCATTAGATGATACTTCAGAAAAATCAAGAAAATAAGACGTACTTTTAGGTAGATTTCGAAGAAAAGTCTACCTATTGGTTTTGTACCAGTTGTCGAGTTTTCCAAAAAAATCTTCACAGGAGGTCTAGTTATGATCCCTAGACCCCAAAACAGCCGCCAGTTAAAAAGTTTATATATTTTTTTTTTCATATATACTTACATTTCATACGTACATACATATATATATATATATATATGTATGTACCTCAATTTTACCGGCACGATAGAGGTCACAATTATGCACCGATTGTTTTCAAACTTGGACGACAAATCAACAGGGCAAAATTGACGGTTAAGTTCGTGAATGTGGAATATTCCCCCAAAGGGGGGACTGGGGGCAGATTTTCAAAAACATTAAAAAAACACAAAATCTACATCTGCGGGCCTGCTGCGGGCCCATTTTTTTACTATTAATATCTAATCTTCGTCTTGTTTATGTTCTACTATGTACTTTTATTAAAGGAAATGCTGTGTTCCGGCAAGACGAAGTATAATTGAATACTGTCAACTTGCAGAATAGTCTCCTTGGACTTTATTAATTATCTTACAACATTTCACAAAATATTTAAGACTATTTAAGGAAAGAATTGACAACAGAGATGACGATAACGACACCACGTAGGATAGAAAGAGTGCAAATAATCTTAGGTAAAAAGAGCAAAACTGTACATAATTTTACATAAAAGTGGCAAGGAATCACGAATAGCTGTACTGGTGATAAAAGTAAAGTTAATAATAACGAGAATCTTCAGAGCGATTTGGAACCTCCTCTAAACTGTAACTTAATGTTTCTTACAACAGTAGCACACACAGAAAGGACTTTTGTACATTTTCGCGAACAGTGCTACTGCTGTAAGGTAAATAGAAAATTCTTGGTAGGTTTTACAATAAGCCGACTTATATCCGAACTGTCGTTAGATAATAACTTTAGTAGTCGCGAATCAAATACCATGGATTTCAGTGAATCCGCTTATCTCTGTATCTTGGAAACCGACCGCTGGAAATGTTGGTTCAAGGATATTTTTAAGCCCATATGCATACAATGTAAGGTAAGATAATAAATATCAACATCTACCAAGATAGATTTACGAGTACGGTTTTAAATCTTTGACAAAACTATAGAAAATGAGAAGTTGTGACGTATGCATAGGGCGTGTGTATATTACGTCACTGTTAACACTTCCAAGCTTAGGAAAATGTTTCACTAGGAAAATTGTCGTAATATTCAGCAATTACTACACCGCGTGCAAACATTAAGAGGGCGTAAAACGTAGCGTTTGGTAGCAAAGGTAAAGGTATGGAATGCGGTGCATAGGCACACGAGAGCATTCATTACGGTTGGTGCAATCCCAGCGAACTGTACATTTACTAGTGAAAAACTGCCGGGGGGTTGAAATAACACATAATTTGTTTTTGATCTTTTTTGCTTCGCATTTGTCGCTACTGCAGTACGACGATTGTATTCGAGCTTTTGTGTATTTACCTTCTGTTGTAAACATGTCTAATAGAATATTTACTAAAGCATTTCAAAGTCACCGCATATTAATTAAGTGCCAATTAGACAAGTCAAAACCTTGCGATATAAAAAGCAGGTGAAGGCCTATTGTGTGTCACTATGAATGTGAAGCTATTTAATTTATTATATGTATATATTTTAACATGTATACATTATTTATTATATTTGTGATGTTCCTGAAAACGGAATCACTTTGGCAGACGATATCTTAGATAGATAAATAGAATATTCTTTATCCATTCTATAGTATCAATAACATACAGTTGAAACAAATCTTATCTTAAAAAATTATCTTACCTCCTTTACTAAATCTTTTACAGGAAGAGAGAGGTCTGTTGCAGGGTCGGAGAAACACATCTAAGAATTTTTGTTTCAACATGCATTTTACGTGCATTAATTTCATGCAATCTGCAATTGCATTGTGTATTCAACTTTAAACAGGTAAAATGTAAAAACTTTGTAAATTGAATAAATGTAACGAACCCTTTAAGCCAGGTCATTATGATTAATTCTGACTAAAAACATCAAAGAGATATCCCCGTCTCAACATAAATATCAGTTAAGTGTTGCAAGTATCATTTTACAGAAGAGGGTACGCAATTACTGAGTACTTGAATAGAAGTAGGCACTCGATTTAGAACAGCTCAATCCAGTTCCAATCAGGGTATTCAAATATAAATAATTATGGTCATTCGTCTTGTGAAATACATTCAATAGTTTTAATGGGCATCTGTGCGTAGCAATTACTCATTAGTGATGTTTTGATTCACTGTTATTCAAAGGGTTCTTTAGACTCGTCTAACGAGATAGTTTACATTTCATTGTGTTACTAACTACGATTTCGTTTGGAGACACAGTTTGATCCCCTCACGATCAGAACGTATGTTTAATTTGATTTTAGTTATAGTTGAAAATGTATGAAGAAGAGTTTTCGCGTAGAAACACTGGTAAGGTTTGAATCTGGAGAGTTGTCGATTAACGCTGAATAAAAACTACTCTTCTATCTCAACTAGTTGCAAAATAAAAATAAATTCTTTTTTCGTAAGTAATTTCGTAACTGAGTTGTAATAGCCCCCGAAAGGAAAAAAATATAAACGATTTTGACTTATGTTCTATATGCTATCTATCTAAGTGCTTGAAATCCTGCATATAAAAAACGTGGATAGTTTTTAATAGTGATAGTAGCTACAGAGATTTAAAATGATTTTCTTTGGAACCAATTGTTTGATCAACTCTTCTTTAACAACCTTTCATAATAACTATCAACGTATAATTTAAAACTCAAGGACGAAACGCTCTATTAGTAAGTACAAATTTATAAGCAAATAACTATTTACGGTACATTACAGAACCAAAAAGTAAACAACTTATCTTTAGTTTTAGAACGAGCGACTCCAGGCCGGACCGATATTTTACGTGCTTCTACAGACACAGGCGTAAATTTTCGGATGCAGTCACCTAAGGAGCTACTGGTGACCAGGTTGTTGAACTACGCTATCTCTTAATCTTTGCTATCACCAACAGTTAATACTCTATTATCTGTAATTACTTTATTATAAATATTATACCATACTTCTGATTAAATATTCGCTCATAACGAGTAAACCAGTGCGCCACAGTCGACTGCGTGCCTATGTACTTTACGAGAACTACTAACACGTTCTTACATGTTCCAATAAAAAAATCAATTTGAATGTCTTATATGTATTGTAAACTTTAAATGCACCTATAAAATATAAGTAGCTATAATAATATCCAAATGGGCGAAATGTGAGTATGTAACACCTATACTTCCACCTAGATGGTTTCAAATGATTACAAAACTATACAATCAGCCAGTCTACAATTAAGAAAGATTCTTTTAAGTTTCTTGTTCTATCCTCCGAGAGGAACGAAACCTAAACAAGAACATAAAGAGAAGGGGAGTAAGGAATATTAGTATCTACAATTACAAAATCCCACCCAAACTTACAGCGACTATAAACCGTCTGCTTAAACGGACACTGTAGCCTATTAACATTCGAAAAACCCTTTTTGACTTTTTCTGATTCTGATTTTATATTAATTTTAAAAACTATTTTAAGGAGGGGACTCCACAATTAAACTTTGAAATGAAGATCCTTTTAAACCGCACGTCACCCCTTTGCTTTTAAAGTGTGAGGGAGAAACCCCTGCTTGTATCGAGTGATGCAAGTAGAACTCGAGCGTCATTGTATGTTCTTGTTCCGCTAAAAAGTCACCGTAGGGAAGACAAAATCATATATCTCCTCTAGCTTTAGACGCTCTGTCAACTAAACCAAACCAGATGACAATTCATTACATTACGAGGTGATCAAAAATGCAATTTAAAAATTATTCTATTCTACTGGTTCTCAATGGCCATGTGATATGTAACTCCAAATAGACTTGTATTGGAAACTGAGCGGACACGTCATTCATGTTCATTCATCCGCAACTTGATTTACAACGTTTTAATCCTATTATGTTTTTCAGTAGTATATTCTGAATTAAATCCATAGAAACTGCCACTCGTTCTCGATTCCTGAACATTCGAATAGCTTGAATACAGTCTATCTGCGGGTCCCGCTGACAAAGAAATGAATGACCTGACATCAGATACTGTTCAGCTTTGTATTTGACTGTAACATTTCTACACGTAATATTTATTGCATTAACACTGTTCCTTATCATTGCGTTGTTACTTCTCTAATCTTTCATTCACGCACTTAAGACAGGGGATCGTTCGATCGTTCGATTGACAGGGAATCGGGAATCGTTCAACTATTTCTGAAGTTTTGTTAGTGAAACCTTCAGAGTCTAATGTGTTTACTATTGTACTGTACCGAAGCATTAACCAAATGATAATTGAGGTTTCAGATGCAAATACAAACGGAATTATTCATATTGTTTGAGTTTCCTTATTTATTAAAACGTGCCGGTATGTTTCTTACCAAGTACCAACTAATATTATTAATTAATCAATTGTTTACATTGACTTTGCTAGGGCTGAACCTATCTATGATATAAACTCTTTGTCTAGATGTACAAACAGATAAAGAAACCGTGAAAGATTATTTCATTTAGTGCAGTGCATTTTTCCGAAAATACCGTCCAGAGCACACAAAATTCGTTCTTACTAGGATTTTATTCCCCAAAAGGAACTCTTTTAGGATCCCTTCGTTATCCGTCTGTATGTCTGTCTGTCAAGACCTTTTTTCTGAGAATCGCGTGGTACTATCAAGTTAAAATTAACATCGAAGCCTCTTGAATTCCATTTATATTTTAACATTGCGCAGGAAAATCAAAACCTATAGGCTACTTCCCATTGACCTAGGTTCATGAAATTTGGCGAGAAGCAAGGTCTCACTCACAGCACAAGCACATAAAGAAAAAAAAAAGGAAGTTCGTTAATTTGTTGTTATATCACATGAAAAAAGTTTTTTGGGGATTACAAATTTATATTTTGCGTTCGGAAAATTAACTGTTACGTATATTGATGTAAGGGAGAGTATTTTTAGAAAGGCAAAGTAAGTATGTCACTGTAAAAATAGACAAAAATCTTCGAGAATCGATTCCCGAGATGGACGACCTATCTACTAACAAGTTTGTACGGAAACGGGTGCGGTTATTGTTATATTATTAGGATAATATACCTAACTAACCTAACCTAAATAAACCTACTTTCAAGTAAATAAACATCTAAATAAAACTTATAGACGTAACTTGAAAGGCAATGAAATATGTTATTACTCGTAAATTAATTAAGGCATCCATTACGCTCATGTAAGCGACACTCAATTCCAAACGTAATGACTGATGGTTGCATGATATAAAAACAAACTATCCAGATTTTGGGCAATCACTATCACGCAACCGTCTATCACTTTATTAGACGATAAGTTATCCGTCAGTCACAGTCCTGATTGTAGTAAAACTGACAGGAAAACCTACCGTGTAATGGACGCCTATTACATGTTATAATCACATCGATTTGATAAAATAAAATAAAAACATTTAATACTTAACTCATTCCTTAAATAACTATTATTAGTTATTTTTTTGTCTTTAGTGTCATTATTGAATTGAGTTTTAGTTAACAAAATGTAAATACGATAGGTACATCCCACTAATCCCACTAATATTATAAATGTGAAAGTTTGGATGGATGGATGGATAGATGGATGGATGGATGTTTGTTACTCTTTCACGCAAAAACCACTGAACCGATTGCGATGAAACTTGGTATGTAGATAGCTGGAGACCTGCATTAACGCATATGCTACTTTTTATCCCGATATTCTCACGGAATCGGGACTTACGCGGGTGAAACCGCGGGGCGCTGCTATTTTCAATATAGGCATTCCAGCAAAAACTTCGCTATAAATCTTTTTCCTAGTTAAACCTTGTTTTCTAGTGACATTTTCAAAGCCATGTCTTCGATCTAGATAATTACTAATGATTGATCAGCTTGAATGATCTCAAATTGCATGTCGTGATGTGAATCCATCGTTCGTTGACCGATGTCATCCCCGTACAAAGGCGTTTCTAGGAATAATTCAATCACCTAAGCAAAAAGCTATGTATTAGAAAGGCGTTGCCAGTAATCACGACGGAATCACGTTTCAATGTAACGTAATACGATATTGAAAAACTTTTAACGCAAATTTTTGTTTTGATAGATACTATAGTACCAACTCCATTATACCATAAGTTTGATCTCAATATCATAACAGTTCGTGCTAAATATAACAACCTTATCCGTTTAACAAGTTATTAATTTTCGAAAAACATGTAAACTGTTCATTAGTTCTAATATAATTACAAATCTACTACATTAGTAAATACTGATGTATTTTTTTATTGTTATTCCCCGTTATCGGGTTTTCCACAAGTTGATTTTTAGTAACAAGCAGTTTTTATTCACAATATTTGGCAACAATACAAGCACCTATTTCACGCATTTATCATGTAAATCATGTTTTTATAGACAGATAACAAAATATTTACTTACATTCATTACATACGAAGTAATTTCAGGTTTTCTCATTCATTCATTCATAACAAGTTATTAAAACCATTAAATATTACCTATCAAGATCATTATTAAGTAACTAGCCACAAAGAAAGCTGATTTCACAAAACTACGTGTCTTATGATTACGAACTACTCATGTACGGTGAGGCAAGAATTATTTAACAACATTGTAAAAAATATCTTTCAACTATAGTTTGAATTTTACGCTCATTTTCTTCATAAAAATGAGTTCTACGTGTGGTATAGCATAATTCGGCTATTCATTACTTAAACGTATATTATGTATTTACGTTTTGTGTAAAGACGGATTTAATGCGTAGGATTTTCTGTACGCGACAATCTTGAGGTGACAAATGGAAAATGGTAGGCGCAAAAATATTAACACATTTGAAATTATCTATATATTAATACGTGAAGAGAATTCTTTGTACCCCTATAGTAGTAACATGAATATTTACAGTTTATATATAGAAGTGCAGAAAGCTAACATTTTTAAACAATATCTCTTACAACTCTAAAAATTACGTGAAAATGCGGCTTAATGAAATTACACGCGTCCAGTATATGTGATTACCTGTCATGGTAAGTAGGTCTATACAATGACAGCTCCAGTTATACTGGCCAATGAAAAATCCATGTTTGAACTTCGACCACCACGCGATCTCTAGTTTATAATAATTTGATGAATCCAGGACAAACTAGATACAGTAGATAATTACATGGAATGCATCTAGATCACCAAAGTCTGACGCTTTAATTTACCACCCTGTTACCACGGATTTACTGACAACTGCCCTGTGATCAGAACGCTTGACAAAGTAATCTGGTGTGGTAGTACTACGTAAAACTATTATCTATTTTTGATAGTACACGTGGCTTTTACGATTAGGGCATTTAAACTACGCATTCTAGTTCCTCACGTTTGTCAGGAGATAACGATAGAGTAGAGAGTAGGAGTGAACTACAGTATGTTATATCAAGAGACGTAACTTATTAGCAACGAATTTAATCAATGTTTTTAAAAAATATATATCACAGACATAATCTACAATGTAAAAGAACCTCAGACGCTCAATTTACATTTATAAGATTACAATTAAAGTACACTTACATTGTAAATGCTTCTCACTGAAATATATATTTGTAACGATAAAATAATATGTTTTGTATTTCAAACAAAATAAACATAAACACTAAATTAAGCATGTTGAATTGCACTATTTAAACTTTTAAAGAAGCTATACAAATTACAAACTAAAAAAAACTACTAACTTACAAACTTTACTGGGTCAGTCAACGTTGCCTATTTTTAGTACAGTCGCGTCTAATCGATCGTCTGAATGCAGTTCCCAAAAATACACAGCGGGCGGAAGTTTCACTAAAAATTTCATTTGCTTTCAATTTCAAATGTGTAATCTCGATAAATAGACACAAACACGACTATCAGGTTTTATATTATTACCAATTAATAAAATCATAACTACTTACTGAAACAACACAAGTTGAAATTAATTCTTAAATTATTAATTCAAAACCTAAGATTTACAAACATTTAAAGATCACGAAGTAGACTCACAAATATATTTAAATGAACTTACAGTTATAAGCATAACGTTTCGACTGTCCACCATAATGATAACTTCAATAATTAATTAACAAAACAAACACGTTCGTTCATATTAAACACCAAACATAACTGCTTCGTAATACAAGGAAACTATATTAATAGCATTTGTATAGCATTTATTACATCGGTATTTGCGTTTGATCAAGGTAAAACTGTATTTACTACATAGAATCCTATTGTCATTTTGAGGTACATAGTTAGGGGAATCAGCAGATATCCGTTTTGTTTTTAAAATTCTGTTGTAGCTACTATTATCCTTATAGTCAAATGGTCTACAATAGTCCTAAGTGTTGGGTCGGGTTATAGCAAAAGTCGGTTGTGTTTACTTCGCACTCGCCAAAGTAATTTCGTTTCTCGCCAAAGTTCCATTATCATAAGCAGGAAGATGCAAGTTGACAATGAACGAGAGATGCCACTGGTATAGAGTGGCAAGTAACTGTTATAAAGCACATTCTATTAGGGGTGCAGAATGCATATGTATTGACTAAGTTAACAAAATTAAGCATGTTTCGAATGATTTCGTCCTTTTAAACTATTAAGAACATCGCTATAAGCATATCATTGGATTTACCGCATCAACATCTAACGTAGGGTGGTCCCTACGTTAGATGCCTTATGCCTATAGCGTAGCTAGGAAGAGGATTTGCAAACAATTCACCGTTGTAAGAGTGAGCCGATAAGTATTTTTATTAGCTTGGTGATCGGATGAATAAATATACGTTCATGATGTCGATAACGATATCTTTTATTAAAGAAATAAAATTATGTCAGTTTTAGTTACAGATGTATATTCGATATTAATAGTACCAGACATTGTGACGTTTGTTGTATGTACACACAGGTGCATATTTTTCACAAAATAACCTGAACATCACTCATGGTCATTGCGTACTGTGAAAAAATTGTCTCTTTTATATTTTCCATAGAGAACTGTATTTACTACGGCACTGTTCGAAGAATCAAAGGACTTCGCATATGCTTTGGATAATAATATTTAGTGTAGTTAGTAGTTCATGAACCTGAAGGTTTAACAAACAGCAAGTGGTAATGGGATTTCCCAAAATTTATCCTGCGGGTAACCGCAGTACGAGCAGACAGATATGTGGAAATTCCTACTGGTGCTAAAGGATGAATTACTCGGTGTACCGCCACGGGATGCTATTTCCTTAGCCCCGGTTGAGACCTTCGTCGCCCATTGAATAGCAAGCTAAAACCTTGTGGGTCGCGGAATCTTGGTCTTCCACAGTTCAAACAGGAATGAACAAAGACGGCCATTTTGTACTTGCTTTTGCTAGGGCCACGGGTAACTGTTAAAATCGTCATCGAGCCAGCGCTTTGCCAAATGCCATTGCTTTAAAGTTCGTATATCGTAAGTACGCCCTAATTCATAAAAGCGTCGATTTAAAGTGCAGTGTCCTAACGTGACTAGGAAACTGACCAATTCTTAGAAGAGCAAAACACTTAAATTTTAATTTCTCTCAAAACAAGGAAGCCTATTAAAACGTGCTTAGAAAATGTCAGTAGAAAAAGTATTGCAAAGTCTCATTGCATATTCTATTTGCAAACAACGCCACTGTCTCAGGGTATTACACCATCGTGCGCCGATTTATTCAGACTGCAAGACGATTACGTGGGCTACAAACATATTCAACATTACAAATAACGTTGCTACACAATTTTCATCCTAATTCCCCAATAATAAGAGCGATTGTATGCTTCTGAAGTTGATCATTTAACTTGGTTGGCCTGTTGGCAATGATACAATGAGACACCTATGAGTCAGAACTGACTGTGGTAGACTATACCTACCTTCCGTTCGGTGATCTTGTTATTCTACAAAATATAATCTTTACTGGCCCAACAGATATGTACTCTCAATTATATAAACCCATTTTTAAATTTGTAAATGAGTAATATGTATTATGTATGTATACTATAAATATACTAAATTACTTCAAGGATATTTGGTAAATTACAGTAACATGCATATCAATAAAGAATAAAGATGTTTGCCAGCAATTACATAAATTGCTTTATTGATGAATTTGAAGTTATTTTCCACACGACAACACTAGTACTTATACATCCTTATACATAAGAAAAATCTGAAATGAAAACAGACATGAATAGAAGATAAGAAACTGCATGTTTTTTAACTGGCTGTCAATAAATAAAAATAAAAACATTCACTATTTTAAAAACCTTAGCTTCCATGTTTAATTTGAAACTACATTTCAAAAGAAATCATTTTGATGAACAAAAGCAAAATCGAGTCTGAATACAATAGTCAAATTAATAGAAAAAAGAGCTCTTGTAGCTAATGGCCCAATTAGGAATAAAGTTTCTGTGGCCGTCATCCACAGATTTTGCGTTATAACTGGACGATCAAGTCCGCTTAATGAAGAAACTTCGTGAATCATTATTGACTCATTCTTCTATCTGATTATGCGCAAAACCACTACATATTATAAAACAAAGTTCCCCGCCGGCTGGCTGTTCTGGCTGTCCGATAAACTGAAAAACTACTGAACGGATTTTCATGCGGTTTTCACTAATAGACAGAGGGATTCATGAGGAAGGTTTCGGTGTGTACTTTGTACCCGTGCGAAGCCGGGCGGTTTGCTAGTAATAGTTAAAAATAGATTTATAGAGATTAATAATGTTGTTTTAGTTTAGAGAGGGACGGGGTGTGATATACCTTTAACAAAAGGGGGATCTTCCAATCGCGTTCGGTGATGTGATAATGCCTGGCGTGCCATGACAACAGTTAGTTTAGGGATGTTATACAAAAATAGATATATTTATAAATCGATATGATTACGATTGATACAACACTTTAGATTACACAACACTAAGTTGTAACACGAAACTGATAAAATATCGTGGCGCATGTCAATTGCTCATTACTCAGTACAAAGCGGTTATTATGGTATAAACACTGATTGGCAGTTGCTGCTCTGATTAGTTCATTGACACTGATTTAATCGCTCTCATTGATGTTTAATGAAAGACTTGCATTATTTAAGCCATCCGTGCACTCGTTTCGCTAAATTATTTGTTGATTTACAACGGTTTTGTTTACGTAGCGCGGAGACTGATGTGGTCGAGCTACTTTTGATTTAGACGTTTCAAGAATGTTGATGTTACCCGAATGTTTCCATCGTAAATAAAACAAGGCGTTAAGTAGCGATCGATTGTTGAATAGTGATTATGCCAAGATTGTTTCGGTATTTAAAAAAAAAAATAAGTAAGAGTAGTTGCAATGTTTTTTCCATAAAGTACTTTTATAGCATTATGTTATCTGTGGTATAGGTAAAAAAAATATAGAAAAAATTAGAGGCTGAGTTAAGCACTATCCGACAAATGTTATTTTTGTGGAGCATCTAACAAACAAAAATACAATGAAAGAAAAGGAGAAAAGTTCACACAGCAATAACAATTATAACTTTTTTATGTGCTTAGTAGTACTTACTGTATATATATATATATATGTACATTGTACATGTGTATGTATTATATTAGCATGTAGATAATAAAGTACTGTGGGTACTAAAATAATATTTTATCTAAATAAATATCTGTTAACCTCTGCGTATCTACCTTGTTTTGTCTCTGCATCGCCCTAAGGTCACTTTGAGCCTTTGACACATTTTGGGTATAAAGTATAAATAAAAAATAGTACCTACTAGAGACTACAAATAAATAGTAATTAAGTTATTTACTTTTTAACATGTCCTCATAATGTTTTAAAGTGTACAATATAAAAGTATTTAATATACTTACTGTGATAGCATGGCATCCTTTAAAAATCAGTAATAATGAATTATTTTTCAGGACAGCTAGTAATGTACATACATATCATATACATACTTTTGCATATATTAGGACATAATATACGACCTTCAAAGGCGTCTGAAGATCGATGGAAATAAACAAGTTTTTGTACTAATATAGACAGAGCAACAGTAACTGAATAATTTGATGCGTAGTAATTCAAACGCAACATCTAGCTGTCCGTTAGTGTGCCAATAAAAAAAAAAGAATATAATTAACTAAGTTAATTTTTATACATTCATTGTATTTTCTTTGTGTAAAATTAGTGATTTTTTTTTCAACAAATATCCTTAAGGATATAGAGGTACCTATAGACCGACTTTAATGTGGTTTTAGACTTTCAAATCTTACCTCACATTTATTGCCTTTCAAGCATTCAACATTTTGTAAGAATACAAGAAAAGTCAATCGCAATACAAACGTGACTATGTAATACATACCGATATTTTAGCAATACTGAGTTATAATAATGTTGTAATATATTCCAATCTACATTTTAAACAGAATGAACTGTAGTTTTACAAGGGTGTCACAGATGCTGCATAATGCATAATGGCAAAATGTTGACACATTTAAACATAAAATATAGTTACCAGTCACAAATACATATATGTACGGATTATGTATAGTAGAAACTCGCGCCGAATCTCATTTCGAAACTTATATGTGATATAATAGATATAAAAGTGTGAATCAATACAATACGTATTGAAGCATTGTGTACCTTTATGCTTAATAATAAAACTAAGTTAGACATGGATATGTTGGTTCACTTTTAAAGTACAGTATTATGTTCTGGGGTCTACAGAGAAGTACATGAGAAGCAAAATACATGCTTTCGGGTTATTCGTAATTTAATGCTGATAGCTATAAACCACATTTTGTTAACACTATTTACAGAGACGTGTACCTGCAAACAGTACGGCATTATCCTGCATATTATCTCAAGCAGGACATGTTGTAGCATTTCTTTGCTGAAAATCATTGGCCACCTATGTGTAGTTCTTTTTTTAAATATTTTTTAAAAAGTAAATCTGTCACTCTTTTGTTTGCAACAATGGACGTCTCACGGGAAGCTTTTCGTGCTATGATTTTTATTACCTCATTCTCTCACCCAAGAGCACAAATCCCGTCGTGTTGATTGGTGCAAATTTATACTGGAAATGTTCGAATGAGGAATTTCGCAAAATATATCCTATATCCTTACAACAGTCGAAACTTGGATCTACACCTACGATCCTCTCACGAAGCAACAATCGACGCAATGGGTGTTTGAAGAAGACGAGTTGCCCACAAAAGTTGTTCGCCGGTCGGAGCGTTAATAAAAAAATGATAGCGGTTTTTTTTCGACGCTGTGGAAGTTATTCCGCTAGAAGACCGTAAAACAGTTACTAGTGAATGGTATTGCGAAGTTTGTCTGCCTCAAGCTTTCGGGGAGTTGAATAGCGACCAAGGAGCGATGTTCGTGGCATTCTTTATCACCAAGATAACGCGCCCGCTCACACAGCTGCTAGAACCATTTAGTTGGACCAGGACAATTTGAATACTTCGGGGGTACAAAAATTACCCCATCATCCGTACAGCTTAGATTTAGCTCTACGGTAAACGGTAAAATGCTTCGTGGGCGAAAATTTAGAACTGCTTTTGAAGAAGCCATCGAAGAATTTCGACGGTTATTTTTCAACCTCCCGCAAGATACATTTTTTAAATGTTTCGAAAGCTGGTTCACCCGAATGCACAAGTGCATTGGGGTTAGAGGGGAATATTTTGAAAAGCTATAAATGAACTTTTTTCACATTCCAACTATTTTTCTTTTCACTAACAATTTTTTGAACAGCCCACGTATTTAAAAAATAATATTAGGTACAATTCTACATTTCTCGTGTAAAGTGAAGTGAAAAACACACGCAGCATACACAATTCAATAACATGGTAACATGGTGACGTACACAATTTTTTTACAGAACGCTAAAATTTCTTGTAAGATGCCTCACATATTCGCAGAAAAGGCGATAAGCGTGTCGGAATTGAAAACATCCTATTTCTAAACATTGTGTATTTCATCATCCGAAGCTAGGGCTTGACTAGTGGTATTCAGCTGCATAGACTTTAAAGTAAATAAAAATGATCTTGTTTGTGTATTTAAATAGAAACTAGAGTGAGTTAGAGAAATATACATAATGGGAATCGTTTTTATTTTTTAATGAAAAGAATATAGAAACGGTTCACTAAAAACACTATAAAAAATCAGGTAAACACCGTTCACCCAGAAAAACAAGCCTCAAACACTGGAATATTTATATACCATGAATCTTAAATGCCTATCTAGGCCGACATTTTCATGGCTTTTGATGTAAAAATATACCGCACAGCCCTTCGCTCAACTAGGCTTCGAATTACGAAAGGTGACTCAGTTCAGTAAACACCCCATACCACGAAAAGGATATATGGACACCACTTATCATCCGTTATATGTATGTCTATATAAACCCTAATTCTGAATTAATAAAAAGAAAAAATATTGTCATTCATTGATGAAATCAGTTTTAAGCAAACTACTTCGTATAGGAATAATCAATTTGTTAATTTGAGATACCAGCGAAAGCCACTCTGAACATTTAATAATATATTTAAAGAAAGATGGATGATTTGCCGACACGTAAGAGCGTAATTGGATATATATATTACATACATTATGTAGATCTTTAAGGATGATAAAGGCCAAAGAAATTGTACACTGACCCAAGCCGTCATGCCAAATAATTTTTAAATATTTTTGTGTTTTCCGTTTCGGAATTTTAATGATCCAAGAATGTCAGTAGTGGATTTTATCCACAAGCTTGTTTAATGTAAACGAACTTTTAGATACTAGAACATAGTTTTAGGTCTTTGATAAAAGCTATTTTACTTCTTATCGTACGAATAGTTCGTACGTTAATTTATACATTTTTCATCACGTTACGGTCACCGACTATCAAAAGAAATTCTATAGATAAAAACTGGTTATAACTGTGTATAATTATTGGCAATTACACATAACAATCTTATATACAATCTATTGTCTATGTTTTGGGTCGATGTCAACTACTTTGTAAGACACGCTTTTGTGTAAATTTATCAGTTTCCAAGATTACTACTAGAGTAATCTTTCGTGTCAGTTTTATTATTCGTTTAAATAAATTAATAAGAAATCGCTGCTATTGTTTAGTATATATTTATTCACATCCGGTGTAAAGTACTGACAATATTAATGGATCTACCTACTACTGAATAAATCTATCCGGGATTTTCCTAAGGAAAAAAAGTATTATGGTTTAATACAATTTTGCAACTAGGTAACATAAAGTTACACGCATGCATACTAAGTAGGTACCTTTTATAGAAAACGTTGTTCTAAATTTAAGTTGATGATAAAATATTATTAAGTTACGTAGCCTATTAGTTCATTAATCAAGTGCCTAATTAATAATTGCGGTTTACATGTAACTTGTTTCATACAAGTTACATGTAAACAAATGTTATTCACGCATCACTAGTTTGATAAAATAAATGGTTAATGATCACCGAGGAATGTGTACATATTATACGATTTGTACCTAAGCAGGAAATACAAACACGTTTTTTTTTTTTTAAATGTATTTTATATGTACTGTAACCTCTTAGCAAAACTGATATTTTTCAAAGGTTAAGTGTTTTTTTTTTCTCCTGATTTGCGCACCTACGACTATATCTTTTCAACTCTTTTGACATAAAGTTATTATTGTTCATATTGTGGTAATGAAGTCTACTTGTTATTTTTGCTATGACAGGTTGAACCTATAGGTACTATTAATCCTCTAATATAAACTTTTCTTTTATAAATGGTAGATTTTAATTTTAAAGTACAACATACCTAATATGTACGGTTATGGAAAAACATACCAAAAAACATGATCTTTTTAATGTCAGCATGTAACTATTGCTCCAAAAAAGTAAACAGTCTTTTTATAGAAATATAATAAAGCTGAAGAGTTTTTTTTGTTTGTTTGATTGTTTGAAAACATGTAGCATTGATAGAAGGCATGATTCGTTTGCGGAAAAAATTAAAAATTAGGTCATGGCCCCTGATGATTGATGATCGGTAGCAATATACACATACCTAAATTTGTTTATGTACTTTTAACCTGTGTGTTAAATTATTGCCACAAACAATTCAGGAAAAAGAAGAAACAACAAGTAAACTGTGGTACAGGTTGTTCACAGTAGGTTTCTGTTCGATTTGTGCAGCCGGACCGGCGAAGTAGGTACCTAATTCTACCTTACAAAAGACCACAGATTACCAGCACTACTAGGGTTGTACTCTTTTTCTAATCAAGTCCTTTTTTATGGGATTATTTTGTTTGTATTTTGTAAGTCTCCTGAAACTATTTTTTAATACCACGTCCGTGGCAAACAAGCATGCGGCGTGCCTAATGGTAAGCGGTCACCGTAGACAACGGACGCTTGCAATTCCAGAGGACTCGCATGTGACTCAAACATTTAATAGAATCGCCCACCTTAGATTAGATAAATCAGTTTTAATAAATTTCCAATATGAATTTGATGAACAAAATAATAATAATATAATTTCACGTCACATTAAAACGTTATTATATCATTATCAGTTAGATCCCTTTTTCGAGGGACAATAGCAAATAACAGCTGTAACTTTGCACCTGCGCCGGCAAAGCGAACGTTAGCAACCATATGGCATGGAACGTTATAGGGATTCAGTACATTTGAACGTGGAACCATATGTCAGGCTATCGTAAACGGCCATCGAAATTACTAATAACAGTGAGGTGCACAATTGTATTTATACGACAGTTGGCGGTTACCAATGGTTACAAATATCGCAACTCCAAGCGTATCGGCCTCGGAATGAATATAGATAAGACGAAAATTATGCTCAATAGTCATATTAACCCGGGGCTGATAATAGTTAGTTAGCGTCCAACTCGAAGTTGTTCAAGAGTATGTAGACCTTGGGCAGGCCTTGCAACTGGGTAAGAACAACTTCTAGAGGGAAGTCAATAGGAGGATTCAACTGGGATGGGCAGCACTTGGCGCACTTGGTAAGCTTCGTTAAGTGCACCACAGTGCCTCAAGACAAAAGTCTTTAATCAGTGTGCCCCACCTGTAATGTCTTACGGTGCCTAAACGTGGACACTAACGGTGAAATTAGTCCACAAGCTCAAAGTCCCTCAGCGAGCTATGAAGCGAGCTATGCTTGGTCTGTCTCTGCAGAACAAAATTTAACGAAGAGATCCGACACAGAACGTTTGTCTTTTCATTTGTTTTGCTGCCACATTGACCATGAATAAATCAAAATTGAATGAACATAAAAATTAAGTAAATTTGAAGATCGTGATGGGATGCTGTTAAAGATCCCTTTAATCACTCTGCACTCTAGGGGTGTGAGCAGCTGTTTCCAAACCTATTATTCTTCCCAAGATTCACTGATGACCGCTGCTATTTATTTGTTCATGTTTCAGATGTTGCCCTTACTCAAAATACGCAACGGTTTTGGGCGAGGGCTGTCACGCAATAAAAATGTTTATTTTTACGCAGCTTCGTGTCTAGTTCAAGACCCTAGAGGATTTATAAAGGTAATAATTTGTTACTGCTACCAATGTCAAGGACTTTAAATTATTTACAACCAAGGCATGTAGATAATTTATACTAATTTTGCTTACTTTATTTAGCAAAAAATGCTTATATTATTATTGACGAACTGGTGTCGACTGGATATTCCCTGTTTTAAGTCCTACTTAAATCACTACTAACGTGAAGACACTTAAGTGGTATACTTTTATCTAATCTCAACAGTTGAGGTGAATAGGGTAAAAATAATATTGATGACTTACGAGTTGCGGCGGCTGAGCTAAGCTGAGAGAGACTTCAACAACAAGGGATTCGATTACCGCTCATTGCAAATATATGTATGCTTGTATTGGTCTAGGTTATTTTATGTATAATATGTGTGTACATACCATAAAAAACGTATTTAAGTACATATGTTTATCCGTGATCTAAATCCATTGTACGAGTTTTAATTACTTTTAGTAGGTTTTTTATTTGATAATCACGTAAAACAAACTTAAACCGAACAAGGGGCTTTATTTTACACTAAAATTTTATCCTATATTCATTTATCCTCAACTAGCTGCGCCCCGCGGTTTTACCCGACATCCTGATGTCATGGAAATATCGGGATAAAAAGTAGCCTATGTGTTAATTCAGGTCTCCAGCTATCTACATTTCAAGTTTCATCGTAATCGGTTCAGTAGTTTTTGCGTGAAACGTGAAACATCCATACATCTTCACAAACTTTCACGTTTATAAGATGAGTAGGATGTTGTTAGAGGGCTCGGACTTCCCGGCCAAAGCCAGTTCGAGCGAGACCCTGACCTTCTCGAGCTTGCTTACACTCCCGAATCTTTCTTTACACCTTCTTATCCACTTTTCCTTTTCAATGCACTCCCAATTTTCTTTTCCTTAAATTCCCAAAGTATTAGGTCGACGATTGCCCCATTAATACACAAGTGGGACCAAAATTTAGTTGGTAAAACGTGAGTGTATATGTACGTTCATTAAACTGCCCTCGTTGTAGCTTCACATATACAAGACGAACTCAACAGTCAAATGATGTCATCAGAGTGTTGTTATGTTGACAATAGCAATGGACATGTAAACGCGAAAGTATTAGAACACCCTTTATCGTGGTACTAAAAGCTTGAAGGTTGCCTGACCTTGTAATACATCAGCCGTATCGTATGGCGATGAACTCTACGTTTGACTCAGTGTTTATCGATCGCACCTCGGAATGAACGTGTGTTAGAAATAGTAGTGACATTTTTATTAAACAGATAATAATTTTCATAATAATTCTAGGACGCACCTTAGTTTGGATTAGCTAATTTACATAAAAATTTAAGGCTACTCTTTTTTGTATCTACTCATTAGTAACGGGGAAGTGGTGCGTCGGAATCGAACCCAGTTAAACACACACGGTGTTCCATTACAGGCGGGTCTAATGTCGGTGGAATAAAAAGAAAGGAAATCTCAAGGAACGCAAATGAAAAAAGACCATGTAAAAAGCAGGCGGCCTTGCAAGGCTTTTATCCTGCATTTGTTCTACGTGAAGAACTAATAACAAGAAAAATAACAAATAACGTCAGTTTAGCTAGATAATAGGTACATTTGAAAACATAAGATTATTAAAACGTATAATGACTCTAAAATATTACAGCGATGATATTAGCACGTTTAGGCAGTTAAAAGCAACCTATTCTTAGGTTTCTTCGTTATTCCGAGGTATATCTTTAAATACTCTAATTGACGTCAAAGGCTATTTTGTATTGTTAATTCTATAGTTTCTTTACCTCAAATGGTAGGGTAATTAAAACCAACAATACTCAAATAGTTTTCCTACTTTAAACTCCTGTAACTAATACCTAATATAATAAGTACATCATTTGTAATGATGTACACAAATATTAACAAGGACCTTGTTAACAAATTACTAACTTTCAAACAACGTTTTCTTTTAGCGTAATTTATGTCAGTTCAAAAATATATTGAGAATGCGATAAGCGACAAAACAGTCCCCGTTTTCGCAAGAGCTAGCAAACGAACACGGTATGTTGTTAGTATCCGGTGATTAGGGCTTGCCTAATTAGATATGCCTTTTTTTTACAAGCTAACGAAGAAACCTCCAAACTAATGTAGGTCAAACTTATTTCACTGAGGCAACCCTGACGGTGTTCAACTGCCAAAATGTCGATGCGCAAGCGATGGTAAATAAAGCACTCGGCAGGTGCTCGCCGCATCTGCCAAGTTTATTGATAAACAAATATTTCAATTTGATAATGTTTGAGGCGTATAGTAAATAAATAACGTGTATTTACATAGTTTTAAAAACGACACTTCTAGAAAATATAATGTAAATACAGATAAAAAGTGCACAGTATCGCAAATTGAGGTAATCCCGACACTGAAAAAAAAAATATAACTAAAATAAAAGTATTTTATCTTGTAATATACCATACCCCAAAATCATGTCTGTAATCAAGCACAGATAACATTGGCTGATTCTCAAGGCCATATCATTATTTTACGCATTATCAATAACATATTAAGTCTAAAATATTAAAACAAGAAAAAAAAAGTACTTCATCAGATCCGGCCGGTGAAGGCATTGGAGAATCCTTGGAATTTCTTTTCTTTGATAGAGCTTTCTCCATCCACGCATTTAGCGATTGTCTTCTCTTATTCGGAAACATTTTTCTCACAGAAACTAAAACGCACAGCACAATAGTCACGGTCTTTAAATTAAAAAACAAGTACTAAAAAATAACATAGCCAAATTAAATTGTTGTGTAAAATGCGTTCGTCCATAATGAATTGACAAAGGAAAATGGTGGTACGAAAACCGTGGAAGTGTTCGCGAGCACACAACTCGACCGATAGCAAGCTACCAGGAAAAATAGGTTTGATAATGGGAGCGTTTGTACATGCACAGACATCTATTTGTCTAGGTCGTTTCAGATATTTGATACATTCCTATTTTTGTTTACCGTTTTAATAGCAAAAAAATGTGTTGTATAAAATAAAATAAGCAACCAACAACGCCCTAACATATTTGGAAATATTAAATGGCAACGATGGCAACGAGTATGCAATTATTATTTCCCAATTTTAATAACCACCATTAACTTCGTTTAGACATCATTTAGTAGTCAATCTTCTCGTTTTACAAGCAAAAAAGAACTGTTTATTATTACAGCGTCTTTATAAAAATATGCATCAATTAGGCACCGTGTTATAACAATTACAAACATTGTAAAAAGAAACCCGCTCATTATCTGCCGAATTTGAACATTCCTGTCATCGCTTTGAGTTCTTTTTTCGTTGAAGTTTGCACAATAACCTTTTGATAATAAAGTGAAAAAAATAATGTAGTAAATTTGAAAAGCTACTTACATATTGCCAGTTGTCTCCAGAAATCGTAATGAATAGAGGAAGTCGTACCTACTGTGGTTATTTGAAACAAAAGGCTTATGTTCCACGTCGACGAATAAACAATAGCCGAATGTTTTGTGTTGCACAAAATGACCTCTCCGAAGGAATGCGAACAAATTGTTTGTCAGGAAGAAAGTGTCAGAATTAAGTAGTTGCCATGTGAAAAAATGAGAACACAGCATTCGAAAACAATAAACATTGTAATGAATTTGATATGAAATTCTTTCTGTAATAACGTTTCTAGATTTTGTAATGAGTTGTTAATGGATTTTTTGAGTAAAAGTAATGAAGTTGGTTCGGATATAATTATATTATTTACTAATCTATTAATTTGAGATAGATAAAAAGTTACAATGTTATTAAAAACGGAAGTCATGATTTATGCACCATTATCATAAGTTTTAGAAGGGAATTCATACTGAATATGAAATATCAGGACATATAAAAGTTTACTTAACTCTGTTTTATTTCAATTTATTCGGGAAACGAGACATGAACCATAATAAATAAAACATAGCCACGAAACTTATAACGTTTCATTATTCCCGCCCAAATTATACTCTCGCAGGAATCCACACACTGCATAATATATTAGCACAGGATAAGTAATACTATTAATATTTGTTACCATCATATGGGGATTGTACAAATGTTATTGTATTCAGTTTTACTTTTATTTGTTATATATAATAATATGTTGTCTGAAAAATTTACTTTTGAAGATGTAAAGGTGGGCTAAGCTTGACGAAGCATGCACGCTTATTTTAAGCTTTGTTTGAAACTCAAAAGGGAAATTAACGGCATATTCAATCAGTACAAAGTCTTTGAGTAATTACTTTGAATTAAGTTCACTGCCTTTCACATATATTATAAACGACTTTTGAAAGTCATTAGTAAAATTCAGATACAAATAAAACCTCTTTTTTTGGCATATATGACATATTAAAATAATAAAAAAAAGTACATCACAATATTCGGGCGGTGAAGGCCCTGTACAATCCATGGAATTTCTTATCTTTGATAGAACTTTCTCCATCAAAGCACTTAGCGATGATCTTTTCTTATTGTCAGCCATTTTTCTCACAGTAACCAAACACAGCACAATAGTCACCGGCTTTAAGTTAAAAAACAAGTACTAAAAAAAACATAGCTAAATTAAATTGTTGTGTAAAATGCGTTCGTCCTCACTGATCTGACAGAGGAAAATGTAGTATAACACCGTGGAAGGGTTCGCGAGCACATAACTCGACCGATAGTAAGCTACCAGGAAAAATTGGTTTGATAATAGGAGCGTTTGCACAGACATCTATCTGTCTAGGTCGTTTTAGATATTTGATACATTCCTATTTTTGATTACCGCTTTGAGCAAAAATAATTTGTTGTTTAAAATCTAATAACGCAAGCAACGCCCTAATATATTTGAGAATATTAATTGGCAACGAAGTATGCAATTATTATTCTCAATTTTAGTTACGACCTTTGCCTTCTTTTGGACATCATTTACTGTCATCTTCTCGTTTTGCAAGCAAAAAAGAACTGCTTATTATTACAGCGTCTTTATAAAAAATGCAACAATTAGGCACCGTGTTATATCAACTGGAGCAATTACAAACAATATAAAAAGAAACCCGCTCATTATCTGCCGAATTTGAATGTTCTTGCCATCGCTTGGAGCGTTTTTTCATTCGAGTCTGCACTATAAGCCTTTGACAATTATTTCAACAAAAAAATCAAGGAGTATTTAAAAAAAGCTACATACAGACTGCCAGTTGTCTCCAGAAATATTAATAAATAGAGGAAGTCGTACTGTGGTTATTTGAACTAAAGATATAATATGTTCCACGTCGACGAATAAATATATAGCATAATAAAATTGCCGAACGTTTGGTGTTGCACAAAATTCGTTAACGTTGTAACTTACAGTTTAAATATATATTTATTAATTAAATGTTATAGTTAAGTTGCGAAATCGAGCATCGTGCATTATAATACAATTTATTTTTCATAATAAAATTAGTGGCGTAAATAGTGAGTTAAATCACCGGAAGAAAATTAGTAATTTTATTTAAAGTTACGAAATGATAGTAGAGTACGGGTCAAAGCTTTCTATCAGAACCACATAGTCTTGTTATTCGTACAATTTGGTTACCAAAACAGGGGAGAGAGTGAATACAAAGTCTCAAAGGATAAACTTGTTCCATTCTGAAGTGGCCCGATTGAAAAGTTTGCGAAGCGGAAGCCCTTAGCCTCGACTACTCCGATGCACCCGCTGTTTTTTACACTCTGGACCTATTACCCTGTTCTGAGACGCTGTATTTAGACATTCTCAGACAAGTCTTGTTAAGTTACTTTAAAATAAAGTTAAGGAGTGTACTTTTGAGAGTTATTGTTTTGATAAATTTGCATATTAAAATATAAATTATGACGGTTTCGAAGATTTAATCGTAAATCGTATACATTCTCCTTAAACGCTATTTAATGTACATAGTTATAGATTTAAACATATTGTAAAATCAAAATTTAGAAAAATCTCGGAATTTTATTTATATCTGAGCCGGTTTCGTCATGTTCTATTTCAATATCATTTGATACATGTATGAGTGGAACAACAAATGATGAAAATATTACGTTTGTAAGATTGAGTGTCCGCCAAGTGCCAAAGTAGTCTCACTAACAACATGACAAAATTGTACTATAAACAATAGAAGGGAACACGCGTGTATGTAATGTATTTGAAAAAAAAACATTGTTCTCTATCCATACATGTACCATACATTAGTTCTGAAGCCTTTTTAAAATAAAAGATAAATTTAACATAAGCAACATATAAAGTATGTCAACACTACAAAAGTTCTAAGAATGCTTTTACTGATAGATGTGGTTATGGTACATTAATACATTGCACAAAGGTCGCCGCTATATCTAAGTCAGCGTAAACATTTACGACAGACTTTATCCACAGTAAACTATGTCTATATTTAGGTACTTTAACATAGCATAGTAGGAGGACGTACTATAATACATTTACGTATTCTTTCATATTCATTTTGCCCTTATGGTTTGTCATCAATCAAAGGAATTACTCATCGCTTATTTCATTAAACATCGAATGATGAAAATATCAAAACATAAGTTTATTTTTGGAAATGGTAACCATCGTGTCCATTTAAACGAATTAAGGCACCACAATAGTACACACAATAGTCACAAATGCGTTGGCGGCCTTTAAGGTGGGAGAAGAGGGGGAGAGAAGGGTTAGGGCTTCCGGTAACCACACTCACTCGGCGAAACACAACCCAAACATTGCTACACTGCCGTTTTTCTGAGGCCGTGGTGTCACTCCGGTCGAGCCGGCCCTTACGTGCCGAAGCATGGCACTCACACGAAAAAAATGTTAAGTAAATCGACTCCAAAACTGTAATCTTTTGGATAGAAACCTGATAAAATCTAGCTAAACCTCATAAATAAAAATGTCTAAAGAATTTGCGTTAAGAAATACAATGTCGCCTATCATCTTATTTTATACTAGCCTTGCCCCGTAGTTTTGTACACGTTTATGGTCACTCCAGACTAGTACAACTCGAGATTAGCGCTTTCAAATATAAAAACAAACAAAATGTATGGCTACAGAATATTAATAGAAAATCTGTCGGTGGTTATGGCCCACAATATTATGCCTATTTATCGTAATTAATTTAAAAGTATACGGTACAAATCGACCAACTCACAACCAGACCATGCTACTACAACATTCCGACCAATACTACGGGATTATATTAGAAATAAGCTTTTTACTAGCTGTTAGTAGTCATGACCAAACAGGTTATCCCTACTGACAGCTAGTAAATAGCTGAACCGTTGTCCTGGTTTTTTTTGTTCACTTTCCATAAATATTAATGTGAATTGCGCCTTAACCATATCTCCTGAGATGTATGAGGGCCACAAGATTTATGTAAGGTTCCAGTTAGATGCGGACTGAGAATGACTTCAGCGCCATCTATTTTTCGACGGAATCCATTTGCTGACAAGGGTCAGTCA
Organism: Callimorpha dominula; assembly: GCA_949752705.1. Classification (NCBI taxonomy): domain Eukaryota; kingdom Metazoa; phylum Arthropoda; class Insecta; order Lepidoptera; family Erebidae; genus Callimorpha; species Callimorpha dominula. The sequence continues at coordinate 12,531,683 of OX457007.1, forward strand.
TGTTATTGCCTTTGGATTGTGCCAGTTCAAATTTCAGCACAATCTTTTCTCACGACTCATACATATTAATGAAGGTCCAAAATTCGTTGCAGAACACATAACTGAGATTGAACATCTCTAGATTTACTAAGATTATCTAAAAGTTTGGTTGGGGTGTTGTTCTTTCTTTTATTTTCTTTTAATCCTTGATACTACTATAAAGGTATAATAATAATTCCTTTATTTTCATACGTTTAGTTCATTTAAAAACAAATATCTACAGCTTAGCAGCGTAAAAAAGTCTGCTATATTCTATGATTGTTCAGTCTATTAAGAGAGTTTGAATTTTAACAAGCTTAAGTGAGATTGCAATGTCACTAAAGCTTTATTTAAAAATATTTTCTTACTTTTATAAGAAAACTTCTGAGGGTACAGTCCCCCTATACAAATATTAAAATTAAAAGAAAGGCACACAGACAGGCATATGTGCAGTTATTCTCTATGCGAGTGTATTTCAATATAACAAACCGGGCAAACGAAATGAAGTAACCACACTTATACAAAATTTCTATAAGATATATAAAAAAAAAACAAATAGGTCAAATATTTTTAAACGTTGTAACCTCGTTTTACAATCGAATAAAGATTGCAAATCAGATCAAAATGGTAAAAATCAAAAACTTAAATTGTTATTACAAAGTCTCTTACTGCTCACTCAGGGGCCTATACGTATGACATCAAGTTTAGCTTTCAAACAAATCTTCATATTATAATTCTTTGCAGCAGATGTTCAGAGCAATAACATAGCCATTCAGTGCTTGCGCAATTCGCACGTGCTTCCGACCCGATGAACTCCGACAATGATTTATTATTACACGTGAGTTATGTCCAAGTTATTCTTTATAGACCAGATAAAATTTATTTGATACTTGCGAATTTGCTTTCTAATAGCCGTTGCAATTGCACTTTCGCTGTAGCTAGAGGAGAAAAATAAAAAAAAGTTACGCGTTTTGTTAGAAAATCATAGACATTATCCATGATTATGTTAGAATGTGACCATGAAGAACAGAGCTTTCTATTTGTTACAAGTGCTGCCAACTAACTTAAGCCAGCGAATATTTTAAAAATTGACCGTCTTTTAAACTAAGTGTCAATTCCGACGTCGCGGTCGTCGTCACAGATATGAAAGTTTTTACTTCATTCAACATTATATATCAAGATTATTTTATTGCTTTATTCGTAAACGTTTTGTAGTAGTTTAATAATTAAGCAATTTTTGATTTGTTTTGAGTTTATTCCTTGAGAATCACCCGGAATGAAAAAATATGAAGAGTTAAATTTTGTGATCGAATGACAGCGTTACCTTTTTTGTGTTACGTGTGTCGGAGCTGAAACATACTTTTTTTTATTTCCTTATTGACATAATAATAATATAGTCGTCATGATTAGTACACAATTTCTCATTAATTAAGTGACAAACAAGCTAATTAATCGGTTACTATCAAAAAGATAAAAAAAATATTTTCAAAATATTTTCAAAACATTTTTGTAAAGAAGTAAGTGTAAGTGTGCTAATTTCACTAGGTATCTATATCTACCATTTGTTTAGTCTATGGTGCCTTATGGTGCCTTATAGATTAAAGATTATATAGATGGCCTTATAGATGTTAGAATGACACATAATAGCCTATTCCACTGTCAATAAATAGGCCATTTATGATGAGTAGGTACATCTGAATCCCCATAATTATAATCATTATTAAATAGGAAGTCTCCTATAGTAGGTACATACATAGTATGACCATATCAAAATCACTGTGTGTATTGTTTTAGCTTATTGGGATTACTCAGAATAAGCTATTATGAAATCGTTCCTTAGAGAAGACAATCTGTCGGTCAATGGCACTGCTAAGAGATAAAGTGTTCCTGTATGAGTGGCGGATTATGGCCTTATTGGAGACCCAGCTGAATTTCACGAGCTTCAACATAATATATGTCCATCTTTGACGTAATTCCTGGATCAGCTTTTATACGTATTGGCAGAATGAGTAGTTGTCGTTGCCTCGTAAGAAAATTCGTTGATTTTTTTTCACAGTAAAAGCCGACTTGCAATCTCCTAAGTGAAATTACTTTATTAATTCTTTCTTAAAAGAATTCATATCCCGGTAGAATTTCTTGTTATTCTTACATACTTATTAGGGTATAGGCAAAGTTTTTCTCTCAGTTCGACCATTAGTATGAACGAGAATAGCCTAATGTGTTTCTTTTTAGTGTACATTTGAGACGTCGTTTCTACGACGAAAAATGAAACAGAGGTAATGATCCTAAACTGTTAGTGCATGATACAATCAAATATTTTAACAAAAACATCATTAAGCATGTAATCAGAATAATAATTATTTTTAATTTTTTTTTATGGTGTATGGGGCAAAGGAGCAGACGGGTCACCTGATGGTAAGTGACTACCGCCGCCAGTGGGCTTTTAAGGTGGAAGTAGGAGAGGGGTGGAAGAGGGGGAGAGGGGGGAGGTTAGGGCCTGCGGTAACCTCACTCACTCGGCGAAAAGCAATGCAAACATTGCTTCACTGTCGGTTTTCTGTGAGGCCGTTGTATCATTCCGGTCGAGCCGGCCCATACGTGCCGAAGCATGGCTCTCCCACGACAACTTTTTTTTTTTATTATAGGGGGCAAACGTGCAGACGGGTCACCTGATGGTAAGTGACTACCGTCGCCCATGGACACCCGCAACTCAAGAGTCACAAGTGCGTTGCCGGCCTTTGAGATAGGTAATACGCTCTTTTCTTGAATTTTTGAAGGTCGATAATAACATCAAAAATAGAAAGTCCCAACAATAATATGGAGCGTATTAATGGTGCCATCTATCATTCGTTGAGTCTATGCTGCTTTTTAGTTTTGGTCTTAAATAACTAGTTCATGTATGGCACGTACATACCTCTAAATTCACACATATACACTTTACATAATGTGTTATCAGCATCGTCATAATTACTAACTATTTAAAAAGAGTGGCGGTAAGGTTTTTTTATTGAAATATTTTTTCTCAGAAGACCTCAATTTAGGGCGATGCGACTGGCCGGTGATAATTTTTTCGTATTCGCTAGCGTTTACGTTTACTACGACTAACGATCACGTGCTAAATATTTACCTATACATCATGCAACAGATACAGCGCCCTCTAGCATCAATTTAGTATCTTAACGTCAACGCGAGTCATTAAGTAAAAAAACTCGTCTTGGAACGAAACATAAATGAAGGACTTACTTTGTATACTAAATTAATAAAGATTTTATAATTAGCACAGTTTGTGATAATTACCTGTCATAGAATGGAGAAAAAGAGAAAATTGACACACAGCAGCTTGATACACGAACATTGATATGCTACGCAACGTTTAGCACTAAATATTTGCCTCTGTCGAGGATTTATGGCCCCAATAAATCAGTGTTGTTATTTCAAAACAATACCAACAGTAAGCTATATCATTGAAGAAATGTTAGATCGGGTCTTTCGGATTTCAGTAGAGCCATTGTGATGTCAGATTGGTTACATCAGGAGAAGTAATACTTAATTTTCAACAATCTTCCATGATTCTGCTTTTTCTATTCTTAAAAAACTTACTAACTTAATACCTCCAAAAAACATTGTGATTATGGCCAAAAAGCAAGTTTTTGCTATAAATAAATATGAGTCTTTAAAACTGGCAACTGAACGTTGAGTTTATATACGTTTATCAAAATAAATTTTATACCATGATTATGTATTTCAATAATAAAAGAAATATTAAATGTGAGCTTGTGGATCCAGCTGAACATAAAAACGACTAAATCGCATAAAACTGTTACCAGTTGTACACAGTATGAGATCTATTTTTGAAACCAGTATGAAGAACTTTCTCTTCTTTTAACCTTTTTAGCACACAATCATCATCATCATCATTTCAGCCATAGGACGTCCACTGTTGGACATAGGCCTCCCTTAATGACTTCCAAGAAGACCGGTTGGAAGCGGCCTGCATCCACCTACGTCCTGCGATCCTTACCAGGTCGTCTGTCCACCGCGATAGTGGACGTCCTACGCTGCGCCTTCCGGTCCGTGGTCTCCATTCCAGAACCTTTTGGGCCCATCGATCATCCGTTCTACGAGCTATGTGCCCCGCCCATTGCCACTTCAATTTGCTGACCCGTTCGGCTATATCGGTGACCTTCGTTCGTCTGCATATCTCCTCATTTCTGATTCGATCGCGCAGAGAAACACCAAGCATAGCCCTTTCCATAGCTCGTTGAGTGACTCTGAGCTTGCTTATCAAGCCCATAGTGAGAGACCACGTTTCGGATCCATATGTCATCACTGGCAACACACAGTGGTTGAAAACCTTTGTCTTCAGGCACTGAGGAATTTTGGACGAAAGGATGCAGCGAAGTTTCCCAAACGCTGCCCATCCGAGTTGGATTCGACGATTGACCTCTTTCTCGAAGTTGGACTTAGCACACAATACTAAATGAATTTATTAGATACACACATTATTCAGTAAAGTAATTTGCAAATTGTTAGATGGAATAGACGGTTTCATATAAAACAAGACATAAAGGTTATAATCGCAGGTGACGTCACATGACGGCCTTCACCCAGCAATTGAAATAATACACGAACATAGACATGTTTTTGTTTATTTTATTACTTTTTGTCATGTTTCTTGAGTATGTGTTTTACAATATAGTGTACTAAAAAAAAGAAGATTCTACGAATGTGTGCAATATCAGATTTCGATCTTGAAAACGTTTTGTGAACACTAGTTTTTTATCCATATTCTGAACGAAGTTATGATGTCATGAAGATGATATCTATTTACATTTTTTGTTAGTAAACTACCAAGTTGGTTTACAAAACCGTTTATTATTAGATTAGTTAAAATGATGTTGACAAAATGAAGCCTAGAAATTCGGTACACATACACATTTTCAGATGCTTAGTGACATACTGAGATAAGAGACGATTCTAGATTGGATTACGATCGCCATGGAATGAGTAATAAAACAATTTTTTTCCTAACGACTATAGACATCTACTTACTCGAGTAATATTATTGTGAACATACATAATAAAGCTACTAATCTTTGGTAGAAAGATTAACCTACTAAGTGGGTTTCCGAGGCAAACAATTATAACATTTTCGGCATTTTCCTAACGACTCCAGACATAAATGTTTTCACTCGAGTAATATTTTTGTGAACATCCCTAATAAAGCTACTAATCTTTGGTAGAGAGATTAACTTACTAAGTGGGTTCACGAGGCAATGTACTCGATCGCAAGTCAGACCAATTTTGAATTACCCATTAGGTAGTCCCAGATTACCCATTAAACACCCGCTATTTGATTAGGTACAAATATTGAACAAAATACAGTTAATTCATTACTTTTACAATTAATTAGACAGTATTACTGTGGTTACTACCATTTACCCACTTTTATAAATGGTACATATAATCTTATAGCGTTTATATGTAACGCAACGCCTAGGCTACGTATACTTGAATTTAATCATGTTTGGAGGACTTTTGACTGCAGGTCACGATTGGTGAAAGACTATGAACGACATCTTAAGATCAGCTGACAAAGGGATCAGTTTCAAATTCGTTAAAAGATATTTTAATAGTAATTAGTAGTTTCGTTGGCAAAAACACAAATTATGCATAGGTACACTTATAACATTACATTACTTAAATATCTATTATAAAACATATGTATGTATTAATGTGTAAAGAGTCCAGTATATAAGTTAAGCTGTGACAGTAGTTATGGCAAGTCCATACAAAGGCAGTTTAAGTTATACTGGTCAATGATATAAAACAAAATTAATGTTAATGAACGAAGGTCGAAATTCGAACACCAGGCGATCTCTAGTTATTATAAGTTGTTCTGCAAAAATTTTCGGCTTTCGTACTTAGTAGACTGTGGGCTACTGTCAAACTGACACCGGCTACCGCATTGATGACTGGTGTTTTGAATTTTGATGCAAATTATAGACTTGTTTCGTAACGGTTTCTGTACGATAGAGATGTTAAATAAGGAATCCAACATGCCTTTTGTATAGTTATGTATATTTATCGCATTTTGTTTTTTTATGGGTTTTTGCAAATGTTTAAAAAATATGTGTTTAACAATTTTAATATTAATATTTTAATTTTTTTTGACTCGACCACAGTAGGTTCAAACAGCACTAGTGATTTCTAGATTGTAGCAAGCAAAACGGCTACGGAAGAAATAGCGTGTTGTAGTGGGTGCACGTTATATTGCGTGTGTTGCCGGATCATGGGTATGTACACTTTTTAAAGTATACCATACGCAAACACATCGGGAAATTTTAGACGTAAAGTTTAATGTTTATTGATCATAATGGCTCGAAATAGTTGTTCTCAAAATGGTTTAAGTTATAATATAATCTAATCGTGTAAAAATACTTTAATCAAGTTTGTAACATACCTTTTGCGGGTTTTTAAGTACTAATCGTGTAAAAATACTTTAATCAAGTTTGTAAAATACCTTTTGCGGGTTTTTAAGTACTAATCGTGTAAAAATACTTCAATCAAGTTTATAAAATACCTTTTGCGGGATTTGAAGTAAGTATTCTTTTTTTTTGCTTTGTTGTAAGACACAGTCAAGTTTTTTTAGGTGATATTACTGGATTTAGAGAAGTTTTTACCTATTAGAATATTTTCACGGCTTGACACAATTATTACTGTTACAATATTCATTGCTATGTTTATTCTCTATTAGACCAGGGGCTTCTAGCCTTTAAAAATAATAAAAGTTGTAGGTAATAAAAAGATCTACAACTTTTGTATTCACACTTTTTTCACATAACCTCAAAATTTATGTAAAAAATTCAAAAAACCAAGTTTTTGGTTTTTTTTTCCACAAAATTTGGTGAAAACTTACCTTTTTATGTCCTAAATATACTGTAATTTATTTGATTTGACACATTTATTTTTTCACCTTATTTTGACTTAATATCGAAAAAGCACCCTAATTTTCAATAGAAAAATCACCAGTCAAAATAGTAGCTTTTTGACTGGTGATTAGTAGTAGTGAAAATAGTAGCTTTATTCAAAAAGTTGGAGTGCTTTCTGTTCGTTGAAATCTCTACTTTCCGGTGGTGTAAAAAAATATATATATTACCATAGTAAATCTTCTCAGAAAATGCAAAAAAAATCGAATTCGAATTAAAATTCAATTTTTAATTATTATATACAATTTTGAGCTATTTATTAAAATTTACACTTTAATTACTCGAAAAACGTAAGACTATATGTTACATTGATAAACAAAACATTGCAAATCGAAATATACTACTATAATTAACAAACCAATAAGTTGATAAAGTTAATATTTAATAAGACATCTACAATATTTTGAGAAAGTTGTAGAATCTTCTTTAAATTATATGCTTAGAGGCCTATTTATTACTATTTTAAGATAACTTATATACCTGAGTTACCTACGAAAAATTTTTGGTCCATCAAAAGCCCATCATAGAGAAGTGGGGAAGAGGCTAGGCGGGTCTGGGCCTTACTACATACCTGCTATTTCATGGCAACTGTAAAAACCGTTAGCCAGTATTCGAGATACATAGCAGTGTACAACATCGTTTATAAAAATACAGGTGCAGGCTGAGTTATTCTAAGAGAATTGTGACAAATTTACTTTAAAAAAAAATAATTTTGGAATCTGCATAGCAAGGTAAATACTATCTTTATTTTAATCTGTATCAATCAACTCTAACATAAAAATTGTAATATTTTCTTTCAAAAATAGTATGCTTAACCTTACCTAAAAATTAAAGTTAAATGATATTTTAGTACAAGATTAAAAAATAATAATCTCGTTTATTTTGCACAAACAAATTTAGTTATACTGACGATAAAACTGTAAAGGCATTATTAATTCGATTTTGTCTTTTCAGATTATCAGTATGGATGAATCTGTTTGTATAATCTGCAATAAGGCAGATGATAAGCAAGTGTATGAAATAAAAAAAGCAGCTTTAAATCGTTTAGTGGTGTCTAGCAAGAAAAGAATCGACAATATATATAAAAAATTTTAGACTTTGACATCAGCTTTTATTCATTTCACCATAAGTTTTTTTTCGAATTTTTGCATTTTCCGAGAAGATTTACTATGGTTATATATATATTTTTTAACACCATCGGAAAGTAGAGATTTCAACGAACAGAAAGCACTCCAACTTTTTGAAAAAAGCTGATATTTTGACGGGTGAATTTTCGATTGAAAATTAGGGGTGCTTTTTCGATATTAAGTCAAAATAAGGTGAAAAAATAAATATTTCAAATCAAATAAATTACAGTGTATTTGGGACATAAAAAGGTAAGTTTTCACCAAATTTCGTGAAAAAAAAAAAATATTTTGTAAAAGATAAAAATAAAAAACCAAAAACTTGGTTTTTTGAATTTTTTACATAAATTTTGAGGTTATGTGAAAAAAGTGTGAATACAAAAGTTGTAGATCTTTTTATTACCTACAACTTTGCCATTTGACTTTTTTCCATAGGACTTGTAGTTTTGCCAGAAATCGAGATAAACCGTTTTTCCCCTAAAAACTAACCCCTTCCCCTTCCCGACCTCAGATCGCCCGTAAATTATTTTTCCTTTAATTTTTATAATTTTCTCCTTTTCCAATGGGTTTCATCCTACTATAATTTTTTTGATTTCAAAAATTATCGACACTGGTCTATATAGCAAGGAAGGAAATATAGCTGTGTATCTTTGTACGTGTAAGTGTAAGTATTGTGCCTAGATGTGTGTGTACTCTTGAGACAGTAAATCATAATCACAATGAATTATTGTGTTTATGATTGATAGAATTAGACTGGGTAAGATGGCTGATCCTGTGCCTGTGATTGCCTGATGAAAATTGGTACGGGGGATAATCCTGACAATTGTAGGAAGTAGGGAACAGCAATGCCGGTAACAACTCCGCCAAACGTACAGAAGAAGTTCTCATCTGCTGGTCATTAGGATCGATTGAGCTTCATAAGGCATTTATAAGCTGCGGTAACTGCTTACGATGCGACGAAATGGAAAAATAAATCTGACGTACCTTTATAGTGTATGAAAACTGGAGAAGTCTAGGTCGTGATTCTTACCTGGAAAAAAACAACATTTATAAAAAAAAATGATCTTAAGTATCACGCATAATACAGCCAGTTCGTAATAAACTATAGTTACAGTACAGGTAAACCACAGAAGATAAGTATGTACTGTGGAAGTAGCGGCATCCCATAAATAAAACAATCACAATAACACAACAATACAGAATGAGTCTATCGTGAATACTATGAATAATAATTATAAAATATTGTGCTTTGTAAATTCCCAGTGTTCGCGGAACTCGGCTAAGGCTCATGTCTCGACTAAACTTTTATTAAAATAGAAGATTCAGAAATGTATTTACGGAAAATAGCTTGAAATTCTGAATTCATACCTATTTTCATCTACTTCAAATAGGAGGAGCTTCCGACGCAAGTTTTCTTTTAATTATGTTAAAGGAATTCCCGGTATTTATAACTCTTCATAACTACAAACTCGTATAGTGCACTCCGCCAAACTTTAAATTCAAACTATGCATGTACTAATTTTAAACTTTCGCGTTCCATAATAATGTTGACGGGAATAAAAGCGATAACGTATTATCTCCTTAGCCTGTTACCACGGCCAATGCTACCTGGTTGGAACGTCAATGTCAATGTATATAAAAAACCTTTTACACATTATAAGTATCACTCATTATCATTTACTTTGTAGGGTAATTATTTAGGTTCGTCGAGGTTTAAGTAACAATCTCAATACGAACATTTTTTTGACCTACTCAAAATACCAAAATTAAAACCTAACCCAATTTTTTTATCAAGTTACTGTTGTTGAAAGAGGTTTGTTAACAGTAAAAATAAATGAGATTCCACAAAGAAAAGCTATAACGATATTTTTTGGTTAACGTAACAATTGATCTATTAACTGTTATACCAGCCACAATTACTGGCTGAAATACTTTTTACTAGCTACCAAACGAGTGCAAAATAAAACGGAGTAAACAATGAGGATATACTTAAATAATACTTCTTATTTTTTTAATGTTCATTTTACTTTATCGGTGGTCAAGAAACACTGATAATACTAATTGGGGTGATTATTAAAAGTTGCTGATTCAAATCTTTCAAATCTTATTACAACTAACACAATACATGTATTAAGATTAGTAAGAAGGATTTACAAAAAACACTTGTCTATAAACAATAACAAAATTTAAAGTTGTCTCTTTTGTTAATAGAGTTTTTAATTACAATTTAGTCGAGCGCTAAATATAACCGTCAAAGCAGCTCCTAAACCCTATCAATGCTTCTTTCCCACCATAAAACTAACACTTGTACGTAGCCACCATAATCTCTATGCGTTCCACTTTCGTCATAAAACAAACATCGTACACAATAACAATAATATGGGACATAATGTGAAACGGTTGCGAAAGTGGGACTCTGTACTGTATGGCCTGAAGAAGCACAACGAAAGTACATCTGGCTGCATGTATGAACACCATGTGTGTATTGAATGGAACCATTGGCCATTGTGTTTTTTTTTATACCGGCCGGGTGTATAGAAAATGAATACTTTACATACTTACACTTTTTGCTATCGCAATCCTAATATACAATATGCCGGAGAGATTACTGGAGAGTTTATTTGTAACATTTCGAATAACCTGAACTCGAAAATAAACTTCACTAAATTCTTCATAAAATATACCATTGGCATAGGCTGCTTTTCTCAGTGTACGAGTGGGGGTTATCCATAACTCCTAACGAGTTACGGAGTTCGGACAAACGTGAGACTTAGGCAACAATATTAGAACTTTCAGGTTTGAAAGGTTTCCTCAAGATTCTTTATTTAATGCTAAAGCAAAACAGAATAACTAATGTATAATAGGCAGATTAACTTTGAAAAGCAAATGTGTTCCCGTTTATCGAATCCGAAACGTTGCGAGAGAAAACCTATTAGTCCGACTACGGCTTTTAGCTTTATATATAAATGCATACAAACATTTTTATAAGGTACATTATAGTCACGTTTGGCCATATTGACCATGACGTAGAAACAATCAAACCAAGAAAAATAAACAAATAATTTGATTGACGAACATTAGAAGCAAGGCATTTCAAGCGCTGTTAGTAAGTCTATCAATTTGCTTTGAAAGCTTTCACAGACGACCAAGCTCCGTGTTTTCTCACTTGTGAAAGCAAAGTTTACTTCAAATGGTTTGTCGTTGTTGTCGCTTGAGGTTTGTGGTCTAGACTGCATAATATGTGGTTATCGGTTTTTATTAGTATATTCCGCTTAATTTGTGATAAATATATTTACAATAAAAAAAAAATTGCTAATTGAATTAAAATGCTGTTGAAATCAAGAATAATTCTAGTAGAAGTATTCTTGCAAATCGCTTTCAATAGCATTTTCACTTGTATTTTCCTGACCAAGTACGCTGTTGCCTCGCTGGTATGCGTTTCGCGTGAGTGCCCACCCCAGGAACACTTTTATTAGCATTAGCTGACTAAGCATGTACGAAAAAGACGCTTCCTGAAACTTATAGGAGTCTCCTAATATAACCGGGTGTATTTAAAAAGAATCAGTTGAAGTGATGTTTGAGTTTAATGTTGACATTCGATAATCTAGTTTTTTTTTTTATTTATATTAAAGGACTGTCCAGGATCCAACACTCAACAAATACTGCAAGTTCACGTAACTAGTTTTCGATCATTTTCATATTCTTATTCTTTTTTTAAAAAACTGCGTAAGTGCCAAATGTAGAAATCAAAATTACACGTCTTCTACTTATAGACATAAATGGGTAAAACTTTCGAAAATTCGAGTGCCTATCCAATTTTCAACTACGCCACGCTTAAACTACTAAAAGTGCTGACTGATTTTGACAATTTCAAAACCTTTTAAGTTGATAGAAAACTGTCAAACTAATAACAGACCATTTAGACCTTAAGTAACGACTCACTCTGACTATCTTTAGACTTTTGATCTCTACTAAGTAAAATTGATGTTTAGTAAAACAGAAGTATTATTCTACGTTTGAAATAATTCATTATGACGAACAAAAAGCTCACGCCACTTTTAATGCCTTAAAATCTAACATGCTTATCTACTTAAGCATATTATTATAAGCTATGTTTATTTCAAATTCTAATTATGATGGTTTATAACAGTCTTCTGTCTTACAGCATACCTACTTGGGCTAGGTATGCAGTCAATGTTATAATGACTATATCGATTTCAGAGATATAAAAAGAAGTTTGAAGTACGCAGCACGCGATTTTTGTAGAAATAGACATGGAATTATCTATTTTTTGAGAATCATATATCTCAAAAACAAAACCTTTTCAACCGAACCAAAACATTCTTGTTTGGAAACCAATTAATACAATATGCTAAAATGTTGTTTTAACTAGGTGAGCACATTTTGTTTATACTGTACTAGCAACCCGCCCCGGCTTCGCACAGGTACAAATTATACACCTAAACCTTCCTCATGAATCACTCTGTTTATTAGTGAAAACCGCATGAAAATCCGTTCAGTAGTTTTTCAGTGTATCGCGAACAGACAGACAGACAGACGCGGCGGGGGACTTTGCTTTATAATATGTAGTGATTTTAGAATTAAGGTAAGGTTTTACAGCTAAGTTAAGGCAATCTGAAAGTTTGAATGTGTTTACCTCATCGTGCATTCAAGCATTTTAAAATATATTTAAATATTTGGCATCAATATTTAACAATTAAGAGAATAGCGTTCTGTAAAAGTAAATACTTTTGTACATTTTATCAGAAACTTATATTGAGATACACGGTGGTCGGTGGTCACTTTCTATTGGAAACTGCATGAAAATGCAACCCTAAAAAGTTCATCAAATATTTCAACAAAACTGCATACAAAACATGAAATATAAAGGAAAAATATAATGTACGCGAGGCACTTGATGATGTCAAACGACAATGGTCCAAACAATTGTACATCGAGCAAAAAAAACAGAAGTATTCACTGTAAGGAAAATTAACTCCCACGATGTTTTCATACAAAGATCTGATCTTGCGCGCTTTGAAACGACTCTCTAATTAGTTTTGCATGACTAAGGTGGTATAAATACCTTTAGTTTCACATTCGAAAGCGTAGCATATGAAATATCCGTAAGAAAATTTCATCAAGTTAAATCTCCTAAGTAGAAGAATTGTAATACAATGACCTACTTCGTAAAACGTATTGGTTATTGATATTGAACGCTATTGTTAGACTTACTTTTATCGTACATTGACTTTACGCAACCTTTCGTTATTATGTTTTGATAATAATATAATTAACTTAAAAAAAGTATCACAAACTTCAAAGCGCTTAAACCGTGTTAAATTGTAATATGCTCCATTCTTCATCCCTTACTTTCAATTTAATTTTAAAAATAATGATACCGATTTCAGGTATACAAATGGCGAAAACATTGCGTAGGTAATTTGCACACAAAAAGAACAATATTCAATCAAATTGAGAACTTCCTCCTTTTTGGAGTCAGTTAAAAATTACATGTACATACATAGTCTAAACTCATTCACTATTAAGTACTTGATGATAATGTAAAAACAAATTGTAAGAAATTCATTCACTATTAAGTACTTGTACTTAATAGTGAAGGTAGTAACTACGTAGTAATCTGTGGTGAAGGTATTTCATTTTCATCTTGATGAAAATGTGAAAACAAATTGCAAGAAATTTAAAAGAGATGTTATTTGTATGGATTAAAGAAAGACTTGTGATCATTTAGTACTTAGGGTAAAAGTACAGGAGCGCGCGTGAACGGGTATGATCAACGCACGAGTACAAAAATAAACGTTCAATATGTTCATGTTATGTAAAAGCTTTGTAACTGTGAAACTGTTCTCTGGATGCAAAAATAAATGTTAGTCTATTACAAATAAAAGTATAGACTACCTACTATAAAATTTATTCTATAAAGTTTTAAGCACAAAATATATTACTGTACGCAGGTAAGCCGTAGCCGAGAATGAATCAGTCATAAACTTTCATGGTGTTCCAATAACCACAAAACACGTGATTGAACATGCCGGGCCAATCAGGCTACATAACCAGAGCAAAATCGTACTGCAACCTTAATTGGGGGCCATTAAACCTACAAAGACTTTTTTGTACTTGCGTAACTGTAACGAGATTTATGTAACATTATAAACTTAAGAGTTTTCACAACCAATTTTGATAAAAAATTGCCGGGTTGCATTACTTTTATTAAATTCCCGGGACAAAACAATTTTCAGTAAGCTTTATAGCTTGTAATAATGCTAATTTATATAATCTTTTGTTTACTGTTTGTACGTTCTATTTTGTACGTTCGAAAATAAATCATCTGCTAATCATCTTAATCATTTCAAAAAATTTAAAAGGGGAAAATTAAAAAGTTCTTAAAAGGAATCGTTCCTTTTAAATTTTATATAAGTGGTAAGTGCATATTTTTTAAATATATATGGAAACACTCTCATGTGTGAGAAGCCCGACAAGTTTCGAGTACGGAAGGGGGCCCATTATGATGTAAGAAGTAATTTAATGTTTATAAAAGACATAATTATGATAGTAGTTACGTGTGTTCTGGGAAAACCCAGTTTCGAACACGATAGGGGTACTTTATCAAGAGGTGAAGCGACCTGTCACATTCGGTGTCAGGCGCTGCATTACCTTATATATCTTTAATACATTTAAATACGATTCATAGAAGTTAGTAGGTACTTATTCTAATTTCATATTTGAAATTATTCCAAAAAGTATACTTAGTAATTTAGTTTTTTGAATATCTTATATTTCTTTAAAATGGCAAGCACCATTTAAATTAAATTTGTAACCGTCACTAAGTTATACAATTAAGAAGTAATACTCTATCAGATTGTATAACAGTTAAAATTTTATACTATCCAATTAATTGTAGGACTAAGATAATAATCGGTAAAAAAGAAGCATTTCATTTTGAACGAGTTTTATTCTAAGCAGGATGACAGGGATTACATTTAGACCCATAAAAACTACGTGGATACTAAATCTGAATATTGTCAGGACACTACATAATTTAGTCTCTTTACCGTGTAAAGTTGATGTTATACACATTTTCTACGATTAATTTCTTGATCTCTCTCTTGATCGATTTTTTACAGTTTAGCTAATAAACCGCAATTGATTTTGAACTAATTAATTGAAAGACAAATAGATTCTTTAGCCTTTATTGTCAGCGACGTTACCGCATTAAGGCAGTCAAGATTTTCAAACAATCATGAAAATCAAAAGTTGTGTAATACCATCGGAAAACGTTGCTTTGTGACATTTCAAAGGAGGGAAATTCAGGGCTGTATTGCTTTTCGTTTAAAGTTTCAAGAACATTTCGTTAAGAGGGCTTGGCAAGTTGACCGGGACCATTAGGGTGCTGCGAACATTTTGCTATCGGTGTTACTGTTCCTCGTTTGATCGTTTCCTATTGTAATTCGAAAGTGGAACGGAGAATTTTCTGACGGGCTTTTGTGGTTTATTGTACTGTTGGTGTAAGTACTTACAGGAGTTTTATACGGGTTTTGTATTATCACTAACTGTCGCCGTACTGTGAAAACCCTTATAGAGGTAAAAATGCTGCGCTTTGCGTAAAATAAATCTCTTAGCTGACAGAGGTGTTATGAATTTAAACAGTTTGGGTGACGTTTACTAAAAAACAAATAAAAACAACACCATACCTTACCATACACTTCGTAAAATGATACGATCTATTACGATCCCTGAAAGATCGATTCACATGAATCCGATTCAGATCGCGAATCAATTTAGTGTTTTAAGATTCATAATTAAAAAAAAAATGTTCAAAAGATCGAGCAACTTTACTAGGAAGTACTAAAGACTAATAACCTGTCTTGCTATTGGATAACGGTGTTGTGATAACAAAGGTCTAAAGTCATTTTAAATAGCACTATTTAAATTATAAAACTTGTGAATTGCCAGCTTTAATGAGATTTAAAATTCAGTTACGTAAGAACCCAACCTGTAAATAACCTTTTTGAAAGTTTTAAGCGCTATCTTATTTACAAAACAGTATTTTACGGAAACAGTGGTGACAAGCGCGAGACATAATTCGTACGAAGAGAAAATGCATATCTTTACAGTAGATTTGCAATAAAACGTTTTGTCTAAAACATTACGGCGTCATATACAAGTGTCAGAGGATAAGTGTGTTGCAGTATGCATACAGTATGTATAAGTCGTTTACATATGGGTTACAAGTTTAGAACTTATAAACCGAATAAAAAAAATAAGTTGCTTAATGTGTCCATCAAATTATCATATCAATATTTATTAAAATGTATAAAGGTAAATGGATATAGTCGATATAATTCACGGCAATTGTTATAAAATAACCTCTTTGTGTCTACTTTGCTTTACTCAGCCGAATAATGATTTAATTTATTTACTATAGGCACTGAGGAATCTTACAGCAAATCTTTTTTGACAACGAATACCTATTACTTAAACGTGTATTGAAAATATTGCTGTAGTTCAGCAACTGATAGATGAATAGCTAAAAAATAATAAAGTATCTTTGTAGACGAACACTATGTACAAAGATAACATAAAGACCAGGACACACGTGTCCAAATACAGTTATACGGGCACAACACTCAATACTGATTCCTTCTACACGGATCGCATCACGAAAGTCGTGACGACCAATAAATGCTTGCAGTCTAACTGAACACACAGTTTGTAGTGTTACATTCGACATGGTCCATTTAGCTGATATGTATGGAATTGTAAGTACGTTCCATGCATGTAACGGATTTTAATCGTTTGATGCTTGATTTATGGGATTATGACGAGGAATAAATATTTAGGAACCTATATTTTTAGAAAAACTCACTTTATTATCAACTCAAGATAGATCTTGAGTTGATAACAAAATACAGTGAGACCTTTTGTGTGAATTTTGTGTAGACACACCTCAGTGTTATTCATTTTTACATAAAGTTTTCAATATATACTATTATATTACATACGACATGTATGTAAGGCTTATTTGATTAATTTTTTTATGAAACCATGTAAGGATTCAATTAAATGTAAGAAAGTCAAGAACCAATTATTACAATTTCTACTGAAAAAAATAAAATAAACAACTTACAACTTGGCTTCGCGAATTTCAATCGTATACAGAACTGATAAGAATACACATGTCTTAACAATAATACAATAAATAAATACACTTGGAAGACGAACATTTTGATTTATAACTCGTAAAACTGTGTCGTCAAGTTCCAACCATTCATCATCTACTGTCAATGTTATCAAAGAGTTTTTATTCCATTTACGCGCGTGCGTTCACCTCCCCAGATTAAGGGCACGGATGACTGACCACACGTTGGGAAGATTCTGCAGTTTTTATGTATATATTTAAAATGATGTATCTCTAAAGAAGACAACTTTTTGTTTGTCAAACTGTCGGATCATATTGAAACAGTATATACTTTGCGGTTTATTCATCTCGGCGAGGGGTTACTACATATAGATACTAGAAGATTTATTGATTTTAGAAATATAACCCACAAACACAAATTTGACCTGACACCATTTGACAACCCACCTGACAAATTTATCAAAAGAGAAACACTAATGCCGCGTTCCAATAAACAAAAAACGATTCGTTTTGCTTACGAACGGTAAAATTTTCGTTGAAAATACGAAATTTAACCGTCTGTAAGCAAAACGAATCGTTTCTTGTTTATTGGAACGCGGCATAAGAAAACTTCAAAGCCGGTAATTTTAATGTTACAGACGTAAATAAAACATCAACTGCACTATTTAGATCAAAAATTGTTAAGACAGTTGCCATTTTCTTTTATTTTTTTTAGATATGTGCACACAGTTGCAATTTAATGTTCTAACAATATAGTGTTGTCTCTAAACTAGAAGAAGACTAGTGTTCCCTGATACAACAAAATCCAAAACGCTTATACTGTAGCTATTTTGGAAATTGGGAAAAAGCACAGCGACATTAATTTAATACCCGATAGTATAAACGATGAACCGTAGATAAATTTTTGTTGGTCGAACTTTGGAATCAGTCTTTACCAGCTAAAATACAACACTATTCACGCACACTGTCTGCCGTTGTATCTTTCTGTAGGTTGGACAAATGTTTTTAAACAGAGGTAATTAAAAATTTTAACTTAGGAAATCCCGTTCAAAATAATACTCGGATATTAGCTTATAGACTTGTATTGCATTTTAATCTTAGACCTAGTTATTGAGGAAACAAAACTCAACTCAGATCGAGTTATAAAATTTCCAAGGAAGTTATTATAATTAAATATTGCTTCATTTACCGGAATAGTTCTATTTAAATAATTTCTTCCTAGTTATAAAGTTGAAATGAGTGAACAGTAAGCCACTGACCGGGTTGACAACACAGCACTAATGCCGTGAAATAGTTGTCAATGTGCCAGCTAAGGATTCGGTCCCATTACGCAACACAACGGCCGTGACGAGTAGCATTCTGCTTATTATATAATTTACTTTTTGCTGACCGATTGTCACAGAATGAAATAAATAAATTGCAAACGTATGATTTCCAAGCGTTCATAATGTAGGCACCATGGGTTATTGGTTAAAATAAACCTATTATCAGGTTTTATTGAACAGTCAAAGTGAGCAGAAAACCAACGTTTCGCGGAATAGTTTTCTTGAATTAAAGTAGTCGTCGTAGTCGAGTTAAAGTGTCGACCTTTCTACTAATACTTACGTCATAAAGTTTATTGGAACTTAGTAAAACTTAAAACGATAAAGAACTTATAAAAAGTATACTACTAAATAATCGTAAAAATGGGTACTTTTTAAATTTTCGACGAAAAAACGAAAGTATTTTTGTATGAATATGTCTGTCCTGTGTTGGTTTGCGGTCGATGATTCGACTCGCTCTCTGTTGAATGCGGTCTAGACGGAGAAGCTGGTACTGTGGTGACCTTGCTTAGAGATGAGAACAATATTTCATATGCGGCCAAACCTGCCCCTTATAAAGTTGTAGTCGGTGTGCCGGAGTGGAATACCGTCTCGATCTGTTCAGCACACCAAGCCTCTTCGAGGCTAATTTGGCTTAATCCTCTAAGTGACCGCGAAACTGGACTTCGCTCGATATATCGACGCAAAGGATTCCGATGCTGGCTGAAGCAGTTAGGGAAGTGCTCTCAAAGCGCGGTGATACGGCAAATGGTATACGAAATACGACAAATTCAAACTTACCTTCGTATTACATAAGTTTCAATAATCACATAGTTTCACAAAACACGTCAATACAAAGCCATTTTACCATTACTTATATCCCGCATAACCGTGCCTGAATATCGCAAACATTGTATACAAAACTCTCAGGTCAGTTAAACTAAAGCCGGCATGTGGGACACTTCCGTCCTCACGCAATGTAATGGCCATGTGTATGAATTAAATTACTCGGTCCTACGGCGACTAAGTTTATACGCAGTTCGAAAACTCTGCCTTGAAACCGTGATTTAGTTCTTTTACCACTTAAGTGAGGGACTAAGCATGTTGTGGCGAAAAACCGCATAATGATAGTCGGCGAAATTCGCAGTATTTCGATAGCAAACAGCCACTATTGAGTCGTGCTAGTCGTTGATGTGAACTATCCCGTATAAACCTCGTTATTCCCACATTAACTTCTTACTACTCCTTGAATATTTTGAAAATATTAAAAAAGTATTAAACATTTTCTCAAATATAATAGACCGGTAAAATAGCAGGAAATTATGGCATTCAAATGTGAGTAATAATCAATCAATTTGATGATGATCAAAAGATTTGATTTCCATCCTTCAATAGATCTATGAGCTTAGCTAAATATATTAGTCACATAGGACAATTTTTATTATATTATTCACAGATATCTGAAAGGCTGGGTTTATCGAGTGTCCATTATCTTCATGTGTACAAAGCATGAATGAATGTTTCCCTAGTACAAAGGTTATTTGGAAACATAAAAAAAATATTTACGGGTCGACTTCAGAACCTCCTCCGGTTATTCGTCGGTTGTAAAAGAAATAAATGTTCTATATAAGTTGAGAGATTAAATCAAAATAATATCTTCAATATTTATTAGCTAAAGTTAAAAACAGTTTGACCTTATTTCCAGACTGCAGTTGTCATAATGCAGTTTCGCGGACAATAAAGGCGGCCATTCAAAAGCGTTTGTACCGAAAATGTAAGGGTCACCTGGAGCGCTACCAAGAAATAATTCACATATTGTTCCTTTGTGTAACATGATTAGTTATAAATCTTTTAATGGACGTATATTATCGAGTTGGTAATAAAACACATTTTAATTATTGTAATAAAGCACAATATTATATTGCGTAAGATGTACCTATTATTGCGGTTGTGTAATATTACGCTTGTAGAAATCTTTGCATCCTTTAGTTTCAAGCGAAACCTCGAACGCAACCAAAAGTTCGACCCAATCTAGAATGGGTCGAAATGTTGGTTGCATGTATCTTTTTATTCTGTGTGCCTACGTTTTACGACGATGCTTACTTTTCTTAGAGAACACAAAACATAAATAACAGAAAGTCAATCGCAAATCTGAGAGAAACTCAAAGCATCGTAAATAAATAAAACCAAGATTGCTTCCCTTAGAAACAGATGGATCTTATACCAAACACTGCCCTGTTAATATTCTATAAAGAATGGAAGAATAAACAACGATATTCCCTTAACATAATATTATGGTGTTGGAATGACTGCACCATAAAAGTCAGGGTAACTAATAAAGGACACTTTATATTATGCAAGCTTAATCTAAGAGGAGTGTGCCAACGGCTTACATGAGAAAGCCGGCTTTTACTAATACAATCTCATCTAGATGTGTCACTCGTCACAACTAAGGCAATAACTTGAGGGTTGACAGAAGAACAAGTTTGTGACAATATTAATATGTTCAAACAAAGAAAAGACGGTATAAGATCGTTGACCAAGTCGGCAATACGTGTATACACAAAAGAAATTCAATAACAATAAAATTACCATCATTTGGCTTTTAAAGTGTGTAGAGAAAGTATGCAAACTAGTCTAAAAAGTAAAGAAGGTCTTATTGTAACAAAACTAAATAATGGCACTATAAAAGTGAACAATAAATAAGTGAAGCTTATTCACGCAATTAGATTATTCAGAACAAAACAAATAGAATTAAAAAAAAATCAATGGCAGTTTTAGAAAGTGTGCAAAATTTTAAAGTCAAAATAAGCCATAATGTCAAGTAATGTTCTTATGTTTTTCAGATATTCTAAATATGAAAATGGGAAAGATTTAAACAGAATGCTCAATCATTGATCATGATCAGTAAGCCGGTAGTACTTGAACGTATTTTATTATTGGTGACGTAAGCGCACTGCAGGTCTGCAGTTGAACGAAAGTGAATTTATTTATGAAGAAAGTTGTGTGTTATCTGCATCGACTCTCATGTAAGCGCCAATGATTCTTATCAAACATTTCGATAGATTTCATTATACATATATATCTTTATGTAGAAGAAATTCACAAAAAAAAGAAAGTCATTCACAAATCGAGAATTATGGGAAACGATACAATAGAAGAAAATAATTTGAATAGCGAATATATGTGTCGTGGTTCTGTGTTAATTAAAGGAAGGAGTAAACGAACGGTGGGAGATTTATAGGGACGTGCTGAAGAAAATCATTTAAGAATAGAGCGATAAGTGAATAAATGATCATACTTGCAAAAAACATCTGTTTTGTCAATTTAATAAAAAAACAAGAAAATTATTTGTCAAAATTGAAGGGAGCGAAAGACTCGTTAATATGACTTAACATTAATGTGTATTTAATTTCACATCTAAATGCATCACACGAACACTGAAATGGGCAATACATATTAATTACACGTAGTGTACTTCTTTAATTATTACCTTTTTTATATCACAAGAAGTGCGTACGTGCCGGCCCTAATAATATCGTATGCCTAGTAAAATTCTACGCGAGAGTAAATTGGAGTGAGATAAATTTATATCCGACGATGTGTACGTAAAACCAAGCTTGATTTTCGCTACTAGTGCTATGACCTCTTTCGTTCTAATGATGTCACGATGCTTAGATGTCTAGGAATCTGCATGATATTTAGCACTGAATGAATGCGTCATACATATCTCGTTCTATTGAAGGAGGTTGAGGCGTGTCGAGCTATATCGAAAAAAATATTAAAGATGCGAGATCTTTGTGAAAAACTAGAACTACATTACCGAAAATATACATATGAATACAAATAAATAAAATTAAAGTGTCTGTTTGTAATGTCACAATAATAGATTTTTTAAGTTCATGCAGTTATTTGCACGATACCTAAGCCTAAAAATAAGTTTTTAAAAATTTTGTCTGTCTGTTTGTTCCGGTTAATCTTCGGAACGGGTGGACCAATTTCCACGTGACTTTTACTGGCAGATAGCTAGTGTTATAAAGAATAACTTAGGCTACTTTTATTTTGGAAAAAGAATTAGGGTTACGCGCAAAATATATAAATATGTATTATACGCGAGCGACGCTGCGCGGGAACTGCTAGTTACATATATTATAACAAGAATTTAAAAAAAAAAATACAATTCCTAGTGCCTACTACTTGTTATGTTAAATCCATACTAATTTATATTATAAATGCGAAAGTAACTCTTTGTTTGTTTGTTACACTTTCACACGTTAACTACGGAACCGATCATCATGAAATTTAGCATACACGTTGTCAGTCGTACAGAAGAAGAAATAGGGTACATTTCATCAATAATGCCCTGTTCCTATAATCAAGAAACGATTAGTTTTGCTTACGGACGGTAAAATTCCGTTGAATTGTCAACGAAAATTTTACCGTCCGTAATCAAAACGAAGCGTTTCTTGATTATAGGAACGGTGTATAAACCATTAACAACAAAGGATAAACAAAAATAACTTTTACGTGAGCAAAGCTAGTTTTACGTTTTACATAAGCGTAAAATGATAATTGATCACGTAATCACGTCGTGTACCACCACGTAATCGTGTTTCCCTCACAATAAACTTCAGTTCAATCTGTAAACTCGAGGTCAACAAGCTTATCACTTTTTTAATTAGCTACAATTCGTTTTAGATCTTAACTCTTGTTATCAAATGAAGACTCGTATTTCCTAGAAATTTAATCGCGTTTGTTTCAGTTTCTATATTTTTTCAACAGAATCACGCGCCAACTTCAGCCACTCAATTAAGGTCTCCACTCTCCTGTTAAATAAATTATACAAACATCAGGCCACACTGACTCATTCAGTACCATAGAAACTCGAAACCGATTCTTGCATACCGAAGGTCAAAGACAACAAACAGAACCGGACAATCATTTGAATTGAAAAATTGTAGTTCGAGTTTCTTTTTGCTCCGAATCTCATTTTATTCTAAGTTTGGAATATTTTATGGGACGTCCGAAGTCTATCTGCATTTGGCAGGATGTTTGTACAGGAAGTAGATAAGTTCCTTCGGTGCTCACCTCCCACTCCAAGTTTGCAAATTTCAGAAAGACATATTACTATGATTCACCGTAACACTGATAACACTATCGTAAGTCGTGTATTGTTTGAGTAATATTTTTTTTTATTAGTTTATTATGTGTACAATAGTATGACTCTATAAACAGGAAATGTTACAAACAATGTGTCAAAATCTAAGGTCTAATATAATTCCAAGGAAATACTCGTGTATTTCTTCGAAAAAAATATGAAGCTATATTAGTCCATTCATAATACTTTTAGTAAGAACATTTTGTCCTGTAATAAATTATCCTAACAGTTATCTTTTACGCTTAGAGAATCATTCGTTTCGTCTATTATCCTAACAGTTATCTTTTACGCTTAGAGAATCATTCGTTTCGTCTATTATCCTAACAGTTATCTTTTACGCTAAGAGCATCATTCGTTTCGTCTATCTTTTTCTAATAATATCGTTTGTGGCACAAACAAGTTTACACAACTTTTGTTATAGGGTATAATTTTAATAGTATTCGAAAATAAATAGATATTTATTTTATTAATGAAATAATCTAGTATATTATGTTTTGTTTACACATTGATTGGTTTAATCAATGTGTAACTACTCGTTAGGATTACCTAACGAGTAGTGGAAGTAGGTACTTATTCTTCTTCTGGTTCCACTTCTGGTTTTCAGTTTAATAATTGAGATTTTAGAAAAGGGAAGTAGTAACCTTACACACATTTTAAAGCCTGGAAAGAGTAGGCAATTAAAACGGGAGGTATCGATATTTTTGTGATTGATTGATTGATGAGTGATTTTTCTCTTACCTAGTAACTACGAGTACTTGGTAATCTGTACTATTACTACAAAGTACAAACTTTTATCTACTCAATTTGCCTCCAAATCTATAACCTTATTGACATCCGATTATTCTCGACCAGTAAAAAGTAAATTGTTACATCTGAAGTGGTTATTCCTAGCAATAAATCCTCATTCAATCCGTTATTAAGTCTCAGAGCTGTAATTTTTCATTGGGAAAGCCGGTTTGAGCCGACATTAGGGAAAATAGCACCTGGCAAGTGAGTCGGGTCTCCCAGACCATACGCACGTTAATAATATATATTTCTATTACCGGGTTGCATTTGTGGAGAGGCAGCGGGGATTAACTCTATTAGAATAGACAGATTTGAAATTAACCCTAAAATGGCTTCATTTGTATACTTAAATAAAATATGTATACTTATATTTTAAAGGAAAGTAAATTTATTATTTTAAATATAAGAAATACACGTTTCTCAATGTTTCATAAATATATTTTTAGACAATTAATGAGATAGAAAAGTTTAGATATACTGGAATAACACATAGTCATAGAAATATACGCAGGGACAGTTGTGGAAGATAGTTAAGTTTTAGTAGCTTTATATCGATGAATAAAGGACAGACATAATATAGTGTTGCACTCTAGACTTAGAAATATACCTACAGAATTAGTAGAAGTGCATTTTAACTTAGGTATATAATTTGCCTTTACAATTCTGAAGATAAAGAAATTCTATGTCCTTTTGTTATTGTTATACCCTCTGTTGGTAAAGGTTATTTTAAAGCAGTTGCAAGACTAAACTAAACGTGTGTATAAGAACAGAATATATGTAGGTATAATAAATACAATATTTGTGGCATTAACCACTATGGAAATCTAAAAGACAATTAAAAATCAACTTCAAATTTCCAGACGCGGTAGTGTTACCGAACCGACACTTTTATTTTAGTTTATCATTTCTAAATATTTTAAGTTTTTAATGATTGACTGATTGACTTTATTAGGTTATATACAGTTATGTTTCTACTGTGCCTGTCTAAATAAAAATTACACTCTGTTCGGTATCACTAGTGTGGCGGATTAGGCTAAATATATTTGTAATAATTAGTGTTTTTACATACAAATAAACGAAAAGTTTTACAAAAGTTAAAAAAAAAACTGAGCAAGAGTTTTTTTCCATGGAATGAAAACGACTACTTACTAATTACCAATTTCTTGAAAATCGAACAGAACGTCTGTCGGGTCAATTGTAAATTGAAATATAATATAATAATTGATTTAATGCCGGCACAATTCCTGGAACTAAATGATTATATTATTTTCCTGTGCATCAACAAATACCTGCCTGTATGATTGTTTATTGGGTATAGTAACTATATTTTATACATTGTCTTGTAGGCATATATGTTACGATGCATCATTAACAAGTAACCCAAGTGATTAATATATTGAGCGGTAATTGTGCTTATACTGATTGAGGTTAATTAGCAATGTCCGACATAATGTTTGTTTACTGATAGTTTCAGTATAACCTAAAAAATAATATGTTATTCCAGGCACGGCGTATACCTCTCTGGAACTTTAAATTTAATTTACAAATGTTATACTTTAATGATATAAACTGACTGTCATCACTACTCATCACAGTAGGCAAATTAACACCATATTGTTTGCTGGATAGTATAATACGTAATATACGTATAACCACTATTCTAGTATCACATACAACGTAAAAGGTAATAAACATAACTTCGAAACTTCTTTGGAGTACCTGAATTATTGGCTGATAGCTAAATTCTTTATTTTTGATACATAAGGTCTACCTTTATTTTCTATTGCAGAACATGTATTGAAGATCGTAGCTCAACAACACCATTAGATAGTATTGAATTTCTTTTAGCGGTCGCCAAAGATCGCCTGTTGTTGTTGGTAATGATTATAATTATTGGTTAACTACGCTTAGCATCATCTTAAATGACCCTAACGGCAGTCTGGCACGTCCTAAGCGGTACGAAGGCGTCCTAAGAATTTGGGTATCAAAGGTCAAAGCTAAAAAAACATAAATAATCAATTCGACATTTAAAATGAGCTAAAACATTGACCTGGTACACTTTAGTTACGCAACTTGGATACCGTTCACCGTTTAAAACAAGATGACACGAACAAATATTTTTCAGTCTATAATTTTGCAAAGGCGTTTCGTGTTCGGCCTAGACAAGTTTTCACTATTCGTCACCGATTCACGTAATATGTGAATCACGAACCGGAGTTGTATGTGTCTAATCTGAATAAAAAAATTGCAAGCCTCATTGTCAACGCCGGGAAACTTCTGCATGAAGGATATTTATTAAGGAAAAGTAGTCATAATTATTTTGCTTGTGTAGTAAATGCATATATAAAATATGCGGTCATCGCTAGAGTTTGTATACATTTATTGCATGGCCAGTAAAATGAGTAGGTATATTTATATATACCTACTAGAAAATAAGCCAGTATCGGTGTAGTCATATCCCTCCTCACTACTTGTGAATGTAATTTTTTTAAGGTATAAGTTTCTAGCTGCACCCAGCATGCGTTGCAATGGCATTTTTTTTATATAGAGATATTTTTAGCCCGGAACCATCGCGGGCGTCCACAGAATACCCTACTAAAATTTCACCACAATCTGAATCATTTCGGAACGCATAGAGGACAAACACACAAACATTGATTTTTATTTATATATAGAAGATTGTAACTAAGGCCCTATATGATATGCAACCACAACATAAACTAGTATAATAGGATAATGCTATGAGGTTATGATACCTATTCTTTACTCATTGTGTAACAATCCTTATGAAATAAAGTCTTTTTAAATTTGACGTCATAAGTCATTATTTCATACAAACTTCTACAGAACGTAGCGTTCTGACGTTTAATAAAGTGACACTGGTTTGACAGTCTAATGCCGTTTGACAGTCCTATGGCTTATGAAATACAATACCAAATCCAAAATAGTTTTCGAGAATTTGGCTAATATAAAGTTTGTACCTACCTATTCCAAACATTTCTTTATAGAAGCAAAATTCTGTTTTCTTCTATTTTCAGCTGGCTTTTTAAAAAACTGACATCACAGTGGGAAAATTAGCTCACATCGTTATATGGATCAAATAAATCACTCATAAGAGTGATTTATTTGGCAGGTATACAAAGTACCTAAACGTAAAATGTAAGAAACATAAGATAGAAACTTCTTTAGACTAACTAAATTATTGGATGATAGGATGTATTTATAAAGTGATATCATATTTTGCTCGTTCTATAAAATAAACGTATCTAGGTTAGGCTTGCAACGAATATTCGGCAAATAGTCGGTATTCGGCCTATTCGGCTAGTTTCATAGTATTCGGCAAAATACCGTATATCTGGGTACTATTCGACCGAATACTACGGTTTTGTTGTTAGTGGCTCCTGTGAGTGGATGAGGCGGTGCGGGTAGGTTTCGGATAACGTATACTGTCCAGATCGGCAGTATACTGAAGAAGGGCTAAGAAAGGTCTGATGACAGCAATAAATCGTGAGAGTGTGTATATATATATTTTATTTTTTTGTAGTCTGATAATTTGTAAAAGAAAACGATTTTTTTTTTGTTCTCTTATTCCTTATTCACTCATATATAATCATATGTGAAAAAACAACAAAAAAAAAATTGTAGTGGAATATTGTACTGCAGAGAATAGTTGCAACTGAGTTTTATCTTTCAATGTCTCGATATGGGCTATGCTTTCTTCGCGGGATTCTCCTCGTAGCAATCCATAAAATAAGATAGATGCGCTTGGGTGGGTCATTGCGAGAAGCGGGAGGCATTAATACAGTGGAAATTAGAAACAAAAAACAAAAATGTCGATAAAAGTTTCCTGCCAGTTGAATACTTTTGCCGAATATTCGGCTATTCGGACAGGAAGCCTGCAGAATATTCGGCATGTGGCCGAATACACTATTCGTTGCGTCTAATCTAGGTACCTACCTGAAGATCAGGTTAGCTAACTATGAATTGATTCGCTTCTGGGTTTTTGAGTGTATAATTTGCAGAATATATTTCTTTAATTACATTTTCTATATCTCAACAACAACGGCTATCACAAGAACGGTTTTGCAACTTACGATTCGAATCTTTAAATACTTAGTCTAAAAATATAAATATTCTAATCGATTTCTTGTTATGAAACAACTATTAATAGGTTACTTACACAACAAACGGGATTAATCAAGATTTATTCAGTATTATGAAGAGAATCTACCAACTACAATATTATAAAAGTCAATACCCATTAGGGTAGCCGACTGTATTATATAGTATTTAATAGCAAGTTGGCTTTGCTCGCGTGTACATATTTATATATTTTGCGCGGAACCCTATTTTTTTTTCCAAAATAAAAGTAGCCTTAGTTACTCCTTATAACACCAGCTATCTGGTAGTGAAAGTCCCTGGAAATCGGTAAACCCGTTACGGAGATTAGCCGGACCAAACAGACAGACAGACAAACAAAAATTAAAAAAAAAATTTAGGCATAGGTATCACGCAAATAACAGTATGAGCTTAAAAAAACAATTATTTTGACATTACAAACAGACACTTCAATTTTATTTCTTTGTATGTATGTAGTATTGTACTAGGTTTCGGATCTCTTTACATTATTCTGTTGTTATGAATAATAGTTTAATGAATCAATATTTTATAGAACATCATACATAACATTAATAAAATTATAAATAGGTATAATAAAAAAACGTCATTAGCAAAACATACCATTTATTATTTCCATCACTATAAATAGACTTACTTTGTGATGTTTGTTTTCTGTAGCTTTTGGCAAAATATTATATCAGCCAAAAATCTTGGTAACCCTAACACAGATATAAATACTCCCTTATCAAACCCTTCACTAGGCTAATTTATTATTTGATTACAACCGTACATAATGACCTAACCATAATGTAGAACAGTAACATCTAACGATTCATAACAAATAACCTCATCAATGACGTAATTATCAGTAATGGTTAGAAGCATTCTTAGATGAATTATTAAACATACAAACCTCTTTTTGTTCAGTCGGCGTGCTCGTCCTGACTCCCGTCAAGTCTTTCCACCGGAGCACACCCATGACTGCGTGGCGCACCCAAGATCCTCGCCTCCCAGTTCTCCCGTTAGACAGTTCATCCACCACACCGCATATAACCGAGTTCACTGCTAACTTCCCAGTTCCTTCTTTCTCATTCTTCAGCGCCACTTCGCTACTGATCGGCAACGACCTTCGCTCCCTCATAAAGCCAGAAAAATAAATCGCTGCCACTGTCTATTCAAGCTTCCCAAAGCGCATCCTCTCGACACTCGTTATTCGACATTCATTAATCATTCTAAGATATCAAACTTCAAAGACGATATAAATCTTACAGTAAATCTTTATTTTTATTACAGTTTTCGGGTCACCCAGCTGCGAGCTTTCCCATAAGCGCCCGGAAGTTTTTCAATTATTCCCTTAGCTATAAAAGAAAACTCTTAAACGATCTTTTGCTCCAAGGAATGGCCCTTAAATGGCTTTGAGAGTCCAAAAACAGCAGTCATGCACAAAAACAGTAGGCTTTAAACTTTCACTTGAACGCGTCTTCGTCGCGTCCTGGATGTAGGTTACACGTCTTTCGCTGCTGGTCACGAAAACGTCAACACTGTCTTGTCTAATTCATTTACAGATTTTACTAATTGAGTCCGTAACTTTTTTTATTTCTCACTTAAAACACAGTCAACACAGATAATAGCACATTCAAAAAAAACTTCAAGAAATTGAAACTGTTCCGAAATTAAATATTGTAAAGAAAGTTCCAAAATGTTGGGAGTTGTCAAAAGCACGATAGTAGCGCGATTATCGCAGTGTCAGAGACACCATTACGTCCACACCGGATTGCGTTCGAAAACCGAATGGAGCGGCGCGTGCCACATGGTTCAGTGTACAGAGGCGCGTTAAAGAATTCTTGTCTCTTTCTTTGATGCATTTATTCTTACGGTATGGACAAGGACAAATAGCGAGAACAACCTTCGGATAGGGTGTTATAGAGACGAAGACAGGTGAATGGAACATCAGGAGAAGACAACAAAAACTTTTAAAACGTTTCTAATGGATTTTCTATTGTACCATGCGACATTCAACTTGGAGAAAAATCGTACTGTACAAGATTCATTGTCGCAAATGTTGCAATAGAAAGTTCTAGATTTATATACAAATCAAGTTTACATAGCGGGTTACTCCCAGGGAAACGTAATTAGTTTTGATATTACCGTTTTGCATTTAGGGATAACAGCGAAAGAAAAATATAATAATAATATATCGGGGTTACGGTTATTTTTAAATTAGCTACTTATAGTAAGAGAAATTATTAAGTCAACTGCCGATATTTTTAATTCTCAGAAATAATCATGTAAATCGATTTTTAATAGGAGGATAACACAAAGTATTAGATTTAGAGATTATTGAAAAGAAAAGACTAGAACTTATTTTCCCATGCAAGTGCATGTTGCAAATGCGTCGAATTTAGGCATGAATGCGTCCGCGGGGGCCGTGGGAACATCCGGGAGTAACCGTCCTCACCATGTTACCCTCGAGCCTTGTAGCAAAGGGAACAAAGATCCAACAGGTGTCTTCTGACTTCCGAAGCCAAGGACTTGAATAAGACGGAAGCCGATACCTTTTTAATAAAGGAAGGAAGTGGTATGGTTTATCAAACAAAAGTTGCTGTTCAAATACTATACTCGGGAACTTTTGTATTAGGCACTAAGCGCCGTTTGAAATACGTAGTATCGAGAGGCGGCAAATCACTGTGTTGCCTGTTTTAGTATCTGAAGTACATCTCTCCTCCAGCAGAAACTCCTCCCCAAGCACAAATTCTTATTTATGATTCACTAGCTGCGACCCGCGGTTTCACCCGCGTAAGCCCCGGTGCCGTTAGAATATCGAGATAAAAAGTAGCCTATGTGTTAATCCAGGTCTCCAGCTATCTACATAGCAAGTTTCATCGCAATCGGTTTAGTAGTTTTGGCGTGAAAGAGTAACAAACATCCATCCATACATCCATACATCCTCACAAACTTTCACGTTTATAATATTAGTAGGAAGTGGAATAGTAAAGGCTCTGTCTAGTTTGGGATCAGACGACTGTGTGTGAGATGTGTGAAGTTATTATTATTA
Source organism: Callimorpha dominula (assembly GCA_949752705.1). NCBI lineage: Eukaryota > Metazoa > Arthropoda > Insecta > Lepidoptera > Erebidae > Callimorpha > Callimorpha dominula. The sequence goes on from OX457007.1 coordinate 12,563,393, forward strand.
TTTTTATGTTGTTTCTTTTTTTTTTTCTCTTTTGAAGGGGTAGATTTCACGTCATGCGGGCCTCAGCCAAGAATGACACGTTATATAAAGTATGTGGAATGTGGATGAAACGGAAAATAATATAACAAATTTACAGGTGATACGGCAAGTGTTCAATATAGTGAATGAAAGGGTATTATTATTAAGCCTTCATTTAATATTTTATTAGCTTTACTAAACAAACCACTGCACAAGAGGTCACATTTAACCAAATATAGATTTTTATAGGCTTATTGATTTGCCTTAGTACTTAATAAATTACATAAGTAATCGAGTCACTTTTGGAACTATATTTGAGATATAAATTTATGAAATTTAATGCAACTTTTGTCGAGGGACCTATATTAATAAAGTTTAACAATTGGACAGTTTACTAAAACTTAAGGAGTCAAATTTTGGAACAAAGATTAATTGTAGTTGATTTGAGTTTCTTAAAAGTTCCAATTAAGGTCTTGTTTCATAATGCCTAAGTAAATGTATTTGTAAGTTGTTAACTGTCGAATTTACATTACATACAGTTTTTTGTTATTATTATTCCTCTTTATTCAACTTAATACTTATAAATTACATTTTTAAATAACTACGTATAAAAAAAAATATATATTTAAAAATATAAAAAATAGTATGCCACCGACATCGGGTACAGGGACCAAGATACCGGAGGTTAGGGCTCCAAAGACAGGAACCTCCTCACTATACGGGCCGTGTCGAGGAGAACTGCCTTCTGCATCAGTCCCTTCAGCCGTCTAACGCGAGCCTCTTAAGGTGTTGATCGAGGCTTTTGGCTATTAATCCATGAGCAGATATGACAATCGGAACAATGATCGCCGAATCGACAATCCACATATCGACAATCTCGTGAGACAAATCCAAATATTTGGTTTGTTTTTCTTTTTCAACTTTCACGAGATTCTCGTCATGATTATTATTATTATTATTATTAATTAGAATTTCAAAATCCTTTTAACGATTGTGAAATGCAATCTAGGATATATTATAAGACTATTGGACAGTTAACTTCCGAATACATTAACGGTAACTATACCTAGAGATTGTGAAACAAGCCCTTAGTCTAAAATACTATCGACACACGGATTTTCGTAGCTTTAACCTAAAATTTTTTGTCTTCTAATCCGCCTCGTCTGGCAAGGATAATAATCAGTTGTTTTTAAACTTTCGCTATTTTGATACGTATTAGATGTGTAACTCGGTACTTAATCGCGATAATATTTAAAAGGTACAATACCTCTTGGTTACCCGACGTTTCGATCGAATTGCACCGATCGTGGTCACGAGTGGACTCTGTCCACGATATCTAATAGGTAATAATCAAGTTTTTTTTTCATATATTGACCTCAGGGTACCATCTTGTCGAGGGCACAGATGCAATTATGTTGGAGTTGAACCGAATAAAATCCCTGACCGGCTTGGCTACAATTTTTTGAGATCAAAGAGGCACCGTACATGTCTCTCCCAGTCAGAGTTATGGCTTACACAGAAAGAGGTCTGAGCTAGACCTTGTGCGCTGCCTCCGAAAGAACCCAGACACGAAAGAATCCGCTCGCACCCGCTGGTAATTTTTTTTTAATTTTCTTTTTGGTAGTTCGAATAGCTCGTGTTCTAGCTAGTCCATTGCCTGCCTGTGTAACGGTTTCGGTCAAACAAAGGGTATGCAGGAATATGGTCTGATTAAGACCAGACCATATATATCCATTGCTTGAAACCTAGAGTCTTTTAAAGATCACTAATCCAATAATTAAAAATATAGGTCACACAACTCTTTATGCATGTCGCGTCGATCTATTACAATAACGAAATAAAACAAATGAATTAAAAAGTAAGACTTAATTTACTCGTTCTAGTGAAATACTATAAATCTGTCTGGAGTTAATAATTATTACCACAAATGAGATTGCATGTGCAAATTGGGTATCGTCATTACGTCATGCACTCCAGTTTTAAACATTTGGGTAGCCACGAGACGTCCCGCATATAAATGCGTTTGACACACAAAAAACATGTCACATCACTGATTGGGGCATAAAAATTAAGCGTTTTTCAGTAAACCGTAGAAAATCTAGGTGGTGCTGATAATTGCGATACTTTGTTATCGATAAAACAAATACTTTATCTACGGCCTTAATCAAGACAAAAATACTTTCAAAGGACAATTATTTTGTTTCGATTGATTAAATCAAACGAATCAAAATAATCGAAGCAATAAATTGTTTTGTAGACCTACCACAGAACAAGTTACTAATGAAAATAACAAGACTCATTTAAATTATATTCTAAAATAAACACGAAATATTTCAATCAATATACCTAACTGTAGTCCTCTATTCTCTACAAGAAAATATGTTATATTTCAATCCTGTCTGTGCTAGATAAACAGATAGTTAGATACTAAACAATTAGTCTGGTTATGCCAGTCATGAGATTTTTATCCCCTTAAATGGCGAACCCCACTGTATAGTGTGCATTCTATACAATTTTGCGAACCACTAAATATTCAAAAAACGATCACTACCATTATTAAATGGACATACTTTACATAATATGACAATTGCCATCACTTGCCGTGCATGGGGACTTATTTGTGGTCCCAAATTATTAAATATTTTATTAAAAGGTGGAATTTGGATCACCGTCCCGGTCCCGAAAGCCGCACGACCCTATGAAGAAATGTTTTGTTCATAAATTAACGAATTACTTATAAGTAAATTCAAACAAGTCCGCTCAGTAGCTTGCCAGTGCGTTGCGTAGTGGTATAAAGCATTCACTGTCTTTGCTTTACAGTACGCAAATGTAAATGAACCTTTAAATTAAACCAAAAAACTTAAACGTAAATAAATTATGTAATATTCAATTATATTATTGATTCCAATTCGAAAATGGGACTGGTAAAATTACTCGCATGCTCTTGTGACATGAATCACTGGTCATAAGCGCGCTAAGGTTTATACACATAAGTCATGAATTTATATTAAAAATATTGTAACGAGACAAAGAGTTTCCTTATAAATACCTCCTACATTACAATTTATTTCTTTCCTTAAAGGAGTATTTAATTTCTAATGCACATGAACTTCGAAATGTGAATTAAGATTTAATACACTCTGTAAAATCGGGTAATAAACGCTACAACCAGATTTAAATCTGGTTCTGTTCGACAATATATATTCGGAATCCTAGTAACGGAACCTTTGAAAACATTAGTCTCTGAACTCTAAACATCAGCTAATACCGCTCATAATCAATCTTTAAACAAACAACAGTTTTAGCTAATAACTAAAACATAACCATTTATTTTTTTTATTTTTAGGAGATCAGAATTTTTGTTATGCCGGTTTTGCTAGTTTTATAAATAACTAGCTGTCCCCACAGTTTCACCTGCGTTTATAGTCACTGCTCTGCTCCTATTGGCCGTAGCGTAATGTTATATAGCCTTCCCCAAAAAATGGGCTATCCAACACTATAAGAATATTTCAACTCGAACCAGTAGCTCCCTGAGATTAGCGCGTTCAAGCAAACAAACTCTTCAGCTTTATAATCTTATTTTTTTTATATATAAAATTCTCGTGTCACAATGTTAGTTACCGTACTCCTCCGAAACGGCTTGACCGATTCTTATGAAATTTTGTGTGCATATTGGGTAGGTCTGAGAATCGGTTCTTATCTATTTTTCATCCCCCTAAATGTTAGTAGGTAGGTAGTCCACCCCTAATTTTTTTTTTAATTATTAGATAAATTATTTTTTTTTTATTTTTTTTTATGATACAACATTAGAAAATACATACAACCCTGAATTTTCAACTCTCTATGATCAACCCCTGTTCATTAATAGCGATATTAGTATTTTTACTTTCATTGGTACAATTTTTTAAAGTATTTAACCCAGTAAAAATAGAAATTGCGATTGTTATAATCAATTTTAACGAGCAGACGGGTCACCTGATGGTAAGTGACTACCGCCGCCCATGGGCACCTGCAACTCGAGAGGCACAAGTGCCTTGCCGGCCTTTAAGGTGGGAGTAGGAGAGGAGGGGAGATGGAGAGATGGGGAGGAAGATGGAGAGAGGGAAGGGTTAGGGCCACCGATAACCTCACTCGCTCGGCGAAACACAACGAAGCATTGCTTTATCGATATGCCGATCGAGCCGGCCCATACGTGCCGAAGCATTGCTCTCCCACTGTTAAACTTTAAATATGTCAGTTTAGTTAATGAGGTACTTTGAATTAAGGAAATGAATGGTTGGTGTTTTGTTATTTTAATAGTCATAGATCTCACCCCCACAATAAGTTAGTTATTTTTATATGACTACCAAAATATTCATTAGAAATAATTAATATGGCAAAACAACGTGTGCCGGGTCAGCTAGTATTAATATAGATTAGGTGTATATTTAAAAAAAATATATTTCACCATAGTTCAAGTAAGACTTTAAGACGAGTTTTAGTTTAAGTAAACAATTAACGAACCGGTAAACGTACTAATTTTAAATCAATTATGTAGCTATTCTCGCATCCTTAAGTGCAATTAGTGTAACCAATAATCAATATTAATTAATTGTATCTTTCATAAATACAGCAAAGACCACGTGGAAATCTTATGTTTACCATGTAAGTAAAATTTCTTATCTTCCACACACGTACTTGTTATTTCCTTGGTCATTACATCTTTTTCACATCTGTATTATAATACTTCCCAAAAAACATTAATGCATAAATGGCCATTAGATGAAAGGTTCAAATTATAAGCATTTTTTTACTAATTTAATAAGTACTTTCTTAAGTTTTAAGTACGAAGTTTTGGCGTCCATTATGAACCGACATTTTATGTACACGGACGTTCCTACACGTTTATAAGATTTTTAATATTTGTATCTAGAGTATTCCAGAACATATGACTAAGATGGTACTCTATGAACCGTGTTGTTGAATTAGAAAAAAGAAACTTTCATTAAATATACATATATATAAGCCTGTAGTGTCCTCTTTAATTATGAGAAGGATTTACAAAAATAATTACGAGTTTAACATCAAAATTTAACAATAAGTTTTTTCTACATTTTTAATAACTAAGTGGATTTCAGCACGAAGTGTCTTCTTTCCCTACCTTTAATTTAGCTTAGCACTACGTAGTACGAATGGCTTAAAAATACTTTGAATAACGATGAATGAATACTGCTTGCGAATAACTAAACCGTCATATAAATATACCGTTTAGCGTCAGCGTCTTTTTGTCTGTTGCATTTTTTTATTTAAAAATCTCAGCACACCAGTCCAGTACATTCAAGTAAAGCGAAGACTACAGATAGACGTGAATAGGCCAGAGAATCAGCTTGGGATGCGATTATGCATAGCGAAGATCATGCTCAAACAGTGTTGTTATTTAGTTTTTTTTTATCGTTAAAATTTTATTCTGTCACCATTTGTATTTTCAATAGACTTTAACTTGACTGTGATTCTATGTTATGTATGTTGATAGATATCAACCTAAGCGACCGATCTTGTATTCCGCAACGCAAGTACATAGCATCAGTATTGTTTATTGAAATAATCATATAAAACAACATTTTAAAGTTTTTAATGAGTTTAACGTGACTGTTTTTTACAAGCCACTTCCGTTGTATTGCTATTAGGCTGAACTTATAACCAGAAGGTTTTACTGTGATATATAAATATATTATATACTAACTTAATTACGACCACTTTGGATCAGTACCTTTTTCTGACTAAAACTTTAATGTGAAGAGTAATAGAAGTTAATTAACGTTGCAATACTAGTGTTCATTAATAAATACTAAAAACATGACATATTAAACTTCAATAAGTAATTAGTAAGTGTGCATGTTTATTTAGGTGATTACAGAAACCTAAATCATTTATTTGAGTTATTGATACTCGTATACATACACCCACAGTTGCCAGCGAGTGTGACTTCACAATTTATAGCAGTCGAAATACTAATGACCGTAGAACTACTAGTGCGTCTCCATGTCGATTAAAATTCATCACATCTCTACACTATGCGATTATGTAAGCGACGCATCAGTTATGCAAGCCCATGCGCCTCATTTGACGTTCGTTAAAGCGGGGCATGTGCGCACCTCAAATGTTATCCTACCCATCAAAACATTGCATATGTTAATAACATTTGTAGTGGAGCTTGTGCTTGTAACTGTTGTAGCTAGAAGCTGTGAAAAATGTAAATCTTTTGGAAAAACAACAGCCTTCTAGCCGAATTTTCTTTACTTCTGACTTCACTTATCATTCGGTACCGGAATTTATATTCAAAATGCTTTATAGGACACTCTGAAGATATAAATTATGAAGTAAGAAAGAAACATTAAAATCTGCTCAATTGATAATATGCAGACGAGAAAAAAACCGCCTCATTAAGAACCTCCTCTAATTAAATATTACCATAACTATTTTTTTTTTGACAAAAAATCCAAAGCAAATCCCTTTTTATGCTAGATAATAGAGATGTGATGTAAAAAAATTATCAGTCTTGTTGCAAGACAAGTGTAAATTTCTTAAATTTTAATATAATTTCAAAGATACCATCAGAAATTCAAAACAAAGTTTACAGTTCACACATTTCCCTACCTTATCTTAGTACAAGTAAGAGTACTTATGTCTCTTTATCATCGTTGATTATGGAATCAATTCTAAAACCTGAGTTACTCTGAATAAAGCTCCTTGTCCTATATAAGCATCATATTCGAAGCGACTTTATGTAATACTAGCAGCGCCCCGCGATTTAACCCGCGTAAGTCCCGATTCCGTTAGAATATCGGGATAAAAAGCCTATATGTTAATCCAGGTCTCCAGCTATCTACATACCAAGTTTCATTGCAATCGGTTCAGTAGTTTTGGCGTGAAAGATGAAAGAATGTGAATGATGTGAAAGATGTTTGTTAAACATCCATACATCCATACATCCTCACAAACTTTCACGTTTATAATATTAGTAGGATTATTCATTTTAATATCTAGCAGAATCAAGTCTTTATGATCCTAGCTTAATATCATTAGTTCGTCACTCTAAGCCACTTGAAATACGCAAAAGAAAATTCTAGATTAGTATTACATTATTTGCATTCCGCCCACCTACATTTTCGGGTCCATCAAAGTTAAACCGATCATACATTTGTAGACATATTTTGTAATGTTGGAAGTTATTATACTTATCATTACGCTCACGTATACGCGAGCCCCCAACCTCAGACTAGCCTTTTTTTTTTTTTTTGTGCGTGTGGAAACCCCCTCGGGCCGTCACCCCACCGGGGTTTACGATGGGGCGGTGTGTCGGAATCGAACCGACTAAAACCACACGGTGTGCCGTACTGCGCCTTAAATAGGAGGGATCCGGGAACAGCTTTTAAACCTCAGACTAGCCTGAGTTAAGCACTTATCATTTTAAATCTGATATATAGTTTGGTAGCGGTTGCCAAGAGATAACTCACCAACTTCGTCATCTTTTTATATGATAACTATGAATACGTAATACTGTTGTATGAGATACAAGGACATTTGTGATGCGAAATAAATGTGTCGCAAGGTATACATAAAACTGTGAGAACACTAACTCCACTGAAGTGTATGTACGCGGAGTACTTGGATAGACAACTTCGTTGCAAAAAGACGTTATTACTTTCAGGTTATGACTAGCAAGAGATTCTGTGGAGAAAAGGCGAAGTAGTTGACGGTTTCTCTATGATTCGATTTCGCAGTAATGGATAAGATCTGATGCATATTTATTATACATATATAGGTATACTATATTGTATTTAAAAGCAGGTAGCAATTGAAAAATATATGAGATCAAAAGTAGTAGATAAAAACAATGAATCGATTTTTAAAGTATTATGCATTTATGCCTATCATCAATAAATACCAATTTAGTTTTACTATTTATATAAGTATTTTATCATTTATAAAAAAAAATACTATTTTAGAAATTAGTGGCCAATATTTATAAGAAAGTTCAACAAAAAAATATTCGGCGTCTAATCACCTACACAGTAGTTAATAAAGTTGCAACATATTTTTTATTTTGTCATTATGGAGTGCCCTTAAAACCGAAAGTAAACATTGCACCATCGAAATTCACGATTTTCCCATTAGCCATCCAGCGAGAGCTATAAACCGAGCCATTCATTGTTCCAATGCTCAAGGTTTTCATGAGACCGCAGTACGAGCGAGAGGCAGCCTTGATCCAAAGCTCTATGGACCAGTAAAAAAAAAATAATGTGGTACAGTTATACAAAATGTTATAAGTACTGAATTTAAAACTGGTGTTTTATGTTTGGGTAAAGAAATGCTCTAAAGAGAAATAGCTGCTCGGACTAGGATGACGTACTTCATAATATTGGCCAAATATTTCTATGTAACTGTTTTACTTTTAGATAACAGAAATTATCATGGAGTCGGAGTCGGGAGTCGACTACAAAGAAATCCACAGAAATCCCAGGAAATGTGAGGTGCGTAAATAAATAATAAAAACTTTTTCCAAACACTTTAATAACGTAACCATATAACGAAAAATGGGACTTGGTATAGTAACGTGTATTGGATTAAAACATTACCGCAATAAAGTCCCATTCAAATCTGACTGAATCTATAATAAATTGCATTGGATCACTGTTTAAGTTGTCAAACTAAATTGATGACATTTGGCAAATAAATCAAAATTATATTGATATTTTAGTTTTCTAAATAAGATTTAATTGAAAAAAGTATCTACATTGCATACAATGAAAAAAATAATGCTTAAAATAATAAAACAACAAGTACAAACTAATGTGCACAATAATTATGTAGAATGTCATTGACAATATAAATTTGAATATTCTGTACATATTGAGTTATCTTCTTTATCACAATAAATTGCTTACGGGTAGAGGTAGGACAGGATGCATGCAGGTAGGGTTCAAAGAAAAGGTGGAATCCTGTACATTTTCATTACAAATTCCTTACCAAAACGTAACTACTTCAAAAATGGGTAATAAAACACGAGATACTATCTGTACACATTAAAGTGGAGGTAATATCAATTCAAAAAGCTTTTGTTCAATAAAATAATAAAAACATATAACAAAAGCCACATACATCAAACAACGTAATTAAAGACTACGGCACACTTGTTATACCGGCCAACTAAATGTCAAAAGCAATTTGGGTTAGATATAAACCTGATATAATGTTCTAATTTCATACCAACAAAATTTATGCGTCATGGGAAAAGTGTAATAATTATGTGGCTTACGTCAAGAGTTTAGTATTAAATCTCGTAATAGTGTCACTAACAACTGAGTAGACAATAAAATTAGAGGTATATGTAACTATCAAATGTTGAGGGAAAAGTGCAAATAATCAATTAGATATGTATGTAAAATGTAGACATTCACTTTCAGAAGTGTAATTCCTATAAGAAGGCGAGAGCTGACAATGGCATTCAAAGTTTTAGAGTAGAATAAAAATTAAAAGTGTAAGATATGAAGTTTTATAAAAAATACCTTTTCTTGTTTTAGTCAAAATGGCAATCCAATGCAATCCAAAGTGTAATCGCAGGAAAATCTACCAGTATATATTACCTATGATATACATATACTAATTTGTGTTGTGTTTTTGGTATGGTATTTAAGTACGCTTCATTTTATTTTAATGTAAGCGTCCATTTTACGTTCGTTTCCTTATTCGTTTTTTTTCTAGCATACCTAGTTCTAATCTTGTCGATCAGAGAAGCAAGAACAAAGTTAATATTAGTAACACGTTGCACCTTCCTCCAACGTAATGTCATATTGCAAGAACCTTTTTGTAAGGTCGAGCGAGGAGTATTACAAACCCACATTTTCCAAAATATATTTAGGTCACACTATGGTAGGTAGGCAGAAGGAAGGAAGGCAGGAGGACGTTTACTAAGAATTTCCTAACACCCAACATCAATTAGCCTCATCCACGCACAAACAGAAGCCACGGAATCAACGAAGCACTATGGTAACCACAATTTTATACTCAAATTAGAAATTCCCTCTGCAAACGCGCAATGATAATCTCTAAAGATCGGACGGAAATATATTATTTATGTAGGATCATAGAATAGGATAAAAGACAGCCAAAAGTAATATTCGAATGTCGAATAGAAGGCTATTTCCGGATGGTTTTAACTTGGACAATAACAGTCGACAATGTTACAAACAACTTGGAACAAAAATAACTAAACAAGAATAGAACATTAATCATACTAAGTTTAATGAAATTTAAAAGAAAATGTACCTTATTAATGCTGCGTTAAAATTTCGTTGAATTTTCAACGAAAACTTTACCATCCGTAAGCAAAACGAATCGTTTCTTGATTACAGGAACGCGGCATAAGTGGTTAAGTACCTATTGCTAGCTCAAAACGTTCACAGCTCAGACTACGGTAACATTATGGTAAAAGTACTCTTTAATAGCGTTTCTTGTAAGATGATAATGTTCGCGTGGCATGGGGCTCTGATTAGAAAAGAAATCTGTTCCGCCCTATATTGCAATTCCACCTTCTGTATTAGGACGAGGACTCTCTCTCTATAGGTATAGGTTTATTTCTGCACACAGTATTGCGTCAATAATAATTCCATTCGCTGGAAATAATGCATTTATACGAGAATTATTAATATGATTAGTCATATGCATCTTAATGTTAATAGTTTATAAAACCTTGAAATGTAAACATTACATACCTCTTCTGACTGACAGCTAACAAGTGTGAAATACCGAATGTTGACACAACCTTTGAGCGGAGTATTCATGACAAGTGATCTAATGATATTGTTTGGTCAACCTATCTCTCTCTTTACAACGAAGATTGCTAATGAGCATACGATCCATCTGACCTTTTCATCATCATTTACATTTTCAATAATAACAATTATCATCATTCAAATTTAAATCAACTTTTTATATTTTCGTCTACAATTTTGAAAGCAATGAAAAAAAAGGTTTATAACTAAGATTGAAACGAGTTGTACATTATATTGCTTATTATAATTAACTTTAAAAAAAGTATATAACCGAATTCGGTTTGCGCCTAAATCATGATTTACCTATGAAAATTTTTATATGAAATTAATTTATATATGAAAATGATGATGATGATGATAAAACTTACAGCAATACAATTTTTGTTCTATATTGTGTAAGTTTTATCATCATCACCATTTTCATATATGAAACTGTGTTTAGCTAGAATTTTTTATAACGTCTGATATCTCTGGTTCTATAGATGACCAATATACATAGAAGTGTAATAAAGATGATAATGCGATCGAATAATTCTTTACTACATCAATCGACTTTGATGACTAATTAAAATTAATCTTCTTTTATTGGAGAGTTTATACCTCCAGGGTCCAATAAAGGCGGTAGTTATTTACGCGCGTTTCGTCGTTTTTTTTTAAATGGTAATATTCATATTCATTTGTTAACTGAAACCTCTGCCCCATAATAAAGGTGCTTTCAATTTAACTGTGGGATCGAGCACCGTACAATTATTATAATAATATGTATAAATTATTTTATTCGCATGGCTGCAAATTCTCACGAAACAGTATCATTATCAATTACTCTAAGGAGCACTCCAAGGTCTACGCGAATCTTAACATTTACTTTCTTAATTAAAATCGCCTCAAGTAAATTTTGCATCACAGTTACAACATGTTTGTGTATTTTAATAAATACGGACCGTCTTGTATAGTATTGCGTAAAATATGGTGCGATTTAGTAGACAGACAAAATATTTTATTGTGTGCTTATTGTGTTTTTAAAAGTTTATAGTTCTACAGATAAGTTAGTAGACTTGAGGTTTTCGGAGTTAAGGCTTAAAATACAAAAAAAAAACAATGTTTAATACGGGGAATAACTATATTTTATATACTCGAATACACCAATTGTTTTGTCAGAAAACAAAACACAAATGTTCTTAGTCTTGTGTTTTGTGAATTTGTACTTATGTTTATTATTTATACTTAATGATTGAGTAACAATATACTGAACTGATGTTCTAGCCAAGGACAGCAGCCCTCAATTCCCAGAGAGGATTAATTGTATGCTGTTAGACTGCAAAACATAACTGTAAGTTGGTGTATGTGTTGTGTTTGTATGTTTGCGTGTAATTATTGTTTTCGTGTGTTATGTCAGTGATGTAATACCAAAATTTTGAATTACTACGCATTTTTATTTTTGCATAAATAGTAAAATAATGCGCTGATTAAGAATGTTGATGAATGTCTGGACAAGTGGGGCGTTTTTTTTAACAATTTAATATAAAAAAAAAGACTTTTTCATTTCGTGTGATATCTCGTTTTCAGTACATTTTTGGGCAATTGTGCCCAAGGCATTTTTGTTTTCCATTAAATTACCTAAAAAATGAGATCTGTTCAAAGTCACTAAATGCTTTTGTTTAACAGCATAGAAAGGTCAAAGTTAAAAAGAGCGTTTTTTTTACTTTGAAAGGAACGTACGTAGAAGTTTGAACTTTCTGAAATTGTAGCTTGTGATACTAAAAAGTGCTATAAATTTCAGCTGGATCGGCTTTAAAGTTTTGAGATTATTAACGATCATTTTATTTTTTAAACTACTAAGACTATTCGGAGCAGCTTAGAAAATTCAAGAAACCATTTAAATTTATGAGCCCGTTGGAATTTTTTTAGAAATATCGATTTTATAACGACACTTTGAAGTACACTTTTTTTACGCAAGACATATGAAACATACATAATTATTTCTTTTTTTTAAATAACCGCTTTTTAATGTCTTATTAAATATAATAGATATTAAAAAGCGGTTATTTGAAAAATTTAAAAGAAATAATAATTTTTAATACGCCGCGTGACCCGTCTGCTCGTTTGCTCCCTATAGTATAAAAAAAAATGTGTTTTTCCTCCTTCAATAGATATGAAACTAATAATTCACGCTTGGAACACTTGAAAGCAGTAGTCATTATGAAAAAATCCGTAAAATATACGTAATAAATAAACGTCTGTTTAGTTACAACTACGAATTTCTGATAGCAACATAAATATATCAACTCTTTATAGATATCAACTCTTTATCTGGTATTTAACTGGTATTTATGAATATCTAGACTACCAAACAACATCAAATGTAAAGCACCGGGAGACATCGGTAACTGTCAAGTCTCGGTGAAATTAAAAAACCGCCTTTCTTTTCTCTTATTTTATTGTTATTTTTTTTTTACATGATATGATTACAATAGCAACACAAAACTTACAACCTCAGAGTTGTTTTAAAATCTACTTACAATAAGCTTTTTAGAAATGCATAATACTTTATATCTATTTCCATAAACTTTTACAAGCAATTAATTTGAATGTATTAAATCCATTAGACCTGAATTGGGAATTCATAAGAACCATAAACTGTGTCAAAAAAATATTTTAAATGTAATTTATGTAAAATTACTACATTTTAGTAAAGTTCAACTTATAAACTATTCAATAAACTTTATAAGGTCAGGTTTTGAGCTGTGGTGCATTATCTGAGGCACCGCCGATTGACGAATAAGAGAGTTGATGTCGATGATGATTCACTTGTTTACTTGGTTTAGAAGCTTTTATATATTATTAAATGTACCTCCTTCGATTTGTTTATGATTACGAGATGTATCGATTTGTATTTTTGTACCAAAAATACAAATCGATACATCTCGTAATCAAATTAATTGATCTAATGGTATGTTTAATTATACTTTATTGCCTTCTCCAAGAAGTTTTATCCATTAGACTTATAACATCGTGAAACATTACAAAAGAAAGTACTTATCAAAGTGATCATCATTCATGAACCGATATAAATACTGTTTTAAGTATTATATAGTCACACAACATATGTATGTAAAAGAATTAGGAACGATTCATAATAAACAGGATAGGTACGTGATTTAAACCACGGTACAAGTTACCACATGGACCCACCACATGGACGATTTACTTCTTCTCATGAACTCTATAGACTTTTTTCAACACTTCAAATATTTCTATTACATAGGTACCTAGAAACTCGTTAAAAAACATAATCCTTATTTTGACTTCGTAAAGTATTTTTAACCTGCACCTATTATATAATTTATTTTTTATTATATTATGTTCCTAGCAACCCGCCCCAGCTTCGCACGGGTACAAACTATGCACCTAAACCTTCCTCATGAAGTCTATTAGTGAAAACCGCATGAAAATCCGTTCAGTAGTTTTTCAGTTTATCGCGAACAGACAGACGCGGCGGGGGACTTTGTTTTATAATATGTAGTGATTTTTAACATATGCACTAGTGTTAGCTAGGGGTGGGTAGGTTACAACCTACTCACCACCTAGCTAATACTAGTGCATATGTTTGCCAAGTATGTTTGTTTCTTCTACTTAATTAAAAGAAGCAAGTTTATACTTTGCTTCTTTTAATTAAATGAAATTCAGATATTTATACAATAACAATAACAATGTGGCAAGAAGATACCATTCATAGTAGTATCATACAAACTCTTCTTTATAAAACAAACTACAGAATTGTATTCTTAGTAAAACAAAATACTCACATTCCTTCATTATCAATGAGAGAATAACATTCATTAGGTACTCTAATATAAATATTTCTAACCCATTTACATCTCACAGTCCGACAATAAACAAGTTTTTAGATAACATCATTTTGGTACTTACTTAGTTAGTGTAATGACTTGCCATTATTTTAAAATTAGTGTTAAAAGTGTAAGATGATCTTATGTTACCGCGTGTTAGTGCATCGCCAATAACAAGGCAAGTAATTAAACATCGTTTAAAAACAAGAAGTAATAAAATAACTACCTATGAATCTTTTGTATCAAGTTCAGGCATTTCGTGCATAATAAACTGATCGCCTTATCCCTTGAAAAGTTACCGATGCACAAAGAGTTCACATACAAAATCACGCACAAATAGTTTATGTACGTTAATACATACGAGGAATTGTCCTTAATAATATGATAAACAAAATGGCCTCACCTATTATAGTAATGAGTTTTAAATAACTAGTAAATATATGCTTGGTTGCCTCTTTAGACCTATAAAGAATTTAGTTCTACATAGACATCAAAACATAATCAGGAAATCCGAAAGCGTGTCATTTAAAATAATCTCGCTGACTCGTAAACATCTCGCGCCTGTTCCATACTCAAAAAATCTCTTCTTGGAAATTTTACAAAAGGATTGAGTTGAAACCATGTTGAAACTAATGCATGTTTCCGTTGTGGTGACATTATTTACAACACATCCAAACAAAATTTATTTATAATAAACACGGGAGCATCCATTAACATGTTCGGAATGTATGCAAAACACGCGTGTCTTCGACCGTTAGCTTTTTTCAAAACGAGACGCATATGAGTTCTTTCTGCATACGCATATGACTTCTTTATTTTTCGGATTTTCTGTATTACTAAGCATTTTAATTATTAAATCAATACAACGAGGAATGTAAATAGATGAGAAATGAGAATGTAAGTCACTCGCACTAAAGTGTTAATTAGAAGTAAAGGATTACTTAGAATGACTCAAGGAATATTTTTTGTTAAATTTGTATTTTCTAAGAACACTGTTTAGTCTGTGTCTAGTTATTGGTGTACAAAGGTCTTAGTGGGCTTTTATTTTCTATTTCTATTCTACCTTCTGAGATGCAGGATTCTTAGGTTCAATGGTACGAGCTGCTAAGCTCCCGGTTTAAAGGACATTCTGATTTAGTCCTGAGATACTGGTGCCGATTCTATTGTACACTCGACTAAACTAAAACCTGACTTAATTTCTTCATATGAAATCAACCTAGTGTTTTTCGTAATAAGGTCTATTTGTTACTAGCATCTATTTCTCAGCGCCTCTAAATTTTAATAAAACCTGTCAACGTATACTCAACTTTATTTCCACGCAGCGAGAGTTCATTTATTCAAACGCTGTATAATTGCCGTATAAAAACTTCTTCAAAACGAACAAGGATGACGTGTTTTTAATCTACACCTACGAAGATGCTTACTAAAAACACAGAGCAAAAGAGATGGCATTCAACGGATAGCGGCTCTCGCTACGTGGTATTAAAGTTTATTTAAGCGTATCAGACTTTAGTCGACAAATAAATTACTTATTTCGATAGCGATATATGTTACCTACTTGTTTCAATTTGAAATAAGATCTTGTTTCTAAGTGTACAAGGTTTACTTCTTATATGAAGAAAATTCAGTGAATTTTAATTTAGCGAGTGAAGTAACAGAATTGGGGCCACTGTTTTACGGACAAATAAATAATCAGTTTATAGGAAACAGAAATTATTTTTGACATTCACTGTGCCGTAACCGTTGAGATTATCATTCAGACAAGAAAATTTTAAAAGTATAATTACGAAAAACATTTGATATAATAGCAGCAGGAAGGTTTGGCACTCATAAATATGCAGTAGATATCGCACTGCTATTACGAGACTGTATCAACTCAAAATAGGGTAAATTTGAGATAATTCATTTTTCATACGTAAATATCAATTCCCTACGCTTCAATAAATATAAAATAATAATAATGAATTGTAATAAGCCAAATTTTTCAACAAAACAACTAAAAATAATTCATATTTTTTTTTTATTTATTCAGACAATGGAGTATTAACTCAAAAATTGGAAATAACTTGATAACCTGCAATATTTTAAATAGTTCATTAATACAGAAATCCCTTAATTTTATCAATAATCTACATACAGTTTTCACTTTTTATAATCTTTAACAGGAAGCGAGTAATCAGTTTTCTGTCGTTTCTGAAAAAAGCTTCATTTTGAGTTGATACACTCTTGTAATAGCAGTGCGATATGTTAATCGCGGGGGAAGAAATATTGAGACAGTTTGTTTAATTATTTAGTTAATTGAAACGGTGGAAAAGATTACCTTGTAATGTTGAGGGTGCCAGTTGGAGGCTTTGTTAGTAATCAATAGCGTTTTTTAAGCGGTAAACGACTGACAACGCAGATTAGTACAGTATCCATTATTCATTAATTACATGTAGATAATCGTAGTATAGATAAGTTTATGGGTTTTTTCGAGTTCCAAGTCTACTACCTCTAGTTGTTTCACACACATTACAGATCAGTCGTTAAAGCTGAACATCTTTAAGAAGGGTAATAATACGTTAAGGTTCACTTTATTGATCTGTAAAAGCCAAATCACTACGTAGTTCATATAAAATTGATCACTATTACATTTGAAATAGTTGTTCATTAGTGTTACGAGTGTTTCTAAACACCCGTGTATCCACTAACCATCATCAGGTGGGCTAAGACCTTGTTCGTTGTGTCGGAAAGGAGAGCCATCTTAAAGCAATCTTGAAATACTTTAAATGACTAGTGTAAAATGAAATACTTACGTTACACTTTCCTACTTTATTCATCTTTTATCGCATTAACCCTAACATCGCTAACATAAAACGTCGAAAAAAAAAAAAAGAAAGTCTGCGTGCGATTTTTTCTTCACGTCTTGTATCCACGAGCGTGACCCAGAGTTTTATCTTCGACATGGTCTGCTTCCCACCCCTCTATGCCATCCGGTTGTCCGCCTTCTTTATCGCTTCATAGAAATTCTGTTGTTTCCGCCGATTATTTCTTACGAGGTAACAAACTGGTTGTCCAGTGACCCTTAACATTCTAATGACCTATGCACCGTTCTATGGATAATGAACTTGATTGATTGCTACGATTTTTTATGGTTGTGAATGTTTCGAACTTCATTATAAAAGGAAACTGTTTTCCTAAACTACCTACTTTATAAACAGTATGGCCTAAATGTGATACGCATGTACGTTACAGGAATATTTATGAAATAATATTTGAATGTATGAAATATTATCTGCATTTAAATACTCTATTTATTCCATATTTGTTTGATAACTAGAAAATTTATCTAACTTACCTGAGAATGTTGAGAAAAATATGCCGGCAGTACCGCCCTCTGGTCATCTAGCCGAGAACATTGTACTCTTTCAAGAAGCTCGAATAGTTCGTGTTGAGCGCGAGCGCCTCCTGTCGACGTAGTTGTGGAGCTCCACGGCGCCGACACGTGCTGCCGCCTAGCGGACAAGTAAAGAAATATTATCTTCACGGTGTTTATGATATTTTAAAATTACTAAAGATGGCGCTGACATTGGTTTACCTGTTTTACACTAGATGGAGTTGTTTAATTGAAATATTTATATACATATTTATGAAATACATGAACAATACTATTCTGTGATAAAGTATTACAGAATATATTATGTAATAATATTTATTAAGTATACAATATTTAAAAGTGGGCACTTTTACTTAAGGCATTGAATGAATATACGTTCGATGTTTCATTTTTTTTTTGCTTTTCGCTGTCTACCGTTTGTATCATTTTACTAATCGTATATCATAAAAATTATCCTGCTTCGGCTGATACAATTTATGAGAAGAATAAAAAAAATGTCATTTGAGGAAAATAATTTGGTCATATAAGTAAAAAGCAAGTGGCCCTAAAAATAATTAAGTTACCAACAAATAAAAAAGGTAGTTATAGGTTTCTGAGCTTTGACCCGACGTGCAAATCTCAAATGCCACTTAAGTTGATGGGTCCACTTAAATCGAGGAGAGTAAATAAAAACTAAGTAAGTACTGAACGACAAGAAAATAAATAAACTAATAAGGCTGAATAATTTTATGTAGTCGTATAGATTTTGCTCCACTATCAATCACTGTCATGTTGTAAATTTTTATACGAAGGTCTTAAAAGGTTTGTGTGCAATAAAGCCTATTATAGAATCCTCGACAATAGAGCTCGTTACTGCGGGCGTCCATCTCAGGATTAACTTATGCAAAGATTTTCCTTTTTCTTTTTACAGAATAAACTTAGCTTGAAGCGTGACGTGAAGCTATCATAAATCGCTACGCTGGGAACATGGCTCAAATTCTTTGTTGCTTTTATGAATAAGAAAAAGAATAAATTTGATTACGTTGGTTGTGTCCAATATACGTGAATGTTCACTTTCTCCTACTAAGTAATATTAAGAGTGAAGATACATTGTTATCCTACAAATATTAGAAACTTTAAAGTTTGTAACGATGTATGGATGTTTGTTGCTCTTTCAGGTAAAAACTACTGAACATATTGCGATGAAACTTGGTATGTAGACAACTGGAGACCTGGATTAACACATAGGCTACTTTTTATCTCGATATTCCCATGGCACCGGGACTTACGCGAGTGAAACCGCCGGGCGCAGCTAGTGTTTCTATACAGCGATGTTTTTTATTAACTAGCTTTTTTATTTTTTTATTATTAGCTTTTATTTGTAACTTAAACTGTTAACTAAATCTTGGAAGTTAATTTTAACGTACTTCTAATTATTGTCGTAGTGAAACGAAACTGTATGTATATGTAGTTCGGATGACAACACTAAAATTTGGCATCTTGGAGCTGACCTAATGATTTGGCCAGGAGGTGGATGGTGGAACTCTTCAGTGACTATAGTAAACCCCTGATTTTGAACTCATTTGATTCGTTTTGACGAGTCCACCAGTTTGGGCTTGGTAACGAAGGAGCTAAGAAGCGGCTGGTATAACTTTCTTTATATTTGTTTTGCATTTAAAGCGTGTTCTTTTAGTTTTTCTAAACTATAACGTTTTACAGCACTAAGTATGTAAACGTAAGAATGTGCCCATAAACACTTGCAACACCTGGGCTGTTACTACTAGTACATTGCCCACCTTAAACCGTCCCCCCACGAGATTCTGGCAACAAAGCAGTTAATAGCAGTACAATACTGGTTCTGGTTAATCAACTCTCGTGTAGGTTATGTAAAACAAGCAGGCGGCTGCATTTCGAACCTAAATTTTATGTGGTCATTCGACACTTTTAAACATTGAGACGTTGATTCATTGAATTTATTCCCACTTCTTCGGTGCAAAATAGAAAAGTATACATAAGGTGATATAGGTAAACTAGAAAGATAACTTGAATAGTGGGGAAGCTATGTTTCGGCACATAAAGGCCGGCTCGACCGGAGTGATACCACGACCTCACAGAAAACCGAGAGCGAGTGAGGATACCGGAGGTCCTAACCACCCATCACCCTCCCTCCGCTTCCCCTACTCCCACCTTTAAGGCCGGCATCGCACCTGTGACTCTTGAAATGCACCTTGCATTTCAAGAGTCACAGGTGCGGTAAGTGACTACCGTCATCGGGGGTGAAGGTAGTTACTTACCATCAGGTGAACCGTCTACTGGTTTGCCACCTATCCCATAAAAAAAAGAACAAAACCCTTTAATTTTGTCGATATTAGTTCGGTATGCCTTAATATTCGAGATAGAATTTACTCCGGTCTTGCTTCAGCCAACCTGATCTTTTAGTTTTTTTATACCCCTACTAACAGGTCACTAAAATATCTAAATGGATTATTTTCAAGCCGAAAAAAGTTCTTTGGCATAGCGATACTGTCACTACACCTTACCCAACCATTTTCTCCTTGACCTTTCTCCAGAAGTGGAAGGAAATACATGGCAAGGCTTTTGCAACTTCTAAGTTTTTGCGATACAAGGACATTCTTCCTTTTAGGTTTTATATTAAAACTCCTTTCACTATAATGCAGCACATTTCATAATTTTTTTTTATTTATTCATTCCACGGCCTTATATATTACAACTAAATTAGCCAAACTGCGTAACAGTTTGTCGCCTTTTTAGACAAAAAACAAGTATTACTAAAGTGCTTCATTTATACTTATTAAAAAAACTATCGAGTTAATTTACGTCATGCAGTCCTTAAAAATGTTGACATACGTATATTTAAAAAGGCTCCTATGAATATGATTACTATGCCGCTTGTTACTATTACTATCTTAGATTATGGTCTGTGTTATGTATAGTCTAACGTATTTTGAGCGTGTACGTGATTTTGTATGAGTGGTTGGATGTGAGGATAATAAAGCGTAAGGAATGGATCAGCTACGGATCCGTATCCGTAATCCAATCGTTGTTTTGAGGATATCCAACAATTATCCTCAAAACACATTACCTGACCTTATGTCCGTACATAACGTCAGGTAATGTGTTTTAAGGATATTTTTACGATGGTTTTGTAGATTTTATACATACATTATAGACAATTAACTTGGAACGTAAATTATTTGTTGACTTGGATGCTATTTTGAAGGACAGTGTGTGATCGTGTTCTTTCACATAAATAGCTTCCTTTGGCACATACCTATATTATAGATAAGCGCATTGGGTACCGTCCTGGTGGTTTCACGTTCCATTTTAAGGTATCTAAAGTTTTTCATATTGCACAACTAAAATACATTTTTTTTTTTATGAACTGGTAATATTTTACACAGTCGAATAATGAGTACTACATATTCTAATTTTAATAGTTAAACGACACGAGACCAAAGGAAATAATATTCACAACTTGAATGGCGTGTAATATACGATGACAGCATAGAGTAAAAGTCAAGATAACCGGTTTTGCACAATTTACTGCTATTTAAAAAATATAAACAAAGATGGACGCGACAATGACCCCCATCTGTTGTCTGACAGCGGAACTATATGCAAGTAATAATGGATCGGGCGTAGGGGCAGTTGGACTCTGTGATTTATGGCACAATTAACTGACCATTCTCTGCGCCCTTCGAATCAGTCCCTAGAACCAAGATAATGGTTTTCCAAATTAAATCTCTCCCCTACATTAAATCGTTGCCATAACCGGTATTCACCGACTCAATCAACGAATATTTGTTTTTGGACTTAGCCTAATTTCCCCGTGTTGAAGGGTACTTTTGTAGTCTGATGTGTAATAAATTTGATTGGCAGATGTTACTGGCTGATAATAAATAATTGTTGTTTTTCAATTTGCTGTCTAAACTGAATATATTATGTTATTATACTTACACGGTAAAAAGAAACACTTTTTTCTACAAAATAAAAAAAAACGGCTGCTTGCCTAATCTCTCTATTGTTTATATAACAGATATAGTGTATACAGAATAAACTAATATTATAAAGGTGAAAGTAACTGTTGCCCATATGGCTGTGTGTCAGTTCACATTTAGACTGACGTCGTATTCGTAAAACTTAGTGGAGGTCATAAATTGAACCCTCGGCAACGTCTTATCGTGGCAATACCCTACCTTTGATCCATATGAGACTCGTCCTCACATATGTATAATAAGGCTACGTAAATAAAAGCCACCATAAAGCCCTCAACATTTTTAGAAATAACACAACAAACAAAGAAACCAGCTCTTCAACTTGTTTGAACAAAACAACAAATGAGAGGTGGAAACTAGGTGTCAGGTGAAATTGTTGGATAAATTTATTACGGAGCGTCAAGCGGCTTTGCTTCGTTCTTTGACCACTGTAGCAAACTTACCTGTTTGCAGTCAATTAAGTACTACACATAAAGTGACAAGGATATTTTGGCTCCAGAATGTAGGTGACATTGACAGGGGAGGCACAAGTGTGTCTTTATTGTTACCTGTTTTTTAAATCTCCGGTATGTACATTTAAAGCGCGAATTGCGATTTTTTTTTTACTAGTAAAAGATTGATCATTAATCTAGCCTTTTATCAATTACTTGGAGATCAGGTAAGATATTTCTGCCTACATTTTTGAAACGGTGTGACCAATAAGGGTTAAAAAGTGTTAAAACGTATCGTACGTAACGTATCTTGCAACGCTGAAATGTCGGTACACATTTTAGCCTCGACACAGATAATATAATACTATACTAGCCTCGATTAAAAATTTAAAAATATTAAATTCTTTGTTGCCGCATAGCACTAAGTAGCTACAATATTGTGAGCACCTGCAGGCTAAGGTACTTACAGACAGGTGCTATACATATCTGCAAATAGATTTATACAATAGATTTATACGAGGACGTTTGGCTGGTTGGAGGGCTTAAGTTGTAACAGAATGAAACAAAGAAGGTAGGACACCGCAAATTTGTATTCGAATTTAAAACGCCGGCTTGGGAAGTTTATCCACCATACAGTAGATAAGTAGGCAGCGATACTACCATAGTGGTGTTATTTATTCTGATAGTAAGTCGGCTTGACATAGCTTCGTAGTCCCCGTAGAGATTGGCTTGGCCTAATACAAGTAACACCATTGCTGCAACGCATCAAGTGGGGTATGTCCTTGTTAGTTGTAAGAAGAAGTCTAAATAGGCTCTGTAATAAGGGCGGATTCTGTGCAAAAACTCCATAAAACTTGGAGTATGGGTATATATTTATCCGTATGATTCAGCCATGGGCACACGTGTTCGTAAGCAGTAATTGTATTCAGTTGGAACAATTTAAACTCGCCCGCCGCACGTCTGTCGTTTCATATAAATACAATATGTATTCCGATCTGTAAGCGGGTTTATGTCAATCATTTTGTTACGTGTGACCTAAAAAACGCCACTAAGATCTTAAAAAAAATATATTTTACAGGTATCGACGGAACAATCTTTATAGGTACACTAATTAACTATATTATTATTATATATATAAATATGTATATTACAACTTAAATATATATTTAGCACAGGAAAAGGATCAGAGAGCAGGCAACTACAAAAAACTAAAAATGCAGAATTTTTAATTGACTGAGAAAGAGAGAATAAAAATGTCTATTACAGTTATTGACCTAAATATATTAATTTTAAGAGTTCTTGAACCAAAAGTCTCTTTGAGGATTCTATTGACCTAGTATTTTTTTTAAATAACTCTTAAAGCATTCAGATAATGTAGAAATAACGGTGCTTCTTCATACAAGATTGCTTCGTTTAGGAGACCTCAATAAGACAATAATTCACACGCAGAGAACAGATGTACGAGATGATACAATTAACTTGATTTATACGGCGGATATGACATATTGCTCATTTCACGGTCTCGGCCAACTGTGTTTTTCTACTTTTTTATAATACCCATGAGAAAGTGTTTCGATGGGATAAAGATAAGATAACTATGTTATATTGTTTCCTTTAAAATAAATCCTAGATAAGTGTTATCAGGTCACAAGCAAAGCTTGAAACGTGAATACATTTAAAACAACATCATATGAGAGAGGGGAAAGAGAGAGAGAGAGAGATAGAGTTTATGGCATTTATTAGGTTTCGAGCCTATTGCTATATGTATATAAAATTTTAAACTCCAGAATTGCAACAAGTATTTCTTGGACGAATTATCAGTTAAACCCAAAGTCGCCTAATTTAACAATCCAACCATAGACCGACACACTTTTAATATTACTAATAAAAGCTAGCATTTAATATATTCTAAATATTATACCAATAACTCAAGCTTAATAGCTTTATGGCAGCAAGAGAAAACCACAATACGTCATTACATAGATAATGATATAGAGTAAGGAGTAATGTCCAGCAAAATAAGGGCAAAAAATCGGGTTCGTGCAAGTTTTTTTTTCTGGCTACTTAGCCAAGCAAACACATTTTTTTACAGTCAAGAATTTGCTGTGTATTTATGCAAAATCTTACAGTTTTATGTACAAAAAGCGATAAACGTTATTTATTCGAGTATTTATGTATATTGTTCTCTGTATATATGCAGATTTATGTTTTTTTTTTTTAATATGGTATTGGGGGCAAACGAGCAGACGGGTCACCTGATGGTAAATGACTACCGCCGCCCATGGGCACCTGTAACTCAAGAGTCACAACTGCGTTGCCGCCCTTTAAGGTGGGAGTAGGAGATGAGGGGGAGGGGGGGAAGAGTGGGAAGAGAGGAAAGGGGGAGAGGGGAAGGATGGGAATAGGGGAGAGGGAAGGGTTAGGGCCTCCGGTAACCTCACTTACGCGAAAAGCAATGCAAGCATTGTTTCACTGCCGGTTTTCTGTGGTATCGAGCGGATGTGAAAACATGTGTGTAATATATAATATGATTATATTATTTTTAATCAACTATACACTGCAACTTCTCTTGCCATACATAAACTCTCTTTCCATCCAATGGTTGCCTGGAAGAGATCGCAGAACGCGATAATTCCGCCAATTGTACAAGGTTTATAGTTTGTAAGATTATGTATATGCAGTCTTGTATAATTTCGTAAAAGGTAATCTATCGAAGCGTACGAGTTTAGTGTACGTTATGGTTTTGCTTTATGATATTTTGGCAAGTTGTTTTTTAGGTTATTTGATGTTTTGTCACCGGCCACACTGTCGGCCAGTTTGTCGTGTTCATCATCTACCTGCCCTTTGCCCAATAGTCATTGGGGTTGGCGCAATGTGTAACATTGCAAAGGATTTTGGCTGGTGTCTTTTATAGCCCGTCGCCTGCCTGACGCCAACCCTTCTTGGGCATGTGTCGTTTTGAGACGAAAAAGACGCAAGAATGTAAATTTGTGTAAAGAAAAATGGGTAGGGAGAGGAACTTAGGTAGGATACCGCAAGCCTCGAATGAGGAACGGGACTGATTGAGGCCGGGGTCGCGTACCCGAAAGTCCTGTATTTCCTGTGACTGGAGAGGCTACTAGGACAGGAACACCCGCTGGCCAATTGTCGTGTACCTACGTCTCTAAATCCTATATGCTATAAAAGTTTTTACATTCTGTTCTTCAATCTAAAACAAAAGCCAATCTAATTTACGTTTGCGTTAAGATAAAGCCTGCCTATTCAAATGTTGTTGCCAAATTAAATAAGACTCCACCAAATATCCGACTTTGGGAGCAAATTGTCAAATGTAATTTATTACCACCGAGCTTACTCGGCATAACGTTTTATATTGTGTCTACCTGTTTTTCTTTGTTAGTAATGGCTATGGCAAATATGCAAAAATATATACGTACATAGGTATGTATATCTCATTTTGTTGTTACTGTTTTCATTATAGGTTTGTTTTAAAATGAAAAGTCAGCTAAGAAATGCCATCTCTTTCCCAACCCACAGATGTCAAAACCAAAACCACATCCAAATTAAATATGTATGTTTTTCTAGTAGTCGAAGTACTTAGCAAATAAATGGAACTAAATTTGCTTTGTAAGTACGGACAGTTTTAATAAAAATCTCTTTATCGACAGGTATTACAGCATTTACAAGAAACATGTCAATTATAATGACTTGGTAAATGTTGCTCTAACTTGTCTCTTCAAGAAGGCACTACAATCACTACATGGTATCAGCGGGAAAGTCCATTTTTGTTCGTTCCTTAAGTCCTTTTTATCAATATAATTATAACTTTATACTGTCCATAATTTCATTCAACTAGTGTAAACTCGAAAACTAGTAAATCGTATTATAAAGTTATATTTTATGTAGTGTGGGAAGCAATAAAAGCTTTATCTCTAGTCTTTATCTTAGCAAAGAGGTTTAACGTGAACTAGATTGGCTTGGACATTAATTTGGATTTTATCGGAAAGCATTTACAGCGTCCATACCGTTTTAACATGGAGTTTATAATAAGATACTTTGGCATGCGATAATCATCTCTATATAGCAACCTAGCGAAATGAACTGTCGGGCAAAATACTACTTTTCCTTAATTATATAGAAAATGTACTGTACGTAAGTGACAATTACATATTTCACACGACTTTGTTGGCTAATAAGAATAAGTACATTGGCCACTTGATGTTAGCGGTGATCGTAAATAATCTGAAACGGGTGGTGTTGCGCGTAAACTTACGCCTTGCCAATCCTATCCCCTTCGTTTGAAGCTATTATGACTCTAGTCACTACTAGAAAGGTCTACTAGCGTGTACCTTGGTAGGCCTACAGAGAACAGACTACTTATTTACTACTGTTTGTTATAAAATAGAGATACTGGACCAGTCGGGCAGCTAAAATTCATCCAAATCTGTTCCTTCATCAGTATCATCTTATTTCTAAAATTGTATTATTACTATTTCTTTAAACAGTACAATGGCATACATTGCAAGGAATGTCACATACAATAAATAAAAAACGAAAGCATTATATTACGTATATTGTTTTAGGCGAGGTGACCACAGTTTGGTATTTCAGATTACCATACATACATGTACATAAAAAGATAGAAATGTATTTCAAAACTCAAGTTCACTAATCCCTCAACGAATTTGACACATCGCCAACTGTCAATACAAACTACAAGAATAAACTTTGTTTTTATTGAATTTATTTTATTAGCGAAGTTTTTCGACGCAAACAAAATCTGTTGACATAGTACATATACATTTATACATATGTATCTATTGATAAAAAGGAGGTAAATATACATATGTCTATAGGTATTTCATTACTGGTCTAGACCGGACCTAGAATTAGTCTTAATATAACAACAACTCAATTTGAGATGTACGTAAACATGGCTTATGCCTTGACCTTGCCGTCATCGATGCGTTACTAACCCTGTAGACAGACATGTAAATACTACTTTACATGTAACATTGTAAATAGCATAATTTTCAAGGTAAATTGTCATATAAAGTTACATGCCGCCATTGTTACGTATAGACACAGAATTAGACAGCACACGTATTTGTAAAGAATAAAAAACTACTGCATGCGCCTATAAAAGTATACACCACCAAATTAGCATGAAGTGAATTTGGCTCTAAGTCTCTCACGGTTAAAATCCGTACAGAACTGCAGACTTCTTGCAAATGATCAACATAACCAATAATTCTCGATTCCCAACAAAACATAAAAACAAAATTGAGGTTAGAAAATAAGGTATATCTACACAACCTGATCAAATTACCATATCTGAATAGGTTTTAAGGTGCAATCTGGGAATCTAGCACCACTGCGTCGAGTCAGTGAGTGCCACTTTAATAATTTTGCAGATCACGCTACGGCACGTAAGGACTCTTTCACAAGCACAATTCAGGGTTACGGAATTGACTCTTACACAAGCACCACTCCGGGGTACGGAGTTGCAAATAATAGTATTTCACTACAATGAAAATATAGATTAAAATAGTGTTAGTCTAACAGTAAACACACACACCCCCACGCTTTTACGCGATATTTGACATATTTGACTGAAACTTGTTAAATACCCTATTGCTGCACACCACTGATACCACATCGCACCGCAGATCATTGCTGTGGTTGCGGTTTGATATTTAAGTCCGAAGTCTTACACAGATAACGGGTTTTCCAACAATCTCATGTAATGTAACTTTAGCGAAAATTAAAAATATCTTTACGTGCCGTTACCGTGCAAAATTACAGATTGCCGTTCTGTGTGGTGTATTTTGTGTTTATGTAAAAGGAAGACTGCACTCGAGATCTGATATGATCTGACTTCTTGACACAATATCTATAAAGTAACTCTTATATTGTGACAACTTACTCGTTGAGTCATATATAGCAGTATTGTAACAAATAAATGATGTAGACTAGCCTTTAAAGTTACCTCTCTTAAAAAAACACGCAAAGGCGTGTTATTCTAAAAGTCTCTCAGAATATTTGCAACAGTAATCAACACAGATCTGTTCTAAGAACAACAAGCTCGGAGCTATGGTTCGGAATAAAATATTTTAAACATAAACAGTGCTACCTAACGGGTGCTCGTTCGACGATTTATGATACTGATAGCCCTCAGAGTGCTGCCTCAAGGCGTGCTCTCATTAGCCAAGGGAATTATGACTTGACCCTTGGAAGGTTACATAACGCTAATAATAAAACGTTGTCAGGAACCTTTACCTGGTGAACGTCCTTTAACCAGATCACATGCTAGTCTCTTTATACTTGTACTAAAATGTCGAAGAATTTATGGGTAAATGTTCATTAAGACATACTAAAGCCTTCCATATACTACCTACTATAGCGCTAAGATTCACAGATTAGAAGTAGTGACAAAGTGCAAGACATTAAATCTTACGTCTCAGTATCATCTCTTTCTAAAAAACTAGACGAGTTTACATTAACCAGTCGAGGCACAGATAAGATAATAGTTACTTTGTAAGTCGAGGATGTATAAGTCACAGTTCAAAAAACTATTAATAAATAAATGTTATTATAGCGTTAAGGAGTATTTAAATGACAATAATTTCATTTTATAATTTATTTAATTTGACATCTTTTTAATTTATTTTAAAAGTTTTGTTATACATCTTTTTTGCTTTTAATACATAATTTAATTTTGTTATTATATTAGCTTTTATGTTTTGCTTTTTCTGCATAATTTAATGGTAGAATGTAAATGGGACTACTTAAATTTAAGACCATCTCCTGTACACCTACGTTCTAGTAAATAAACTGATTGATTGATTGCGATTTGCCACCAGTACCGAAGGATATTGCATGTTTCTCTTCGTAAAATAGTAATGTGGGTACTGTTACAATTTTTTGGTTGCGTTTGTTCCCGGTTAATTAAAAAAGAAAGGAAGATCATAATATAAACATAGCTTATATTGGTCAGGTAACGCGTTATATATACTCGATAAATATCATCGATTCTCTCCATACACTAACTAACAGCATCTTCGACGGTTAAAAGTGGCAAACTAAAACACGAATGGAGAGAGTCGACGATGCTCTTAGAACACGTTAAACAATTAAAAACTTACACGAGTACAAGTTCAAGATAGGCGGTCAAGGTCTGACGGGGTTTAAAGGAATCTTCTACGTCAATTCTCTGGCAATAGGAACCCGACGTGCTACGTCACCGTTAGGTTTCCCCCGTCCTTGTTACATTTGTGGAACCCCCCCTTCCCTGGTGTGACGTCACATATTTTGCAATTTTACACCCAGAACTGAAAAGAGCAGTTCTAATTTTTTTTTCTTTAGTTAAAGCGTAACAGCTTGTGTGACGTCACGAAGCTTATGACCCCCCCTTGTCACACTACGTTGTCTACACCCTTAACATGTGACGTAATTTATGGATGGCCCCTGACATTAAAATGTAGACTTTAAGATCACATCTCTTCAGATTGTGTTACAAGATCTATGTCGATCACATGCGCGTGCCCGTGACCGATGATACATGATATAGTTGTTGACTACACCGATACGCTACATGCATCGGTCGATGGAAGCAAGTATTTAAAAACAATGACTAGTACGTTACGTGATTTCCTTTCTTATTCTACTGGTCTCTATTTGCTACTACGTGCGTAGTGCTGTCTAAGGTCTTCCGTAAGGTTGGTTTGGACCTGAGGGACCAATCAGGGCGGCTCCAATTAAAACGTAATCTGCTGTGCCCTATCCCTGTGAGTTAAAAGTAGCCCTCACAATACTCTCGTCATATCAAAATAATAGCAATGTCACTAGACTAGACTAATGTGCACCACAAGTTACCTATTACTATACAGTATAGTCCATCAAAGGTTGGTAAGAGATCGCAGACTGCGATAAGACCGCCCATTATATGCTACTTAACATTGTATGTTGTATGTATCCTATTTTTGGTGTACAATAAAGTATACTCTATCTATCTATCTATATATCTATCACTAGTGTCACAACAGACGTTTCAAACCCAGCGCAATCAAATCTCCTTATTACTTTTAAATCTTATATTTTAAATATTATCCTATATGTGTGTATAAATAAAAATTAAATGCTGTACTATGGTGTACACATCACTTGAGACTTGAGAGTGGCAGTCACAAAAATTTAGAAAATTTTTAAATACTGAAAGTGCTTTATTCATAGGAATCTGAAACAAATGTATATAAAATCGATAGGACAACACAGGTCAAACTAAGGACAAATTAATCAGATTATTTTCTTCTGGGCTGCTGGTTGCTAAAGTAATGTTTAACGAGCATAGCAAGTGCTATTTAAGATTACCATCTTAGGTCCAAAAAGAATCGATTCCTACCAGTTCCTGTGTTTTTATTACATTCATCAGACTATTAAGCGAGAAACGACAGTCCATTAACATGCGAATTAAGAAATTTGTTTTTTGGCAAAGAATGAATGACATAATTATGTAGATAGGAATGATATAATATTCAAAGAGATTCTACAAAGCGAGCAAAACATCAAAACGGTTGATTCTATATTCAATGTGATATATAGGTTTAGTGACGAAAGCGAAACTAAAGTCAAACGAATGCAATAAACAAACAGACATTCTAAATAATGTAAGAAAATGCAAGAAATAAAATATTTTAATTTGTTAGCCTATTAAAGCTTGCAATACATCAAATTACTATTAGATATATATAATATACATATATGGAAAGAAGGGTATACATATAAAATAACTGTATCTATAAACAAGATGAACAGCTCTTTCAAATATCCTCTCAAGGCGTTCTTTAAGGTTTAGTAGTATTTAATGGTTTTGCCAGCTTAGGGGTACTGTTCTTCTTTTGTAGCAGACCTTTACTTAAATAAAGGTCCGCCTAGTATATAAACATGTATTTCGAATAACATATTCCATTGCCTAGCTATACTAAGCCTATGGAAAATTAAAAAAAAAACTTAATGCTAATTAAAGGTAGATAAAAAAAAACTGAGAGAATAAAGCTGCATCGGTACACGCCTCAATGACAGACAACACTTGTCAGTACAAAAGCCTTATAAAAAGTGTCTGGCAAATGTGTGAAACAAAAGAGGTAGCCTCCAACCCTCACAGATGGGGGAATTTAGAGGAGACGTCTACAAGTATAAAAAACTGTCTACATAGATGCGTAGAACTTTGGAATTTTTACTAGGAAAATAACTTGAATTTTGGATAACGTATTTAAAAACGTAGTTTGTTATTACACTTTCGGTATATTATAAAAATAAGACAAACGCCTTGTCTGTCCAGACCCCTTTTTTAGGAAAATGAGTAGGTATTAGGTTGGAATTAAAATTAAATAGGTACGTCAAATAAAAAATTGACGTTTATGCTCCATATTTTGAGGTAAATCAAAACAAAACAGGTGAGTTACCGTTGAACGTGGACGTAGATTCTGCTTCTTGCCTTTTATGTGCTGTATATTCATATGCAACGATGTTAGTCTTACATCAGATGTAAAGGAAAAAGAAATAGAAAATCGTTAACTTCTACTTTTTCCTATTTCCCAAACTATAAACCTTCATTAGTAGTTGGGAAATTGACCGCAATATTATATCTAATATTCAAAATATATTTGTTAATTATTATTGGTCGTTCAAAATTGGCGTATTTGTTATTCATTTATCACACGCAACAACGAATCGATGTGCTGTTTTATTTACGTTAAATATTACATACAGTTTAGGCAATATAACCACTGATATCGCATATACATTAACTGAAAATAACACACTTTAAAAATTGGTATTATTTCATTACGAATTATACTTGAATTTATCTTGGCTTACCAAAGCCAAGCAACACTATTTCAAATGGCGAAGTATTAAAATCTGCCGACCTACCATGGCCCCACACCTGTGTATAATTAGTAACTTATAATAACATGTTCAACTACAGGTAGGTATACGTTTACATAAATTAAAAATTGATCTGAATTGATTGAATTTTTTATCAATAAGCTCTTGTAATCTTTGATCTGTTCCGAACTAATAAACGACACTCAACTCTGTAAGAAACTTGAGCTATTTCAGTCGATGACAGATGATGACTACACAAGTTTTGCCGTTCAAATCTTTAGAGAATTAGTGGACTATTGTCAAAAGACGCTATTTCACATGATACAACTTTATAGTCTAATGAAATGTATTGCGTAATGTGAATTTTTTGTTTTAATAGAAAGTTCTGGTTTTTCTTTATTTATTTTTTTAAGTAAAAGTCAGAGAAATCGAAACCACTTGAAATATCCTTCGTTTTGTTCGTTTTTAGGGTTCCGTACGTCATACGTACGTATAGGATCACTTGTGCGTTTATCTGTCCGTCTGTCAGAGACAGCCAAATTTGCTTCAAATATACTGGACCGATTAACTTGACCTGATTGAATACATTGGTACACATATCACCTTCTGTGTGCAACTTCTGTACGTAAATAAATGAATATTGAATATGCGAGTCACTTTTGAGACTAAATATACTGTAAATAGTTCTTTACTTGTAGGTAGATTACAGAAAAACCTATAACACGTCTCTATGGTCTTAAAACAACGTGGTAAATCTCTATATTGTGTACAAACTTACATTTACAATCGGAGTGTATGGGACAACATGCTCTTCAACCACAATGTTAAGTTTGTTTAAAAGAACATGGTAGATACATACATTATATATTCATCATACGGGAGGGTTCCGTTCACTTGGCCGGTTTTTCTAAACCCAACTAATATCTTTTATTACAGCCTGTTTTAGCACGTTTTTATTAGCATCACTTAAATTGCCGACGCCGGATAAGCTCTTCAAAAATCAACACATGTGTGAAACACAAAAATCAATCAACACAACACATGTGTGAAATAGAGATTCTTGCCCGGACAACTTAAAAAAAAACGCCGATTCCAATTTTTTTATTAAATTAAACAGCTTGTTCGTCTAATAATTATAAGTTGCCCCCGCCACAGAGTGTCCGCCACAGAGGGTTTTCCCACACTTTTTGAAAACCCCGCCCGGCCGCTCCTCGGACGCCCTCTAAACTAGGACAAATCCGGGGAAACCCGGACGGATGGCAGCCCTACTTATACCTAACTATGTAAAGAAATCATGGAAATCAATTTTAACTTCTTATAATTGTGTCGAAATGAAACTTTGTATATATATATATATATAGTTTGGATGATAATACTATTATATAATAGTGGATAGTGGAACTCTTCAGTGGCTACTAGTAACCCCTAGTTTGGACTCATATGATTCGATTTGACGAGTCCAACAGCTTGGGCTTCTGATGATGAAACATGGAAGTGAATAGTGTAACTCTACTCTATACTACTTTTTAATTCGGTTCGACATAAAAGATAGTTTTTTTTTTCTTTTACTCACCTACATTATTATTATTTTCTCTGTTGGATAACGTTACATAAGGAAACGAACAGGGATAACACCGTTGGATAAATATTATCCATAGACGTACAGCGACTACAAAGAAATAAAATATTACTCAATTAGAAGACAAAAAGCTTGAACCTTAAGCTAATTAAATAGGTTTATTATTACGGAATAAGACTAACATCCATGAATCAAAAAAATTTAAAACTTATCAATACAAAAATCAAAAGTAGAATAAATCTAAAATTACCAAAATATACTAAAGCAAGTACTTTTTTTTTAATTAAAGAATACTAGTAACGTGGGTCACACATTACTAGTATTCTCGTTAACCCCTCCAGCTAAGCTAAATGCTTGTGTTAGGAGCGGGTTCACGTCGGTAGCGTGGGGTTCGAACCCGCAACTACTTATTATGCGGCTTATTATTAAGCTTTCAATATGGTTTCAAAGTCCTATATTTTATAGTGTTTTTAAAGTTTTTAATTATAATGGCTTTAGATATTAGTAAAGGCGAAAACACATACCCAAAGATTTGCAGATATTAGGAAATGTTGGAATGTTTTACCATCGGAGTTTCCACCGGTTAGTAAAATTGTTTGGTTTTCCATTGTTTGGAATATTATTATCTAAGGTCCTATTGATTTATGTAATAATTTTGATATATCTTCGCTTCAACGTTTTATGATCACTGTACAATGTCCAAAGGTTCTAATATTTTAATAAAGTGACTATAAAGTACTTTAAATCAGATCAACATAAACAAGAATACCCGCTGCTCTGCTAGGTACACAAGAACTATCGATAAAGTGCGATAACAATTTATCTGCTACTTGCACAATAAATCGTGTGCATGAGAGGGTTAGCTTATTGAAACATTTCTAGGCGAGGCGAGACCATAAGCTATGCAGTTACCGGTTAACTTTGAAGATAGCCGCCATTGATTTGTAATAATAATAAATGTTTGAAGTTTTTTTTAAATATTGACGCTCATCGTATATCGTATATGCTATATGTTATATCATACTTAGTAGGTAATAGCCAAGAATATGAAAAATATACGAAACTCTTAGTTACACTCGGTCTACTAGAAGAAGTATTAGACTGAGTGTGAGCAACGACAATAGTAGGTAATAGCCAAAAATATGAAATACTAGCAGCGCCCCGCGGTTTCACCCGCGTAAGTCCTGATCCCGTGAGAATATCGGAATAAAAAGGTAGACTATATGTTAATCCAGGTCTTCAGCTATCTACATACCAAGTTTCATCGCAATCGGTGCAGTAGTTTTGGCGTGAAAGAGTAACAAACATCCATACATCCTTACATCCACACCTCCATACATCCTCACAAACTTTCACGTTTATAATATTAGTAGGATGTACGAAACTCTTAGTCACACTCGGTCGACTAGAAGAAGTAGTCGACCGAGTGTGAGCGACGAGCATAGTAGGTAATAGCCAAGAACACAAAATATGTACTAAACTCTTAGTCACACTTGGTCGACTAAAAGAAGGAGTCGACCGAGTGTGTGACTAAGAGTTTCCAGTTATTTAAGTAAGGTTGAAAAATCTTGATTCATAATTGACATTATTTCTGAACGGATAACACCGAGTCTAAATAATATCATACCTTCACGAACTCAAAATACTGAAAATTCATTTCAAATCAGTTTTATTGTAAATCGCATTCCGATTGAAAAAGCTCAATTGCATTACGAACGTCGGAATTGCAGTCAAAATTACACTGTTTTCATCTTCCAGTAAGTATTCCAATTTTACGAACATAGTTATTTGCGTTAAGTAATATTATTGTATTAAATTATGGGGAACCACCATTTACTGAATAAAATTTCAATATGAACTCGATAAGTTTCCATTAACATAAAATCCTGTATAATTCGTATAAATAAGTTTACTTTCCTAGATTGTCTGTTGTCCAAGTAAGTTTTTAAAATACGTTTTGCAAAGAAAACGGAGTATTCTACATATATAAGTAATATGTACTATTGCTCTAGTTATACGTAAACGCATTCGACATAATGTACATATTATTATCGGCGAAAGTTTTGGGGGCGGAGTAACCACTCTTTCACGCAAAAACAGCGAAACGGATCTGGATAAAATTTGACACAGAGATAGATTATAGTCTGGAATAACATTTTCCGGGATAAAAAGCATATGTGCATTTGCTTTTTATCCCGGGAAATGTACGGTTAGATAGTGGGATAGATTTCACCAAACTTTCCATGCGAATGAAGTAGCGGGCAACGGCTAGTATTATTATTAATATTATATATAAGACTGTGAGTTTGTTTATTTGTTATGCGTTCACACCTGAACTAATCAAGCGATCATTGAATTTTCCATACACGTTGTCAGGGGTACAGAAAAAGCCATTGGGCATCTTTAATCCAGAAAAAAGTACTGTTCGCAAGGGAAACCTGAATTGATTGACAAAATCTACATTAACGCAAGCGAAACCGCAGTCAAAAGCTAGTTAGTAGCTATACCTATATTTGAAAAAGGTACACTTACTTAAGCAACCGAAAGGGCATGATTCCAGCATGCAGATCAAAAGGAATTTTTGAAAAACATCGATCGAATTTATGACCGTTTGAATTTTCAGGTATTTTAACTCCGTTTCTCATAAAAGCTGGTGGAACGTTTAA
The DNA here is from genome assembly GCA_949752705.1 of Callimorpha dominula. NCBI lineage: Eukaryota > Metazoa > Arthropoda > Insecta > Lepidoptera > Erebidae > Callimorpha > Callimorpha dominula. The sequence continues at coordinate 12,600,005 of OX457007.1, forward strand.
AGTTACAAGATTTTAAATCACACATATTTTCTTATTCTGGAACTATTCACTCAGTTTTTGAGAAAATCCATAAAAACGAACTTAAAAAGATTCTACCTACTTTTACGAAAAACGGAGGCAAAAATACCTGGAAATTCAAAGGTTTTTTTCAAATGTGTTATTTTAACTGCATGCTAGTCATCATTCGGTTCCTTTTTCAAATACACTCTGTATATGTAATGTATGTATGTAACTCTCAAGACGTCTTCGTAAGACGTCTTGAGAGTTCATTAGTTATAATGTGTGTGGTGGATCTCAAGAATGAAAGAAAGTATAAGAACAATGACGATTACCCAAACTAATATCTTGTTTCGTGACTGGCCTGTTGGTCTAGTGATTAGTGACCCTGACTGCTGAGCCCTCTGGCTTCGTCGTGGGTTCGATTCCCACCCAGTACAAATAATTATGTTATTTGCATAATCGTTTGTTCTGTGTCTGGGTTTAATTTATCTATAATATATATATATATATATATATATATATATATATATATATATATATATATATATATATATATATATATATATATATTTAGAAATATATAAGTATGTTTTTCAGCAGTCTGGTTACCATAGTACAGGCTCTGCCTAGTTTCGGATCAGACGGCCGTATGTGAGATGTGTGAAGTTATTATTATATATACAAGCACGCTAAAATGTATTTTTTTTATCCAGTGTCTACCTAAAGTTAAGATCATTTTAATCAGAGTTACTCCAGTAGATAGGTATGTACATGTTTAATAAAAACATCAAACATCAAAAATAGACTTTCCAACACTAAATCAAATGCTAAACGTGCTATTTATAAACAGATCTCTATTATTCGCTTTAAATACAGTATACATATTAAACGCTAATTACACTGCTATATAGGAAAAAGCATAATAAAACTAGAAAATAGAATAATAATAATGGGTGTTAATTATAGGCCTAAGAGCATGTAAAACATTTTTCAAAAGCGAAAGCCCTAATCACAAGTATTCAAACACCGTAGTACTTATTATGTGTATAATCGGGTATTATCGTCTATAATCGGGTGCTCGTATGCAGGTGCGCCGGCGCCGTTACTTGGTGGCATTTTAATGTGCGCACGCGTCGGTAACACATTGCAAATTGACGGCTTACGTCTATCCACACCGTTTCAAATGGGAACGTGTGTTTGTTTGTTTGGGATGAACAATGAAAGTTTAAAGGTCTTTTAAAGATACAATATTTATTTAAATTATTTAATAAGTAAAAAAAGTGCTCCTTTTTACTGTGCCAGTTAAAATGTAAGTAGGTGCATGCTAAATAGACAGCTGTTTGAGAGCTGCTGTTAGAAACGTTAATTGTAATGTCACTGTCACTTCATTATTTTTTACACACACACACATTTCCTAATTATGTGTGCGTTCCAATATACACTGAGAGCACTGTAAGGTATGACGTCAATTCAGTATACTGCGAAGCCGTTCCTTTATAGATAGCTATACTGGTTAATGTTCATAACGGAACGCAGTCCAGTATACTGTCAGTTGTCAAATAATAAAAGTGACAGTGTGACAGCCATGTGACAGCACTCAGAGCACCTTACCTCGAAAACTCCAGTGCTCACAGTACAAAAATGGCGACCATTATGACGTCATATATGTCCCTACGATACTGCGGCAGTATACTTTCAGTCTATAACGGAACGAATTTCTCCCCAGTACGAGCACTGAACAGTGCTCTCAGTGTATTACGGAACATACCCTATATTATACTAGCCAGAGTTATAAGACCTAAGGAAAAGTTCTCATTACTTTTTCTATTTATGAAGTTTCTTTGTTAATTTAAGCGATATACCTTTGCATGTATACGTACTTTCAATGTGTTTTAAATTAGATCATGAATCATAATTTGTCTCCACAATTAATATGATAAGCTTTAGAACGTTAAATAACTTGTCTTCTTTTTAAAGGTTAGAGTCTCCTTGATATAAATGGTATTGGTGAACATTTACGTATCCCGTAAGTAGCTACAATATAATTATTTTAATTGCATATTTAGGAACGATTTCGATAAAATTAATCATTTTTATAGCATTACATCGTGTAGTGCAATCGGTAAAACCACGCTTACGAGTGTGTATAACAATGAAACACTGATTAAATTATGTTGTATGTATAATAGGTTTATATTATAATATTAATTACTGCAGGTTATGACACCATTTCAATTATTTTCCTTCCAACTAATTGTTTTCAAACTTGTAAGGAACAATTTGTTCGTGTCGGCACAAGTCTGAACTGCGAAGTGCGCTTAAAATTAAGAATTAATTCTTGGGAACTGACAATGACATACTGAAAAAGATATATCATTAAATGGAAACGCAAGTAAGGTAATATTTTTCCCTTTTAGGTACAGAATTACTCTGCGAAACTATAAAATATACGGTGCATGTGTAGAAGTGAGATAAATCCTATTTTAAGACTCTGCAGCATAATTCGCGTTTGACGTTGTGGTGACCGGCCACGGCTGTTTCGGAAAGTACCTGTGTTGCATAGCTAACGTCTGCGTGCGATCACTGCGCAGGGTGTCGCGAGGATACTGCACTCCACACTCTTGTGTAGTGCTCAGCGTGATGCAACAGCACCGCGACTTCGCGGTGGCTATCGGTGTGGGAAGCCTCTCGCTGGAGACCATGGTTCTAATCCATGGTCCAAAGTGTGCGTGGGAAACCGCCGCTTCTTTTTAAGAGGAAGTGATGTCCGCTAAAGAGTCGGAAAGGGAAGGGTGAGGACTAGTACTCTCCCGTCCCGAAGAAGAGGCACCAGGCGCCGGAGAGCGCAAAATGACCTCAGGCCTCCATGAGCGCTGTCCTGGGGGTAACGGGTGAGGCTGCCCGCTACCCTAACAGAAGCAGGCCTTAAACGGTGGTGCGACGTGTTCCTCCGCTAGCAATGGTGTGGCTGGTTTTGTTTGAGGCGGCCAAAGTCTGCCAGGATTGGTTAGTCTACTCTTGCCTTAGACTCACTTGTAACGGAACACCGTGTGGTTTTAGTCGGTTCGATTCCGACATACCACTTCACCAATAGCCATGGTGAGGTGATGACCCGTGGGGGATTCCACACGAAAAAAAAAGCGTAATTCGCGTTTATAAACAAGCGTTTATAAGGGTGCTATAACTTTTAATGGTACTTATATGTATTTCGTAGAAGTAACAAGGCATAATGGTATTATTCAGAAACTATAAGCGGAAAAATAACAAAACGCCTGAGGTGTCTTTTTTGTACACCCGGTTGTAAAGAAGTTCCTTTCCCTAAATAATAATTAGATAATTATATATATACAACCAACATCAAATAATAGTATTATCACGCAGAATCCACATATGGCGTAAATTAAAATATCAACTCGCAGTCAGCATTTTTCGTTGCGCTAACACTTTTTTCCGCCTAGCCCCCCATCCACGCGAGCGTCCGAAGTGTAACGTAAGGCACTTCATTCCAGAAATTAAGCTTTGTCCATCATCATTCATCACTAGAGATCGGATAATCGGATGCATATTTACCTACAGTTATTTTTTGGATCACAAATTATGGAAGCGGCTTCTAAGTATATTTTTATTTACGAATGCAGTTGTATTGTCGCGTCGCTATTTGCGCACAAACAAGTATAATTTGCCGTCTCACTCGCACTCTTACAAAATGCTTACATTTCCTGGGGTTTAATAGGCCCGATTTGACACTTGTTACAACGTAATAAGGTTGTTTTTGCTTCGTCAAAAATCACTGACAATAAAAGTAGGGAAAAGCAACCATTATTCGTTGTAACAGAGCAAGTGTCATTTGTGTCAAACTGGGGTTTATTACATCTCACGGAGTAAAGGTACACTTAAATTTGAATTCCTGGAATCGCGGGATTCTTTCGATAAAAAAGTGCTTTCCATAATAACCAACTCTCAACTTTAGGTAAATATGCATCCGAATATCCGATCTCTAGTCATCACTCATCACATAAATAAGGAAAAAGCGAATTATTTTTTAACACAGTTACCACAATTTGTATTTTTTGTATTACTTGTATTCTTCGATCATATAGATCTAAGACTTTTATTAGACTAAGTTAAGTATTGTCCACGGTTCGCGTCGTACCGCTTTATCAAGTGTGAGTGGATGTTTAGAAGCCACTATTAAGTTAAAGTAAATTGTCAGTTCAGAGAGGTCACTTCCATCCATCATGATGGAGTATCGTAATATAACGGGAGCTAGCAGTACTTGTTCAACAGCATTAGTGTCATTGTTGCTCGCTTCGATGTGATCGGGAATTTATTGTACGCCATGTTTCACAGCCGCTGAACTAATATTTATGTTACAAATAATTCAGTAAGGTATTTTGATCGAGTTGTGACGTTTACGTAGATTATTTTTTTTATTTAAGCGATGTTCTCTACTTCAATTACGAAAATTGACAGTATTAATATTATTTATTAAATAAATAGAATGACTTAGCCCTTGAGAACATAAAACAATTTTATTGAACAGCCCAAAGCAGGCCAAATTTATGCATACACACGACTGACCCATGTGTATCCAAATAAAGTGCTCAGAAGTCATAATGGTTATATTAGGTAGATTTTGTTGTATGTAGATGCTATTGCTGTGTGAGATTGCCAAGTCATTCTATTTATTTAAGAAAGATAGATGTTTAAATTTAATAGTCACTATAACATGTTATTTAGTTAATTAACTAATTAGGTAACAATGACATCTCACCACTTTTTGCGGTCTCAAAACTGCGTTGCGAGACTTGCATTTGTACATGTTTTGGTTTTGATGGGATCTTATTTAATTTTGTATTAAAGGAAATATACCTACTAGTTACCTACCTGCCCATTTTGGTAGTGTAAGTACGAAAAATGTATAAACTGCAAAAGTAATTTTCTAATTACATAATAGGATTACAAAGTTATTTATGCAGTTTGAATATCCAGAAAACGGGACCAAAATTGCAGAATGTTTGTGTCTGCTAGAAGTACCTTAGAATTTTTATGAACGGTAAGTGAGTGAGTCAGTGCCAAAATTAAGGAAGTTTAACTTGCAAACGTTTTAAAACTACAGGTTCAAATTAAATGAAATTTGGGAATATACTTTTGTTATACTATTTCCTGTTGATCACTGATTATTCAAGCTTCTAGCTTTATCCACAATGGAGTTACAGGGGGGTCGAAAATGCCCTGAATAGCTTCAAGAAAAGGATGGTACGGCTGTGCCTATGTTTTTTAACGCATATTCCACAATACTTTTTTAATTAAATCGCCATTATGTGCCTAACCTCAACTTTAGATTAGACTGATAAAGCTATAAACGAAAAAAAATAAACGAAATACGAAGAAAATGAAAATAAGTAGGAACATCGCAGGTAAATGAAATATTAATAATGAAAAATAAATATTGACAGAAATGTGGAGGATAAATAATATTTGTTCATATGAAAAGCTTTGCTTTGATCTTTCAATATTAAAAATATTTACATGTCATGAAAGAGAACTATTTCATTAGTCACCCAAATATCAAATAATATTAAAAATATAAATCGGTAGACGAATATTTTGTCAGTGCTTTGATGGTTCTGTGGCTCAAGTTTAACTGCGTTTGTAAGGTCTTGGCTTCGATTGCCAGGCCAGGTACATTATTATTGTTTTTTTTTTCTAAAATATTTTTTTGTAGTAGCAAGAAAAGTGCCCGGTAGACAGAAATAGGCTTACATATAAAATTACATGGGGCCAAAATATATCTGGCGAAATTGATGTAACACCTACAGTTCTGACTAAATGTACATACATGTGGATATTGTATAGTGACGCACACTTATATAATATGTTTGCATGTATATGTGTGATAATAATTTCGTCAATAAAAATGAAATTAATTTCATAAAATATTTGTTACACGGTTAGTTGTGCAGAAAATGATATGCCCTGTTGTTAAAGTAACTAAATCAATATACGTACATTAACTTCTTCATGTATCTTCGTCTTGCTGAAAGCAATGTATAAGTCTCCTTATGCCCGCCCGTAGGCAACAACTTCCCCACTTTGGACTTCATTCGTCACCACTCACAGTTCTAAAGGTACTAATCTCACAAGTCAATTCAACGAAGTCACTGTCTGTTCACGAATTTAGTTTCTTCTACTCCGAAACTGCGCCTAAAATTAAAGAGAAATAAAGAATTTATTTACAAGAAAGCGTATGAATAGCACCAGAGCAAACTACTAATAGAGAAGGCAGTTTTAATTTTAATGTAAATATTCATGCAATTAGTATTATATACGCTGCTATATAAGGAAAATAGACCATTAAGGAAAAATTAACACTGCAGTAAAATTAGTTCAACTAACTACAGAGCACAATAACATACTTACAATATACCAGCAATAACATAACAAACCTGAATATTATAAATTACGTTGTGAATTTCAGTGGTGGAAATTAATAGATATTCGAATATTGGTCCCAATTCTGTTACTTTACTCACTAAATTAAAATTCACTAAATTTTCTCCATATAAGATGTAAACCTTGTACACTTCGAAACAAAGTCTTATTTCAAATTGAAACAAGTAGGTAACATATGTCGCTATCGAAATAAGCAATTTATTTGTCGACTAAAGTCTGATACGCTTAAATAAACTTTAATACCACGTAGCAAGAGCCGCTATACCGCTGTGTTTATAGTAAGCGTCTTCGTAGGTGTCGATTAAAATAACGTCATCTTAGTTCGTTTTGAACAAGTTTTTATACGGTATTTGAATATTTGGGGACTATCGCTGCATGGCAATTATACGACATTTGAATAAATGGGGACTATCGCTGCGTGGAAATAAAGTTGAGTATACGTTGACAGGTTTTAGTGAAATTTAGTGGCGCTGAGAAATAGATGCCAGTAACAAATAGATCTTATTACGAAAAAGACAAGGTTGATTTCATAGGAAGAAATTAAGTCAGGTTTTAGTTTAGTCGAGTGTACAATAGAATCGGCACCATTCTCTCAATTTATAGTCATGAATGACGTTCGCATGGAAAACAAATTTGTTGTAAATCAAATCTATAGATTTCACGTTTTGAGCTTTTTTATATGTTTTTCCACCGGATTGTTATAGATCTGAATCTGTTGGTGCAGTGGTTTAACTGGTTATGTTCCCACTGCCACTGCGTCAAGTGTTAAGGGTTCGATCTCCAAACAGAACAATTATACTAGTTGTGCTATTTACAGATACGTGTTCTATATTTAGGTGTACTTTGTTCATTTAAATTGTATGTGCCTACATAAACCTATACATACAAAAGCATTGTATTTATTTTCTCCCTTCATTTCAATGAGCATGAACATCAACAGGTCGGCCGTCGCTGAACACGTCTGTAAGAAAAATATTTTGTACCGCGAAAAATACAAGAGGCAATCAAGACACGTCATCGTCGAAATTCAGCAGTTGAAAGAGGTTAAGGATTTACCTTTGCCTGGAAACCGACCATGAAACCTACATCACATCAAAGTGTTCCCAGGTTAAAAAAAATACTCAGTCAATTCCGTATGCCCCATAGTGCCTATAAAAAACCATCCCGCAACACACAATGCTAAGCAAAAGCAGGCGCCTAATCCGCACGCTAGCAATCGGATAGTTCACTTTATAATTTTATTGTAATAACAATAAAAAAAAACAATAATAAGATGGTTTAGGCAATCGGAAAAAGGTAGTTTCAATTAATAAATTTAGAAATTAAATTTTATAATTAATTTTTAAATTTTCAGAGCGAAGCGAAATGTAAGCCGCCATGACAATACGTCATCACGTCAATAAAAAGTAAGTAAATTTTAAATTTTGTTGTAAATGTTCGAATATTTTATTCCTTCCATGTATTTTACTTAAATATTACCTTTCTGCCTTTACAAAAACCGCTGTTTTTGTAAAGGCAGAAAGTACAAATTATCCAGAATAAGCTCTTTCATAAATCCCGAGTTTTGTTCTGCCAAATGACGCAATGTTCAAATATCGATGTAGGATGTATTGTTCTATCTTCTTCGCCAATCATAAGGATAGTAACTCATTTCAAGTTTGGCAAAATTGCAATAATTTTCGCTTTTACTGCCATGACGTCATGACGAATGAACAATTTGGCGTCTGGAGTTTTCATAAATTTACGCGCGGATATTTAAAATGAAAATTGAAATGCATTTTAATGCCGATTAAATAAAATTATAGTAAATTTTCTGGTTGTTTTTTGGTGCTTTAGGATCAAATTAAAACACTTTTCAAAAGTGCAATACGTAACCAAGGATGTATTTGTGCAGCGCCTGACACTGCCGCGACAGGTTGCTTCGCTCCTTAATAAAAGCGCTTATAAGGCCCGAAACCAGTCGGATATATAAATACATCTTTAGGAGTAAGATATTTACACCTAAATACAACATTATATCTTTAATAACTAGGAAAAATTTACGTTGGTTATATATAACTTATAAGTGTCTGTTGACGATTATTCATGGCTGAGGGTCATGCTCATGACCACCACGATTTAGTTACAGTGAATAAGCACATACATTATGTTTTTATTTTGAAAACTAATATGATAGTATACATATGTATATTTTCATATTACTTATTCAAAACACTACTTCTACTTCGAAAGGTTTTCCAGTATACATAACATGAATGCACAACAGCCGGATGAAAACCATTTAAAGGTATGAATAACCGACAATTTTATTACCTAAAAGTGCCAATCTCATGAGTTCCAATACAATAAGGAGAAATTGCAAATGAAATGAGCAGATAACAATTTCGCTTTCCTCCTTTGACGCAAACTTGTAGCGGATATAAAACAGACGGCAACTTCCTTCAAAGTACTTAAGAAATTTTAATTAAGGGACATTCAATGTAGTAAGAACGCTAAAGCTGTAAAGCTTGTTCATATTTGTGGTAAATAAAGAAATAATATCATAATTAATTGTAAATGATTTTTATAAACGAGCGCTTTCTGTGTTTAATATTAGGTATAATGAAACACTCTGGCTAAACATCATATATCTTCTCATGTATGACCATTAATCAGATCACCATCAATTTTAACAACGCCCTTAAGAACTGTTGTAGATCTGTCAGAAAGTCTAAGGGCTACATACCAATACCTAGAAAAAAGAAAATAGGCAGTCATGGGACTGCCGACAGAAGTGAAAAGTTAAACGAAACGACGAACTTAAAACGTCACATTAGCAGGTTGGTGACATTAATTAATAAGGAGCTGACAGAACTCAATGTTTAGATTAGCGCCCTCTAGTGGTAGTGTGTATTATTAGCGTGACGGTCACAAGTTCAGTTCTTTTTTTCCCAAAGCAAAAGTGCACAAACGTGCCTAAAAAAGTTTTCACTTCAAAAATATTATCAGTATGCCTAATAATTTTTCCATTCTTAACATATTCATAAAACTTATATTGGCAACGTAAGTGATATCGCATTAATTAAACACAGTTTAACCGAATAATACCCTACCTCTTAGATCAAATATACTATAGATACTTGCAATATATGTATAGTATAGGTATATAATATGATGGAAGCCATTAAAGTACGGCATCATAAACTTACAAAGCTTATCAAAAATATAAGAGGAAAGCCCACTCTTTACGGATTTTAAAGCGTTATTGACGAAGTGAAAGCGTGTGAAGCGTCGACACAATAGTTCTCCTGGAATATTGCACCCAATATTTGTTACAATAAATGTTGCCAAGAACTTTAGAAATACGATCACTGCCGACTCATGAATCCTACTACTATTATAAATGTGAAAATTTGGACGGATGGTTGTTTGTTACTCTTTCACGCAAAAACAACTTAACCGATTGCGATGAAACTTGGTATGTAGATAGCTGGAGACCTGGATTAACGCATAGGCTACTTTTTATTACGATATTCCCACGGGATCGGGACTTACGTGGCTGAAACCGCGAGGCGCTGCTAGTAAAGAATAAATTGAACTGTTCAAGACATTACTTGTCTCGGAGAATTGAAATGCGAAATACTTTTGTAAAAAAAAATTCCGTTCCTCAAAGGAACCCTTATACGATCATTTTGTGTCCGTCTGTCTGTCTGTCAAGACCCTTTTTGGACGCACCAACTATTTATGTCAGCGGTCCCTTGAAGCTGTAAAAAAATCAAGGTTCTAAGTCAACACAATCATAAGATACGGCCATTCAAGCCTTTAGATTTTAACAAATTTGAAGATTTCCCAAATCAAAACCTATAGGGTACTCCCATTGCCCTAGAATCATGAAATTTGGTAAGAAGCAAGGTCTGACAGCACAAGTAAAGGAAAAAATCCGAAAGTCGTTAATTTGTCGTTATATCCCAAAAAAAAAATGTTTATATTATAACAAACTTCTATGTTGCGGTTGGAAAGTTGACTTTGTCGTTAATCGATGTATGGGAGAGTATTTTTAGAACTGCAAAGTTAAGTTTGTCTTTTGGAAAAGACGGGCAAAGATCTTCGAGCCTTGATTCCCGAGACGGACGTCTATCTATATACAGTTTGTTACGGAACACTCGGTCCGGGAGTCAGACACGCACTTATCCGGTTTTTTTCTGTAGGCGTCAACTCGCACACACAAACAAATTCCATGTATGCAAATCGACACCTTAAAAAAAGTTCTTAAAAAGGGTTGATTCGCACGATTCATGCGAACAGATTCGTGCGAAACGACCACTAAGCCATTAATTAAAAGTATAATACAATAATTAGCTTTTATGAAACATTTTTCTGCTAACGGTATAATGTTTATCTTATCTTCATCTGACCTTGTATTTCGATGATCTGGTCTTGTACAAAGGTTTCTTTATTGCTCTAAAGTTTTGTTATCTGACTGTTCATTAAGAATAGATGATGTTACTTCTAATCGCTTCTTAAAATATTATATGTACTTTATTGTTCATTAATAGTTAAAAAGAAACACTCAAAGATGATATAATGATAAGGCGTAAGCCTTATCATTATACGAAATATTGAATAAGAAATAGACGGGAGAAGAAATAACTATGCGGCGATCGCGTAATGATTAAGTTGTCCCGATTCCAACACAATAAACCACACCTGATTCATAGATAAAAGATAACAAACATGAGTCAAACCTGTTTAGTGGCGAAGCAAGGGTAGATAGGTTATAATGAATAGGGACTTATGGAAAATAAACAGACAACAAAATGCTAGTTTAAAATTGGGTTTATGGCGGCGCAGGCGGCGATTTGACATACGATGAAGAGCGACGATTTAGCTAACCTAACTTGAAATCCCAGTATTATAAAAGGGTAAGGAATATGGGTTCCCAGGAATTGTAGCAATTTTAAAAACTACTATTTTAAATACTAATAAAACAAAATCTAAATGTTTACCGGAGCTAACATGTAAGAACTATTAGAATTTAATATGTGCGTTAGCACTCATGCTTGAATATTAAACACCTAAACAAGTTAAGTTTTCATAAATGGTATAAAAATGATATACTATGAGATAATCTACGTAGAACGGAAACTTGTGGGCGCTCATTATCTAGCAGATATAAATAACTTCCGTCATCATTATAATTAAAGTAAGAAGGCTTAATCAAATTGTTGTTTTTATATTTTTGTTTAAAAAAGGCAAAATATGTAGATTTTAATCTACAGATGAGGAAAAAAGACGATGTTAGCTGCGTAGGAGACGATCGAAATCGTAAAGTTTTTAAGACATTTTCTAACTTCCGTACTGCCTTTTTACCTTAGAGCAAGAGAAATCGATAACACACGTAATACGTATTCTTTTAAAAAAATAACATGAAACAAACGAGACGTAAAACTTGACGAAACAAGTGTATTGTTTAATAACAACAATTTTTACTTTATTACTAACTAGCTGCGCCCCGTAGTTTCACCCGCGTACGTCCTGATTCCGCGGGAATGTCGGGATAAAAAGGAGCGTATGTTATATAGGTCTCCAGCTATTTACATACCAAGTTTCAGTACAATCGGTTTAGTAGTTTTTGCGTGAAAGAGTAACAATCATCCATACATCCTCACAAACTTTCACATTTATAATATTAGTAGGATTTTATTCCCAGCCAGGTTAGGCAGAGACCATAGAACGCCATTTGCCAATAATGTGAAGAAGGTATGTACATAATAATATGCTCATGCCTTAAGTGTGTAAAAATATATCCTAAAATGGCATTTACTAACTTTTACTTTTGTGTTCGTGTACGATAAAGGAAACGTAAATTTTATTTTTTGTTTAAAAATAACATAGTATCATGTTCTCAAAACTGCAATAAAATAATTGTTTAACTTTAACTAGAGCCATTAGTTTAAAATCTAGATGATATAGTTAAAAAAGAAAACGACCGGCTAAGTGTAACAAGCAGTGAAAATATGAATAATTATACCATAGACATGCATGAGATCAAAAACAAAAGCATAGAATAATTTTCTATGAGAACAAGGCGTGGTCGTAAAACATCCGTTAAAACATACACAGATTAAAGACAATACAAAAAAATAAATTAAAGCCGTGAGAGAAGCCCAGTTGAAAAATTATACCATTTCTTTAAATTTAACTGAATGAATTTAACACATTTGAACATTAGATACACACATTTATTATACGATACGGCGCCGCGACAACTTCTATCCAGGTAAAAAAGAAGCCGTTTAAGAATAACTGTAGCCGTAAATTAAACCAACATTGGTAAAGCTTGTAAGGTCTAATTTCTACATCCTACTAATATTATAATCCTACTAATATTATAAACGTGAAAGTTTGTGAGTATGTATGGATGTGTGGATGTATGGATGTGTGGATGTATGGATGTTTGTTACTCTTTCACGCAAAAACTACTAAACCGATTGCAATAAAACTTGGTACGTAGATAGCTGGAGATCTGGATTAACACATAGGCTACTTTTTATTCCGATATTCGTACGGCATCGGGACTTACGCAGGTGAAACCGCGGGGCGCAGCTAGTATAATATATACCTTTTAATATGACTTTGATTGACGGAATCTCCAACTGTCCATTTAAGAACGACTAAAGATTGCAATCTAATCAACTAGACCCATAATCACGTTACCAAGAGATACAAAAGATTTTGCAACATTACATTTAAACATTTCGCTGCCGGCTTAAAATCGCAACAACTCAATCGAACTTATTACAGGAGTTATTGTTAAACTTTCATAAACACCTACACCCACAATATACACAGCCAATGATTAATGATTTATCAAATATATATACATTTTTGATTGAGATGTGGGTTAAAGGTGAGGTTAGCGGCTGCATTGTTGATGATATGATTAAATAATTTAAATAAATAAAAGGTCGGTGATGTTGTATCTCAGATTTGTGTCTTTTAATCTAATGATTGTTGTTGATCAATTGTGAAACCCTTTGTGTCGAATAAAAATAATATAGATCAAGTTTTCCAATTGTTAAAAGAAACATTTGAAAACAAAAATTGTAGTATAACAGTACAATTATATTTCGTAAAGGAAGTATTTTGTCTTACAAAGCCAAATACGAAATATGTTGCAAAAGCGGGGAAAATTTACAAACGCGGACGAAGTTGCGCGGGTCAGTCAGTTATTAATAAATATTAAATCAATTATATTAAATACTAGCTGCGCCCCGCGATTTCACTCGCGTAAGTCCCGGTACCGTGAGAATATCGGGATAAAAAGTAGCCTATGTGTTAATCAAGGTCTCCAACTATCTACATACCAAGTTTCATCGCAATCGGATCAGTAGTTTTTGCGTGAAAGAGTAACAAACATCCATACATCCACACATCCTCACAAACTTTCACGTTTATAATATTAGTAGGATTACACAGTGTTATCTAGACACGGATAAACATACTACATGGATACACCTTAGACACTTCTCATTAAACTAGTGCAAATAGACAAATTCATGCATACACATTTCTAAATTGAACGGGAATCGAAGCCCCGATCCCTGACCTTGCAGTCGAACGCTCAACTGCTCAACTGCCGCGACAGAGGCCGTCATTAAAGCATTATCAACTCATTAGTTTGTTTTGAACAACAACGTCAAGTTCAGTGTAACAATGGAAACGTGGGCAGGCCATTTCTAAGTCAACGTATAAATTTGACTCTATAACAAAACGACAAGCTCGCTGATCTGTTACGAAACCGTCTTTCTCATTTTGCAATGACAAAATGTCTACAGATAACGAATTGAAGATTGATATACAGTGTAAATTAACATTTCAATTTAGTTTTTGCCTGTAGCTATGTTCATGTTGCCAAGATCGGTTTTATTTTTCTTCCGAGATCTCACAGTCAACCAACCAACGAAGGGTGTTGTTTTTGTAAAAAGAGCATTAAACTTAAGTACAATTATTTCGTTTCATAAAACTTAAGTATACAGTGAAAGTAATGTTAAACAAAAACTTTGTTACATTTACTTATTGATGGAATTTAAACATCTCTTTAGTATTAAATTATATTTTTAAAAATAAATAATTGAAAACTTGTAGGCTATATATAGGCTAGCAGACCGCGTTCTGATGAAGGTCTTTGTTTGTAAAAAGTTTTTAAATGATTAAGAGATATTTTGAGACATTATACGTATACTTTTAAATTAGAGGTTTTCCCGTTCAAAATCGTTGCATATTTCATAAGTGCAATTACTGCAGACGTTCGCTCCTGGAACTTTAAACACAACAAACACCGCTCATGCAAATTCTTCTCAAACGTTTGCTAAATGCAGCTGGGCTACTACTTTTAAGCATTGTTTTGCTTTACCTAAGAGGTAAAGCAAACAATGCTTAAAAGTAAAAAAAGTAAAAAATTTAAAGTAAAAAGCCTTTTCACTTTCTTATTTCTTTTTATTCTGTGCTAATACCAGTTACATTTCTGAGAACACAATTACTGTGCTCTTTTCTAAGACGATTTTGTTAACATTGTCGGCCTTAATTTTACGGTGATTCGGCCTCTTTTAAACTTTGAACGATGCATATTTCTAGCAAAAAAAGCATTTAATTAATACCCGGAGGTAATAAGTAACAACCATATAGCAATAAATTAATTGCAAATGTGAAATACTCGTGCATACCAACTACCGGTCATATATCAGTATAGACAGTCGATAGATATTTATTTATTGGGTTTTCCTCTTCAATTATTCAAGAAATGACGCCTGCACAGCACTCCGTGATAATCGACCAGTCAATCGATCGATAAGTCAGCCAGTTCTTGTAGTCTGACACAGTTGTGCCGTGTACGCCCCCAGTATTAGATCATCAGAAAGCCCACGCTAAGGGTTTTATAAAATATTTAAAATTGTAATTCTGTTTTATGAGTTTCACGAAGTGATGTTAACATCCGAAACATCACTTCGTGAAACTCATTATTTTTTGACGTATTATTTATAATTGATTTGATTTTTTATTCAGTGAGATGTTGACTTACTTTCGGTCTTAGTCGCAGCTTCCACTTATTCGAATCCAAAAATCTTTATAATTAGGTACTGGTAGGGGTTTTACTAAAAACTAAGATTTATATAATGGTTAAAATGGACAGAAATTGCATTTAAATAATTTTATATGGTTTTTGTACTGTGTACGTAGCGTCTCCTGCTTTTCATGCTTTCCCCTGTTTGAGGATGCACGAACAGTAGGTACAATCAATTAATAGCCAATAAACACTAATTATGAATACATTATATACATTGACATTCTTTTTTTAAACAATTAAGAAAACTAAGCAATCGTACACAGGCAAACACCGTTTTGTCA
Organism: Callimorpha dominula; assembly: GCA_949752705.1. Lineage (NCBI taxonomy): Eukaryota > Metazoa > Arthropoda > Insecta > Lepidoptera > Erebidae > Callimorpha > Callimorpha dominula. Next base: position 12,615,848 of record OX457007.1, read on the forward strand.
CAGGTGTATTGCTAGTCCTAAGCAATGGAAATCTAGTGACACTACTTCCAGTAGAAAAGAACAGTACGTACATTATGCTGGTGGTAAGTCTTCCCGCGGTCTTTTGTACTGTGCAGGTCAACTCGAGCAGAAATCAATAATAACAAAGTTCCTACAAAATTACCAAGAAAAGTAAATTACACGGTAATTTGTAAGCATGGAGCTAGTTTCCTGAAGAAACATATTATGGTAATGGACATGAAGTATTACTTGGAACAAACATAGTCGATTGCAAATACTGTAGTAAAGTGCATCATACTTCACACTAGTCAACTCTTCAGCGAAAGTAAAGACCAGCAAATACTGCTTTGCATTTTATTCGTAACTTTCTTTTCGTACTTTCTTAGTAACTGTGCTGTTAAAGTGATCTTCATTATACTCAGAGTAATTATGTTACGATCTGAATACGTAGTTTTTCTTATAGCTCAATTATACATTCATGAAATACTAGTGGCCCAAATTAAATACATCCATATATGCATCTCTTATTCGTTGAGGGACTTGTTACACTTTTGGGTTTTGGAACATGCAGTTTAAAGATGTCCAAAACGGTCCCCAGGGGGCCAATTTCCTACGTGTATAATATAAATAATATTTACATGCAGCTTACATAAATAGATTTTTTTTTTATAAAGATTACTAGTAACGTGGGTCACACATTACTAGTATTCTTGTTAACCCCTCCAGCTAAGCTTAACGCTTGTGTTAGGAGTGGGCTCACGACGGTAGTGCACTGGGTGGGGTTCGAACCCGCAATCACTTGATTGCAAGTCCGACGCCTTAGCCATTACGCTACCGCCGCTTCCGCTAGCTTCCGCTGTGGTATCTGCTAAACAAATGTATGTTCTTTTACGTAGGTAATAAGAAGGTACCTAAAAGCGTTCTGATACCTTAACATCAGAACAAGACTCTACGGTACATTGCAAGGCAAATTCAACTACCCTTAACATGAGAAGGTTATGTTGTGTAAACCATTAGACATCCTGCATAGCCACATATTGTAATTCGGATGCCAGGTACTGCTTAAAGAAAAGATTGCAAACAATGAATCGGAAAGACGACGAGAGAAGCAAGGTAAATAAATAAATAAACATTTTTTTTGATAATTCCTAAAATGCATACATAAATAAACCACTTTGAAACCTAAATTATAGCTAATAATTAATCTAAGCCTTCCCATGCAACGCCGCGCCGTAACAGACTGGAAGATCCTCAGCCATGTCGTCCGCTCTTGGGGGGTGAACTAATACCAAAAAAACTCTCCGGTATTTCCACTGCTAGCCTATGTTCGCGGGAACGAGAATCACCATTGCATTTTTCCGAAACCTCCAACAGGCATTGACCCGTTTTACCCAACACGTGTCGCGTCACCCGATGCCGATGCACCTGTCGGCCACATACGCGCGATATATTGCGCGCTGCCTCTCGGACTTGTACATGTTTGGACCACGAATTTCCCAACAGTTAGGCCGGAGATCATTAAATGCCCTTCGACTCACGGTGCGTCTGCTGCGGGCAAAGAACCATATTCCGTTTTCGTTCCCATTCCGCCGCCTCTCTTGTGGCCATCAACTCCTCGCAGAAGGAGGCCGACGGCGTTCCATGCGCTCTCGCACAGGACCATGGTCAGCAGAACGGTTGGGAGCGAGCCTTGTCGCGGCACCAACTGCCGTGCCCCGCGACGTCCGTGGCAATCATAACCCTATCTTTAATATTTTCAATACGAATACGATTCAAAATTAATAGTGATAAAAGAGGTGAGCTTACTCCGTGTTGAAATTTATTGACAGAATAAATTGAATAATTTATACGGGTATGCGTTGTTTGACATTTTAGCCTATAAAATTCAATTTCATATAAAACTTATAATAGAATTTATATGTTATTTATATATTATAATAGAATTTATAATAGAATGAAATTTATATCGCCTATGCAGCTGTGGTCTATTAATCCGTCCTTTAACCAACGAGACACGAGGCTATCCTCGATTCTCGTTAGTTCTGTTACCTAGGTACCAAGTATAACATTTTTATACAATCAACAACAAACAATAACATAGACAGTAAGACGTTACCTATGGTCATAAACCAGAGTTGGTTAAATGTAATCAGATTGTTAATGGATGATTATAATTACAGTTTGTAATCACTTTAAAAAAAATAAAATTACTAACTAATACACTTCGATTACAATTCGTTGCGGTACTTTTGAACGTTCCAAATAAAGATCCAAATCCAATCAGAATAAACATGCTTTAATAGATAAAAAGTGTAAGAGCAAAATAATAATATATGTATTAATTAATTTCCCCTAGTCCGGTGACCTTCCTCTTCCAACATCCTCATCCTGTGAACATGAAGGCCATGTTTCCGATATTTAATCGAGGTTTGTCGCAATTAATATTTTAAGAAATCAATTCGTACTTCGAGTGCAAATATTTACACGTGAAACAAAATTTTAAAAGTATTCTACAACAACTTAAACATAATAAAAGTTATTAAGAATTTCTATGAAGATATTTGGAAAACGAGTTTATTTAAGATGTGATGAGAGTGCCCATTGCAATTTTTTTATCTATGCATAATTATGCTTAAAGACTCGCATTAGGAAGCAGCATCCGTGAAGCTAAAGTGTTATTTCATGTAATACAATCTTCACAGTGGACAGATACAAGATAATTCTGATTTAGTCGATATTTCAAAACGAACGTAGGTTAACTACAATTGTTATAAATTGTTTGTCAAACGTGTCAGTTCATGGTTTCATTGACTAATTTATTATCTTAGTGGAATATATACAGGCACAAGGCTAACGGCTCCTACGCGAAGCGACCATCGTAAATCTAGGACTAGTCTAGACAGTATAAATGTGCTCAGATAATCGTGTTATGTGCCAAAAATGCCCGTGGGTGCAATGGCCAAGACAGTACTAACAAAATACTAATACAATAAAACTAAAGAGTTTTTTTGTTTGTTGAAACGCGATAATCTCTGGAACTACCAGTCGGTTTCGAAAAAATCTTTGTATATAATAGCCATATTCACGAGGAATAGTATAGACTATGTTACACCACGGTTTGATCCTCAGGAGTGGAGCAGTGACCATAAACGCCTTGGACGGCCGGTTGAACGGTGTGGAAATAATCAGACAGTTATAGGTTTTGTGCTTGCGCAGAAGATAGCAGTTTACAGGCTCAGTGCCGTTTTAATGGTCCGTAAGATCGCCAGGAGCCCATGGTAGAGGTGGATATAGTTGAAAACGTGCCGTTATGGGCATCTATAACCGTTTACCAATAAAGGGGGCGCCTGCTTGACATCAACTCACATGCAATAAAATATCTAGGTGTAGTATGATATAAATTCCATACCTATCCTAACAGTGACACGTTAAAATTGGACCAATCGGTTCAATCAATTAAGTATTGTATGACTTTTGATAAGCTCTCTGTTAGCCTACTGCGCTTTAGACCTGAAAACCAATGAATATACTAGCTCTTTATAAAAGTAGTTTGTTGTACTAACTGATAGTTTGTGATAACGCAATATACCTATCTTCCATGTTCACACAACACACATTCAAACCAACATAAAGTATTTTTGCTTTATCAACTGTCACACTCTCAAAAAATCATAACCGTCCTTCAAACTAGTCATTAGGACTGCATTACTGATCAGATTGCGCAACATTCCATAGAAGCAACATTAAACTGAAGCCACTTTGAGCAATTCAAAATCAAAAGTAATTGGACAAGGCATCGAAGCCAAATCAGTGTCACGTTTATACGTTAGAGCTCGTTTGTGAGCAGGCAATATAGAAGTTCCACTATTATTGCTAGGTCCGTTAAGTGTTCAGACATCGTGAGTTACAAAACTGTCCGAAGAAAGGCGCGGTTTACGCTGCAATTTTACAATCAGTCATAGTCTCGTTTGCCTAGAATCTAGACTAAATAAGATTCATTCTAGATTATTGCGGCCAGTCAGTGAATCATGTCATCTTGGCCGACGTTTATTTTTTCGTTTTTACAAACAAACTTACTAATTATGGCTAGAACATGCAATTATTAGTTTAATTAAACATAAACGAATAATATGCTGCTATTCATTTCCTATCGGATGTTGCTGAAACGTGTTCCATAGAACCAGTTGTTCATGTTACCAATTACCGTCAATCAGTTCTAATGTATGTTTATCAGGTGATAATTTAATGTGATTAGTAAGAACATACGATGGAGTTATAAATAAGTTCCAACTCATTCTATTTGAATGAGTTTTGTCGTAAATATTTTAAGTTATAACTAAAGTTGAATTAGGGATACTGAAAGGTTAGAGGAGATTGCAATGGCGGTGCCGTGTAGCTTTGGAGCGACAGAGAACATGACGCCGGTGTCAAATAATTAATTGAAACCCACGTCACGAGTAACTCTACGTAGCATTAGAAACTAAGTTAGACAAGCTCTGCAATAAACACTGGCAGAATAAATTATTAGACCAGGGTCGATAATTTTTGAAACGAAAAAAAAATAATAGTAGGATGAAACCCATTGGAAAAGGAGGAGAATATTATAAAAATAAAAGGAAAAATAATTTACGGGCGATCTGAGGTCAGGAAGGGGAAGGGGGTGAGTTTTAAGGGTAAAAAACGGTTTATCTCGATTTCTGGCAAAACTACAAGTCCTATGGAAAAAGTCCAATGGGAAAGTTGTAGGTAATAAAAAGATCTACAACTGTGTAATTACAAAAAGGTAATTTTTCACAAAATTTCGTGCAAAAAAAAATGTTTTGTAAAAGATAAAAAACCAAAAACTTGGTTTTTTGATTTTTTTACATAAATTTTGAGGTTATATGAAAAAAGTGCAAATATAAAAGTTGTAGATCTTTTTATTACCTACAACTTTGCCATTAGACGTTTTTCCATAAGACTTGTAGTTTTGCCGGAAATCGAGATAAACCGTTTTTTACCCTTAAAACTCACCCCCTTCCCCTTCCCGACCTCAGATCGCCCGTAAATTATTTTTCCTTTCATTTTAATAATATTGTCCTCCTTTTCCAATGGGTTTCATCTACTATTATTTTTTTTCACTTTTTATTATTTCTAAAGGCTTCTACCCTGGTTAAACTGATAAAAGTAAAGACATTTTGACAGTTTAAGTGGGATGACAGACATGTCATCTCCACTTAGGCAATACAATACGTAGTACTACGTAGTACTTACGTAGTACAATATATAGTTATCTGTGCACTTAGGTAAAAAGTAACTGGATAGATTCAGGTTTACAAAATTTACATAATATTTATATTAGGCATCAGTATTAGTGAAGTTATTTATTAATGGTCAACGATTATTTTAGTAATATTTCTAATTATAGATTACAACGCGGAGAGGTTGGGGCGAGTATGAAAGGGGAGAGTAGTTAAGCCTAGAAAAATAAAGCTTAGCACGTAAATTTAGTCGTTATTGTGTGTTGAGCTAAGGGCTCTTCTGACGCGCGCTGGCGTCCGGTCCCCACGTGAGTCGAAGGCCGCATTCCCACTGTATCGTAACGTATCGTCCTATCTAAAGCGTGGGCAAAGGTCAAATGTCATCCACGGCTTCTTTGACTCTATGGCGACGTACTGTCAAGACAATGGGAACATATAAACGACAATGTCCAACGATAAATAAATCGTCACGACTCGTTGCGATAGTGCCAGCAAATATCGTCGTATCGTCCGTCGTCTACACATGTTCTATACTCAGATGCGTCATGCGACTGATGTGGAAACGACGACAGGATGACTGCAGTGAAACAATTAATTGACGTCGCGTTCCAGTGTGAACAGCCTAGACACGAGAATCTTATAACGATAAAACAAATCGACGTCGCAGTGACGAGAGATAGTCGTGATAATGGGACGACAGTTTACAACGGTTTATAAAGCGTTAAGACACAAGGAGAACCCGCCCGAACGGTATGCTTTGTTTATTAATATAGTTGCTACAGTATGGGATGATGCATATTTACAAATGCTGAATGAAAACAACATCTACGTCTTGTTACCTTTTTAATCAATACATATTATAAAATAAAGTCCCCCGCTTTGCGATAAACTCAATAACTACCAAACGGATTTTCATACGGTTTTCACCAATAATCGAAGTGATTCATGAGGAAGGGTTAGGTGTATAATTCATTAAGGTTTTGTGTTAAACGGCTGAAATATGACGATTAATGTTGAAGATGTCAAAAAAATCAATACATGCTTTGCTACCCGTGCGAAGCCGGGCCGGGTGACTAGTAAGAATGTTTTGTCTCCATACCAAACAGAAACTTAATAATAAAATATAAACATTTGCTTGTATAAAACTGTACCCTCAGGTATATTTCACAAACATTCAACAAATAAGGTGAATTTCTTCTTGTAGATTTATTTTATACGAATCACAGTTTATGTTAAGGCTATAAAATGTAACGAGACTTGCATTTTAAAACTAAATTTGTTATTCTATTGTGACTGCCCTTAAAAATAAAATATGTTATACATAACGTAGATCGCAATTTGATGCGAATAAAGGTTTTCAGTTTATATGTTTGGGTTCTTTGACTCTTGAATATATCTGCTGATTTATTTAAAGATACGTTGGTCGAAAAACATTTGGTACTAGAGTACCAGTATATCCAAAGTCCTCCACTAAAGTCTGCATCTTTCTTTTTCTTTGAAGTGAAATCTTCTTTAAGCACGTTGGGGACTTTTGGTATGGGAAAAAACACTTAATCAAGCCTTTGACTAAGCTTTTGTGACCTTCTTATTATGACTGCTTCGTAGACATAAAAATAGTACTCAAGTTGAAGGTCGGCAGTAACCTGCTATCTGTTATTTGAGTGATTACATTGATCGAGATATATCAAGCTACTTAAATAGGATAAATGAGGATTTCTTTTTCATTCAACATTTTCGAGACCGACTTAAGTCATACTTAAATCAACATACCGTGTAATTATGTAGGTAGACTTATATATTAACAGGCGTATACTGTGGACTGTAAGGTGGTATGTGAACTTCGAAAATTGTCGTACCTTCCTTAACAACTAGCGACCCGACTTCGGTGCAATGTAGATAGATACTAATGTGGTGAACACCGTCATATTATTATACAAATTAACACAAAATAATATGAAACTATACCTGTAAACCTTCCTCTTGAATCGCTCTATCTATTGGTGAAAACCGAATTAAAATCCGTTGCGTAGTTTAAAAGATGTAAGCGTACAGACGGCGGAAGCGACTTTGTTTTATACTATCTAGAGATAGAGATAAAACTTCTATCATAACATGGCTAGGTACCATGCCATAGTGTGCTCAAAAAATGTATAGGTTTATCTTATTACTTTAGACTAGTATTTATTTTTCGGGTATCTCGGAAACAGCTCTAACGATTTTGATGAAATTTTGTATACAGATACAGTTTTGCATTTTAAGTTCAACTGCTGTATTTCTTGTAAAAACGCAATATTACAAAAAAAAAGACGATTTTACATAAAGCTCGGTCTCCCAGGTACTTGCTATTAAGGCAAAGGCATTTAAATATGAAAATGTGGAGCACAGCACATTTTTGAACGAATTGGTGTTGACGGTTTGGTCCATAAATTCCACCCCACAGAAGATTGTGAGTTTTTAAGTTTTGCAGACTCAATTGATTCGTGATTCATTCTCGAATCTCGATACGTGTCTAAATAACAGGCTGCAGTAGGTATATTAAAACCAACTGTTACATGTTATTTCAGTGGTTAATTTAAGAACACTCACAAGAAGAAGAAACTTTCTCTTGAACGTAGCATATCTCGATCGATTTTCTACGTCTATAAATCTTACTAAGCACTGACACCTAATCTATGACCCACCGGTAGAATAAAATCTATCGGTCCTGTTTGTGTAGGGCCAGGCAATTACTTCTTGGTTAAGCTACATTTAATTACCATTACACAAGTGTTTGTAGTTTTAATGGCAATTAGTTTTAACATTGCGGTGCGACGCCATTTTGAAAATTGCTTACAAATTATTTTGTTAAATATTGTAGGTACATTTAAGGATAAGTTTTTCTTGATTGTATTTAGATTGTTTTGAAATGTGTCTTTGTAGGTATTGTTATAACTATAAACTTTGAAATACACTTGTTCCACTAGTTCATTATGAATAAGTTTAATCTTCTTGATGTCAATAGGCAACACAAAACAATCAAGAACTATTTTCTCTGTAGCGCAATGCAACAGATTTTCTTAATGTTCTTTTTGTAGTTATTAACGAATTTAAATTATATGAATAAAAAAAAATGGGTCAGACATTTTTTCTTTTTAAATTATGTGAAAACGGCTACAAAAAGCCATAAGGGTATATGTTGACCTGTTATGATAGACAAAGTCTATACAAAACAAAAAAGTCAGAATTAATGAGTTATGGTCGATATTCATAATAATATTTATGTATTTCAAATATAATACACAGCTGGGGCTGCTCATATCCGGACTCAGGCCAAATAAATAATCTCAAGTATTTCCTATACGCCATATTGCAGATTATATTGTGCGTGAAATTGATACTGAGTTTTGAAGTAAAAAAAATGCTATTATATGCAAATTTTATTTAGATCACGAGGTGACGCGGAACTCTAGCGCCGATGATAAACCGGTTTGGTTTAAATAGTCTATAATCTATACGCACCATACATGGATGTAAGCTATTAGTAATAAAGTTAATTGTTTTGACCAAAGACAAATGACTGCTATTAAAATAGTTTAAAGCTTCCTGGTCCGATTATATCTTCAAAATTGTGTATGTAGGTGTATGATGTAACATATGTATGTAAGGTAAAAAAATCGACATATTTTTTTTTATGTCCACAGTAAAATGTTATTGTTATGTTAAACGAAGATTATGTAAGTTTATTTTGAGCAGTAGTGGCATTAAAGATAAATTATTATTAGATATTAAGTCAGTGCCTTACAGTAGACCAGGTAAAAATTTGCAGGTTGCAATGGCAGGTTCGATTATAGGTTCGGATCCTACCGACTGCGCCATGGCAAGTGTCGGGCACACCTCATTCAAACAACAAGGATCGAGTTGTACTTTCTTCACTACATATTATAAAACAAAGTCCCTCACCGCGTATGTCTATCTGTTCGCGATAAACTCAAAAAATATTGAACGGATTTTCATGCCGTTTTCACCAATAAATAGAGCGATTCATGAGAAAGGTGTAAGTATATACGTTGTTGAGGTTTTGTGTAAATTGCTTGAAATATGATGATGATGTTACCCGTGCGAAGCCGGGGCGGGTTGCTAGTTATTTTATAATTTCACATGTACCGACAACTACAGATAGACGCATTTGACACACAAATCATAAAATAAAAGATACAATATCTATATACATATACAATATAAAGCTGAAGAGTATTTTGCTTGTTTGTTTAAACGCGCTTATCTCTGAAACTAGCAGTAAGATTCGAAAAATTCTTTTTGTATAAAATAGCCAGATTCGAGAGGAATAGTATAGGCTATGTAACATCACGCTACGGACCTTAGGAGTGGAGCGGTAACCATAAACGTGGGGGAAACTGCAGGGAACAGTTAGTATGATAGAAAATCATATCATTCGTAGTGTGCTAAAATATGAGTGTACAATGAATGGCATCACGTAATCTTATTCTTTTTTATCAACTGAGAATGAAAGGAGTGAATGTTATGAATATTTAATTGTTCCGGTGTACAGTTTTGTATAATTGCATATACTTTTAATCCGTCGCGGTACAATTATTGGCAATATTACACCTTGTACCAATAACTCGGCATTTTACATCTAGTGTAGTGGTCTTGCTTTCACTGGACTATTGTATTTTAATGCTAATAAAGAGTTTCTCACGTGAAATACTCGTAGTTACAGTAATTATAAGTAGATACCTACCTACTTAAATTAGTAATTAATGGTTTGTAACAAATTTGGCAGTACAGGGGTGTAAACACCTCTTCAACTGTTATTGCTTCGAATGTTGTTCACATGAAATTATAGGCCATTTTACTCTATGCAAAAAATGTTAAAAAAATATAATAATAAGATATTTTAGGTTATTGGAAAATTATAGTTTCAGTTCATAAATATAGAAAATTAATTTGATAAATATGCGAAACGCAAGCCGCCACGACATTACGTCATCACTTCAGTAACCATTGAAGTTGAAATTCATGTTTTTGAAAATTTGTTCCTCCCGTGTATTTTACTTAAATATTACCCTGGACGAAGATTTTATAAAGTAATAGTCTATATATCTTTTTAAAGACAAAAACATTGAGTTGAATATTTTACAAAATTAAAATCTTTTTTGCGAAATACAGTCATTCGCTAGTGTAAGTGTAGTGTCGTCACTAGCCTAACATCCAATGACAAACAAAGATATGGATAGCATCTTTGTTTGCCATTGGAAAGGCAAAAAACCTAATTTAAAAAGCCAAAATGAGTTGGGGTTCAGGTATGTAACACAAACTACACGTATAACGTTTCGAAGTAGTATTTCAGCCATCAAATTATTACTGAAGACAATAAATTCTCGATCCACACAGTTTGATCGCATCAGATCGCAGTTTGTAAAGTCGGGATAAGATCGATAAATGAATCGATTATATTATAATAAATTTGAGTCCCTGATATTCAGACGTGATCTGAATATCGATTATTCGCGTGGGCCATGCTGTGAAATTGCAAAACTGCGTTACTTAAAATGCGGAACTAATCACTTACCTATTATGTTCTAACGTGGGCTCTCGGGCCGGCCTAATGCACTAAGAAGATATTTGCTAATGGATATAATAAATTCTAATTGATGAATTACCAGCAATAACTACGTTGCATTCAAAAGTGTTTCGAATAATAGTAAAAAAAAAACAGCTACATACCGACTCTGTAATTGAAAGTAAAATAGGTATTCTTCATAATTGTGTTACATCATTTTAGTTTTAATTAAAATAATTTAAATATAAGGTTACGACGAATCTAAAGCAATGAATATTCTTGACGCTTTTGGATCATCTAATTACATTGGGATTCACTGTCATGAATATTTATTAAAAAGGCTAATGAGTTAACAACAAATAAAACATCGACGCGTTGAATAGTGATGTTATACAAACTTGTAACGCAACGTATTTGTCCGACTGAAGTATGAGCACCATAAATGCACGGTATTTAGGATCAATACATTAAATAACGCAACATCCTAAGGTGTGTCAAACTAAGATTTTATCTGCGGTCTATTCAAATTTGCATTGGAAAACAATGAAACTACTATTGTGCTTTTTAAGGAAAGGTGGGCAAAGCAATATTCGAAGTGCCAAGTCGAAGTCTGAAAACAATGGTTGATGCTCCGGTGAAATTCTTTAGTAAGTATCTAAGTATTCAGATATCTCATTAATCTTTTACCATGCATACAGTAAACAATGGGTATAAAAAATCTCTAGTACCTTCTAGATAGTTCGATTGAAGTCGATACAATACTTTGCAACAATGTCTTTTGTCTCACGTTCATAATGCATTTTACAGTTAGAAGTTATGTATTAAATTATCATCCTATGTCGAATATGATAGCAGGTCATTAAATTGCAGTCAAACATACACATAAACATACTTACACATCTATCTACTTATACTATCATTTACTATGTGTGTTCAAACATGTTTCGTCCCATTTAAACAAATCCTAATGAGGTCATATTCCAGCCATTCATGCAATACTTATTAGTTTTTCCACGCGTTTGCTAGCTGCTTTCTGTTATGTCGTGGTCATGGTAATTTAAAAAGTGATACTTGTAATACTTGGTATTATAAAAATACTCACTACCTCTAGAACTCCACAAGATACTAGTCTAATAATACTCCAGAATTAATGCATACGTACATAACAATTCTATACAATTACTTTTAATTATAATACTATCTATTGCCATTACTCATTAACTTAGATTGATAAATATTTAAATACTTAAATAATGAGTGAAGTATAAAGAGTGAATTGTAAAAAGTTTTCGAAAACCAGAGCCAGTCCTTATTTTATTACCCTGGTTAATCAAATAACGACACTAGAAACTGAACTAGTATTTATTTAGCCGTCAATAATTACGTCAATGAATTGATTTCAAAGGGTCTTTTGTCAACATGCAGCGCACCCTTGCGTTTTATAATAACCATAACTTTCTGTAAAACTAACGGCTTACATTGGCTGTTGCTATTATACGCCCACGTATACTGATAAAACCTATATATTGCATTAGATTTATCTATAGAACAAAGGTTCGACAGAATCATAGTATAAATTAAACTAAGGCTGGTATTTACGTCTTCTGAGAAAGCAATTTCGTTACGAACTATACTGTCTGGATTGCGTCCTACTTATTTTTAAATTATATAACTTTTTCTTAAATTCGTATAAAATCTAGTCGAGTACAAGAAAATAATAAGCTTTTTTTCAAAGAGACTTCAACCGAGTGTGGCTATGCGCCGTCTTCAGTCCACGACTCCCTTCGACCATAGGGGCTGCCGTACAGTCTTTCAATTAAAGGGTGATGTCACCAAGTAATACTCATAAAAGTTAGACATTACACTGATAGCATTGCAATAAAACTTGCCGCCCCTTCATACTTAATTGGTAACCAAGCAGACACTAGATCCAAGACATCATTAATGTGCAGCTTTAAAGAACATATGCAATAATTCTTTATAATCTGTACACAGTACACATACACGTGTGTCTAATTGAAAACTCATGCGTTTCTTAAGCACCTTCGACTCCAAACCCAACCCGATTTTTCTAAAATTAAAAAAATATTATTTGCTGCTTTGAGTGTCTATTGTTAGTAATGATTAATAATGTTATTGTAGAAGCAATTTGCCACTTAATTAAAACCCAATGTTTGTCTGCAGAAAAATATTAAATCAAAATGATTGAAGATGCTTCGTTTATAAACAAACAAAATACAGAAAAAAGCACACAAATAGTTTGTATTACCATGATAGTTATTATTTTTCTTTTAAGTCAGTTTTTCAAAATAGCAAAAGTTTGAATATGGAACAAGCTTACTTTTTTTGGGATAAAATATTAATGAAAAAGTGTTCTAATAGTTAGAATAATAGTAAGAATAACTTGCGTGCGCTAACTATTAGAACCCTTTTTTGTGATAAAAGACTCAAAGAAGATTGTAAAAACTCATCGAGTTTACTTAACAAAGTATCCTATAAATCATCAGGCAATAATTAAATAGTTGTTGAGTAGTGATATAAAACTACAGAGTTCGCTGTGGGGCGCATCTTGCGATGCTTATAGCCCCTACTCATGGTTCGTGACAATTCGATTGGGACAGTCGGGCCTGTTTCCCTTTTTTACTCGTAAATGAAATAATATAAATGTATGCAATACAGTTTTGCGCAAACACTGCGCAGCTGTAGGTTTAGATCTTCACTAAATCAAAAATGTTGGTCAGTTAAATAGCCCAAAAATTGTTAGAAATATAAAAATTAAAGATGAATGAAAAAAATGAATTTATTATTTTTAAATAAAAAGCCATTAGCATTACCTCAAAACGTGAATACCTTTAAACTAATCTTTATTCATACTTAGTTGGTAAACAGGAGCAAGAGGCTCGTATGCGCTTACAATGGTGCTTATAAACACATGACTTATGTGTTTTACACACGTTATCTTCTATAGGACTGCGCTCTTACTCCAGCCGAGCGGCGGCATTCCATGCAAAAATCTACTGTCGCTTACGTCTTAAATCTGCTGCACAATACTTCTTTAATGTGAGATTCACTCCACTTTATTACATTAACGCTTCAGTATACTTGTGACTTTTTAATCTCATACATTCATCCCTAGATCCAGGCACCGTTACTCGAGGTCGTCTGATCACATGACGATCACCTTATGCTTGCATATAAGAATATAAGGTTAGTAAATAACAACGTGGAATCCAAGTAACAGTCCTGACTAGTTCGAATTAAAACAGACTCGTGAGTACGACCCTTAGTAACCGATATGTCATTACGGTCATAAAACGGTAATATGTACAGTTGAGTTATGCCTATGCCGATAGCCATCTGACTTATTAGATAGGTATATAAATGTTGTTAAACAACTGACCGTTTATTACCATCGCTTTTCGTGATTTGCGACATTCCTTCAAAAATATACCCTTGTATTTACGATAGAAGTCGCGGTAAATTTCATATTTCGCAATAGCCGTTCAGAATGAATTCTCATGTTCTTTTGTCACTTTGATAACCTGTTTTGTAAGTCATATACAAAACTAGTCATTAATTACTATAACTTTGTGGTCTTATTTGGGTATACCAATTTGTTAATCGCCACGCAATAAATTTTGTTGTACATTTTATTGACTACTTGTTTTACTCCCTAAACATAATAGTTGGACATTAGCTGGGTAAACGGTTTATTCCTTATGAAAGTAATAATCGACAAAATACTAATGAATTAAAAATCACTTTATTTCCTAAGTTCTAAAAAATATGTTCTTACTTGCAAACATATGGGTTGGTCCTTATATTATCTTATGCAAAATGAAAATTCTACATTTGATTATCGAAGTTTTTTCTGCCAGTTTTCGGTTTAAAATTGGGTTTCGATTTTCAATTTGAATTTAACTGTCTTCTATTCATAAACATACGGGTACAGTGAGTCTACCCACGCGTTTCCTATACACAATACAGAGTTAGTAAAGTGAATAAAGCCTTGCTTCCCGGGTCACATGGTTCAGAGGGCACATAGACCAGGTCTGATGGATGGGACTATAACCACGCATTATAGATATTTTATGTTAGAGAGTTTTAAAGATAAAAAGTACTATACCGATTGTAGGAGTGGATTTGATGTCAGAAATATTGTCAACGAGGATTAGTTCACAAGAGCATAATATATTGGACTGATTACTAGCTATGACTTTTTTCATCACTCATCTTCAACTTTAAGCATCTCTCAAAGTTTATTAACATATCTGTCAATGTCCAATGTTATCGCATGGTGTTTACGATATGATACTATGAGTAGGCTAGCACAGTAAATTATGTTTAATTTGAGGAGTTACTAATATTAATTTCGATGTTAGCTGGTAACTCTAACTGTCAGAGTTCCCAGATCGGACTGAAACTACATTTTATTTGTTAATAGTAACGGAAGTCTGAAGGAATCGAAGTATTAACAAGGTCTTAAGTAAACCCAGAATTCTTAACTTCAAATTTAATTTTGTGAATAAATTAGTCGAGTTTTGCCTCACTCCATATACATCAGTAATAGTAGGTATATGTAACGCATGCAATTCCACAAGTTAAAGCTTTCATAACAAGTTCGGTCGCACGAGCGTAATATTTAAAATACATAAAAAGTGTGTAAAGCAGAAAACACGATTTATGATCGTCCGGGCTCACGACTAGATGAGTCCAATCCACGCACTCCTGTAGGTCGAAGCCAGATGCAACATTGCTCAATACGCTGTATAAATCAATATAAATTTTGGAATTCGAAGTTCAGCAAGAGATCAGCGCAAAACAAATAAACAAATTCTTCAGCTATGTACATTGCAGCATCAACTTTTTATTTGTGACGTTAAAACAACATGCTATCTACCTGTAACAGCGAAACGGTAACCTTAAAGCAGATGAAGCCGCATTGCACAGCCAGCTATAATATTAAATCGTTGTTCTTGAAGAGAGGAGAACTACTATGTTTTAATGCTTTAGTAATGCAAACCAAACATGTACTCTTCTAAAGAATAAGACAATAGTATTGCCGGGCGGTGGAATGTGAAAATAATGAGGCATGGAATTTTAGACGGACAACCTCGCAGAGACATTACAAAAGACACCGTCTTAAACGAGATTTATAAATCTTAATTTAAAATATAATTAAAGGACGCATGAAAGTCGCGGCTATGATAATAATATGATGTAGGTATTGTTCAGAAGCGTGGCTCCCGATTCACGCTGACCTTTCCGTTTTGATAAGATAGTGCAATTACACAATGTTACTTATAAATAAATTAGGTTACGCAAAGTGAAAGAAAATAATTGATATGGAGGTATCAGGCGGTACTTTTTAAAGGAAGTAGGCACAGTATATTTCTCGTAGGACTGTCATTCATGTTGTCTGGTACGTTCGTTCTTAAGTAACGAGGTCATCGTTTCAGCTATAGGACGACCACCGCTAGACATAGGCCTGCATCCATACCTGCTACGATCTTTACGAGGTCGTCTGTCTGTTTGTTTTAATACTGCTAAATAAAGAAAACCATTTTTGTTACGTATTCGTGTAACATTTTTGGTCATCATTATAAGTATTAGAAGACAATACCTAAATGAAACTTTTTGATTTATATGAAACGAATGGTTTATATTTGCGTTCGTGTTCGTAAAAAAAATATAGCTAAAAGTTAGTATTAGGTACACAAGTATTAGATCAGGTCTACATTCAATCATAGGGGCCCTAAGTCTAATATAAAAGAAGATGGCTTTGTTTTCGATTATTTTTATAATATTTCTTAACCTTAGTGCGGAAGGGCTAAGTGTAACTGCCGGGATTATTTTCACTAATACCCGACGCGGATGCTTAGACGTGTAGTAACGTACACAATATGACGATACTTTTTCACTTATACATACTTACTAATTTATGATATTTGTCACTGATGGCTCTTGACATACATTTTCTGGTAGCTTTTTCCGACGGACAGATATCAAACACAGCGATGTTGTAAATATTTTGAATTTTATGATGACATTAGCTTTTTATTTTCGCTGATTGCTCATACCATATAAAACTGTCCAATTAAATTATATTAACTAATGAATCAGCACAATTCATTAGTTAATTACAAATTTATTCATCATTATTATAAGAAACCAAAAAACCTAAAAGTAAACTACAACAGATGGTTAAGGGAAACGCGTAACTCTCAAAACCAAAATTCTACATGCATTGATTACGAATCAATTAAATATTATTAGATCAAAAATAACGTCTATTGTACAAAGACCGAATTCAAGATTTATTGATGCGTGAATGAATCGCGGGCCACCGTACCTATCAACAAACATAACCTCCACGCGAACATAACACGATTACTTCCGATTAACTTGATTCGTATCACAGAAGACCAATTTTTTTTTCGATTTCGATTATAACAATCCGATCATCTACCGTTAAATAGGTACCGTAAGCCGAAGGAATTCCGATTTATCGGAAATCAGTATTAGGGCTGTGCGTGTTCTTGTTACTGGTTTGTTTTATCCTATCACATAATGATATGTAAACAACAGATATAATTATATTGTACTATATTTTACACATTTTATTTTGTAACAATAGTCTATCCATAAACATTTTTGCAAGGTGATCAGGACCCTTGAAAGCTAGCAAAATACTATACCTATATAATTTTCGTAAAATCACTACATATTATAAGTAAAACAAAGTCCCCCGCCGCCGCGTCTGTCTGTATGTCTGTTCGCGATAAACTCAATAATTACCGAACGGATTTTCATACGGTTTTCACCAATAACCAAAGTGATTACCAAACCAAAGGTTTAAGTGTATAATTTGTTGAGATTTTCTGAAAATTGATTGAAATATGTTGATGATTGTTGAAGATGTCTCTGCTACCCGTGCGAAGCCGGGGCGGGTTGCTAGTCTAATAAAAAATATAAACTTAACAGGCAACCCTAGTTTTAAGTATTATACCGCAACGCATCGATCTAATCACTACAATAGGTTTGCCGTCATTTCATTAGAGACCACTATCAGTATCGTGTACTGATATGGGTCTACAAACTTTCAATAATAGTTCATAATCATGACTGTTCAAAGTACGACAATCGGGTACTCACGCGGCACGCTACTTATAACAGGAGAGATCTCCATTAAAAATTTAGCTATAATCAACTAAAACAACCATAATGGCACAGCAAGATAACAAACCAGTTCGTTAGTAGTCCATTCTAGTCCATTTTCTCCTCAGTAAATCGTTGATCAATTGGATTTCGAATACTTGTATCATGTTAATGGATCTCGGGCATTGAATACTGACTTTGATCGAACATAAACGAGACAATTTTTTTAGACCCATGGTAGTGTTCTTTAATAAAACTCATGTTGATTTGTTCCCTATAACGTCTAGTTTACATTAGTAATATTAGTTTTTACTTGTCTAACCGGAGTACTAAACCATACGACAAATAAAATACGAATATCAGAAACGGAATAAACTAGAATGAGATGAGTAGACTGGTTACCTGAACTGAAAACACATGTTTATACAATACAAAAAAAAAAACATTTTTATACAATAAAAATATTTATTAATAAATCACCATCATTTATTAATATAAAATATCCATCTCAAAAATCGTCTTCATGATGCCGTGCCCACGACACAATTATCACACAATGATGTTTTTATTCGTAATATTTTTCGTTATAAACTAATATTACTAATATAAACTAGACATTATAAGAAACAAATCTACATGGATTTTATTTATAATCACCATCACTTACAGCGGGCCCACTCCCCAAACCTAAAAAAATGTCTACTTGGCAATAATACATAATAGTAAAGTAAAAATATATTATTTGAGGGAGGACTATGCACATTTTTTATTTAGAAGTGATGTTTATTTCAAAATGTATTATCCGTATGTTCTATCACAAATAAGCGCACAAAAAGTATGCACTTATGCATTGCTATGAATGAGCAAAGCAAGTCTAAAAACTAAAAAGCGTCAATAAAAACCAATGTTACTTATGCTAGAATATAATAAAGCATACAACCGCTAATACTGTGGTAATGTCCCTTGAATAAGAGGTTACGGTGGTCCATTGAGTCTAGATGACCGGAATGATCCGGTAACCGCGTTGCCCCACGCTATCACGAACAATGACCGCGTTCACAAAACATTGGACAAAACCGTAAAATATTCATAATTTTGTCGTACAATGAAGTCATACGAGACCCCGTATTAATGAATAACGATAATATGATGTACTTATTGTCGGTAAAAAAAAACTAGAAATGTACGTATTATTATTCTGTGGACGATGTATAAATCAGGGTAATAATATGCGTAAATTATTGTCCTTTCAACTGCACTTTGAATATACTGAAAATATACAGCTCTGAACAAATATTTAGATGTTTATACTCTAAAATGTTTAGTTTATTGCTTGTTTAACATAACAACAAACAGCCGGTGCAGTTGCGATGTGTCTTGTATTTTGAACAGACCGCAACTTTGTTCATGCAATTTTTCGGGTAACAGTAAAATCGGACAAGAATTACACTCCTTAGTTGCTCTGTTTTCTAATGATACTAAAGTACCTAACTAAATTCGGTTTTGATTCTATATCACATCTAATTTCAATGTCAACAATCGAAAATCGGTGCCGCCGCCGCGCTGGTAAATGAACCCAAATGTACAGGACATATGTAAGAAATGGTTGTATGTGTAGTGTAAGGTGATCATTATTTGATTAACTGAATTATCTGTGGTCTATTACTTATTATTATATATTACCAATAAAACACCGTTTATAGAATACAAAATATGAAATGATAAATATAGATATGAAAACACGAAGAAGTAAGGAGTTCTACCACAGTGATTACAGCTTCAGCATTCCACTGTCACTGCTTTTATTATGATGTATGCTATCACTAGTCATTCTCACTAGCTCATTGAATTTAATCAATTTTAATGTAAGAGGGTCTACGCCTATTAGAAAACAATGAAAGAATTATGATAATTACTAAGTATCTGATAAAAGGAAAATGATTCGACGAAAATGTAGACTGTTTTTGAGTTTAGAATTTAATATACTAGGCCAGTGCAGATATTATGACATTTACTTAATATATGGTAGTTGTTTGTGAAGTCAGTCTCTTTATTTAATGTCAGAAGAGAATGTCGTTATATACCTACCTATTTTTTACCGGCGAAAAAACGGAGGAGGTTCTCAAGTCGACCATTATTTTTTTCTTTTTTTTCTGTTTAGTTTGATAATTAAAAGAAATACAAAAAGTGTCAAAAAAGGCAAAACTTTTTTTTAAGTTTTTTTCAGTACTTAACTTCTTGAACTTTGAGTAAGTAATTCATTTATTTTAAAAGACCATCAGAAGAACAGAATGCGCTTTCTGCTGTTAAAAGATTATTATTGTTAGCACCACCACCATCGCAAGACTCAATAACATAAATCTAATTAAGTACCATGGTAGTGTATTTACTTTTATGTTTTTAACTTATTAGGAAATACCAACAAAGAGGGAAAAAATAATTTTATAGTCTGCGCATGCTAGTTATCGAATTCCTGTCTGTAAAAACTTAAATGTGAGGAGCCTTTAATGCGGAGAATTTTAGTTTGACTTTCTGTTCGATTGTTATAAAACTTCTCATGTTATGTGTACACCGTATTAAAATGAATGATTTCAATCTTGTTATTTTTGTTAAATTACCGCTATACCAGATTTTGTTGTGAAAAATATAGCCAATTGCGTTCTAAGTTTAAAATAAAATAGCTATAGGAACAGGGTGGATGGTACACATCATTCAAACTCAGGGGTTTATGTTTAAAATGTGAAACCCCTACATTCATTTTATTAGGTAACAAAACGTGACTGAAGGCATTTTAAACATTATATTGTTATAAATGGTACAAGAAGAAACACCATAAGTAAATACCTTTTCGTGATCGCGTTAATTCCCGTAAATACATAAATAATATTATATCATGGAACGCGAAAGTTTAAAAGTTAGTAAGTTTAGCAACTTCCTCAAACCTCGTAAACCTGCCATTTCAAAAAAATATTGGACAATTGATTAAGTTTTGCATTAAGGCAACATAGGAAGGAGTAGCTACAGCAATACGGTAGCTGACTACCAAGTCAATCAGTATTTTTTTTACGAACAAAATGATATAAATTACTTTAAAAATATATAATTTAGTTATCATACATTAACTGACCCTGGCGAAATAATTTATTTTGAACATAGGAACTTTCTAAGTTGCTATTCAAGTAATTGTAAATATGACGCCGACGTAGATCAGATCATCAATAAAACTGAAGGAAAATATTATTATGTGTGGTTAGTGGTTAAGATTCTGACTAGATTGTCAGAACGAGTTAAGATAGCTAGGAGATATAGTAACACATGAGTGAGGTTACCGGAGGCCCTAACCCTTCCCTCTCCCCTATTCCTGTCCTTCCCCTCTGCTTCCCCTCTCCCGTTTTCCCGCTCTTCCCCTATTCCCACCTTAAAGGGCGGAAACGCACTTGTGACTCTTTGAGTTACAGGTGCCCCATGGGCGGCGGTAGTCGTTTACCATCAGGTGACCCGTCTGCTCGTTTGCTCCCTATACCATAAAAAAAAAGAAATTGATTATGTTCCGCAATGTGTTTAAAAGACACATTGAGGAACACTTTGGTCTCAATACGTAAGTATCATTTTACACAATGGCTCTATCGGTTCAAACAGTCTTATACTCTATTTAGCTATGTACCTATTTCTAAATAGTCTAACAAAAATATTTTTTTTTACGAATCATTAAGTCAGTGGAACCACTATTATCTTATCTGTGGTGGAACTAACCGTCTTAGTTGTGATTTACAAACAAAAATGCACCCAGCTTTTAAACAGGTATTGGTCCCAATTCTGTTACTTCACTCGCTAAATTAAAATTCACTAAGTTTTCTTCATATAAGATGTAAACCTTGTACACTTCAAAACAAGGTCTTATTTCAAATTGAAACAAGTAGGTAACATATGTCGCTATCGAAATAAGCAATTTATTTGTCGACTAAAGTCTGATACGCTTAAATAAACTTTAATGCCACGTAGCGAGAGCCGCTAAAGTTGAGTATACGTTGACAGGTTTTAGTGAAATTTAACGGCGCTGAGAAATAGATGCTAGTAACAAATAGACCTTATTACGAAGAACACTAGGTTGATTTCTTATGAAGAAATTAAGTCAGGTTTTAGTTTAGTCGAGTATACAATAGAATCGGCACCATTGTCGTTCATAATCGTAAAGGCGTGACTTATTATGTCAGAGGGGACCTCGTAAAGCATTACACCATCCATATCTTTGATTCATCAACAAAGATTAACGTCATTTGTGGATGAACTTTCATATCATTAGGTCTTTGATAAAAGTTCAATCGAGTGATTTAGTGACATAATAAGCGAGCACACCTTTCAATCGGTCAGGTGCAATCAGCTTTTTTCTTGGTTTATAATTGACAGTTTCCTAAAACACTAACTAATATTTATTTAAACGATTACCAAACATTCCAAGCGATTAATTAAAACCGCCATATCCAACCAATTGTTCAAACCGTCTTTTATTATCACCTGCCTTTTAAATTTTTATCACTTTTTTTTAATAAAACAGCAGGACCTCCAATAGGGTATTTTACTGTATGAATATAGTGATAAAAAAACATAGTAGTAAGATAGTTTAGGCAATCGAAAAATGTTAGTTTGAGTTCATAAATTTAGAAATTAAAAACTATAGGTAGGAACTTAATTCAAGTTTTCAGTTTTATTATCTGTTCTACTGCGAAACGACTGCGAAAGGCAAGCCGCCATGACATTATGTTATATGTGTTTTCGAATAATTTATCCCTCCCTTGTATTTAACTTAAATATTATCTTAGACTACGGTTTTTGTAAAGGTAGAAAGTACAAACCTACCCAGAATAAGCTCTTTCATGATTGGATTTTTTTTTATCATAAATCCCGATTTGTTTTGCAAAATTACGGAATGTGTAAACATGGCTTTAGTTATGGTGATAGAACAATACATCCTATATTGTTCTATCACCATAACCAATAATTAGGATTCTAATTAATTTTTAAGTAAAAAATTAAATCATTTACTACTACTTTTACTGCCCGTATGACGTCATGACACTTCATAACGAATGAGCAACATGGCGGTCTAACGTTTTCATCAACTTCGTGCGGAAATTTAAATTATTAAACAATTATTTAATAATTTAATTATTATTTAATAAATCATTTATCGATTGAATGAAATTTTAATAACTTTGCTGGTTGTTTGCTGTTGCCTTAGGATCGAATTAAAACACTTCAAAAAAGGGTGTAATACCCTATTAGGTTAAAGACCACCTAGGAAGATAGAATTACGAATTAATATCCGATACGATAGAGTCCCGTACACAAAGGGTTGAAACGGATAGCTTCGTTAACTTTTATTGTGAAAAGTGCACAGGCTTGATTGTCAGCAAAAGCATTACAAACTACGTATTGAATGAACAAAAATTACACTTCGTCTAGGAGCCAATAATTATATATTTATAATAATAATATATTTGATAAATCAAAATATTATTTTTAAAGTTAAGTTTGGAACTACATCAAAACAATCTTGTTAACATTCGCCTGGCGTTATTATTCCCAGGCATTTTATTTTGTACAACTTTTACACTTATTAATCGAACTTATGCAATCGAGTATATTTAAACAGTATTATTTATTTTATAATATATTACTTTCATCTTACCTCTTTTAACTTACTAAACTACGGAACCAGAGTACGAGTTCAACTCTCGCTTGACTAGTTTTATTGTTTTATTCGAATGGCTTGGTTTTGGTTTTTTTTGTTTTCTGATTGCTACTTATTGCATACTTCAGTTTACTGCCTGTGTTCGAGTGCAGCGCTTTTACAGTCGGGTTTTATATTTTAATAAGGATCCCTGTGCGACTCGACTTATTTTTATTTATAGAGGTTAAACCCGGCTTTGAAAGAAAAACAAGTAACTTAAAATTCTCTTTTTATGTAGTTCAAACCCACCGAGTCCTATTTAATGAATAGGGAGTTATTCAATTGAAGCTGAAGCTATTTTGTGCCTAAATATAATATCCCTCCTGTCGATTAATATTACGTGTTCTTATAAGACTATTCTGACCGACGACCATGACGACCATCGCGTTCAAATTTCTGCAACAAGTCCATCCAAGCGTTTCGGAATTCCGCTTTTTTTAACGCGGTTTCAACGCCACCTATAAGAGGAAGAGTATTTAAAGGGTCTCAGCCTGTAGATCTGCAGCCGGATTCAGATTTATGACCACCACGTTTAAGTTTCTGTAACAAGTCCATCCAAGTCGTCATGAGTTCCGCCTGTCTGAATGCGGCTGTAACGCCACCCATAAGTGGAAACGTATTTAAAGAGTCTCAGTCTGTAGATTGGTAGAAAGCCGGATTCTGATTTATGACCACCACGTTTATGTTTCTGTAACAAAGCTATTCAAGCCTTCGGGCATTCCGCCTGTTTGAATGCGGCTTTAACGCCACCCATAAGAGGAAGAGTATTTAAAGAGTATCAGTCAACCAGAAAAGAGGGAAGCGTTTATATATACGTACGTGAAATGTATAAATTTTTATTTTTATTTCCTTCTGTTCATAGTGTGCAATAGAATAAGTTCTTTTACAAATCTAGAGAGTTACATTTAACGTTTAAAAAGAACTGCTTATTGTGTTTGAATTGTAAAACTAAAAACTAAAATTTAGTCGAAAGATTTTGGTTTAAAAATGTTATTTTTATATTGGTCGTAAAAGCACGCAGTGTTTCAAGTATCAGACCCATTACACGGTCTTTTAATCTTGAGAGGTGTATTTGTTTCTCAAGTTCGTTCAGTAAATGTGAAAAAAGAGAAGCCTCGGTGTCAATTTATAAAAATTATGGTCGTTCTAAGAGCTCTGTCGATAAATAAATTACTTTTATTTTATAAGCCCGTAACATTTGAGCCTATCACAGGTAAAGCTTCATAGCTGGGGAGTGGTAATCTATGCTTTATACTGGCAATAATTGTACTCACTAACGAGCATTGCGTCAATTGTACATCGTCTGTGTAACAAGATTTAAAATAATACGGCGGATTAAAGATAATGAAAGAAATATACTGAACAAATTTGTATTTGGATCAGAGAAGTTTACGGTACAAATATCTACTTATAAAAATTTCAATCAGTTTTTGTAACAAACAACTGTATTTTTTTTTTGCCAGTCGCAATATAACGGCCGATAAGTTTTTGTACTGCACTATTCATATTCTTCGGTTATATTCCAAAAATTTAATTCATAAATCGTATTTATTTATATGTAGGCCAATCGAACAATATTTTGAAGAAAAAAAATCATTTAAAAAGAGAACAGAATCTTTAATTTAGTTTTGATTAGTTTATTCGTTTATCTTCCTTGTTATTCGTTTATTCATGCCAGTTACATTTTGAGACGACAAAGTAATCAAAATACGTTGCAATGAGTAATAAAAATAAAACACGTTCTCTGTTATACAATCCGGATTATCGATAAGTAAGAAGAAGCGTGTTTAATTTATTAAGTATGTATTAAACGAACCGTCTTATTGATGCGATTTTAACAAAAACAGTATTGTTCTTATTGCTAATGATTTCACTACGAGTATCAGGCAGGACGGCTTGGTGTGAATGCTACAAATGAAGCGGGTTAAAACATGTTAGCCTTTGGACATAGGTGATAGAGAAGTCACGAGGGGGATATGCATCTGCATATCCCCTCATGACTTCCTATCTAGGAAGCAGTTCAAATAGAAATTCAGTCGGTTTGATCATTAAGTAATTTACCATTTGTCTCTAAATCATTCTAACGTTGATTTGATAGCTTAGTATAGTACCCACCTAAAGAAAATAGAAGTTTAAATAAATAATTGAATAACATTAAATAACTTCAAGTTGAGTATTATTATGGCGTGAACGTTAACAGAGTAGGTAAATACTGCTTAACCAGAGAAGGGCTTTAGATGTTTTTACCAAGGCTTGACGAGTATGGAATAATGGCCCTGTCTTGGTCATTGAAAAAACATTGAACATAACCTGTTATTTTAGGAACTACCGTAGTGGTCGTTGGGATGTTTTTCCGCTGTGTCGGGTGACAAAAGCAATGGCATAGTATTAAGCTGAGAAAAATATAAGAAAAGGTATGTAGTGTTAGTTAATACTCATAAAGTTTCAACAATATTTTTTTAACAACTTGAGTGGATATCCTTTGAATGAACTAATGAAATTTTTATGAAATATCAATAAAATACATTATTTTATAAAATTTCTTTTATTTCTTCAATCCTATTCTAATAACGTTTATTATCTACGTATATTTTTTGAAAGAAAAATTCTTGCCGTTTTATAACTACATAACAGAATAATATATACATGTATTCCTTAACTTACTTACCTACCGTACCTTGTACCTACATACATTCTATACACCTACATAGAGATGATCGATTTTAGGAAAATATCGATGTACGATAAATACCGAAAGGAAACAATCAATGTTTGAAAACATGGGTGGGATACTTCTTAAACTTTGCCTAGTTGGATCCTACGATTGGCCATAAAAGACATAAAACTTTTTTAAATAACCTACAGGACTTTTTAAATAATAACCTAAGTCTGTGGGTATATATTTTTTTTCTTTCTCAATAAATATCTCGCTGTTCAGGCAAAACTTCATTTTTTCACTATGAAGTTTATGGTGATTGTCCATATATCTTAATAATTTCAAAAACCAGTCAAGGAAATGTAGTGTTATACTAAATTCGTATTTATTTAATAGACTTTGTGGCTTGGCACTTTAGAGTATTCCAAAATTATTTAAAAATAATAGTTGGATACAGAAATTTCGATCTTTCGATGGCATACTCATACCAACGATGTATCGACGTTTTTGAGAACTCAACATCGATGTTAAAACATGGATTTTATCTAGCATCGATGAATACAGATCCCCTACCTACACATATCCCTCGGTAGTATACCGTAATAGTTTTATCCATCTACACAATTACTAAAGGTATAAATTTACGATAAAAAAAAAACAAATCTAAGTAGGTACACGGATTTATTCCAAGTGCCCTTAAAGGGCACTTGGAATAAATGAATAAATACGTTTTAATATTACCGTCTTAATAAAAACTGTTTATTTTTACAATTACTTGTGTTGTGTAATAGCATGCACAGCGTTTTATGTGCAATTAAATCTTATAACTAGGATTATGTAATTTTAAAATACTTTCGCTCATTTTTTAACTACCATCTATGAATGAAAATCGTAACTACTGAGTCCCATTTTGTTACTGTTTTACATTTTTGTACCGTCTTGCAATAAGATTAATACTAATTTATATAATAAACCGAAACTTCTCTTAAATATTGATAATACATTCTTTACATAATAATTTAAAAAAACATGATTAAATGTATGAAGATTTGACAGCCCTAAGATTTAACGAGCAATCAACAAAGGATACATTGACTGACAACCCAGTGACTGATCCCCTCTCAACAAAATGAACTTAGTCGTAAACTGAACCCCTTATGTCGATTTTAGTGCTCCACCAATAAATAAACTTATATAGGATTGCGGGGAGACGAAACCGACAAAAAACACACAATAATAACTATATTACTAGCGTGTGCGCAACACTACTATTAATAATAAAATATTTGTGCAATTGTACCGAACCAGGAACAACCGAATACTCGGCTAACCTACGATTATCGAGTGATCGAATCCACTGACAGATGGTAACACAATGGACTGTGTAGAATGATTTATTGTTAGACCAATTTCGATCAGTTTGCTTATTGGGGGCATTTTTGCGTATTCACGATCGACGTTTTCTATATCTCAATATTTTATCGCATAATGATGACAGTTACGAATTTAGACACAATAGATTTATGACAACTACGTGTATAACCATATCATTGAAATGAAGTGTAGTACTAGAAAGGAATCAAACAAAAGAATAATGAATTTCAAGTTACGGTAACAACCAGATTTTTCAAGAGTTCAGCTTGTACAAAAATCGTCTGAGCAGCTGAAAGACATTGTTGAGATGAACCGAGCGCATTTAGAAAAATGTAAGAAACGTCCTTAAGGTGCTTACACGAAAATGTTTTTTAAATGAGTTGAGCATTAACGACCACTTTTCGAGAGCTGCTCTCATTTCACGGTTCAAAACCTTATGGTAGGGGTTACCTGATAATTTGTGCGTATGAAAAAGTTTTAAGATAATCAGTTTAAACGATAAAAATCAAGCATTTATTTTAAACTATAATCAAAATTCACTGTTATGTATGTATGTAAAGACAGAATAGATAATATTGTTATTATTATCACGTAGTGCAGATAACAAGCATTCGGAACTTCATCGTGGCTATCGCATAGTAATGAGTGTGTATATCGAATAAGTAATTATGTAGAACTAATTACATTTAATTAGTGAGTCTCAGTATGGCCGCTTGGCATAAATATACCGTCGATGTAGAAAGCATAACTATCTATTCTTAAGGTGAAATCAATGTGAGTGAAGAAAATACGGGTAGTTGATTTAGCGTTGCGTGATGGTCTAAATAGTGTTTCGAGTACCAATTATGAGTAAAAAGAAGTGTACTGAGTAACAATATGAAACCATTATAACAAAAGAATTAGTGTAACATTATGGAATGCACAATGAATCAAGAGAATCGGATCCGCCTATGATTATATGACTTTGTTGAGATTTTGTGAAGTTCCGGGTGTGAGTATAACTAACTCAGATATAAAAAGAGATAGTATTGTGGGTTAAAAAAATAAAAAGGGCACCTGGAACTAATTTATAGTTAAATGATAAAACTATTTATTGAATAAATACAGTAGAAATGTTGATGTAGACGTAAGTACTTATTAGAATATTTTTTTGACAGAACTATGAGAAGGTTCCCTCAATTTTTTAAATAATTATATAGAAGTTATATAGAATTTGATACTTTTTATCTATTTAATATAAACATTATTTGTAGGTTCTTAGGTTAGGTTCTTATCTATTTTATAAAAGATGTAAAGTGTTTGGTATTATTATGTACAAGAATGTTTAAATCGTTCTAAATATGAAAGTACGTAAAATTCCAAAAAAAAAACAGTACCTACTACTAAATAATAAATAATAAAAACACGATGAATTGCAACTGTAAATCGAGTGAGATTTTCCTGTAATCTATAAGAAAATAACTATTTTGTTTCTTTTTTTAATTTTAAGTTCAGTAATTTTAGATATGATCAATTTTCATCTACTTTTTTATAACTTTAGAACTATTTATCTCAAAATAAAAATTTCAAGTCTCACAAGCCATTTCATTTGTCACATGTGAGTTTGAAACTTTTTTTAATTTGGCTCCAAATGTCAACCTTACATCCAAAATTCATTAATTTACATTGCACATATGTTTGGGTCACAAGATGTACGGAAGTTAAAAACATAAACCCTCTGAAGAGTTTTATCTGTCGCACAACAGCTTATTAGAGGTACGAGGACCCGCAGATGATAAGCAAGTGCGGTAGTTAATAATAATGCAGAATAAAGAAGTAGAAGAACAACATTTAATATATTTTTAGATCACATAAACGGCCATAAAATTCTTACAACATTTACACAACATAATGTTTAAGAAACGGATTAGGTAATTAAGAAAAGAATCTATTTAAGTAATTAAGAAAATAAACGATTTAAATAATTGAGAAACGGGTAATATTAGTCATGAGGGTCATCACCTTTATTACCTGATATAATCAATAAAAATTACAGTTAGGTATGTTAGGCTGGATTCAGACGAAATGCTTACATATTTATTGCAAATACACATTACTGTTATGAGTCAGAACGGGTTTCAATGTAATGATCGTTACGCACAACGAATATTATATATATTTGGAATTCAACAATTTAAAAAATACTTATCAGAAAATACTGAATTCACAATAAAATTCGTTCCGAAATCAGGACTAACTGACTGATCCGGAGTGGCTTCAAAAGATTGCGTCAAAATGTCGAGATTAAATTGGAAGATACTGACAGCCCTAAATCGGTCATCGAATAAACAAATCTACTGAAGATCGAATCAGAATTATACCGCAAGGTGGAACTTGAACCTTATCTTAATACTTGAATATAGCTTCTATTTATTTGTCACCGAGAAGCGCACGTGCTCCCGTCTGTTTCAAAAATACTTTTAATCGCTCCTGGACACTATGGTTTTAACAATTCGCAGTACAGCCGATAGCTTCCATTACAGTTGCAACACAACAAATACATATTACTATACTGCACGGATGACGCAATGGTTTAAGTGGTCACCTCGCCACTACGCCGCGCCGAGTGTTGGGGGTTCGAATCCTACACGGGGCAAAAATTTGTGTGATCCACAAATAGTTGTCCCGAGTCTGGGTGTTCTTTGTGTCCGTTGTTTGAATGTTTGTGAAGCCCCCCGCGACACAGGATTATTCCTAATGCGGGAGTTGTCTTTTTTAAAATAAAATAAATAATTTCAATACGAACGCGATCCAAGAGAAAATTGTTTATGGAATGTGTGTACGATATTAGATGCAGTCTGTTGCTCCAACAGAAATTAAACGACTACTTGCACTTTGCAGTGAGACAGCGGTATACAACACACGCTTGTCCACACAACGGCACTTTCCACATGCTAATGTGGTGTCAATAATCTTGAATTACAAAATCGTTACAGAATGCTTCGTCACGATCACTACTGCTCGTTTCATTCGTCTACAGATAATATAACAAAATACTAATTTCCATGCAGTTAGCGTGACAATGCAATACTTTCCCTATACATATAAAATCGATGATAAAAAGTTGACGAGTGTTGAGGTAACAACTCAATGGCAATAACTGTTTTTTTTATTGGTTGTAGGCCGTGTTGCTAGTTTTGATGAAATGGAAATGGATGGTAGCAAAACTTGTTTGCAGCATCTGGTAGGATGTTGTATATTTTTTGCTTTACATTTCCTGAGAATATAAAATATGCTTATCCACTTTTTGTTGTTGATGTCGTAAAATTGCTAACGGTTATAATTATACCAATGTAATCAGTGTTTTTAATTCTGTGGTTCTATTCCTTTAAATATCTATTCGTTCTAGTTTACTTCGTTGGACAAAATATCATTATCAGATCAGGTCTTGCACTACTGCGTAACACGAAGTAGTTAGGGTTTCTCATTCTTCCGTAGCCGACGCCATATCTCCTATAACATTATTATATTAAAGACTAGCTGACCCGCGCAACTTCTTCTGCGTCACTTAAGAGTTTTTTTTTTTTTTTTTAGTTTTTGCAACAATTTTCTTTGATGTTCCGCTCCTATTGGTCGTAGCGTGATGTAATGTAGCTTATAGCATTTCTCGATAAATGGACTATCAAACATTAAAAGAATTTTTCAATTCAAACCAGTTTCTGAGATAAGCGTCAAATAACGAGTCCACTGTAGAATATAATATGCTTTATTCACCAACATTCGTCCGTGATTCATGTCCATATTCATACGTGTTTACCCGACTTTCAGTAAACATTTCATTAGGTACCACATAATGTACAATATATTCAGAAACTTACGAAGTTTACAGTTTACTAACAGCGAGTTCAATGCCATGACATTTACCATACACAATATTATATGAACATATAAACAGAAGTTTCTAACTGCCTTGCGGTATACCGTGTTAAATTTACAAAACGACGTCAATTTACGATGAAAGTGAGAACTTTCAACAGAGTTTGATTACGAGTGTTTTGGACTTACCACAAATTATTTGTTAAGTCGTGTTATATCATGTTTTATGAAATAAACTTATTTTCTTTCTTATCTCTTTCATTATATTCTAAAGAAAATAAAACTGTTCAATTAGAACTGAAGTTTATTTAGCAACGACATACCTACATACAATGTAAAAAATTGGTTCGTCGCGTCGTTAATAATCAGTAGAAAACTTTGGAGCGGTTTTTACTGAATTTTTTAATATTTCTCTCAAGTAGTCGGTTCAATATAGACATATCGTGAATCAATTTTAAATATTTCTTTGATTTGGGTAATTATAGATCTCATTCTCGATGTTTTGTGCAGTCGGGGACATCTACACAGGGTTGATTTCATAATTTGTAAGTAAGTAAAAAAAACTGTAAAATGGGTTTGAAGTTAATAGTTTTCATTTTCCATACCGAAAACAAACGGAACCAAAACATTAACAAAGATAAACTTCCGGAATAATATCCTGAATGTACACAGGGTAATAAATAAATTCGTTGTAGGTACAACACAAATTATACTTGTGATATTATGACAGACTTTACGGAATGCAAATTACGTATGTTAATATGTGACAAAGTAGAACCGTCAACTTTCACTGAGGTGAGGGTCCCAAAGGACGTGGAATAGAATCAAAAGCTACTCTTTAAGTTTGCGGTTCTAGTGTAATCTATAGCGACGTAGGTAACTTAATTTTATAATGGTATCATAGAACTACGAGTTAAAGAAGAATTCAATTGAAACACTTAATATTGTGTTTGTAATCATTGATTTAGTTTTAAACTGCATAAGAGAGTGTCAGGTTTCTAAAGACGATGTCGACTACGTCGAGAACAGAGCAATGTGGAAGAGAAAAGCACCTAAAGAAAAGGAGGTAGAGAGTATTATGTTATGAAGTACTAGTGAAATTTATTTAGTTTAACACGGTAACCGTACAATTTTTCGGGGTAAAACGTAGATTATGTGCTATTCAACACTATATTCTACCTGTGTCCATTGTAACCCATGTTCATAAATAAATTGAATTTAAACTTGAAGAATTTAAAAGAATTACAAACATCCATCGATAAATCCATCCATCCATGCATCCTCACAAACTTTCGACATTACAATATTAGTAAGATTATTGCAATTTATCAACTACGGTGTGACACTAGTAACATAGAATAGCAGAAACGCGATTTTGCGGCAATAGTAAACATATTTCAATGATTTGTGTTATTATCGAAAAAGTTTTTTAAACAATGGAAAGACCTCTTTTGACGCTGCGGCTGCAAATGTTACCCAAAACGGCCGTCAGACTCCTTTCAAAAAACAGTTTTCCAAACTAAACAAGATGAGTAAGTTTAGACGGTCTAGTTGGAAACCTGCTCGACAAAGCTGTACAACTTCTTTATCCCATTCATGTTGATGACACGGTTACTGGCATGAAGTATAAACTGTTAGGACGAGAGGAAAAGTGGTTTGTGGAGCCGTAACACTAACCCATCATTGTTTTACTGCATTTAAAGTAGGTTCCATAAATTTCAAATTTTTTAAAATTTTAAAATAACTTATTGTAAGTACATAATATAATGTACACGCAGTGCTAGTGTACAAATAGAGAAAACTGGAAAAGTCTTGCAAAAGCCGCAGCGATCTTATTTCCATGACCATGACCTCTCAGTCAGGGGTATGCGACTAAAGACGGATTTATTGTTCAATTTGACACTTACATAAACTACTGCGTGTGCTAAGGCTATGTACACTATGTTTGTGAAAGGGCGTTGCACGATTAGCTTACTTGCTCTTATTGCGCACTCGAGATAGGTCTTATTTATATTAAGTGTCTTCAAAAAGTTAATCGTACGCAGTGGTGGCCTGCTTGAACAAACCACAACACTGGCTCGTTAATAAAAGAAAACAAATATTGACACAAGAAACGGTCAGTACCGATATGATTCACCGCACATTTGATAGGCTCTTTTAATTACACCAGTACAGTAGAAGGTAGAATAATAGGCCAGTATGAATTTGTTTCTCAATATAACAAGTCAAAATTCATCTTAAGTCAAGTACTTAGTTGCAGTGAATGACCTTCGGGGTTTAAGTGTCACTATAAACATGAAATGAATCTTGTCTCTATGGAAATAAGGTCGATAAAGCGACTAGTTATTTATCTGTAAATGAGTTAGGAGCACTTTAAGAGGTAAATATGCCCGTGGGCGAGGACATGGTACGTGATTCATTGCTTACTGACGTCCCACTCTCGAATATCAGTGTGGACAAAAACTGCAATGATTTATTATCCTTAAAGTGGTAATTTTTTATCACTTTCGCCGTTGCAGAGAATTTTAAAGTTGATTACTGTTTGGGAAAAATACAGGAACTTTGTCACATTACATTTCATTTGCTTAAACTTCGAAAGAAACAACAACCAGTACTTAGGAGGATATTAACGCGCGGCGATATTATACGTAAATGCGGTTGTTTTCTAGAAAAAGTAAGACGAAACCGCAATAAACAGAAGTTTTTAAAATGAAATGTAATGTTTACGACGAGTAATTTTAGCTGACTCTGTTTTCAGGTTAATGCTCGTGTTGAGAATGTTTTAATGTACATTTATTTTATCTGAAGAGATCTGAACGCATTTAGCGTTGTTGTATGAGTTGTGGATGGGATGTTTTGTTCGGTAGCACCTTACGCGTTTTCCAGGCTTGTTCAGCATGCACGCGCATTAAACACGTATAACATACATATTTATTTTTTTTCATTAAAATTTCGCTAAGATACTTTTACTTGTTGTTTTGTACTACTTAGTTTGAAATATTACCTACTACATACTTACCTTTTAAGTTATGTACGTATTGAAGACAAGAATGTTAAATAATTTTAGTCATGACTATGGCGTATTAGTGGTTGAATTTATTATGAGCACAATCTCAAGAATATTTTGGACAAAAACCTTAATCTCCGAACCTATTTAAGTAGGTAAAGCTCATTCTAAATTACCAAACACATTATCCGAAACATAATCATACTGGCTAAAGTCAACTTTGCAACGAGAATTTAATCAATCATCCACTCAATGTTTATATTGACATGCTAATAGCCCGATATCTATGTCACCGATACATGGGTACGGAAGGCAAGGCAAACACTCGTTGGTAACAAGAGGGAACCACAAATCATCAAGCCGTAGGAGTGCACAACTGGACATGCGCATACATATTCAAAGATCAGTCAGTTTCCATTTCGCGTGCGTAATCGGAAATGCATCGCAAGGATCCAACAGTCAGTCGATTTAAACCTTTAAATCCAAACGCTTAACGACACTATTCGTTTGAAGGAGTGACAAATGATTTATTCATGTCAAATTGCTGAAGGAAGAAGTAGTTTGCGACGTGGAGGAGAAAAAAGCGCTAAACGTTTATAGGCGTTAGAGTATGACGATGATACGGGAATGTGATGCGGAAAAGTGTGATGAAGCAGAAAGCAAAACACGATATCGTCAGGTGCGGGTTATGTGAATGTTGGTTAGTGAGGTACTGTGTCGAATCGAGAACCGTGAGCTCGGGAATAACATAATGCAATATAAACATCACTGTTAACAGTACTCTTACTTGTTGCGGATAACAATACAAATCAATGAATCAGTAGGACTAAAGCAATGATCTAGGTCTGCAGCAATAGGTTGTGTGGTTGCTATTAGGTGAATATTTTGCAATTAATTAGAAATTAAAGCCACTTAAGAAGTACTCAGATAATTAATATTCTTGACACGTATTTTTTTATGTTAACGTAGATGAACATTTTCTTCGAATGGAATATTGTTCGCATCGCATACTAGTCATGAAATGTTGATAAATCTCAAAGACTAATCCATGGCAGTAGATATTATGATAAACGCGCTACCATGATTTGTTCGAGATTGAAATTGTCATTGTTGTATTAATTCGTATTCAACATTCTCTAAAAACTTTTTATTATAGGTATATTATGACAATTTCGACTGAGACTGCAACGTTTGACAAATAATGTTTAAATCAAAACTTAAAATTTGTTAAATGAATATACTATGTATGCATAATCAAAATTAAAATCTAAATATTCTAATATAAAGTGATATTATTATTTCGGTCGAAACCCAATGTCAAAAAATTTAATGATATCATTCTCCAGTGTGTTATACAAAAATGTCAAATGTCAAAATCTCTTCTCAAAACTTTTGAAGTGCGAGGTGCATTGCAAAAGCGATGATTAACGCTTAGAGATGTTTACATTATAGCCTTTCGTCGACCGCATTGATAATCACTTAATACTCGAATTTTAGATTTTAATTTTGATTATGCATATACCTATTCATAAAAAAAGTTTTGATTTAATACTGCTGTATTAAATCTAAACATTAGAGATTGAGTCGCTACTCAATCTCTAATTTCCATATACCTACGGTCTTTAGATTCAGAGTAATGTAACCTTCTCGGTGCCTTGTGCTGTTCTTTCTATTAAATTTATATACCTACCTCGCAATATTAGACACCTGCTGTTTAACTTTCAATACTTGTAACCAGGTTATGCCTTGCCCACAAACTAGAAGATGATTCGCGGAATGCGGGTTTTCTAAGATCATCAGACATAGATTGTAAAATAACTAATGAATCATATGATATATTATTCCTTAGTGAGAGAGGTCGTGGTTGTGATGATGATATACATATTTGAAATTCCACAATACCGGTGTGTGTCATATATGCCTACTTCCTTGAGATGCAATGTGCGACGTAGACGCAACTGAGCACTTTTTCTTGTAGTCTTATTTCTTAAATTTGCTCTTTTTATTTAAAGTTGAAATCTATTTATTCTGGAGAAACTAAGCACTGGCAACACAAATGGAACTCCCTTATGATGTGTTTACCAAAGGAGCAGATAAACCCCAAAGGTAAGGTAGGAAAGTCAGAGATGCAAGGTATGGTTTATGATTTTTTTTGTACTTGTTGACGTTATTTTTGATGCTGACTGTATACATATAAATATTTAAATTAATAGTCTTTTCGTTATAGTTGCCGTCACGAATCAGACACCATTTCATTATTTTGACTAAAGTGTTCAAAATTCGCAATGCTGTAGACCTATCTACAACAACAAAATGCAAAACAAATGATCGTCGAGTATTATTATAATAATACCTTCTTTATGTTTTTGATGGAAAATACATATATAAGGTACTCTGTAGTACCTATTTTTGTGACCCACTTGCACTTTTTTGTCCACCTCAACTTCTTTGTTTAAGTTCTGACTACATTATTTAAAAAAATATAAAGATGTTTTGGTGAGAAGATAACATCACAACTAGGTACTTTGATGATGCTGAACAGGGGTGCCACGTTTACCCTGTTACTAAAGTTGCAATGCGTGCGTCACACTCCGTACGGTTTGAAATCAAATTATATTCCACATAACAGTCTTATATAGCCTGTTACTGGTTTCTATTAATATTCTGTTCCTATAATAAGATTACAGGCTTAATCAAGCGTGACGAAAAATGCATCGCCTTCCTTCACACTTTGCCCATATTGAGAAATGAGTACCTACGTAATTACTTTGGGTTTTACAATCATGTTTAGTTACAAGTCAAGCAAAGAATTTGGCCAATTTGAATTTCAGAAACCAATGCAACGCGTGGGATATTTGCGGTATTTACCTACCTACCCGTAAATTCAATGAAAGCTTTCTCTGTAAACACAATTGAAACAAAAACACAAATATACCTACGTTATATTAATAATAAAATAATGTCAAAACACAAAAATCATGCAACATTAAATTTGTTTCTTTTGATTAAAAATGTAAAGACTAACCTGTTGAACACACTGACGATCACCATAGTAAACAATCCAAAATAATGTTACTTCGAAACTAGAAATATAATAATGTCGTTTAAATCCATCAACACTGAACAATAATTGAGCACATTTTCACTAAAATGCACATTATTTTTGAGTCAACTTTCGATATTAGATTTAAAAAAAAAATTGTTCGATGTTTAAACGGTCACATCACGAAGCGCGACACTACCACACGCGTTGAGTGACGAAAAGCAACTGAGGAGCTGATTGGTCGTTGGAGTCGTCGCCCGTCGCATCAAGCGCTCGGCTCCGGTTGGCACGCCGGAGATGCAGCGCGTGCCCGTGCGCATGCACCGAAACAAACGAAGCGATCATTTTCATATTATTTTATCAAATCTAGTTACATTACGGATTGTTGGTAGATTGTTATAGTTACCATATAGGTTAAAAAATATTCCAAACTGATCTACATACATTTGTTGTGAAATTGTCAATCGTTCTGTGTAGGAGCCGAGTTACTCATTACATTATTGCATACCTACCTAATCAACCAATCGGGCTATTCCGGTTTATTGTTGGATATGGGCGCTATATCACCAGATTCTTTGACTTCCGCGCTGCCTTAGGGGATGAATTTTCTCTTTCTTCTTGAAGAATCTCAAAGATCTTGTGGTGTTTGAAAACTCAGTAGAACTTTATACTATTTTTTTTTTATTATAGCTCTTCAGTATAACTTCAACCCACCATAAGCATAAGTAAGCCAGATTGAGATTCAAAAATTGAAGGCCACCATTATAGATACGGACGTTACTATAATAGTGTTCGTCAGTTTGACGGTCTTGGGAGATTACAATGCATTTGCATACAAACTAATATATTAATCTAAGTAAAAATAAATTGTTCGCCTGATGATAACACACAGTCTATAAAATACAAAAAAAAAATTGTCACTTGTACGTTGCCAACACTGTAATCCCTCCCGCAGAGCTTTAGTGACTTTACTCACCAACAGAAAGTTAATCTTATATCAGAACCTAGGTCTTACGGGGACCTCAGGAGATGCGGGACCAGTCGGAAAGCTCCAATACGGTATTAGACTTCAAGTCCACAGAACTGAGATTCTTAATTCTGTGGTCAAGTTAATCATTCCCTCTTTAAAACGGTATGTTCTGTAGAAAATTATAATAAAGTAGAGAGTAGAGATAATGAGTTATGACATCATAACCAACTATTGCCGAATCATTTACTTTTAATATTTGGTGTAAGAATTTAAAAACAATAAGAAAGTTGAAAACAGTAACGAATATAGCTTTTCTGTCTTACGACACACTTTTTTTCTTATGACCGTTTTAATTTTTTTGGACTGTTAAACAATTTAATTTAATTATAGGGAACTACCCTATTTCAACATAAGCCTGATGCGGCCTATGCTTATTTTTTAAAAATCCCATCTATCTAGTTGCTTAACGTGTTCTCAATAAATAAGTCACGTAATATTAGAGGTTTCATATACAATGTAGTTTTATGTAAGTATGTCGTACATTATTAAATTTCTTCATAGAAATATTCAACTTAAATGAAAGAATATGTAAATGGGTCTAGTATTCCTTATTTATGCTTTTGGTCCACTTTATCAATAACAAATAACGTAAAATTTCTATTTGCGACGACTAGGTTGAAAAAACACTTTTTTGAAACAAATGCTCCATATAACACCAGTAAAAATGTTTACTTAGGCGTATTGTATTCCAAGTGTGGCCCAGGGAGTAATTTTTCAACATGTTTGGCTTAGTCACCTGTCTTATAGATACTACAAGCCTCCCCACTCAGTTTCGCGACGCATACTAATGCCTCCTCTATAACTTAACCACACAACACACCAGAGTAAATGCGGACAAACATTAAAATGTAAGTAGTTTCTTAAGAAAAATCTTTGCTTATTAATCCTTTAAAAAGTTTTAAAGTATTTAGTCGAAGAATAACAGTTGGCAAATATGCAGTTTATTTTGCAAAATCTCTTTAAATCTAAACTTAATGACAATAATTGTTTATATAATTATTATTATTTCCACACTGTTCCTACTCTTTACCGTTTTAAACAAATATCAAGTCAGATTTTTTTATGAAAGAGTCATTCAGCAGCAGTGGATATCTACGGAGACAAGCGAAACTGTTTGTTTCCTCTTAATGCAGAGAAATGATAAAAATCTTTTTCACAAAAAATTAAACCGACGAAAAATAAATAAACCTTAAGTCTTATTGAGCTTATTTACATAAACTATCAAATTTGTTATAAACTTATTTTGAGTCGGCGCCAAACAACAAACTGATTAATTTTCAAAATTTTATATGTACCTACGTAAGTAGTTAATCATTTTATTATTAGGCGCCGACTCAAAATAAGTTTCAAAAAATCGAATTGGGAACCTCCTTTTTTTCGTCGGTTAAAAAGGAAGAAAGAAAATGAGTTTGCCCTATGACTATTACAACTACTATTAATTTTGTTGTCAAGGGCGTTTATATATTTTGTTATGCGGTTTAATTAAAGTACTTTTATTTAATATGCGATATCCAGCTGGATACTTGTTTATTATCTGGTAGCCGGCCGGATACTTGCTTATTATATGGTCCGGCCGGATAGTAAATTTAGGCCGGATCCGGATATCCATTTCATCTCTAGTGTAAATGTTACTGATATTGAAATCGCATTCGCTAATGAAATCAAAACCTTATTTATAAGGAAATTGACGGAAGTACATCATTCGTCTGATTTATATTCCTTTTTTTATTTATATATATATATATATATTATATTCGTGTTTGTCATACTTGTGAAGTTTAAATGTATGTTTCTAGTTTTGGTATCTTATCATTTCCTATGTATGTAAGTACTTACCAATGTATTTAGAAAATATAAGTTTTCAGATAAGTCTACTGCATACATTAATATTTTATTTTTATATAAAACTTTTAAGTACCTACAAGTTTCATAAAAAATATTTACAAATCGCATGATTGTAAATAAAATCGGTAAATACGCTATTAAACCATTAGTATCGAATATAATAATAGCTTACTCGCCGAATGCTCAAGCAACAATATTAAGGCAAGTCTGTTCCCGCCTTTATCGCGATCTCGGCTTCCTAATTTAGAAGTGAGATGGAGAGATTATCGACAATTGAACAGGGACTCGGGGGAATCGGGGTCACTGTGCCAGTATGTAACCACCTGTGTTTAATAGTAGGGAGTAGTTTGGGAATATTAAAATCTTGTTCGCCGTTGTTA
This sequence comes from Callimorpha dominula, assembly GCA_949752705.1. NCBI lineage: Eukaryota > Metazoa > Arthropoda > Insecta > Lepidoptera > Erebidae > Callimorpha > Callimorpha dominula. The sequence goes on from OX457007.1 coordinate 12,656,730, forward strand.
ATCGGGTTCATTAATCTTTCGATGCAAGCTTGCAAAATTACTTTAGAATATTAATTTACACGAGTAAAATCTGTCTGGATCATGACCCCAATGTATCTCTAGTTATAATAATACTGAGAACAATGTTTTATTAAAGTATCTTTTTTAGCTCTCGGTAACATTTAGAAAAGGAATTCAATATAATATATAGTTACATAGGTATTCATTTCGCATTGTATTTTTAATTTAAACCCATCTGTAGAAAAATATTAAAAAATTATAACATTATATCGGATCATCGGATATAATCTTATTAATCTAGAAATATATATGTATTATTTATTATATATGTTTATGTGTGTATATGAATATATTAAATGTTACAAAGTGATTACACTTGTTTCCCTGCATTACCTATCTAATTATATTGTTTATGTTTATAGTTATCATTTACTAGTTTTAAGCCTAACACGTTTTGATTCCCACACCATAACTACCCATTAAATTATTTTATTACTGGTCATTATTTTTCTATCCCAAGGTTGCTTGGAAGAAATTGCTTTTAGGGATAAGGCCGCCCTTTGTACATATCAAAATTGTAAAGTAACCTTAAGCAATATGTACTGGTGTACAATAAAGATTATTCTATTCTATTCTATATATTTTTTTATTTATTTGTTGGACACAAACATAGTTACAAACAGGTAGATTTCCCTGACTCCTGTACTAGTAAGAACTGTGTTACAGAAGTCAGTGTCCTCCCTTTATTCGTCATTACATTTTGTTATTCCTTTAGAAATTTTACATTACAATAATAAAACTTATAAAATAACAAAGAAAACTTAAGTGGAATGTATTTGCCATATATTAATAGATACAGTCAGTTTGTGTGTGTGTATGTATGTGGGTGTATCTATATGTGTGTGTTTGTGTGTGCGTATGTGTGTGTAGGTGTGCGTCTGTGTAAGTGTGCGTGAATGCTGATATGTGTGTGTGTTTATAATATTTATCATTTATCAATTACATACATATGCAGCACCATAAAATACATATTTATCAGATAAAATATTCTGAGAAAAAGATACCATAAAATAGGAAGCATATGTCCAGAAAATCGTCTTAATTTTATTTTTGTTTAAAAAGATTAAAATTTAGTAACATCGACAGGATAGCTACACGCCCAATATAACTATGTACATATGCAGAGTAATAAAAGAATAGTGTTTCTATTTTAGTTTCACTTTTACGCCAGACTTATCAAAAGAAATTAATATTACCGTGTCTTTTCAATTAAAAAAAAACATGTTAGAACTTTCAAACCTAAAACCAATATTCTTACCCAATTCTTAACTAAATTGCAAACAGCACACGTAAAGGTGTAACTGCACATTGATATGCGTATAGGCATTGAAATGCGCATACGCATCTCTGAGTCACACGTCATCAGATATTCAATTGCAAACATGTCCGTCGTACCCCACGGGATACGACTTAGGTCCGGAAGACCTCCGTGTATAGATGATCTATCAATATACAAGTCTAAAAATGTGTTCATAACAATAACATCTGTTGACTAGTTGAGATCATATTAGGAGGTACGCAACTACCATATGCGGCTCTAAAACATGTGCGAGTATGAATATTACAGCTGCAGGTGAATCACATGATACCGAATGAATAAGTCGGTCAAGTTCGACTAACTATTATGAGTTCTATATGACTAAGGGAGACATAAAAGATCACAGCTAGCCCTATGTCGTGGGCTTGTGATGTGAAGCGTCTCAAGAGCGATGAAATAATAGTACTTATGCTAGCTGACCACTAACCGCTGATTATGGCTGATCGCGGTGCAACAAGCTCAGCCGTTTCTATTCTTCTGTAGAGGAAAGAGCTGGATCTGGTCGACTGGCTTCAACGCGGCAGAAAAGCTTCTTGACACAGCAAGTAAACAACTGTGCTCGTAGTCTCTTTCTTTTTTAGTTTGAGAAAACCCGAAGTTCCCGATATGTCTCACAGAACCAGCAATTTGAAGTGACAATGGACTGGCCATGTCTGTCAATGGGCGGATGATTGTTGAAGTAAACTGAGCAGGGCGCCCCAGTCGCATTTTACTGCAAAGATTTTTCTGCTTTAGTCAATGATTACAACCTCTTACTCAATTAATAAGACACCGAACCTTTGTACAATGCTGTGTCGATTTTCAACAGTCACCTTCCCGTCTATCAGACGTTCCTCAAAATATACAATTCAAATTCGTAAATGAAACTATAGTAATCAAATTCCCATTAAGTGGAAGTCTTTCTATTCTATCGATTTTTTTTTCATATTTGTTACTTGATAAGTAAATCATAATATTTTAAAATTCTTCCCGTGAATAAGTTCCTTACCTGTCATTTGATGGAGTCATTGACCTCACTGTTTCTTAAATAACTATTTGTAGTTTACAAAAGGTCTGTCTCAAAAGGGTCACAGAGTTAGTCCAGCCCATAATTAACTCACCATGGGATTTCAATCGTTTTCAAATACCCATTCGCCTGTCGGTAACCGTTTAAATGTACCGTTAGAGGTCACTTGACATTTTAATACTTATACATTAAACTCATAAGAGTCAGTTGATGTTAGATTTTATCTACTTACTGATACTAAATATCCATTGGCTTACCTGTAACAAGAAATTAGTATAATTATATTATCCATTTCAGTCTCAACTTTGCTCAAGAAGGTTAATTTATAATTTTCTGTCACAAACTTTAGCAAACTTTTTCAGTTACTGTCAATAAAACTAATAGACCAACCACATAACCAAAAAATAACAACAAAAATAACAAATATGACAAGCAAATGCTGTCAAATATCGGAAGTAAATAAAGATTTTCGATGTCAAATTAGATTGTGTAATAAACTCCAGCTTTAGTAAGTCCCAACAAACTTATATGATGTCCTTAGAAAATATTAATAAAATAAGCTTCATTCAGTATATTGCTAGATTGTTCGTCACACGGTTGCAAAACTGCAGTCCACATCATTACTATTGCTTGTTAGCAATAGTAATGATGTGGACTGCAGTTCTCTCTCTCTCTCTCAACCGACAAGTTTCTCATACAAGAAACTAATTATTTCGCATCTAGAACCGCATTAACCTGATATGAATTTATACCAAAGTTTCCAGTTATACTGTTTTCTAATGCAGCCATAAAACATACAGAATTAATTATGATAAAATATTATTCATAAATTTCAATGCATTAGCAGTGCACGGCCGGTTTTCGCGAGAGGTCGCCACAGCTACACCTGATCTTCAATTGTTGTCTTTGCAACTAGTCCCGAAATTCTCGTTTCGGTATACGATTCCGATGAGAGCGTGATCGGGTTTGATCTGAACGATTATAATTTGCATCATTTTGTCATTTGAAGAATTTTAAAGGCGATCCTTGCAAAGCCTTACTTTGTACTTTTGGTTTAATTAGGTTTAATAAATGTATTCTCGAAATACTTTACACCTTTTATCGATTAATATAATTTGTGTAATTCAAAAACGTACTTTTAGAAGTCCCCATACCGCATACCGCACGAATAATCTAACGAAGTTAATAATAATAAATCACAAGATAAATTCTCGCATCAAACTTTCTAAAACCAATTTAACGAGTCACGTAAGTGGGCAATAATTTGATGTAAGCCCTAAGCCGCCCTGGAGCCAAACAACAATTTCGTATACGGCTCTTACAGAATGGTATGAGCCAATAAGCGCAGTAATTATACACTTATGAAACAGAAAATGGAAGGTACGGGAGAAAGTGAATGCCAATTTAGAAGTAGAAATCGTAGAATTAAGAGTACGCTCTGACTAATGTAATTTTTTTTTTCTCATATGGCTCACCGTGACTAATATAATTTGTGTAGTACGTACAGTCTAGATGATTGGTGATTTTTGATTAAGTGCAGAGTTAGTGTGTAGAAGAGCAAACGATAGGTTTTCCTTTCCTGGAGACGAAGTAAAAATAGAACTGCTAGTACATGTAATCATTACTCCTCATTATGGATTCATAAATAGCGTGTCACTTTCTATAATTTCTTAATTTGACCAGGTTGCTTAAAGTAATTCTGACACATTCTTACTTGGTTAAGAAATTGTTGATTCTGTTTATTAAGATTAAATTAATCTATAATAATTAGAGTAATTCAAATTTGTTTATAATATTCTGACCAGCTACGAAAATCAGTTATGGCAGATAGCCTCTTTGTTAATAATTATATAATAGTTTAGTAAGACTTTTTGGATTACTATTTAATAGCGAACTTAATTAAAAAGTAAAACAGAATTCTACTATCCACCTCCTGGCTTCATCATCAGACAGACTATCGTGGACTCGTTAAAACGAATCATATGAGCCCAAACTCGAAGGATTTACAAGTAGCCACTGAGGAGTTCCGCTATCAACCTCCTGGCTTCATCATCTGACAAACCATCCTAGACTCGTCAAAAAGAATCATTTGAGCCCAAACTCGAAGGATTTACAAGTAGCCATTGAAGAGTTCCACTATCTATCTCCTGGCTCAGTCATCAGACTGATCTGATGACTGAGGAGCTGACTCCAAGATGCCAAATAAAAGTATTGTCATCCGTATATAAATACAAAGTTTGATTTGTGTACGACAATATTAAAAGGTTAAAATTTACTTCTAGTGCGGCGAGGGAAGCTCCCTTCACCCGCCACAGATAGGGGATTCAAAGAAAACAACAGTTAACCCAGTAGCTTCTATAAATTCCGCAGCCAAGATTCTCGCGACCGCCTTACGTCTCAATACAAAATAGGGAACACTGGCCTTAGCTAGTATAAGTGTCCTCGGTAGGCAGTCTTCTTGCACCAGGGCGGAAGCCAGTCGTAGCAGTGGATTGGCTTGGACACGCGACTGGTAGAACCGCCGTCACTGAGAGCTTGTAGAAGCGGTAGCTGATATTTGTAAGGTTAATTTACTATTTATGTTATTTGTTGATATAACTCAAGAATAACGTAACACTAGGATTTGTTAACATTGTTAGTTACAAGCTTAGATAAAATATAAAACCGAAGGTTATAAGTGAAGTTAATAAAAGCGTGATAATAAAAATTTTCATATCACTCTCCTCATAAACTGGGTTGCTACAATGGGCAAGATATTCAGAGAAACTCACCGTTTACTATTACGATTTATACGCGTCAAATAAAAAGGGACCTACCTTATTTGACTACTTAATGCTTTTCGGACAATACGAGTACAATGGGTATTATTACATACACTGACCCAGTGGCATCAAGAAAATATTCTCACAACACCACAAAGGGTACAAAAGGATGCTGTTATTCACACAGTTAACTCTTTATTATGTTAGAGTTTAGTCAGATTATTCCTGGGCTAAAGAGGGCACTATGCTTTATTTTATACAGCATGATAATAGTTTAAACAACACGAAAAGGAAAATAAACTTTAGGTTATTTATTTGTGTTATTCCAGTATTGAAGAAAGCATAATTTATGTTTTCACAGAATACACATAAAATAGGTCAAGGTGTTCGTATTTTAAACAATATTGAGTGCAATCTAGGCCACTTGAGAATATTGAACATCTCTATCCAATGAGAGAAAATAGACCTTGATCAATGCAGTAACGAACGATGTTGACATTTCGTCGAGACTGATAAATAAAAGCGTAACAAAAGTGGAACGGAGGGTATTGGAAATTAGTTTGTCGTAGTGCATTATGACAATTTTGAAGTGCAAATTATTGCGTTTCACCTACAAGACATTAAAAATAGTTGACTGCGAATATTTTACGTTAAACATCAAACTGAATGAAATTTGTCTTAGAAATATTCCAATCTCTACAGTACAATCAATTTCTAAACGTGTCTCTCGAAACACTTGACATTGGCGGAATCTCTGCGTTGTCTCTACACGCGAGATAGAGTCCATATGTAAAAAAAAAAAAAAACAAACTGTCTATGACAAGAAACCGTTAGCAACTAAAGTTGTCGAACATTATACAATTTACAAATGACCCGTCCTCTAAAACACGTCAATATAGATACAAATATACCTTAACATTTTTTTTTAATGTGAGGGAACAATATTAATATGTGTATACATACTCCATACCATATGTTTATCTATTATATTTTTTTAGTTACTGAAGTGCTCTTTTAATTGAAATGTGTTTGACCACTGTTTCTATGAGGTTAGCCACGATACGTTTGTCCAATCTCTTGTTTCTTTTGATTATTTTAAGATATACTTCGTATTCTTCTGCATCTTAGTAGAATTATTAATTCTTGTACCTAAAGAAATAGAAATAAATATTCGCTGTTTCTGTCATCTAATAGATTTCAAGGCTAATGAACCCTACCATTCAACAACTATTATTTGGGTACACTTATGACATTCAAAATGGATTTATTGACATGTCAAACCGGTAAAAGGTTTTGATGGCGGTTTCTGTTGTCAACAGAAAAATAAAAATGATTCCCTGTGCGTAATAGAAGATTTTCTGATCCTGAGGTTATGTAAGTTTTAATTATAAGTGAAAGTATAAAATATAGAACAGCCTGTATGTAATAAACTCTGATCCACAAAGAAGGTGGAGCCGTTAACAAGTGTGTAACAAAGCTCACAAAGGGGACAAAGAGAAAACAACAACGTGACGAAACTACCCCTACATCTCCAGCGGGTCAGTGAACCTTATCTTATTTACCCCATTCTTGGCATAAACTCTTTACGATGGAAGCAATTGTGGTTTGAATATTAATGTTGTGATGTCTTTGTTAACGTGTGAATTTAGATTCAGAGAGACTTTTACTGAAACATATTCGGTAAAGTGTAACCTTGTTGAAAAAAAACCAAAATACCTATGGTACGTAAACACACCTACAAACAACAAAAATTCATAAAGACCTTTGATAAATTATTGTCATTAGTTGTTTTACCATGTAGGTAACTTCCTAAATATATGCTCGTAGGTAATAATGTTCATAAAGTAAATTAGGTATTTTTTAATTTTCTATTAAATAGCCTCTACTTTACTAATGCCCGGTTCCCAGTTCCGTTTCTTGATTATAGGAACGGGGCATTGGTAATTTTTATATTTCCAGGGTTGTCCAGTTCCAGTGATCGTCAGTTGTCGAAATTGGACAGTAATTTATTCAACTTTTACAATATTTAACATTTGAAATCAAACGAACTTCTCTGCTTTCGAGCAATTTCGAATTTTGATTCATTCCATCCAATCTATCCGTAGTCGGTAAAATTTTTGAATTTTTTGGCGTCAATCTCTCTCTGTGAACTGTTTGACCACCGACAATTTTAAATTTCATTATAAACAGCGTTCCGTAATTAAATCCCGAATGGCACAAAGCGAGCTATTATTTTACTCAATTTATGTTTTGTTGCTTGTTAACAGGAAGAGCCTATTTCTGTAGCTCTAATCTTCATTAAAAACGAGTCTTATTTCATACTCGTAGCAACCATTAAAACTCTGAATATAGAAGCATCGACCATCATAACTTGAGCAATTACTTTCAACCTCGCTCTATCTAGTCTAACTAAAAGTTATGAAAGACATTCCTCGATCACAAAGCGAGGTGAGAATGGAAGGCGTTAAACCAGACACGGTTCGACAATGGCTCTTTTTAAGTCTTTGTCTGATCAGTTCTGAGATGAACACGGAGTTACGGCTCTTAAGCAGCGTTCATATATTTATTTATATTGAATTATTTTAAATATAATATAACAGTGCTTCCATTGTAATAGTAAAATGGAGGGGTCAGGACGAGCGACGCACTGTGCGGGCCGGACGGCTACAGTGCGGTTAAGCAATATTGGCCAGTCTAGAAATGGGTGACTGATTACAAAAACACATGCCTTAAAGACTATTAAAAGCATGACGTTATGCCGAGGCGTGCATTGTATACAAGCAATTAGTATCATTGCCTATCTCTTACATTGTAATTCAATTACGTACACTGTCTTGAAGCTTTCCTACGTGACTATAATTCATGAATAATTATTTCTACGTACTTATAAAACAATATCGTGGCTTCTGACTGGCAGACAAGGCCCTTTGGACCTATGCCTATATACTTTATAGTGCACCCATAGATGAAAGGAAGTCGTAGTTCGCAAATATTATAATGGCTGATTATTTTATTTACGTATTAAATAGTAGTTGAAGAGCTTGTGATACAAACCAACTGAAACCTGACTGACGAGGGCATTTTACTAGTTGTTTTGCGAACGGTGGATGTCATGCGATTGGGTTATGTATTAGAATTTGTTGTGCATTTTCCCCTAATATAAAAACTAGTAGTAGTAATAGTAATTAGTTTACTAACCTTTATACTTTTTTCGAAGGTAATTGAGTATATTTTTTTACCAAATACCATTAAAATAGGTACGTAAATTAAGCGGCAGTAAATTTTCTCCCATTCTTCTTCTTTTATTTGATTTACAGATCTCTTTTTCTGTTAAGGAGTGAGTACTTATTTTTATTAACAGTCAAAATCGGTCTGTAAATAACGATGCAGCAAACTTCAGAGTTTCCTCGCCCTTCGCCTTTTATTTCACAGAACCAAGTTTCATTAAGATAAGTTGAAATAATATGCCATATACAGTGACAGACAAACGGGAGTCAAATAGACCAGACTTAGAAGAATACACGTCTTTGTCGACCCTTTCTCCTAAAGGTGCATACTAGTGATACATACTACATACAGTGCATTCAAATATGCACAGCCTATAAGTAAACTGGTCTAATCATTGATAAATTTATCGTTAAACTTTCAGAATCACGGAATATTCAACAAATCCCATTTATTGCATGGAATTCTGCATTGCCGTAACTTGTACAAATATTAATTGTAAATAATTTGACATTAACATTGAATGTATATCTATTATGTATACACTAGCCGTCCACGCAGTTTCAACGGCGTTTATGGTCACTGCTATAGCCTTCCTCAACAAATGGGCTATCCAACACTAAAATAATTTTTCAATTCGAATCAGTACTTCCTGAGATTAGACGTTCAATCAAACAAACTTTTCAGTTTTATAATATTAGTATAGATTAACTACAACTAAAATTGACTGACGAGCCGACAGCAACGATGCGTTAAAAAAATCACTTCTATAAAACTCGTAGGTGCCACGGACTAATTAGTTTAGGACACAAATCGTAAAAGGGCGATAAATTAAAATATACATAAATATATTATTTTAGGTTATCTAGGTATTGTGTGGTATCACTTTGGTGATAACGTTACCCTGGTGGTACTAACGCTACAGGTAAACACAGAATAGAGAAGAATTAACAATTACACACTTGAATTATATTGTGACGCATTTTGTTTGTAGTCGTTAGCTCTAATCAAAAGTGCGATAATATACCTAATTAGTAAAGGAAGATTAGGTACACGTCTTAGTCTCTATGTAAACAAAATTTCATGTCATTAATCACGTATTTAGATTACATATGTAGTTGTTACTTCTCTACGTGATTTATGACATGAAGTTCTATTTCTTAGAAAGATTTCGATTAAGTCCTAATTCTGTAATTTTATGGAGAATTATGTAAGGCATAATATCGAAAAGTTGGTCATTCGTCGTCGAAAAATTGTTTACCTTATTAGTTAGACAAGAAATAAAAGTTCGTTCTCGTATACACTTTGGTGGTCAAAAACGGTCCGTGACCTAGGTTTTTTTAAGTAATATAATTGACCATATTAGTACAAAATCGTAAGTATCGTTAAATATTGAATTGGATATAGTGACGTCAGAGTGAAACAGTCGGAGACCTAGGTGTGTCATTTAGTAAGAGAATTTCTAATTACGAAAAACTTTGACTTTGTAAGTTAAATTTAATATCTGATCTTATAATGATATCATCATTGTAAATATATATAAACTTAAATATAAGACCTAACGTAGGTTATTTCGTGAGAATCGAGTCGCGTTTTTGTGTCCCGTAATTGATTTTCATACATTCCAAGGACTCGCGAAATTAAGCGTGCAAAAAACACGGTTCCCAATATTGTGCTCGTCTGGCCTCAGCCTTATTTATATTACGGGTTTGACTGAAGATATTTATGCGTTTTTATGATTTATGACGTTCTTGTTAAAGGATCAAAGCGAAGAGATGTACCTATTACTTTCTTTGGTTGCGAATAATATTAGAATCTGTTGATGTTATGAGATATGTTCGTATATATTATCAACCATTTGCAAAGATTTTACATAACACTGCGGTTAGGAAGCTACTGAGTGTGTACTACGAAAAGTATTTGAGGATGTGCTATTTATTTATTTCTCTCTCAGAACTTGACGATGGTTCACTGTCCGTGAATAAAACTCTAGGTGTTAGCATATTACCACCGCTGCTTCTTATGAAGTAGCACAATGCTGAGCTAACGACCATTTTTGGCTCATGCATGTGCTTTTTATTTATTATTCATTGTCACACTTTCACACTTTTCCTTGAATCTCTTGTTCCTTTGTATGAGTGCAAAATATATATGAGGAGTAACAGATCAAAGCGTATTAATTCCGTCCACCGAAATAAGATAGTATGAAACGGATAGTACGAGTATGATCTTTTTTGAACCCAACTTCTGTCAAATTATGACGCATCTTTTGGAGCGTCATAATTTGACAGGGGTTGTTATTACCTTTTATTATATAAAAGAACCAAAAGTACATAACGTTTCAAACTATATTAAATCCAAGTATCCAAAAGTAAGTATCAAAAATGTATCCAAAAACTATAATTAATATTATGGATTATGCCTTTATCGGCGCGCTCGCGCTAAAGCGGCTCGAACAAAATCTGTTACTCCTGATATATTTCTTTCTTTCTGAGAAAGCAAATACTTCGATAGGGAACTGATTACAAAAAAGAAGCCAATTAGACATCAGAAAAGGGCGCGGTTCGGTTTACCCGGGATCCAACCCACAAACTAATAGCAGGTCCATTGGTTCATTACCCGTAAAGCAAGGACAAGACACGGGGGTGCCATCTTCCCCGAAAGATTGGATACCGAGTAGCCATCGTTGCTGTCCGTTGCCACATCCGCCCCTGTGCTGGGGAAATTTTTGCACAAGTTTTGTTTTTCGTGGGTTTGTGGTAATGTCTTTCAAACGCAGGTCTCCTAAACCTAAACAAAATGAATTTACACAATAATGATATACATAGAAATATATACCTTATTTTATAATAATACGTGAAGAGAATTAATACTTAAAGTTTATTTTATAAGAAGTGCAAAAAGTTACATTGTTTTACCAGTATTTTTTTTTGTGTGCGTGGAAACCCCCTCGAGTCGTCACCCCACCGGGGTTTTCAGTAGGGAGGTGTCTCGGATTCAAACCGGATAACACCACATAAAAACCTCTCAATTAGGCAACGTCCAGGCACAAGCGGACGCCACCTCCTCGCCGGGGGGGGGGGGGGGCACTACAGCGGGTGAAGGGGAAAACCGTCCCGTCCACCCGCGGCCACACTCAGGGTGGCATGAGGCGCTTGTAAGCGCACCTCCGCCCTCCGCCGCATAAAAGTGACAGGTGGAACTCAATTCCCTCCTAGCGACCGAGTGCAGGTACTTCCCGAAGTAGCCGTGCCCGGAAAGAACCTGCAGCCGGAAGGAAAGAGTCCCGGCTGGAGCACGTGGAGCAAGCCAGCACGTGGAGCCTCCGGCCGAGGCGACCAACGAGCCTTGGTGATGTTTCGCGTACCTTTTCGGGCGGGGCCCGACTGCCGCTTCCCGCCCGGGCATGTTTGCAGAGGCACATATGGCTTTCACGCTGTTGTTCGAAAGCGGTGTGCCTCCAAGCTCAGACGCCTTCGCGACAGCTCCAACACCATACTGAAGACAATTACCGATAGGTGGGGTAGTCCGCCGCTTTTGCACGGGAACAGCCTACATTGCTGGCCTACTGCAGTGCGCCCGCATTGGGCTGTTTTATTTCACTGGCCACCCAAACTATCTAATACTAACAGTAGTCGTAAGAAAAATTGTTACTAACAAAATGGACCTAAGGCTGAAAATAGAACTATTATATATATTAATTTATAAAAACAGTACAAGCCCTTTAATGAGGTATTCAAAATAGACACTAAACGAAAGAATAAATATGCTCACTAAGTACCACAAAACTCAGAAGTTTGCCAGAACATAAAGTCAATGCTTACCAACTTATGACAACAAAGAGATACTAGGTACTTATAGTAGTTCTAGACTGAGATGTTAAACAATTTGCATATAAATCTAAATGCCTTTTTTATGCCGCACAATATCAAGAAAACTTCAGAGCAATAACAAACCTTAATTAAAATATACTCGGAATAATAACAATGGCAATTAAGACTGAAACGGAGGCCAAAAAAGTTGAAGAAGGAAAGTAAATAATACGTTAAAGTTTACTTCTAAAACTGAATGTCATCAAAGATAAGAATCATTTCAATTACAAAATAACAAAGTCACTTGTTATTATATTGTTATTTTGTAAAAATATAGTTTTAAAAGCCATAGTGGTCAAGACCCTGGTCTAGTTTTAAGCTATCATCAAGCTTAAAACTATACGGGGATTAGAAAAGCTGGGTTTATTCGTATTTATCCGATTGACGTGAGCGGTGAGTATAGTGTTTACAACGGCTGCAGGCGTGATGCCTGCAGCCGTTGTAAAAGTCGGCGGGCGCTTAAAGATAATTTTTTGTCATAGTCGCAATAAATGGCCACCCCTAATCAACTGCATATTAGAGGAATATTAAATTTAGCGACATATAATTATAATGTATATTATATCACCTATACTATTATGTATTCTGTGATTATACCTTATAGATAATGATACCGCTATGAAGTCTACATGATTTGATATTAGCGCGTTTAAAAACTCTTAGGCTTTATAATATTATTTCTTAAGATGTTCTTGTCCCTTATTGTACATATCTATCCTTACATATTATATAGGTATGCATGTTATAAGGATAGTATATATGTATTTGTAAATGAACAGGTAATGTGTGTTTTCCGTTAGGGATCCTTATAAAACACATGTAAGGACAGAGATGTAATGTTTTCAAGAATTAGGTGCACTCTAGTTTTGTACGTCGTCAACTGATTGAACCTTTGCGTTTCCCTCATGGGACGTGCACCAGTTTCATTCGATTTCCAAATACATCATGTGATGCGATTTCGATTTAGACCGAAAATGAATGTAGTTCGAGTCTGTAAAGTATAAATCAAACTTAGTTTGTAAAAATAATCAAAATTAATTTTACTATACACCCTTTGGAAAACCTCGACAGAGAGCTTATTTCACAGCCGAAGCGTTCGCTGGAGGAAATTCCTCTGGAACCGTACCGTGCGCGCGACCATTTAGATTTCAAGGTGTGAGGTTTTTAAAATAACTCTACTTTTATAAATAGCTACCAATAAGCTATTTGTACTATGCTATTTTGCTATTTGTTCTAGCACCCCACGCTTTTCATCAAAATGTTTTCTACTTTTTAGTTAGTTTCTCAGAGAAACTAACATTTATTTTCTTATAATTATGTATTTACACGGGAATTAACGCGATCCCGAAAAGGTATTACATACCTCTGAATTGCCTGACGTTTCTAAAATTTTCAAGTTAATCGTATGTCTTGAAGTTGGTAAAAACTACGTTCAAAGATTCCGTTAGATAGACTCAGACTTCCTGGCAACATCCAGTTCGAACCCTGAACTGCTCAAGCTATAGCTTACGCTCCCCACTCCACCAGTATAAGCAATACCCTTTTCCTTCCCTTCTTACCTATATTTCCCTATCAAAATACTCCTCATTTTCCCACCTTTAATTCTTAAAGTGCCCGGTTCACGGCAAAAAGGCTTACCTTCCACTACGTGAGTGAGATCAAATGTGTGTTGTCAAAATGTGGGTGTTAATTACGACTCCGACTTCTGCGATACGGACGTCAGTTTATGTATGTATGTATATATATACATAGGCTGCACTAAAAGTATCGGGAAGGGAATATTTCCACTGTTTCTGTCATATTAAAATCTTTTTAATTGAAAACTCCTTGGTTTTAAAAATCGAATACCATTTATTTATTTAAAAAAAGATTCTCGGTCTTATCATAAGGTTTTGTCAAACTTGTTTAGTCGTTGAGAAAATGGAATTGTCTCGAGAAAATTCAAGAGCGATGATTTATTATGACTTTCGAAGGTTTGGTTTAACGCAAAAACAGTGTGTTGACCGGATGATTTCTGCATTTGGTGATGAAGCCCCATCCAAACCACAATTTATCGCTGGTTTGCTGAATTTCAACGTGGACGTGTCAAGCTCAGTGATGATCCCTGTCAAGGTCGTCCAAAAACTGCAGTCACCCAAGAAAACGTTGATGCTGTGCTTAAGCTGATTGAGGAAGATCGACATGTGACATACCGCGAAATTCAGGCAACTTTAGACATTGGCATGAGTCAAATACAAATTATCTTGCATGAACAATTAACATTTTTAAATAGTAATGTTGTGTTACTTCCTTGCTTCCCGAAATTTTCAGTGCCGCCCTCGTATATATCGGAGAGCCAAAGGAATGAACAGAAACAATTATTTCGATTCTACTTAATTTTTATATGTGTCAACATTAATTGTCACTTGAGATGGTTTGGTTGTCATGCGATGACAGTTCAAGTAAGTTCGGTTGGCGAGCCGCGCTCAAAGGGACATTGCTAAAGAGAACATGGCAACGGTCGGTCGCATTACAGCTAACCTCACTGCATTCCATGTGATTGTAAGTTTAATCTTTAATCCTAAATTATTGTGATTTTGTAAAGATTATTGTACTGGACACGAACGTGTGGTGATTTCGGAAATACCCTCATGTCAGACCAACATTCTAATGAACTCGGGAATAAAGATTCCGAGCAGTCGCCGACACATAGATATATAGATACAAGTCAAGACATCTTTGGTTTTCTTTTCAAGGAGAAGACACAAGCCGGCCCGACCTTCCTGCCATGGTTTTAAACTAGAGAATACTGGACCTACTGGCCTATGAGAAGTTATTTGGAAACCTTTTTGACAGGACGCTAAAAACTTTTGACTAGTCAGATACGCCTTAGTGCTGTGTTGCACTCCGAGTACTGCAAACGGCTACGGTAATTGCTTACCATAAAGTACCAGCATTTCACCTTAGTGATTTAAAAAAATACAAAAAAAGTACTGTTTTTGTAAATTGTAAGATTATAGATAAATGAGGCATCTTCACGTTTTAAATTTATCTTATCTGACCCACCTTAAGTAGTACATAAGACTTATAAAAGAGTAATAAATGAGACTATATCGAGGAAGCCAACATACATTGTTATTTGAGAAAGGGAGAAAGTGCGCCCGTATTTGCGGAGGAGTTTGTAATGTCTAAATTTGCCCGACACTGCTAATATATTTGCGGATAGCTGTCAAAGGGTTATTTTTCATTGATTCCGACCACTAATACTTTCGGAGCATTGAGTAACGTATTATTTTTATACTGTAATAAAGTATTATGTTACACTGACCATAGCTTACCTCTCAAGGGCTCTTCAATAAGAACCGGAGTTAGAATTAGGGTGGCGCCCTTTACTTTCCAAACAATGCAAGAATTATAATAAACCCGGATTACACGGTATAAGTGTAAACTCAAAAACCAGGTCGTAATATTATGCAAAATTCAGAAAAAGTCCTTTGCAATTATAATGTTGTCCTTTACACAATCAAATTATTTCAATCTTGAATTCCCAGTATGTTTTATTCAGTGGATTACGGATGCAAAAAGTATTCGCTAGAAGTACTGTTGGAGTACACTCACGTTATTTTGGTAATTTGACCACAAAAATACTTTGTGTGTAATTTATTTTCATATCAAGGTATTAATTGGTAAATAAAAGTATTTTACGAGGATTATAAGAAAAAAATACATTATATTGACTTTCTATTCATTTTCTGGCAAATACATACCAGATATAATAATATTTTTAACCGGAATATTTAATCTCGATTTTGCGGAATTGAGATAATTAATTCTTACTTACAAATGTTTCTTTGGATTCAACACAAAAAATCATAAACAGAACAATATCATATTATGTTTAAGTCAAATCAGCAAAATATGTAAATAGAATGAGGTAGCAGGACTATAGGAAATATTCAGTATACTAAAAGGTTAATTTCAGCTATTAGACGCTGGCACTGCATAAAACTAGAAAATTTATTAGCTAATAAAATTATGACTTGATTAATCCATTTGATATTATTATTATATATTATGTAACCCCTTAAGGAGTCAGGAAAGTGATTATAAATTATTGCAGAAGTTTGTCAATTACGGTATTGTAATAAATTGCAGATTGTTTTTAAATATTGCATTGCATTTCTAATGCAAGTCAATTGCGAACTGTCAACGTGCAATAGTCTATTATTGTCCGCCTTTGTAGTATACAGTTGTTAGTTCAAAATGCTATAAGTAAAATTACCATAATCGAAGCAACCAGCCGTAAAGACATTATGAAAGACCCAAGGGTGGCCAGTAATCAACATTCAGAGAATTCTGACAAAATTTTAGCAATTAAATGAATTAAAGGTCTTATTGAAAATTGGTAAGGTTCAAATTAGCTTGAAATATTTGCAATGTATTTTTTGGTACGTAATAATAACGCAGAATTCAAAAGGGTTAGTTCAATAACCTGATTGAAGTGTCGCGATAAAGTTTTAAGGTGTTAATTTGTGTAGTTGTTTTATCGGAGGTTTGTATCTGTTTCGAATAAATAATGTTACCCTAAATGAGTTAGGGGGTTTTGAACTTATTAATACTGATTTAGAGAGGCCTGATTTTTTTTTTAAATTATATAGGGGCAAACGAGCAAACGGGTCACCTAATGGTAAATAAACCGCCGCCCATGGGCACCTGCAACTCAAGAGTCACAAGTGCGTTGACGGCCTTTGAGGTGGGAGTAGGGGAAGGGTGGAACAGGGGGGAGGGGGGGAGGGAAGGGTTAGGGTCTCCGGTAATCTCATTCACTCGGCGAAAAGCAATGCAACCATTATTTCACTGCCGGTTTTCTGTGAGGCCGTGGTATCACTCCGGTCGAGCCAGCACATACGTGCCGAAGCATGGCTCTCCCACGATAAAATTGCTTTGCGCAAAATTTTAACATAACTTGTGTTTTTTTAGCTGTGAACGGTAAATACTGTGACAAAGTATATAGTTTTGTTTTGTTGAGATACGACTTTAAGATAAGATCTCATATTTAATACATATACATAAGTAGTATAATTAAAGTAATTTTTAGCAATTGTGTAATAAAAGGTCACCTATAAATAGAAACACTAATTTCATCTTCTGCACGCGACTCTAGGATGGTATTAATCATTATAATAAACAAAATAATGGTTGCTTCGCTATCTATCATCACCATCATCACTGCGTCGGTTGTTGTGGGTGCCATAATGAGAAAAATATGTGTGGTTTACAGAGAGTTGTTAAAAGCTTGGGAGTACTTTGGGCGTGTTCATAATTGCTTTGTTTTTTTTGGTCAAACACAAACATAATCGAACTCAATTTTAGCTTTAGTCTATGGTATTGACGATTAAATAAAGTGGTATAATTAGATCCTCGAATTACGCAGTGTAATCATAACTTTTCATTTACATTATATATCTTACGACCAAATTTCGTCCAGGGACTATAGAGCGCTATCTACTATGATCCTGACATACAGCTTGTCTCTTCTATATTCATTAGACTTTACAAACACGAACGCCGTTTATCTATATAAATATTTAGACAGGAACTTTAATAAATGACCTTAACATTATCGGATCTCTTTTAGTATATGTAGTATAATCGATTAAATACCGTAGAATTTAAAATCGATTTATACTACTGGGTCTAAAGTACGTAAATTAGGCCTCAAGATCTGACATAACTTCAACTACGTTTTCAAACAAGCACACGGCCTGTTGGCCACTGTGTACTGTGGTACCCGTTAACAGTTGTAACAAAAACGGGTTCGCTTGTGCTTTGATAACCTTATTCCCACTATGGAGTTCTGGCAATCATTAGTCCATCAGCGACATCAGTGACTCATTAGAAAAAAAAAATGCAGGTGAAGCTCCGTTTCGAGAAAAAGTCTGTTGTGGGCTGGATGCTATTTTAGTAATACATATTTTCAAAATATATTCTGTACATGATTCCTATCGATCATAGACCCTCCGATCAGTCAAGATAATATATGTATATCTGCCACCTTTCCGGATCGAAGGGTCCTCCCTCTCTTGAAGGGACACAATACCTCGATTCTATACACATAAGACATACATAAACATATATTTAAAAAAAGACGAATAGTAAGCTTTGCCCTTTTAAACACTTTTGTTCATTGTCTTCCATTGCGAAGTAGGTACAACTTTTACGATCTTAAATATCGTTGCCTACTTCCGCAAACAATTTCCCATTTAACTTTATAAATCGTATTGCAAAAAAAAACTTACTTTGTCTACCTCGTGAAATGGCGTCCGAAATGGTGCGTGTTCTAGCAATAAAAATGGCAATAATTTTTCCGGTACATAATAAAACAACTGTGTCCAAATTGAAAGAGGGCGACGTTTTTATTGAGCGATAAAATATGGACAAGAACATCATACCCTCAAGAGTCACACTGTTGCCACCATTAAGCAGTTAAGTTTTTAATTATGACTTATTTATTATTGAATTATTATTGTCTGCTGTGTTGTTAGTGCAAAAACAGACTTTATGGAAATATTACTTAAAGAAATTTCAACTTTTATTCAAAGCACGTATTCTTTCCAAAAAGTCAGAAGTAAATTAGCGAATTATCTGCAGGTGCATATTCAATTAAATCTAGCACAAAAAATACGTTTAGTAAACTAACTACTAGATATTCTACCAAACTTAGTGGAATCCTACTAATATTATAAACGTGAAAGTTTGTGAGGATGTATGGATGTATGTATGTATGGATGTTTGTTACTCTTTCACGCCAAAACTACTGAACTGAAACTTGGTATGTAGATAGCTGGAGATCTGGATAACATATAGGCTACTTTTTATTCCGATATTCCGACACGATCGGGACTTACGCGGGTGAAACCACGGGGCGCTGCTAGTATCTATATAATCTAGAGCGAAGAGTTTGATGAATATGACAATTTTGAGTGGCACAGATTTTTAAAACTAATTGTGTACGTGTCTAAAGACTTCGGTCACTTATTTCTGGTGATCTTATTTGATCGAAAGTCACAGAGATGAAATATTAAGGGTTTTGGGTTTAAAATGCTGATCACAGACTTGGACTGATAACAAATATTTTTAAATCACATATTTATAAATCACACAAAAACATAATTGTCCAAAGTGGGCCAACCCAGAATGTTTAACACTTGGCAGTTAGCAGGGAGAGGCCTTATATCCGGCACCGGGTTGGACTTACGTGTATCTTTATTCAAGAGAAATATAATATTCTGCAGAAATGGAATAAGTCACAAGCGTAAAAAGAAAAACTGTGAATATTGTCAAGAAAAATAAAGGTAAAGATAACAAGGAACCTTCAGAAAAGGCCGTCTGAAAATATGCAAATGTAGTCACAAAACCGTCTATTGAAGGATTTTTTTAATGAATTAAGCAAATGAGCTTAATTATTTTGGACATTATTTTTAACATTTAATCGAAAATAAATAGTCTTTTACTTTAATAAATTAAGTTAGGTAGCGATGGCAGGAGGTAGGGCGCAGCAGATTGCTGCCCGACCAGAAGTTGTCCAGATGTGGAAGGTACTGCACTCTACTGAAAAACACGGCCAACCGTGAAGGTAAGTAAGTAGGTTTAGAAGAGTTGTAAGGAAGAGGGGGAGGGGGGTTCATAAGTTTGTTCAAGTTGGGTTCAAGTTTGGAGACCCTCCGTGAAATATTTAAAGGAACTAGGGTTTCTTTAAACATTTAGGCCTTCTAGGTTCTTTTCAATACTGGCCTTTGATGAGAGAGAGTTGCATTTCGCCGCGTGAGTGAGGTTACCGGAGGCCCTAACCCTTCCCTCTCCCCTATTCCTGTCCTTCCTCTCTCCCCACTTCCCCCCTCCCCCTTTTCTCCTACTCCCACCTTAAAGGGCGGCAACGCACTAGTGACTCTTGAGTTACAGGTGCACATGGGCAGCGGTAGTCATTAACCATTAGGTGACCCGTCTGCTCGTTTGCCCCCTATACCATAAAAAAAAAGATATGAGTTTTTGAAGTATATGATTTATTCAATCTCTCTATTCAACTGTCTATGTGCATTATCTTGGTTTATTGACATTTTTCTTTTATCAGCAAATGTATGGAGAATACGATGAAACTTTCCGAATATATAAATGGTAAAACCTGATACTGGAGAAGGCGGAGGCTGACCCGCAGGCAAGACGAAGTATCAAATATTTTCGTTGACGTTGAACGTATCGGTTACTAAAAAAATATTAATGTTTTGGGACATTAGGTCAAAATAAATATTTGTTTTTTCATTTGTGTAGCGGACTGGTTTTATTGTTGTCAGTGTCCAGAGTTACCAGTCCCACCAGAATTTGTTTGCACAAATCTTCATGTTTATTTGGATGTACACGTACATAAAAATTATAATTTTATTCAAGAGGGTCGTTGTTGTAACATGAGTGTCCCACTTCAAATTACAATCCATTGTCATCATGGCTTTTATTATTTGCAACCTTTTTGCGATGTTAGAAAAACAAACTTTTTGTTTGTGTGTCGTTAGCAAACTTGTCTGATACAGTTCTGACAGGGTATCTATTATAAAATTTGTATTTTGCACATTACCACCTAAATAATAGAGTTGGTAATTGCGTGTAAGAAACGTCCGAAGCATCGTTAGTAATTCAATATGTTACTGAAACAAAAAAGCAGTCGTATTAACTCATGTGATCTGTAGGGAACAGATGGTCGGTCTACCATGAGTATTTTATCTTATCGAGTGGATTATTGTTTCATCGACTTACGATAGCGCTAATTGATTTCTTCATTAACAATCAATTACGGAACTCCAGTTAAAGAGCGCCATCTGTTTTTTATCTATGGTGTATAATTATATGTCTAACACATTACAGTCATTAAATTTTACGAGTATTAATATTTCTTCTATTAAATCTGTAGAAGCTTACTGTATATTGTTGAAGTGAGTATCTTCGTTTTACGTGTTTGCTTTGTCTAAATATATTTTTAATGTTGTTCATAAAGAATCACTTGAAAAGTATAGTTTTATGGCTAACAGTATAATTAAGAAAGCCTACAAGCAAAGCTTATATATATTATATATATAGGTACACATTAATGAGAACAAAAAACGAAGTACATACCTACATAAAAATGTTAAGTTAAAATTCAAATCTATGTATAATATAGATTAGATAAGGAAAAGGTTGAGTATTTCAAGAACCTATTAAATAGTTTAATTAATTTAAATTCCACATAATATTTTTTTTGATTTAAAATGGATCCCCCCCCCCGTCTTTGACACAGATGGTCACATTTGCGGGACCTCCCCCCCCTCACTGGTGTGATGTTACATATTTTGCAATTTCTCACCCAAAACTGAAGTTATTTAATTCTAATTTTTTTTTATAAACCTGTTTAGCGTGTGTAGTCTTTCGTTTACAGGTAGATAATGTTTTGTGCTTAATACTTTAAATTTTGACATGTCAAGTCACAAAGCTTATGATCCCCCCACCCCTTGTCACACTTCGTTGACTCCCCCCTTAACATGTGACGTAATTTATAGATGGCTCCAATTTAAATAAAATAAGACCTGTCCAGACGATGCGATCGATGTTGCACGCAGTCACGTATTACCTATGATGAGATTTATACCAAAACCCACTTTCTAAGCACAAACATCGCTGATAGATATGTTGGAAACGAAGCTCTTGTAAATTTTAAAAGCCTAAGAATTTATTTTCATAATATTTTGTTAATATTATAAACTGTGCATAGAATGATGGAATGTACTAGTAGGTACTTGCGACGTAGTGGAATGTGTTTTAATAATGATAAATAAAAAAATTAAAATATCCCTGACTCGAAAATCCCTTTAACGATTAAAAAAAGCTAATGATCTTCGAACGGCTGAACAGATTTTCTTGAATTATATCTAAAGACACAGTCAATCACCTTTCAAACAAAAAAAACTGCAATCAAATCGGTTCATCCGTTTAGAAGCTACGATGCCACAGACACACACACATGTCAAACTTATAACAACCCTCCTTTTTGCGTCGGAGGTTAAAAAATTATGTCACAAACTGTGCTATACAAACCAATAATAAAATTATAATAGTAACCGTTACAATCGAATATATTTTTAATTGCACTGGTCAAGTCTTCAAAAGATATGGTTACATTTGTTAAAACTCTACATCTGCTTCCTTGATTTGAATGAGCCCAATAAAATAAATTAAATAATATACTACCTTGATTGTGTGATTTAAGTGACCGGATATCCACTTCCATTACCCTTTGTCCAATTATTCCAGCAATACGAATGTCTTACGGCCTTTCTAATAACGCAAAACTTAAACTAGTTTATCCAACCCCATTATTCACTCTCCACTCATTAAACTTTTACGATGAATGTTATTTGCGGTGCTACTAAAATCTGGAACATATTTCCCAATTACTTTTGTTACGTAAAAAGTAAAATTACTCCAATGTTTTCGTTAGCTCATAAATTATTCTGTAACTATAAAGTTGCGGCTTCATCTTATTTTCTTAAGATAAATGGGAGCTTTCAGTGATATCGAATAACACAACACTACGTTTATAGGACTTCTGGAACAAAATACTTTGAACTATGAATCTTAGTTTCAATCTAGGGACACCGCATATATGACGCTTGTAGCATCGTCTTTTTTCGCAGCAACGGCGATATGTATGTATGTATGTAAGGACGTGTATCGCATCGCAGGTCATTAATATCCGAACTGGGAGAAGGAAAATTTTTGAACATGTACTTCTATATATACATATATCTACTAGCAACCCCGAAGTTAGTAGTTACGTAGAAATTTGTACAAATTATACACATAAACCTTCCTCATGAATCACTTTGTCTATTAGTGAAAACCGCATGAAAATCCGTTTAGAAGTTTTTCAGTTTATCGTGAACAGACAGACAGACGCGGGGGGGGGGAGGGCTTTGTTTTATAATATGTAGTGATTATTTATTTAATATATTTATACCCGTTTTTGTCAAATTGAAGTTTTTTAAAGCTTTTCTAATCGGGAGTATTAGAAAGGAGATAGGTTATAAAATGTGGTTATTTGTACCTTCGTGTACACCAAATTGGCACTTGTCTCTCGTCCCTATTTTGTCAAGAAATACACTACTCCCTTCCCTACGTATCCAAGTCTAAATCTTCGTTGATCTGAATTTTATTATTGGTGTATTGTCTCTATTTCTTGATCAACGGATATTTTTGTCATGGCATCAAAGAGAATGCCCAAAAATAGTATAATTTTTCTCATGCCTCAAAATCATATTACTGTAGTAATTATTTTTACATTTTTATACAACTATTTGCTTCATGAATATGGTTGGTGAGCAGTGAATATAATTTAAAAACGATATAAATCGTTATGAGTTTTCCATTTGTGTTCGCATGGGCTTTGACGTTTCTTTCCTGTTCGAATAGTCATTCATGATTTATAGTTCCGGTATTTTATATTATTATATTTTAGAAAAAATATAAAAAAATAGATAAATAAACAAATAATAAACCGATTACGAACGTACGAACGTTAACGAACTGAGTTTCTTAAAATTTAACGTATTAACATCAATCGATATCGACTAGATAGATATTGATTATTGAAGCGAAACGACCGGCCATCATGTCAGCTGTCAACGTCGGCATCGAGTGAATAGACATTGTTTAACATTATACTGTCAATCATTTAAGTATTTACGTAGTTATTAGACCACGGATATTTCGGTGTTTGCATAAAATATACGAAAGGACGGTATTTACGTGGTTTTAACAAAATATCAATAAACAATGAATTTAATCTGCTATTTAAATAGGTTAATTCGGTTATTAATTTAAGACGTGAAGAAAGAACACTGAAACTTACGGGTACCAGGACCGAAAAGTGGACTTTAAAGAAAAGGTTACCTTAATATATACAAATCTATTACTTTTAAAAACACGAATACTAAAACTAGTGCCATTATTTAGCTAATATAGTCTACTCAACAGAATTGAGAATAAGTAAAAAGTGCGCCGTGGGCGGGGCACGCGTGACTAAGCTATGAGCAAACGCTCATAGAGTTGCAGCGGCACCTACCGGCATCCAGGAAACCAGACAAACACACACACAAACATGTTTCAGCGAGGTACTCTCAAGCTGGGCCTGATTTCAAGTAAAAAACATTTAAGTAAACGTCAAAATATATCATAAGTCTTTTTTCTTATCAAAATACCAATCAACATTTCCATCACTTCCGTTGTTTTTCCAAAAAACTTTCATACAAATCTTGTCCTAGAAATTACGAACAGAACAAAAATTAATTAGCCAAATATTTATTTATATAGAATTTATATAGAAGATATTATTTGTAATGCAACAGAGTCAATGTAAAAACGATCAATGCAAACCTCATTTGTATTCTTTTTTCGTGGTCCTCGTTTAGCCTTTATTTTAAGGCAATAAATAAGTACAATATGTAAGAAATTAAATCCTGATAAAGTACCTACTAACCTCATAATTAGAGTTCCGTACCTCAAAAGGTAAGAAAAGGAACACTTATAAGATCACTCTCTTGTCCGTCTATCTATCTGTCTATCTGTCCGTGTATCACCACCGATTTTCTCAGGAACGGGTAGGCCTAGCAAGTTGAAATTTATACCAGATACTGAGGTCTATAGTCCCTATTAGGTGTATAAAAATCAAGGTCAATACGATAAAAGATATGGGCAAATTTAGATTTTCTCGAAAACTTGTGAGTACCTTCTAAAATTGACCTTAATTATCAACACTTTTATTTTACGGAATTTTCCTTTTACTTGTGCTATAAGACCTTGCTTTTAATCAAAATTGACAATTCTAGGTCAACCGGAAGTACCTTATAGGTTTTGGGTCGAAAACCTATAGGGTACTTCCCTTACCTTAAACCTAGAATCATGACATTGGCATGAAGCAAGTTCTGACAGCACAAGTGAAGTAAAAAATCCGAAAGTCGTTAATTTGTTGTAATATCACATAAAAAAAAAGTTTTTGTGATTAAAAACTCATATTTTGCGGTTGGATTGTTCACTTTGTCGTACATCGCAACCGCAAAAAGATAAGTTTGTCTTTCGAAGGTCAAAAGTCTTTGAGAACTGATTCCCGAGATGGACGTATACAAGTTTGTTTGCTTACGGAACCCTCGGTGCGCGAGTCAAACTCGCACTTGTCTTGTCTTGGTTTTGTTTTTTATTTTCACCTAGCCAAACCAAAATGATTAAGATTCGTACCATGAAAAAACAGTCAGGATAGACCTTAAATTGTACCTATTTTTTTTTTTTTTAAAAGACAACTTCCGCATTAGGAATATTCCTGTGTAGCGGGGGGCTTCACAAATATTCAAACAACGGACACAAAGAACACCCAGACTCGGGACAAATATTTGTGGATCACACACCTATGCATAATATCTATTGAAAATGACCCGGTAAAAGTAATGAAGATATAGGTTATGTTTAATTTTATGAAATTGCACAAAATCCTGAGCTTTATTTGTAAAAAAACGTTTGTACGAGTTAGTACATAAAATGTAGCCCATGAAAAACCAAGTTTGGTGTTGAGGCAACTCGGTACAGGATTTCATAAATGAGCATTTTTTTTTGCTTTCCAATAGGTACATCTCTACTTTCTCGCCTCTTGCGACTAGTTGTGGAACTCACACTGTAATCTGAAATACCGTCGATATTATGGTTACCGATCAGTTTTCTCAGCTTAACGGTTCCATTAAACATTGATTAGAAAAATGTTTGAAGGAGGTCAACTGAAAACAATTGAAAGCAATCTTCGTTCCAAATTCAAAAGTACGCATTGTAATAAAACAGCAGGAACTTGTAAGAACTCCGAGGATAATAAAGGAAGAGGTTGAAATAAAAAGAAGTATATTCGGACGGAAACAATTAAGAAATTTTTAAAAATTCGTTCCGTTTTAATTAAATCAGAACAAGAGTCAAAGTAACGAACCGTTAAGTCACGCGCGGCGCGCAAACGAACTTTACCTTATTCTAATAATCAGTTTTGTTTACCTCCCATCCCATGCACATAAAGTAATTTTTGAAGTAAAAACTTCTTTAGGCACGTTGGATACTTTTGATCAGAGACATTATAGATTTTTGGTACGGGGAAAAGGCACTGAACTCGCGTGACCATCCCGCTCAAATGACAGTGTCAGTTATGTTTTCACTTCTGACGTGCAGTCCTACGACTGACGGTTTTTTTTTTATAAAATATTGATATTTTACGAAGCTACTTTTTAAAATTACCTCACTCATGAAGTAAAATTTTCACGTCTGTATTTTTTACAGTAGGTACTCGTATTTGTGTGTAATGGAGTTGAGTACCTACATTTGACCACCATAGTGCATTGTGGCCTCAGACCCACTCTAAGAACGTACTGTAGATCAAAAAGAGATCTAATAAATATTAAACCTCTGTTTAGTATTTCCGGTCCCAGAGGCGTTATGTCAAAGACATACCAACTATTTGTACATCCTAGCTACCGTTTCTTGTAATTTCGGTTATTCTGCTGAAGGCAAACTCTGTTTTCCTCTCACTATCGTTCTGTAACCCTTCAGTCGTCCGCCGCCATTTACAGAGTTTTTCTTCCGAGAACCGTTAAAGTCGGTCTCAAGCTTATGGATCGACCAAGGCCAAGGCAGGTTTAGTCTGACTTTCACAGAATTATCCTGAGGTCGTCTGAGATAGATTAAGAGCACGCTAGTCGACGAGTCTAACGCGTCACTGGCTTAAATGCTTAAATGGAGCATTAATGTGTTAAAAAATTTAAGGACAACGGTCTTTGTTAAGGCACATAGGGGGATTTTGCAAAAGAAATCACTGAAAATAAAATTGTTGAAACTCTAGTTGAATAAATATATTAAAATTTTACTTATATTATTTTATTTTTGAGAGGTATTACCGATTCCAACCTGAATTTGCGTTAAAATAGTGTTGGAACTCTTGTTGTAGATTCATGATGTATAAATCCCTTTTTATTTTACAACTAGCAACCCGCCCTGGCTTTGCACGGGTAACAATCATCATTATATTTAACCAATTTACACAAAACGTTAACAAATTATACACCTCAACCTCAACCGCATGAAAATCCGTTCAGTAGTTTTTTAGTTTTTCACGAACAGGCAGACAGACAGACGGGGCGGGGGACTTTGTTTTATATTATAATATGTACTAGTGACGATGTTTAAAAACAAATATGTATAACACTGACAACAAATAAATATTGAACATTAGACATGATACATCAAACAGTGACGTGATCACCCCTCAAAGTTTGTATTAAAAAATATCGGCAAGGGCAACTGTAAATACGAATACCCTTTTAATACGAAATATGTAATTATTTTCAAATCTATGTTTAATACTTGTTTACAGTCTGATAGGCAGTGAAATAAAAATATCATCTTTACGGGGCCTTATTATGCATTAATGTCTGTGATAAAATAGATTTATAACCGACTGACCTTCGATCTAATTCAAGTTGAACCTGATTGCCACCGTAGGGAATCGATAACGCAAATCAACTGTAAATCTGTGCATGAGAATATCGATAAGTACTTGTAGCAATTTAATAGTCTATCCAGACCTCAGAGAATAATTTCAAAATGTACTCTACATGTGCCTAAACTTATGCTCCTGCTAGTTAAGTTAAATACCACGCTTACGTCACAAATTGAAGGGCTACTAAAACGGTAAAATAGACATTTAAAAGCAGTTTTTATAACATCAAAGTCAATATCTTCAATACATTTTTTTGAAATCGTCTTTTCTAACTAAAATTTAAAAATTATGTATTATTTAAGTGAAAATTTCTTTAGGCACGTTGGGCCCTTTTGGTATGGGGAAAAAGTACTGAACTCGCGTGACCGTCACCGTCACGCTCAGATGACATGTTATGTATTGTCATGATGACAATCATATAGAGATGTGTGTGTCTATGTATATAGACTACTAAGTGTGTATGTGTTTTCACTTCTGACGTGTAGTCCCACGACTGACAGTTTTTTTTAAATTATAGACAACACACACATAATATCACCGCAGGAAGAGGTTGCTCAATCAAAAATAAAATTATTAACACAATGGATAACAAAAAGAGTAAGACCAGCCAGCCTAGGTTAAGATATCGTGGTTTACTTTATACCTAGATCATTTATATGCCGATCTAAGACTTCGTGTATGTGTACACTAGAGTATGAGAATAAAATTAACATAAGTATGCATATTTTTACATCTGCAAACAAGCTGCAATCTTTGTAAAAATTTTTTTTTTTTACAAAGATTGCACGTAGGAGAGCTATGCTTCGGCACGTACGGGCCGGCTCGACTCCTCTAGATACCATGGCTTCACAGAAAACCGGCAGTGAAACAATGCTTGCATTGCTTTTCGCCGCATGAGTGAGGTTACCGGAGGCCCTAAACCTTCCCTCTCCCCTATTCCTGTCCTTTTCTCCCTGTAATCCCCCTCTCCCCTATTCCCACTCTCCGCCCCCTCCCCCTCTTCCCCTACTCCCACCTTAAAGTGCGGCAACGCACTTCAGACTTTTGAGTTAAAGGTGCCCATGGGTGGCGGTAGTCATTTACCATCAGGTGACCCGTCTGCCCCCATAACATAAAAAAAAAATTACCTGGCCGATGACTAAAATTTCCAAACAAACATCTTTACCACACTTTGTGTTCATTAATCTAGCCTTCTGTAAATTTGCAAAATATTGTCGTTTTGTATATAAAATAGACGAGGGATTAGTTAGTGCTTGTTGTTTTTAATACTATATTTAGGTTTTGGCTGCTTCGTGACTGGCCACGCTGAAGCTCTCTATAGTAAGACAGTCCAAGGAAAAAAATCCATTCGGTTTTTCAAAATTTTGTTAAGTATTGTCTTGTGTTGTGAAAAATTAGGTCAACTGTAATTTATAAAGATAAATAAAAACACTTCATACTCTACATTACTTAAACCACAGTATATATACACATAATGTGGTTAAACTGTAAACGCAAACGGGAACTTTCACATTTGGATATTTTTTTACTTTGACACCTAGTCCAAATAATATATGTATGTATCCATGATTTGCATCAGCTTCTAAGTCAATAACTGAAACAGATTAATGTCCGGTTCCTATAAAATGATTGTAGGAACCGGGCATTAGTGTGCAAGTTATATCAATACTCAATACAAATAAATAAAATTGAAGTGTCTGTTTGTAATGCCAAAATTATAGTTTTTTTAAGCTCATACGGTTATTTGCACGACAGCTACGCCTAAAAATCCGTTTTTAAAATTGTTGTCTGTCTGTCTGTTTATTCCGGCTAATCTCCGGAGCGGGTGGACCGATTACCACGGGACTTTCACTAGCAGATAGCTGATGTTATAAGGAATAACTTAGGCTACTTTTATTTAGGAAAAAGAATTAGGAATCCTCGCAAAATATATAAATAAACACGAGCGAAGCCGCCGGAACTGCTAGTTATAGATATAAAGGTATATTAGTTAATTAGGATGATTGTCAATTTACATCATTAGAGCGTGTCTAAAGCATGCACTCCCACAACAAACAAACAGAAATTTTAAACTTGATTCCCGGCTACAATGCTACACAGTATTACGGCAGATTCGGATGTGTGTATGTGTATAGTACAAAACGGCCACTAACAAAGCGAAACGACACTACGGTCAGCATGTTGCAATTTATGTTGCGGTGTGCCTGTTTGCATTGAAAAATATTATTGAATTTTTACACCACAAACGATAAACTGAAAAGATGGAAATTGACGCCTGTGATGGCATTAAGTACTATCAGGATTTCGGTGATATTGAACGAGGCACACTCCATCCACTTAATAATAGATGGCCATGCGACGCGGATGCCAAGTAATTAAAAATTCAGAGCGCACACTAAATATTCGAAAATGGAACTTCATTTTAAAAATCCGTGTACCTACCTAGTGTTATTCCATATACTCGTACATATTTTACATTGCTTGCCTTTTTTTTATATTTTTGATTGTATAACACGCGACACAATTCTGTTATAACGTCATTCGAAATGAAAACTCAATCCTTTTGTCATCGCTACAATGGAATGTAATATTTTTGAATTTAGAATTCAAGTACCTATCTAAGTTCATTGACAAACACGCGTACGACAAAATTAATTAGTTCCATCAATCACTGAATGAATAGTGTCGGGACACCGGCCCATGGGTTTGAAAAAGACCAACTATCAAAAAAAATTGTAACGTGATTCGACCATTGTGTTCCAACCCTTCCATTACCGGAGTGATAAAATGCACCAAGTTGTGACGCCTGCACCGGGCGTGCTAGCGCTTGGGCGGAGATATAGTGGGACAATATTTTGAATGCGTTCCCGATATGATAAGTGAAGATTTATTTTTGTTTTGGCCGTGGCATTTGGTGTGAGTGATCTGGAATATGAGTCGTTTATTTAAATAAATCTGATAAATTATAGTGACTAATAGGTACGGACTAAATGATTTAATTAAAATGTTCTAGCAACTAGAATGTGTAACAGTTATAACAAATAATTTCTTCAAACACTAGCAGCGCCCCGCGGTTTCACCAGAGTAAGTCCCGATCCCGTGGGAATATCGAGATAAAAAGTAGCCTATGCGTTAATCCAGGTCTCCAGCTATGTACATACCAGGTTTCAGGTTCGCAATCGGTTCAGTGGTGTTTGCGTGAAAGAGTAACAAACATCCATCCATCCAAACTTTCACATTTATAATATTAGTGGGATTAATAAAAAGTGTCTATAGTGGCAGTAGGTTTAGTAGAAAAATCCTTATTAAAACTCATTTTTTTATGGTATAGGGGGCAAACGAGCAGATGGGTCACCTGATAGTAAATGACTACCTCCGCCTATGGGCACCTGCAATTCAAGAGTCACCAGTGCGTTGCCGACCTTTTAGGTGGGAGTAGGAGAAGGGGGAATAAGGGGCGAGGAAGGGAGAGAGGACGAGGGAAGGGTTATAGGGCATTGTTTCATTGCAGGTTTTCTGTGAGACCGTGGTATCACTCCGATCGAGCCGGCCCATACGTGCCGAAGCATGTCTCTCCCACTGTTACAACATCACAATATATAGAGTTTCGTCGTGAGTATTAAATTTAACGATAATTCGTAGGCAAGATAGTTCACAGGATTGAAACACTATACTAATAAATACAAAGAATTCTTATACAGTATCCAGATATGTCCAGAAACGTAATAATAAATAAATACTCCTTTTTATTTCAACCATAAAAAAGATTAAGAGAGGAGGAGCAGTTTTCTGCCGATATTGGAGCCATCCGGCTGAACTAGTGTCGGGCATCTGTGGTCACTAGGGCTCGTTGGAAGCTGAGAGTATGATTGAGAGTGCGCAAATGGCGCCAATGGGGTGTGTGGTAATATCTTTAGGCATCGATAACCGTTTTAAATTAAACGGTTCTTTACTTAATTGCCAAGGCAGCTGCAAAAAAATGCCTTGAAAATTTAGAAGTACAGGTTACCTATAAGAGGAAACGCATATTTCAAAATCCAATTGACTGACTAAACTTTTCATCACATGAACATGTCTATATCTATCTCACAGTATAGCTATATCTTAGTATAAATCATTGAAACTACAAAAGTAGGTAATTTTCCATTTTTATACACCTTTGTAAACTTTGTTTTGTTTAGAAAACAATTTTGGTACATAATCGACAGTTGTATTAAATTTAGGCTTAATTTAAGTGATGGTATACGTATAATTCTTATAGATAGATAGATATATATATATCAATAAAATTTCGAAAAAAAGTCGAAAAATTCGACAATATCCAAATGTAATATTAGGTATTGATATTTTTAGGTCCCTTGTAGGCACACGCCCCTAAAATATTTCAGTGACAATAGAACAGAGAACAGATATGCGTAGTGATAATTTACATATCTATAGGTGATACTTTGAATATGACAGCAATCTGTCATGTTCAGTGACAATACGCATGCGCCCTCCACGACCTTTCGACGTATTCCATTTTTGAAATTAAATAAAAGTTCGTTGTGAGTAATTTTAGGGGCGTCGTCTTGTGTATTATTATTTTACCATATATTTACTACAATAATGAAAAATATTTTCCGAAAATATATTTTATCTTTTAGAATTGTGTGAAATGTTGTTTTGTTTGTTATTTTTAAACGGAAAAAAATATTGTTTGAAACGAAGGGTGTTGTAAGTTTAACGTGTGTATTAGTGTGACTGTCTCTGGCATCATAGGTCCTAAACGATTGACAGACTTGGTCGAGAGTGCTCTTAGCTAAAATTTAAGAAAGCTTTTTAACCGTTTTAAGATCATCAGCTCTTATCTAGTCCTTGCAAGGATGTTACTTCCACTGGTTAGTATCCTGTGACTTAAATGATATTACACACATGGTATGACATGGTAACCTTGGCCTGATGCTGCAACATCATTTGGAATCAGCAGGAATAGACGTTTATATACTATCCACGTTTTCTAGACTTGTGTAGTTACACTGCAGAAACACTTTACGACGACGCGTCGTCCTAAGCCATATCAGACCATCGATGTTGTAGAGGTGGTTTCGGTTGGTACCTATTATGATAACAGCAATATAAAGATTTTTATATGTGATTTATTTTATGGAATTGGGGGCAAACGAGCAGACGGGTCACCTGATGGTGACTAACGCCGCCCATGGACACTTGCAACTCAAGAGTCACAAGTGCGTTGCTGGCCTTTAAGGTGGGAGTAGGGGAAGGGTGGGATTAGCGGAATTAGGGGAGAGGGGTTTGGGCGTCCAGTAACCTCACTCACTCGGCGAAACAACGAAAGTATTGCTTCACAACCGGTTTACTGTGAGGCCGTGATCATTCCGGTCAAGCCGACCCAAACGTGCCGAAGTATGGTTCTCCCTGATGGCGCTGCTTTATCTGCGTTTGCGACAGGGTTAGACTATAGTCATTTTATAATGTACAAAATGTACATAGATGGCACTTGATATGTTGCGGTATCCCTACTTCCCTAGACTTTATTAGAGCCAGAAAAATACAAACAAAGATATCATTAGAGAGATAATATACCTAATACGTTTAGTAGATATTTACCTAATATTTTATTAGTTTTATAATAATAGTGCGTATGTATATTCACCATTAAACAAACATTACTTACCTTGTTCTGATTCCTAGATTTTATACGTGATGAGGACTGTTGCAGAGATTTATAAATATGTAGAAGAACGGTTGGTTTACTATTACGAGAGATTTAAATAAATGGCAACTTTTACTAGAAATAAATAAAAAGCAATATTGACTGCGCAAGAGGCCACTGCTAAATAAGTAAACGCTTTTTATAGTGTTTGCCATCAACCAGTACTTCTCGGGACGCCTATGGCTGTCATTAATACACTTACATTGTATGAGCACCAGAAACACCACCGAGTAGGGTATACCAATGCTTCCTGTGTACTAAATAATACAGGAAGCATTGGTACACGCTACTCAGTGTTCTTTGTTTGTACAGTTTCAGACAAATATCATATACAATAATCTTCTGCTTCGTAAAGTTCGTGGGCAAAATAACGTAAATATTTAGGATATATTATGATGAGTGACAGCGCCATAAACAAGAAGTGATATAAATAGTTGTGGGTTTGTAGTTTATTGTCGTCATTTGGTGACGGGCGCGAACGCAATTGGCATAACAATGCGATGTCGGTGCATCTTTGTCGAATAAAAAAGTTAATTTGCATTATTTATACATTGTTTTGTAGTCAAAAATGACAGCCGTACAAGTTTCAAAGTCAAAATTATTATATAAACCAGAGTTTCGATAAATTTGATTAATAATATTATTTTAATAAGTTCAGTGCCTCTATTTATTTACCATGCATTATGTGAAGTGCTGACTCTTTGAGATCGCGATACCGAACAGTAATTTCAAAAGAAAACAATGTAAAATAATTTCTCCCAGTCTATTTACAACAGGTTGAAAGAAAACATAAGTGTTAAATTTTAACCCTACAATGTACCAGTTAATCTTTTGTTTATATTGTGAGAAAAAATAACCCCAAATTAATGGTCGTTATTAATTTGTACACATTTACATATTGGTAGATTTTTTGTTACATTGTGACAAAAAGTGTTACGCGTATACTTCTTCTAATTATATGTTATACTTATAGTGAGTTTCACGCTGTGTGTTTGCGGAAGTAAAATACCGTTATTTGGATTTACTTTGTTACTTTCTACGCAAACGTTAATTAGCCTATTATCATTATCATTTTAAAGTAAATAACATATTTACAGTTAAAAACAACTGCAGTTGGTAATTGGTGTTGTTACTATGTCTACGCTGTTAATACCAATTTTATTTCAAGATTACAAAATTATTGGCTACAATTATTATACATTACTGTTATAATTAGGACTTATTAAAGTTATTAACAATGGGCCTATCTTTTATGTTTACAAAGATATCGCATAAAATGTTTTTGTTGACGTATAAATAAACCATTCCTCGTACATAGACATACTATGAGTTTATGTACATCATATACTGAATGTTTACACACAGTTTTATAAATGTTTGTCCATCTGTGTGTTTTTCCGGCTAAACTCCAGACCGCATAGACCGATTTCCACGGGACATACACTGGCATATAGCTGATGTTATAAGAAGTAACTTATGCTAGGTACTTTTATAAAAATAATTAATTAGAAAAACATAAACATATACAGGCGAGCGTGACAACTACATGGTAAATCATGAACTTAGCTGGGAATTGTGATCGCACTTCAATCAAAGTGTATTTGAATTGAATATACATATATTATTATGTGACAATACAAAAGATTTTGTGGGCGCTAAACCTTTTGATGTGGGCAAAAACTATTGTAAATATATTTTTTATTCGTCGGCGAAACTAGCCTTTCATGAATGGGGTACGTGAGCCGGCAAATCAAACACAGCTTTGTTTCGCCATTTATTTGTATCTATTGTTTCCCTTGAAATATTTCGCTACTAAAGATTTCGGGGATCGGTATCGTTTGAAAAGGTTACATTGCATAGGTTTGCCTCGAGACTTTGTGCTTGAGGCAAAACCTTCCAAATGGATTTTGTGAGAAGTAATAAAGAGCGATAAGGGGTAAGGGGTTGTAATTTATGATAAGTGAAAAGCTTTTATACTTAAATTAAAATATAGGGAATTACAACTCAGGTTTATTCCTGTGAAACAGGCATCTACTATGTGAAAAGAATCTCTAGTAATGAAATGTCAGCAGTATCACAGAATACATAATAGTGCAGTATCTAATTATTTTGTAGAATGACCAGTGCATTGTCCAGAATTATTATTAGTAGGACAACTTGCCAGACATACTGACTTCAATAGTTGTTTTCGATTTAGTGGAAAGACAAGGTTCTGTCTGCTGTCTTCAGTAAGTGAGTTTTGGTTATGTAACCATCGTTAATGAAAGGTAGCAGCGAAATGTCACTTAAGAAGACGCTGTATTTCTTAATGTCTTAGAAGAGAAAATCTTTTATCAATAATTTATTTAATTAAATAATCTCCAACAACAGAAATATACATATGTTCTAACAAGCTACAAGGCCACGCGTTGCTGTGGCTAGGTAATTTGCTATTACCTAACTATCTTACGTATTAAGTTGTTCTAAACTGCACACATTGCTCAAAATTTTATTAAAACCGGTTCATTAGTTTAGTAGTTCATCGCAAATAAACAACGTGACACGAAATATTTTATATTGTATAGATTAGCAGAAAAATTAAAGTAAACCAGTTTTCGG
The DNA here is from genome assembly GCA_949752705.1 of Callimorpha dominula. Taxonomy (NCBI): domain Eukaryota; kingdom Metazoa; phylum Arthropoda; class Insecta; order Lepidoptera; family Erebidae; genus Callimorpha; species Callimorpha dominula. Next base: position 12,692,870 of record OX457007.1, read on the forward strand.
AACGCCCTTTAAGCGGGGGAGGGTTATTTTGTTGCAAACGTAATTAAAAATATTGTGCCATCTCACCCTGTTTTTAGATTCGAAAATAATGTTTGCCCTTTTATGTTAGGAGTGCCGCAGCCATGCATTTAATGAATAAATTGGGTTGATTCAATTTGCATACATTGTTAGTACAATGTTTGTTTTAAAAAGATTTATGAATACCTTTTAAAATTGTTTCGCTTACGAATGTGTAAATGAATGTACTAAAGAGGTCATGTCATGGTCAACTTTAGAGCATCAGACTCTCATAATTCAATGCGTGTATAAATTTTCATGTCAGTACGGTCATAACTATTATCTTATCTGTGGTATGGTTGACTGTTGAGAAGTGTCTTCGTCTGGAGCCAATTTTGAATGCAGAATCAGATGCTTGTCATAAGAACGCGATGTCATCTTAACAGAACCGACACTAATAAAATTTCAACTCCGTAAGATAAGAGCAAGTTTTTTAAATTCAGTTCCCAAGATTTGACCCAAACTAAAAAACTGTGAAAGTTAAATAAAAGCTTTTCAAACAGTGTGCTTTGGGCCTACCTAACTCTTGCTAGCGACTTCGTTCGCGTGGAACTTTTGGTAAAATACATACAGGAAACATACATTTTGGGATAAAAAGTGGCTTATGTATCTCTAAGGCCAGTTTATAACCATTTTAAACTATTTTAACTGATTATTCACTTGAAAAACGCGATTCTATCCTTGGAAATATACAATGAATGTATTTATAATTTATTGTTGTTAGTTAGTTTAGTTCTGCTTTATAAGTTAATTACTTCTTATTATGTCGATATACGAGTATATTAATAAAAACGTATTACGTGGAAGAGCCATGCTTCGGCACGCGCGTGAGTGAGGTTACCGGAGGCCCTAACCCTTCCCTCTCCTCTATTCCCGTCCTTCCTCTCTCCCCCCTCTTCCCCCTCCCCCTCTTCTCCTACTCCCACCTTTAAAGGGCGGCAACGCACTTGTGACTCTTGAGTTACAGGTGCCCATGGGCGGCGGTAGTCATTTACCATCAGGTGACCCGTCTGCTCGTTTGCCCCCTATCCCATAAAAAAAAAACTTGTTGTTTATTACGTTTATGATAAAGAAGAATATATAGTTTGTTTAAAGTTAAAACACAAACTTCAAAGTTTTTGTAAGTATTTGTCTCTCAGGCAACGAACCGCATTAACTATATCACTTACATACTGTGAAGTGAAGGCATTAGTGATTGACTCACTATCATTATAAATCACTGATTGTTAAAATATGTATGATTGGCACTAGAGCACGCGAAACGATGCAATGCATTACACTGACCTCAGAAACAAAAGAATGGCCAGGATGCGAATGCCATCACATAAGGAATGAATCAAATACCAATGGAAAAGAAGCAGACAAATATTATTTATATTAACTTTTAGTCCTCTGGAGAGATCGAGGTCTTCCCAAAGTTTAGTGATCCTGATTTAGGTTGATTTGAGAGGAAATCTGTGGTGCGCTACTTCCCCATTTCTGTAATTTCTTTGCGAGCACCTGGTATTGTGTCGTGTTACAGAAATACACGACCGATGCACCATTGCCACTTTTTTGGTAAAGATTACGTAAATTGGTTAAACCCTAATTTCACCAAACTTTGGTGTCATTTCATGGCAAGTTTATAGACGACTTTATGTTCCGATATAATATTTACCGAAAAAGCTAATCAGTATTTATTGGACATAATCTTAGGATAGGTTACACAAGACCAATATTGGACGATATTGGCAATTTCTATAACAATTGATGCTTTTGTTAACTCAGCAATAAACCATTTAGTTCATTGGAGCGATTAAAATTACACATATGCTTTTAAAATGGAAGCTCACAATGTGTGCGAGCATTTGCAGTAACGCGACAAACCAATAGTTAAATCCAAATGATCCGTGAAAATTGTGCATTATCGTAAATAAAGAAGATAGTTTGACAACAAAAGTGCTCTTCATTCAACAATAACAGCACATTTTTCGAACCCTTTAGGCTTTGGATTGAAAGCCATAAATCTTGCTCTATATGACGAGAATCTGTTTTGTTTCCGATGTAAAATTGATAAAAAGCTTTTGTACGTAGTTAGAAGATGCCACAGAGCTTTAATAATATTTTAAACTTATTAATAGAAACAAAATTGCCCCTTTTTCATGTATTATTGTCGGGGTTGCATTGTTTTAATTAATTTTAAATGCTCATCCTTACGGTTTATGTTTATGAAAACAAAAATATATGAAGAAATAAAATGAAAAAGTAGGGTGTTAGATTTAAACACTTATTTTTAATTTCAATTGTTATTTTCTTTTTTAGTTCATTTAGGAAAACTAAAATTTATAATTCAACAGAAAAACCATTATATTATTTTTATTTATTTATTATTTAGACATTATAAAAAGGTTAAAACTTATTTTATGGTTTATGTCATGGTTATTTCGTATCCCATGAAAAATCCTATAATTTCTAATAAAGAACCTAGAGCTGCCCTGACAACGCAAGCAATAAAACTAAATTCAACAAACAGAACGAAGAATCTTAAGATCCAACTCACGGAACACCACATTATTTTAAAATGTTGTGCAGGGTGAAGGTGCAGGACCTTCTTAAATACCTACCTCAGAGGTGGATTCAATTGAAGTGGGGTCCGATGCCCTATGTGTCTTAACACTAGTTAACACACTCGTTAAGTTCACAATTCGAAAAGAATTTGCTTTAACTACGGTAGGAGACTTGAGATCGATTCGATATGTTCCTAAAAGGGTTGCTGATTCTAATCAAATTAAATAATCATTTTACGTAGTTGGAAGCTTAGAAGTGCCTACAAGATTGCTGATATTGTGATGTAAGTATGAAATGTTTGAATGAGCTGAAATTTAAAATTAAATCAAACAAGAATTATGACAAAACTCGTAATATAACAGTGAACATCTGTCGAACAGTTTCAACAAACATAATTCACAGTTTCTACAATGTTTATTAAAACAACAAAAACTTGTTATATCAACGTCACAGTGCTTGAGCATATACAATCGGACATCCGACACGCGTTCCTTATTAAATTATAAAGAAAATAAACCGGTAAAGTCTATAACCCAACCATTTGTAGAGACCCCTCGTTATCTGTATTATCTTTTTGAATGAAAACCTTTCAAAATTCCTCGATTTATAGCTAGGGGAAGCTACCGGAAAGGACCGCCACGCGCCTGGCCAGGTGGGTGTGATTTTTTTTCTGTGGCGTATTGAAAAAGGAAATGACTTTTAAAGCTAATTTCTTTTAAGGGTCTTATGAATGAGTAGGCTTGCGAGTGGGACCAAAATATATTTATTTAATTGTTGAACATTACGGTGAAGGAAGTCGTTATTAGTGTTGTTTATGGTTTTATGGAATAGATAATTAGTTTCATATACCTACTTAAGATTTTAGACATGAATTAAAACTAATTAAGATACCTGTTAAATCAAAAACATTAATTACATCTATCGAGGATAGGTATTGCTCATTGAATTGCAAGTTGTTTCCTAACCTATAAGCGTTGGGCCAGAATTATGGGCTTCAGTGCACCTCATTTTACTTATAAACTGCCTTCTCAAGAAAATAAATTGAATTTGTTAAAAGCCGCTATAAGATTGAATGACTATTATCTCTTTCACTTGACAGGACATTGTGGGAATACGTACAATATTTTTAACCGAGTTTGCAGATAATCGAGCATTTGTGTTGGTAGGTCTGAGTACTACATTAACATTTAACAATATTTTGGAATGTTATCCGGTTCATTAAGGTTATTTATCCTTTGTACTCGTATTGATAAACTTATAACGTTCGTTTGCATCACTTGATCACTACTATCGCTTCTACTGCCAAAGATATGAAAGAGTAGATATATATATAGAAAGAGAGAGAGAGCATATCCAGTATATCACGTCTATTAGAATATATTGAGAGGAAGAAGGTGATAGTGTTTACAGTCCACTGAATGACGAAACATGACGTTTTGCAGACTTAAAGTTTAGAAATATAAACAACTAGCAGCGCCCCGGGGTATCACCCGCGTCAGTCCCGATAGCCTATATGTTAATCCAGGTCTCCAGATTTCTACATACCAAGTTTCATCGCAATCGGTTCAGTGGTTTTTGCGAGAAAAAGTAACAAACATCCATACATCCATCCATCCAAAATTTCACATTTATAATATTAGATGGATAATATAATCATAATTATAGTTATAAAGATGCTATGTTTTGCAATGTTAAAGTTTGAAGTTGAATGTAAGGTATTAACATTGTACCGAAGTAAAACCGCAGTAGGTACAGCACCCTGATAAGTTACACGTCAGCAATGGCGTGCTTCTCCACCGATCGATAAATTAGTTTATTTGTGAAAATAGGCCAAGTAGTTTCAATGTACGCCTGTAAGCGGTTTTATTTTGTACTTTGGGCATGGTTAAGGCCTGTTTTTCATCGGGAAACTTGCAATTCAATACATTTTTGACCAATGCTAATTTGCATTATTTGGAAAAACGAAAAATAGACCTACGCGTGTATCAAAGAAGGTCGAGCCAAAACATTTGAATGAGAGCATGTTCAAATACATGTGAAGATATAGCTTTAAACGTACCTACTGAAGATTTCTAAAACTAAATTAGTCAAATTTGTGTATTAAAAGAAGCACTAAATAACAACGCGACCTGACTTTCGGTTATACCGATATAACCGCTTCATCGTGCGATTAGTTAAGTGGTATTTGGTATCATTTTAAAATCACACGGTTTTAACAGTAGCCTATAGTTAGGGATGCCCTAAACGGACTTTCACTAAACCCCCGACAGACTTTGCCCGCCGAAAGACAGGTGGAGCGGGGTTGGGGGGCGGTGTTAGTTAGCCTTACTTTAAAAAAGGTCTATTGCAAGGAGTATAGTTTCATTGAGGACCAATTAATATAATATATATGGATATGAATTTATTTTTTTACACTCTTTCTGGTTCATGGAATAAAATAATAACGTACCATAAATAAAACCATTTGTTCTTTAATACCATTAAATAACATTATTATAAGAAATAGGCAGATGTCCATATTTCTTAACAACCCGAAACTATATTCATTTTCGTAAGTAAATGAGGCATAACGTGTGAACTTCTTCGTTCCATTACGATGAAGTTAACGACATAAGTGCATTACAGTTCGTTCTAAGTAAATAAATAGGACGCAGGCTCATCGCCGCGGCTACACTCGTTTGATATCCATAGAAAAAAAAATATTTAGAACTATCTATTTTTATACATCTAAGTATACATATTGTACCGTAACCACTTCTTTATATACACTATACTTTTTATTATATTATATTATAATTACAGGATCAATATCTTCGATATACGGACTTATTCAATATACTTATATACGCACGTGTCGGAATTGCATCAAAGTTACATTTCATGTAAGACTAGATTTAATAAAGAAGCCATATTTAGACGAGCAGTACACATCTAATTTATATGTACGTATATACGTATATACGTTCAATGTGTTAAAAAAATCACAGTAACTGAATTTCGCTTTTACGTCCCCAAAACAATTCATTGTACACAAAGTCGGGAGCTTCCTGAGCGATACATGTTAATTAATTAAAGCGTTTCCCCCAGTTGACTTTTACGAGACAATAACCACGGTAACTGTGTATTTTCCGCTGTAAATGTTTAGTTGGTATTTATAGACTAAAGTTGTAGGATTTTTTTAAATATGATCATTGTAAAAGGCATTGGAAAGACAGTGTCATGACTTATGATAGTAAGGCTCGCAATTGCACCCTCGCTAGTTTGTTTCTCATAGGAACCACTCTTATGACACCGTACTCAAATAATTTCTTATTTGAAAGTTTGTTATGTCAAGAGGAGATAGTCCTTCTCTACAACACCGATCATGTAATTAACTAAAGCTGAAGGTACGCCTCAATTTTGTCTACATCAATCGATCACTGCGATTTGACTTGATGACCCTTTCCGATGGCCATAAGATTCGAGCAATGGACCATTGAAATGCTCAACAGTAAACTTGCCTACTATATAGTAACACTTCCTGACCCATGGTCAGAAAAGTCAGGCAACACTTTATTTACAAAAAGCTGCGGTTTTGAGGCCTTATTTATTGTGTATATTGATGTCATTAATCGTAGACTGGTGCCTTCCTATTTTTTATTAATACTTGAGTCATAGAGACTGAATAAGATAGGATCGCCTATGGTAAATATCGAAGCTATCAGCAAATTTCGAAAGCACAAGCCGTTCCATGTTAAATACTCATCAAATAAATTATATAGGTTACACATAGTTGCGTATCGTTCCGCGCGAATCCATGTTATACCCAAACCATTATCTTAGCCCCATGTCACCAATTAATCCGATCCCAATATGTTTAAAAGACTGTATAATTAATACGCTTGAAGTAAGTTTAAGCACTTAACTCGATACATAAGGTAAAAGACAACTATGTATGTTATCTACTTACGGTTAGCAAGACTTAACTTTGTTAATAAACAATTGTAATCAATATTTTTATAATTAGGCAATCATCGATAATACTAAGCCTTTTCCTGTGTTCAAAAAAACTTTAATGAGAACAAGAAATTAGGTCATACACTTTTCGACACTGCAAAACTAAATATTACTAAGTAAAATGAAGTACAGCGCCATCTACCTGTATAATATTAAACAATTAAGGAAAGAACGCATTGATTACTTATATAAAAGTTGTATTTCCAAATCGGTAGATGTCATTTGTAGTTGTATTTATATTTTTACATAATAGATGGCAGTGTTATTTATAAATAAAAATCAAGTGACAGTTAATTAGAAATTAACCATCACTACATAAACACTTGTAATAATAAATTTACGTGGAATATCTATACAAAATCGCTTCTGTGCATTTAGTAAGAAGACAACGAAATTAGTATTATGTTTGTAGGTATTAAGATATAAAAAGATTATCTGAAAGAGATGTAAACAGTAACAACATATTTTTATTACTTGAACTGACCTTCCTTCAGAACATCACTAATTTGATCATGCTAGATATGTTCTGCGTGGTCGACCTTTACTGGTCATATGTATTATGTATATGACAATATATTTTAAATTTGTTATCTACACCCTTTTAACAAATAAAGGAGCGCGTAAGAACCGCCCGCCTAGCGCCTGTTCCTGTAAAGACTATTAAATACAACTACGAACAAATTTAAGTAATTATTCTCAGGTTATTTCTACCAATGCCTAATACGATCTATGTAGCTAAAAATACCCCTACCCTTACATTCGAAGGTTAACGTCTTGCAACTTTGCGTAGTGGAAAATCCTGTAATTCAGAGTACCTAGTTGTGATTTACTCTTAATTCCTTTGTATTTGATGAAATGTCCCTCGTTCGAAATTTTGTTTCAATCTTCAATAGATTTGCGTTCATTGACCCATGAGGTCGTACCTTTAAAGTTGCCTGTACATTGTCAGCGGTTTTCAACCTTTACGATAGAGGGTCAAATGGCTCCATTTACAAAGAACACAGGTCCACGAGAAAACACCATACCAAACGTTGTTCAAAAGAATCACGAATTCGTTAAGGTTGGTTGTGGTTATACTATACACAAAAACTTTTTACCGTCAACCAAGAACTTGTAATCAATAAATTATTTTTTCATATTATACAGCATGAATTATTGTATTGTGGGTTCAGCAGTAAAATAAGACCAAAGTTAACTATAAGAACCTTAAGAAAAACATAAACCGAATATCAAAGTGTAAACAAACTATATACACTCTTTTTTGTAACGAATTAGTAGAAAAGGGTGAACATTTAAACGTTGACTTTTCAGTTTACTTTTTGCTAATTGTCAATTAAAAAACTTTAAAACGAAAACAAAAAAAAGTGTATTAAAGAAGAAAAATATGATAATTATGTAATGTCCAAATTTAGTGTAGGAACTGGTAACATCAACAGAGTCTTTGTTATAAACAGGCAGAAATACAGCAGTGTCAGAAGACAAGACAGGACAGACAGCTTTTTAATAAGGATGTCAAAAACATGCGTATGTTAATCAATCCAGAACGAAACGAATAGGAAAGACTATTAGTTCTGTATTATAAACTAAGCGAGTGCGCTTGTACTCTTAGAGGTTGTAGAAAGCAGGGGAACATGCTGTCTGTTAGGATTTTGATTTACTTATTAATGGCATGCGAACTAGTTAGACTTTCTAGCGTACTTGCTTATTTAATTATTTTTAGGGAACGCCTTCTGTACATACGAGTTGTGCTATTATTTATTCTGTTGTATTAATGACCCCATGGGGTCAACCATACGTTTAAGTGCATTGATCTAAATTAATTAAATTATGTGAATGACGTTCGTGGATGCTCTACTTGCGTTATACATATATATGTATTGTGTAACCAGTCGTATGTTTCTATTAGCTATTAGACAGGAATGTCTAAGTATGTGTTACTCAGACATTCCTGTCACATGCTCTTGTAATTGTAATGGGTCTAGGTGTCCTTGGTTAGGAGCCTAATTGAAACATACGGCTTAGAACGAGTTTAATTTATTTGTGAGTTTAGGAAAGATTCTTCTAGTGCCACTTTGTTGCGAAATAGATACACTGTTAATGTATCTACTTTGTTCACATATCACACATTTTAAGTTCCTGCAAACTCTCTCAAAGAGCGCCGGAGACTTTGGCTTTACTCATGACTCATGAGTAAGGAGAAGGAATGCATCACCACGAAAAAAGTCTTGCTTGGCTGTGATGATGGAGGTGTTTTGCAACGACTTAATCAGTACTTCTAAATATGATCACACTGATGAATATATTGGGTATCTCCTATCAAAACAATAAAGTGTTTTTTTTTATGTTATAGGGGGCAAACAAGCAGACGGGTCACCTGATGGTAAATGACTACTGCCGCCCATGAGCACCTGCAACTAAAGAGTCACAAGTGCGTTGCCAGCCTTTAAGGTGGGAGTAGAGGAAGGGGGGAAGAGGCGGAGAGGAGGAGAGAGGGAGGAGAGGGGGAGAGGGATCTATAACTTTCCAGGTCATTGTTAGCAACACAAAATTTTTTGAAATTTTATTTATTTATTTCTGCGGATAGCAATGAGGCAGAAAAATTACATAAAAATACATTTCAAAAACAAGGAATATTCACCAAAATATATTTCTATGTTTTGTGTAATGATTTTTTTCTCCCTATTCAAACACACGATTGAACTACGACGCGACAGTATAATAATGACATTATGTAGGTATGTCTCCCATTCTGAGTATCTGGAATGTCCAAAATACTAAACGTAATTTTGTGATTAGATTGTATAGTGAAAAGAGAGGTCCGAATGACATTATATTTTAAAATTAGTCAACCCATTTTCAACGCATCGCGCGCTTCGATCGTTTTATTTTCTCCCACCACCTACTTTGCACACAGCTAATAGTCCTTTCCTAATTAGGCGCCGCCATTCTCAATGCTTTTTAAACTAAAAGAAAATCCCTCGAATAATTTGATACACCCGCAAAGCTGTCCTTGAAAACTTTTTGATATATTGTGAGAGGCTGTCTTTTGTGAGAACTTTTAATTGAAGTACAGCTGTAGACTTTTAACGATCTTGTTGTTATTCACCAATGACGAATATCCGATAGATTCAATCTTTTAACGTTTTCTTTCATTTAGGGTTTTGCAGAACTTGCTACCAAGGTATTACAAGTAACATGATATTGTACAGCAGGTAAAATTACATACTTAATGTAAATATTTAATCTTTGAAATAAGAAATACCTACTCTAATATAATTAAATTAGTGTTATTGTATGCTGGGAGCCGGCATTTATCTTTGCTACTTATTAAAATGTATCTGTTACCCGCGACTTTGTTCTCGTTGGAAATTTTGATAGGGGACATTTTTTGGGGGGATAAAAAGTAGCCTCTATGTGCTATTCCAGACTTTAATCAATCTTTGTGATTAATTTCATCAAGATCTGTTAAGCCGTTCTGACGTGATTCAGTAACAAACACCCTTCATTTAAAACGCTCAATATAAATAAATAAATTAGCTGAAATAGAATCCGCATTGCAGGCATCGTTTAGTGTAGTTGCTGAGTAGGGCCGGCAGAGGTCTATCACCCATGGGGTTTAAAACGGTCGAGTTACAAAAACCGTAACATCTTAATTTTTTGTCATTCAAATGTCATACATATAACCCCGTTTATTATAGCTCCACAACTTTAGAGTATGCCTGAACTAAAAATGTTCTGGGATCTTTGACGTCAAGATATCAAACTACATCCAGTAGCGTAATTATTTATAAGATAAGGTTGTGCTTGCTTTCAAAAAGCTTGGTGTGTTTAATAGAACGGAGCTGTACTTCAATGCGGAGCATTCTGCTTCGTCTGTTCACTCAACGCAGGAATGTCGACAAACCTGAAGCTCGCAAGTGAGGTAGAGAATATAGGCAATTTTTTCGGTCGTAATGTGTATTCTACCGATTGTTAAAACGCTTGTATTCAGAGAGCTTTTTGCCTCGCAAAACCTATCTCTGGAACAAGTTGTCGCTTGCGGTATTTCCGGACCGATACGACCTTCAAACCTTCAAGAAGAGAACTCCCATCTCAAAGGCCGGCAAGAACTTGAGACTTTTGAGTTGCAGGTGTACATGGACGACGGTAGTCACTTACCATTAAGTGACCCGTCTAGTCGTTTGCCCCCTATATCATAAAAAAAAGATTTTGTGTGAGATCATGTCCGCATCCTGCGGGGTTCATACTCACACTAAACCAATACCATCGCGCACTATGTAGCTAATCACTAATCTGTGCTATGGTGTTAGATAGGAACTTAGGTACTGCCCTCCCGACGTTAAATTGTGGAATGACCTTCCTGTCATGGTTTTCCCTAGAGAATATAGAATGAAGGATAGAACATAGGGTTCTTTAAAAAAAGATGTTCTAGTGTTTCTTGGGTCGGCAATAAATCCCATTAGGTACTGTAGCAAAATATCTGCTTCAGACTGACATTGTACTAAAATGGTCATTAGTTTTTGAAAGGAAGTGCCTTATAGCACGTTACACTTCAGAAGCCCGGCGGCCGGCCGGCTAGACAAAAAAAAGTGTTAGCACAACGAAAAATATGACCGCAACTTGATTTAGGTATTTTATTTTATTAATACCTTGTATACTAATTATCCATTTATTAGTTAGGGCAACTTTTACAGATGGCGTAATTTCAATTAGGGGTTTTTATAATTATTACTATATTTTGATACAATCTATTCAATCCATCAAATATATATATATATATATATATATATATATATATATATATATATATATATATATATATATATATATATATATATATATATATATATATATATATATATATCAAACATCCATACATCCTCAGAAACTTTCACGTTTATAATATTAGTAGGATTGTCAGCAGTAATTATAAGGAGACAAAGTTTAGGATATTCATTATCTCAGTTTTGTTCCTGTGTGTTATTTAATTTAGTAACACACCTTTCATCAGCTTCCAGTATAAACTGCCTAAGTTATCTCATTGATATGAAATAGATAGGTAAACTTATTTTCTTATAATAGGACCAGCATAACTTTAGCCGCAGTGTCTCTAGTGTTGAATAACTTTGGAAGGATTCGGTGGACCTATTTGACTGATCAGGGGTCTAGGTACTATGGTCGCTTAAGGATATATTTTGTTGTAAGCGATATTTTCCCCGACATCCGTAGGGTTGTAAAGAGACGTTGTAACGAAACATTGGCTTTGACAGGTAATACCGTTGTCACTTGTGACAAAGGAAATTATTGGCATCTTCGGCCATACAAAATATGCCTCCGGTAAATTATGTTTGGTGGCCAAATATTCAATATTTGGTAACCAAATTGTATACACTTTTCCCTAAGGGGTTATGTTAGGATTTAGTTTCATTTATATTATACGAGCAGCGCCCCGCGGTTTCACCCGCGTAAGTCCCGATAATGTGGGAGTATCGGGATAAAAAGTAGCCTATATGTTAATCCAGGTCTCCAGCTATCTAGATACCAAGTTTCATTGCAATCGGTTCAGTAGTTTTGTCGTGAAAGAGTAACAAACATCCATCCATCCATCCAAACTTTCACATTTATAATATTAGTGGGATTATAATATTAGTGGGATTTAGTTTGTTTTGTAATTAAGTGGCGGCAGGTGACACGAAAATTATATGTGTGTGTATATGATTCCCAAGTTTCTTATTAGACTAAAAGGAGAGATCTATAAGGCGAGTCCCAGACCTGCCGTCCTGTATGGGTCTGAAAGTTTGCACACAAAATGAACAGATGAGAGAAGCCTTCTCTCATCTGTTCTCTTTGTGTGCACGTAGCTGAAATGTGAATGTTGAGATGGATGTGTGGTGTGACTAAGATGGACAATGTGAGAAATGAATATATTACAAGGAGCCTGAAAGTAGCGCCAGTGGATGAAAAGTTGAGGAGCAATAGGTTATCGTGGTATAATAATTATGTGATGCAGAGGGATGAGTGTGTGTGTGTGTGTGTGTGTGTGTATTTTCACTTCTGTCGTGCAGTCCTACGACTCACAGTTTTTTTCATTTCTATTGTGATTTCTCTTTCGTATTTATTTTCTTTTGCAATTGTTACTGTTCTTTTATTGGTAGCACTACCTACGAGCCCTACACTTGAGGTTTTCTCTTAAGATGCACAATGAAATAAATGATTTTTGAGACATGAAGGAAGAAATATGCCGAGTTTTGCTGTGTGTGTAGTGTTGGAGAAGCACGATAAAATAAGTTACTTCCTATTACTATAAAAAATTAAAACGTAAAACAACTGTTAGAGATTTACCGTGAAAGTCTTAAATTAATAAAGAACAATCATGTTGACTGGCCTGTTGGTCTACTGGTTAGCGATTCTGACTGCCGAGTCAGAAGTCATGGGTTCGATTACCACGCAGAACATATAATTGTGTGATGATGATGATGATTATTTCTTTTGTGTCTGGGCGTAATTTATCTATACTATGTATGTGTTTAGAAATATGTACTTAAGTATGTTGTTTACCACAGTACAGGATCTTTTTAAATACATTCAGATATGAAAGAAAATATATATAATATAATATCCAGCCATCCCCGCAGTTTCACCTGCGTTTATGGACACTGATCAGTTTCTATTGTTAGTAGCGTGATATTATATAGCCTATAGCCTTCCTCGATAAATGGGCTATCTAACACTAAAATAATTTTTCAATTCCAACCAGTATTGCCTGAGATTAGAGCGTTCAACCAAGCAAACAAACTCTTCAGCTTTATAATATTAGTAGGTATAGATATAAAAAAAAAATCGCGTCCCACCGGATTATTATTATTTTATTTACAATAAACTGGTATTCTGTAGTATTTAGGCAGTACGTCAAAAAAGAAAGGAGCTTTATATAATCACGTAAGTTGTAGCCAAAACTAAAGGATACCCTTGAGACAAAGATTATTGCTTGTATAATACCATGTCTCACCTTCCTAAAGCGTCGCACGTACCCTTGACATACGCACACCTGAATACCACCATCGTTATATGCAGGATTAACGTGTAATCTCACAACGGTGTACCCTGGAGAACACCCAAAAGTTAAAATGAGGAAAAGGAAAAACAATATGCGTGTTCACCTGTGGCCGTTTCACGTCTTTAGTTATAATTGAAGAAGCTACGACTTTTTTTTATTATCGCTGAAAACAACAACGAACTCCGAGTAACAAGAACAAGACAAAGATGGCCGATTACAATGTCTAGAATAGATGCCTATCTCAGTTGCGTTAACTTATGATAATAATTTTTATTTACAAAGCCTTTAATAAATCGTTTTATACTAAGACCTACACTACTCAGAATCTATGTTAAATTACAAGTAAGAATGTTCTGTATACAATACGTAACATTAATGACTATATGATAAAGTTGAGAGGCGTTTGTCATGGTATGGAATTGCCATGCGCAGCGATTTAAGGATATTGGAAAGCGAATACTAAGTACGAAGATGTGGGAAGTTAATAAGTTGAGCAAGACCCACAAAAAATGAATTGTGTAGAAGAGGCATGGCTAAAAGGGGTTGAATACTTGAATTACTGGCAGTAGTGCGTGGAGGTCAAGGACTTCCGTGATGATTACTGTAAAATGGGCCGGTGATTCCCATATTCCCATATACGTCAGTTATGATAAAATCCGGTCCGATCCAGTGTTTTTCTGAGCTATTTATGAATCAGTTAAATGTATTTTTGTTAGTTATGGAATTATACCCGAAAGCAATAGGTAGGTCTCCTATTATAGGGCACTCAAATGAAAATCAAAACAAAAATGTTTTTATTTCGTCATATATATTGGTTTGAATTTCACAACATTCATAATAGAAACATGTGAATTTTAATAGATAGATTTTACAACCTATGTATTACTTCTGTGTCTCTCTTCTATGTATTTAATACACTTAATTTCATTTCAAAAAAGTTCATTGACCCCAGAAGATTCATACACAAAATTTGTTAAGTACTTACCCACTGTATCTAATATGTTAGGAGACACCGCATCGGGAATGATCGTAACACTTGGAGTTCAATGGGGATGCAACTAGGTCAAGAACACTCGAGGAGGAGCGAAGTAGCGGATTAGAGGCTCATTCATACAATGTTGAAAGTTTCTGGCTGATTATTTACAACCAGTCTCTAACACCTGCATAATATGTATGTGTGATATAGTGACTGCTTCTGCTTAAGAATTCTTCAGGTGTCTGGTTCTAAGGTCAATTCCTAAGTAGGGGGGGGGGGGGAGAATTATCATAAATCGAATTCCACCTTTTTTGTGATAAATATTTGGAAGCCGTTTTGTTTTTAATATATATTTGTTATTAATGTTTACTTACGATTTGTTGTGGAATCAGTATATTTATCTTGCAAATAAAATAAATCAATAATGTATAGTATCACAATATTAATGTTTTACAACTTGTGCAAGAGTTTGCCATAAACTGTCGGCCTCGTCTGTACTGTACTTAGGGGGATTGAAGCAAGCTTGTAGATAAATAAACAGCGCCAATCACTCGTCTTATTTATGTTTTCCGGATAAAGTATGAGAAAGTAATGCTTGCTTACTTTAACTCTCTAACTTTCCGTGACTTTGACGATCATTTATGCGCATTTGTTAGGTTAGGTATACATACCTCTTGCATACACTGTACTTAGTTATAAAATTTTCTTAATGGCATTATAGCTCAAGTGAAAAATGAAAGAAAGAAGAATTAATAAATAATATTTAATAATAATAATAACTCCACACATCTCACACACGGCCGTCTGATCCCAATCTAGGCAGAGCCAGTACTATGGTAATCAAACCGTCGATAAACATATTTATATGTTTCTAAATACATACATATTATAGATAAATTAAACCCAGACACAGAACATATGATCATGCTTATCATCACACAATTATTTGTCCTGAGTTGGCATCGAACCCACGACCTCTGGCGTAGCAGTCAGAATCACTAAACACTAGACCAACGGGTTTGCTGTGTTAGGAGATGTTACCGTAGTCAATGTTAATTACTTACCCGTAACTTCTCAATTGCAAATCCGACGAGTCTCTTCACTACCACCGCTTCACTCATTTCAAGAACCGTTTGGAATTCAAAAATGGACACCCTTATGAGATCACTCGTGTGTCGGCGTCGGTCTGTCCGTTTGTCACAGCCAGATTGCCCCGATCTACTCTACCGATTGAGTTGAAATTTGGTACACATATCAATTTCTATGACCCAAACATAGATGTGCATCCTAAATAAATTAATTATGAATATGGGATCACTTTTGGGGACAAATTAAGAAAAAACAATTGCGAACTGTACCCGTGTGACATATTAAATTAAAGTTAATATTTTTTTAATTATTTTTCAAATTTAAGTTATATTAGAAAATATACGAAAATTGAATATTGCCCCCTTATCTCCAATGCTGTTGAGCAACAAACAATTTTGCAAAAAATCCAGAAAATGGTTATTTACTTATAGATTAGGTACAGGAAACCTATAAGAAGTCTGTGGTTTTAAAATAACATGGTAAATCTCATTATATTGTGCGTATACTCAATATCAAAATAATGAGATCATTATTTTGTAAAACGGCACCCACAATACTTTAATATGTGTTCGCAAACATTAGGTAGAAATGATAGGAATAAATTTAAACTTTATCGTCATCGGTGCCGTTTAGATATATTTGAGAGAAATGTTTATGTAAAGGCTATAGAGTATATAATAAGCTACTAAATAAATAAAAAGAACTACCGCTACCTTTGTTTCTAAAAAAAATAACACAGTAGCTAATTGAAAAATCTTTTTATAATTTAAATGAATTTATGACATTTAAAGATAATATCGCGCTTAATTAATGTTATTTATTTAATTTACTTATTAAATTACACATAATTACCTATAATTTAATCTCAATACTTGTTACTTTAATATTTAGTTTGACATTATTTGTAATACTTTATTTGACATTTCGATTTTAATAATAAACCAAGGTCTTTCTTCTAATTTTGTACCAGAATATATAAATTTATGTATTTACACACCACTGTAATGGTAGAATGTGAGAGGTCTAAACACAAAATAAACACCAACATGTAACATTCTAGTGAATAAATGATTTATTATTATTATTATAAATTTACATTTGCAGTTGGACTAAATGTGAGAATATTCTCTCCAACCACAACGTTAACTTTGTTTAAAAAAAATCGTTAGATAGATAGATAGTGATACCACGGCTTAAATGAAAACCGGCCGAGAAGCAATGCTTGCGTGTTGTGTTTCGCCGAGTGAGAGTTTTCCTTCCACCCTTCTCCTATTCCGACCGTGTGGCGGCAACGCACTTGCGACCCTTGCAAGTGACCATGGGCGACGGTAATCAATTACCATCAGGTGACCCGTCTGCTCGTTTGCCCCCTATACCATAAAAAAAACAAATAAAAATATTAAACTACTTCTATTTGTAAAATGATTTCAGGACATTCGGAGTATGAATTAAATGTAAAGTATGTTTAAAGAACATGAAACCTTAAATCTTGACATTTAAGAAAAGGTTAACTATTAAAAAGAAACACTGTCACGTTCTCAGCATAAGCGCAAAACTATTATATTATTAATTTTGTCTAAAACTTTATGGACACCAGATTTAATTAAGTATCTCTAAACTAATTAGACCCATAAGGCTAAAGTGTATATATTTTCCCATTTTTCACTGTCTCATATTTTTTTTATGGCATGAAACACTTAAACACCAAAGATAATAGCACTTACATGGTAATAATTCAGTATCATAAACTAGAAAATAAAATAAATATACAGCCTCATCAAGACTTTTCATTTTCTTTTCTCACCATTAGAAAACAGATTTCCCTTTATTTACTCTGTGGAAATTTTATTATTACTGGTGTTTTGCGCAAACCGCTATTTAGCGTTATAACGGGTTATTTTGGAGCTTAAGCCCGGATCTTATTTCAGTCTCAGTTATTTCCTAGCCGGGGATTACTGCGGTGGCTTGAAGCGCTCCTTGCGGGTTACGTTGCGCAACATTGAATATAGTTATAGTTGAAGTTTTGATATTATGCTCACTTCCTTTGTTAGGTCCTACAGGTATCTAATTAAATCACATATTCACCACGCGTGGACTACGCATGGTGAAGATGAAGAGACATAAAATGTATGAATTAATTACCTAACTCTTAATAAGGCCGTAATAAGCGTCATGAATGTAACTAGATAAATTTCGACTCAAAACTTTGCCAGCGCGAGTCATGGTTGCCGTGATGTATAAAATATGCGTGTAAGATTGGAAAAGTTTGTGAAACCTTAAAAGAATTCGGTGAAGAAAATTCTGAACAATCCACACGAACAAAAATTCTCCCTACTCCCGATACAGCTATGGCATGTCATAAATCCCAAAATTTTATTTTTTCTTTCCCAATAGAATATAATTGCGATAAAGAATAATTTGTAATGGGCGTATGGGGTAAATGTACAAATGAATTACATGTCTGCTTATGACTGTTACTCATTACCGTGATTCAATAACATAATTTCCCTTATGGAAATATCGGCTATAAGACGATAATCGCTTCTTACCATATCTTTCTAATTTTCGAAGCGTTTCGAATTACAAATATCAATTAAGACCATACATGTGCACAAGACCACTTTTTTATGTCGTATTTCACGCTCGGTGCTCCGAACGGAATATCGGTGGCACACCGTTGTGTAACAGTGGTAACTGGTGAGTTAATTGACCATCGTGTACAATCGACTTAATTGTGTGAATGGCGCAAACCAGTTATAATGAATCGTTCGATGATTGAGAATGAAATTTGTTTAGGCGTGTCGCTTGATTCAGCTTACTACATTGGTTCCTATTCGTTTTATTATATACATACATGGTAAAATTAATTACAAATAAATATAAATCATAAATAAATCAATAAAGTAGGTCAACCTTTTAAGTACTAATTCCTAATAAGGCCCCTAATATTATAATCCAATCCAACTAGGTACATATTTGTATTATAAATTTAAGTAAAAGAGCTTTTACAAATATAAAAAAAAATTGGGATTAAGGCTGAAAAGAAAGTATTTTAAAATGTAACTGACACTAGAACCTGATAAGACGGACCGTAGCCGCTGGTTACAACAAACAACCGGACAATCAGATGTGAGTTGTCTAGTACGCCAACCATCAAACCGCTAGGTCGGACATAAAATACATAGTACTAAACTGTTCTATATCTTGACAATTTGTATCGTGATGAGTTAAATTACAAACTTACAATTAAAAATTAAAACATTGTTTAACCCATATTAAAACTGATTTGTTCATATTAACGGTAAGCGTGTATAATTCAAAATGAAAATGTAAAGTCATGTTTTATTTTTTCATTTGATAATTCATTAATAATAAGCACATAATCACTGCACGCTGTCAATGCACGAGGACTATATATTATAATCTAATCTTCACATACTTTTATTTAAAAAAAACTGTCAAAACTGTCTGTTTTTTTTTTCAAGTTTACTATAAACCCACTCGCGTATTAAAATGCAACGTGTGCATGTGTCAAAAATGTAAATCAATTGATCGACTATTGTTTGAGTTTTGCAAACACAAACATACACGTAGACTGTTTTTATATGTAAAATATATAATAATATATTGTTTTCTCTTCTATTGATTATAAATAATACCATAGTTTCATGATCAATGTGAAATACATAAAAGATTTCTATTAGTTATAAGTAATCTGGCTTGAAAACTTAAAAACAGTTCATGTAAACACAAACACGTATGTACGTAGGTATATGCTGTAGTAATTTTTAATTTGTTCCACGTTAAATTCTTCGAAACTAATATATTAGTAAAGTAATTTTTAATTGCGTTACAGCTTTAATGTTGAAATGAGTCTATAATTAATTATTAACTATAATTCTTTACAAACTTCGTAGTTATTCATACTGCACAATACTAAGTGTTGTTTGAACAACGAATGCAAAAAGTCAGTCAGTGAAATATCTTAATAATTTCCATCCACCCACAAAATGTACACATTTTGTTTGATTCTAAATCGCGCTATTAAAGTATTTCGTAATGTTTGTTTATATACAGGATATTTGAACTTGGAACTGGTGTCCGTGTATGCTCAGGAAGACAGCAAGGAGATCTGTCCCAAACATCTCCTGTATTATTGCGTTAGCACTTCTGAGAGAGAGGCTTTTCGTTACTCATTGGCAATAGGTATATCTTAAGTGTTCACCAATAGTACCCTTGCTAGCGAAAGTCTGACGATATTTATATATATAATTTGTACTGTGTTAGTTGGACGACCCCACTGAGCATATTATTTGACACTTACCATTTTTTTTTGTTCCGTCCCTATGTTCTTTAAAGTACAGGATTCACAGTCGATCTCTGCTCGAACAAGAGTAAGTGAATAAGTACTTTTCTTTTCACACTGCTACGGGCGATAACGCGATTAATCAGCACTTTTGTAGTATTGTATTTCTGCATTGGAATAGGAATAGGATCACCAGATGTAAGGGTGGTGATGTAAATAGAAAACGTCCATCTTAAAGAAACTCTCAGCCAAAAGTGACCTCGTGTGTTCTGTGGTGGTGAACAAGGTATTCAGATCTTTTCAAAGAACGCGGCACTACCTTTTCCTTTACGCTGACCGTACTAGAATATTGTGGACTTATAGTCCTGGTGTTAAAAACACCGGTATGGTATGTTGCAGGCTTGTGTACATCGTGGCAATTCAAGTATCCTAGGATATTAAAATACTAGGATACTTAAAAAAACCTAAGAATCGTTAAAGACCTCAAGTAATATTTGAAGTGAAAACTCCTTTAGGCACGTTCGGCACTTTTGGCATTTTGGTATGCGGAAAAGCACTAAACTCGCCTGACCGTCACGCTCAGATGACTGTGCAGGTGTCTGTGTATATGTAATATGTATATAATAGTATAAATAAATGTGTAAGTGTTTTCACTTCAGACCATTTTTTTTTTGGATAAAACAGAAATTGTCCATACAACGATATACGCGACAGAAAGCAACCGGGAAAAGTCTGACCCTTGGGGATGATATACTAAAAATAAAAGTTGATAGACAAGACATGCAATTATTTTAACTTTTAAACTTTCGTGTTGATAATATAATAATATAATTATGTTGACGGTAACCGGCCAGGCTGGTGGTGGAGTCAGCGTGTAACCACGGCTAGTGCAACCTGGTCTAAATGTCAGGCAAATCAAGTATATGTAATACCTTTTAAATGCGGGATCGCGTTAATTCCCGTCAATATAATTGTATTTACATGATTGGAACGAAGTTCTAATCGCAAGTTACACTTCAGAAAAAAAGAGTTAGCGCAACGAAAAATGCTGACCGCGAGTTGAATTATTTCCGCCATCTACGGATTGTGCGCGATACTACTGTTATATACTAAATATCCATATTTAAGTTATAAGTTGGGGTAACTTTTACAGATGGCGCTATTTGAATTTCGAGTTTTTACAATATTTACAATATTTTGATACAACTTATTCAATCCATTAAATATACTTAGTACCCGGGAGACCGAGCTTTGTTCGGTGGCTTTTTGTAAAATCGTAATTTTCGTAAAATTGTGTTTTTACAGAAAATACAACTGTGTAGTTGAACTTAAAATGTATATGTAAACAAAATTTCATCAAAATCGTTAGAATCGTTTTTGAGATACTTGAAATATCAATACATATATAAATAGCTTCATACATACAAAAATTGCTTGTTTAAAATAATAAGATATACATATAGCGAAAGGATTCGTTCCAATCAAAGACACCTCACACGGTTTTTTTTATATTTTTGCAATACCCATAACGAATTGTAACAACAAATGTACTAGTTAGTATAAGTTTGTTTTATAAGCGAGGTTAACAACTATCGGAGGCCCAACAAAAAAAAAACTGATAAATGTATTACATTCCGACTGTACATCGAGATCCAACGACTAGCTAATATTTATTTACTAGCAAGTTATCCCATACCTCGATGTACCGACATAAAACATGTTAGAATTTGTTGTTGTCGTGAGCGGGCGCCAACAGGCATCGTACGTCGCGTCGACGCCACGCCACAATGCTCTCTGTTTTCATTTAGTTTTTACGAGCACAAACAATGTTCAATGTCCCTTCTCGCTGTGAGGGCGAGGTCAAACAAAATGTATGGTACGAAGGATCCGAATTATGATACCACCTTTTTCTCTTACCTTTAGATTTTTGGATATACAGACTGGATATTTTCATGTACAGTGGACAAAGAAAATGGTCTACCAATTTTGACAAAAGTTTCTGTGTAATCATAATAACGATAAGGTTGAACCTATCTCTAACAATGAATATTATTGCACAGGAAAATGAATCTTGTTGTTTTATGATGTCAAATGATCTTCAACCGTAGGATGGTAGACAATATATTTGGCCGATGCCGCGATGGTACGCACCTCTACAAGAATTTTTTTAAAACAGTTTCACACTTTGATATCGCGCACAATGCTTTGCTATGTTTAAGGTTGGTATGAAATTGTTTCTTAAGTTCTTTCTTCGAGTACTTTCCCTTATTAACCTTTCATCTTGAGTTTCAAAATCAGTAATGTATTTTGACAAATGGCTTAAGACAGTCAGTATATAGAGACAAGGTACAGTTAATATTGATAATTCTTTGAAGTGCTCTCTACAAGATTCCCATTGCGGAATTCGGACTATAGTTCTACTTGTAACTGTAGGTACTCCACAACTGACTACTGTATCTTAATCTTGATTCGACTAGAGCATAATATACAGTCTTTAATTGACTGATGCCAACTTCATCTCTTAAACTTCTAAGGGCATGGCAAGAGGATGATATTGTTTCCTCAATTGCATTTATTTCATTTTGCCAATTCAGTAACGAGTCTATATGTACACCTAAGAATTTGACTGTGTTTACATTTCCTATTTTGTCTCCCATTAATTGTACGGTCAAGTTATCAGTATTACGAACGGTAGATTTAAACAAAATAATGTTTGTTTTTGTAGTATTAATTATTAACCTATTTGCTGTAAACCACCTGTGGAAGTCATACAACACATTGTTAATTTTATGATTAAGTAATTCTAAACTACTTGCACTCATGATTGCATTAGTATCATCAGCAAACACAACAAGTTGAGGATTTGAATTTAAGCGCTGTGAGTCTGTGAGAAATTTATTAGATTATTTACAAATACTAAGAACAGAATGTCTATTTGCACTGTTCTGGGTGTTTCTATGTATAATATGTATGTATTTACACAAAAATGTATCTATGTTTGTTTATTCGTGTTCTAGAATTTATAGTACAAGCTCTGCTTAGTTGGGTTTAAATAGCGATATTCTTTCTTATATTAAATTATCGAAATGGAGATAAAAATAACTAGTACACAAAATCCCACAATGCAGCAATAATAAATAGGTTGTATTTTTTTATGCGACAGGGGGCAAATGAGCAGACGGGTCACCTGTAGGTGACTACCGCCGCCCATGGACACCTGCAACTCAACTATCTGTGTGCCAAAGTTCATCCCAATTCGTTCTCCCGCTTTTGCGTTAAAGAGTACCTAACAATCCCATTTATTCATCCATCCTCACAAACATTTGCGTTTACAACATTAGTAAGATAAGATGAAACCTTGCTCCGAGTAAGTTTGACTAAGGAACATTTTATATTTAAGACACCATGCCTTTCAAGTTGAATTGAATTCGCAGCAATACAGTCCAATGAGTAAAAGCAATGACTTACGATCGAAGGGTCACAAGTTCAGATCTCAGCTTGCTGAGTTATTGCTATGAACTTACCGCTAGCCTTGGACAGGAATGTTTACGTAGAGGTTATCAGAACTAATTCCACAAGGCAAGGCTAAAATTGAACGGGGAAAACTTAACATCATACATTAAAGTTGTAAACGTCTGCGGAATGGCTATTATTATGAATCTCGAGATTACGTAAGGTGAAATTGCAGTGTCGTTTTCTTTGTATTAATTAAGGGCACGTTCTGAAAAGAACAACTACACAATATCGTTGTTTTCATTGTATTAAGGCCACGTTCTGAAAACTACAAGTAGATTTAAGTTTATTAAATGTTGTATTGTTTGTCAATCAATAGAGTAAAGTACTAGTACTAGAAATACTGTTTAGTTAGTTTTTAATATTCTTTATATTGATGGAAGTGGAATCAGATGAAAATATGAAAAGAAAAAATCATCTCATAGTTATTTTAAGTAAACGTAGGCACTCTGTTCGGTTCCTTCCGTTAAGATTAAAGACATAACATAGTATTACATTTTTTCACATATCCTTTTAAATCAGATCATTTCCAACGGTAAGCGGCCGGTGACGAGAACTTGAATGTTGGCTGAACTTAAATTTTCATTCGCTTCGTCTCGCCATTGACAAAACGTCTTAAGATCGGAGTTTTAAACCTAATTGAAATAAATTACAAAATCGATTTGAATTTTTTTGCGTTTGCGTAAACTCGTTACAGTACTTACAATAAATACTTCACGTTACACACATTCGTAATAAGAAATTTGAATTTAGAGAACTTGTTTATAATTTTAACCACAAAATTTTGCGCTCAAAACGTTGGAGGAGTTGGAACTCGTATAAGGTTTTTGGCATTTATGAGAACGTTTCCCTAATTTATTTGTTATGACCCAACCTGTCGCAGTGGGCCGAAAAACAACGATCTGTGATATCAATAAAAAGTTATTTGCAAAATTATACCGGCGCCATGAGGGCGGTTATTTTGTCGAAGATCGATACTAGAGGAAATAGAATGTAGGTGATTCAAAGCGACGAGGATAATATCTAGAGGATTGGAACAGATCTGTCTGAAATGTGTTGCTACTCGTAAGTTACTGAATTGAGTCCTACTTACGGTATTGGATATCTAGAGGATTGGAACAGATATTTTTCTGATATGTGTTGCTAAATTACTGAATTGAGTCCTATTTACGGTATTGGAAATGTAAAATTACTTAAGTCCGTAAAAGGAGCATTAATATTGGCTATTTTACAAGGAGATGACTCTGTCATTAAAAAAGTGGTATAAAACATACCAAGATAGTCCTCATAGTTTCAATCATCACTCTTTCAATAAGGCTCACATGGAATTTATGAATACAAACATAGGCAGGAATTAAAGTCACTTGATTTTCAACTCTCTTGGTTTTTGAATACATCCTGTTATTGAAAGCAACTAAGAAGTATGAGTTCCTATGTTCTAAATGCTTATTGGGATGAGAAAAATTGTTTTATGATTTTTAGATTATGTTGAAACGTGATAAATTCTTGAAATCTTAGTAAACGCCAAAGTTTGTCAGTGGATGGATGCATAGATGGAAATTTGTTACTCTTTCACAGAATAATGGGTGAATGAATTTGGATGAAATTTGGCACACAAATAGTTTGGATTAACACAAAGAATACAGTGGCCAGCGAGGCCCATGCGAGAACATGTATATTTTTGTCTTGTTTGGTGTTTTGGTTATAGTATTTAGATTTTTTTGTTGACACTGTTACAAAATTGTAATCCAACGGACATAGAGTATAGTATGTTATTAAAAATACAACAATATCAAAGTCATTTTTCGTTTATGGTATCATATTTGATGACAACAGTACATTTGATGATTGGAAATACTTTTTCCAAACCTTCAAAACATGATTTGACCATTCAGATTCATATTGTACAATATCTTTTATACTGGAGTAGTGTGTTGCTTCTTGAAATTATTACTACTACCTACTTACTGTACTCCACGGTACCATACAGACTACAAGTGAATTATAATAGGTAAGTATACTTGATTGATGTGTAAGATATACGTCTAACAAGTGTTCGAGTATGACAAATGTTTGAGAGTCACTTTGAAGTGAAGTGAAATTGTACACACTTCAAGTTGGACACAGCACAAGTTTGTACAAATCACGAGTGCGATTTTCAGTGATAGTAGAAAACACATCATGTTCCATCACTGTTGGTTGATATTTAACAAAAATTAATCAATTAAGACTTACCCGTTCGGCTGCTGCTCCTGGTTCTCATCAGCATCATTACTGACGATAGATTCTAACATTTGTATCTTCAGCATTTTAGTGCGTCACATGACAGTGAGTTGTCACTCCACTTAAACCATGCACTAACACCTTGTAATACATTCACTTTGAATTAACTTTTAATTAACTTAACACAAATTGTTTGTCTGGTGTCATTTGTTGATGACCTGGAACAAAAGAGGTAACATTATTATATTTTCTCGCCTATAAAATAAA
This sequence comes from Callimorpha dominula, assembly GCA_949752705.1. Classification (NCBI taxonomy): domain Eukaryota; kingdom Metazoa; phylum Arthropoda; class Insecta; order Lepidoptera; family Erebidae; genus Callimorpha; species Callimorpha dominula. The sequence goes on from OX457007.1 coordinate 12,718,901, forward strand.
CAAGATCATACGTTGTTTCGCGTTATTGAAAGCAAATTCACTTTATTGGAGGGACTAACAAAAATACCATTTGTTACTGACCAGTGATCCACCTTACAAGAAACTTTTCCTTCACATTCGACACATAATATTAGTGCCGTGCCTTCGCGAAATACGAGTGCTTGGTAAAAAAAAATAAGCTGCAAGTCAGTCAGTCAGTCAGTCAATCAGTCAGTCAGTCAGTCAGTCATACTCATTACACTACAGATGTTGCTAACCTGATTACAAAAATATATTGAAATTGATTTTAATGTATTAATAACTTAACAGTTTATAATAGTATACTTTTTGCAGTATGACAAACTAGTAGTAAAAAATGTAACAGAATTTACGAAAAATTCTTTAAAAAAAAATCTATATTGTTACGAAGTAACTATTATCTTATCTGTGATAGTGTCCGTAAACCCTTGTACTGCTTACTTGTAGAATTTTGGAACTAACTTGTACGAAATAATAATTTATGACATCATACACTGTTTGGCATGATAATAAAAAAATAAAAACGAACTTGAAAAATATTGACTTAAACTGGACAATAATTTTAAGATTTTATATAAAACTCGACTTAGTGAGGATTGTAAAATGATTTATTTAAAAGACTTATTAGCTTTATTTAGTAAAATCAGCAACGTTTGCTAATACAGTAGAATATTGTTATTTAAATGTTAAATTTGCCAAATTAATTGGCAATTTTGCTTCGGGCGGAAATTGTTCCACTTTGATTGGCACTTCTATTAGTAAGCAAACAATGTGTATGTCACAATAGAGTTTCAATTAATATCGTATACAGCCTGAAAATTGCTTTTCTGTCTGTCCCCATGAACATCACGTTCCCTCAACCAGCACTTTATTTGTTCGTTTGAATAGGGAATTATTGCATTAACATGGTAACTTTAACCTAATGAAAGAAAGAAAGAAAAATATTTTATTTGTTTCTTCTCCAGTTATCACAATAGACATACGTCTTAACACTAGGGTGGTAACGAAGATCAAATAAGGTACCTGCGTCAGTTATCGTCGCTCTGCAACCCTGGTATTCTCGCAGGCCCCAATTAAAAAATATCTATATTATTATATATACACATTTTAATTATATTCATGTTTTACATATAAATAATATCAATAAATGTTATATAAATAATTATATTAAACTATATACATTTTACTATACATAAATACTAATGACTTTGTAATGGTAACTTCGGCAACGAGTGTCGATCGCTGGCTTCCGTTTTCACATGGAACTATTAACAGAACAAAAACAGAACTATCTCTTAGTAGCGTAGACTTTAAGAACATGCAACGATTAAAAAATAAATATATGCATATTACAAAAAATTGTGGGATCATATTCCCAACTAACAGTCCTGCGGCACCCTTAAAGTTTGTCATTTCCGTATAGAAGCTACAGGCACAGATGTTACGTTAAATAAAATTGTGTGTCACAAACTCACAACTCAACACAGTATTGGTAGACAAGGCAAATCTAAAATTATCAGGGGGATGCAAGTGAGACACTAAGGTTATCAGTAGAGATCGGATATTCGGATGCATATTTACCTAAAGTTGAGATGTTGGCTATTACCTATGGAAAGCACTTTTTTATCGAAAGAATCCCGCGATTCCAGGAAATTCAAATTTAAGTGTACCTATACTCCGTGAGATGTAATAAACCCCAGTTTGACACAAATGACACTTGCTCTGTTACAACGTATAATGGTTGCTTTTCCCTACTTTTATTGTCAGTGATTTTTGACGAAGCAAAAACAACCTTATTACGTTGTAACAAGTGTCTCGGGCCTATTAAACCCCAGGAAATGTAAGCATTTTGTAACAGTGCGAGTGAGACGGCAAATTATACTTGCTTGTGCGCAAGTAGCGACGCGACAATACAACTGCATTCGTAAATAAAAATATACTTAGAAGCCGCTTCCATAATTTGTTATCAAAAAAATAACTTTGGGTAAATATGCATCCGATAATCCGATCTCTAGTTATCAGTTAATTAAAAAATATTTTTTTTTTACTTTTAAAGAATACTTATTTAATTATTTTAATCATAAAATTGTCATTTAGAAAGCGTGTAACATGTATCGTAAACAATGATAAAGATTTGCTTATCCTTATTCAAATTATTTGGAGTCCAATCAATAGGTGTTTTGACGCTTATCTACTAAACAGAACCAAACAAACAGTGACTGGATGACGAAGTTACGTTACACAATATGGCAGTCAAAGCTCAATTTTTTAGGCATTTGCCGAAAGGAGGAGAGTCAAGGTTTACACCACCTTGACGCTCTTTGATCTTCCTATAGATAATAATAAATTATTGGCAGGAAGATCTCACGCAATTTAGGTGCCAAGGGTACGTGACTGAAAACTCTGTAATATTGCCACGATGATGGAATTACGAGATGATATACATACCTACACATGTACCTATATATAGATAAGCATAGATGATTTCAAATATTTAATTTGATAAACTCAACCCTTGTGAGGCATTTAAAATAAACGAAAACAGTTGTAGTATATGAAGGTCGACTCTTAAATAAACCGTCCTTCAGAGTAAGTAATTACATACCCGTGACCACGATCGGTGTAATTCGATCGAAACGTCGCTCGGATAAACGAATAGATAGGTGTCGTATCTTATCAATTATTGTTGTCGCTATTAGGAATCGATTTACAACAAACACATCTGATGCAGTATGTTGGTATTACAGTAATAATTAATAACCACCACACAGAGACTACACAGAAAGAATTTTGTAATGGTTCGAGCTATGGAACTATTCTATATAGTACTAATTTGGGACATTGTTACAAAAAATTACTAGACCCAAACTAAGCATGGCTTGTAACCAGTGGCGGCCTTTGGGGGTGACAAGCAGGGCAACCGCCCGGGGCCTCGCGCCCTCGCAATACAACTCAAGTAAAAAAGTCTCTTTGCTAGCTGAAGTCAGAAGTGTACAGTACAAAATATAAAACCATTTTTTTTTGCATTTTTCGTCAAGCATCAAGTAGACATAATCGAGATTACAAATGTTTGGATTGAACGTAATTCGAATCCGAGAGCCCAAAGCTACAAATAAATCTTTAAACACGTCATATACGTCGACATTTTATAGCTCCAACCATTAAAAACAGCCAAAATAAGTACTAACTTATTCAGCGCTGGAGCTTCAAAAACTGTGGCTGTAAGCAGTAGGTAAGTAGGGTATAAAGTCGTAAGATATCGTATTGATATAATATGTACGTGTAAGTTGAAAATGTACTCACAGTAAAGAAATATGGCACACAATCCTATATGTATAGCCCGCCTGATGGTAAGAGGTTACCGGAGTCTATAAACGGTTGGAACACCGTTGTCACTTTTGTGTTCGTAGATATGGATCTACGAACACACAAGTGACAACGGGGGATGGCCCCCCATGAAGTTTTAGCATCCCCCTCAAGAAGAAAAAAAATACTATGACAGTAGTGACGGCTAACTCCGGTCTTTTGCGGCTCCGATCGAGCATTTTCGATGTTGTTCCTAGATTAAAATAATGCTCTGTACATTAAGCTCATTTGACATGTTTTTGTTTTCCATTACCGTCTGCACTCAACTCAATAGAGCAATTTTGAGGTGAATTGGAAAGGGCTCATTCGTAACTTCCACAAAAATGTTCTTTGATATGCCTTATCGATTATCTATGGAACATCAAATACACAAACATAATGCTTCTATTCGTAGTATTTTGTCATAGACTTTAAACAATACTGTTTTGATACAATCGATTTGTTCAAGTTCTTTTGTTTTGTTTGTACATTAACTGGTTTTATGTGCAACGTGTGCGATTACCAATTTCATTATTTTATTTATAATGAAATCACGTTAAACTACAAAATAGTTTTGCAAGTTATTACAGTATATAAGTACAAGATCTGTGTAAGTTGTTGTGTCCAACCATATCTCAGTACAGAAATTTGATCGAGCTTCTATTTTGTCTGTACTAAGCGTTGAAACCTACGACGAGATGTGCTGTTATTGTAGGAAATAATAGTCAGTTCTGTGTTTATATTATTGTTTCCTAAAAAAAATTTCATTATCTTCAAGAATGCACTTACAAATTATGTATTAAATTATTTGTGTGTAAATCTAATGTTTTTGTTTTAAATTATATATACATTTGAAGATAAATATATCATCCATTAGGCTAGCAATTTTAACAATAACATCCCTCGTTCTCCGTATAATGGAAGTAAACCACCTTATCTAATTACCTTTAAAAGTTTTTTTACACGAGCTGAGGATGAAGTTTGTAATCAATGTTAATTGTTAATGAGCAAAGCTTTTTACGGTACTATTATTTAGGTTACCTTTTTAAGTGCGTTACATAAACAACAACTGTCATTCTATTATTGGCTTTATCGTTATCTGCTAAATAATAATAGTATTTATTTCTCTGTTACACAAAGGTAAAGTACAATACATTTTTTTATTACAATAAATTATATCTCTGTATAGTAGGAAAACCTGTGTTACAGATCACCGGGCAGGCAGGAAATTAACGCCATTTGTCCAAGAGGTGGGCTCTTGGACAAATGGCGTTAATTTCCACAATATTTTACAATAACTTTGAATAAAAGATATACCTACTTTACTTTAAACTTAATGTTAGTCTCTGCATGAAAGTTTTTTTTATGGTATTGGGGGCAAACGAGTAGACGGGTCACCTGATGGAAAAGACTACCGCCGCCCATGGGCACCTGCAACTCAAGAGCCACAAGTCCGTTGCCGCCCTTAAAGTGGGAGTAGGGGAAGAGGGGGAAGCCGGGAATAGGGGAGAGGGGAGGGAGAGGAGAGGTTAGGGCCCGGTAATCTCACTCACGCGTCGAGGGTGTTTGTGTATGTAGTACTTGATTTATATTTTGAAGTTATATATTTATTTATTTTAAATTTAGAGATGGGTAATTGGCAGTTATGTTACTTGTCTAATGTAAGCGTGTATTGTAAAAAGATAGTTATAAAAGTAATCAACTAATTTGATATCTGACCTGACTCGCTCATCTAACGTGCTTAAGACTTAGATCAGATGAATTTAACTTCAGCTTATATTTATGGATTTCTAAAACATCCATATTCAAAGAATTAGTTGCATCCTACCACCTTTATGCAGATGATCTTCAAATCTACAATCAAGCTCTACTAAATATAATCCACGAAGCTTTTCTAGTTATGTTATGAACCGGGATTTGGAACGCATTTGAACTATGGTCTTCAGGTGAACATCTCAAAAACTCAAGTTATTATGGTGGGCAGTCCCAGGATTATTTCCCGCATTGAATGGACAACTGCCACAAATAACTTTTAATGGTATGCCGTTATTAATCAGTAATAACAACTATTATCTTATCTGTGGTAATAGTGTATTTGGTGTACAGTAAAGAGTACTTACTTACTTACTTACTATAAAAAGGTGTTTTATTTATAAAACGATTAAGTATACTTAATGGTAAATTTTATCTTTATTAATTACTTATGTACAAAATCTATGTAAGTATTAATTTAGACTAATTGGGCTCTGATGTCTGATGAGTCTGATGACAGCGGAGTTTAATAAAAAAAAAAAAGATTGGTGCAATTTTGGACTCGTTTTTATATGCGATTCTACAAAAAGTCACACGCTGGTTGTCAGCGATAAGGATCTGCCCTTTTTTTGCCTACTAATACCTGCGCCCGAATATTTCTTTTGTGCCATGCATCTTGAACATTAGAAAAGTGAGAGAAGTGATGTCCGCTTTACCTGTTCTGAATCGCAAAAGTAATGTTTTTGGGTTTTGAACTATATATACAAAATTTAATGTCAAATACTAGGGAGGTCCGTTTCTACGCGGTAAGTGTGACCTTGAAGGCACACAACATATTGGATTGAGCGTGAAGTACTTAAGTACTTAAGTATGGAGCCGAGCGTTGGATGGTTAAATGCTGTTTGATGAGAAAAGGGATGTGCGAAGCACTCAACACCACCGTCGTAGAAATTTTGACCTCTCTTTTGCAACCAACAAAATAAATGGTGTAGTTTATACAACTGTTGTGACAATAAAGCTTGTTTTTGTCTAACACACTAAGTGTCTTACTACTTTTTAATAATTGTTAATTATTGGTCTATTGGTTATAGGCCTATTGATTATGATTATAAAAAAGTAATATGGTACGGTGGTTCGTTATGCCATTGCTACTTCACACACGAGTTTAAACCAGAGTCGTAACTAGAGTTTAATGTATAGTAGGGATCGATGATTATAGTACATTTATAGTATTTCCCCAAACATATTCAATGTAAATTAAAAGACCGTTCTCTAAAACAGCAGATTTTTTCTATTCACCTTGTTATTAAAAATGTGAAAGACTTCATACGGATTAACTTACTTAATTTTTTCTTTTCCAAGACCAGTAATACTAAGCTTGCTATTCTTTCGTGACCTTTGAGGCCTGCTAATTGAAATCCAACTTGAAAATGTAGATGCGCACACACCAGTGCTACTAACAGTTGTCTTAACATTTTATTATAGTTGATGGGATTTATAAAGTAGGGCAAATTAGTAATTTAATGTAGGGTAGTGTTCCACAATGACCACCCCTAGCTTCGGTCGTGGCTTAAACAAAGTGGTGGCCACGAGTTGTTCCATTATTTATAAGTTCGATTCAATTATTTGGTGATTGACGGATAGTAGATATGAGGCTGGGTACTTTGTATTCTTGAATTGTACTTATAACAAATATATAACAGTCAATATGCGGCTGGGTCACTGTATCGTAATTAGTAACGTTTCGTACTTTTAAGGAGGAGGGGCACAATAGAATCTGGCTTTAATTGGAGCAGCCCGACAGATCAAAAACTTTCATTCCAGAGACAGCACTACTAGCTAATGCTGTCCTTTTCAGGTGGTAAATATGATCACCAGATCTCGATTGGAGGGGCATAAGCAGAGCCTGTACTACAGAACACAGAGATATACATTTATTTAGATTAGATACATAGACCAATGCAAATAGACATATTTGCACTGACCGGGAATCGAATCCACGACCCTCGACGTGGCAGATGAATGCACTACCACCGCGCTACAGAGTTCGTCAAACTAAAAAAAACGACAAGTAAGGTTCACATATATTTTTAATTGTAATACTAAAACCAACCATGTATAATAATGTAGCTTAAAAGCAAAAAGAACAAAAGCAATGTTACATTTCTAGAAGTTTCTGCAGCGCAGGTGTTCATTTTAATAATACAAAACCTGCTATCTGCCAAAGTAAGTAAAAGATTAGGAATATTTCACACAAAGTATTTCTGTAACCTTGATAACGGTACTGTTTTGTTTATTTTACTCGAGTACTCCAAAGATGTCTCGTATTTTGTGTGTGACTTCAATTTCATATTATAAAACAAAGTTCCCCGCCGCGTCTGTCTTTCTGTTCGCGATAAACTCAATAACTAATGAACAGATTTTCATACAGTTTTCACCAATAGACGGAGTGACTAATGAGGAAGGTTTAGGTGTATAATTCATAATGTTTTCTATTAAATGGCTAAAATATGACGATGATTGTTGAAGATATCGGAAAAAATCAATATATGCTTTGCTACCCGTGCGAAGCTGAGACGGGTTGCTAGTTACTTATGAAGATCAGTCATTCCCCGCACAATTTCACCGACGTTTATGGTTACTGCTCCGCTCCTGAGGCTCGAAGCGTGATGTAACATAGTCTATGACCATCCTCAATAAATACTCTATTCAATACAAAAATAATTATTAAGAAAATATATTCAAATCCGACTAATAGTTTCAGAGACTAGAGAAAGAGAGAAAAGACGGGAAAATAAAGGGTTAGCCTTCACTCACTCGCCGAAAAGCAATGTAATTATTCCTTCACTGCCGGTTTTCTGTGAGGCCGTGGTTTCACTCCGGTCGAGCCAAGCCGTGCCGAAGCAAGGCTCTCCCACGAAGGACTATTCTATAACTTCTAACAATTCAGGAATTCCAACTAACTCATCAAAGAACATCTCTATGTTCTGTAAATGTAGTTAATAACGGGACTGTATCCTGAAGAAGCAGGCCAACAATTTAAGTGATTGCAATATTTCCTACATTTCCTAAATTGTTGTTGTACAGTAAGTACTATTTGAAGGAACTTGGAAGTAGTCCTTTTGTAACTTATATTCCAACAACTACAAGAAGCCATACATTATGATAGTTTACTTGAAATATAAAGGATCATTTCGGTATATTTCGGAAGTATTGAAATATATGATTTTTTGCATTATATTACAACATTTTATTGTGTTAAGCAAATGCGAAAAGAAACGATTCAGTTGGTGCTTGTAAGAAATTGCTTTTAGTAGTAAGAACGGTCTTTTAAAAGCAAATTATTGTTAGGTATTGTTTTAGTATGAAGTTTTTTGTCCCACAGGGATATCAGCTTGCATTTTGATTTCATAAAAAATCTATTGTTTTTTCTTATAAGTAAATTTTTTTAGTAATATATCACTACATATAATAAAACAAAGACTTCCGCCGCGTCTGTCTGTCTATCTGTTTTGCACTGCGTGGTTTTCACTGATGGATAAAGTGATTCATGAGGAAGGTTTAGGTGTATAATATGTTAAGATGTTTCGTAAATTGATTGAAATATGCTGATGATTGTGGAAGATGTCTCTGCTACCCGTGCCGTGCGAAGCTGGGGCGGGTTGCTAGTATTTAATAAAGTTTAAAAATATGTGGCACTACTCATTGTGCAAAGGAAATCGACTGGCCTGTTGGTCTAGTGGTTAGTGACCCTGACTGCTAAGCCAGAGGTCGTGGGTTTGATTCCCACCCAGGACAAATAATTGTGTGATGAGCATGATCATTTGTTCTGTGTCTGGGTGTAATTTATCTATAATATGTATGTATTTAGAAATATATAAGTATGTTTATCAGCAGTCCGGTTACCATAGTACAGGCTCTGCCTAGTTTGGGATCAGACGAGTGTGAAGTTAATATTATTATTATTATAATTAGTTCACGGGACCGATAACAGTACATTTATGTTTACAAATACGTTAAGATAGTTTTTTTTCAAAACTTCAAAGTTCATTTTCTACAATATAATAAAATGGACTAAGAATCTTAACTTGTTAATCACCTATTTACGTCGTCGAAATTAGGGTACTTGTTTTACTGACCTCTTCTATCCAGCGAGACAACATATAAAAATACCTACAACTTAAGATATTATTTGATTACTTCCGTTTTCCTGAACATGAATTCAATGACGGGTACAATATTACCTACATCCTTTTAAGTCGATAGGGAAATCTTTATTCCCTAAAATGGAAGAGTGTTTAATGGAATGGAGGCCTTTCTTCGTTGTAGTAATGGATGAGTGTTGAGAAAGAAAAAGGTTTACCTAGGTTTTGTTGATTTTTTACATATTAAACAAAGTAAACACGTACCCCACACATAACACAAATATTTCAAACGCAATTGGCTCAATAACTTGTCACCGTAGATAACTTTACAACGGATTGTCTATTTTGTGTAAAAAAAAATTGAATAAAATAAATATAAAAAAAATGTGTAAAAATATTTCATACCAAAAAGGTGTCAATATCACTCTTCTGCGGTGATGGCGAGAACAGAACACTGAACTCCGATCACAAGGACCGGGAGAGAAAGTCCGGCGCTAACCTCTCCCCAGGACCACTTAAATCTGCCAGGGCAGCACAACAAGTCTTCGTACAAATTTTGAACTGCACTTAGGGCACAGTATTGGCTCGGGAACATATCAAACATCATTATCTCATGTTACATCGAATGTAACTTCCCGAGAAGAGCGAGACACCCGACAAACATAATTTTATTAATGTATTTATGGTTTGGGCAATGTAAACCATATTCATCGCGAGTTACATCTTCTTAATATTCAACAAAGAAAAATGATTGATACTTTGTGATAAAACCATAAAAAATAGAAAAGTGAGACGTAACCTATTTCAAATTAGAACTCAGTCATTTAAATAACTTCTTAATTCATGAATACTACTTTTAAATTTCAAAAATAGAATGAGCGGCCTAAAGAGACATCTATTTGAACTGTAAGGAATTATTTTTTTTTTTAATTGTGGGTAAAGAAGGATTCGTTCTCTTAGGTAATTACTTGTCTACTGCCGTCATTATTTTTAAATAACAGAATTACAATATATAACTTGGTTACACATTATTAGAAAATTCCTAAAAAATCGTGTTACTAAGTGAAATAAACTACACGTCTTAGAATAAGTAAGTAGCATTATTTTATTTAACATACGTACATATATTTTACATTCCATACTGTAATGTTATTAGTTTTTAATAAGTACGGTATCTATACAGAAGTTACTGGAGCAAATACATATAATGAGGCTGACTTGGGTGTGTTTATAATTATCGACGGCTTTACTAGACGCGAGAATAGAACCGTGGGATCCGTGTTGTATATATTTGTCACTTCGGGATAAAAGTTACTAGTAGTTTACATCGCAGTAGTAGCATACAGATCCAATTTCATGTACGGGATTTAGTTTTGTACTAGTTTGGGAACTTGATTGTTATGTATGTGCTACATGTAATTCTGTATACATATAAATACTCAACTCCTATTGTATAGAAGTGAAATTAGTAAAAGTACGTCGCATCACTAAAATCTTACTAATACCTGATTTAACTCTTTGCTTGCTTCAAGTGTTAATTATTATAATGCTTGATCTGTATCGATAATATGAATAAGCACACTATTTATAGTTATAATTAATCAGTACAGAACAAAGCATGGTTGAATTATGTCTTTAATTTGTTTTTATACATCTTTCTGTCTATATATTAAATGATGTCATGGTGTGATATATTAAATAATGTCTTGTCTGGTCATAAACCACAAGATCTTTTAAACTTAATTCATTGTGTAATCGTCCTTATCTTCACTAGTCCTAACTTATATTATAAATGAGTATGTGAGTTTGTTTGTTACGGTTTTACCTACACCCCTACTTAAAATTTAAAGTTATACATTTATGCATAAACATTTTCAGGGTTATAGATAAGGACATAGGGTTAATCCCTGAATTGACTAACAAAATCTACATTGTTACGATCGAAACCGCGGGCAAATGCTAGCTTCGAATCAATAATCTGATCATTCAACTTAAACTTATTTCGATTTCAACCCAAAACTTATCCGTTATCGACCTACAGTTATAAAATTAATAATTTGGTCGATGTAACTATTAACTAAACCAGACAACTTTTTCTTCAATAAGTTCAAATAATTTGGTCGATATAACTATTAACTCAAAAAACACAAAAAATTACAAACTTTATCACCAAAAGGATAAATAAACTTTGCCATAAAAAGTCCGTCAAAAATTCTTCGTCATTGGTTGGTGACTGTCAAGTATGCACTCAGTGCCAAGTACCGAACTGTCTTCAAATGAGGTAGTTGAAATCACTGGGAAGGTCAAGGTCACATGCCATACGGCCAAACCTAGTTGTCATAGGAATTAGGTCAGCTCCCGGGGACTGATTCAATGCGGAGAAACGGACGGACCACTATACTTCTTCACTTTTTAGTATATATAGTTAAATTTTCAAAAACTTTACTTACGCGATTTAGAAAAACTACCTGCCTCCTTTGGACAATAGAATAGTTTTGTGTGCACTATTGTATAGTTATCCTTATCTGCCCCCTGCTTTTGAAAGGTGTGCCATCAATTTCTATTCTATTGTCAATGACTCAATGCGCAAGCACATTAAGGAATAGGGCGCACTGTGTCCGAGTGTAGATAATATTTGTTTTAAAACTTTAGAATGCTAATGTAACTATAACTTAATAACTTACACCAATATATTTAAATTTAACACAAAATAATAATTTATTTTGTAAATGTAAGATATTAACTTGAAATATTTCACACTCCTTTCACTTGTGTTCGGGACAATTACAATGCGACTTTTACAAATCTCAAATTAGCAACGCCCCGTAGTTTCCCCCAATGCCGTGGGAATATTGGGATAAAAAGTAGCCTATATGTTAATCCAGGTTTTCAGCTATCTACACACTAAGTTTCACCGCAATCGGTTCAGTAGTTTTGGCGTGAAAGAGTAACAAACATCCATACATTCATACATCCATACATCCTCACAAACTTTCACGTTTATAATATTAGTAGGATGTGAAACTTTAGATGGATCGATGGATGGATGAATGGATGTTTGTTACTCTTTCACACGAAGGAAAATGCGTTTGCAAAAGCTAGTATTAAACAGATCCCATCTAAAGACCTTTTTGAGAACAGGTTTTGCTGTAGTGAATACCAGTCGGGGCAGTCGGATATATGTATATCTGCGTCAGGGATATCAGGATATCAGGGATAGTAATCGTCTGCAACCTTCTCCATTTTAACACGCTTTATATTACCTTGACCTGTATCAATCTATAGAGGAACCTTTCAACGTAGTTTCCACCAACTTGAAGACGTCCAAATAGCTTGAAAATTTTGCAAGGACCGATGACAATACAAGACTAAAAATTTGAAAATATATTATACCTAGTATAAAAACATCAAACCGAACTAAATAGTAGATATTTTTAGGGTTCCGTACCTAGAAAGGAAAAAACGGAACCCTTATAGGATCACTTTGTTGTCCGTCCGTCCGAACGTCTGTCTGGTCTGTCTCTCGAGACTCTTTTTCTCAGGAACGCGTGGAGGTATCATACTGAAATTTATATCAAATACTCAGGTCTACTGTCCCTTAGAGCTGTGAAAAAATCAAACTTTTAAGCCAACGCAATCAAAAGATACAGCCGTTTAAGCCGCAAATTTCCGCAAATTTTCGACACTCGCAATTGAATCAAAACCTACAGGGTACTTCCCGTCGTGCCGTTATATGAAATTATTTTGAGTCGGCGCCAAATAAAATTTTGATAATTAATCAGTTTGTTGTTTGGCGCCGACTCAAAATAAGTTTATATTAAAATTAGATAGTTTATGTAAATAAGCTCAATACTTAAGACTTAAGGTTTATTTATTTTTTGCTTTTTAGTTCTTTTCGTCGGTTTAATTTTTTGTTAAAAAGATTTTATAATCAATAAGTGATCGACCGGACACTGAATGTAAAAATTATCCATTTACATAATAATTTATTACAAACAATTGAATGTTCTGTAATTGGATTAATAAGACGAATAATAATATACTCTGTCCCTATTAAAGGTATTGATTTCGTTTCCGAACAAAGAAATTACAGTAAAGCAACTCTATCTGTAAATAACAAAAACAGTATCAGGTAACATCACGGACTATCCCTTATAATGATGAGAACGAGTCTATTGTGTTAATTTTTAAGTTCTAGAATAACAAGATAGTGTAAGCCAAATTCATTAACATTTTGACCGAATCAAAGATTTGAACTATTATATTTGATTTTTTTTGCTTTCTAAGGGTGTATTTAGATTACCATGCTAATTTGACTAAAAAAACATTGTAAGCGTTTTAATTTAGTAAGAGCTGAATCTATACATCTATACAGATAAATAAAATTTAACTGTCTGTTTGTAATGTCATAATAACATTTTACTAAATGCATCCGAATGTTTACACGGTACTATTACCAAAAAATCAATTTATACATGTTTTGTCTCTCTGTCTGTCTGTTTGTTCCGGCTAATCGGCGGAACGGGTATACCGATTTTACTAACAGATAGCTGGTGTTATAAGAAGTAATATAGGCTACTTTTGTTTAAAAAAAGAATAACGGTTCCACATACATAAATATGTACACACGGACAAAGCCAAGGGAACAGCTAGGAAATAGGAGAAGTAGTCGTCAGATGTATTTCGCTTGTAGTTAAACATCATACGCAGCTACGCTATTACTAAAGAGGACCGCAGTTTCACGAAAAGGTACAATCCTAAAATCAGATATAACAACCATTCAAATGTTTTGAATTACGCTAATTAAGATATTGGTAATGAAATGGTATGATTAAGCCAGAATACTTCTAACCTGTACTACACGAGTTTTTTTTTTTGTGGTATTGGAGGCAAACGAGCAGGCGGGTCACCTGATGGTAAGTGACTACTGTCGCCCATGGACAACGTAAAAGAGCGTACTCCCATCTCAAGAGTCCCAAGTGCGTTGCCGGCTTTGAGGTACTCCCACCTCACTCTTTGGGTTGGCAGGAACCTTTAAACAGTTGACTTAAGTAGTAGGATTAGGATGCAATTAGCTTAAAAATTTATAAACTATTATTATATACCTACATTTTTGAGCTTAAGATTCACAAATAGCTGAGTTTGAGTCACACTAGATTCACCGCGTCAATTTGTCGAACAACATACATTTCAAGCACCGTCACTAGTCATAGTGAATATATTATTTACTCCTACACGACACGACGCGATCTGTTCCGGGAGGGTATAAGGCTAACATGACATCATTTTTACTAATTAGGATCGACAATCATCACTGTGTGCTGATTTATAACTTGTTTGTTTTGATGTTAAAATTCAAAAGCTTGTAGATTTTTATTAACTAATATTCAAACGAGACAAGTGACTGTGGTGTTGTATGCATTCTTAATATCGTAGTATTATAAAAACTGTAAAACTACTGTACTGGAATAAAAACTTACTTTGGTTATTTTTACAAGAAAATATTCGCTTGAGAGTTAGTAGGTAGCCTACAATACTAAATCCTTTTCAACTGTCAGCCTTACAAGCAAATTGCAATATAAACAGCTTACACAGAAAGTCAATAAACCAGTGTGCTATTTTACAGCTAAAATCATGTATTTTATCAGTACATAGCACCCATTTGACAAGTAAACCGCAGGAGCCGAGGACTACAAGTAAAGCCTCTTAGTTTATTTACAGCGGTTTTAATAAAACTAGTGTTTTATATTACCCAACTTTGTAACATTAAATTTAACTACACAAGAAATGTATCTTCAGGGCAGTGAAAAGTTCTAATACGTTTTTATGCCAGGGGTTTATAGGAGATGTAAATAAATGTCAGAGAACTGTGTTGTTCTTTTACGGGCATATTAAATAACTGCTTTGAAAAACCAATCACGTTTTTTGTGGCGTCACTGGTCCCCGTACAAACTTAGTTGGGTGGCTTTTCCCCTTGCTTCTATATACATATAATATAGCGTGTTATTTATAACAATAATATTTAATTATTATATGTAGAAAATAATTAAACTAGAAGGCAACTTGTACAACTCACATAAGTATCCTGAAAAGTCACAATACATACGTAAATATGTACTATGTAAATATGCACCTATTGGCAAGAATTGAATTATTTTTAGACCTCTTTCGCAAACCATTAACAAGAACAAAACATTAAGCAAGTAATATTGTTTGGCTATGATATTCTTAAAGTGTTTGTCATAGTTTGGTTAACTCCAAAGTCAAGTTTAATCTGTTTATCTTCTGAATTTGAGAATCACTTGACAGTTTTTGACGAATATCGGTAACTGACGTATTTGGGGAATTAACTTTTAGTAGTAGATAGTTGAACATTGACAATAATCAATGTTCAACTATCAAATTATACTTAATGGGATTAGAAATGTTCAAATCCACCACCGCATTTCTTATTTTATTAGTTATAGTTATTATCCATCTAATTCTATCCTAGTGGCAAAAACACATCATCTGTTTCACTAATTTATTTTTCTATTACTTTCTCTTTATAGCATATTAAATCTTTTTAGTTTTTAGATTCTTAAAATAATGATCTCTTACCTTTTTGTTGTAGATTTACTTTCGTGAATGAAACTTCGTGAAGGAACTTAAAGTGCCAACTAAATAGAACCCGGTGCCATTTCCTGTAGATCACGGAGACATTTCTTTAAGTCATACGGGTCTAGACATGGAATTTTACCCCAAAACGGAGATTCAACCGTCCCTCCCTGACCTACCTAACATACCGTGTCCACGGAACTTGTTAGTATCAATTGTGAGTAAGAAATTCCTGGCCGCTCTCTACCTAGTAGAACCTTCGATATTTCCACAAAATTGGCCATTGCTTGTGAAGGTAAGTCCCATTGGAGCATGGAATACCTTGAATAAACTGGTTATAAAGCACTTGAACTCAAGATACTCTGCACAAGGACTTCAAATTGGGAAGAATGAGACGGCGTTACTCGCGCTGGCACAGAAAATATCAGAAAATATTTCGAACGATATAAAAGACTATGATGGAGACTCTTCAAAAATTTTAGATGCGATGAAACCTCAAAATGGCGAGTTTGACCTTCTTGCTGAAAAACTTCAAATTGTTTTCGATCTTGTTGCGAGTGACATAGTAAAACTAACTGGAAGGGAAGTGACTATTCACATCTCAATTGATGGTAAAAGAATGAAAATGACAAAGTTACCCAAAGTCGAATCCTTTGATGAGTTCAAATTATTTAATTTATAAAAAACTTAAAAGATAAGATTTTTCTAAACATATACATTTTTGTTACAAAATTGTATATGTTAGTAATTGCAATATAACTATCAGTGGCTGGATCGTCGAGTTCACGTAAACATGCAAACGATGAAGTACAAACATGAAAAACGACAATACGACGAAGAAAGTCGAAACCTGTGGTCGGAGTAATGAATATTAGTTTCCTTAAAATCGTTTTAATAACTTGAACTCTAATTCCAAGGAAGCAAGGAAGCAGACTCAGCTTAGGTCCTTTGAAACAAATCTAATATAATAACAGAAATTAATGTTCATTAGTAGTTACCAATAGTTGTCTATCTTGACTTAAGCGTTATTTATTTATTTATTAACCTTTTACAATTAAACCTACTCTGTCTAAGGAAGCTACTCCCATTGTTTACTTGAAAGTGACTTTTGTGTTGACTTAATTACTCTTATTTCGTGACAGAACTTATCGTCCTACGTCCAGAAATATGGAAAAATAAGTAAAATATCAAACAAGTTGAACAATAAACAACGTCCTAGGGCCCCGTTTTATTGTGTAACTTTCTATTGTTAAACATTTGTTAGGTGATTTCTTATAAGTTACATTTTATAAAAAAATCTTTCTTTCTAAAAGTTTTATTAAAAACACATTTTAGTCGCCTGTTTACACCAGATTTTTTTTTTACACCAAAAAGGTGTTTATCTTGTTATGTCCTCGACGAAAGCGTGTCGACCTTGAATAAATTGCTCTTAAGGATTTATTACGGTTAATACCTGTTACACCAACCTGTGCTTGTGTGATTTTGATAGATGTATTCCAAAATAGTAGTTCCAATAACAGTGTTGACTTGTGTTTTATGCGTAAGTATAGCCAGAACTAAATATCACCAATATATCGCTGCAGATTTACGAAATAGGTGAGCGCGAACATAATTGAGCATGAGTTATGATACATATCTACTGCAAATTGGCGAATGTTTGAAAATCCGAAAGCATTATTAAGACAAAACCTGTGTTAGTTTTAAAAAATCTTTTTCATATTAGCCGTTCTCTTTCTATTCTATTTTCTTTCTTAGTTCACACAGCACTTTATAGTAGCTTACACAGTTTTTTGTCTTCTACCTTTCGAAAACTGTCGTAGTTTCGATGATTTGGAAATGTTGTTCTATTAAAAAAAATATATTTTAGTTTTTTTAGTTTCCTGTATTTCACTGTTGTTTCTTTTCTGTCTTTCTATAGCAAGTTTATTAGTGCAAGATTTTATTTCCTACGTATCTAATCAAATATCTAATTTGCGAGGGTGGATTTAGTTTGCTGGTTGTACTTAAACATTTTAATAGCACAGAAAATCAGACGGAAACCTATTGTAAAATAATGATTCAGAAAGGAAACCCTCCAATCTACTACGTGTTACCCCAACTACGTGTTAATTTGTATAAGAAAAGTTTTATCAGAAGCGTTCGTGATGAGGTATTCTTTCTTAACTATTTATTAATGATTAATATTAAATAAACATATATCTATTAAGTATTCACTTGTGCATGAAATCTTTTAGCTATTGTTAATCACAGAATAAAAATTAATTATAGGATAAATACAATAAGAGTAGTTGTTTCAATATTATTCGCTCATTTTTGTGTCTTCCTAACTGATCGTGGTAGAAACAAGGTAAGTTCAAGTTACCCTATTGTAGGGTAATCTAACTATCATAATACTGTTATGCGAGTTATTGATTTTCTTCCCGCTACTCGCATATGGAGCTGAGGAAAGACGGCCGGGGAACCGTGACTAATTACTAATTATATAGTTTACTATCTCAACATCAAAGTGAATCATTAATATTACAACACGTAGAATATTCAATTCTTATTCTACGTGTATAATAATAGCAGTAGTTACAGTTATTGTGCACATTTTTATTATTCCTTAAATGGAGATCTAAGGATTATGCTAGAAAATAAGCAAACTGCCAGTAGAGCGGTTTAGTATAGGGCGAAGGTATTGAACGAGTGGGTGGCTTCGAACATTAGATCCTTAGAAGACAACTTTTATCTATACCTAAAATATTATTATTTCTAGGTTCCTGAACTTGGGAATAATTATTGTGTCGCTGGGATTTTACAACAGTAACGTAGGTACACTTTTTGTATAAATAGTGATATGTCACTACCCGATCCGGAAAAACCCCTTTACGGTATCTAGGTCACTTAATCTTCTCCACAGCATCAAAAGATTTACCTATACGTAACTGTACAAAATTCACGCTTGACTGATATCAACAATTAAAATGAAAACTTGATGCATGTGAGGCCAAATGGAACGAGCCGCTCGATATCACGAGGTTACTTCACAGATCATTTATACCTGACTGAGTTGTGTAGGTGTAATAATATGTATATGAGTATATGTTTTAACAAGATTATTGTACATCTGATTTACATTTTTTTATTTCAGTAAGATAGCAAATAGCCCGACTTATGGGAAGCACCGCAGTCAATAAGCGCTTGTTACATCAGGGATCAGTAGATCGTAAAAAATTGTGGCCATTTTAAAATTTCAGCGTACAAAGAAGAAATTTTTTATGTTGTTCCTGTGTTTAAAAGTAGAGTGAATCCTTGCGGAGAGGTGTGATTATAGAACGTTGTCTACACAGAATGCCTACATTTTCTAATAAAGATTTGAATGTATAAAAAAGTGTGCGGCTTTTTATAGTTCTTTCTTTTCGACCTGTAACTTCGTGAATAGTCGGATCCGCTTTCAATTTTATTGAGTTAAAATATTGAGGACGATTTCTAGAAAAGATAGTCTCCACAATTAAGTGTTGCTCTCAGAAACAATGTACATGAGTTGAACAATTTGTATCTATATACTTTGTGGGGAAGTAATGAACGAAATTTTTATACCAAGTTTTGCTGAAGTCCGTACCGGTTGTCACCATAGTCACAGGTTTCATTGCATTTAAACAGAATACATGCATAGTATCGAGATGTATTCAGCACTGTGCTTCTATACCATATTGTGTAGGTAAATATTCTGTATCCCTACTGACATCTTGTTAAGAATGATAGATCCGTGTTTTCTTTTATCAGTTTAGTTTATGTTTTATTAAATTACTTTGAACACGTGCAAATTTCTGTACATCCATAAATAATTTCATGTTCAATGTACACATTTTGGGCTAGCAAGTAATTTCCATTGACTATATTTAGAATTAATTAGTTCTAAAGTTAGCTTAGACCTGTCATAGATTCAGGTAGGTAGATGAGAAAAGGTCTATCTATAAACTGGTTGTTTTAAATATTATGACAAAAATACGACTTTATTAATACATACCTACATCCGGATGTACTGAATTTTATTTTTGGATGATGAAGATGGTAGCGGGCTGGTTCTGTATGGGGATTTATCTATATATAAATGAAACAGAGCACCGGGTCACAGGGCCTACTGTTGTTGTATATAAATACTAGAGCATCTAGGTAAGTAGTTTATACTTAGACATTTAGTATAGTAAAAGAAAGATCTGAGTAACCCACGTTATCCAGTAACCCAGTTCTACAGAGTAACACATGTAGACCATTTGTTGGTAAACGTGGCACGTAGACGGATAAGTGGCTGTGTTAGAAACTAGTGGCCAGCTTCGCAACACTGCCTTCAATTGTTTACTTTTACAATATGTATAATAAAGTTCAATTTATTTTTCTTTTATATGTTATACGTTTGTATCAGAATTATAAATATTAGTTATACTACACTATTATGATGAGTTAGTCAGTTTATGAGGTTAGATTTTAAGACATAATTTACACTAAAAGCAACATTCTCCTTGAGTAATACATGATACTAACTGACCCGCGCAACTTCGTCCGCGTTTGGAAATTTTCCCCGTATTTGCAACATTTTTCATTGATGCTCCGCTCCTATTGGTCGTAGCGTGATATTATATAACCTATAGCCTTCTTCGTTAAATGGGCTATCCAACACCAAAATATTTTTCAATTCGAACCAGATGTGCCTGAGATTAGCGCGTTCGATCAAACAAACAAACTCTTAGCTTTATAATATTAGTATCGATTTTTATTTTGATACATAGGCATGATGGTTTCTAGTAAGAAATCACAATATATTATGTAATTCAAGCTAAAAAATGTGTAGTAATCAAAAGATAATATGATGACGTTTACTAAGTAAGTACATTCACATGAATGGTTATAAAACCATTATTTCACACAGTCAAACATTTTATTGAAAACACTGCTTCGATAAATATGTAAATATGAATTTATGTTACTTTCTTTATTTCTATATAATGAATCTTCTACTAGATATTGATAACTCTAAGAAATTAAAATCAAATGTGTTGCTCTGAAAAGAGAAATTGTTTTTATTACGATGTTGTTTCAACATAACACGCTTATCACAAACCAAACCTTACACACTTTACCTGAAAAGAGAAACCACATTAAGGATATTACTTCATCCATAACATAATAAACTTTACTATATAATTATATTTTCGTATTTTCTATATAATATTAGCTACGTAGCTTTCATTCTGTTTAGCCAGGTTGACACACGCCTGTCATTGGTCAAAAACATCAAACGTTAAATAAAAAAGTAAACTACGTTTTTGATTAGGGGTATGATGATGGCCACGTGCGGAGTCGACGATTATGAGCGCTCTAACCCCGAAGCACGTTATATTTTACAATTTTTTTTTTTAATTATATTAAAATCGTTCTCCAATTGATTAACTCTTCACATAACTTGAAAATAATTTTGTTATGTCACTAGAGTTTTATAATATTAAAATTGGTTTAAAGTGTACTCGTATGTGACAAGAGTTTCATAGGAAGTTGGATAGGGTCGGCAACGTACTAATTTCACCTGTGGCGTAGTAATTGTTTATAGGTAAGCACCGGCCACCACTACTTTAGTTTTAATCATAAAACCCGTCAACGATTAGAAACGAGCTGATGATCTTCAAATAGCTTAACAGATTTTCTTAATTTATATCTAAGAACCACACTCAAATCAGTCCATCCGTTTTAGAGCTGATGCCACAGACGGACACACAAATACACGTACTTATACACCGATACGTTTTTACGTCGGGAGCAGAGGATTCGATTAATTTGACCAAAAACCTTATAAATTACTTATTTAAACCACGAAAATAAAATCTAAGGAATAACAACGCATCCAACGTCTTATCTGCAAGCATACTTCTCAATTTGTTGTTGGGATCCCGGGATCCCGGATCTCGGGATCCCGGTCATATTTTAGTCCCAAAAATTTCGGGATCAAATTTAATGAATCCCGGGAACAAATTGAGAAGTATGCTTGCAGATAAGACGTTGGATGCGTTGTTATTCCTTAGATTTTATTTTCGTGGTTTAAATAAGTAGGTAATTTATAAAGTTTTTAGTCAATTTAATTTAAAAATATGAGTACCTATACACATTGATCTCTTTAGCATATGTATAGTCTTTTTATAGTTTATCTAAATAAGTCTAAAGAAGTTGATTTTCTTAAGTTTATTGTTAGTTTCTTAAATTTTTTACAGAAGTGTCTAGTTTGTTTATTTCATAAGAAGAAAGTATGTATTTATTTAAACGCCTTTTTGAAGATTTAAAACTTCAATATTCTATGTCCTCACAAAACTAAAAGATAAATAAAAAATTGATTTCGATATGTTTTACTGTCTTTTTGTTACCACTTTCCATTACAAGTACAATCCCGGGACTATCCCAGGATTAACTGTGGATAATCCCAAAATCCCGGGATTAGAAAAATCGGCCGGGATCGAATCCTCTAGTCGGGAGTTAAAAAAGCTTTTTCTCAATATTCGTGTGGGCAACAAAAATAATTTGTTATCAACGATTCATTAGCCGGGTACTCCTAATATTTTTGTATTATGTACTTTATAGCTACAATAATACCGACATGTACATAACAGCTAAAAGTGCCCTTGAGCTAAGCAATACGAATATGGGTTCAGTACTACCACTATTAATTTATATGGTTTAGTATACGGTTATTGTACCTCAGGGGTCCAATGTTTGTAATAAGCTTGTAAAAATATTGCCTTGTTTTTGGTGGGAACTTAGGGATTGTTTATTAATCACGCGAGAGGGGATCAAGAAAAATTCACGAAATATCACAAGGGGGAAGGGGGGTGTAGGAAGATATCACTTGTATTTCATTTTTCGTAGAACGAGCGATTATATCTGTATTTAAAGATAATATTTAATATATGTATTTTGAACTAAAAAATACACGTAATTGTGGCTAGAGGGAGTGGGTTAGTCTAAAACCTCACCTTGCTAAAAAATATCACGTGATTAATGGACGACCCCTTAGGTAACTTATACTATAGGATTTTGGTTATTAATCCCAATTTAATCATACATTATTTTTAATAGTCTATGAATAAACTTACTGAATTAAGACAATAAAATTTATCGCACTCTAGTTGCTAAATGAGGCACACTTAAAATATCACAACATAGAATGCTGAAATAAATCTTTTCTAGTAAGAGTATCTTAAAAGAAAATAACTGCATTTCAAAATGTTGAGTCTTCTACGCAATTTTCTTCAAATTTACTCGGATAAAGAAAGATTAAAAGCCATTTATTTCAAACCATTTAACTGATGTTGTAAATTAGGTGGCGATTTTAAAACAATCCAATTTTTTTATGATTAAAAAAAAAACGGCGTGAAAATGCAATGTTATAACATGAAATCCCTCCAAACAAATTAAAATAGAGTACAATTTAAGAATTCATGTCGGCTGTAGTGAGCGAAGCCTTTTTAATATGTATGACTACGCTGTGTGTACAACAGTGTACACGGGTGTATCCTTTAGTTAACTCGCTTCCTCAGAAGTGAAAGCTGACCTCGAACATTATCAAGGTCAAGGTCAAACGTTATTGGACGTAGAATTGATGACTCATTGTTTTTATGAGGTTGTTTGTTTGGCTACATTAAATCGTTAAGAGCCGTACAGTCCGTATTAGTTTCATAACATCAAACATTAGACTTCTTCAAGAATTACTTAGACTTATTAAAACGTTAACAGTGAATAAAAACAAAATTCAATTCTTTAGCGCTGTATGTATATTGTATTTAAGAAATTTGAATTGAATTTGAAAACAAATCTCTCTGTTTATCAAAATACAATATTAATGTATCAAAATGTTCTAAATAACTATCTTGGAGGCACAGAACGGTTCGAGAAACCCTAAACACCAACCTACGGGATCGACCACATATTTTACTCGGTGTAAAGGAAGTATCCCGTACTAACTTTTAAACTTTCGCGTTCCATGATATAATATTATCTACGTATTAACAACCTGGTCGAAACGTCGGGCAATTCAGAGGTATGTAATACCTTTTCGTGATCGCGTTAATTCCCGTTAATACGTAGGAAGTATTCCGTACCTAATTACTCTGTTCCTATTCGAAAATGTATAACACTTCGAAAAAGGCGTTCAAAGAGTTTCTTTGCTCGTTATTAGCTTCCGGATATAGTCCAACCCTTAACTCTGCCACTGTCTAGAATCGTAAATAGTTTCTAAAATTAGTTACAACCCCAAAATCTATTGGTTCTATAAAAGTTACTATTTGGTCGCCAACATTATGACCGAATTTCGTAATTAGTACAATTAAGTAATTCGGTCATAATGTTGGCGACCAAATGTCTAGGCATGATTGGTAAACATCCTTTAACTCAAAGAATATAGCTATATCCGATCACAAAAGATTTTATTTTAGAAATTCTTTGTGAGGGTAGTAATAAGTTATTATGAATATTTTAACCCTTTTCCGACGTACTCATTTCAAAATGTCCTTTATCCTACTATTAGTTATGTTCTCCAAAAGGTCGAAAATTAATTAACAAATAGCACCCTGGCACGTGTGTGGTCATTTAATGCCTGAATATTCTTGAAGCCTGTATAAATACAGTGGGAGTCCTTCCCTGAGGCATGGGCCTTGAGTCTTTGATCGTCAGGTGTCTCACGTGAAATGGGGGTCTTACCTCAGTTACCTCAGCTGTGGGTTAAGTAATCACCCACATTTATGCATGTTTAGGGTGTGACCTAGATACAAGGAATATTTTAGCGAGATCTTTTCGGAAACGGCAAAATAATTTGGGTTGCTACAAAGAATACCTTAATTATAGTATTTCAACCAGCAACCCGCCCCGGAGCAGAGACATCTTGAACAATCATCATCATATTTCAACCTATTTACACAAAACCTTAACAAACTATACACCTAAACCTTCCTCATGAATCGCTCTATCTATTGGTGAAAACCGCATGCAAATCCGTTCAGTAGTTTTTAAGTTTTTCGCGAACAGACAGACAGACAGACGTGGTGGGGCACTTCGTTTTATAACATGTAGTGATAAAGCTTCACAATAATTTCTAAATATACCATATCATATAATCGTTGTTGCTTCAGTTTGTTAAATCGTCACTAAATCGTATCAATCACACTATGTGGGAGTAAATTTATTTTGTTATCTGGACACTCACGACTATTCGCACATTCTGAATTATATATACATACATAGTATACTATTCTGTATTATGAATGTGAATGTCGCTTTTAGGGGATGTTTATCAACTTTATATCCTCCAGATTTTCATCTGGCTTTCATCTCGACTTTGTTTTGTGACAGTCATCTGTTTTATTACTATAGTAATAAGTTTTCCAATACATATTATATATTTTTCTGACAATATTTTTATAAATTGTATTTATCATAAAACTGGCACGTGGCACTGACGTGAGCAAAACAAATATTTGAATGTAAATGCAAAAGATAGTGTAGTAAAACTAGTAAGAAAGTTATATCCTCGGGACCCTTCTTTATAGCATTGTACGAATCCAAAGGGGTAACATATTTTACATTGGTATTAATATACACAATATGCAACTTCTAACAATATATCTTGAATAAATAAACACATTAAAATTACTATTAAAAACTAACTATTAAACTTTAATTATTAACTATAAAAACTATTAAATTAAATTAACGGGCTTTATGCATGCTAGGTATCTAATTTAGGTTTCCTTATCGAGAAAAAACACTATTCAAGTCCACTATGTAGAACAACCTTGCTATTTATTCATTGCATTGCATTTGTTTGTTTTATGTTTTTATAGAACACATACACGACAAAAATGCTATAACTTATTGTTACACATTCAAATATTTACAAAAAAAAACGTTTTTGTATTTTGTGTACTCAAATTCACTATGCCATGGCAGCTATAAAGCATTATCTATATGTATATATATAAAAAATTCGTGTCACATTGTTTGTTCGCTAGTAACTCATAAACTAATGAACTGATTTTAATGAAATTTTGCACAATGTGTGCAGTTTGGTCCAACTTGAGAGGTAGGGTAGTTTTCTTATTGTATTTTTTAGCAAATTACCTAGCCCGGTGGCCGGGTTTAGTACCTATTTAGATAAGAAAACCTTACTAAATTAAATAAAAGACCCCATTGAGTTTAAAGGATTGTGGGAGTTTGTCATAAAGTTTAGGTTATAGAACGTGGCAAAGAATTGGTCATACATACATAATACATACGTACATACATATTATATACGTACGAAAAACATTACCGTCCTTCGGCACTCAGGTAAAAATCCTATATAGTATATATTAACCTCAGTTCAAGAAAACCTTGATTGAACAGGCACTGTTAATTATTGTCTTCATTTGTGTGGCTAATTAGATTTCATTTCGCGATACAGGTTCAACGTTTCGTGGTAGTTAAGATTGCCTTTGCTAGATGGCGCACAGTTTATTAAACATGAATAATAATTCTCCAATTAGTATAGACTTAGAAGTAGCTTCTACTTTAATAAAATCTTTACAGAAATTCAAGTCTCAACTCGTAAAGACATTAACAATTGTTAAATACTTTAGATCCAAAAAAGTTCATTGATCTGTCGTAATCACATAGACATTAATTGACATAATAGTTGAGTGACACCTGACCCCTGAGTTGACACTAATATTTAATAGATGTATTGATTGTGGTGTATTTGCTCACGTAAATAAATGTAATAAGATAATACCATTATTTAAGTCGGGCAGTTCATCCGACCCTACATACTTTACACCTATTTCAGTACTACCCATATTTGAGAAAATATTACAAGACCAATTACAAAGTCATTTTAATATCAAACTGCTACACAATGGAAACCAACTCCTACACCTAAAAGAGTTCGGTTTCACAAGGGGTCGTCGATCAACACCATATTTTTAACGCTTGGGAGGATTCACACGATGCATTTGGTATTTTTTATAACTCGACTGAGGCGTTTGATTGCGTTTCTCATAACACATTGATCAGAGAATAACATCCCTAAGAAATTAGAAATACGGT
The DNA here is from genome assembly GCA_949752705.1 of Callimorpha dominula. Classification (NCBI taxonomy): domain Eukaryota; kingdom Metazoa; phylum Arthropoda; class Insecta; order Lepidoptera; family Erebidae; genus Callimorpha; species Callimorpha dominula. The sequence goes on from OX457007.1 coordinate 12,745,861, forward strand.
TCTAGATCTACTTGTTATAAAAAACCAACTGATTCGAGATTCGTTGATTACCGCCTTATCTAGTTACATGAGAATGTATGTATGTATGTAACGGAGTCTTTGAACGTGATTTTCACGCCCTTCAAAACGTCAGATTAATTTGAAGCTTTGCACACTTATCAAGGAGCGATGACAATGCAATAATGTATATAGTTTGTTCCATTATCCTGATCAGGATCTTCAGGACTAGCGGTTTTTTATATCCGAAGACACGATAGTGTCTTGCGCCAAGTACGTCATTTTTTAAACTTGGATCCTTGAGCTTGTATCGATATTTCTTCACAAGGCTAGACATAGGAAATTCCGTCACCATCTAACTTTAAAGAAATTATCGACGTGTAAAAGTATCTGGAAAGATCTATTTGCAAAATAAAATAATAATTTATCATACACTAGCAGCGCCTCGCGGTTTCACCCGCGTTAGTCCCGATCCCGTGGGAATGTCGAGATAAAAAGTAGCTTATGCGTTAATCCAGGTCTCCAGCTATCTACATACCAAGTTTCATCGCAATCGGTAAAGTAGTTTTTGTGTGTGTATGTTTGTAATGTTTTCACATTACAAACATACACACAAATGTTTCCTCTTTATAATATTAGTTTAGATTTATCATTACAGGTTAAGAGACAGGTAATTTTTTTTTTCATTTCCTTCAGCTGCCTCCTTCCTTCCTGCTTATGCCAAAGAAGAAATAGAAGGGTTAGGAATACACTCGCTATGTAGAAAATATATTAATGTTTGGTAACCAATCGTATATAAAATACTGTAACGTATATTATAGGTACCGTTAATACAGATTTATGGTATTGAGAACTCTGTACTTACTCTTTGAGAATATTTGTTAAACATGAGATATAATAACAACAAAGACGACATGGGACCTCGAGAAATAGACGATCAATTGTACCCTGTATGGTTTTTCTTATACCTAAAGCTCAAGCCTTTTTTGCTTCAGGGCCGACAGTAAAATTCAAGCATTAAAGTGTTTATCCAACCGTTAAATATACTTTGTATTTCCTCCTTCTAACATCCTCTCCTTTTACCTTTATCCTTTTAACATTTTGTTTTAACCATCCATTTTTCTACTTTGCCTTAACAAAAACCTTTGCCCTTTAAAAATATAAAAAAAATATACCGAAAAATCTTTTTTTGGAAATGGTTCCGTTCTTTAGATCTCGTAAAAAGCATTTGTCTAATTGAATAATATTTTAACGACCGTGCTTTTATCCTTCTAACAACAAATGTACGAAATCAAATGACCCTTTCAAATTTTAAGTTTCATAAAAAAACAAACACGATGTCTTTACTAAAATTGTTGTACACTATAGCTAAAAAAACAAGAGATGTTTCAAAACGGTCTGAAACAACTAATTTTAAGATCATAGGTGAACAACGTTGACAAATTTAAACTTAAAACATACCTCAGATAATCTTAATTTTTTATTTATAATAAGTAGTACATTGTTCCATATCTTCCCAGCCATCCCAGCAAAACCAAAAAATGCCAGCGAGGCAGCTAAGTTTGCATTTATATTTCTATTGTCTTCGTTGAGTATTTTATACATTTCGTCGTATACAGACATTCCTTTGGAGAAATACTTTTCTCAATTACTGCGTACGCCTGTGACGCCTCCGTAAATTATTCTGCCATACCATACCATTTTGTAGCCTACTTTTTAATTTATAAATATTATATAATTATAGAAAAATAAGCTTCACTTTATCACATTCTCTGTTTTAAGCAGACTTAAAAAAGGGATTATCTATTCAACTTGTATTTTATAATTATCTAGGGTTAGGTAGCACTGTAGAATGTAAGATGTGAAATACTAGAAAGTTATAACATCTCAAAACGCTTTTTATAACAAACTAAATTCTTACTTACTGGATGCGGAAGGCGGAGGACCGGGTGCTGTGGCGCACATTGGGAGAGGCCTATGTCCAGCAGTGGACTATGATAGGCTGATTGATTGATTGATTGAAATTCTTACTTTACAACAATAGATCTTATGAATTACCCAAATCAGTATTTTTATAGCCCATAAACTAACGCTACAATTTAGAATGCTGGCGATAAGTCGCCGCGTCGATACGTTACAATAGATTTTTATTTTCATTTTAAATCCGTCCATCACCATTTAATTCCATTTATGTATCTAAGTTATTTTCACTCTAGCGTATTTTATAATTATACTAAATTCTCTAAGATATTTGGACCTTGGATTAGCATTAGGGTTCAGATTGGCAGCACTCAACTGATAGCACTGGTGTTGCAAGTACTTATGTATGTATGTTTAAAACTGTGGTTTATAAAAAAGTAGTTAACATTATAGGTACTGAGTTAGAGTAACTAAGGATTGAGTATAAAAGACTTTACAACCACAATCTAACCAAATTCATTTAGTTACCGTTCTCTTTAGTTTCCTTCTGCGATATTCTTATACCTTTGTCATGATTTCCCAAAAGTGGCTTTCGCTTTTAGTCAAAGGAACGTTTACATTTTCTTAGGCTGCGAACAAAATTTCGTAGAACGTTTAATTTGGTTATGTATATTTTATATTGCTTAAAGAATACGTGTACGTTTTTGCTTACTTGTAACTTTGATGTCGGACAATCTAGACGCAGTCTTTCTATATTTCTTTTCTTGTTCATCCTAACTTACATTGTAATAAGATTTTTGAACGTCTATTAATTTAATAAATCTTTTTTTTGTTTTTAATTAAACAGTAGTAAAAAAAAGTTCTCAACAACTAAATCGCAGTGTACTCTTTCACGGGATCGCTGCTTATTATTATTTATTTATATACCCTAGCCCTTTGCAATAAACCCACTTATGGCGGAACTTAGGTTTTAGTAAGTTCTACTCTAACGTTCCACTTCACCACTATACCGCACGGGTCATCCCAACCTCAACAGGTTGAAACATGACATGATAAAAAAAGTATACACGTTCAACCATCTAAACTAATAGCGATATGTATTATTGTATCATGTCTTGTAAGAATCGTGAATCGAGAATGCGTGTAAGAGCCCTGGCGAAGGAAGCAATATCCCGAGGTGAGGTACTTAACATTGGCGGTGTCTCTCGATATCGCCAACGCTTTCAATACCGTTCCCTGGAGTTGCGTTAGAGGGACGCTAGTGTACGCTAAAGAGGCGGGGAAAATCGAACGTGAAAAGGCTAGTTACTTCCCGTCCAGCAGAAGAGGCACCAGGCGTTGGAGAGTGCAGAATTATCTCCCACATCTATATGAGCGCAGGCTTGGGGCTAAGGCTGCCCTTTACCCTAGCAGAAGAAGGCCTAAGACAGTGCTTCTTCGACGTATTTCGCGCGTGCCTCTCAGCCAGGAAAACCAGTAGTGTGGCAGCCTACTGTTTAAGAGGCGGTGAAGGTCTGTCGGGGTTCTTGGAGACTTCCTTTCTGGAGAATATACCCTAGCCCTTTGCAATAAACCCACTTATAACGGAACTTAGTATTAAGTAAGTTCTATTCTAACGTTCCACTTCACCACTATATACCCCACGGGTCATCTCAACCTCAACAGGTTGAAACATAACATGATAAAAAAAGTATACACGTTCAACCATCTAAACTAATAGCGATATGTATTATTGTATCATGTCTTGTAAGAATCGTGATGGTTAGAAAAAAGAAAAAATATCGTAGTCAGTTAGTCAGTATACAATAGGGAATATGAATGTTGTTTAAATTTACTTGATTAATTTTCCCTTGAATCTTTATTGTCCAGATAATATGCCTAAACAATTATTTTCTTATTTAGTTCGTGTTTAATTGCAACAAATATTAATGAAAATATGCAAAATAAGGGCGCGACATTCAACTTTACAAAACGCTTCACCATTGGTCGAAACAAAACATGACGTGACATTCCACGTTCTGTCATTTATCGGCGCCTATATTCGTAGTGTTACGGAGAAAGATAGGAGTTCCTGTGGTTTTCGCTCTTAGCTAGTGCAATTTAAGCATTCTAGTGATATTAGAAATCATCTAGGACAATGACTGGATGTAGTTTTGTCAAAGCACAATCGGACAATCTACCGAAAATAGGTGCATTCATGATGACTATATATTTTGCATCAAATCCAGATTTTACGTCCGCTGAGGTTAAAGGAGTGAAAGCCGCAAGGTAATTATTATAATACTTGTTATATTATAATCTAAAGGATAGGTAAGATATGTATAGTTAGTTATATTCATGAAGTTTTATTGGACTTTTGTTACCTAGTTTAAGTAGACAAGCAAGTTGCTTTCTGCTTGATATTTTAAACAAACATAAATTTCTGCTGACTAATTCACAGTATACTAGCAATTAAATTGTAATATGCTTACATTAAAGAGATCTTCACAACAATATAAACACGATATTGAAGATACTTCATCTCTTCTCATTAATGTACACCATTGTTTTCGTATTTTACATTATTATTTTGTACAGGAAAAAATACTGTATTGGGTGTACTTCTTATAGTGTTTTTACACTTAGGGACAAGGCAATACCTTTAAAATGGTTTTTTAACTTTATCCATCGTCTATTAATTACAATAAATAGTAATTACAACTGGAAATCGGTATAAAATTACTATAACACTTCAAGTAAGTTTATGAAACAAACACTGAGCGTAGAACGTGACGTCACACAAGGCCCGCGAAATATGGCGGCGTTCAAACAGATCAAATTTTATCGATGTTTTTAATGTTATTTTAAAAATTAATTTGAACATTGCCAAGATTATTTATATTTTTTATTAGGGTAGAATGATGGAACAAGTCAATATAAGATAAAAAAAATACATGCATATTCCCTATTGACATTCAGTATAGTATAGGGTTTATTAAGATTATTTAGTAAATTAGGTGTATTAGTAAATTATAATATAATTTTTATTTGAGATATAAATAGACAAGCAAATAGACGGTGTCTTGGCAAAGGCAAAATTCACACATAGCTTCCTCATACCAACAACAAAATATTCATAGGCGTAGTATACAACATAGGCGTCATCAAAGGGGTTCTGTACTAGGAGAATATAAAAGACATCGTTCAAAGTAAGTGCCCTTAGGTCATTTGCACAATAGTCAAATATTTCTGGGTTCGTGCCCTTCGTGGCTTAAACCTCGCTGGAGGGAAGGAGCCTTCAGAACAAATAATCGCATGAATTCATCGATATGTATTTTTATGTCTATCCTCGGTTCGTGTAAAGGAGTTGTGCCGTGGCCGTAAGTCGTCGCGCGTATAAGACTTTGTATTTCACTCTATCAAAAAACTGTTTCCTTTTTATTTTTTGAAATTTGTTACCGCTTTTTATATCATATTTTTATTGAATATTAAGTATAAAATTAAGCAAAATCTAAGTTATGGTTTAGACTAGACCATGTCTGACGACAGAACATATTATTTATGTTAGATGTGTACTTAATCGCGATATTTATAAGGTACAATACCTTTTTTGGTTACCCAACACGGCGCGACGGCGCGGCGACGGCGACGTTTCGATCGAATTGTACCGATGCGATCGTGGTCACGAGTCCACCCGTGATACACATCTAATATGTAGTCGCAAAAGATTAAAAATGAATATTATTTATGAAATAGAATAAGTAATGGAATATATTTTAGCTAGTATTTCTTTGTTAAAATCTACATAATGTAAGTCAATTTTAAGAAAATGTAGGTATTACGATTAGACTCCAGTCAGGCATAGTGTAATCCTCGCTGAATTAACTGGTGTCACTGACTGGGAAGATTGTCTTTCTATAGAAGATTCCAGTGAACTAAAAGTGTGTATAGGAGACTAACAGGACCGTTTCATTAGACACTGGAGCTGTTTACAAGGCAATTATCGTTTTCTATTACCTTCTTAGCTAATGTAGTAGCCCAAATTGTGCCTATAACATAAGCCTCTAGCTCCGGATTGAGCTAAGAATTCTAGTTTATTGCTTTAGTTTATTACATAAATCTTATGAGGGTTAAAATATATTTTTATAAACCCTCGGATTACGCAAAGAAACCATAATATCTGCAGTATAAATATTTAACTTGTCGCTATTAAGTAAGTGCTCGGAATTTTAAATACATGGATATTAACTTGGTATAACATTATTACAGCCTTGTTGAGATTAAACTTTTTTTATACTTTTTCTCCTAAGCCGCTAACAAAGTGGTTGTAGAAGCCATTATGTAAGTTCTGAAATACTGAGAAAGTTGTAACGTTATCGGTTTGATCTAGTATATCAATTCAAAAGATTTTTTTTCAACGTAGTTAAGTTATTCAGAACGCTTTAAATAGTAAAATACAATTCTTAAAATACAACAGTAGATCTTATGAATTACCGAAATCATTATTTTTATCGGTATATTATTTTATTATACTTACAATTCACAATACTGGCAATATTTTACTATTTATTGATTTCGATTTTCTTTTTAATTCCAACCAGTGAAAAAAATAGTATTTAGAAGATTTACAAAAAAAAAATTCTTATGAACAAATTTGAACACAATGATAATTATCTAAAATAGACGTCGCGGGCGGCGTCGCGTCGTTTACGGAAATTGAGAACCCCAAGCGACTTCCAAAGACAATATATTGACAATTGACAACAATCTAAACTTTTTATAGTTTTATAGTAAAATTATTTATACTATTTTTGTTGAATTTTGGATGCTTTTGTTTTTTTATTTTATTTTGTTTTTTAATATTTATAATAAACAGTGCGTTATTAATTTATTTACTTTTATTATTTTTTTTTATTATAATTATGTTTATCTACGATAACATAAATTTTAAGACAATTTTCTGTATTAACGTCATCTGTTGTCCGTGAGCGTCATTACATCCGGTCTTAGCAGAATATCAGCGCCACCTCTTAACTAAGAAGTGGCCCAATGCTGAGCTAAGAACCATTTTTGTTTCCTATTAGTTTTAAGTCACATTGTAATATTTATAATTTACTGTTTAAACATTTATGCTCACTTAGGTTACATAGGAATACAAAATAACTTCATTTCTTTCTTTCTTTCTATACTTATGCCCCGTTCCTATAGTCAAGAAACGATTCGTTTTGCTTACGGATGGTAAAATATTCGTTGAATATTTTAACGAAAATCAGGGGTCTGCTTTTGAAATGTAGGTGAATATGTTAGGGCGTCAACAAATTCTAGCCACCTAAGTAGCGAGTGAAAGTCATTGCCAAGCGTCACAAATACTCGCATATACCTGATTCTGAGATCATTACCTGTTGATACAATAATACTATGTTTTAGAAAAAAACATACAATAAAGTTTTCTTAAAATTGCATGTTAAAGCTTTGTTTTAGACCACAGGGCGGAGAGTGCCGATAGGCAAGGACCGACACCTTAAAAATTTGTCATCAAGTGCACATGGCGAAGTTAAGCTATTTCCCTTAGACGCAATTAATCCAGTTCATTGTTAGTCTAATTCACCGTTAGTCCCATATTCACCGTTAGTCAAATATTCACAGTTAGTCCCATATTCACCGTTAGTCCCATATTCACGGTTTTGCAAAATAAATTTCTCATTTGGATCTCTAAGGTTAATCTTATAAGACAAGTTATGAGTTTGAAATATAAATGTGTTTACATTAATCAGCTGACCTTAAAATAGCTGTGGAAGGTGTGAATCAAACATTTATTTAAGGTTAGTTTAGTTAGGTTCGATACGTTGCAAGAGTAGAAACCCATCTGTCGTCGATGTCTTATAATTACAACACGTACCAAAATTTCTATGGCGGCTGATTTGACCATAAAAGACGACTTCCAATCTCTTGACATTGGAAAAAAATTGGTCAAATCCTTGTTAACTCTTAAGTATACTTTTGTGGCATAGGTTTTTCAGCCCCTGGTTTAAAGAAAACAAAACAGAGAAATCATCTTTCCGTCCATAGCGACCCGGTGACAGCTGGGCCAAAAACTGAACCAAGAATCCATCAACTGTTTCAGATTATGCAAGCTCAGGTATCTCGTTAGTATTCTAATTGTAATAGATTATTTTGATAAAATCCCCGTTTTAAACTTGATGAAGCTTTGTAATACACAAAAAAGAAAATGGTTGAAATTACCTTTTTCTGAAAAAAATGGGGATATGAAAATATTATTTGATGATTAATATGCGACTATTCGACACCAAAAATGTTGGGAAACCGTTTCGTTCCTAAAATCTAATACCATAGGGTATCCAGTATTGTGACTCGGCGCTGTCCTTGAAATAATTACGTACAGCGGCGCGGTACGTAAACATGCGAAAGGTCTGCCCGCCTACAGTATTTTAATTACATCTACCTAGGTAGGTACTTGAGTTTCTTTCTAGTTTTGTGATTGTAAATATGTATTATAATATATATTTTACTAAATTTTTTTTATTAATTCCACTAATATTATAAATGTGAAAGTTTGGATGGATGGATGTTTGTTTATTACTCTTTCACGCCAAAACTACTGAATCGATTGCGCAGAAACTTTGTATGTAGATAGCTGGAGACCTGGATTAACACATACGCTTCTTTTTATCCCGATATTCCCACGGCATCGGCACTTACGAGGGTGAAACCGCGAAGCGCAGCTTGTTTTGATATAAATATGAAATAGCTAGTAGAATTTATTGTGTTACAATCCCGTTTATTTATGAAGCTTAACAAAAATAAAAACAGTTCATTAGGATCAAGCTTTTGAATCAATTCCGAAGAAATTTGAGTAAGAAATTATAGAACCGGTCCCAATATTTGAATGATTGATGAGAATCGAATTGATAATTCATTATGCATTTGGTAATCGAATTATGGAACATCGTTTGAATATTTTTTCCTGCCGCTGTCGCTTAGGTATGACATATTTTATGTTCCTAATATAATCTGATTCGATTCGGTTTTTGTTTATTATTTATATATTCAGAATTATTTATGTTACCTTGGACCTTATTAGTTAAATTTGTTACTTATAATGTTATCGCTAAAATTTATTGCAGCATACATATTTATATATTATAATAACTACAACCCGTAACCTGCAATGTAATCCGCGTTTGTCGGGTTGTAACCTGATGTTATGGGAGTATAAACTATAAGCTAAGCAATTCCAAATTTTAAAAAGGGAATTGATTCTGAAAAAAGCCTTAAATTTTATAAGATAAGATTAATAAATTATTATTAGAATACAGACCTCAAACCAATTATTTTATTCCAATTGCAATATCTTTTGAATTAAGTTCAATGTTATTTTCACTTACAAAAAACGCTCGTCCTTTTTCTAGAAATGTATGCTTACTTTTTAAAAAGAAACATGGTGGTTCATTCATAATTAAATCGAATAAAATATTATTATTATTTATTACAAGTTTTTTTAGTCAGTTCAGTAAAAAAAATAACCAGTTCAGTAAAATGTTAGTGTTTGATAATGCGACCTTAGTTATTAAACTTTTTTAACACATAGAAACGCTGACCTGCAACACATCGATACTCGAGTTTCATTTTCTAGCAAGCACTAGCACGTCAGTATCGTAACAGTAAAATAAAAATATTCCTCTAGTCTGCGACGCTCTCAGAAATCATCCCGTTATAGCCAATGCTCTGTCATCGATCCATTTTGCTGGGGATATATGTATGTAGCCTACATATTCTTCCGTCTATGGTTGTTCCTATGTGCATTAGCTACTATAATTTCCGTACACAATTTTCGTTACTAAAATCGAATGCCATAGCATTGGCATCTGCTCAAGACGGTTACAAGTACCTTCGGTAATTATTTTCGGCAACAAAATTAATTAAGTTTACAATGAACGCAACTATTTTTATGACTTTTCAGGAAGGGTGCAGAGGCAATAATTACTTACCTACCTTACGTCTTCACCTACAATAATTGTACACCATAACTTTACAACATTAATACTAATACTACAGATGAGATAATAGTTACTTCGTAACAGATACATCACTCCCACACAAAACTGAAAACACCTACGTTATAATATAAAATTTAAATAATAATACCTGGCGTTAGCTGCGACTATAAATATATCTTATATACGCTTTTCGAAAGTTGAGAACGCCGTGACAATGGACTTGAATATAAAATTTTTAAATATAACTACATTCAAAGAATATTTTTTCTTGTTGAACAGATAACTTGTACATATATATGATAATTATTTTCACGTCAAAACAGTGCCAAAAACATAGATGACAGTATACTGGACTGCGTTCCGTATTAAACAGTAACCAGTATAGCTAATTATAAAGGAACAGCTTCGCAGTATATTAAATTGACGTCACTCCTTATAGTGCTCGCAGTGCATATCGGAACACACACTTGATAATCAAATTTATGGGGGAGAGTTATATAATGATAAATAAAATTATTTCCCATATGAAATTTATATCTTTAATTTTTATAGGTAATTAAAGTATCCCTTAAACCTTCGATAGGAACATGAAATGTTGATGCTGTAGACATATACCTACATCACTATCACTACATCACTACACATTATAAAACAAAGTCCCCAGCCGCGTTTGTCTTTCTGTCTATCTGTTCACGATAAACTCAAAAACTACTTAACAGTTTTTCATGCGGTTTTCATCAATAGATATAGCGATTTATGAGGAAGGTTTATGCATGTAATTTGTTAAGGTTTTGTGTAAGTTGGTTGAAATATGATCACGATTGTTGAAGATGTCTCTGCTACCCGAGCGAAGCTGGGGCGGGTTGCTAGTAATGGCTGTTGCGTAGACTAGAGAAAGATACTCTGATAATTTAAACTTTTTATAACATATTAAGTTACACAAAAGTAATAAATAACAAATAACTACCTACTCAAATAAAAACCTCAATCCGTGCCGATCTCAATGTCTTTTACATTTCAGTAGCTCTTATTATTATTTTCACTATATTTGTAACTATATTACATATTGTGTGAGAGAAGCAGCCGTCAGTTCGCCTTGCCTACAAGTTACAACAAATGAATACGCTGGCAGTTCACACCTACTAAGTTCGTCACCTTTCGTTGAAATTATGGGTTTATTATTGACGGTTTAATAGACAACATTTATTACATCATCATCATTTATCAACATGGTATAGAATTTATATAAGCAACATTTATTTTTTTGTTGTGAAGATGACTATTATTTATTATTAGTACAGTAAAGAATAAACACCTGAAGTGGAGATGTTTTTATTTTATATTGACAAAAAGTAATAGCTAAAATCATTTTTGCAACTTATTTTTAAAGGATTTCACAGATCAGTAACGTCTAACAATAATGAAATTTAACATAATAAATACATATAGCAATAACAAAACATCTCCACTTCATAATAAGTTCGATTTGACATTTTGTTTTTATTTACGGAGAATACTGCTCTGCCGTGCGTGCGTGCTCTCAGCTACGCATTGTCGCCCCTACTGACACTTTTACCGTGGACGGTAAGCTTAATTGGTAAGTATATAAAACGCGACCTCGAGCGATGATGTAGCCCTGCTAATACATATACAGCTGTTTATACAGGAAAAAAAATTGTTTCTATAAACGCAGGTAGGTGCATGTCTGAGTTGATATTGATGAATATGCTGAACATAGTTTTTGGTAGTTATTATTGAGTGTGTTTTCAGAAACATGGTCAAGCTCGGCCTAATGGTCGTGTTAGAAAAACACCCACTATGATGTATGATCCATTAAATCTTCTCTCTTGTATTATCTGTGTAAACATGTACATACTTATTTTATTTGTGTTTGGCTTTTCTAACGAGAGAAGTTAGAAAGATTAAGAGAGACGGAAGAAGGATTCAGTTTATTTCCAACTATTCAATTACTTCGTTGTAGGTTTAAAGACAATTTAACTTTCCTTGGGACTCGTCGACTATTAAACTTGGCTTAGTTTATTCCGTTCATTACGTAAACGTGGAATATTACTTTAATTTAAATAAAAATGAACAATATTCAATTTAAACCTTGACTTACCATGAGTTCAATGTTCATGTTTTTTTCTTTTTTTTTATGTTATAGGGGGCAAACGAGCAGACGGGTCACCTGGTGGTAAATTACTACCGTCGCCCATGGGCACCTGTAACTCAAGAGTCACAAGTGCGTTGCCGCCCTTTAAGGTGGGAGTAGGGGAAGAGGGGGAGGGGGCGGAGAGTGGGAATAGGGGAGAGGGGGATCACAGGAGAGGAAAGGACGGGAATAGGGGACAGGGGAAGGGTTAGGGCCTCCGGTAACCTCACTCACGCGGCGAAAAGCAATGCAATCATTGTTTCACTGCCGGTTTTCTGTGAGGCCGTGGTATCGAGCGGAGTCGAGCCGGCCCATACGTGCCGAAGCATGGTTCTCCCACGTTTACGTTTACGAGTTTATACATATTTAGTGCCTGTATACAAAGATAGTAATAATGGTTTTCGTGAGCCTTAAGTAGGTGCTTATATTGTCCTTTAATTCCTTTAAACCCGTATACTAGGGTTCCGTAGTTGAGAACTTCATCTTAGTAATTGTCAATAAAATTAATTAATTCCTAAGAGTCTCTCAGCTAAGCCGCAGACGGATAGACGGATGAATGGAATTATAAAGGTTCCATGTTGACTACGGAACCCTAAGAACACTGTTTTAAAAATGGAGTTGAGTTAAGGATACTCAATTCACAATTTATTTATATCCTTTGTGATAATTTGCGCTTCTCATCATCTTCCGCGCCTTTTCCAACTAAGTTGGGGTCGGCTTTCAGTCAAACTACGATACGGCCGAACTTTGATATTTTACGTGAAGCGACTGCCATCAGACCTCCACAACCCAAGTAGTAGGCGATATCGAATTCTGTAGTTAGACCAGGTTGTGTGACTTTTTAGGGCTCCAACTACCCGTAACGAATGCCAAAGATGTTTGTATGGCACCCGGGACCGACGGTTTAACGTGCTCTCCGAGGCACGGAGGGGTCTCAATGTGTTAAGAATGGTCACCCATCCTAGATTGACCTGGCTAGTATTCCTGAACTTTGTAATGTGCTAACCTACTCGTATACCACTAAGCCACGAGCCCCTCATATAATTTGCGCTTCTATTACAAATAAATTATGAATAAGCGTTTAAATTTAAAGCCCAAAGTAACTTCTGCAATTTTTTTCTGGCGGTGATGGTATTTTGATTTTTCACGAGAATAAATATTACTCTTTCTTCCATATAAGTCTCCCCTTACAGCCGTTAATACGTGAGAGTTAATAACAAACGCTTTATTATTTCATTGATGATAATAAATCTGGGGGATTTTATAGGATGTCCTTATTGTAGCCCATCAAGCAATCGTTTCAAGGTGACTTATAAAGGTGAAGGTCATTAATTAATTTTGTTGACACAGACTATTTTAATTAAGGTCACTGGTATAGATTGTCGGAGCGTCGACTTTAGTCTTGAAGCAGCATATGTGTCCAGTGAGGCTATCTGTCACACTTTAACGCTTTTGATCTTATTTTTAACCAGCTTCTAGTAATGTTTTATTTATCTCCTTTGTCTATAAAACTCACCCTTACGCCTCTTGCCTTGATATATCCTGTAAGCTATCGTGGTTCGTGATCCTTGTTAATGTTCTAATTACGGGAATTTATACCATTATAGATGTACAGGGAATTACTAAAAGGTGTGGTCAAATTTTGGGAGCTGTATGTGTAGCCAACAAATTGTTGATTTAAATTGAACAAAAAGTGGAAAAAAAAAACTTTGGAAAAGTTCCTAGTATACCTGCATATTTCCAAACAATTTATTATGAATTTTAAGTGCAATTATTTTGTATTTTTATTTTTCTATGCAGACATTTTCAGAAAGCTTTGTACATACCTTGGTATTAAATACCCAATACTTTCATTATTGTCGGACCTCTCTCATACGAAATATTAGCTTTATCGGTCAATTTTCAAGTTCTATTCAATTATTATCTATCAATATTATCAAAATCAGATTTCTGTATTAATAATCATGAATTTTCCTAAGATTGTTTGCGCTATAAGTTATTTATGGGGTCTACTATACGACCCTAAAATATGACCACACCTGACTGTAACATTCTGTTAAATTAATTGCATTTTTTCTTGGTTCAGACAATTGTTATTGATCATTCGATTATTATTGTGATTTTTGTTGGTTTTTTTTTTGTTAATTTAAAGTACAACCCAACTTTGGATTACAATCCGAAATGATGAAAGCCTGTAGGAATGACGGTGGAAAATATTAGTAAAATAGGTAATATAACGGAAATGTATTAAACAATCAATAAATAAAAGAGGTATTAAGTAAAATACTGCTTTTAAAACGCGTCATGAATAAGATTTAATTGAAGGTGTTCCAGGTCATAGACGGAAATAGCAACTGGAACCTATTTATATCTGCAATTTTGCTTTGGTATGCTATATTACACATGCGTAGTACATTTCTAATTTCTGTCACATTGCTACTGCAAGCCTCTATATAACGTACAGTAATGCCATTATAAACAAAGATTTCGTGGAATTTATATGATTCCTGCTAATACCGCGATCTCTTGATGATTTGGAAGAATCCTATCAGATGTTTACCGATATTCCATTTATCAATTAAAAAAATTACCAATGTTTTAGAAATTCCTAGAGAGATTAAAGCACATATTTTATCTACTTAGTCTTCATTCTGTCAGCTTTTTATAATTTATCTACCAATAATAATTATTAATAAAATGGGAACTAGATGGATTAACCCCGATGATGAAAAGATAAACTTACACAACGAAAGATGCTTTTATGTTAGTCACAAATTAATGTAAAGAAATGAGAAGAATTGAAAGTAATTTACTAAATGCCATATACATTTGGAAATGACGATATTAAATTACAACGCTTCGCTTGACGCATCGCTTGTTACAAACATCGTGGCCAAAAAAGTTATGGTATTGAGTTTTATTATTTCATTACGGGTGGTCCATATAAAATAGGCCAAAACAAATGGTTATATTCCAAGCGTCATTTATTGCCAGTAAATTTTATGTTTATTAGTAATTCGTTCAATTTTATGGTAGGAACAAGTAATATTATAACTATTTGCTGCCAGTAAAATTTTAGTAAACACTTTAAATGCTTTTTGTATTTTAGTAAACAAATTAATGCTCACAAGCTAATGGATAATATGACTTAACTCATACTTATAATGCAACCACATTAAGAGTTAAGTCATATCATTCATTAACGGTTACTACGCTTCACTTACTATCTGTGCCAAGAAAAATCATTACATTATGAGAAATAAACTAGGAAACTAGGAACTGACTCGGCTTGTAACATCGACATATGCTTATGCGGAAATGACATTTTTCATAAGAAAATCACCAAAAAACTACACCTGAATAACACATTACAGTACATTATTCAGGTGTAGATTTTTGTATTTTTTACTACAACATATTATGCTGTAGTAAAATATGTGGACACAACGAAATTGTACTATAAAAGTAAACGATGCTCACATGAAACAAATGGACCTGAAAATCGTCAGTATCAAGCGATTTAGTAAAAATGTATCTAAAATCAAATATTTTAATACATTTATTTACAAATAAACTAGAATTTGACTCCGCTTGTAACATCGAAATATTATGCTTATGCGGGAATGACATTTTTCCAAGAAAAACACCAAAAAACCACACCTGAATAACGTACGACATATAATAATATATGTCGTACCGTCGTACGTTATTCAGGTGTAGTTTTTTTTTTTTTACAACATGTAGTAAAATATGTGGACACAACGTAATTGTACTATAAAAGTAAACGATGCTCACATGAAACAAATGGAGTGGAAAATCGTCAGTATCAAGCGATTTAGTAAAAATGTATCTAAAATCAAATATTTTAGATAGTATTAACTCCCTGGACAGTCAATTTGTGGCAAAATTTTTGACGGCTACTCTGGTCTGGTCATGCCATGCAATATATATAGGTATAGCAATAACGTATGCTTTAACCTTGCATATGCCAAAAAATACTCTACTCGAAACACTTACACTTTACACTTACAAGTTTAAGCAAGAACGAAAACTTTAGTCATTTAGACTTTCCTTTTGACAAACGCATGATTCATAATATCTATAGGTACTTCAAAATTAAATAAATATTTATATACAACTCACTTAAAAAAACACAGCACTGACTTATCGGTGGTGAATTTATTATAATAATAGTTGTAATTTCGGAAATGTGCATATTGGAACAATTGAATGTGTGCAATTCAACAAAAAAAGTCACTACCAATATGCAAAAATAAGCTTTAATTGTAATTTTTTTTTTACTAAAAGATTATGTTAAATTATGTTTCTAAACCTACTCAGCACTCAACAATAGACTACATACAAAGCATAACTCCTGGGTTTAAGCTCTTTTAATTTACGTGATGTTTCAAAACGTTTATGTGAATATTAGCTACTGTGTATGTTTTCATTTGAATACTAGCAATTATCAGAAAGAGAGCTTCAGACAGTAAATTTAGAAAGAGTGGCCTGTAAGTTTCCTATTAAGCCGATAGGTGTTCTCAAATGAACTTTAGCTTAGAATATCGCTCAATTAATCCCACTAATATTATAGATGTGAAAGTTTGGATGGATGGATGGATGGATGGATGTTTGTTACTCTTTCACGCCAAAACTACTTAACCGATTGCGATGAAACTTGGTATGTAGATACCTGGAGACCTGGATTAACATATAGGCTACTTTTTATCTTGATATTTTCACGGGATCGGGACTTACGCGGGTGAAACCGCGGGGCGCTGCTAGTTTTATTTATGTTTCTTGACATGTTTAAAACATCATTTTATTTTACAGTAATACACAAAAAGGTTAATTGTCTAACTTTGTTGTTGCTTAAAATAACATTTTAAAAGTAGGGGTCACTGATATTCGATAGCACTAAGATCTGCCACAAATTGAACGCCTAATGGAAATGTGTTCTTGGACACGGAAAAAAACACTTCCAGTATAAGATGATCGTCTTGAAATCGACCATAACTTTTTAGCAGACCTTTTTCAGTGAACTTAATAGGGCAGGAAGATAGCCCTAGTGAGTTGGGAAATGAGGACCCCGCTCTACGGGTATCTCTTTCGAGATGTAGGTAAAGTCTATATTTAGATTTTATTTTTGCAAGAAAACATGGAACTGTTTTTTTTTAGTAAAATCAAGTATTTTTTCTCATTAGCATTCAGTTATAACTCTATTCAATTTATTTAAAATGGTTGGACAAATAAGTATCAAATTAATATATATGTTATTTTTTTGCCATGTAACTGAAAATTCTACAAGCCTAATTCCAATCTAGAATGTTCAGTGATACAATCGTATATCACATACGTAGGACTACTAACATATTCATGTGGGCAACAGTACGGCAAATAACTTCAAGCACACTTCTACTTACATATTTCTCCCCAAAGTTTGCCTGGTAGAAATTTTGGTAGACATGTTTTAACGATAAGAATATTATTGCTGCCGTTGCCGCGTTGTCTCTAAGTTACGCTAATCTATTCTTATTGTATACAAGAAATTATATGATAAATAAGATTAAAGGCCCAATCCATAATAAAAAGAAATATGGCGTAACTCATTGTTTTTTTTGGTACAGAATGTAGGATATACCGTATATAAACGCAAACGTATACAAACACATGTTTACCTTTTAAAATTAAAGTTTTTTGAAAGAATTGTTGCCGAATAAGTAGATTTTCATAGAAAAATTTTCAAAATTCGCCTTAATAAGTAAAGTAATGGTTAATGTTTTCATATTTGAAGCAGTATACAAGTGAAAGCCTATATAATATATACAGAACCCGAATGATATAGTTCAATGGCTTGTCCACAATTTCACATCGGGTTAAAAAATTAAGCTTTGAACACGCAAGCAACTTATATCTTACTTTAAATCCTTACTACTACATATCTCGACCAAAAAGTAATAACATGCATTGATTTATTAAAAAACGTGCAATCCGACTTAAAAAAACAAAAATCAGTTCCCTTCAAAATAAGCTCATGTGCTTGCAGGATTAAATTAAATTCATTGAATTAAAATTCATTGTGTATATATGCACAAACATGTAATAAAAGGTTTGAATTTAGGTATCTTTGCGTAGAAGCTATCATTCGACTTTTTTATTAATGATACATATCAAAATTTCAATATCTAGTCGGCCGCGATGAGTCTGAAGTCTGAACCATTGACTTTCTTATGAGAGATGTGCCGCGATGAATTTTTCAGCCATTCTTTGCGCCGCTTCAGAATTTATTCATATAAATTCTTTAGCGGTTTCCGTCGGTAGAGTTACGGTTATTGTCTGAATACGAGCATTTGCACCAGTAATTAGGTCTTCAGTTAGTTGAAATCAAAATCAGAATGATTTATATAAAAGTAATTGGTAATTCATTTATAGCAAGCATGTATACTTGATATAAATGAATGACGCAATCCGATATGTAAACAATACGATTCTAAAGTTTGAAATGAGATTTACTTCTTGTGGCAAAACAAGTCCGTAGCGTAGCTCACATGAATGATGATAGACGGAAGATAGATGGATTACGCATATTAATTACATCTCCAAAGTTTAACATAGTCTTGGCGGTAGGAAATTTGTTTTCAGAACACTTGGCGTCCGAAACTAATTACGAAAGTAATTTAAAATCCTGGATTTAAAATGTCAAGTTCATCGATGTTATCAAGTTTTCATTGATATTTCGAATGATTTTCATCAAGTGTCTTATTTTCAAAAGAAAGAGTAGAGTGTGGTACGTTTGAAATTAGGTAATGTTTCATCGTCATTAACAGCTTTAAGTACGTTGTTCAGTGTTGGCACACCTACTTAAAAAAAACAACGGAATTCACTTTTTTCTTATAGCACATTTAGTAAGCGTATTTTTTATTAGTTTTTGTCTGTTTTGGGGTACATGGTTAACCTTCTTTTTTGTACTTTGAGGATTCTGTACACTGATGCTCCTCCAATTCCCAATATATTCGCTGTTATCTTTTTAAGGTCAGTCTTGTATAAAGGTAGAGAGCACCATATTTTTCTCATCTACCGTAAATAAAGAACCTCTCTTATGTTTCTTACTCGTTTTCACTTGTTCACTTGATAAATCTCGATGTGCTGGGTGACTGTAAGTTATGGAATAATATCCCCCACAAAACAGTAACGTTATATAAAAACAACAAATCAGTGTAATAGTAACAAAACAACGATAACAACGATAATTTTAAACAATTATTAACAGAAAACAATACGCGGACACACAAACGATACACTCGAATCACAGTCCGCTTTCCTGCCCATCGTGCATTGCCCCGCTTGACAACTCCTGTACATGGCTCGTACCACAAAACTCAGTACGCGCGGCGATAAGCGACGCCTGTCAAACAGATTGCGATAATTAAGCGACGGTCGCTATTCCGAGACGTTATCATAATATTTATTAACACTCAGCGAACAGACTTTAGTTACCATTATCAACATTCAGGTTATCCTTTTTTATTACAGCCATTGTGGTTGAAATACCTGATAACTAGGTTGTTTTTCAGAATTTCCTGAACTGAATATAGCGTTTTTTCATAAAGACCCATGTTTTGTGTTCACTAGTCCTAAAAATATATCTTCTTTCTGCAAGACTAAAGCTGTATGGTCAAATGAAACGTTATTCACACCTAAAACCTTGTATCCAAATAATTCGTAAAAAAAAAAGACTTAAAAAAAAACGATTCCATAAAAGACTTATATGGTTTTCTCATAGATGTCATTGTCAGAACTGGAGCAAATTCACATGGGACCACACAGGAAGCACCAGCTGTCAAATAAGAATCATCATAAAATCTTTTTAACAAAAAATTAAACCGACGAAAAGAACTAAAAAGCAAAAAATGAATAAACCTTAAGTCTTAAGTATTGAGCTTATTTACATAAAGTAATGAAAAGTAAACAGAAACACTATTCGTTCCTACAATTTTCGAGGGTTTCTCTCAATTTTTTCAGGATCCCATCATCAGATCCTGACTTCCTTGACATGAGACCACCCTTGAGGTATACCCTATCTAACAAAAAAAGAATAATCAAAATCGGTTCATAAATAACGGAGTGAGGGCTGAACAGACATAAAAAAAAAAAAAATAATATTATACGGTCGAATTGAGAACCTCCTTTTTTTTCGTCGGTTAAAAATCGGTTCACCCAGTCGAAAGTTCTGAGGTAACAAACATAAAAAGAAAACGGTCTAATTGAGAACCTCCTCTTTTTTTGAAGTCAGTTAAATAGTGTTCACTTATGCAATGTTGGGCGTTATTATGTCAACAGCGTAGATTCTTAGTTCAGGTCAAAACGAAGAGATCCCTTTGGAATCGACAAGTGCAGACAGCCTAGATATCTACATTCTTATTTAACTGGTGGTAGGATGTTCTGTAGGTTGTACACCAATGACTAATTTTATAATAACTTTGATTGATAATTAACATTTGTTTATGCTATAAAAGTATTTTTAAAATGTTAGAATCAGGGATATTGTTATAACTGAGGTAAGTAGAAAGTTCTTGTTTAGTAGTTCTGTTGTTAAACTTTGTTGGGTGCAGCCATAACAAACTTTTAGGATTTATACCGCAGTAAATAAGTAGTTCAATAATATATCTCTGAACAAAACAGAAACGGAGTTCACGTAATCTAAACAATAGTGCAATCTAATTTAATCTAATGGACTAAACATTACATATATACATGTGCGTTAATTTTTAATTACTAGGTAATATAATAAATATAAATATATATTAAATACGAGGCTTGCGATGTTTGAAAAAGTGGGTAAAAATGATCCTACTGCTTACACCGTGATGCGCTATCATTTGTACTCAAAGTATAGTGGGACTTTTTATGTTTGTAGTTGGTATTTCGAGAGTATTAGAAAATCCTGTAAATTACACCAATATAAAATTTCATTATAGCCCGCCAGTTATAAGCGTTTTGTCGATAAGTAGACTAGGTTAAAAAAAGTGATAAACTCTTTTATCCGAGGGTAAGACGATCAGTGATTGTAGTAAAATTGTTACTACTCCGTTTTAAAATTTCTTTATTATGTTAAATTATGTTTCTAAACCTACTCAGCACTCAACAATAGACTACATACAAAGCATAACTCCTGGGTTTAAGCTCTTTTAATTTACGTGATGTTTCAAAACGTTTATGTGAATATTAGCTACTGTGTATGTTTTCATTTGAATACTAGCAATTATCAGAAAGAGAGCTTCAGACAGTAAATTTAGAAAGAGTGGCCTGTAAGTTTCCTATTAAGCCGATAGGTGTTCTCAAATGAACTTTAGCTTAGAATATCGCTCAATTAATCCCACTAATATTATAGATGTGAAAGTTTGGATGGATGGATGGATGGATGGATGTTTGTTACTCTTTCACGCCAAAACTACTTAACCGATTGCGATGAAACTTGGTATGTAGATACCTGGAGACCTGGATTAACATATAGGCTACTTTTTATCTTGATATTTTCACGGGATCGGGACTTACGCGGGTGAAACCGCGGGGCGCTGCTAGTTTTATTTATGTTTCTTGACATGTTTAAAACATCATTTTATTTTACAGTAATACACAAAAAGGTTAATTGTCTAACTTTGTTGTTGCTTAAAATAACATTTTAAAAGTAGGGGTCACTGATATTCGATAGCACTAAGATCTGCCACAAATTGAACGCCTAATGGAAATGTGTTCTTGGACACGGAAAAAAACACTTCCAGTATAAGATGATCGTCTTGAAATCGACCATAACTTTTTAGCAGACCTTTTTCAGTGAACTTAATAGGGCAGGAAGATAGCCCTAGTGAGTTGGGAAATGAGGACCCCGCTCTACGGGTATCTCTTTCGAGATGTAGGTAAAGTCTATATTTAGATTTTATTTTTGCAAGAAAACATGGAACTGTTTTTTTTTAGTAAAATCAAGTATTTTTTCTCATTAGCATTCAGTTATAACTCTATTCAATTTATTTAAAATGGTTGGACAAATAAGTATCAAATTAATATATATGTTATTTTTTTGCCATGTAACTGAAAATTCTACAAGCCTAATTCCAATCTAGAATGTTCAGTGATACAATCGTATATCACATACGTAGGACTACTAACATATTCATGTGGGCAACAGTACGGCAAATAACTTCAAGCACACTTCTACTTACATATTTCTCCCCAAAGTTTGCCTGGTAGAAATTTTGGTAGACATGTTTTAACGATAAGAATATTATTGCTGCCGTTGCCGCGTTGTCTCTAAGTTACGCTAATCTATTCTTATTGTATACAAGAAATTATATGATAAATAAGATTAAAGGCCCAATCCATAATAAAAAGAAATATGGCGTAACTCATTGTTTTTTTTGGTACAGAATGTAGGATATACCGTATATAAACGCAAACGTATACAAACACATGTTTACCTTTTAAAATTAAAGTTTTTTGAAAGAATTGTTGCCGAATAAGTAGATTTTCATAGAAAAATTTTCAAAATTCGCCTTAATAAGTAAAGTAATGGTTAATGTTTTCATATTTGAAGCAGTATACAAGTGAAAGCCTATATAATATATACAGAACCCGAATGATATAGTTCAATGGCTTGTCCACAATTTCACATCGGGTTAAAAAATTAAGCTTTGAACACGCAAGCAACTTATATCTTACTTTAAATCCTTACTACTACATATCTCGACCAAAAAGTAATAACATGCATTGATTTATTAAAAAACGTGCAATCCGACTTAAAAAAACAAAAATCAGTTCCCTTCAAAATAAGCTCATGTGCTTGCAGGATTAAATTAAATTCATTGAATTAAAATTCATTGTGTATATATGCACAAACATGTAATAAAAGGTTTGAATTTAGGTATCTTTGCGTAGAAGCTATCATTCGACTTTTTTATTAATGATACATATCAAAATTTCAATATCTAGTCGGCCGCGATGAGTCTGAAGTCTGAACCATTGACTTTCTTATGAGAGATGTGCCGCGATGAATTTTTCAGCCATTCTTTGCGCCGCTTCAGAATTTATTCATATAAATTCTTTAGCGGTTTCCGTCGGTAGAGTTACGGTTATTGTCTGAATACGAGCATTTGCACCAGTAATTAGGTCTTCAGTTAGTTGAAATCAAAATCAGAATGATTTATATAAAAGTAATTGGTAATTCATTTATAGCAAGCATGTATACTTGATATAAATGAATGACGCAATCCGATATGTAAACAATACGATTCTAAAGTTTGAAATGAGATTTACTTCTTGTGGCAAAACAAGTCCGTAGCGTAGCTCACATGAATGATGATAGACGGAAGATAGATGGATTACGCATATTAATTACATCTCCAAAGTTTAACATAGTCTTGGCGGCAGGAAATTTGTTTTCAGAACACTTGGCGTCCGAAACTAATTACGAAAGTAATTTAAAATCCTGGATTTAAAATGTCAAGTTCATCGATGTTATCAAGTTTTCATTGATATTTCGAATGATTTTCATCAAGTGTCTTATTTTCAAAAGAAAGAGTAGAGTGTGGTACGTTTGAAATTAGGTAATGTTTCATCGTCATTAACAGCTTTAAGTACGTTGTTCAGTGTTGGCACACCTACTTAAAAAAAACAACGGAATTCACTTTTTTCTTATAGCACATTTAGTAAGCGTATTTTTTATTAGTTTTTGTCTGTTTTGGGGTACATGGTTAACCTTCTTTTTTGTACTTTGAGGATTCTGTACACTGATGCTCCTCCAATTCCCAATATATTCGCTGTTATCTTTTTAAGGTCAGTCTTGTATAAAGGTAGAGAGCACCATATTTTTCTCATCTACCGTAAATAAAGAACCTCTCTTATGTTTCTTACTCGTTTTCACTTGTTCACTTGATAAATCTCGATGTGCTGGGTGACTGTAAGTTATGGAATAATATCCCCCACAAAACAGTAACGTTATATAAAAACAACAAATCAGTGTAATAGTAACAAAACAACGATAACAACGATAATTTTAAACAATTATTAACAGAAAACAATACGCGGACACACAAACGATACACTCGAATCACAGTCCGCTTTCCTGCCCATCGTGCATTGCCCCGCTTGACAACTCCTGTACATGGCTCGTACCACAAAACTCAGTACGCGCGGCGATAAGCGACGCCTGTCAAACAGATTGCGATAATTAAGCGACGGTCGCTATTCCGAGACGTTATCATAATATTTATTAACACTCAGCGAACAGACTTTAGTTACCATTATCAACATTCAGGTTATCCTTTTTTATTACAGCCATTGTGGTTGAAATACCTGATAACTAGGTTGTTTTTCAGAATTTCCTGAACTGAATATAGCGTTTTTTCATAAAGACCCATGTTTTGTGTTCACTAGTCCTAAAAATATATCTTCTTTCTGCAAGACTAAAGCTGTATGGTCAAATGAAACGTTATTCACACCTAAAACCTTGTATCCAAATAATTCGTAAAAAAAAAAGACTTAAAAAAAAACGATTCCATAAAAGACTTATATGGTTTTCTCATAGATGTCATTGTCAGAACTGGAGCAAATTCACATGGGACCACACAGGAAGCACCAGCTGTCAAATAAGAATCATCATAAAATCTTTTTAACAAAAAATTAAACCGACGAAAAGAACTAAAAAGCAAAAAATGAATAAACCTTAAGTCTTAAGTATTGAGCTTATTTACATAAAGTAATGAAAAGTAAACAGAAACACTATTCGTTCCTACAATTTTCGAGGGTTTCTCTCAATTTTTTCAGGATCCCATCATCAGATCCTGACTTCCTTGACATGAGACCACCCTTGAGGTATACCCTATCTAACAAAAAAAGAATAATCAAAATCGGTTCATAAATAACGGAGTGAGGGCTGAACAGACATAAAAAAAAAAAAAATAATATTATACGGTCGAATTGAGAACCTCCTTTTTTTTCGTCGGTTAAAAATCGGTTCACCCAGTCGAAAGTTCTGAGGTAACAAACATAAAAAGAAAACGGTCTAATTGAGAACCTCCTCTTTTTTTGAAGTCAGTTAAATAGTGTTCACTTATGCAATGTTGGGCGTTATTATGTCAACAGCGTAGATTCTTAGTTCAGGTCAAAACGAAGAGATCCCTTTGGAATCGACAAGTGCAGACAGCCTAGATATCTACATTCTTATTTAACTGGTGGTAGGATGTTCTGTAGGTTGTACACCAATGACTAATTTTATAATAACTTTGATTGATAATTAACATTTGTTTATGCTATAAAAGTATTTTTAAAATGTTAGAATCAGGGATATTGTTATAACTGAGGTAAGTAGAAAGTTCTTGTTTAGTAGTTCTGTTGTTAAACTTTGTTGGGTGCAGCCATAACAAACTTTTAGGATTTATACCGCAGTAAATAAGTAGTTCAATAATATATCTCTGAACAAAACAGAAACGGAGTTCACGTAATCTAAACAATAGTGCAATCTAATTTAATCTAATGGACTAAACATTACATATATACATGTGCGTTAATTTTTAATTACTAGGTAATATAATAAATATAAATATATATTAAATACGAGGCTTGCGATGTTTGAAAAAGTGGGTAAAAATGATCCTACTGCTTACACCGTGATGCGCTATCATTTGTACTCAAAGTATAGTGGGACTTTTTATGTTTGTAGTTGGTATTTCGAGAGTATTAGAAAATCCTGTAAATTACACCAATATAAAATTTCATTATAGCCCGCCAGTTATAAGCGTTTTGTCGATAAGTAGACTAGGTTAAAAAAAGTGATAAACTCTTTTATCCGAGGGTAAGACGATCAGTGATTGTAGTAAAATTGTTACTACTCCGTTTTAAAATTTCCAGAAATCAAAAAACACAGCATTTTATCATCGCATTTGTTTAAATTCAAAAACTGTAAAAGCTCTCATTACCTTCTTTATGGCCAATGATAATCACATACCACATTTATTGGCAAATTTATTTTATTTGCCGATTGTTAAATCTGATTTCAGCCCCTGACTTTTATGGTCATCGTAAAGAGCATCAATAAATTCCAGACAATCAATTAAATATAACGATTTTCAATTGGAGTTATACTCTCAGTTTATCCGTGATTCGCCGAAACCTTGGTCTTAGTTCAGATGTAGTTTTAGTAATTAAATAATTTTTTTGCGGAGGTGTTTTATAACGCATGCATGTAAATAGTCCGTACATATATATTTGACGGCTCGTGCTGTCTCGAATCTGAACATGGTGTTGAATATTTTGTTTATTAGCATTGCAAACTTTTTATATGATTGTACTCGTTTTATCTTTGGAGCGGCTAACTGGCCGGATGAAGTTGATAGATGTCATCTTAAAAAGCCAGTCTCTGGTAGTTGGAGGACTGTAAGTGAAACCATAAACTAAAAAACGTTTTAACAAAAAATTAAACCGACGAAAAAAACTAAAAATCTTGTTACCAAAAAATTTTACCGACGAAAAGAACTAAAAAGCAAAAAATAAATAAACTTTAAGTCTTAAATATTGAGCTTATTTATATAAACTATAAAATTTTATATAAACTAATTTTGAGTAGGCGCCAAACATTGCTTTTTAGTTCTTTTCGTCGGTTTAATTTTTTGCTAAAGGCAAATACCTGATTAAGTAATAAAAAGTAAACAGAAACACTATTCATTCCTACAATTTTCGACGGTTTCTCTCAATTTAATCAGGATCCCATTATCAGATCCTGACTTCCTTGACATACTCTATCCAACAAAAAAAGAACAATCAAAATTTGTTTATAAACAACGGAGTGAGGGCTGAACAGATATAAAAAAAAAAATATATATATATACGGTCGAATTGAGAACCTCCTTTTTTTTTCGTCGGTTAAAAATATATAGAGACCCGCAAACTCGTCGGCTCCAAATCTGTTTATTTCTTTGTAATCGTGTAATATTTAGTTGTCTAATTAAATTGTTTTTGGTTATTATATGAAACTCAGTGAAATAATCTATATTATTGCATATCGCATATTTCGTATTTCTTTACATACGCACAAAATGGCCCATGCCATCAACGAAGCAAAATAGCGAATCATTATAGTATCCCGTTTGGCACTCCGGTATAATATTTATAAATTAGTTTTAATATCCTTATTTGTTATTAACAAAATTTATTTATCCTTAACCTAATTTATTTAAATTTTAAAAAGTTAGATAATCGATAGATAAAAAGTCGAGTGTACAATAGAATCGGCACCTAAACTAAACTAAAACCTGACTTAATTTCTTCATATGAAATCAACCTAGTGTTCTTCGTAATAAGGTCTATTTGTTACTAGCATCTATTTCTCAGCGCCGCTAAATTTCAATAAAACCTGTCAACGTATACTCAACTTTATTTCCACGCAGCGAGAGTCTTCATTTATTCAAACGCTGTATAATTGCCGTATAAAAACTTGTTCAAAACGAACAAGGATGACGTGTTTTTAATCTACACCTACGAAGACGCTTACTAAAAACACAGAGCAAAAGAGATGGCATTCAACGGATAGCGGCTCTTGCTACGTGGTATTAAAGTTTATTTAAGCGTTTCAGACTTTAGTCGACAAATAAATTGCTTATTTCGATAGCGACATATGTTACCTACTTGTTTCAATTTGAAATAAGACCTTGTTTCTAAGTGTACAAGGTTTACTTCTTATATGAAGAAAATTTAGTGAATTTTAATTTAGCGAGTGAAGTAACAGAATTGGGGCCAATTAAGAAAACGTAGAAGCGTAGTTCTATATAATATTACCTACACAAAAAAAAATTTGTTCCTTTTTTAACATAACATCGTTTTAGTATTTTTTTTTTAGTAAAAAATAGCAGTATGAGGCGGTGGAAGGTTAAAATATTGTACAATGTATTTTACATCGAGTACAGTACATTAGATTATTTTCCGATCCATTACCTATATTTCATACTAGCAGCGCCTCGCGGTTTCACCTGCGTAAGTCCCGATCCCGTGGGAATGTCGGGATAAAAAGTAGCCTATGCGTTAATCCAGGTCTCCAGCTATCTACACACCAAGTTTCATCGCAATTGGTCCAGTACTTTTTGAGCCAATTCGTTACAAACATACTTACATACAAATATTTCTTCTTTATAATATTAGTATAGAAGTATAGATATTATAGATAAGGACATCTTCTTGTCTATTACAATAATATTAGTCAAAGTGGAATTAATAATGTCTACGTTCCTAGTTTCGATTATCGTTTTTGTTCCCGATTCCTTGTTGAACTAAAAATATACGATATAAACGAAGAATATAATGAACATTTAAAGTTTTATAATCGGAGGTCTTGGCGCAGTCTGGGTCGATTTACATACATAGCCGAAACACAGTATGCACATATAAAAAAATAATTAGTAAAAATAGTAAGTGGAAACGCAGAACACCAGTAAATGAATTTAGGTAAGCCCAAATTTAAACAATAATGGGTAGGTAGTATATTTTCTTAGATTCTAATTCTCAAAAGGAGGTTGTTGATGGGTTTGAATTCCACCTAATTTACTTCTGACCTGAAGCCTCTGCTATGCGTTATTTCCATACTTAAAAAATACTCTTAAAAAAATATTTTCTGAATTTCTGTATGCTATTTGAAAATTAAATCGATAACTCAGTCTTTACAAAAATCCTTAGACGTCATAACACAGACGAGTAGTTTCAAATCGAGTAGGATTGCTACCAAAATACTTAATGCTCTCTATTTCGCAAAAATGAAAAGCAATATTTTGGTATATGCTCCAAAATTGAATTTTGTTATTGAATGAATGCCAGATAATCAAATAATTTTCAGGGATTTATTTGAATTTTATTAGTGAAGCGTTAAAACGTGACCGGGTTGGCTGAATAACTTGGTGACACTCCGATTTTAGTCGATATTCACTTACCGCGACGCACACGGCAGATGAGTTTTGAAATCGCCCGGATTTTTAATGATTCGGCATCCTTCTAACATTTACTTAGGTGCTGTGGTTCTTACAGTACCCAAAGGTTTGTTATGGCCTATTTATTTAATTGCAACTCAATTTATATATTCTCAGGCACAATATATCTGAGGTTATTTAGCTACTATGAGTTTTTAGGTATAACATATAAAATCGAACTTTATCCCAATTGGTGTCAGTAGGTTGTACTTTTGAACATAGACAAACCAAATGTGGTTAGGATCAGAAAAAATATCAATTTTTAATCGAGTTTAGAAGTAGGTAAGTCCGATTATTGACGCAAATCAAGCTGTATAGAAAATAGTACTACTACTGATAATATTCGTGGAATAAGAACAGGATGGAACCATTACAGAAAAAGTTTTAAGACTAGTCAAAAATAGTGAAAAAATAAACATAGCGTCGTGTTAAATACCTTAGTCTGCAAAGTGTAAGAGATATTTGTTTTCAAACCCAGCATTTATTCGTTGTTTTTTTTTATTTTATACAAATCTCATTATCTACTCAAAATTATCAGCTTATTGTATGAGATCAGCTTTATATTTGTGTGGTAGATAGACTAGATAGTAATAAAAAGCTTCATAGTACGATGCCTTCTCCTTGATCTCTGTAATCTATTTACCATTATTAGGAAATTCCAAAGTACGAGTCCTTTTAGAAATGTTTGGAATCCGCGCATAAAGTATTATACGAGTTTCTGTATACATAGATAGTGGTAAGTTTACTAGATATTTTTTGTGAGGAACACTTACTAAGTAGCTTTTAAAAGTCAGGTAATTCACTCCCTTTCTGTCTTTGTCATTTAATTTTCATTTTTATATAGCTAATAAGGTCACCCTATAAGTTCCAAAACAAAAATGCATAAAAATCGTATAAGCTGTTTAAAAGAAAGAAAATTAGGAAAACACACTCAACGGACCTTTAGATGTAAAGATACTACAGCCAGGCAGTGGTGTTCCACTGCTGGGATGTATGCTCGATATCACCCCTGTTTTTAACCTGTACATATAAACCACATTATTCGTCGAACTGAACATTGTCGAAATGACCACCTAAATCAAGCAAAAGTTATCAATCACCAACAAATAAGGTGTTTGGAAACAAAAGGATTAAGAGTCTCAAAGTTGGTGAGTTTAAGATACGATTTTAAGACATCCTTTGTTTTTCATCGCTCTTGAGTGTACCTACATATAAGTACCTGTATCTACAAAACTGAGTGTGGAACAATAAAACTGGCATCGATAATAATTTATTATGGAGTGATTTAAGTTGTCTAGACTCCTGTATCAGAAAAATGTACCTATTATCGTTTCCACTGTTTTTGAACAGGATATACGTTATTCTTATTATCTATCGCTGCCCGTCAGTGGTATAGACTGGATGTAAAAATAGCCATTAGCGTTTATAGGGTTGCTACATATACATGTTATGGTGATTTCCAACCACTAAAGTACACATTAACTACAATAATATCGGGTTATAGTATTTTAATGATTGTTGTCTGCGCCCACAACTAACGGATACTTTTATTTTGGTACTTTTCTTATAGTAATTTTGTAACCAGCATTTTAGTAGTCGTAAGCAATGGCTGTTTTTAGAAAAAAGATACAGGAATGAGATGTCTGGATGGAATAGAATGGATCTTTTTGTTTTCTCGAATCCTGTTGAACATATACCTCCCTAAGAATTTTCAAGTTGAGTAAATGGTCAATCCATCTAGGATTTCTTAATTTGTATTTTCTTGGAGAAAACTAAAAGTGTTTTAAAGTAGTCTCACCAAATAATTGGCGAGCTCCATGTCGACGGCATTCAATTCAAGCGAGTGTCGAAGGCTTGCGCAATTTATTTATCTTATTAGGTCTAGAACTCTAGACTATCTTCATACCATCGCTTGCCTCGGTGAGGGCAGAGGAAGCTCTAGACGGATCTCTCTACCGTTAGCTCCATAGCGGAAAACATAATTTTGAAGGAGTTTTAAAGCGCATTTGGGTTTGGTAGTCCTATTTGACAACAACTTGCATAAAATAAACAAATAAATAAAGAAATGAATGATGTAATGATGTTATAACTTTTTGTTAAACAGTTCTTAACCTAAAAAAATAATGAAGAGCAAAAGAAATAATTAACTTGACACATCCCACACACGGGCGTCTGATCCCAAATTAGGCAAATCCTACTATTGTAACCAGCCTGCTGATAAACATACTTATATATTTCTAAATACAGACATATTATAGATAAATTACACCCAGACAACAACAAAAAAAAAACAAATGATCATCACACAATTATTTGTCCTGGGTGGGAATCGAACACATGACCTCCGGCTCAGCAGTCAGGATCACTAACCACTAGACGAACAGGCAAGATAGATAGATAACACTTTATTTGTACACCAGTCTTATAGTAGAATTATCATACATACATTTGTCTTACAGATAATGTACAAAGGGCGGCCTTATTGTGAAATGCAATATCTTCCAGGCAACCTTAGGATGGATCAATGTGTTTCGGAGAGACAGTTGTAGTTGGAGGTGCATTTCAATTTTTTTATGAAAAACTATAATTACTATAACTAAATCAATATGAAAATATCCTGTATATTTAGTCTACTTATGCATACTAATATAAAACATACATAAACATATAATATATACTTAAGTCTATCATATAACAATCATACATATATACATGTTTTAATTCATATTAGGAAATAATTAAACTAATGTGATAAATAATATTCATGAACCATTTTCTTAAAAATTGTTATTGATTGCGCTTGCCTAATGGTGACTGGCAACGCATTTCACAAACGTAGAGCCTCAACAGTAAAGGATTGGACATTTTGTGGAATGTGGCTTTATGTAAACTACATAATACATGCGTTCCATACTTAGTTTAACAGGAGAATCCATAATAAATTTATGTAGGTTCACTGTCCTTCAATAAAACCTCTAAGATTTTAAACTACTTGTTTTAATTTCCGTAATTGATATTTCTGTACCTTCAGTTAAAAGTGGTTTAACTCTAAAATCATAGTTTTGAGAAAATCGAGTTGAAGTTTAAAAATCCCCTCTCTTTTTCTACTACACTTAAGAAAACACTGATTACTGTCATTGTTAGAAAATAACTCTTAAAATATTTCGCTATATCTAATAATTTCCATTCATATCACTTAACACAATGATTATTTTTTGTGTAAAACAAAGTAGAATGATTTTTACCATTTTACACATTGTTTATTAGTTTGGTGTCGAGTAATTTAAGATTTGTGTATTAGCTGTGTCACGCTTTTTAGATGCAACTGTACCGCTTTTCACGAGATTATTTTATTTTGGTCTTATGTGTTTATTGATACAAATTAAATAATATCAAGTGTCATCATCTGCCTACCCTTGTCCCAATTTTATTTGGGGTCGGTGCAATATGTTTTATTCTTCCATTCTACTCTATCGTTCGTCATTTCACTTCGATATCTTCTATCACACAGTTCATCCATCTTTTCTTTGGTCGTCCTCTTCTCTTGTACCCGTCAACATCCAAACATAAAACTCTTTTCACAACATTTTGCTCATCCCTCTGCATCACATGTCCATATCACGATAACCCATTGCTCCTCAGCTTTTCCTCCATTGGTGCTACTTTCAGGCTTCTTGTAGTATATTCATTTCTCACCTTGTCTATCCTAGTCACACCACACATCCATCTCAACATTCGCATTTCGGCTACGTGCAGGCATGTCTCATCCGATCTCTTTGTAGGCCAACTTTCAGAACCGTACAGGACGGCAGGTCTGATGATAGTTTTATATACTTGTCCCTTCAACTTAACAGGAAAGTTTGGATTACAAATTGTTCCTGATACCTGCCGCCACTTCAGCCACCCTGTATTGATTCGATGCTGTACAGTGCGGTCTATTTCGCCATCGCTTTGAAGAAGAGAACCAAGGTATTTGAAGTCGGAGCACACGGGGATCGCTGTTCCATCCAAGGAAATGGTTTCAGGACTGGAGACACCGCTGGAAACGCAGAACATGTATTAAGTTTTGGTTCTGCTGATTTTCAAGCCAACATTCTCCAGTCTGTGTTGCCATTTTTCCAGTCTGCTCTGGACCTCGCACCCGTCTTCTCCGACCAACACAATGTCGTCTGCAAATAGACCAAGGTGCCTCCTCCTGTATATCCCATTGGCGTTTGATGGTGTAAGAAGTGATTAATTGGGTTGTAATAATACACATTAAAGAAATGTTAAATATTAGTTTAGTTCACTTTGTTATGAATACAAATGTATCATATTACACATTGGTTGCCGTAAAAAAAGCTGACTTGTATTATTACTAGAGATCGGATAATCGGATGCATATTTACCTAAAGTTATTTTTTGGATAACAAATTATGGAAGCGGCTTCTAAGTATATTTTTAGTTACGAATGCAGTTGTATTGTCGCGTCGCTACTTGCGCACAAGCAAGTATGATTTGCCGTCTCACTCGCACTCTCACAAAATACTTACATTTCCTGGGGTTTAATAGGCCCGATTTGACACTTGTTACAACGTGATAAGGTTGTTTTTGCTTCGTCAAAAATCACTGACAATAAAAGTAGGGAAAAGCAACCATTATACGTTGTAACAGAGCAAGTGTCATTTGTGTCAAACTGGGGTTTATTACATCTCACGGAGTATAGGTACACTTAAATTTGAATTTCCTGGAATCGCGGGATTCTTTCGATAAAAAAGTGCTTTCCATAACAGCCAACATCTTAACTTTAGGTAAATATGCCTCCGAATATCCGATTTCTAATTATTACACACGAAAATTAACTCTCTCATTTTAAAATGTAGAAACATGAGAATTGGATTGAAAAAAATATTTATTTTTTACTGATGTTTACATTGGAAAAATATCAAAATCGATACAACTAGAGTTGTATCACCTTTCACAGGAGGTACAGATATTATAAAATATTGTAAAAAAAAAGTGTGATAGAATTAAAAGTTATATCGAATCCTCACTACACGATTACAGGCATTAACACTATTATTACTCATCATTACCTTTTTGACATCTAGGAAGGATGTTTTCAATTTTAAATTGAAATGCTACTAATTTTAATTTTACTCTGTAAAAAGTTACCTACGTATGAATTGTCAAACATAACTTTCATCATCATAAATAACACAAAAAAAAAATACTTAGATATGAAACCCGGCCTTTTGTAGGTTAAAATAAGTTTTATGAGTATTTCTTGTACTCTCTAGTAGCTAATATATAGTAAGGGTTCTGTGACTGAGAATAGTAAAACTTAAACATAAAGACGCAATGTACGGATTTCTTTAAACCCATTTGAATTTGGAATAGTTATTGGAGGTTAATTGAATTTCGAACTGCTCTCGTCGTTATTGGTATTTTATGACGAATAATAAAGAGAACCTACTAAAAATGTCAGTATTTATGCTCTTGGAAAAATAAAACTACTTTTTCAGTGAAGTAACAATTCTTGAGAGTTAATTGAATTTGAGTACGAATTCTTGTATGAGCGTTTTCTACTAGCTACAATGAATGAGGAGATTACAACCAAAAGAATACAATCTTTTTTTGGTTTTTGCTGATGACCTGTATGTAGGTACGACTAACTACCAACAAATATTTATTGGAATCCCACTTTTAGCATTTGAGTGACGATATCAGTGTAATTCCTCCTATAGGTAGATATGGATAAATATTCGTCACTCGTACGTACCCACGTAATTAAATTTAACAACTTTTTTGAAACGAAATTCCTTATCGCATGCTCAGACAGTTCAGACGCGCGGCGGATCGGGGCTAGACGGAAAAAAGTGTTAGCGCAAGACCGCGAGTTGATTTATTTTTTACGCCATCTGTGGATTCTGCACGATACTACTTTAATTTGGTGTTGGTTGTATACTAATTGTCCATATTAGTTCCGGCAACTTTTACAGATGTGGCAAATTTTAATTTCGAGAGTTTTTACATTTACCATATTTTGATACAATTTATTCAAACCATATATAGCGAAAGGAACTTCGTCCCAACCGGGTGTCCCAAACACACACCTCACGCATTTTTTCTTTTTAATGACTGGTACTGGTAGGACAAATGACTTTGGTTGAAAACCTTTTTAATTATTTGTATAGTAACGTAAGTGGAATACAATTATCATCATTTTCTCCTACCATAAAATGTAAATACTTATTCTAAAAACTTCGTCACATTGTATGTCTTACTTGTGTTATTAGCAAGGCTCAAAACAATTCAAAGTGACCCTTTTATCGTCACAATAAACAATTTATATTCCATCAACACGTTACACTACATAATAACAATGGATATCAGCAGGAATGTCTCCAAATTATAGTCAAACAACGCCATTGTGTTCCCGATTCGTATTCGAGGCGCGTGCGCACGATGTGTTAAAATATTTTGGTAGAAAGTCTCTGGTGTTCTTAGTGTTCCATTCACAGAGTAAAGACGCATTCACTGTGGAGTGCCTTTAATTTCAAAATAAAAGGAAAGAAAGATAATAAATTTATTTTGTATTCACACAAAGGCAAACCACAAATAACAAATATTGAAAAGCTAACAAGTATAAATACAAACACCTCTGTATGAATAAAAAAATCGTTAACTCAGCATTGTGGTCGTACCTATTTCGTAAGACGGCTATAGTGAAATTCACGGACAGCGATCAGCCATCAATATAACGAACACAGTGAAACATTGAAAAAACGGTGTAAAACTGGGATTGACTCAATATAATAGGTTATATGCTTAAAAGGTTTTGAATATATATAAGAAATATAACCAAGACAGGCCATAATTATTGATACTCAAAAAAACATAAAAAAAGTTATTTTTTACTAAGTGTCAATATCATCTAAGGTGTCAATCTTTTCAAATTTGAAGTCTGTTTTAAGCATGTAGACTATAATCAAATTAATGAAATAAATTATGTTGCGTTGTAAATGTGTACTTTAAACTGCCTTTTATATACAATTATAATAGTAATTTCAATCAGACTTAGTTATCTGTTTATCTCTTGTTACATATCTTATATGTTGAACTTGAATTATTATAATGTTACGTCATCGCCACTGCGTCAAATAAATTAACCGCCATCTAGAATGGTAAAGCTGAACTACTTCAAAGTACAGATATAAGTATTAATCAGGGGTCTGCGGAGTCGCCTGGCCTAGTCCGATGGTCCTCCCCCGGTGCTTTACCACTCTTAAAGGAAAAAAACCATACACGAGTTTTTAAACAATTCCACAAGCTTTATTACACACTTTTAATGAAACATTCATAATTTTGCTCGCCAGACTTAAATGATTTTTAATCTCTAGTTTAACATAAATAATAATTTGAGAGACACCTTTAGGGAAAGAGCTTAGGGCGTGTTTCAAATTATAGCTGTAATGGTTTTAGAAGTGTTAATTTGGTAGTTAAATCAAGCGGTGTGTTA
The DNA here is from genome assembly GCA_949752705.1 of Callimorpha dominula. Lineage (NCBI taxonomy): Eukaryota > Metazoa > Arthropoda > Insecta > Lepidoptera > Erebidae > Callimorpha > Callimorpha dominula. The sequence continues at coordinate 12,782,431 of OX457007.1, forward strand.
CTTATTCCATTCGCGTTCGAGGGTCTCGAAAATGTACTACATGATTCGGATGACGTCAATTTTCAATGTTTTGTGTACTTAAAATCTATAGGATTTTAAGATTTTTCCGAACCTGATTTTATTAGGATATTATAAAATAGTGTTGTATATTAGGAACCACTTTCATTAAATTCTAGGTCCTTTAGATACAACTAATTATAATTTTATACAGCAAAAACTTTATCTTGCCATCAACTGAGTCCTGGAATATAATTTTATATAATTTACCGGAAATGCATGAAAGTCATGAAACCTAGGAATTGTATACAATTCCGAGTCAATTCAGGAAATGTGTAAAATAATTTGTCAACGATTCTTAGAAAGTTTAAGTATTACCTAGCACATTTTTGTGAGTGCTGTTTAGGGTGTACACATTGCCTAGGAATTCTATATAATGACGGATTACATACATTTCTGATAACATTCTTAATATATATTTAAACAATCTCCCAACATCAATGTTGTCAAAGTGATGGAGGGACATAACAACCGTTCCTCCACATTTCTATTTTTCTTTTGAGACGTAGCATCGTACTGGGCCTAGAGTCGATCACAGTTTTGGCCAATTCTGTGGCTTTTAGCAAAATGCCCAGTAGAGAAACTGCCAGGTGGGTGAGGATCGGCGTCACTGTATTGGATCGGAGTCGACCTGCATCCCAACATCCGCAACAGATAAAATTAGGGTCCCTTTGCCAACTTCAGAGAGACCATTTTTTTTGTATTATTTCTTATGTAACAAACTACTTGAACTAACTAAGGCTAAAGCTAACTACTGTTAGCGGTAAGGTCTGCCCGTTACCCATTTATCAGATAAGAGAAGCTTAGTATATCTTACATGTTATTCATAGACACAGATGAATTTAATGTAGAATAATGAAGCCTAAGTTACAAGAATAATAGCAGTATCTTTGTTCCATGAGACGTTTGGCTGACATCCAAGTCGTGGTTTTGCAATAAAGACAACATTTAATATGTCTAATAGATAGTTATATCGTTATATAGTTATATAATTTAGAAACAATGTTAAAACTTTAATATTGAGCCGTTGTCTGTACAATAAAACTCCCTAAGCTTTAAGTTTAGAGATTGTACGTTCTTGTTAATCAATCTGTGTGCTAAAATATAAACTTATTAAAATATTAATCCATCAAAATATATCGTAATTTCGTTGGAAGGTGATTGATGTATTTTATTTAAAACTACCTTGATGATTGAATGTAGATTCTAGTAAACCTCCTAACCTAAAAAAATTGTCAATTCCTGTCCTGTCTCGTTGTCAAGAATGAGTTATTCCAGAACAGATTCTTCTTCCAGAGTGGTGAAAATTTTATCTCTCTGCTGTAAGTACCTATCTATATTCATTCAGTCTAATCAGGCAGATATGTTCAGACACAGATAGCAGCGTTGGTGACCAGGTTGGTCAGTATCTCTGACTGACAAGTGTGAGATTGGATTTTTTTTTCGATATATCTCGTAGTTGCTTTCCTATTGCATTTTAAAATTTAAACTCTAATCTAACTCATTGCACAAGACAATTTATTGATCACCTACCAGTTACACAAGATGCAATAACAGTAATGTTAGCGTTTTGCTAACAATACACTAGTCTTTTATTTCCACAATTCTCTACCATTGTTTTGTTATAAAGTCGATTGAAACAACTTCTCACGTTCCAGTGAAAACTATTGTTTGAAACACATCCAGCGTCTTACTGATATTCTGATATGACATTGATATATTTAACGCAAGTGCTGTATATATTATTAGTTTATTAGTAACATCTATTAATCTATGCAGTAACTTCTATTATTTTGTGTAACGTGATATAAAAACGTTGAACATAACTTACAAAAGCGGATAATTTAGCTGGAATACTACTTAGTGCTTAACATGTGACCCATATCAATAGTCATTTTCTAATCCATGACCCGTGCAACTTTGTCTGCATTTCTAAATTTTCCCCGTTTTTGCAACATTTTTCATTGATGCTCCGGTCCTATTATATAGCCTTCCTCGATAAATTTTAAGGATTTTTTTATTTTGCAATTTTGAATTAAAATAAATTTTAATATGGTTGAGCTGTACGATGGCTGGCACGAGCGTCATGCTCGTGAACAAGTGCCACTGGTCGGGGTTGGCCATCTATGGTCTGTTATAAGTAATATATATTATAAGTAATATATACATTGTCTTCACATTTAATTTGCGCTTGTTGAACACGAGTATCCTTGTAGTTTCTTGCCTGTTCTTCTCCATAGGATCTATGTATTGGAACAGGCAATTGGCTTCACGACCTACTTATACTGATTGACTCCTACTCCTGACAATTCAAAAATACCTACAATTCATTAATAGAAATAAATGATTTTGATTTCGAAAAAGGGGAGTTATTTTTGTACGTACTATCAAATTATACGTATTATTGGTGAGCTGAACTCACTGTTTGATGCGTGATTGGGTAGAAAGCTACGCAAAAGAAACGCAAGTTTAAAGACTTCACATACAATCTTGAGAACTAGTTTATAAACTCTCTATCATGCCTTTTTCTAAAAATGTTCTTAATTAATTTCCAGTTTATCATACTAGTTTCACTTTGATATGAAATATGCAAATTTTGCACGACAAATGTTTGGTTGTGGCAGCGTTGTGGTAATAGCGAAATGTGTAGGTGAAGTAGGTGTCTCGCAAATCTGACACAAAATTTACAGTAACCAAAGTGTATAATGTTCGGAAGTAGGTCATGTGAACTTCAAGGTAGACATGAAACGTAATGGAAACTGTTGAATTTTCCAGTGTTGCTTTCCAGCGCAACCTAAATTAGAATTAAGCTATTATTTTACACATATACACTGAATTATTTGACTTGATTTTCGCTTGATTGAAGTTCCTAATTCCCTAATTAGTGCTTACAGAAGGCCGAGGTTGGTGCTAAGTAGGGTCGCAATAGCTTGATGACGAATCGCTTATTTTTGATATTACGTAGATTGGAAATTAATAAGGAACACCTTTATTATCACAAGTATCCTCCACAATTTCAAATGATATTGTAATTTCTAATGGTTCCTTAGTTTTCAAATATATCGCTATTGGCTTTCGCGTGTTATTAATCGCTATTGTAAATCTATAAGAGCGAGTACATATATTTACCTTTTCTCTTAATAAAACAATTTCGCACCAGGTAAATATATTTGTGTCGCTAGTGGCTTTAGAACACACAACTAACGAACACAAAGTCTGGATCAGGTTGTAACGTATGTACATAAGTCTGGTAGCATAAGTGACATCACTTATGCTACCAGATATCTTCTCCCACTTATGAGCACTGAAATCAGAATATCAGGTAAGCAAATGAGTAATATTTACTTTTCGAACGTCTACAATAACATTCAACTAATATATCAATGTCAAGCCGCACATGCCTTGGTATTGGGAAAATGAAAAATACACTTTGCATCAGAAAGTGAAATCGTGACATTACATAATAATATATTGTAGTGCTCGGTTCTTTGTTCATTTACTTATTATGTTATTGTTCTGTGGGAATGCCATGACAGTGATAAATTGATTGTTTTTTTAACATGTAATTTTCAGTTCTTCAGAAAATATCTAATCATAACATAATCAGTTACTGCGTAAGCATAAAATGTACATGTCAAAAAGTTATTTTGAATGAAATTCTATTACTCGCAATATACCTACATACATTTATATCTTATTTTAAGATAAAGAAATTCTGAATAATATATTATTCTAAATTATTTAATTACCTGATACGTGAATGTGTCAAATTATCTTATTACTCTAAACGAGCAATTCTAGCATGGATGTTTTTATTTATGTATGTATTTATATTTCGGATATCTTATAAACGGCTCTGACGATTTTGATGAAATGTTTTATGCAGATACAGTTTTGCATTTTAAGTTCAATTGCATTGTTGTATTTCTTGTAAAAATGAAATTTACAAAAAAATTACGATTTTACAAAAGGTACTTATTATTATTCTAAAAACGACCGTCTGTATGTTGGGCCACGCACAATGTAGTGTTCCGTAGTTGACTGACACAGTATGCGGACTTAAAAGGGGGCTTTTCTAATACTATGCATATGAGTTCACGGTTTAACGGCTCGTAACGTCTAGACGTACGTTGCCGACGGCAATGCGTTATTCGAAATTAACGTAAACATTGTTAATTAAGAAATTATTATTATGAAGGGAGTCATCATTTTATATATTTTCAATACAAATTCAGTAATATTATATTTACTACTAGTTTTACACATATAACAGCTCAGTAATATCGTCAATGGACTTTTTACGACAATTCATTTTTTATTTATTTATTTTATTTATTTACACTTTATGCACACCTGGTACATAGGCGGACATTCTCTACCAGTCAACCATTGGGTGATGCAGAAAAAACAATTTTTATTCTTAGTCTTCTTAGTTAGTATTCTGCAATATATAAATTGGTGTTAATTTTCCTTTAAACTTCGTTATGTATACTACTGAATACCGATACGTGAATTTTTTACATATTCAAAACCAACCATTAAGCTGACAGGGGGGACACACTTGACTCTAACAAAAAACAGCTTCAAAGCTTAACATTTCGCAAACAGATTCCTGAATTGAAAAGTGTTTTTTACACACCCGCAATATTTTTGAACGACCTATCAACGATTCCTCACACCATGGGATAGACGATTAAAAAAAACATTCTCTCTTTACGTTTAGGGGAGGTACACCAAATTTTATTTTTTTAAATTTTGTTTTATATCTTTGTCGGCGTAATAAATATATCTACCCATGCCAAATGACAGCTTTCTAATACTAAGAGCCTCTGAGCTCATACGCAGACAGACGGACGGACGGACATGGCGAAACTATAATTGTTGACTATGGAACCCTGAAATAGAATATTGTTCGATTTTGAGTGAAGAATGTGATCTGAAACATTACCTTAACTTGATTGGGTCAAAAGACAGTCAACGTTGAACATTATTCATGTATAGTGAGAGTTATTTATTTAAAGTCTTGTTATTAAAAAAGGCCATTAAAAGTATTGTTCTGAAATCTGATTTAAAATCTGTGCAATCTATGCCAAGCTCGTGGCAAGATGATCGCTTACTGTCCCACTGTCGCTGTGTTGGCTGATTAAATTCGTTTTGCCTGGTCGCTGCACATAATAATATAATGACTTAGTGATCTCCCCTAAGGACAATGCTTCAATTTTATTCTTCTATCCTCAATATTCTTGAGGTGACTTTTGCAATGATTGGTATCGATCTAAAGGAAGAAGAGGCTTACTTAAAAAATAGATATGCGGGTGAATCGACGCGACGTCGGCTTGTATACCGCCCGCAGTTAGTGATCAGGCCACCCCGGATTAAAGCGCGTGTTTTTTCAATTTATTTTGATATTGTAGAAATATTGTTCAAAATTTTATTTAATGTTCATGTCACCTGCTATGTAGTGTACAGTGTAGGTTACAATGAGTGTTGGCCTGTATCCTACTGAGAGCGTGGCAAATATTTGACCGTTTTTAACACAGTTTGTATGAACCCCATATCAAAGTTCGATCTATCTCAAAACCAGGAAGTTTTGTCGACTGTGTTCTACAAGTAAGGATAGTGTAACTCCTCTGATATTTTCCGCAGTCATCTAATTGGAGGTCGTTATCCACGACTTTGAGATCTATTCCATTAAAAATAAATAATCTAAAAGAGAAAAAGAGGTAGGTTTCAAGTTACGACTTTGAGAGGTAACCAAATGGCTCTATACATATATTTTAAAATCATATTAAGTCGTCCGAGCTTCGCTCAATTTGTTTCGCTTTTTCTATAGGAATTCAACTTTTCGAACATTCTTTATTGTAAACCAAAATTTTAGACAGCCATGGTCATCATCATTTCAGCCACTGCGTGACATAGACCTCCCTTAATGACTTCCAAGAAGTCCGGTTGGAAGTGGCCTGCGTCCACCGACGGCCTGCGATCTTTACTAGGTCGTCTGCCCACCTTTTTAGTGGACTAACGTACAGCGGAGGACGTCCACGTTCTACGCTGTGCTTTCCGATCCGTGGTCCCCTCTATTCTACGTGCTATGTTCCTATTTTAGACAGTAATAAGAAACAATTGATAATAGGCGGTAAGTACAATGTGCGGTCTTATCGCTAAATGCGATGTTTTCCAGGCAGCGTTTATTTGGAATCAATAGGAAAATAAGCATACACAATAACAGAAGATAATAACGTTCTTAAATTTGAAAGTATAACATATCAAAATTCATCGATACATTATAAAGAGAAACGATATATTTATGTGTAGTCGTTAAAGTTTTAAACAAATAAAGCGATATAACATAAAAATATATAAAGTTAAAAAGCGTTGGAAATCGCGGTCATAGCTCATTTTATATTCATAGCATAGAGCTTGTAATAGGGACACGGCTTGGCTACTACAAGCCGTGTCCCTACTTCAAGCTACAACACGGATAAACATACATAGATACATTTTTTTATATATATATAGGTATATATTATACATAGAAACACCCAGACCAATGCAAATATTTGCACTGAGCGGGAATTGAACACGGAATGGCTGTCGGATGCAAGTCGTCTATTTTTTTCACTCAAGTAAAAGTTATTTAGATGATACTTTAAAGTAAAGTATATATAGGACAGTTTGTTTGGTTGTCTTTAATGGCTAGGAGGGAAATAAGATTCTTAAGGGAACATGATTACATAATTATCGTATCTAAACAAACAAACATGTATTACCTATTTATGCGTTATTTCTGTGCGAAATATTCCCAACATGTAACTTAGTTTATTGAATCAAAACGAATATGTCAGAAACAGTTCCCGCTATTTGTAGCATACGTTTAGTTATACAACCGTCGCTGACGTACCTACGTTAATATTGTGTTACTTTGGCCGTAATTAATTTGAATTTAGAACCAGGCTATGTCGACGAAAATTAATATTTTATTTATGTTCAAATTTCGGTATGGTTTAATTAAAGCTTGCGTAATGTTATTCTTAATTCTAATGGGGATAGCCCGAGTGCTCACTAATGAATATTAACATCAATAAAATAATAATTGAAATTTAGTTTAAAATTGTTGTCTTTAGTTTCATCAATGACGCTGTTAAATCGCAGATTTTGAAGTTTAATATGAATATACCTATAAAATAAAGAAATAAAAAATTACTCCCGTTCGTGCAGAGGTAGGTAGCGCTGTGTTCACAACGCTCACTTTCATATACATCATATACTTGAGAACAAAAAAACTCAACAATCCATATTCAAAGACCATTTGCCTGCTTGTAGTTCGTCACCATAATATATTGCCGAGTGGGAGAGCTATGCTTCGGTACGTATGGACCATCTCGACCGGAGTCATACGACGACCTCACAGAAAACCGGTGTGAAGCAATTATTGTGTTGTTTGGCCGAGTGAGTCACCGGAGGCCCTATCCCCCTTTACCCTCTCCTTCCCCTTCTCCCACCTTAAGTGACTCTTAAGTTGCAGGTGTCCATAGGCGGCGGTAGTCACCTACCATCAGATGACCCGTTTGCTCATTTGACCCGTTTGCTCATTTGCCCCTATCCCATAAAAAACCTAAAGTATCTCAACCAAGTTCTGACAAGATCTATGTTATATTCTAGCCATATTTACTGCACCATACAACTTGGTGCTGTTACAAAGTAGATATCCACATTACCCCATAAGATTGTAATTTTTGCCAGTTTTCAGTATAGAAATTCTTAGGCAAAGAAGATAACTAAATTTCTTTTAGCTTTATTTTGAATTATTTAAAAAAAGAATTTAATAGCAACAAAGAAAACAATCGAAGACTTGATGTTTGTACGTTAAAAGAGGGAATTGCTAGTCAGCTCGTATGAAGTTATAAAGGGCTTGTAGGTATAACTTGTAAAAGGTCTCATTGCCCCAATATAAGTTTATTGCAAACTACCAGAGTTTAATTTGAAATCTCCCGTGAACACACCACTTTCTTGAAAGAAATCCTCTTAAACTAAGCGATTATAAGTACAAAGACAAGTGCTACTACCACATATTACCGTTCGACAACTTGTATACTTACTTATAGTTAATCTTTATCATTGTCGTTTATTTTACACTAGCGGCCCGCTCCGGCTTTGCACGGGTATAAAATATATTATAGCCTATGTCATTCACTGAAAAAATGATTAAAATCGATCCAGTAGTTATGTAATTATTTCCGACATCACATTAGAAACCTCAAAAATAACAGTATTTCTCCACTATTTAATGGATGTTATTATACATATAAACCTTCCTCTTCAATCACTCTATCTATTGAAAAAAACCGCATCAAAATCCGTTGCGTAGTTTTAAAGATTTAAACATACATAGGGATATAGGGACAGAGAAAGCGACTTTGTTTTATACTATGTAGTGATGGGTAACTTATTACAAAACTCGCAAATCTTAAGATAGCTGATTATTACGTCGTTGGTATCGGCTGTCATTACCATCCGTGACTGTCATTGTACAGCAGAACAACAGAACATAGGTGTGAGTTCTTAAGTGTTTACTTGCGTTAATGTTAACCAAGATTTGGAATTATCCCGTTTCAATTAAGCGTCCATGTTATTCCTGTACTTCTATATAAATCAACATTAACTCGAGTGAATACACATACAAATGTATTTTGACACGGTCTAGATCTAGTATACTAAGTTTATGGTCTAGATATACTATATTATGTAACCTGGTCTTACAAAACAAATTAAATAAAACTCTAACATAAAAATATATTTAATATTGTATCAGCAGTCACTGTTATTATTATATATAACACGTTCATAGTTCAATGACAATTTACTCGCTCGGCCCCTCTGTGTCATTTTTAGGGTTCCGTCCCTCAAAAATAAAAAAAGGTATTCTTATATATAGGATCACTTTGTTGTCCGTCTGTTTGCTGTCAAGGCCCTTTTTCTCAGGAACTTGTGGCCGCATCAAGTTGAAATTAATACCAAATACTTATGTCATTTATAAGTCAACGCAATCGAAAGATACGGCTTTTAAGATCGGCTATAACAAATTTGAACATTTTGCAGATAAATCAAAACCTATAGGGTACTTCCCATTGACCTAGAATCAATTTGGTAAGAAGCAAGGTCTGGCAGCACAAGTATAGGAAAAAATCCGAAAGTCGTTATTTTTTGTTATATCAGATAAAAAAATAGTTTTTTGTGATTACAAAATTATACTTTGCGGTTGGAAAGTTGAATTTGTCGCACATCGATGTATGGGAGAGTATTTTTAGAACCGCAAAGTTTCGGAAAAGAGGGGATTTTTTCTTCCAGAATTGACTTCCGAGATGGACGTATATTTGTTTGCTTACGGAACCCTCGGTGTGCTAATCAGACTCGCTCTTGTCCGGTTTTTCGTTTATAGGTTTCATCGGATTGTTGGGGCCATGCTCCGAATCCTGAGATACCTTCTGCCTGCCTGCCTATACCTTCTGCTTATCAAAGGGTGCACTAATAGGAAGGCCAATCCTGAGTCACTAACACCTTTTCATCTGAAAGTAGTAATGCTTCCCGCAAGAAAAATAAGAGCCTCTTGCGTTTTTAGAGGTGTACCACAAGAAATTTTTCTTGCCAGACACACCTGGATCCAGTACTTTTACTATTAAACGCCCTGGTATGTTACTACTCCATAAGTTCGTAGATTAAAGAAATAGTGCCGGCCTAGGTTTGGTAACGTCTAATTTTATATTTAAATTTCGAAAGATTCGAGAATAATTCTACTCAAACTTTCAGTAACAAGAATATTACAAAGACACGGTAGCTACCTTGCGGTTATGTTATTTAGAGCATGTTTAATTATTTCTACACATAATAAATTATATTATAATAAAGCGAATGGTCTGAATTTGACTATTATTGTTGCAGAGTTCTTGATCGATACGGTCTATTTAATATTTAGACGCCATCATTAAACACAAGCCGATGCAAGCAGATATGCGGAAAATGATTTCCAACTTCGGACTTATGTTGACTGAATCTGTAATCATGTTTTTCTTGCATGCATGCAATCATAAGTTTTAAGAAGAAGAAGATGTACATATTTACAAAATTATTCTCTTACCACAGGACATAGCGATCTGTTCCATTGTCTCCAGAGTAGTTAAGCCATTTTTAAGAAAAGGAATATTTCAAGAAAAATTATTAAGTGCATTGTATATGAGTGTATACTTCTAGTTAATGCTATGAACTGAAGCCAAAAGCACTGTTAAGCTGATATTGGTAATTTTGGCTGAAAAAAAAACGTTGAAGCCACTTGTAGCCTGGCTAGGTCATTTATATTTAAAGTTTTGACCATTGTACATTATTCTTCTAAATACCTCTAGTCAGCTAAATATGTCTTGTCCCGGTGAGTACTTCAAGCGACATCCAGCTACAGATGCCGCATCCAGGTACAGATGCCGATATAAGGTCCTTATTGTACTTACTAGAATTTCGATTTGTGTCCTTTTTTATGCGATAACGAGCAAACGAGCAGATCGGTCACTTGATGGTAAGTGACTACAGCCGCCAACCTACAACTCAAGAGTCACCAGTGCGTTGCAGGCCTTAAGGTGGGAGTAGGGGAAAGGTGGAAGAGGGGAGGGCAGGGGAGGGGAGAGGAAAGGGTTATGGCCCCCGGTAGCCTCACTCACTCGGCGAAAAGCAATGCAAGAATTGCTTTACTGCCGGTTTTTTTGCGAAGCCGTGGTATCACTCCGGTCGAGCCGGCCAATACGTGCCAAAGCATGGCTTTCCCACGATAAAATATAAGTTACACGCATCTCTGGTGTCGCAAACGTGCACTGGTCACGTAATCGCACGATAATTTATGATCACGAGCGATACGCTTGTTTGCCATCTCAGTAGTCAGCGCTATATAAATCCCGTGGAAGTTCAATTTGTGCATTCATATAAAGACAATTCAATTCAAATTGTTGAATAACCCAAGAGCATTTTAACTGATTCTTCATAATAATGATGTGTATAGTTATAATTGGATTACAGGTCTGAACAATGTGTATTGTTAAATAGGTTTGTGTATGTGTTGGTCTGTAATCTCTTAGTGTACCTATGTAAAAAAATATCATAAAAATAATATTAATATTTTGACTGAGTCAGCAACATGCGAGTGATAGATACTACTTGCCGTTGCAAGCTTTTATAGTCAACGGTGACGTGTGATCACGTGTATGTATTATTAAACTGTTTACTTCGTCATAGAAAACATGTGAAAAGAATTAAAAAGCACATTCATTAGCTAAAGCATATTTATCTTTTCATAAACATTCGCTAGCCCATTTCGTTTCATCCGTATTTAAATTATGTAGATACTTCGTCCCACTTCCTGTATAGAGACGTGTCGAGAATGCCGGCTACTCATTGAAAACTCTCCAAACAGCATACATTTTGTTTAAGTATATTTTTTGATGTGAACATTTCGGATTCTCATACAATACCATGCAGGTGAAAGAACGTTATAAATGAAAAGATTTCTTGTGGATGTGCCCCTTTAATCTACCACCCAGTTAATGTTACTCATTTTCCATTTAGATGCTTTTTATGAAAGTATAAACAGCATCATAACGATATTCTTAAACATACACCATTCCTAAATACTACAGGATAGGCCTATAGTTCAGTGAACTGAATACTGCTGGTGATGAAGGTTTTTTAAGTAACATTGAATGAACTGCTTTTTGTGCAAGTATCCAAAGGCGGTTTCATCAATATGTCAGGTTTTCAGGTGTCTTATCTTTGCTAGTGTTGTTATGCAATTGTAAAATCTAAATTTAATTATAAAACATATTCATATAAAGACAGTAGTTTCCGTAAGACAATATTTTTTGTAGTCCCTCAGCTTACACAGTAGTTCAGTATCACTGATAGAATCTTGACGAGGGGACAGACATAAACAAGCAGTATCGATTCACTGAGTGAAAATCACCTTTTCACAAAAAAACTGAGCTTGCAGCCAATTTACAAACACATTGTAACCAACTTGGACCGATTGGGACAAACATATTGAGGAGCTAGAATAAATAAAGAACCTAATTTATCTCGGGATGATGAAAACCTCTATCTACTCTGTTTGAAGTACTGAGTGCTAACTTCAGAAATCAAACATGAAGGGACTTCACGAATTCTATTAACAGACTCGAGTTATATATGAGATAAAAATTAGTTCATGTTAGTTTCACATTTATTTCTCATTTCTATAAAATTATTTTATTCGATCGAACAGATCGATTATATAGACGAAAAGAATACTAAGGATAAACTTATCTTAATTCATCACTTTAATAAGACGAAAGGAATTATGTTTTAGATGTAATATTTTAAAACCACACACTTATAAAAAGTTATATAAATTAAGGAGTAAATATATTAGATTATAGGAATGTGATGATGGGACTGATTTTCCCCGAGTTCACTGACATTAGCACAATGTGTTAGGTTTTAGTTCAATTTGCACATAGAAAACGATGCAAAGGAATAGAAAGCACCAACCTAGAACGAAGAATTTAATTAATATTATATTACATATCTGCTGAATAACCTTTTAATTATTTCTAGAACTAGACTCAACATTTAATAATAGTTCAAATTTTATAATTAATTCATTTTATTTTGATAATAAAACATTTTAAGGACAACATTTGGTTGAAAAAAATTTGAGACTGTCACAATGCTATGTTTTTTGTTTAGGTTCTAAGCTAATATTGGAGCTTATTTGTTTATATTATAAAGAGTTAGTACATAAGACCAGGAATTAAAACCTGTATAAATACGTGAACTTTACTGTAAAAGTGATTCAATTATGTCTATTATATAGATTTCGGTGTTTCCCATCTGTTTATTTGACGTAGTTTCAAAGTCTCCTCGATTAATAAGTTGGAAGTTTTAAGATATAAAAACGGAACAGAACGATCTAAACGGAATTGAAACTAAGGAAAAAGAACATTTGCAATAAAATAAATATACTTATACGCAGGCCTTTTCGGAGGCAGGAATTTTCGTAAGAGTATTATTACAACAATAACTACAAATTCCATAGACTGATCAAATGTAAAGATTAAAAGGAGTACTTCATTTTTAAACATTGTACTGAAAAATACTTTTCAAATGATTTCTAATCATTATATTAATACGTGAAGAGAATTCTTTGTACCCCTTTTTAAGAAAAACGTAGAAACGTGAATTTGGGAATATTTACAGTTCATATATAGAAGAAGTGCAGAAAGCTAAAATTTTTAAACAATATGTCTTACAACTTTAAACATTTCGTGAAAACGGCTTAATGAAATTACACGCGTCCAGTATATGCGTTGACCTGTCATGGTAAGTAAGTCTATACAATGACAGGTCAAGTTATACTGACCAATGAAAAAACCATGGTCGAAATTCGACCACCACGCGATCTCTAGTTTTATGAATTGTGTCAATTTAGTAACCGGTGTCAAGACACATTATATTACAAAAATCTCAGACCAACGTCTGCAACATATTAATATTGTAAAAATACGCGTAGATTTAATATTGTCTTGGAAACAGAGGATCCTCATACTAGATATAAAACTTAATAGCGGTAACCTATATAAAATATGACACTTTTTGCTTACTTCATGTTTCAATTGCCAGTAAAAACCATACTTGAGTAGGCGTTGTGACTTGTCTTTTTACACGACAGCCCAAAGAGGAGTGTAATGTTTTCAGGGTTCATGAATGTATGTGAGTTTCTTTATTCGACCATAACTTCTAACTGCCTGAACAGATTTGGATGTATACCTGTTGATTTGGATATGGTATTGTTAGAATCCTTACATAATTTCGAGAGATACTGACTATAAATAAAAAAACAAACAATATTAGGGGCTGTAAGGCGCCATTTTCAAATGTAAAAAAAAAATTGTTTGTTTAGCAGTCGTTTTTTTTATTTTGTTTTTTTTTTTATGATATAGGTGGCAAACGAGCAGACGGGTCATCTGATTGTAAATGACTAACACCTCCCATGGACACCTGTAACTAAAGAATCACAAGTGCGTTGCCGGCCTTTAAGGTGGGAGTAGGGAACTAATTAATTATACCAACTTTATAAACAAGTAATAGATGATGACTAATACTGATTGACAGTGCTTCTGTTTAAACCTAGACTCGTCAGCCCAGGTTTTTATAAAGAACTGGTATGGGTCCGGCCTGATCGAAGCATCGTTCAATTTGACGCCTTAATTGATTTTTTTTTATGGTATAGGGGGCAAACGAGCAGACGGGTCACCTGATGGTAAATGACTACAGCCGCCCATGGGCACCTGTGACACAAGAGTCACAAGTGCGTGCCGCCCTTTAAGGTGGGAGTAGGGGAAGAGGGGAAGAGAGGGGTGATTGAGGGGAGGAGAGGGGAAGGACAGGAATAGGGCAAGGAAGGATTAGGGCCTCAACTGATCAATTAAAAACAAAAAGAAAGGTTTGTCTTAACGTACTACTTAAAAAATAACCCTACTTCTTTAGTAAATACTTCCAGTGTATGGAAAACCGTAGCTAAACCAACCATGTCTTGTTAAAGTAATATCATTATTGTCAATCCACTTCCAGTGTCTCCCCGTTTTACTTTGTGTAATCCGCGTGTTTTATGTTCAATTTCCTCAATGATATAATGGCCGTAGCTTTTGTTTTCAATTTCGCACTTTGTTCTCGTGGAAATTTTAGTGAAATCTATTTATTTTTCCGCGATTAAGCCTATGTGCTATTCCAGAGCAAAATCTATCTATGTGCCAAATTTCATGTAGATCCGTTCAGCCGTTTATGCATGAAAGCGTTACCAACATCCCCCCTTACAAACTTTCGCCTTTAGTTAGTAAGGTTAGATAAAATAGGTTTTTGTATATAAAATTAGCAATTATGAGCTAAGAATTTCAAAATAAAAACCCCGAATATTATTGCACAACAGTATAAAGTAAATAAAACTTACACGTTGTATTCGCGCTGTCATTTTAAGCAATTAAGTTAACCCATAAATGCAACGGTACATAACTAAAAGTGTCGTTCGACAACGAAACCAAAAAATTATCTTACTGTAACAACTTAAACAGTTTATTTGTATTGTATAATTAACACACATTACTCTGTTGTTACAGAGTATACATATTTTTAACTAGCAACTTATACACCTAAACCTTCGTCATGAATCACTCTGTCTACTAGTGAAAACCGCATGAAAATTCATTCAGTAGTTTTTCAGTTTATCGCGAACAGACAGACAGACGCGGAGGGGGACTTTGTTTTATAATATGTAGTGATTTACAATCCTTTTACTCTCAATGTCATACATTACATTTTTTAGGATTATCATCATAACTAATATGGTAAATGCAAATGTGAGGTTCTTTCGTCCAGATAAAAGTACTGTTTCTGAGAGATGAATCCGCTGGCAAATGCTAGTTATAAATATTATTACATTGTGTATCAGCTTCGTTTGTGTGGGTTTTGTAATAATAATTCAATTCTTTAACTTGTTTGTACAAACGTTTTATAACATGGGTGCTCATTAGAGACGGTTATTAAATTATTTAGGTACAACGCTTTTAATCCATACTAATATTATAAATGCGAAAGCAACTCTGTTTGTTTGTTTGTTACCTTTCATTTCGTAATTGTAATTGTAATTAATTTGTAACGAAATTTGGCAAGGAGATAGATTATATTCTGGGGTAAATGTACGGTACGGTGGGATAAATTTGATAATACACTCGAACGCGCGTGCAACAGCTAGTTAATACTATAATACTTCATAATAACCCGAGATCGGCGTATAGTTCATAATAGATATAGTCTAATTTATGTTATATTTCATAATAGTCATCTTACACCCGCACACTACGAGCGAAAGTCAAATATACCACGGTAGCAATGCGTCTAACTTCTTGAATTACCCAAGTAAGGGTCACAGCTCGAGTAACACTCACACTTGATCTGATTTGTATCTACAACAATTTAGTTCCCGCGATTAGCGGTCCATTTAATATAAATACAATACAATCACACATGGGATTGTTTTACTTCCATCTGTTCCGTATGAAACGGAAGCAAATATATTGTTACTGTTCATATACTGTACATGTATATATGTGTATCTGTATAGTTCCCCTACATAAATGAAGGTCTAATTTAATTACAGACTTTCTAATGAAATAACTTTTGTCCGAGGTTTTGTTTCCTGATACTGCGTAGTTATTTATATTCTAAATTTTATGATTACTGTTGTAACTTTTAATTGTTATTTAAATGGGGTTAATTTAAAATTCACTGACGTCCCTGAAAGAAAATACTATGTAGTATGTAGGTATTTCATTTGGCGGTGTGTATGTTTAAAGGCACATTCGTTAATGGCAGCAATGTAATGTCCATTGGGTTGAATTTGTGATTCAGAGGTTGTTACACCCCGTCCAGTATACCACGGACATAAACCCACTCCTAGCACAAAAATTAAGCTTATTGAGAGGGGTTAAGAAGTATATTAGAAAAGTGACCACGATACCTGTTTTTTTCAAAGAAAAAGAGATTAACATCAACAGTAAACAACTGAAATAGCCATTTTTAGGCACATGCCTGCTTTAATATAGAGTTACTATACAATCACCTGAGTATCATTACCTGAGTGGTAGACAACAGCAGGTTCAGATAAATGGTGTCAATTCAAATCAAAGTTGAAAATAGGCGTGCCACAGGGATCGATATTAGGCCCGTTCCTATTTCTCGTCTATATTAATGATCTCCCCCATTTACTGATAGCCAAACCTAAATAGTATTATTTGCTGACGACACATCATTAATTTTTAAAATAGATAGACGCGCTGATAGCTTTGACGATGTAAATAATATTATTCAGCGAGTACACGGTTGGTTTACTGCAAATAATTTAGTGCTAAATGGGAAAAAAACTAAATGTATAAGATACTCTTTGCCTAACGTAAGATATACGGAATGTGACATCTTATTAAATAACGAAAACATGGATTTTGTGAATGAAACTCTCTTTTTAGGGATAATGCTGGATTCTAGATTAGATTGGGGCTCTCACTTAACATCTCTCTCTAAGCTCTGCAGCATATGCGGTAAGGAAAGTCCGCCAATTTACAGACATAGATACTGCACGACTAGTTTAATTTATTTATTTCCACAGTGTCATGTCTTATGGCATTTTATTATGGGGGCGTGCCGCATATATAGCATCTATATTCGTTCTGCAGAAAATTAAGGGCCATTTATAATCTACGTAGTCGCGATTCCCTCAGGGATCTATTTAAAGAAATTATTTTTATGGCCTAGTCAATATATTTATGAAAACATCATGTATGTCAGAAAAAAATTGCATCTCTTTACAAAACGGTGTAAAAGACATAATTATATAACTAGAGATGGAAATAAATTAGTTCAACCTAAATTTAGATTACCAAAAGTGCAAAAGTCTTTTATGGGGTACTGTGTTAAGTTCTATAATAAAATACCTCCTAATATTCTTCAACTAAGTGTGAAAAAATTTAATTTTTTATAAAACGCACACTATGTAACCTGCTTTCTCCGGGACAGGGCTTGGCTAGGTGCGGCGTCGATCCAGGGGGGGACCTGAAATAATATGGTCCGGGTCCTCCCCAGAGCAGGGCGCCTGAGACCGGCTGTCGGGGTGGTTTTTAGTATAAACACCACATACTCCTGGCTCCTGTGTCCCCGAGGAGCCGGAGATACGAAGGGATTTTCCACCCCGTCAACAAGAAAAGAAAAGGTACATAAAATGCTAATAATATTAATGGTGTCTTACAGCTGCCAATCATAGGATTTTCACCAGAAATGAGATTGATAACAGAATTATAAAATAAGGTTATGTAGATATTAATAATGGAAGTTAACAAATGAAAACATCAGATGAACTAAAAATATTATCTTGTAAATAACTACGAACAAAATGTAAATTTAGACACGTAGACTGAGCATTGATTACAAACCGCATAGATTGTCTAAATCCCGCTAATATTATAAATGTGAAAGTTTGGATGGATTGATGGATGTTTATTACTTTTTCAAGCAAAAGCCACTAAACCGATTGCTATAAAACTTGGTATGTAGATAGTTGTATTATTGGATTAACGCATAGGCTACTTTTTATCCCGATATTCCCACGGGATCGGGACTTACGCGGGTGAAACCGCGGGGCGCTGTAGTGCTTAATATGTACAATTTTGTTTTGTGTATTTATTGTTTATATTATGATAAATAAATCTAATTACATACATAATATAGTACCTTATTATTGCAAACAGGATCGGCAGAGTTCAGACCCAAATGTGGTGAGTTTAAAATCTACACGAATAAGGGTAAGCACCCCGCGGCCCGACCCTTCGCGTATCCCTTTTAACGAATTAGAAATGTAAATTACGAAAATAATTATACTTACTTACATATATTTTAATTAAATTTGAGAAATATGTTTTCGTGTTTCTAAATTAATTTTAATGGGCTTTATTTGATCCAACAAAGTAAAAAATGTCCATCGATCACTTCGATCAGTATATGTAGGTATACTAAACCGTTCTTAAACATTTATATACATCATCTTTCTGTGCTGTTCCCAAATTTAGTTGCTGTCTTCGCAATATGTTTTTATTGTAAGAAACATTGATGATGTTGATTTCATAAAGCGCAAGACCGAGTCTTTCCTGGTCAATGACTGTGCCGCCGTAAAAAAGATTATAACTAAAATGAGCCTTTTTTTAAATTGGATCTTAAGGTGGGAACATAATGTCCAGCCAGTTATGTTTCCTATGTATAACTGAGGTTCTATATGCTTCAAATAAATGTGTGTACAAAAATATATACCACAAGTATGTATAAAACTATAGTTAGTAGTTAAAAGTTACATACAACGTTTGGTTATATTTGAAGTGGAATCTGGCACTGTATAGATCTATTTATCTCATGAAACGTATACTTTAAGGTAAATTGAGGTTTTACGACTGCAGATCATGAAACTGTACTGAATTTCTAACCTATTTAGATATATCTAAAGTTATAGATAGACGGACCAAACCTATCGCTCGGCCAGAGCTTACCGTCCTGTATAAATTAGGTTATCTCAAGGCCTTATCATTGATATTCTAATTGCGGCCCGAAGTTACTCGTTGTTAATTTTAAATTTTATGATAGAATATGGTTTTATTGAGTTCAATCACCTTTAAAAAAAGAAACTTCCGAAAATGGCATTGAAACAACATGGTTCGCATTTGCTTGTCTATTTTTCCTGGTGGACCGAAACTTCATCGGCAGTCAATTCTTGCCTTCAGTTACTCTGTGTGCTTCTTAGCTAATTTATTGATATGCAAAATAAAACGCAGACAGGCTAGAAGCATAAGGCTAATGAGAATTAGAGATCCCTTTTCGTCTAAAACTTTATAATACAAAATAATATTGTAAATAAAATTTTAAAATACTCGGATTTCAAAATTAAGTAAACTGTGCCGATCGTGCAATCTACGATAGTATTTTGAATGTGACTTGTGAGTAAAAGTGTTTAAGTGCATCTATAAAATGATTAAAAATATTTACAGTTATTATCTGGTTTTGTATGTATTTATTATACTGCATAGTAAATTTTAACGAATTTTAATGGTTGTATAGTTTAGCAATATTTAACCTAGCTATTCACCATAAACACGGATCAGTGCTTGCGCTTGACACTTATTGTCCTTGTAGCTTTTATGATCTTGTTCATACAAGAGCACTCGTCTATTTCTCGATTGATAACAATTTATTTAGAACTAGAGATCGCGTGGTATTCGAATTTCGACCAAGGGATTTTTATTGGCCAGTATAATTTGAGCTGTCATATAGACAGGTAATCACATATACTGGACGCGTGTAATTTGATTAAGCCGTTTTCATCCTCCGCGCCTTTTCCCAACTAAGTTGGGGTCGGCTTTCAGTCTAACTACGATACGGCCGAACTTTGATATTTTACGTGAAGCGACTGCCATCAGACCTCCACAACCCAAGTACTAGGTGATATCGAAGTTCTCAAGTTAGACCAGGTTGTTGGACTATTTTTTAGTTTTTTTAGGGCTCCAACTATCCGTAACGAATACCACAGATGTTTGTATGGCACCCGGAACCGACGGCTTAACGTGCTCTCCGAGGCACGGAGGGGTCTCAATGTGTTAAGAATGGTCACCCATCCTAGACTGACCTGGCTGGTATTACTTAACTTTGTAATGTGTTAACATACTCGGTTACCATTTAGCCATGAGCTCCTCGTTGTAAGACATATTGTTTAAAAATGTTAGCTTTCTACACTTCTTCCATATATAAACTGTAAATATTCCAAAATTCACATTACTACAATTTTCTTTAAAGGGGGTACAAAGAATTCTCTTCACGTATTAATATAATGATTACACTGGGATGTAAGGATGGACCTACTTTACACGATACCTTTTTGATATATAAATACCAATACGGACATAATTACGAAAACATCTTCATGTAAAAACGTACGTGTGACAAATGTTCTGTCCAAAAAATATACTAAACTCATTTCACGTGCACATTACGCTGAAGTTCATCAAATATTGAGGCTGAACTTTGTGCAACTACAAAAACGCTACCATTAACTTTCTTTTACGATGTTTTCGGATGGATGACCACATCCTTTTTGTTTTTATACTTAATTAATTTTTGATACGAATATGAACCATTGTAGCTTTTTTTTATTCTTGAATGTCAAACCACTTCTAGGTTATTTGGGTCCCAATCGTCTTCAGTGTGGCTTTGCAAAGTTTAGCCGTATGCTCTCTGCGATCTGGACAGGGGTCGATCGTCTACAAACTAACAACCAATCACAGCCGAGTTTCAAGGGCCCTTGCCGTACTTGATAGGCCCAACTTGTCTCGGTAAACATCGAGACGAAATCAGTTCGGGACTTGACTAAACATCATTAAATCGACAAGGTACCGTCATTAGTTTATGGTAAATAGAGGTATAGTGGAAAGTTGCGACGAATTAATGTTTCTGTACATTTGTGACTGCATCGTGTTAAAACAGTTTTCGATCACTGTATGATTTGTATCTGATTTCTCTCTATTAGGCATTGTGGTGTTAGAAAAATTAAACACGCGTAGGTACTCGTGGATAGTACGAAAAGAGGATGTTTGAATATTTCAACATGAAAGACGGATACAGATTATCAAAAGTGTTATGTAATGGTATATCGAAATACCGATAATTCTATTTAAAATAAAAGTCAAGTGAAGACTAAGCAAGTGGCGAAAACTATGCTTCACGTAAACCTCGCTGAGGCAGCATATTGGCATCAGTTTATCGCGATCACTTCACACAATTTCGCCAACACAAAACTTTGCGAGATATTTATGAACGTAAATAATTACATCGAATCTTAAACGCGATTGAAACCTGTTTATTTTAAATTAAATCGACTCAAACAGCAACAAAAAAATTCATACAAAATATATAGGTTCTTTTTTAAATAGCTGATATTACGTACGTAATTCTTTTTTTTAGGTATTTCTTATTTTAATAAATGTCAAGCTGTGATAAAAGTTTTAAAACTGTTAGTTACTTACACTTACTCTTTCTGGGTCTGACGTAATGTTGCAGTGTACATAGCATTTACCTGTAAACAGATGAAATAAGTATGTGTTTTAGGCTTATAATTTTAAGTAATACTTAAATGTGATTCTTGAGATTTCATCTCATTCATTTCATCCTTTATCATTTTAATAAAGGCTACTAGACTAAAACTTATTTCTAATTTGAAATCAGTTTTAGTTCTCCATTATCCTCCAATTACTATCAATACAAGTTACAATATAGTTAATTTAGAACTATAGTACTGAAAAAGTGCGTAAGCTAAATTTAATGTATAGTTACTATATAGTGTACTGACTTATTAACAAAACATTATTAAATTACAAATTAAGTGAGTCAATTTTACCTCCTTCTTTTGGGAATAAAAATAACTCAAATATTAAGATTAACACGTGAAGAAGACTAGCTTCATCCAGTACCAAGGGAGTTTCGCTGACGAAACTCTCGGGATTTATGTAATCCCGATTCAATCAAGACGCTCCGTCTTGCTTACATTAACCAGTGACGTGACTTGGGTTGCTAAGTTATGCATAAGTCTGTGGCGCTACGATGTCCCAATATGATCTTAGTATCGTGGTCAATGGTTCCCAGGAGATGGTCTGTACGTAATTAAGGTTGACTGTTAATGAAAGTTGGTTACTGTTATTAGGTAATAAGGTTCCTTTTGCCTAATACTTTTTAAGAATGTTTAGGTAAACTGTTTATAGAATAGTTCGTCTTTAACTTCTTAATAACCGCAGTATAAACAAATATCGAAGGAGAAAAACATGTGCGTGTTGCATCTTTATAGTTTCTATGTTTGAGTTAAGGCCATATCTATTTATTAATTTATTGTAGCTATATTCTATTCTACTAATGCATAAAGTTTTCAATAAACATAATTTTACAAACTGTTTCTTAGATGAAGACGGTGTTAGCTTCAATATTATATAATTATTGAAGCGAGGTTTCAAAATAAATTATACACTCCATTTGTTATTAGGTCTTATATATATACACTTAGATAGAACGCTTCCGACCCAGCTTCACTTATTAGATTACCCTGGAAATGAGATAGGCACGGACTTGCGTTAGAGTGGTTGTAGGTTTGAACCCCATCCAACACTGTAAAGTATCGACGTGAACCCATTTCTAACAAGCATTTAACTTAGTTAGAGGGCTTAATGAGAATACGAGTTACATTTGACCTAATACTAGTATCTATTTAAAAACAAAACGTAACTACCTACATTGTTTTTCTTTATTGTTAGGTAACAAGATTGTTAGTTACGTGTGTCGCATGTTACTCCAGTATTCTTGATAATATCCCTAACTAAGCTGAATGCTAAGTGCTGAAAGTTAAGAGGACTTCACATCGGATAATATATGCATACTTATTTCGTAATTTGTATTACGTTGGCATCGCCTTAATTATGTATGTGCCTACTTGTAGCAAACATATCCATTTCTCTAATGAAAGTTTTTCTATGCACTGTATTTGCTTATGTATTTATTTGTTTGTTGCTCTCTTGTATGTATATTCTTACACTATATGTAAGATACGTCATCTTTATTTAACTCATATTATATACCTACTGAGCGTACACCATACTGCCCTAAAATCAATATCCTATGTTCGCTCCATCCCATGGTTGCCTGTAAGAGATTGCCTCAGTGCGATAAGGCCGCCAATTGTATCTACCACAAAACATTGCTGTGCTTCTACTCTTCAAAATCATTTTGGTGTACAATAAAGAGATATATTATTATTATTATTATTATTTTTTCATGACCAGAGATTTTTTGTTGAGCGTAGTTAAGTAATAATTGTCAGTGAGTAACACTATAACTGAAAGAGTTTCGTGTTAAACTTTTTCTTTTTAGGGTACCGTTCCTGAAAAGGAAAAAAGGAACCCTTATAGGAACACTTTGTTGTCCCTCTGTCTGTCTGTCTGTCAAGACCCTTTTCCTCAGGAACGCGTCGAGGCATCAAGTTTAAATTAACATCATATACTTATGTCTGCGGTACCTTGAAGCTTTAAAACAATGAAGCCTCTAAGTGAACCAAAAAAAACCTAATTTTTTTTATTAGTAAAAGGACTTTGTCGCTGAGCGACTACATCATCATATATGGACAACAAACGATACCACGAAACAAAACTATGTCTTAAAACAACATAATTGTGTACTTAAACCCAAATCAGTCAGTTTAATTAACCATCTAACTTCGACTGTCGTTGGATTAGACAACATACCATTTAAATAGCCAACTGGTAGCCTCTTGTTTCCATTAAAATACGATACATTCCATCAAAACATGTTGGACATCTTCTGGTACACCGCATTCAAGGCAATTGGGTGATGGGACCTTTTTCATCAAAAATGCAAACTTTTTCGACGGAAAGTGTCAAGAACGTAATCTCAGAACAGTTTTTAAATTATTTCTGTTTACTTCTATGTTATTTATCCAGGGTACTACCGAAATTTGAGGCTGGATTGTTCTGTACCAGATACCACTCTTACGCGAACGTTCATCAAAATATTCTTGCCAATTCTTTGTACACATATCCTTAACCAGCCCCAGCCGGTCTGAAAAAAGGATCCCGTCTTTAGATGCCTGTTTCGCAAGCATGTTATCCGAAAGACGTTAATTTGTTGTTATATCATTTTTTTTTGCGATTACAAACTTATGTTTTGCGGTTGGAAAGTTTACTTAGTCGTAAGTGGATGTATGGGAGAGTATTTATAGAACTGCAAAGTTAAGTTTGTTGTAAGATGTTGATATGGGACTGCTAAACTTCTGGTAAAACAAATCTGCAATCTGTCTGTCAAGCGCTGAACTTTAATATATGTACTTGTATAGCATACATCCTCACAAACTTTCACGTTTATTATATTAATAGGATTACTGGTTAGTGGCCCAAACAGTGAGACCCACTCCTTTGCTTATTTGACTGACAACTTGTTAGTAAAATATTTTCTCTTTGACGCCCATTTAAGTGAAAGTAGGTATTTATTGATTAATTTAAACTTCATGCCTAGTTGGTGCATAGGCGGACTTAATTTTCAGCTGATGCATAGAAAAAAAAGTAGGTTCATTTTAAAGAAGTGTTTATGGTTGTTTTATCAAATGGGACAACATCTTATTTAGTAAAGGATACTGATATTATATTTTATGTATAAGTAGATTAAGTAGTAAATGTATACCATGAAGTTGCATTTCTACTGTCTATAACATAAATACGTGAAATACAGTTAAATGATGAGCTCTCAATGGAGCTCCATTACTTTCTCTTCAAATACAAAACGCTTATACAGCGGCTGTCACTGTTTCTAGTCGTCTAGCGTCGAGTAGTGGTGATATTATTTAATAAAGAATTCGGTGGTGTGCATAACCTTTATATCTAGGTGTGCGATATGTCGTATAGGTGTAGTAAAAACTTCAATGATGTCATCATCGGCAGAATGGCAGGATGTCTGAAGATGTGTTTCTTAACCGAGAGAGTAACTATAATAATCATTTTACAAGATTGTTATTGTTTAAAGGTTTAAAGCATAGCTTTTCCCTTTTCATAATATACCATTGTACATTTGAACAGCTAGAATAAACTTTCGATGTCACTCGGAACTCTACGATGTTTTAATGTAATTAATTATACTAGACGCCGTCGCCGTCCGTCGCACAAGTATTCTCTTTGGCGAATAACAGGTGATAAGTTTACAGAAATACACTGGCAAGTAGGTGGCCAGAGGTGAATCAGAATTCAAAGAACAAACACCAAAAAAAAATATATGTGGGTAGATACATATAAGTTTTGAATTGGGTACGAATTAAAAGTGTCACTAGGTGAACACTTATTACTAATTTTGGTAACATTTTGTCGTCAATATTTTAATTTTAATTACATAAGTATCAAATCACTCTTTTCAATTTGGGGTCCAACTTTTGGGTACCTACCATCCAACCGAGGGTATGACGCAGCGAGTTTATTTAGAATTTAACCGACTAAAACTCTCCGACATCCTAACTATTGAAGGGAATTTAAACATCAACCGAGGGCAGCAGGTGGTTGATGGTTTAAAGCTGCTGGAAAACATTCATGCCCACACTGTTTTCATAGATCAGATCGAACCCTCCACTCAATTTTGTACCTACAAGCATTGTTAGGTGATTGGCACGACAATCGGGGTTTTTATCAGAATGTAGAGAATTTTACGTGGCTAACAAGATTGCGGAATAAGTTTATTATCTTAATTCATCCAAAAAAATTAGTCTCAACATCTTATTAAGGATCACCAGAATTATACAATTAGACATAGACGCCGAAATGTTTCCTTTAATAAATTAACAAAAATTTTAATGTAAATTAGGTATAAGACATTTTAAATTGGGGTTTTGTTTACTGAATTGTGTAAATAGAAAAGTAGGGCAATTTAATAATTTATTAATTACAACATTTTGTGTTGCATCAATAGAAAAAAAAATATTTACATAAAAAATGTAGTAGTAAGATTCTAGAGTGGTGCCACCTTATAGTGTTCAGATGTGACTATTTATGCATATCCATAAAACCAGGGTATACGGGTCGAAAGATTGACAATTCATATCTAAAACCAGGTAATGTATAAACATATTAAGAACTAACAGTTCCCGAGCGGCTTCGCTCGCGTTTACATATTTATATATTTTGCGCGGAATCCTAGTTATTTTTATAAAATAAAAGTAGCCTAAGTTATTCCTTATTACACCCGCTATCGGCCAGTGAAAGTCCCGTGGAAATCGATCCACCCGTTCCAGAGGTTAGCCAGAACAAACAGACAGACAGACAGAAAGACAGACAGACAAAATTTTCAAAAACTGTGTTTTAGGCATAGGTATATAAAAAGCACTTTTATTTTGACATTACAAACAGACACTTCAATTTTATTTATTTGTATTGATTACCCAGTCTCATGGGACACACAGGTCAGAAAACTTTGTTTTGATTTGAAAAGTCTTTTTGCACCAAATAGTCTTTGTATTTACAAACTACGAGTATACCATACTATTCTCGCCTGCGGTGTTTCCGGACCGATACGACCTTCAAACCTTCAAGAAAAGAGCGTACCCATATCTCAAGGGCCGGCAACGCACTTGTGACTCTTGAGTTGCAGGTGTCCATGGGCAACGGTAGTCACTTACCATCAGGTGACCCGTCTGCTCGTTTGCCCCTATAATATTAAAAAAGAAAAATACAGTCGAATGCCATCGGCCATGCCGCACATAGATCATCAAAGATATTCTCCGTAATATTCGAGTAGTAAACAAAAATAATAATATTATTACCATATTTGCATTAGAGAATGAAGTGAAAACTGAAATCACAAAACTTACAAACGAAAAAGGATTTGAACCAGGATTTGGATAAGGATTTGAACAATAAAAACTTTTTCCATCTCAGTCCAAATATTATTTTCTTACCCTTAAAACGAGTTGGAGCGGTAACTCTGTGGCAGTAAATAAATTATTTAGAAAAATTTATCCGAGAAAATAGGATTATGCAAATTTGGCACACAGGCGAAGTTACCAGATCATGTTGGGAGTACTTGAAAGATCTTCGAATGTGTAAGCTCGTCGATATCAAGATTTATTTATCTTGCGAATAGAAGATGCATAAGATTCAGGTGTTAACTTAAAAATACTTAAGTTGTATGTATTTATTGATTTTAAAGCACAAAACTTAGTTATTATAACGCAATAATATATCTATAGCATGACCACAGCCTCGTTAGAGTCGTTAGTCCTGTAACATAAGTTTGCTTTTAGGTTTGCGTGCGATCGGTTTCGATTCTAGGCCGCTCAAATAATTATTAGGCTGTTAGTGTTATTATTCGTTTGTCAGGAAAGTCTCAGTACTACTACTGAGATTTTCCTGACAAACTGCCCATTACACTACCGGCTTGGCATTAAGTCTGGAAACGCGTAAGATAGTAAGAGGTTAGCCTTCTTTTACTATGGAACCTAATTATTATACTAAGCGAAATATGTACGCACGGTACGGGTGTAATAATACTAATAATACTAGACACTTTTTAAATAGGTCGGTACTTCAAACATTATTATGTAGTAAATTTTTTGTGTAATACCTAAAAAAATACGACTGCACGGATGACGCAATGGTTTAAGTGGTCACCTCGCCACTACGCCGCGCCGAGTGTTGTGGGTTCGAATCCCACACGGGACAAAAATTTATGTGATCCACAAATAGTTGTCCCGAGTCTGGGTGTTTTTTGTGTCCGTTGTTTAAATGTTTGTGAAGCCCTCCGCGACACAGGAATATTCCTAAAGCGGGAGTTGTCTTTAAAAAAAAAAAATATGTTTTTTGGCATTTCCCGTAAAAATAAGTACTATTATATTAGAAAGGTTTCAGAACTATTTCCTATGTACATGTACATTTATATTGGGTTTAATAAAAAATTGTCATTGTCATGAGAGTAAAGTTAGAAGGTAGTTATCTTATATGAACAGATAAAATACACCACCAAAATAAGTAATTTACTCGTGTAAGTTTTAGATACCAAGTGCTGCACATTTTCTTTAAAAACCCTGGCATCAAGGAACGTTTATTAATATTATGCGTCGTCGTAAAGTGGTTTTACTGCATCTGCGTAATACATAAAGTAGGCAATATGCTTTACAAAGCAGCCATTCAGCTACTATCTGGTCATTTATAGCAAGAGATGAAACAAGGCGCCGTAGTGAGGACCATATCAATGTATCGATAAATTAGATTAAACGTAAACCATAACATAAAATTGATAAGTTGTGTGTGTATGTGTGGCTACTTCATATCAAAACGTATTCTTCTCTCAAACCTCATTACCATTTTATATATCTAAATTCTACATAATATATAATATGGTAGTTTAACCATATAATATGTTTATAGAAAAATCTTCATATACTTAGAGTTTATTCAGTCGGTCATTAGTATTACTGTTTGAGCTATCACTCACAAC
Organism: Callimorpha dominula; assembly: GCA_949752705.1. Lineage (NCBI taxonomy): Eukaryota > Metazoa > Arthropoda > Insecta > Lepidoptera > Erebidae > Callimorpha > Callimorpha dominula. Next base: position 12,811,168 of record OX457007.1, read on the forward strand.
TTCAATGTTACATAATTAAATTTCATAGCGTAGTTACCAAAAATTGTTACGTAGTAAGTTAATTAGTGAATATTAAATTATCTGATTGCCACAGTTTCTTTTGTCGTAATCACCTGGTTACAGTAATTTTAAAATAAATATATTCCAGCCTTCAATCATTTAATCAAGTGTTTTTACAACTAGCAGAAAATATAAAGCAATAATCGTAGATATTATAAATAATAGTATTTATAATATCTACGATATATATAAATAATTTGAGCAGTTAATCCTCACTAAGGAATATTTAGAATCTCAACTGGAAATGAACAATAGACATCACTACTTTTAAAACTTGTCGACGCTTGGTTTTTTTAATCGATATCTACTACAGCTTATCGACCTATTACTTGGAACGTCACTCGTCGGTGCCGCAGTGTCGAAAGGGTGCAGTGCTTCAGCGACGGCGACGTGCTGACATCTGACTCAAGAGGGGTCAACGACTGGCGTTCTTTCATATATATGAGTACATCTAACCCAGAGCTGTTAATACGTTATCAATGAAGTTTCTTAGAACGTGTTGTGTCATCAAAGAGAGCGTCCGTGTCTACACTTACTTATCCAGGCTTACTTTACATTTTGATTACTACTGTTAATTACTACTATTACTGTTTAAATCGACATTAGGTATTATTCGAGTTTTGTGTTTCTAAATGATAAATGTTGCCTTACTTGCATCTACTTTTAAAACAATTTATTATTTGAAGACTTAGAAATTTGAATGGACGTCATTGACTGGTTTTTCTATTTTTCTCCACCTAAAATTAAGTTTAAAATTGAGTTTAAAATTGATATTTACGTGGATTTAATAATTTATCAAGTTGAATACATTTCGTAAAATTGACATACAGTCAATAAATTTTTAAACAAGCTTCAAGTCTGACCTCCTAATTTTGAATAGAATTACATTTAAAGAAATATTATTTATATTAAAAGAATTAAATACAACGCTATACATAAATTTAACATTAATTATAAACATGGTTGCAAATAAGCACATCGCTCACCTGATAGTGAGCGGTTACCTGCTCCTATGATTTTTTTATGTAAAATCTCTTTGTCGATATCATAATCATCGGAATTATTATCAGTTATTTTTTAAAAGCATACGCATAATACATCACAGGATCCCCGTTTTTCGGGTATTTTTGCTTGTGTTACAATTATGCGTAAGTGCAAAAATGTAATCATGGGTCATGTACTCGTAATTTTTCTCTCATCTCAAAATATTTTTTTTTATAAGAGTTTTTTGTATATATTTAATGTCCAAAAGTGCTTTGGCTACTTTTACAGGTGACAATTTTAAATGTTCAAAATAAATGTTACTAAGATGGGCAGGCTTACCAATTAGCAATAAGTATGTCCCACCCACTTATGACGTAGGTATGACGAGATAGCGAAAAAGATCATCTAACTAGGTCTAGGGCAGGAATTAAGTTTATTTGATACCTAGAAAAAAGATTCACTTAATATAAAAACGATAAGTACCTATTTACCTACCTATTAAATTGTCAAATTCAGGAATATTTTGTGTCAAACTTATAAGTATTGGTAACCGCTTGCCGTCACATAGGCCGTGTTCTTGCTTCTCACTCGTTTGCCACTTAAATAGGTTAAAATCTTACTTGTACCAACATTTACTATTTTTTTGAAAACTAACTTTATTCTCAAACTTGCTTTGTATTTTTTCTTCTTAATTTATGAAGTTTCAGTCCTTTAGAACTACATCGCACTTTGGGGGCAACAAATAGGATAAAATACTTACACAAAATATTAACAATTATTACAACAGTCATATCCATAAGGGACGTCGCCTCATACTAACATCATCATTCGCTTTTGTTGCCTCTGAGAGGAGAAAAGTTAATATTTAGTTACAGACTCCAAATTCTTTCAAATTCTGTTATAAGCAACATTTCATTTCTAATGTCTTCGTTCCGAACACACTCCATCACTATATGTAACGCATCTTCTAATATCCCACACTCAGAACACACATTGTTAGTTCGCTAACTGTTTTTTTTAAGACCAGGTGCTAGTAACGTGGGTTTTTTGGGAACACACATTACTAGTTTACTAAAGATATACCTACGCTTTTACTCGGGTATGTATTTGTGTATCAGGCGTCACATTCCGACACCCTCGCGGCAGGACGTTTCACTCTTTGATTAAGGGCGCCCATCGGGTCCGAAACTAGTCAGGCACCCGCGAACCCCACACGTCAGTAAAACCAAATGTATTTAAAAAATACGAATAACAATCACGAAAGGTTTCATACATTACTAGTATTCTTGTTAACCCCTCAATCTGAGTTAAGTGTTTTGTTAGGAGTCGGTTCATGTCGACAATGTACTGGTGGGGTTCACAACCACTACACCGAAGGTCCGACGCCTTAACCTTTGCGCTAAAGATGCTGCTTTAGACCTCTATTATGAACTCTATATTTTCTAGTGAATAATTAACATTACTGTAGTGTGTACGAAGCGATCTTGTAAAATTCGATCTATGTTTATAATATTTATTCACTTGATGCCCCGTACGGTAGCTGTTGATAATATTTTGAGAAAGGGTTAAATTATCTGCAAGAGTTTCCGTACGTTTATAGCGAACGACCCTAACATCAAACGGGTTCATGTGTAGGTATGGACCTTTTAAGTGAAACAAGTGTTCCACTCAAAAGTGTGTGTTTTATTATTAAATAACTGTTAACATAACGTTACTGCATTGCAAAATAAAGCATAAACTTATGATGTGTAATATTTTACGTACTATTTTATGTATAAAGTCCGATAAATAAATTTAGGTGATATTTATACGTCTAATAAATTTGCGTTACTTGCTCTTTCTTTGATGGATGTTTCAAACGAACTCATACCGACCTATTGAGTCACATACTCGTACTTTCATAATATAAAATAATTATTTCAACACCAGGTTCCTCTTTATCTAAATACACTTATGTCTCTTAGAATTCAAAAGGATGTTAATACTTCATGACATGTGTTCATAAATCAACCTTTCAAAGAGTGTTACCGACATGTTTATACCCGTCATTCATCATACACGAACATTATCCATCCATGATGGATATGCTAAACAAATACAATAACGACACGCTACTGTAAAGGTGAGAATACAATAGCATAATTATAAATATGTATTATTTTATCGCCGTATATAGAGTAGTTATGTATGGTATATTCAATATGATAAAAACTTTTACCAAGACACTTTTTAATCTTTTACCTTCCCACAGGATATAAATCTGGGATAATAATATAGTAGGAGAATTCATTTTCTATAGCGGGAAATTGATCTAACCTACATGGTTGAAATTTAATGAGGAATGTACTTAATCTGACATTGAGAGATTTACACCCGGTTTCTGAAAGGCTGATCAGTCTGCTGATCAGTCTGCTGTTCAACTATCAGAGCTGTCATATTAAAGTTAAACGTGGATCAAAGAAAAATATACAAACAAGTTCTGTTACTCGTATTCGCATATTATTTGAAATAAGATTTTGCATTAAAATTTGACAGCTCTTTTAACTGATCTGATGATCAAATCAAAGTGTCTAATCGTGCTTTCAGCAACTGAATAATACTTGACAAGAGATTTGACATATGTTTGGTTATTTTCTGATTTGATCAGCCTTTCAGAAACCAGGCGTTAATTTTCTGACGTTTGAAGAGTTTTAAAATGTTTTGATGATTGCGTTCGAAATTAAAATATATCATCCATAATGAACATGATATCTTTAATATAAAGATTTTCGAGGTTAAATAATACTTATAGTAACCGACAGACTAACAGATCTACCTAATATACCTTGCCTAGACTAGGTCCGCTGATAATTCCTACAAAAATAAACTGATGTTTAGGGAAATCTGTTTAGATTAAGCCGATGGCAAATATACACGGGAATAATAGGGCTAGCTGAAAAGTGACAGTGAGGTCATTGCAACATCTTTATTCCCGATAAAGCTGTTGCAATTACCTAACTGTCTTCGCGTGACGCGTGGTAAAATCAATTGTCACTAAACTAATCATTAGCATTAAAAGTTAATAAAGGAAGCCGTCAAGTATCGTGGTAGTACTACTGTACTAGGCTTTACTGTATTAGAAATAGATTCGAAGAAAGTATGTGTCAGAGAAATTAAATACATATGTACATTGTACATACTCGACACGACAGTAAAGTATTGAAGTTGCACAATAAACTTCACCTGTTAGGAAACATGAAACAAATTTTTGTTGGTACAGTAGTAGGTATTTACTTGTACGAATGTTATACAAACTTTTTCGCAAAAGTTTGTGTGTTGTGTAGAATAAATAAATACGGCTTGGGAGTTAAATATTTACGTAAGATGAATAAATTCTATAAAGCAGCTTTATGTTATTGAGGGTCGAATTTTAACAAAAAGTTTTCTGCGAAGTTTTAAATTGAGAAAGATTACATAACCAGAAAGGCAGTTAGTACAAGAACGAGGACTAATAGACGTATGTAGGTGTAAAAGACATTACGCCAACTCCAACTAATTGCGATAAAATGTTCACTGAAATGATTTTTCTGAGTAAATTTAATTTGGGTTTCTTCAAAAGCGAGTCTGACTAGGAGACTGAGAGTGCGTAATACAGTAAGTACATCATGGGCATCATAAGCCTGCGTTTGTATGTGCAAAGTATTTGTGTTATTCAAAACACAATTGCGTAGGTAATATTTATCTACACATAAAGATGGATACCAAAACGATTTTAGATTTTTTTATACCGGCCAGTATTCTGACTGAATATAATTAAAATATAGATTAAAATGCTGATAACCCAGCAGATTGTTTCTTCTTCTTCTTAAACACAATAATTAAAAATATGTATTCCTAAAAAGAAAATTGTTAAAATCATAAAATGTTCATGTTAGTCAAAGTGATTGAACACGCACGGGATTGGCTAAGTGTGAAGTGATGTATTGCTTGTTGACAGTCGATGTTGTGTACCATACAAGCTGTTGATTCCAGTTGATTATGTAGTGTATTTCTTTATTTTTAAAAGTTTTATTTTCTATTAACGACGATGAAAAGTGAGAAATCATCTGCAATAAAGTATGATGGAGACCAAGTGTAATAAAGCTGATAGTGGAAATCTCTCTAAAATAGACGAATAGTGATTATGATCAGATTTTTTTTTAAAAGCAACCCTGATTGTTTAAGGTATTTAAAAACAGCACTGTAAGTCTAAACCTGCATATTATTAAATATACCTACTTTTAAACAATAAAGTAGATAAGAAAAATTCTAAAAAGTTTTGTTACTATTGTGGTACTATTATGTATTCTGTGCTATTGTAAACAATTAAGGTTATGTTGACAAATTGACCTTTCGATGTTATAAGACAGTTGTTTTGAGACAGTTTATGACATATTAAAATTTTGTGCATCAAAATTATGTTTTTCAGATTGCTACGAGCAATCTTTAACCACTTTGGACAAATCTTGGTGTTCTTTGGAATGCTCACAAATATTTTTTTATATATTATATCTTCAATCTGTAGCCCTACGCACCATTTCTAAGATTTAATGTAAGGTTTTTTTTTATATTACAGGGGGCAAACGAGCAGACGGGTTACCTGCTGGTAAGTGACTACCGTCGCCCATGGACACCTGCAACTGAAGAGTCACAAGTGCGTTGCCGGCCTTTGAGATAGGAGTACGCTCTTTTCTTGAAGGTTTGAATTGAATTATGTATTGCGATTTGACAGCCAATGTTTATTTCCGACCAGTTAACGTCAATATATCATCTGAACCACATTTAGCGTTTTGGAGACGTACGGTGTAGTAATGTGTGTAATGCGCGACCCACGTAAAAAAAAATCTACATACATGTGGCTAGTAAAACTTAAATATAATTCTATGCTGCAATTGCTCGAAGTCTTTGTTATACACAGTACACAACACAATGTGCTGTAAAGTTTGTCAGATTTGTTATTTTATAAAAGATTTTGGTTCTGGACACATACTGTACATATACATAGCATATAGGCATCTGCCGAAACCAATCCATTCCAACACCTTACATAATATCAGTAAAATAACAGTCACGGTAATAACATCCCTTGGGCTATTAATAATATTCCATTTTCTTACTCACTGATCTCAACCCAACGGTTGAATATAATGGAAACCACAAATGGTCAAACTTGCTTGATGAATTTATTTGATCAAATGTGACATAAAATAACATACATTAATACATTCGGGCTCTTACGAGTTTACCAAACTAAGTACGAATGAAAATAACCCTTTCTAGTGATTTCCCATGGGGGTTGGGTTTGTTGAGTCTGTAACAAGACGTCCTGAAACGAGGATTATAGCGAGACAATGTTTCTTTTAAGTATTGGTGTAGATTTAGTACTTGACTTTTATGTATTTAAATTTAAATTCTCAAATACTACTTAACCTAAATTTAATCTTAATCTAATCTAACTAAATAGTGCATATAAGTTTTAATGGATTTTCTTATAACGGTGTAGTTTCAAAATAAAAAAATATGTTTAATTTAAAATCTTTAACTTTACACATTCTACCTACTTTTATATGAAACAGACCTTACTTTTAAACGGAAGGATTTTTTTTCAAAAACTTTTTTGTAATTGCATGCTAGAGTCATGGTGTCAGTGATTTAGTTTTTTTTATTGTATGGGGGGCAAACGAGCAGACGGGTCATCTGATGGTAAATGACTACCGCCGCCCATGGACACCTGCAACTTAAGAGTCACAAGTGCGTTGCTGACCTTTAAGGATGGAGTAGGGGAAGGGTGGAAGAAGGGGAGAGGGGGGGGGGAAGGAGAGTTAGGGCCTCCGGTAACCTCACTCACTCGGCGAAAGCAATGAAAACATTGCTTCACTACCGGTTTTCTGTGAGGACGTGGTATCAGTCCGGTCGAGCCGGCCCATAAGTGCCAAAGCATGGCTCTCCCACGATAAAAATAAAGTTTCATTGTCAGATATATATGTATATGTGTTATATTTTTACTTCAATGTCGACATCCGACTTAACCGTTAGCTCCGGAGAGGTGTCGACGTCGTTATCAATTTGATGGCATTTTGGGGTGCAGAGTTTTTTTTTCATTTTAAGAACTACATCTGTCAGACATACCTTTACAACCACATCAACTGTATTCTAGACCTCTCTTTCCTGACGCCATCCCTTTCATAATATTTATTGAAATAAATATCAATTTACCGAAGTTTCGTCTTAGTTTTCAATTCGAGATATAAACAATATAAGCCGTCCGCCTTTATCAGCTTATAATTATAAACTGAATAGATAACAACTGCTTTCTGTAACGCGTGTTTAATGATCAAGGTCTTTTCATGTATGTTGTAATGTACCTTAGTTGGCTTATATCAAATAGCCATTCAGTTATGTACCAATATTCATAATGGGCAGATAATGTGATAAATAACGAAGTTTATATAAGTTTTAATCATACGAGTATAGCCCGATATTTGCGAGTAACAGTATGGAGTCTACCCCCAAGTCTACATTTTATATAAAGTAGGTACATAGAAACATTACTTCATCCAAGAATATAAAATATGTTTATTTTTTCATTCCCGGCTTGGCATTTTTAAGAGTACACTATTTCCTTTAATTTGTGAAGGAAGTTATATATTCGTGTAAACCTTACAAAACGGATGACTATAGTCCGCTACATTTACTTTCAGTTTATTTTACAAACGAAGGCTAAGGTAAATATTTGAAACTGGTTCTAAGAAGTAAATTTTCCCGTTTATTCTGAATCATCTTCCGGGTGATAATTAACCTCGGAGAATAACATGCAATGACCTTCGGGCCTAAGGTTGGGACGTAGGTCGCAATATGGTTACCGAACATTAGCGTAAGTTCCTGACTAATTACCAATATTCAAATGTAATGCCCAGTTCGCACTAGGCTAGTAATTTAGTAGAGTATCGAGTAATTTCGTAACTAGTCGTGTTTGGAAAACAAAAATTTTTAAAAGTAGAATAATAAGTACTTTAGTCTAGTGATCTAGTCAATCCATTTTCTTGTATTTTTTCGAGCGAGTAGCGTAGCGTCACTGTTTACTGGTTCATCGGCTCAACAGATCAGAATCTTTTGTTTTAGTCCAGTTCATTGAAACCTTTAAATATGGAATTTTGTTTTGGATCTCCTAATGCGAGACAATTTGTACAATGTCTCCTTTAGAAGACAATTCCTAGTTCTTAGTTAATCAATATATATAGTCATCTTTTCTATTAATCTATTTCGTACCCATAGCTTTTTTTTAACACCAATTTCTTCATTCCTTTTCTTCTAAAATAGCCAAACAGATTATTTACTTTATTGTGTAGCAGCACGTTCATCTTGCAGAACACCACCCACTTGTGTATGTACTGTACTCCAATTTTCGGCAAGTGGTAAGTATTTTAGCTACTAAAATACTCTCCACTCGACTAAATCACTAGCCTAGTTCGAACCAGACTTAAGGGACATGTACGCTTGTAATGAAGTTTAGTCTATGTCGAAGCAAATTACACCCAGAGTACCAATGTAGGCAACGTACAATTACTTATGTTTCATCGCACGAAAATGGCAAACAAGCACACGGAGTATGGTTTTTTTAAATATGAAAATTTTCTAGATTAGATTAAGTTCTAGATGTTGATACTTGGTTGCACTTTACCTTTCTTATGAATAATAAAAGTAGTAGTGAATATTAAAACCAATATTCAAAAAATAATAGTGAATCGTAAAATACTGAATTAAAACTATGTTGATATTCTCGTCATGGAACTTGTTTTATCTTTAGATCTTTTTTTTAACAGTTTTATAGTTTTTAATTATTATTACTATATTTAACAAGAAAAAATTATATTTATAATAAAATATAGGTAAGTCAATTAATATAATTATGGTGTAGGGAGTATTATACAAACAACGTTGACAAATAAAGCATGAGACAGCCAGAAAAATTTAAATGTTTTTTTTTACCATTGCAGATATTAGTACCTAAACATTTACGCGCAGTAGGTAGAACACCAAAAGCTTTCTGGCGTTGTAAAGAATGAAAAGCTGTATAATTTAATACAAGAAGTCGAAAATGTTCGACATAAGAGCTGTACAGAAACAAAACTGCGTGCATTATAAAGCTTTTCCCAAAATTGCGCAACAAAATTTATAAAACTTTTGTTTCTGGTACGTATATTAGTGCGGTTTCACGTTGTGGGGGATGTTTCAAGGGGCATGGGGAACGAAAACTGTGGATTACGCCCCAACTCTCGCAGAATTTTATATGGCAGTTTTATGCAAATGCAAAAAAATACGCCTTTCCTTTAACCTTTTATGCCTGCTAATAAAAACCTTTATTGAGAAAACACTACAAAAACCTGGAAACCACTGGTTATGCCACCGAAATACATGGGGAGATAAGAATGTATTATGCTATACATAGCTTTATTTAAAAATTATTAAATTATAATTTATTAATAACATTTAACGCCTCAAGCTTTAAAGACAATATTTAAATTGCAAAGTCAGATTTGTTTTTGTGTTTATTAAGCGTATTCATGTACAACACACATTTTTTTCTTAGTTTTATTTTATATTTAGTTTCACATTTTCTGTGACATTTCTGTTCTTTAGTTAAAAAGGAAAATTTGTTTTAAAATATACTTATTTATGATGATTATTATAATTTATTTAATTATTTGCAATGTCTATCTTAATTCGTATATTCCTTATTCTACATAAATGAACATATTGATCACGAAAAGCAGAACTGGTGCTGCTAGGTGAAGTGGACACATTTAGGCGCATCATGTCACTAAAATAATAAAAGCTCGAAGATCAGATACGAAATGCCCAAATCTAAGCTCCAGGAACATCGCATTCTGTGGGAGATGACTTGACAGGACAGTACCTGTACGGGTCACGTACACTGCTTGATAGATGATAGAAAAGAGAGATATTTTACTTGTAAAGTATTTTATTAATTCACGCACTAAAATGATATGACTTATGCTAATAAGTACATGATACGCTTGCTGAAGGTAAACTGAACTATACTTGTTAACAAATCATCGCTGTCGCCATAAAATTCTGACCGCGGCAAAATGTACGGTCGTTATCCCCGTACAGTACCTATGTGGATTAAAACCACACAACATTTTTTGGAAGCCGAATACTCAGGGTTGAAAGATTTCTTTAATATAATGTGAATTAATAAACAAGACGCTAATAAATGGGAGCGAAGCCTTTGGGTGAAATGAAAATTTATTCAAGCATTTAGGGTGTATTCTTGTTAGACAGAAAGTTGTTTGTCAATATTGTGTCTGACAAGTTTGTTTAGACGTTATTTTCCCGTGTTTCATAAGGGCTCATCGACGACAACGAATCGAGTTTTGAATTAAATTTTTAATTAAAAAAATCTATACTGTATCATGCCTGAAGCATACATCCAGTGTATGTATTGTTGTTCATTTAACAACAAAAATGTATAGTAATTGATTTCAATGTAAAAGCTTAAAAATACTAGATTTATATACGACAATAACATTGACCTATGTTTAACAGATTTATTCCAAATGTCGCTAAAAAAGAAAAAAAATTTTTTTTAGCACTACAAAAGACCAGAAATGGTCGAGGTGGCAGTAAGCACTTCAACAATAACAGATTTAAAGGAAAATGTTTCCAAATTTAAAAAAGAGTTTAAACATTTTTTCTGAGAATCCGTATAGGCCAGCGCAACAATATTCCTTAGAAGAAATAATGAGCCTTGAGTGTGGTAAGTGAACCCGTTAATAACGTCGTCTCTTACAATTTTATGAATATAATTAACAATTAATTTATAATTACGACGTTTTGTCATAATTATCTACTTACGTCATAGTTTTTACGTAGCCTACTAGATTTTGAAATACATAGCAGTTAATGACTCTAATGTAGTCTAATTTTCAACATACGAGTATTCTACATATTCAACATATTCAAATGCTACTCGTAAATCTTTGTTATTCCGGAGACCGGACCGGAGTGATACCTCACAGGCCTCACAGAAAACCGACCGTGAAACAATGCTGCCCAATGTGGCCCAACGCCCTTTCTGTCCTTTCCCTACACCTACCCTTCCCCCACTCCTACCTTAAAGGCCGGCAACGCACTTTAACTCTTGAGTGTCCATGTGGGGCGGTAGTCATTTACCATCAGGTGACCCGTCTGCTCGTTTGCCCCATAACTTGGGTTACAAAAACAAATAATTGCCTAGTTAGTTAGTAGTTTACGTAGTTAATACTAGCGATAGCGAGTATTAACTAACTGTAAATTATGGTCGCGAGTCAAACAATTTCCTTACATTAATTATTCTATTAAAAACGGCTTGTTTAATGTGTTCTATTATATCTCTCTGCACGCTAAGTCGCTAATTTTCGGGTATATATAGAAGTAAGTTCTAAATTGACCAACACGATCATCAGCAATCAGTCATGGCTTAGGCTTCCGTTTGCGGAAAGCTGTGTTGGTCGGCTTCTATGCGTACTTCTTTCCTAGATAACCTAGAACCATTTGCTTTCAACAATTTGCGCATGACTTATTTTAAATTTAGGTGGATCAAAAGGCCGTGATTCTTTTTTTATTCTTTAACAAAGGTTACTTTTATCGTGGGTCACACACACTTTGTTAGTGTTCTTGTTAAACCCTCCTACCTAAAAAAAACTTAACTAACGATACGTTGACGTCAGCGTTTGTGTGTGTGAGTGTGTGTGAAAATATGATGACTAACTTATCTAACCTAAGCAAACATGTAGATAGTAGATAGTACATCTGTCTCGGGAATCAATTCTCAATGATTTTTTCCTGTCTATTCCGAAAGACAAACTTAACTTTGAAATTCTAATAAAAAATAATAGGTTTTAATTACTAGCTAAATGATCAAATTTGAAAATCTAAGGCTTAATGCCGCTGAGATAAGTATTTGATGTTAATTTCAACTTGATGCATCCACGGGTTCCTGAGAAAAATTGTCTTGAAAGACAGACAGACGGATACCAAAGTGATAGTATAAGGGTTCCTTTTTAATTTTGAGGAACGGAACCGTAAAACAATAAAAGGTCTTCAAAGAAATCATAACTTAATGAAACGCTGCGCTGTCAGCAAATTAAGCAAGTTTATTTTTTTGAAAAAACGTTGAACTGAGAGACTGCACATCTAGATATGATCGTCAATAGCATTGAATGTACCTACATCATACATACGTGTATAAAACGATAGCGTGTTCACTATCTTTGGCGGAAACGCGAGTGTCATTTGTAATTGAAAATTAAATCACGTTACATACTTGGAGTTGGGTGGCTCAATAAGAAATGAAAGTCATACACATGCAAATAAATACATGAGATATGCTAATGAACTGAATGAAAATAAAATCTAATGCTAGATACTTTTTTAAATAAAATAATTTTAGTTTAAATAAAATTTTTCTTAAAAATATAAGGGTAATAAGAGAAATTATGACTCTTTCAATTATTCACACTTTCAATCCTATCTTTCGCTTCTACCTCTCTCAAAATTTCATAATGACCTGTTGAATTGTTAAGGCGTATAAGTATAACACTCAAACGAACAAACTCATTTTCGCATTTAAAATATTAGTAAGGATTACGCAGTATAAATACAGTTTGTTCTATGTCATTTGAATTTACCTAAACAGTCACAGCCTAATTATCTATACTAATAATAAGGCTGAAGAGTTTTTTGTTTATTTGTTTAAACGTGCTAATCTCTGGAACTACCAATCAGATTTTAAAAACTCTTTTTATATATGAAAACCAGATTCATGAGGAAAAGTTTTTGTAATATCACACTACCAGCCTTAGGAGTAGAACAGTGACTATAAACGCGGGTGAAACTCAAAGAACGGTTAGTTAACATAATATTATGCCTTGTCTATTATGTATTATGTGTAACTAACATAGGTTTAATTTTGCACTACATTTCTAAATTTGAACGGCGTAGAAAGGGTAGGCAGAGATGTATGACATACATTTCGGTTAGCTGTATGACGTAGATCGGGCACTATAACAAGTTTTAGGATTGCAAAACAAGGGATTAAGACACGGGCATAAAAATAATTTTTATTGATAAAAGGCTATAGAAAAACAAAGGCTATCATATTGTGGCTCCGTCATCGTCAAATCCGTCTCGTAATGTTAGCTCTGCTGATACACGAATTATTTTGGATCACACCAAAATAGGGTAACTGACACAATACGTAAATAAAAAAATACGTACGATTTCAAATCTTTAACTTAACACGTTCCACCGGCTTTTATAAGAAACTGAGGTAAAAATACCTTTAAATTCAAACAGTCATAGCTTGTATACGGATAGTCTTTTTAATTTCTTTTTTGTAACTGCATGCTAGAGTCATTTCAGTGATTTAAGTAAGTGTATAACTTATTGGTTGATAGTAGAACAATGCCGGATAATAATCATTATCCGGCATTGCTCTACTATCACCTAGGTAATCATCTACCGGGTCTTCTTTGCAATTTCAGGTGTAGTGGATCTTATTTTTATCTTAGCGAGTAAGATGCAGGTAATGTAGTGATTGCTTAGATCAAATATACATATGATCAAATATACAAATATATATATGATCGAAGAGCAGTTGAAATAAACGCCCCTCGCTAAGGTCTGCCAGATCATGCCAGAGAATGGGCATTGGTTTACCTTAATGTTAAAATTTTAAAAGGTTTTAGAAACACAAAATGTATTTATTGCCTTACGAATTACAAGGCTTTTAGATAAAGAAAAATTAGAAAAGTTAGCGGGTAAATTAAAAAGTTCCGGAAAAACTGAAAGTTCTATCAGATTTAACGATCAAAACAAATGTCCACATTTTATTTCAAGGATAACGTCTATCGGATGAGCTAGCATTAAGTCGTTTTATTTTATTACCCTAAAAACATGGAGAAATCAAAATACGAATACTTTCATAAATTAAAATCTAAGCATTAAGAAAACACACACGTACTGATCCATGATGAGTTCACCCCATTTCGTTATTACCCGTAATGAAATGGTGGGTACTAATTAATTTCGACCGGACGCGAAATTGACCTATGACAACAGCGGAATCGGTTTATTCAACCCTGAGTGCTTTTAACTCCAAATGAAATTACAACTTTTTCGACCCTCTAATACAGTTGAAAGTTGTTTGACAGTCTTTCAAATTAGCATTTTTTACTAGGGCTATGCTATAGCGACGACAATTATTTGTATAAGTATATAAAAGTGTGCAATAAGGTCGGCACGTCCGGTGTTTGTATTGTCAGAAGAGAAATTAATGATATGAGATGATTGTTTTACGCTGAGGAAAATTTTAGCAAGCATTTAATAAAAGACATTCCAGTAGCAATTTCAAAAAACAATCTGGAATTAGCTCCGGATATAAATAAAGAGGGCGGCACTAGAGGTTTATAATAGACGCTAGAGGTGTATATATCATAGACACTAAAGGTGTAATTTCGAAATAAGTATTTTTTCCTAAAAGTCGAAATGTGAGCTGTCTTTGCGTGTCTTGTCTTGTCGTGTCTTTGTGTCTTTGCGTGCCTTGATTAGAAGCTTTTTTTAAGGTTTTTAAGAAATTGAAGGCGTATCAGATAGTTCGGTAACAGTCAACCATTTACCTAAAACTAAAATAGAAACCCGGTAAAATGACAAATTTATGCCATAACTAAGATATATTCTTATAAACAAGGCTCATTACAGATGAGTATGTACTATGTACATAAATGACACTTCAATAATTTACTTGTATTATTACGGTTATTTGTTCAGTGTGGTTAATTCTAACCTTTTCCCAAAAAAAAATCTACTTCCTTGGAAATTATTTATACAATAAATTAAATAAAATTCTTAATATATACCCTCAACCAAATTTTCGCTGTACCAAAACTTTAAAAATATATTTAAAAATACTTGATTACGAAGAAACTGAGAATCTTTTGTCAATACTCTCATAAAATAATAATTCAACACCCCACCAACACCCACCCAAAAACATTCTTCACTTTCAACCGTCACATCGCATCATACTCGCATCCATCACTACACTCTTACATTCACTATCGCCCACTCATATATACACTTATCCACTACACCCATAAGCATATCACAATAAACACAGTCACAGTTAATTCTGCATTAATTTTACTACTCTGATTCTCTAAATTAACTAATATTTTTCTTCCTTTTTCTCCTCTCATAGTCTGGTAAAAATTAGATTGTACCTACTTAATTCTATCCAAGGGTGGGGTACTGGTGAGCTGTAACACAGGTTTTCAATTAAAAACCTACATCGGGCACCAGTCGCTCACATAAGTAAAATTTCTTTTTGTAACTACGTAAGAATAATTTTAGGTAACAAATTTTTAGGCACTGTGTGTACACATCCGTAAGGCTACTATTACATATATAACCCATCCCTACATTGAATGACTCAGCAACTGCTCGCGTTCGTCTTGACCTTTTACGATGCCCTTTGTAAACTGTATCTGATTTGTACTGAATTCACTGATGTACGAGTACGTCTACGTAAGACAGATTGCGGTCAGACCTTTTTAAGGTAGATTACAAAAGTGTTAAACTTAAAATGTAAGGCCTTTTACCCACATTTTTTGGTCTTTTTATAATTTAATACGTCTAAGTTAACATTGATGGAAAAGCATGGGAAGTTATACATGCCTTGCAGTTGCGCACCGATGTCTACTTTTTTTGCTTGCCATAAATTCATAAAATAGTTTTATAAATAAGCGATTCATCGTGCCTGCATTTCCAAAAGATATTGTATATGTACGAGGGTCACACTGAAGTTTTTAGAAAATAAGAAACAGAGTGATATAGAACAGAATGAAATAGAAGCCTGGTTAATGATTTTATTGCTTTTCGAAGTAGTCTCCGTTCCTTTCTCAGCACCATCGCATGCGATGAAACCATTGACTAAAGCAGGGAGCCCACTCTTCTCTAAGGATCTCTTCCATGCAAACGCAGCCACGGCATCTTGCGGCTTCATAAAACGAATTCCTCTAAGCTTATCTTTAATTTTGGAAATAAAGGTGCCAGGTCGCGACTGTAAGGATGATGACTCATTAGCTCCCCACCTGCAATAGTCCGTCTGGCAGAGTGTGAGCAGGGGCGGTGCTGTCTAACATTTGTAAGCCAACCGGTAGACAATGACTGACATACCAATCTGCAGCAACAGTCGTTTTATCTTCTAGAATGATTGTTGCGAAATGACCCGTCCGTCCAAAGAACGAGGCAATCATCTTTTTCCCTTCTTTACTTTTGTCGCCAAATCTTCGAATGGAAACATCCATTGCGCATATTGTCTTTTGGTTTCTGGTTCTTAACAATATATCCAGCTTTCATCACCATTACGACGATGATGTCATATACAGCATTCGAGTCAGCTCCGTCGTACTTTTCAAGCATTGAGCGCCACCAATCCAAACGACGGCGTTTTTGATCTTCCGTCAAATTATGAGGTATCCATCTAGTACAAAGCTTTCTGACGCCTAAATGTTCATGTAAGACCTTTTTACTTGACTCATACCAATGCCTAAAGCTACCCAATTCTGTTGATATGTCACCCTTCTATTAGCTTTTATCATTAGCCGCACAGCACTCATGTTATCTTCAGTAGTCGCCGTAGAAGGACGTCCTCCTCGAGAATCACCAGTGAGTTTGCTTCGACAATGTTTAAACTCATTAAACCAGTTGTAAAGAGTAGCACGAGATGAGGCTTCGTAATGAAATGCCAATCGAAGTCTATCGTAACATTGTAGTTGAGTAAGACCGTAACGAAAATCGTAATAAATCTTTGAGCGAAAATTGTCTCTAGTCAATTCCATTTCGATGCACGATAGACACGTTTTGAATGCCGGCAATTTGTAAAAACAAATGACGTATGAAATCATTTAACAGATTCCCAAAGCGTTCCTAATTAAAATTTAAATAAATTTTTCATCAGCTGCTGCTGCTTTTCTTACTGGCCTATTCTAAAAACTTTCAGTGTGACCCACGTATATTACTACCTACTTTAGTGCGTTTATTCCAATTTAAACCTAATTTCGTATTTCATATGAATTTTAGTGCTTTGATTTACAAATTACTGATCATTATTTCTTGTGTTGTTTATTTTCATAGAGTTCTTGTATCTTTATGACGAGTCTGAAGTATTTATTTATTTTATCTATGTTTCTGATATATACCACAGTTAATGGCGAGAGAATTAAATGAAAATTAGCAATCCTAATAGTTAGATATGGCTTCAGCAGTCCTATAAATATTTTCATAATCTACGTTCAGCTCGAACAACTGGCGGTCACAGGTAGTTTTCGTTGGCTTCGTGACTGGAAAGTTTGAACGGAAATCGCAGGATTATATAGAGGTAGTAAGGGTTGTTACTTTAGCCTATATTGTTAAAGGCTTACGACGCCCACGGCTTAGTATAATCAACCAATCTACTTGAGCCTGTTGGCCACAAAACTACGGAAATTAATTTAGTTGGGCAAAGTTCACTATTTACCCTTTACATAGAATAGGTTTTACTCTATGTACGTACATGCGGACTACCAATGATCCTATCTTTGAAGATATTTTAGACCTTTAATTTAATTGACATACTAGTGCATCTATGACTCTTGGTTTTTCTTTTATTACTTCTACATTATTAGTATCACACACTACAATTCAAGCACTCAATAAAATTACTAACCAGAGTTTCATCATCGGCACACTGATGTTTTTTGATTTTTTCACCAATTGCATTTTTTTTATTTTTTCACTATACCTACCGTTTGTTAAACATCAAATATTGTATAAACACAACAGCCTCTATAAGATTAACTTCGACAAAAATCTAAAAACCAAACTTGCAAAGACAATTTGCAAAAGTTATGAAAGTTTATAACTTGCGCAGAATATAAACCAGTTATTAAACTCTTTTAACTCTCACAATAATATAGCAAAGTTGCTGTAAGGAAAAAAAAGATTCACCTCTCTAGCTGAATGTTATTCATATGTGTCACCCTTTTTTATTGCTTTTAGTCAAATAGCAACCCGCCCCGGCTTCGCACGGTTACAAATTAGACACCTAAACCATGAATCACTCTGTTTATTAGTGAAAACCGGATAAAAATCCGTTCAGTAGTTTTTGGTTTATCGCGAACAGACAGACGCGGCGGGGGACTTTGTTTCATAATATGTAGTGAAGTACTTTATCGCTTATAAACCAATATAAAATGCAAAGACTCTGATCGCCAGATATGGCAGGTACCTTTTTTTTATTTATTTTAGTCTCTTTTATTGTGCTGTGTACCGTTTTCATGAAATGATACTTCGATCTATGTTTAGCGCCTGCAAGAGAACTTACTAGACGCAGTCTGGCAGCAAGTACCTAAAAGCCAAGAATTGTAAATGAGGCCTAACGCTTAATAGTGCCTTTTTGTACTTCATGGTACCTACCTATTTACTTTTGACCTTTACTTAAATAAAAATTTCCTTAAAGTCTTAATATCATGACCAAAAATAGTCATGCCATTTGTTCATAAGACCTCAAGATTATGATATACCTACATTAATACATGCGTCGCTGTTTAATGTTCAACTAATAAGACCGTGGTTACTGTTGTCGAATTTTCAGGATGTCTGATCTAGACGACGGTCCTGTCAACCCGTGCACCCAGACATCGGACGTGGCTATGAAGGAGGGACCTCAGACTACGAGTACTAGTAGACAGCCAAGTGGTATTGTCTTTAACATCAGCTCGTCGCTTGAACAGCAGCGAGCGCTTTACAAGAGAGTTCTATTACCCTTGTCACCATAGGCGGTGTCACCAGTGGCGGCCTTAGCTACATTTTCACGTGGTGTGAGACCTCAAATTGGCAGCCCCATAAATTCAAAACCACAAATAAATTTGAATTGCAAGCCTTAGGGTCGCGGCGCCCATTCATCATACCGTGCGGCTCCATATATCGTCGCGGCGCCAATTTACCGTCGCGGCTCTATATATCGTCGCGGCGCCCATATATCACCGCGGCGCGGAGCCCAAACATCGTCGCGGCGCCATATGTCGTTGCGGCGCCCACTTTTCGACGCGGCCGCGGCGCTTCAACCTTACAGGTCGAGTAACAAATGCGGCAGGGAGACGTTCACCAATGAACATATTGCATATCTTCTTTCTTAATTTTCTTTCTTGTTAACCGATTACTCGAAAGTAATCGATTACTCGATAGTAATCGGTTAACGTACAAAAAAAACATCCTCCTTTTTTTTGAAGCCGGTTAAAAAAAGTACTTGAGGATTTTAGTTCAGAAATTTGGCTTTTACACATTTCTTTATTTATTACAAGAGTTCCCTTGACCTCCACAATGGTTCACGTCCAAGTCAAATTCTTGGACAATTGCATCAAGAAAGAGGTCAGTGAGGTCTGTTTACCTACCGCCTTATAAGAACCAAAACACACTCGTTATTACTAATTCGCCCGCGGCCCGCTGCGAGAGCATCCCTAGTCTATACAGGGGAAGAGGAGCGCGGGGCGGGGAAGAAGGCGGCTGCGTAAGTGCGCAGCGAGAGACGCCATTACCAATCTGTGCCATTACCAAGCACGTGTCTGATACAATAGTATTTCTAACCACCATGTAAAGTCAGTACCTACCGAATTACAGCTATGTCTTGAACAAGTTTATTTTAATTTTAAGTCCTCTCATCAACATAAGTGGTGACCCCGACGTGATTGAATAAGTTTAAACAAAGAAAAACAAGGAAGGAGTTTACATGAATACGTTGAGATTGCCGGAGTGACGGTGCCGTTAGACTTCGACTTCTTCTTCATTAGTGTCACGTCAATGGTACATTGTCTAGTATTATACTTATACATACAAATACTTATTTAGACGACTAATTAAGTATTTACCATAGACTGATGTCTACGGTATGGCTGATGCCTGCATGACAGCAGATTAGCCTGCCCCATATCGTCAATGCCCAAATGATCATTAACTAGGTTAATAATGATTATAGTAAAGAAACGGTGACCGGCGCCTGGTGGTAATGTTTCAGTTGATTTCGGAGCCCCCACATGACGGCGCCCGGTGCGGTCGCACCTCTCGCACCGCCCTAGGGCCGCCCGTGGGTGTCACCAGACATTATACCTACAAATCTAAATAATATATTTCTGTAGACTGGCAACTCCATCAATTCTATTTAACTGGGAGTTATAGTAAACAACGAGGATTCCATAAAAAATAGAATACTGAAGGTAATGATTTTATATGTAACATTAATTCATGGCAACTGTTACAGTTTTTCTTTACACTCGCGACCGAAAGTTTGTTTGATCATAGCATTCCTGTTTATACTCTCTATCCATTTAATTATCCACATGTAACAGGGTAATCATAATGAGTTGAGGACTCACACATTTCTCGCTATATGATGAACAATGTGAATTTACAATTACAGAAATATATTATTATTTTTAAGAAAAGCAAACTCTACGTTTTTACTAACCCCGTCGTATCAGGATTACACAATTTGCCGACTGATATTGTTAGCGCTGAGGCCGCTGTAATAAATTGAGGTAGCGTCGATGGAAAATATATTGTCAATCTTAAAGCTGTAGGTACCACGTAGAACTGTTTTGGTTCGAACCTCTTGGAACCATGTCAATTATTTTCAAGAACAAACTAAGTGCCTAGTGATTTCTGATAAAGGTAATAAATCAAATTCTTGATTTAATGTAGTATATTTACCGAATCTATACATTCCAAAGTCTCTGGCGCGAAAATTCAACAATTACGTTGAGTAAAGGTAATGAGACTATTTATATAGAAACGTACTTTATCAGCTGTCGACAGCACGAACGCTTGAATTTTACCCCTGTATACTCGATAATATTGAAAAGCCTCGCCGAGTACACAATAATATAGAACGACTGTAAAAGTCAACAAACCGCTATTAAAAATATAAATAAAATCTGTTTCTCACTGCAGGTCTAAAATCAAGAAGTTAGCAACAGATCATTAATTACCTTTTATATATTACATTTTATTTTTAAATTTAGAGTTTGACTAAGGGTTATATTCGTTATCAAAGATCGGAGAAAACGGACTCGTCTGTGTGATATCAATCGCGTTTTTACCTTTTTAACACAATTTCGTTTAATTCCCTTTTAGAATTTGCCCTACCTACTCACAATTTTTTTTTTGGTAATTGGTTGTCCCAGATACAGTAACTTATATTATATTCGTAATCATCTAGTAAGATCACTAAGTTACTATAGGTGATTGTTATTTGGTAAAAGCAGAACTGAAAGAAGGCATACAATCAAAGGTACGAAAGAGTATAAACCACACTACTGTCGAGCCGCCGAAGACACGGCTGATCTTAGCCCGATGTAATAATAGCAATATAGAAGCGACACGACTAGTAGGTACTATATTATGGTATACTAAGATGTAGAATAGAACGTTTTGTAATGTACGGTGAAGCTAATCGTATTGGTTGTCTGCCGTCTAGTAGGTTTGCTAACTTGGTTAATGGATATTGGAAGCTCATTTCACTTTGTCACGCGTCGTAATCATGTATGACAAAGTATTTTAAAGCAATCGTAAGTAACTATTATAAAAAGGTTGAGGAAAGTAAATACACTGCATTACGCTTTTGTAAACACAAAAGCGTATTATAGAAATGCCTTTTTTATACATGATACTACCACTTAAATCTTCACCCACCGTAAAAAGTTATGGTATCAGTGTCCGTATATTCCACGGTAGAACGAGTCTTTTGAGCACATTTTAGACAATACGCTCTCAACATATTTATTAAAACAACTCAATTCACGTCCCTACGGTAAAGATGAAGAAAGAAAATAAGACCTAAAATGGCAGCCTATACCTTTTTCTGGAACGAAATCTTTAGTACTTATTTCCATCTAAACAGATAGGTACAAAATCAAGCCTGGTTGAGGCATTTTTTCGTAATACTATTCTATTTTTACATCCCAATTAATGTCATACGTACGAATCTATATGATATACTTATGCATTGTTATAAAACCAAAAAGCTTACATATGATATGAGTACCATTTTATCTACGTTTCATACTACACTTACAAAAAAGTCCTGTATGTATTTTTCAAAACGTGTACCTACTTTCCACAAGGTTGTCAGTACTCATTAAGGGTAAATGATGATTTCGTTATTAAGTAAAGCTTCCAGATTAGATGGTCTATGTAAATTCCTACCGTCCAATTGTTCCAAAAATCTTATCATAGGGATAAGTCTGGATTCCAATGATAAGAATTTTAAATGGTTTGTATCTACTAAATCGTTTAAATTCCCTAATTAGTATTTAAGTCAGGAATACATAAACTTGTGCGTCCCAATGAACAAGGAAAGGTGTATCTGGCTTTTGAAGAGGTGTTCTAAGTATGGTATTGGTACTCTATTCTTTTACGCATTGTAGCGTAAAAGTTAACTATTTAAGGACACGCACCCATATTGGACGCACTACGAGTATAGAATTGATGGTGGTGAGCGCAGAATACAAATGAAGTTTTTTTTACATTGATACTATAAGGCACTGTAGCTTTACCACATATATTTTTTACAAAGAGTTATAAACTGTACGAAGGTGAAAAGTTTAGGATGGTTTAAAAAACCTGGTCCATAAAATATCAGAACACTGGTTGGGTTCTGGCTGCAGTTGAAAAAATTAAAGTCTACTGCGCTGATCGAGCGCTAAATGGATTTTCAAAAACTGGAAATAATCGATACAAACACATAAAATTGAAATGTCTGTTTGTAATCTAAAAATAATAGTTTTTTTAAGCTCATACAGTTATTTGCCTAAAAATCAGTTTTTAAATTTTTGTCTATATGTCTGTCTGTCTGTTTGTTCCGGCTAATCTCAGAAACGGGTGGACCGATTTCCACGAAACTTTCACTGGTAGATAGCTGGTATTATAAGGAGTAGCCTAGGCTACTTTTATTTTGAAAAAAATAATTAGGGTTCCCCGCAAAATATATGAATATGTACAGGCGAGCGAAGCCGCGCGGGAACAACTAGTTTATAATAAGATCATGCCGTGTAGGGATTGGATGTATGGTCGCAAGATCGAACTACAAGTGTGAGAAGCGTGAGAAGTGTAACATAATTCACTAACTGTTGCTGAAGTTCTTTAATTATAAATTGTACCTGCAGCATGTCGAACTAACTGTAACTAAATTCAGATAGTAAACAGGAAATGTTTGCAGTTTCTGAGTCTAATCTTTGGCTGACTAGTTTATGGCTAAACGTTGTTCAGTTTAACCCTTATTTATTTTACGTTATCAAACTGCATTGAGGACAATGAAGAAACTAAAATGCAAATTATAAAATCGGTTCTTCAATACACAAGAGGAAAGGAATCCGACTACCTTCACCAAACTGATCTGAGTACCTATCTAATAAGTTTTAATATGATAAAGGAATATTATTTAATCTTCGAATTAATTGAACCCTCACCATTCTTTCATTGGACTACTAGACGCAGACAGAGGTTCCATCCTTTCGCTGTAGAAACACCTAATAGTCGAACTAAACACTTTGACAGCTCTTTTTTGGTAGAGTTGCCAAGGTCTGGAATGAGCTGCATGCGTCTATTTTCCAGATAATTATAATCCTGGAACCTTCAAGAGTAGAGTAATAGGTTTCTCTTAGACAGGCGTGTACCCTCGTCGTCTTCATCGTCACTTTCCATCAGGTCAGTTTGAAGACAAACGGCTACTCCTTTATTGAATAAAAAAAAACTTCGAATTATCTGGTTTAGACGTCTTGGGACGAGGAAAATAAAACAAAATGGTGTAATGAAATTTTACGGTTAGGCGTAATGGAGAAAAACAATAGAACATTTATACAAACAATAAATACTGCTTAAACATTTCATTTATGTACATGTTTATATACTAACCTGATACAACAGATCAATTTAAAATATTTATTTAGGAGTTTATGTTTAGGCTCTGAGAAAGGAGGGCTTCTGAATTACATGTTTATTATGATATTTTCTGCAAAACCTTCTGTTAACCGCCTTAAAAAAAGGAGGAGGTTCTATGTTACACTGTCTAAATGTATATTTTTAATGTATGTTCACCGATTACTCAGAGACGCCTGGACTGATTTGAAAAATTCTTCTTTTGTTTGAAAGAATATACTTCCCAGGAGGTCCCATATTCATCTGATGATGGGATCCTGGAGAAATCTAGGGAACTCTTCAAATTTTACAGGCACACTTGAAGCAAATTGCGTATTTTTAATTACATAAGATATAAGAGAAAAGGTGCGTATATTATGGTTTTGGGTGTGGTGACAAATCAACTGAAATAAACATTTTAAAAGTAATTTATGGAGTCATAATCTTACTAACCTACTAACTATTTACAGATCTAACTAATATAAAGAACTAAAAATAAACACGGTGATTCTTTACATAGGTTGGTACAGCAAATCATCATCATCATCATTTCAGCCATAGGACGTCCACTGTTGGACATAGGCCTCCCTTAATGACCTCCAAGAAGACCGGTTGGAAGCGGCCTGCATCCACCGACGTCGTGCGATCCTGACCAGGTCGTCTCTCCACCGCGATAGTGGACGTCCTACGCTGCGCCTTCCGGCAAATACCTTCGGTACAGCAAATACCTTCACCTAACATCTCATGATATCGCAAAGGTCAAAGGTCTGCGAGTAGAGATCGAATGCAAAACTTATGTCGCTAGATTTTATTACTTTTATTTTTATTTTCTTCTTTTTGGTTATTTAAAATGGCCTTTATTACATCAGATTTGTTTTAGCCTAAATATATTTTCAACACTATTCCCTATCTATTCACAATTACTTCACGGTAACGCAACGTTCCGCATTCGTGAATAACGTCGAAAGTGAATGCGTTGTTTACGACAATTAATATATAAAATTCTATTGTTCTATTACATCAGAATCTTCAATGAATAAAGTGATAAGAAGTTGAAGGAATAAATTACAGAAAACCAAATAGTGTTTTTAAAGCGTTCTAATTAGGCAAAGGTTACTTGTAACGTGGAGTTAATTCTAGCAGCTCTATCGAATCTACTAGAAAGCAGAAAAGCGTCTCTACGCTAGTAATCCTACTTATTAGCAGGCTTCTCTAGGGTGGGTGGATTTACCTAGTTAGGCAAAACCATTTGCTTTGCTTACTAACCTATCGATGCATGTCTCAGAAACTTTACCATACACTTTTATAACGTCCGATTACGAGCATGGAAATGAAATATCAAATTGAATCCTTCATTTTGATTTTCCATATATTGAAAAACGAAAGGAACACGAAACGAAAAGTGTCTTCATAGCGTCAAAATGTTTTGTATCTAACTGTCCAGTACAGCTGATTTACAAAGCTGATAATTTCATTCATCATTATTTTGAAATATTTTAACCTAGTATTTTCATTACTCCACGTTTTATTATAAGACATCTAGGGACTAAACAAACGATGACTCAAT
This sequence comes from Callimorpha dominula, assembly GCA_949752705.1. NCBI lineage: Eukaryota > Metazoa > Arthropoda > Insecta > Lepidoptera > Erebidae > Callimorpha > Callimorpha dominula. Next base: position 12,836,810 of record OX457007.1, read on the forward strand.
ATACTAGTACTACACAATGTTCACACTAAAAGTGTTTAGTATTAATGTTGTGTAGTCCTAGTATATTCAATTTAGTTGCAGATATGTTAATATATTACTTACCCTGTTTAGTGAAACAGTGTAAGTAAAATAAACGGTGAACATTCTAAGAAGCAGTAAGCAGTGGCTTTCTTTATATTAAATCTAAAATAAAAGTCTAGCATTTCAAATAGTAATACTATGAACCTTACCAATTTATAATTGGTAAGGTTTTCAAGTACAGTATCTTCTAAATCTTAGTAAACAGTCGCTCAGACACCTTTCAAGTTCCAAGGGAACAGGCAAGCCGCTGCTTTTTGTATCATTATCATGTGTTTTACAAGCCTACTTCTAAATAGAATTAGGAAAAATAAACGTATTTTATACAGAAAGGTGTGGTTATAATTTAGGAGCGTTACTTATAGACGAAACGAGCAGGCCTAAAAAAAAATATTTATCAATTTTCAGGTCAATGTCAATAATTTAGTTTTATTTTTATATGCGGACATTTCGGACAAATCTGGACATTCCTTAAACATCCTTGGTATTAAATACTGCCGCGTCTGTCTGTCTGTCTGTTCGCGATAAACTCAAAAACTACTGAACGGATTTTCATGTGGTTTTCACCAGTAGATAGAGCGATTCATGAGGAAGGTTTCGGTATATAATTTGTTAAGGTTTTGTGTAAATTGCTAACCGTACGAAGCTAGTGTATTACAAATAAAAAATTGGTATGGGCTTTATACCATTTTCTTTATATACTTTTTTTTCATTATGATGTACTCGTAATTAAACGGTTAGTCATAACTATTACAATTTAGACCTTGAGGCTAATAAGTAATTTAAATTTAACTTAATTTGCTTAAAACTTACAAAGTTAAGAATTTGTCCATTGGCACTTTTCTTATGGTCTCTATTATCATGGAAAGACACTTTGTTCTTGTGTTCTTTAAGAGTAACACTCACTACTTAACACTAACTTTACTAAACTAACTCAAAGGTCTTACTTCTTTTTAGACTAACTATGTCCGTGGTGTCAAGGAGCTGGATAGCCTCAACGTTCACATGTTGAAGAAGCCTTTCTTCATGTGCTTCAGCGTATTGTTTTATTACTTCACCAACAAGATCTACTCCTAGGTCTCGGTGGATGTCATCATTTCTAACGTACCAGGGAGCATTTACTATACTCCGAAGTACCTTATTTTGGAATTTTTGAATGATTTCAACATTTGTTCGTTTTGTGCAGCCCCAAAGTTGAATGCCATATGTCCATACAGGCATGAGTATTATACCATTTACGGGACAAATTTTAAGACTACACCTTCTTGGAGTAGGTACTTTGTAGAAACTGTAGAGAAAAATAACTAGAAAACGTAAATTTCCTGCGCTTCATTATGCACCTACCGCACGTAATAACGTGAAGGTTAGGAGCCTTACGCAAACTCTTATTAATATAGACAGCTACATTCATTACACTTAAAAGTAGGGTTTGTACTGTGTAAGTTCATTAGGTATGTACGATGATCGTTCTAAAAAGCTTTTAATATCTTTTGTAATACCAGCTCCACCTAAATGAGGATCTTTATTAAATTCTTAAAGCGATATAAAAACGGGCAATGTATATAATATGCTTTACAAAATCTATGTAAAAGTTTCTAAAATCAACCTTTCTAAGCCGATGAACACATATCGTAATGTAACTCCTTCCACCTCACGCCAAAACCTGAACTAACGTAAGTCCCAGCATAAACCATAAAAGTTATCAAAAATTTAAAGTGAATGAGGTAAAACGATTTCAGTCAGTGCATTAAAGTACGAAGTGAATTAACGAGTCCATTTTTTTCTACTTAACTGGTAAAAAAGATGTTTGTAGATGTAGATGATAAAAATAAGGTTGAAAAGATGTAGATACTGATCAACAGAAAAACAGAACTATACTAGGAGCACTGGTTAACTAAGGTCTTCCCTGCAGTGGAGGCGATGCTCCTATTCACGGACCTGTTGGTCTACCTGTTGGTTCTCACCCAGGACAAATAATTGTGTAATGAGCATGATCGTTTGTTATGTGTCTGGGTGTGTATGTATTTAGTAATAAATAAGTATGTTTAGCAGAAGTCTGGTTACTATTGTGCAGGCTCTTCCTAGTTTGGAATCAGAAGTTCCTGTGTGAAGTAATCTATAAAAAAAATGAGGAGATAGGTACGTGTCTGCTGTGCACCTTGCATCTGCTTCGGTACACTCTTACAAGTTTTCAGTTTACATCACACTATTTATGTTTAATTCTGTGTGCTGGTGCACTCTCATGATTCGTAACGATAACCTACTCGTACCTCAATAAACAACCTATACATATGACGCAAAAAGAATAGTAGCATCTCAATTTAGCGTGTTCAAACAAACTCTTACTTTAATAATATTAGAATAAATATAACCATTAGAACAAAAACATATTAAGCAATATGATATGGTTACCTACTTTAATACATATAAAGTGTAATTTATGCTTACATAATAGTGTGAATAATTTTTCACTTCAAATACTGTAACTTGATTTAAAATAATGAGGTGAATTGTACAAAAAGTGCCCAGAAACATCAACTAGAGTAGTAAATGTATGCCAAGGAACGTACCGTGACGGACAAATCACTACTTTATTTGAGCTGTCTGTAAATCAGTTAATAAACATACTTAAGAGGAGGGTAAACTTGTAATGGAAAATTGCTTATAGTTGCGCGTGTGTAGTTTAAGTGATTCTAATAGTTACGAGAGAAATAACATTTAGAAATTTATTGGTTTCATGTGTTGTGTTACCTAGAAAACCTTGTAGTATTACCGATCGAATGGAAATCATTTATAACCCACCGCTGACTACGATGTACATCTTTCAACATCAACTAGCTAACTATAATATACTGATGTATATTATAGTTAGTTAGTTAGTTGACGTTGTAAGTTTAACAAGGACTGAGTGGTGAGCAATTTAAAAGCTGCAAACTCAGCAGACAGACTAGAGATAGTAGCAGGTGTTGACTCCCTCTGCAGTTTCGGCTCGAACTCGGCCATCTTCTTGTAGAAGTCAAGACTCATCTGAGATAAGGACGCGTAGACAGTGTTCATATTGGTAACGAAGTTATATGTGACAGTTTATTGCAAAGTGAGTGGATGAAAAACACTTAACCCGGCAGGTAGATTATTTATACTATATTTTTTATTAAAATTTAATGCGTTTAGTAATGTATATTTATATTTTAAGATTTTTAAATACGGAGCAAAAAAATACGCGACTTGTTTTCGCAACTACTCACACAAAGTGTTGGTAGGTAGTTGATAACTTCATAGTTAACAACTGTCATTTCCGGTTGGTCATGAGGCTTGTTGTCAAACCAAAATCGCATCGTACGTTCACGTTCATATGTCAAGGACATACACATTGTTGATACTACGTGACTAGTGCGTCACATAGTGATATCAAAATCAAATGTGTGGCATAAAATAAACTGTGTTTTCTAGGGCTCCGTTCCTCAAAAGCAAAAAAAAATACCACTTTGTTGTCTGTCTGTCTGACTGTCACAAGACCCTTCTTCATTTCATTAAGTTTGCGGGCAAAAATCTCGAGATTTGATTTCAGAAACGGACGTACTAACTACATACAAGTTTGTTTGCTTACGGAACCCTCGGTACGCAAGTCAGACTCACACTTGTCGGTTTTCATATAAAGTTATATTATGTAATTAATTTGAAGTTGGTCTTAAATATTTAACACGAAAATGTTAACGGGTACAAATTTTGCACCTAAACCATCCTCATGAATCACTCTGTCTATTAGTGAAAACCGTATGAAAATCCGTTCAGCAGTTTTTCAGTTTATCGCGAACAGACAGACAGACAGACGCGGCGGGGGACTTTGTTTTATAATATGTAGTGATAATTCGGAGGCAAGTACAGGTAAACAGGTAAGTAGTAATATATGTAAGATATATACATACATACATAGGTACAACATAGGTAGTCTTCAAATCGATCCTTAAACGTGCTGTATTCATTTTAACTAAACAAGAAGTACCTAATGACGATATATACATATTCAATTGCGAGACTGACCTATCTTAACACATTTTTTACAAAAACTTGGTAGAAAAGACATGTAACGCAAGGTCAGAACCGGCTTCACGCAAATTGTACCACAGTGGGCGTGTCATTTTAATAATGTGGTTGTGTCACAGAGTGTCTCTATGTATTGAGGTATTTTGGGTTGGAAATTGGTTACAAATATGCCGTGTCATTAAAAGGTGTAAAAGCCTATTAAAAAAATATAAAAAGAATATTAAAAAATCTCTAACCACTTACGACAAGTAACTAAATGAACATTTTGAAAACCCATACGCATTTTATGTGTGATAGCAATGAAGTCGAGAACCAATGAAACAGTATGAGTGTATTGTGTACATTAATGGAGCCAAAACTAAAGTGGTTACTATATAAGAGTTACGTTTGCTTATTCATTACTATTATTACTAGCAACAGAACTAATAAATTATTGGCTACATTCAAGTGATGTAAAAAGAGTTATAAAACTACTGGCATCGTATCACGAATCGTATACTGAGTATTTAGTTTAAAGAGCGTTTCATGCACGCACTGAAAATGACAATGCAGTGAGTAACTGTAGTCAAGGCACACCATTAGTAAACAGCTGCGGGGGGGCATTTGAGACTAGAACGACATTAGGCCAGTAAATTAGGTCTGAGATGGCTGTAGCGGAGACCTGAAAGCTTCTGAGTATGTACATTACCCATCAATGAACAATCCATCATATCTGGTACAAAGTAGTTAGACTCATCTGCTTAAGACTGCTAGTTTCAATGTAGTATATTTAGAGCATATTGTAGTCATGTTAACTAACTACTTGAACTTTTCAACCATTTAATTTTTAAGTAAACATTTAAGTACTTTAGTAGTAACGGTACGGTAGGGTACAGTATGGTTACGGTAGCGTTACCAGTTACCAGTAGTTACCAGTAGACTATTAATATCACGCCATGTGTTACACACATTACTGGCTATTGAAAAGAGTGGTTCTAAGGTTTATTTTGCCAGGTTTAAAATAAATATTTCGTGCAAAGATGAGGAAATAAAGATTATAGGTCTTGTGGGTTCGGGGGTACTGGGCTACGCGACACTACCTTATTTCTTTGGGGTAGGCAATGTTGATTCCGGCTCATATTTTACGCCGCTTTAGTAGCCTACATATCGGGTTTATCTTTTTATAGAAGTAGTAGAAAGTAGAAGTTCATGCAATAGAGTAACAGCGACTTGGTGGACGGGTTTACCGTTTCAGATTCGGATTCGGAGTTTACAAATGAGAACTGTCAACGAAATTCACTTAAACGTTTTCTTTTAGAGGCTGAGAGATACCTAGATAGACTTGTGGCGGCGGCATTAAGGTCCTCCAAAAAATGGGATATCAAAAGTAGGGGACGGGACATTACGAGGACTGGTAGCCTAATCTGGTCATTTCAGTTGAATCAGTTTGACTTCGAGATAATTCAACAAACTAGGGGTTTCAGACGAAAGCAAATCTATGAACTGTCGATTTTCTCTATCCACCCAATCGTGAGTATCTATATATAAAAATGTATTTCTGCTTTTTATACAATACACGTACCAATCTACGTAAAGTAGTTAAATCCTGAAAAGTGCAAAACCTCATTGATGAAGGTAGAAAGAGCTCAAAGGGCAGTCCTGAAGGTAAGACTTGCCCTGCCTTTTTTGTACCCTACAAGAGACCTCTATAAAATCTCTGACGTCCTGACTGTGCGGCAACTATATCTGTTAAGCATTATACTCAAGCAGCATACATTACTCCCCTATAATCCCTTACCTTCAAATAAACGCCTGAAGCATAAACTCTGTCCTGCAAATGAAAATAGACGGTTGACAGCCTTTGCTAGCAAATTGTTTGGCTTCCTAGGTAGATATATATATATATATATATATATATATATATATAACAAAGTTAACCTAAAATTGCATTTATATCAGCTAGCAAAATATGCTTGTAAAACCACTACCTCCCGCTGGCTAAAGACCCTTAGCTATGAGGAAACCGAGAGCCTATTACAAGTCCCCTCTTGAGTCATATTGAACCACCTCAAAGGTGTTGTTTCATTTACCTCAACGTCGTAGAGTTAGCACCAATACATTCATCCCCGTACACACACACGCATCCACACACACACACACACTCACACACACACACACACACTCACACACACACACACACACACACACACACACACACGCACCAACACACACACCCACACACACACACACACGCACACACACACACATTCTCATGCACTTAACCTAATAATATAACTGCGATCTTTTATCTAGGAAGGTTACTCCTGCTTATCTAAAGCACCATTCTGTCTAGAGTTAGGAGAGGCTGGTAATTTGTAATACAGGTCTACGTACCTAGTACAGATACCAGTCTCTCACACAGACTCACATGTAACATAAACAACTAGATTAAAAATTGTTAGTCGTAACCATATCTGTGCGAGAGAGAAAATAAAGTTGTTATTATTATTATAAAAGCGCTCACTCGACTTTGCGATTGAACTTCCACGTGAACCAATATGTGTACTAAATTGCTATCATTGAACAAAGACATCGCTTACAATGGATCGCTCCCAAAATACTTTCACACTCGAGCAACGAAATTGTCAAAGGAAAACACAATCGATATTCAATTAATAAGAAAAAAACGATAGAACACCAGTTTCCAAACAGAGCTTTGCCATTTGATAAAATGGTATTTGATTTTTTTTTGCAAACTGATTGACTTAATTTTGCATAAACTTGCGTTGTTTGATGTTAAGATTTATAGCTTTGAAAATTGAGCTCTTTAATGTTTTTTTTTTTGCTTGTCTAAATTGTAACAAAATATAGTCAAAAACACATTGCATATTGCAGAGTACCATATAGCTGCTGGTATATAATGTATATTACGTAACATTTCTATAACAAGTCTTACGATTTGAATATTCTACGTATATATATTGATATTACAATACATGGCCCTTAATTATTTTACAGTGCAAGACCTGCTTCTACTATTAAATGCTTATGTCCAACTAACAACCATCATTTATTAACACAAAAATGTACTAACCAAAACATTTTTACGTGCAGCGAGATACGTGTTAAGAGAACAGCAGCACACTGAAGGACAGTGGAAATTGTGCGAAACTAGGAAATACATACACCGAACAAAGGACCCTACACAACAAGGATGTGGAAATGTTACATTGTGTGAACAGATGATATTTTTATTTTTTACTCTGCCCAACATATGCTAGAAAAAAAAACTTCAACTATTCTTTTGAAGAGAATAGTTTACATTTTTTGGAGAGTTTCCAGGTTCTACCTATTCGTCCAGACACGAATGCTTCTAAAAAGAAAGAAACATTTTTGTATCTCAGAATTCGTAGAGTACACAGAATTTTTATGGTACTTAAGTACCACAAAAATTGCTTCAATTTAAGCAAATGCCTGAACACAATTGTCGTTTTGTGATTACTTCAGGAGCAGGCTGATTTATAGGGACAGTAGGTACTCATGTGCGTGATACTATTGTCTTATGCTCATGCCAAGTAATTAATAATTCATTCGATTAATTATGTCCATGTTCCTATGTGTGAGAGTAGGCTCCAAAATTAGAATGGTAACGAAAATATGAGTTTGTTTGTTACTTTCACGCCTTAACTACTTAACCGATTACGAAACGTTGCATACACGTTATCAGGGATACAGAAAAGGATACATGTAGCGAGTTTTTATCCAGAAAAAGTACTGTTCTCGAGGGATATATTGATTGACAAAATTTTAATTACCGCGAGAGAGAAACCGCACTCAAAAGCTAGTTTTATCAATAAAATCGGAAATAAGTCGAGGCCAAGTAAAATACCTGATACCATATTTTCAAAACTTTTAAAATGAAAACTATTTCAAATAACCAATACAATAACATACATACACATCGCCTTTGACTTATTAATATCAGCAAAACGCTGATGGCATTACTAACACACACTCGGAAACAACGAACCCAGCATCTCCATTCGCAACGGCTTAAATTATTGTTACAATATATCTCTTATACGGATGATTATACACCCGTACAATAATTATTATTATATCTGCAATTATATTGTAAGTTGTGGGTAGTTTATAGAATTCTTTAAAGATGAAATTAATAATTATTTACACGTCTGCTTCTTAAATCCTATTACAGGCGTAGCTTGTAGTTTCTGCCTTTACTGCTATACTTGGCGGGCGAATACGGGTTGCGACTACTCTCCTGTTTTTTGAAAAATATAAGTAGCTACAACAATACTAAATTTAAATATATATGATATTTAAAATTTATTCATAAAACGTCCATTTCGTAAAGTACTGCGATATCACGATCACTTTCAAGCATCGGTGCCGAGGATTCTAGGCAAATTTTTGTCCTTTAGCAAACGTGCCTTATCAGTACTTATCACAAGTACTAAGCACTTGATTAAGGTAATAATGGCTTTATCTATAACTCCTTGTCTCGCAATTCAGATACGAATTAGGTGCTTGACAGTTGGAAGTATTTCCGTTTCTTTAGGTTTAAACAGATAATTTGTTGTAGATTATAAGAGGATTTATTTTAAGGTTGAGGACAGGTCAAGAAGTAAAAAGTAACTGTTTAATTACCCGCCTTTTTAAACTTTGGTGATTCGAGTCATCGACAGATACACAACTTGTTCTTATTCTCCGCATTTTTATACTTACTTTTAAAGTTTCAAAATTTGAACTTGAAATACTGTCATCTCTCAAAAATTACGTTCAAGGACTAGAACATTTCGGCAAAAGCCAGTTAGAGTTACAGATATGGGACCCTGACCTGCTCAAGCTATTGCTTACAATCCCCAATCCCGTTCCTTGTATTGCCTTCTCTTCATACCTGCCTTTCCCTTGCTGTACTCCCGATTTTCGTATTTATTTATTATTCCCAAAGTGACGATTGACGGCAATACGCTTGCCCCTATAAATTATATTGTTGCCTATACTACTTTGTCACCATGGCTGACAATATAGGTAATATTTTTGAAACAACCTCCTTTCAATCCACAGTTATTAAAGAAAACTAATTACAAATATGGTATCGCACAGCTGAGTCAAACTTACTTTATGTCAAGTTCTTGAGAACATCCGTCTTAAACTTTGTTGATAAAGAACTTTCTCTTTATTACTTAAGAGTAAGACAGGCTAAAAAATACGCTCCAGTTTGTAAAGTTAATACATCATCCGATCTCGGCTCAACAAAATTTAGATTACGTTCTGAGTAAGCGAATAGTTTGTGCAAATTGTTGGTTGTTGTTTAGAAAGATATTATTAAGTATTGAACACCGTCACTAAAGAAATGTAATATCCTCCTACTAACTTTTCAAACAATTTAGAACGAATAAGCACATTGTGTTGTTTTAAAGTAGTCAGCATTGGCAAGAATCAGAGTTATTGTAATATTATAATGAATAATAGCTTAAATTAATTTAGACACGGGGAGATCAATTATTCTGATCTGATCTGCGTTAAATATTGATAAAAAATGGTAACGTTTATAAAGAAATTTCAGGCGTTAAAGTGTTTTTGCCACACAGAGTCATTGCAGTAGAACTATAGGTGGAAGTAATTAAATTTAATAAACTAAATAACTAATAAATAACTAAAGGTTGAGTTACACATTCTCTGTCTACACAGCAAACACCCTTAACAGCAATTCCGAGAGAAATTGATTTTAGCCAGCTTCATTAAGTAGAGGACTAGGCAATTTTAGTTTGCGAGTTATTTAGCTGAGTTTGTGTTTTCAAACTATACTTTAGATAGTGAAGTGGAGAAGTGAACTTGCTAGTTACGGTTATACGGATCATTTAAACATTTCGTTACATTTAAAGTTTGGCTCTTGTCACTACGAAAAATCTATTGTTTGTTTGATCTGGAAGTTGCTACTTTCACAGTAATTTATTACTGTTTATATAAATACATAATAAACAACTTGCTACACACATTGCTGAAGTTTTGTGAATATATCTGCCTAATCTAATGCCAGGATCGAAATCGATATCTGTAGAACATATTTATTATTGGATCTCAGAAATCTATTGTAATATTAGACAAATTAAAACTGGAGTGCCTCAAGGCACGGATTACTAAGTAGTTGCTCAAGGGAGCTTTTCAAATGCCTCAAGGTCCGGTCAATACCTATTGTATAGCAGTGACATCTTCCAGCAAAATATCCGACGATTACTTAGCTGATGATTTATATTATGCGGTTCCTGTTTGTTTTTCAACCTAATTACTTATACGAGTCAGTCGACAATGCGGGCCTGACAACTTTGCGGTAGACAACGTAACTGATTACCATCTGAAGACTTTGTGTTCAAACAATGAACGAGTAGGGCTGTAGTTCTAGGTGTTTAAGATATAGGTAATTCTCAAGATAAAAGTTCTTTCCGGTGGGAACACCCATCGTTTTCTTAAAAAAATAGAGTACAGTAGGTACTGTATCAATTAACATCCTAATTTTTTTAAATATATGTAAGGGAGTAAGTATTTCAGAGGAGTGAAAAGTGAATACAAGGAACGTTCCCACAACTTCAACATAGTTACAAAAGATAAGGACGGTACGGAATGAATGTAATTGATGAACGAGAGCCCGTAGTTTCTCATGAAATTTAGATGAGGCATCGCTCTACTCTACTGACGAAACCGGTACGGTACAAGACATAATGCAATTACAACAAGTATATTACTAAATATCATAACACAGTTACTGCAATGGTTAAGGAGTTTCTCTATATACATATAAGTTTATAAGATTTTTTTTTTTATTATTTTGTATAACCAAAGTATCACACAAGAAAGGTGGCTTTGTTATTAAACCAATCCTTCTCCCGGTGTAGTACTATCGACTTTTATGTACGGAATTTCAAAAGTATCGCCGCGATAAGGTGCTGCCACAGGTTCGAGTCTTATGTTAACTTTTTACGGAGCTGACAATTTACTTTTTTCAATTATTATAAATATCATTCTCATTCTCTTTTGACCTTCAGCTGTGTTGTGTAGGCTTTCGGGCCCGTGATTATTTATGAGCATATGTAATTATATGTATTTTACATAAGCGTGTAGTGTGTGTTACCATCACGACTATAAAGCGGTAAAAAGGAATCCTACCATTATGTTAGGCTGTCAAATGTCTGTGACGTCACGGTATGCGTACGTAAACAAAGTATACGCAATAGGTATTTAATTAGGAAATGTTTAAGTACACCGTAAAATGCGTAAAAATAAAAAACGAGAACATAAAAGAAGATAAAAGGAGATAAAAATGTTACTTGTTTTCATTAGATGTCGCATGTTTAAAGGAATCTCAAAGAGAAAAAATTTTGAATTTACATTTCGCTAGTTGACGAGATAACCGAAGTGATCAAAGTGTGTAAAGAAATACCTTGATTACGCAAAAATCTGTTGTGGTTTTTATTCTATATATTCATTATAATTGTGTCTTTATATAGTTATAATATAGTAGTTTATATAGTATAATTAATGTAAAATGTAATAAATATTTAAACTATACATAAAGTACCTAATACTTATTTTGCTTACAAACTTTTTCGGTTTGAATCATGATTAGAATTTTCCAGCCAAAAAATAGTTATAATACGCGAGATTGGCAGTTTAACCGATATATTCTCGCAACTAATACATGGGATGTGTGTTATGTGGTTTCCAGTACTAAAGTGATGACTTGACTAATGAATGACTTTCATACACATTTGCGAGGACCCTTATTCCGGCCCTGTCAATAATCCGTTCTTAGCCGACGTATCATACCTGTAAACTACCCTCCTATAAAATTTCAGGGCATTAATACAAAAAGCCAAGGATTATCTTATAAAGTTGATTCTTTTTCTCATACTCGACCCCTAATCTGCCCTGTCGCAAAACACTTGTCTAAGCTGACGTGTGCTACCTATAAACTATCTACCTATAAAATTTCAGGTATTTAGTCACAGAATAGTACAAAAAACCAAGTACTTACATATAAACTTATTGTTGCAAAATCCATTCTTAGCTGACATGTTGTAAAAGGCTTAATATTTAAGTACATTTAAAAGTTTATTTAAAATTGGAATACTTATTGCTAAGGTTTTATTCGTCACAGACAAAACTTTTATGCAATGAACTTGCTACTTGAATGCATTACCAGAATCTATCATAGAATCTATCATATAAATTGACTGGCCTGTTGGTCTAGTGGTTAGTGACCGTGACTGCTAAGCCAGAGGTCGTGGGTTCGATTCCCACCCAGGGCAAATATTTGTGTGATGAGCACGATAAATTGTTCTGTGTCTGGGTGTAATTTATCTATAATATGTATGTGTTTAGAAGTATATAAGTATGTTTATCAGCAGTCTGATTACCATAGTACAAGCTCTGCCTAGTTTGGGGTCAGACGGCCGTGTGTGAGATGTTTGAAGTTATTATTATTATTATATTACTAGCTGAGCCCCGCGGTTTCACCCGCGTAAATCCCGGTACCTTGGGACAAAAAGTAGCCTATGTGTTAATCCAGGTCTCCAGGTCAGCTATTTAAATACCAAATTTCATCGCCATCCGTTCAGTAGTTTTTGCGTGAAAGAGTAACAAACATCCATACATCCAAACATCCACATATCCATACATCCACACATCCATACATCCACACATCCATACATCCACACATCCATACATCCATACATCCTCACAAACTTTCACGTTTATAATATTAGAAGGATTATCAGACGGGCAAAGTCACTATTTTCTAAAAACTCGTCAAGGATCACTACCTATCTTTGTAATAACCCAGACCTATATATATATATATATATATTTCTGTATTTATGTGTTTATATGAATATGTATGTATGTTATTGTTTTAGTAAGTAAGACTAATGTGCACCACAAGTTTTTTTTTTTTTGGGGTAAATCAACAGTAACACAATACAGAGTAAGTATACAGTTTTCTTCTTAAAAAATTGACTTAATTAATGTGTCACCAACACTATTTACCACAGTTTGAGTAAGTTAAAATTTGCGCCAGAAATAAGAATGGTAGGTCTATCCACCCCACAGCACAAGGGGGATTATGATTTTTGGAGTGTATGTATGTATGATTTTGACGGCTTTATGTTTTCATAATAATAATTATTTTATTACCTAGTTACCTATTACTATACAGTATAGTACATCAAAGGTTGTCTAAAGGAGATCGCAGACTGCGATAAGACCGCCCATTGTACTGCTACTTAATATTGTATGTTTCGTATGTATCCCATTTTTTAGTGTATAGTAAACTATACTCTATCTATCTATTAATCTAGGTCTTCAGTCGATTTTATCGTTGGTGGTATCTGGGAGACTGTAACTTAATTTGCATGGAATATAACCAACCAATTGTCTATTTCATGATTGGCTAGCTCAACGGGCTCAACTTAACTAAACCGATCAGTAGACATAATTAATCCATGACCTCAGTCTGCCTTCTTAAGATATATTTAATCAAATTAATTCGGACAAAGACGGATTCTCTAATGAAAACACTTTTAAAGTTGTAAAACCATTAAATGTTTACTGTCTAAGATCAAACTAAAGGTCAAGTAAGTTAGTAAGTAAGTTAAGTACAACTTTTAGTTTGTACAAAGATGTAGTGTAAAGTGATTAGAAAAAATATGTAATAATATATACTTAAATGTAAAATGCGTAACGAACCTGGAATTGTTTTAGCAATTCAACATATTGAATCTTCAAAGTTTTGAACTCAGCCAATTATTTTTATTTGGTTTGCGAAATAACGTTAAATTGCTCCAGTTCATTAATTTTTGAAGTTTACTTCTACTTTTCACTAAAAACCCGATATCTTAATTAAAAATATCATTAACGTGAATATAATAATATATATAATTTTAATATTCGTTTTATGAAATACAAACTAACTGACTGACTAATTATGTTAACTTGTAGGTATGTACGATTGCCTGTCTCGTTATTATTTAAAGTAGTAATTATCCCGTGGTGTTATTTGTACAGGGCATGTGAAATTGAGCTTTTTAGAACCACCTCATAACACAATGTAAGACGTATTACACTAACATGTTTTCTTATATTTTTCATTAGGTATAGACAGTAAGACATGGTTTACGCCAATATCGCCATCGTCTCTCACGACTTTAATTACTGTAACAAAAGTAAAAAAATAGAAAACTAAAGCTTGTATCGTGAACCAGGGACATACTTTTCAAATGCCAAAGAGATATTATTACTAAACGATAAAAGCTAAAGGTATAAATAAAATAAAAGGCATCGCACAAACTGTAGTGACTTAGGTACTTTCGGCCTTTAGTTAAAGTACTAAATAAACAAAACTTGCTGACTTATGAAAGGGGTTCCCTTTTACCCGTTCTACAACTATTTAGAGTTGATTAGTCAATTAGTTTCCAAGAATAGGGGAAAAAATTAGTGAATAGGGTATTTTCCCCAAAATTAGGTGGGACAGATTGACAAGAAGCGGCGCGTGAAATCGTTGACAACAACCGAATAAATGTCAAAGGGCTATGCGAAGATTGATGCTTAAGTTCCGTTGTGGCTTTATAAATTTCACGTATAGGCTGAATAGGTTTTTTTGTATAAACGGCACCACTTGTCAAGGTGAATATATTGTGTTGTTTGGTACAAGAAATTATTGTGTTAAGTGATATCTTAAAAAATGCGGGGCTCGTCTTTCGAAATGTTTATATATGATGACAATGCAGAACTACCTTCCCTACTAAAATGTGAGTTAAATACATCAGTTCAGTTCTTCCTATTGTGTTCTTCAATTCTAAATACTGGTATTTATGAATCTCATAGTCTGAGAGACTGGTCTCTCAGACTATCAGATACATACATGTTATACAAGAGGCTACATGTTGTTTTTAATGATTAGTGTGAGTAGTCGCTAGACTTTGGGTGGCTTCGTCAACGAAGTTTTTATAGAGAATAGTAATCGCTTGCCATCCGACGGTCCGTATGTTCATGGCAAACAAAATACCCCTCATCACTACACTTAATGTGTAAGTGGACACCAATGGATAAGTCTAATCAAAGATGATTGTTAAAAGTATTTATTTTTATATATATACATTAGTATCAGAACTGTTACAGAAATATAATTTCGTTATGTTTAATATCGTACTACTGACCGTAAGATGTCATATATTACAACAAAGACCCACATGATTTTAGCAATCATCATTGATTAGACTTAGACGTTGGATAACAGTCTAGTCAATTAAGCCAAAAAAGAGGGTCAACCTCCGAAACCCCACTGACTGTAGACTTCAGACGTGCGTCGCGCAATAAATATGCTGTAACGGTGAAATGCACTCTTTAGATACTGCAAGTGTCCAGTGCCCAAACCCAAGGTATAGAATGTGAAATGAGCTTAGAAACTTCATCTTATCGTAACTTCCTTATAATAAACTTAAATGGGAGAGCCATGCTTCGGCATGTATGGGCCGGCTCGACCAGAGTGATACCACAGCCTCACAGAAAACCGGCAATGAAGCAATTGCTTTTCGCCGAGTGAGTGAGGTTACCGGAGACCCTAACCTTTCCCTCTCCCCTCTTCCCCCCTCTTCTCCTACTCCTACCTTAAAGGCCAGCAACGCACTTGTGACTCTTGAGTTGCAGGGGCCAATGGGCGGCGGTAGTCACTTACCATCAGGTGACCCGTCTGCTCGATTGCCCCCTAGACTATATAAGCTGAATATTATAAATGCGAATGATGTGAGTTGGTTTGTACGTATGTTTGTTACGCTTTTACGCGCAAAATACTCAACCGGTCATCATAAAACGTTGCATACGTGTTATCAGTGATGTAGAAAAGGACATCGTCATGCGTCCAGAAACAAATACTTTTCCCGAGAGATACGAAATTGATTAACATATTCCCGGTTCCTATAATCAAGAAACGATTCGTTTTGTTTACGGACGGTAAAAGTTTCTTTGAAAATTCAACGAAGATTTACCGTCCGTAAGCAAAATGAATAATTTCGTGATTATAGGTACCGGGCAATAATCGACATTAACGCGAGCGAAGCCATGATTAAGAGCTTGTAGGTTATAAAGTGTATTTGCAAAGTGAGGTAAATGACACCATAACTTTAATGTCTGACATTATAGCTTGTCTTAATTAACATTAACTTATAAAACGCGGATGCTTATATGGTCACTATTACCGTTTAAGCAGATTTTTGCACCGTTCTCGACGCCAAAGCGTGTGAGATAATTATAGATATCGGTTTTACAACATGGCAAGTTAACTCAGTAAGGGGCCGTCCATTAATCACGTCATGTTTCTTTAGCAACTTTTTAACCCCTCCCCCCTGGTGATATGTGGTAAAGTTTTAGACTAACCCAACCCTCCACGCCTAACCAAAACCACGTGTATTTTTTATTTCCAAATATATTTAAAAAAAATCAGAATATTATCGTTAAATACAGATATAATATGCGCGTTTTACGAAAAAATAAATACAGGTGATAACTCACTACATCCCCCTCCCCCTTTCGAGCCTCACGTGATTAATGGACAATCCTTAAACAGTGAGATTATAGTTCCACTTGAATCTGTTTGAAAAATGCCTGTTAGATTTGACTTGACAGTTAAGGTTGAAGTTCGTGAAGGTCTCAAGTTGCTTTGTGTTCACTAGAGTTAAGAAGTTGGATTGACAAACTATTAAATACAAAATGTTTCCCTTCTTCGAAGTTGCCTCTAGTAAATTGTACAACACACAAACTGTCTGATCAAACTTGGTAAGACAAGAACTTGTGTGCCGATTAAATGGTTCACTTAGATTTTCATTAGTACGCTCAAGTTGCTCACGAATGTGGGCATCGGAATTGAACTATTTAGGGATCTGACCTGATTCGTGTTTAGTTGCCCATTTCTGGAAGTTGTCTTGTGGAAATATGTTGAATTTTATATTGTGGGTTTTTGATGTTAGTAGATAAGTCTTCAGACCGTAACGGAGTGCTGCCAAGGTATAGATATATGAACCTAGATGTTTATATTTCAAAATGGATAGTAGAAAACACTATAAAGTCAGATAAACACGAATAATAGCTGATACTAAGCTTTAGAAAACAAGTTAAGCTATTGTTATAGGTCTCAGCTTATAGTATATTAATAAATTCAAGAATAACACAACTATAGTTCAAACACAATAGCATAAATTTATACAAACAGCATTTTTATATACAGTATAACCCAAAGTCGTACATTCATTATTGGCTGTAAGGCCATCTTGACACAAAATTGAAACTTAGGGGTTTTGGGGATAACCTGACTTTTAGAAATTTATAAATAAAAATTTCATGTGTACCTCTAAACCCTGCTGTACTGAAAGGAATACAAAATATTTAAACAACTGTGCCCTACTGCAATTTTAATTTATCATAAGCTTGTTTGATATCAAGAAACATCCTACTAATATTATAAACGTGAAAGTTTGTGAGGATTTATGGATGTATGGATGTTTGTTGCTCTTTCACGCAAAAACTACTGAACCGATTGCGATGAAACTTGGTAGGTATGTAGATAGCTGGACACCTGGATTGTAACATAGGTTACTACTACTACTTTTTATCCCATTATATTACACGGGTGATACCACGGGGTGCAGCAGCAGCAGTGAGACATACATTCAAAAAGCACAAAGACCACTGAAAAGTGAAAAAAACAACCGATTTAAAACTTATTTGAAGACTATAATACATGTAACTCTTTTAAAATAATAGGTAACGTTATAAAGTCACTAGGTATCTACTTGACTGTTTGAAGTCCGTCGGTGAAGGTATTTTTAGCACCTATTGCTTTGAGGCTAACGCATGTGCGTTTGAGGTAAGATGATAATGAACTGATGGTACCCGCTTTGTGGGGACAACCTCGATGGATCCTTCCTTTAGCGCCTTTGTTACTGTAAGGTGCTAGTACCCAAGTCAACGCCCCAGCCAGTATACAGTATAAATTTTAGGTCATACCCAATGGAGTTTTAACACCAATGTTGTTTTTTTTTATGAAATCTATTTATTTAAATTTTGAAAACGTTAAACATAAAAAATCGTGGGAGAGCCATGTTTCGGCACGTATGGGCCGGCTCGACTCCGCTCGATACCACGGCCTCACAGAAAACCTGCAGTGAAGCAATGCTTGTTTTACTTTTCGCCGCGTGAGTGAGGTTACCGGAGGCCCTAACCCTTCCCTCTCCCCTGTTCCCGTCCTTCCCCTGTCAACCTCTTCCCCTACTGTCACCTTGAACGCCGGCAACGTACTTGTGACTCTTGAGTTGCAGGTGCTCATGGGTAGCGGTAGTCATGTACCATCACGTGACCCGTCTGCTCGTTTGCCCTCAATACCATAAAAAAAAAAACCAGCACCGACAACAATACTTACCTGAAGAGAGAAAAATACTCATCTTACAGCATATTGGCTTTCTGCTGGTATGTAAGGCCAATAGAGCCATCAACACCACTGTGATGTGAGTGATACTGGCAAAGGTGACCGCTTGCCATCCGACGGACTGTGTGACCGCTTGTTTGCTAACTTAGCCGACTAACAATGATAATTTTATTTATATTGTTCTGATTTACTATGGTCGAATAAGCAACTACAAAGAATCTGACCAGGAATTTCATACGCTCAACTGAAATTAATGATAATAATACATTAGCTTTATTATTCTTTTTATAATCAAAAGAAATATAAACAGGTATTTCAATTTAACGTCCAATTACCGAATATTTTATGTTATTTACGACTACAGATCGTGCTGACAGAAATTTACTAGTAACGTGTGTACAAAAGATTTACGGCTTTCATAAATAATTTAAAACCAAAATACGTTGTAATAAAATCTTGTATTTTTATTAGCCAATTAGGGAAGTTAATCGATTAATACAATTAGTCAATTTAAAATATAACCACAGGGCACAATTCTTACAAATATTTATTTGGTACGAGTATGTCTCGATTCGATCAATTTAATGTCACTTTTTCGTCACTTGTCTTTGTACAGGTTTCACTTTCCTACCTTGATAATACCTTGTCTAAATAGTTTGTAAAAGGGTACTGAATTCAATTCTATGTCCTTTTAATAAAACTTGAACTTGTGAAAACTTCTTTAGCGGCGTTGTGCACTTTTTGGGATGGGTATAAAATGTTAAACTCGCGTCAGGACACGTGACCCTGACCGAAAATTCGTAAGACGGAGCCGAGTTTCTTATATTTAAAAAAATATAACATTCAAAATTCAAACATTTATGAGCGGCCAGGAGCGCAGAAGCAGAACTTCCAGTGTACCCTATGTATACATTTAGATATGTTATTACCTACTTTTTATTTTTAACCTAATTATATATACAGATCTGTGTGTGTGTGTGTGTGTATGTATATGCAAATACATTGTGAAGTTATGTTTTCACTTCTGACGTGCACTCCTACGACTGACTGTTTTTTTTATCAATGAAATATTATGTATCTGTGTGAGAAGTTCTAGATTTCGTTATTATAGTCTACTAGCTGCGCCTCGCCTTTCACCAGCGTAAGTCCCGATCCCGTAGGAATATCGCAATAAAAAAACAATAAACTATCACCACATATTGCAGGTGTGAAAGGGTCATGAGCGATGTCATGTCCAATTGATTCTTAAATAAAATAAACATCATTTTGCATAATGAACTTTATCATCCCTTTTTAGTTTATTAAAAAATAAAAGAAATTAGCACCCGTAACAAAAATAAAGTTATAAAAAGTAACATCGTACGCTGGTAATTTATCTGAGAAAATATTGATCAAATGTCATATTTAGGTTTCAACATATCACGTGGTTTCTAAGAATTACACGAATTTAAAGTCATCCTGTATATTTAATAGCCTTCGAACTTAATGGAAATGATTAGCCTAAAAGAACTTAATTTAATAATAGTATTTTTCTAAAAGGCTTTCAAAGAAAATTATGCCAATATTGACATTCAATTTTGTTCCTTTTCAAGTTATCTTAATATCCATTTATATTAATGAAAGTTATTTTCATACAATATAAAGAGAGCGAGAAAAATTATGTGATACTCTATTACTTCGCCTGTCCCCGAGATGGATAGCGGGTTTACTTTTTTATAACACGTCGATGGCAAACATGCATACGGCCAAGGAACATTTGCAATTCCAGGGGACTCGCATGCGCGTTGCCGACCCTTTAAAAGTCTTGCAAGTCCTTTCTTGAAGAATCCTGTATTGAAGTCTATTTTTACTGTCTTTAGACTAATCGAAACGGTTTATGATATACTAGCTCACCCCGCGGTTTCACCCGCGTAAGTCTCGATGCCGTGGGAATATCGAGGTAAAAAATAGCCTATGCGTTAATCCCATGTTGTTAGAGCCATGCTTCGGAACGTATGGGCCGGCTCGATCGGAGCGATACCACGGCCTCACAGAAAACCGGCAGTGAAGCAATGTTTCATTGCTTTTCGCCGAGTGAGTGAAGTCACCGGCTGCCCTAATCCTTCCGAACCTAATCCACGAATCTGGAAGGTGGCCATGGGAACTTTTCATCTACTAATATGACTCCATCGTGTTAAGGCTCGTTGTATTTTTCTTAACGAGTACCTGCTATGAGACCTAGATGGATGGTGTCCAGAGTTGGTTGGATAGATTCGTAATATCAACTAACGATGCAGTTCTAAATAAAAAGCATAAAATAAATCAATAAACCTTTTTAAAAACAAGCTTTTATTTAAGCCAAATAAGTAGTATTGAATTATTTTCATATTCGGTTTAAAAGCGGCATATTATTTGTTTGAGAGTCTTTACACCTATGCACACGCTGTTCGAAAACAGTGTTGACCTGTTGACCCATTTGCATGGATACGCAAATCACTATGCGGTGCAACTGTCCCAGCCGAAGCGAACATCAATCCCTCAGGATTGCTAGACAAATTGGGTAATGCAATCGTATTTATTGCTTTCCATATGATTAATAGTGAGCTTTATCTGCGCCATTAGACATGGAAAATGGAATCAAAGCTACATAGATGACAAATGAGACTTTTGTGTATTTGCAACAGTGATACATATTTACAATGTGAGTTGTAATTTCTTCTGTATGCAGACATTTTCAGAAAAATTAATACTTTCCAATATCCTTGATATTAAGTACCCATAGTATCGTTCATGAGAGCCCTCTCTCGTGCGAAATATTAGCTTTATCGCTCAATTTTCAAGTTCAATTTGTCAGTTGCAAAATAAGATTTCTGTATTTTTAATACATATTCCTTCATAAAAATAAAATTGGTAGCTCTTTACGTTATTTACCGACTTATTTACGACTCTAAAATATAACTACACCTTTCTGTACACCTGTTTGTTCAGATGATCAAACAGGTGTACAGACAACTGGGTACATGTTTGACACAAGTAGATACTTGTGTCAAACATGTACCCAGTTTTCTCCTACTGCACATTTTGCTATTGGCATGGCTAGGCTGTAACTTGTCTCTTTGTACACTTGACCGTCCATATATTGAACGCAGTAAAATGCATCCTGTGCATGTACGTGCACATGAAAACTGTAACAGTACTCCTGAATGAAAATATGAAATTCATTAGATTCTAACTTAAGTACATCTCTTTGTGTTTTCAGAGGCACTAATGACATGAAACCAGTACTAACCTTTTAACCAACATCTGTATGTCCTAGAATGAAAGCAACCATATATAAATAAATTTGTGGTCCCAACTAATAGGGGACCAGTCTCCTGGCATCTTCTGGCCTGGGTACTGTAGAACTCTCTTATGTGCTGAGGGGATATCCTCACTTAATAATACTTAATAACATCTTTGACAGGAGGAGATAATTATATTGTAAATAATTATTCGATTTATTTAATTTGTAACTACTACGTGCACTTTATATATCTAAAAACTTCCGATGAGCTGACATTCCAACAGCTGAGTTGATGTCAGAAGCTCCAGTCCTCGATTGTTTTCTCTTTTCATTCAAATCCTAGAGTTTTATATAATAAAAAAAATTAAAAGCCACACAGCGATCTTTTCACATGCTAGAACGACATTTTATTCCGCAGAGGTTGGAACACTACAGTACGATTCCTCCCTCCGTGATGTTACTGAGAATTAGGCAAATTGGGAAGTAATTACAATTAGTGGGTAGAATGTAAACAAATTTATATTTAAATTCTTAACTCTGCCAGTACCAACGACCTAATTGCTACTTTTTTATCATTCTGTGATGGCTGGCAAAGCGAAAATTAGATTGACAACTCAATCGTGTAATTAATGTGTCGACTACACGACACCGATATTTCGTCTGGAGTAACTATAAAAGCACAGTAGGTATATTCATAAACCAATATTTTAGACTCGTACTAAAGATTTATGTTTTCTAGGTAAGATTTGTATTAAACTGGAAGCAATTACTATTGCATTATTAGGTACTCTATATATCTCCAAAAATAAAACAGCCGAAACGGTAACATCAGCAGTATATTATACTAGCACGCCTCTTTGGTATATTCTTATTCCAAATTGGGTACGTAATGTATATATTTAATATATTATATATATTTATAACAACAATTGTACGCATATGATAACTTCTAACATAATTGCCTCAACAAATAATATACGTAGGCATATTACGACTAATAATATAGGCATATGTCAACAAGCATTTTCAACGCGATGACATGTCTGTAATAAACCTCTTTATATATAAAAATTTCGTATTACGTTGTTTGTCCGCGATGAGCTCCTAACCTAATGAACCGATTTTAATGAAATTTTGCACACCGTGTGCAGTTTGGTCTAACTTGAGAGATGGGACAGTTTTTATCAACTTAAAAAATTACAACAAATTACTTAGCCACAGATACGCTTTGATAGATAATTGGATAGATTTTTTTCCAAGCCATTCCACGACTTAACTATGTATTTGAAAAGATTCTCTTAAACGCTGACATCTTAGGACCAGAAACGAATAGATTAAAAATAATTCATCTATTTCATTAACTGCCTTCGAAAATGCTCTTTAATTTGAGCAACGGAATTGGATCAAAGTAAAAGTTTCATATTTGATTTGTAAATATGTTTGATAGCAAAACACAGTACAGTGTTATATACGTAAATTAATACGGATTCAGGATCTAAGATTTTTTTTTTTATATTAATACCAAAAAACTATTACGCGTTATTTTCAAATAGTGTTGTTTTTTTCTCTTGATGTCAATGACAAATAGCAGTGTTTTTTAACGTGCGACCCAAACAATGTCACACATTGACAGACTGATGTCAATGCGTGATATTGTTTCCGGGATTGTACTTGCATCGTGCGTCACTCTCGTCAGTAAAACCACATTTGCTTATCTTGAGCTTGTAACGAGCAGTGGGGAGGGGTTGCGAAACCTCCGTAAGTGCAAAAAATGGAACTGGAAGCTTTTCAGCTAGGTTTATGTAATGCTACAGAAAGAGTAACTCTGCGCTCTCTCAACATTATTGCAGAAGAGGTAGACCTTTCATAGCGTTCAATTCAAAAATAATTTGTTATTATAAATAAGTAGACTGTGTAACATTATCGCATTGGGAGCAAACCTGTAAAGGTAGATGTTTTTTTAGAAATAAAAAAATAAAATAAACTATTGGGTTTTAATACCTAGACACAAGAGTGTCACAACAGTCTTGAGGATAGTTTGAAGTGTTTCATCTTCATTCTGAGAGAAGACCTTATTTTCAAGCATTGGAAGTCTTATTCTAAATTGAGAGTTTTATAAAAAAATTTTCTTGTATTAAAAAAAAATATTATTTCCGGCAAAAGGCTGTTCGGGTTACAGGTGTGTGACCCTGATCTGATCAAGATATTGTTTACATTTCATTACATTCACATATAAGCTTTATCCCTTTTTTTCCAAAGCCTTCCCTTCCCCTTTAAAATTAAAGGTTGGACAGTTGGGATTATAGTGAAAAGTACCATTCAATATAAACTTTTATACAATAAAAACATTATGGATCAACACAATATCCCCGCAACAATAGGTTGCTTTGTCCAAAGGAAAATCATCATAACAATAAATATTAACCGCGCGTTTCCAAAATCGCACACATTGGCCCTGAAACGACTTTGTTTTTTTATTAGCCTAGAGCCTTATGTTTATGACGTGTGTTAAAAGAATATAGGTACATCACCTTTTTTTAACTATGATTTATTTTTATGAACATAAATCAAGTTTTTATAAATACACTAGCGGACCCGACAGACGTTTTCCTGTCAGAACGTAAAAAATATTATTCCAGGAACCATATCGCAGCGCCATCTACCGGGTCCAATTGTAAACCTAAACCACTCACGAATCATTCAAAATTTCATTAAAATCGGTCCAGCCGTTTATTTGTTTGAATTTCTACCTCAGTGAAATACGATTACCTAAATTATAATTGTCAAAGTAATTCGCTAGGATCACAAACACAACTATAATAGTATTAGTTATAAAGCCGTCAAATGTTCATCCGCCGCGCAGCATAGGTGTTTTTAAAATACATTAAAAAAAACATCAAACATTTTTACTCTATCTTGTTACGAATAAACATTTCCATTGCTGTGAACGAGACGTACGTGTAGGTATGTTTTACTTATTCATTAAACAACCTATTTTGCCTTTCCGATTGATAACTATACGCTAAATATGTTGTTAAGTACTCTGTAGTCCTTCCCACGATCACCATTCCAGCGAACATACTGTGAGATTGGCACAAATTTCATGTACGGTACTTGTGAACTATGGATTCGTTTCTACACTAAAAATGAGTGCTCCTCCATTCATAATGAATATAATATGATCTACGGAAAGTATTGTAAATACTGAAGGTAGGTTTTCAAGTAAATTTAAGCGAAGTCGAATAGAATATATTTTAGACTAGACTTAAAAGACATTTCAACTGGTAAACAACTATAATACCGTCAGGCTAATAAGCGGCCTTACCCATACGCGTACCCAGCTTATGCTCCATGGTGGTAATCCCTTGATCCCAAGCGCTTATTTTGCCTTTACCATTACACAAAGACACCTGCACAAAACTTCAGTAGGTACGTAAACATATAAAAGCCAGGGTACCCTCATGCCCTTACTTGTGGACCTAGGTTTTCGCACTTTTGCAAGAATCCGCTACTATGGTTGCTGTTGAGGGACAGTAGTAATGTTTCTTCGTCCCGGCTTTTGTTGATTAAATAATATTTTTTTTGCAACATTTTTCATTGATGCTCCCCTCCTACTGGTTGTAGCGTGATGTTATATAGCCTATAGCCTTCCTCGATAAATGGGCTATCCTACACTAAAAGAATTTTTCAATTCGAACCAGCAGTTCCTGAGATTATCGCTTTCAAACAAACTAACAAACTCTTCAGCTTTATAATATTAGTATGGATAGTTACGTACATTTAATATTCATATTCTATACTGTATACAAAGTAGACGCAAACTAATTTACAGTTGTTTTACTTCATTACGTAGTTATCTATGTTGATAGGTTTTATTGTTACAATAACCTCAAGTGAATCCAAATTCCTAAATACTCGTAAAACTAAAAACATTGTGTAACATTATTATTATTGCGTTGTGCGTTTTGGGCTGCAAAAGTCACACAACAGCAATTTTTCAACATTTGGTCTAAACTATACCGAAAGAAAAAAAATATTTTGTGGTTTTATGAAACCACGATACAAGTGAAACTTTTTTTCGGTTTGTAGGCATTTAACTAAAAAATTTTGGAAAATGATATTAAAATTGCGTTTTTAATCTTAACTTAATTATTAAAAAATGGGAATGATAATGGGAAATCAGTAGTAGACCAAATATCACTACATATTATAATAGCAATATAATAATAACTAAACACATCTCACACACGGCCGTCTGATCCTAAACTAGGCAGAGCCTACTGATAAACATACTTATATATTTCTAAATACATACATATTATAGATAATTTACACTTAGACACAGAACAAATGATCGTGCTCATCTCACAGTTATTTGTCCTGGGTGGGAATCGAACCCACGACCTCTGGCTTAGCAGTCAGGGTCACTAACCACTAGACCAACAGGCCAGTCAAATAATTAATATTAAAATTATAAAACAAAGTGCCCCGCCACGTCTGTCTGTCTGTTCGCGATAAACTGAAAAAACTACTGAACGGATTTTCATGCAGTTTTCACTAATAGACAGAGTGATTCATGAGGAAGGTTTAGGTGTATTATTTGTTAAGATTTTGGGTAAATTGATTGAAATATGTCGATGATTGTTGAAGATATCTCTGCTACCCGTGCGAAGTCGGGGCGGGTTGCTAGTTCAATTATAAAATTTAATTTCAATTTGCGTATTAGAGTCCGGAATACATCATTAATACAATCATTTAGATGATAGACGCATATTAAAAACTAAAATATTTATAAAAAATCATTGAATTGTTGTCAACTTCAATTACTCTATCAATAACTTCATCTTCGCCTCGAGTCTCACAGTTTATAAATGTAATTAACATTTTATGGTAACTAAAATAAGTAAATAATGGTGCCGATTCTATTGTACACTCGACTAAACTAAAACCTGACTTAATTTCTTCATATGAAATCAACCTAGTGTTCTTTGTAATAAGGTCTATTTGTTACTAGCATCTATTTCTCAGCGCCGCTAAATTTCACTAACACCTGTCAACGTATACTCAACTTTATTTCCACGCAGCGAGAGTCTCCATTTATTCAAACGCTGTATAATTGCCGTATAAAACTTGTTCAAAACGAACAAGGATGACGGGTTTTTAATCTACACCTACGAAGACGCTTACTAAAAACACAGAGCAAAAGAGATGGCATTTAACGGATAGCGGCTCTCGCTACGTGGTATTAAAGTTTATTTAAGCGTATCAGACTTTAGTCGACAAATAAATTGCTTATTTCGATAGCGACATATGTTACCTACTTGTTTCAATTTGAAATAAGACCTTGTTTTGAAGTGTACAAGGTTTACATCTTATATGAAGAAAATTTAGTGAATTTTAATTTACCGAGTGAAGTAACAGAATTGGGACCAATGTCTTACATTCTATTTTTTTAATGCTAGTTTGACGTCTGCGATACACACTGAAAGTTCTGCGCCTGGCCGTGAATTCGACATGTTGTGTCACGTCGCGTTTACATGCCACATAAAATAAACAAACAAGCTGCAGTCGTATGTAATGTCGCTAGATAAGATCCAGTTCGTTACACCTCGTATATCACTTACATATACTCAAATCTGCTGACTTTCAGGTTTTATTTAAAGGTAATAAAATGTAGATGTATCAAGTCCTACAGAAAATATAATGTGCCCTTTTGTTAATATATCTGAAAAGAAAATAAAGATTTGATTTTTTCTATACATAAAAAAAAAACATAGGCCGTCATGGGGGCTGCCAACAGAAGTGAAAACTTCAAACTTAGGAAAAGTAACAACTAAATGTATTTTTTAACGACGCTGATGCTAGTGTGACGTCACATTAGCATGTCGGTGAAGCGACCCATAAGTTTTGCCCCTACAAAAAATCGCTTAACGTGGCTAACTTCTTTAGCCTATCGCTCAAATTAAATGCTACTCGTATTTATTGGTATTGTTGCTAAGCGCATCACTTGAGAACGGTCGGACCGATTTGAATAATTCATCCCACTATAATATTATAAATGTGAAAGTTTGGGTGGATGGATGGATGGATGGATGAATGGATGGATGGATGTTTGTTACTCTTTCACGCAAAAACCACTGAACCGAATGAAACGCGATGAAACTTGGTATGTAGATAGCTAGAGACCTGGATTAACGCATAGGCTTACTACGCCTAGGCCTACTAACGCATAAAAAGTAGCCTATGTGTTATGTCACCATACCAAGTTTCATCGCAATCGGTTCAGTAGTTTTTGCGTTTTTTGCGAGAAAGAGCAACAAACATCCTTACATCCACACATCCTCACAAACTTTCACGTTTATAATATTAGTAGGATAATAGTCCGAATAAGGATTTTAGAGAAAGAAAAGTTGGAAAAGTTGGGAAATTGCGGGAATCTGGAAGTGCTCAAAAACAAAATTTTGAGAGGACAGCGTCTATCGGGTCAGGTAGTTTAAAAAAATAAATAAAGTAAGTATACAAAAGAAGTCAAACAATTGCAACTCATTTAATATTGGCTGCTGAAAAAAAAACCTTTTTAGCTATTTAAACAACTAGACGCCATTAGAGAACAAGAACTCTTTATCTATCTGGCGGTGTTTCATATGCTATGTTATTTAATTTTATAGGGACGGAGCGGGCGCAAAATGTACGTACCCGTATCATTCCTGTTATTTTACTTTTTCAAGGGATGTGTCATATAATGTGTAATTTCCAACATAGACGACAGCTTAAGTGCCCATATTTTATTCTTATGTTGTTGTATTCGGGTTCTATGTATAAGAAATCTCGAGATGATAATGCCAACTTTATTTAAGGATTAAATCTAACATAAATGTACCTACTAAAAATAACTGTGAAAGACAAAGACGACGTAACAAATTGAAATGACTCTTGTTAAACTCCGGGAATTCAGCTCAGCTTGAATACCTTGGAATCGGTTCAGCTTATTTTAGGGCAAACATCCTAACAAGAATGTGAGCAATTATTCGGACTTGTACCAGCTGCATCTTTCCGCCATCGTTTAACGCGACAAAATTTCCATCCCCATCATTTGGATAATTGGCACTCCACCACTGTGCTCTTCTCCAAAAACTTATTGCCTCGCACAACCAATATGTGCAACAAATTGTCGCCTGCGCTATTTCCGGATCAATACGACCTCCAAACCTTCAAGAAAATAGCGTATTCCCACCTTAAAGGCTGGCAACGTTCTTGTGACTCTTGAGTTGCAGGTGTCCATGAAAAAAAGTAAGAAGGTGTCTCGTATAGAGGCCAAACACACGTCGAAGATTCAATCGTTTGTAATTATTGACCAAAAAAAATCTAGAGCTTGGTTTGCGATTCCTTTCGGTCGAAATATGTATGTTACGGGTTATTTCTAGACGTAACCATTGTTAGAGTGAACAAACCGGGATGAATGGTTGGTACTCTCCCTATTTTTTTATTTTAATAGTGCACACGTTATAACTAACGTTACCTGTTATTGTCACTGATAGTATGACGACAACGCAACGAGGCCCGTTAAGTTTTTTTTCTGTTTGCCGCTGGCCTCACGATATTGATGGACATGATGTACAAAACTTAACTATTATTTAGTAACGAGGTTACGAGGTGTTTTGCTTACTTATCAACGTAAAAATGAATAGTAATCTGAGGAAATAAAACTTAAATAAAATGATTTAATTAGTATCCACGAATAATAGGCACGTATGTACATGAATAAATGCCAAATATTATATTTTATACATATATATTTTTTTTGTATAGGGGGCAAACGAACAGACGGGTCACCACGGGTC
Source organism: Callimorpha dominula (assembly GCA_949752705.1). Taxonomy (NCBI): domain Eukaryota; kingdom Metazoa; phylum Arthropoda; class Insecta; order Lepidoptera; family Erebidae; genus Callimorpha; species Callimorpha dominula. The sequence goes on from OX457007.1 coordinate 12,866,508, forward strand.
AGGTTTTTTTCCACATTTGTTCCGATGATGCCAAACATGTTGTTAATGATTTTTTATTGCTACGCTGTGTGGTCACTGCTCACGCAAACTCGTTGCTTTTTTTTTTTCACCGTTAATATCTGATTTGAAATTTGATTAGGTTCTAAATGCATAATTTTGCTTGTGTATTTTTATTTTCTTTTAAGCATATCATTTTAGGATCATTCGTACTTCCAGTCTGAATTGAACACCGTTGTGTAGAAATGATCTCATTTGCAAACTGATCAAAATTAAAGTATTGATGCCCAAAACTATCAAAAATTATCTGTAGTAAAAACACATTTTGCTGATGGATAGAAAACTGATGTCCGATATTTACATAAATTTCTTTTTAAGTTTTTTATCCATATTTTAATTTTGTGGAATTTAGCACATTTTGAAAAACACGATCTATTTGACCTCTGACACATAAAGATACTCGACGGCTTTCTACATATAAGTTGCTGATATATAAGGCTTAGACTTTTCATAAAATTTGAATCCTAAATATTGAAGTCATCATATTTATTTGAAAAACCGCACACTCCATTATTTACTTGCCATTATAAGAATGAGGCCGCAATATAAGGCGTACCATGAGTGTCATAAAATTTATAACGGTAATAAAAAAATAAGTAATAAGTATTCGTTTTTAGGTGACATACGCCATCGTAGCATTGACTGATATTGTTTCTTCCTTTAACATGTCGTTACTTGTAACCCATCTAGGGTTGCCAACCATACTTTATAATTTGACTACTTTAAATATACTTTATACTTTTGCATGAAAATATAAAAATACTTTATTTCCGATCTTTACTACACTACATAAAACGTTATTTTTCACAAAAAAATTGGCAACCCTAAAACCACCCCTTCTTTCTACAAGTCTCCATCTAAGTGGAAATTACTATTGAATATGGATTTCGTATTGAATATGTATTCGTATTATCATTTCGCGGAATAGAGTTATAACGAAAAGATATGATAACAAATGAAGATACGTGGAAACTCACAAAGTAATGAACAGAATTATTACGAAAATTTGCTTTGGCCGGAGCAAATTATTATATTTAACTAAACAAAAATTTTTATGTACGTATCATAAAAATAATATATCTTGAACTTGGAATAGCGAAAATGCAAAACATGAAGTCGAAGAAGAAAGCAAAGTAAGAAAATTTGCGTATGTTGGCAACAAAAAATAATCAGAATGTTTCGTACATGTAATTAATAATAATTGTAATGTTATGTTATGTTCTTAATACATTATAATTTCTTTTACATAGTTTTAGGACATAGTAACATAAGTGGTTCTTACAGCGATAAATAACTACACGTTACTATTAAAAGCATAATTTTTTTGACTGAAACTGCAAACGATTTATTTTATCTCTTTCTAACAAATAGCAGATATGATCGTGTTGTATGCAGTTGAATGCTGATTGTGATGTTAAATTTTAGGGACCAAATAGACTTTCATCTGTTTGCTAAAGAGGATTTATAGCGAAAAATAAAGTTCATTACCAAATAATAGCTGCCAATATAACCATAGATCATGTCTTTTATAATGCTTACGAAAAATGAAGTATTTTACACATAATACCTTCATGCAAAATGTTTCCTTTACAATACTTAGGAAAGGTGTCGAAGTTTCTTGATGGATTTCATGAAATATACCTTATATGTGCCATCAATCTTCTTATTTCCATAACTATTCTTATTTCTAAGATAACTCTGACAGAAATATAAAAAGGATGTAACTAGTATATTTGTTGAAGAATTATAGTAATGTTCTTAGTTTCTTACATAAACCGTTTTACCTCTAAGTTTTCTAATGAACACATAGCCCGCTTGACAATAAATGTGAAATACAAGGTAGTAATTAAGAGAAAGCCTTAATGTGGAAAACGAAGGTCTGAATGCTGTGATATAAATCTGAGAGGGTGTGTATTTTGAACTAAGAAAAGCTTTTTTGCTAATGCATATTTGTTATTATTGCATAGATTTTGTTCGGATGCTATTAAATCATGACTTCATGAGTGAAGGTTATCCACTTGATATCTTAGAGACTCTTAAATTGTCGTTACTATCTGTTAAACGCAGTATGCTAATAACCATTTTAACTGAAGCTGTTATTGACAAAAAAAGAAAATCTCAAAAAGCCAATGGAAAAAAGCCATCTATCGAAAACCATCGACAAATTTAATTTACGACGATCATCAATGCCATTAAACCTATTATCCATACTAATATTATAAATGCGAAAGTAACTCTGTTTGTTATGATGGGGCTGACATGTCCATATTAGATAAAAGCCCCAAAAATAAAAACTTGATAAAAAAAAATGCTCTGTTTATTTGTTACCTTTTCACGACTAAACGGCTGGCCAGTTGGTAATGAAATTTGGCAAGGAGATAGATTATATCGTAAGGAAACACATATGCTACTTTGTATCCCGGAAAAATGTGTGGTTCCCGTGGGATAAATTTGAATTTTCACACGAACGAAGTCGCGGGCAACAGCTAATAATGATATAAGTTTGTCTTGTTAAAATTATTCAATTAATAGAAATTATAATGTATTATGTTATAAACAAATAACCTTTACGAGCCAACGCAACTTAACTACTAATCTCTACTAATCTTTTTTCCACAAGTGATTTTAATAATTACATTGCACAGAACATTTACTCGGTACACAAGCAAATACCAATTGCAACCGTTCTTAATAATTTGGAACTATATATTAAATATATATATATATACGTCTAGAGTTAATAACTACATAAAGACATCGGCTCATGATTACGAGTATACTCAGTTCATAGCAGCATCGTTAGCTCGATCATATCGATCAGGGGATCGTATCGAAATGGTGGACCGTGGTCCGGATACAAACCGGATCGGCATATAAACAGTACAATATATAACAGAAACTTAATGTTATTTCATTAACTTTTTTATAATAAATGAATTGCCTTGTATTTAAGTAGCTATTAAACATAAAAGTACGGAGTTTATTTGCATAAGGTGTGAATAAAATCAGGTGTGAACAAATGTGTGCAACAACTTTACTCCAAATTTCAGACGGATGAAGGCAGGAAATGTCAATTTTCAAAAAGCATTGGTACTTTTGTTCATAACGTTTGTTTATTATTTAATAAAATAATGTTCATAATCATAATGTTCAGGTATTTCTTAGCTATTGAAACAATTATTTCAGCGTATTATTTGAATGTTAACAAAGTAAGTACACGTGATGATGTGGCAAATGAAACAATATGGTGATCCCTGCCATAGATACTCAGAAAGTACAGTAGGTAAATATAACAAGTAGTAATGGTTGAAAAATGTATAAAACAACCGTAAAGGAGTAGGATGCTTCATTCGAGCCAGTGAAAGACGAAACGATGTTTTTACGGTTATTTTAAGTTCAATAATGTATAGGTATTTTATTTTTGCTCACATATCAATAGGCTTGCTATACATATCAATTGTTACAGAAAGGAGAAGTCATATTTAAGAATCGTTAGGTATAGCTGAGATTCAGTTAAAAAAAAAGGCCTGAAAAAGTTGTCTTTATTTCCTTTGCATTTCCAATAAAAAATTAAAGCTGTATCGGAAATTTTCAAATCAACGTACTCTGTTAACAAAGATTATTTCTATTTTCAAAATCAATTACGATTACTTACGATTGTTCTAAACACATTCAGTATTCTGGGGGTCTACTGGTCATCACTAACATAATGTGACCAATTCTTTGTAGGTGTAATTATTTTTTGTGTCAGTTTTAATATTAATACTCACAAGTCAAATGAATAAAAACGTATTAAAATATTAGGTAGTACCTGTTAATCAAAATTAAATACGTTGTCTCCCGAGTAGTACAAACTTAACGTGAAAACATCGACCCAATTGTAATATTGTCTTTTTCATAGTATTTTCAAGAAAACCATTAGAAGCCGACTTTTTTCAGTCCACAGTGATATAAAGTGACAGATAAAAGCCATATTTTTTACACTTCAATGAATTATTTTAACTACCCAGCCTGCTCTGCAACTGTACATCTAAAAATATTGTTTACCCGCTTTGGTCTCGATATTCCAATATCGGAAATTGTGATGGATTTCTTATTTGATGCTTAAAGTGCTCATAAATCCGGGATTATTTTGCGTTCTACAACTATTATTGGTTATCCTTTGAGGGACATCCTTTAGATATTTTTCTTGCACGGAAAACGGATTATTTGTCAAAAATACGAGTGTGCTTGGAAGGTAATTGTTTTTTCTGAAGCACCATGTTTATTAGAACGAAGAGTGTTACTTGATGTCTCTGTGTCATGAAATTATGTGAGATTTGATAATCCGCTGCATGTGCACAGTAACTGTTTACGTACCACAAAGTGATCTTTGTACTATTACTATTTACTGAGTATTTGCCATGTTACCCCAGAGGATTTTGATAAAAAAACCCACAATAACTGTTTAGAAAACAACATCTAAAAATCTAAAATTATGAAAGTAATTTAGTCCATTTATTTTTTCGCTATTATTTGTATGTATGTCCCTGTATAAAAGTACGAAACAGTAACATAAATAAAAAATTGGGTTTCCGTGACGTGACTTGAAGTAACAAGAGGCGAGTTCAGTTCGTCACAATAATACAATTACAAGAGATTTACACTCCACAGATCGCTCTTTTATAACAAATTACTGCAATAATACATCCAAATCTTACAATTTTATTCAATAACGGCTCTACAGCAGCTATGTAGGTATATTAACCAGTTCATAATGCATTGATTAAATTAACATGTGTGTGCCACTGAATGAATTCAACTTCAACCAATTGAACTGCATAACATAAACAATGTACTGTTCACCGTGCAATTTATACGTATTCATTACCGTCTTGCTAATTTTCTGATCTTATCGGCTATGAGAGAAACGAGATACACGACGTACGAATAGGTACGAATCAGAAGTAACGTTATCAGTGTCATAGATTAAATAATAGTGTTTAGATATGTATCCTTGTGATTCGTTAGCTGCCTTTCAAGAGTCAGTCTCTAGAATAAAATATAGGTATACCTTTAGGTTGGACACATGTCTTTTTTTGCCTGATTATTCATTCTTTTTCATTGTTAAATTTTCTGCGGCTTAAAAGCTTCCTCTAGAAATAACTAATAATTGGTGATTACCAATTATTAGTTATTTCTAGAGGAAGCTTTTACCCTAAAACACTGTATTAGTTATATCAAACAAAGGAAAAAAATACAAGGATTTAGATATTTCTAGTTCTCTTAATTTTATTTTTAGAGATTAATAAAATGTATTGATTAATGAAAATTTATGTTAATAATAATGACCCGGCAGGAAAAAGAACGAAGAATCACCCATATGCAAATAAATCCCCTTACTCCTATAGAACTTAGGCAGTAATTAAAGTAGAAGAAATTGCGTAGTTCACTTTTTATAGAGCCGTAGGATGTTTTCACATAAAAACAAGCACACGATATAATCAAAGGTGAACGGATATCAGCGCTTATAAATCCTCGCAATACCTTTCTTCAGACAATATGAAAGATTTTAATAGATTAATTAGTAACTATTGTTTCATTTATCATGTTTCATCTACCCAAACACGAATGTAAAAAAATGCTAATAGAAGGCCTTCAATTACTTGCCTATGAAGAGACTGAAAGACTTCTTGAAAGTAAACCCTGAGCTGCTTAATTTGCATCGGGTGATAATCACAATTATCATCAAATTTTCAACACACACTTTTTCACTCTAACACATACAAACACATTCACGTACGCATGTGTGTATGTAACACACACCCACACTCACACATCCATTGACGTTCATTTTCACACACACACGCGCAAACATGAAATACTCACTTAATAAAAAAACAGTAAATTTTAATCCTGTCTAGATACCCTATTTTAAAAACAATAGTTACTATAATGCTTAAAAGTATAGATTATAGCTTATTATTCTTTCTTAGATATAAGAAGGATTTCCGGACTTTCGTAACTCATACACTAAACGATTTTAGCTTAAAGCAACACAATTAAATGGAAGCTAATTTCCTATTATGTTCACACAAAGCTTTGTGTACAATAGTATATATATAATAATATCTAAAACCACGGAAAGCATTTTCATTCTTGTTAGTGATTTCATCAGTAGTATTTGGGGGACGAGCCGAGCTACTCATCTCGGCACCCCGACTCGGTCGCTTCCGCTCGCGGACTCGTCGAGCAATTTCCGTTGCAAACGTACATGTAGGTATACGCACTTAGATTCGTACGGACTTTTATATGCGTGACACGCATAGATATGTATGTGTGCGTGTGAATGAATGTAATGCGACATTCATACTAAGAATGAATGTACTGCCTCACGAGAATTCATGGCATACGTCTGTCTTCTTCTTACATATTATGGGAGTATCCTCTTACCTATATGGTTAAATTAAATTAAGTATGTTGGTGGTCCTATGATAATTATGTTAAAAGTGAAGATTTTAATAATGTTACAATTTAATGTTTTAATTTAATTAATAGCAATTGAATAAGAGATGAAATAATGAATAAATGCAGAAGCAAAATTTAATGCACGTAAGTGTGACATGTACTTTATGACTACAAAAGTACTGTAGGACACAAATAAATATCTGTAATACCATACCGTACAAAATGGGGCTTAAGAAGTAACTTGTGTTTAACGCACACGCCTTTTTGATTTAGGATGATGACACTACTAAATTCACTAACTATACGTGTTATTCTTTAGTGATCATCATGATCATCATCATTATCTGTACCATATGACATCCACTAATGGACATCTATTCATTTAGTGCGAGAGGTCCTACACTCGGCGTCACTCAAGAACCTATACCAAAGCAAAAGTCGATATTTATGTATCTTTACTAAAAAAGGAGAAGTAAAACTCATCCTCTGTTACGTTTTTAGTAAAGTTACAGTAACATAATAGTAATGGCTACGGTTTCAAATTTTAACATTTATTGACACTAACAGATTTTTGCTTTAATTAATATTGTTAAACGAAAATTTACATCAATCTCAAAAAGGTCAATTTGACCTTTGAGTACCTATCGTCTACTCGTTCGAAAGTATCTACTTATGTGGCATAAGATAAACATACAGAGGCCCTCATAGAATATTTTGATTTAAAATGTGCTACAATCTCCGACGTCCTCGTAAGTCCTGTGAGGTAATTTAGTAGGTAATATCTAGATTTAACCAAAAACTGTAAAAATAAATAAATGTGCATAATATGCTATGTTTTTATAAAGGTTTATAGATATATCTTAATCTTAAATCGCATACTGATGATTTTAATGTATTCTCCTTCTTCAACATACATGCTTAAAAACCAAACTTCATCATTCTTAATCTGGTACAGTCAGGAATTCAGTATACTGTTAAATATATCTTGAAAAAAAACGTACAGCACTTTTATATAAAGTACGTTTGCTGAAGGCTTGTTGCCGCATTTAGACTCATAAGCGATCCATTATGCGTTTAGATAAGGCTGACTAGTTGAGATAGCCTAGCTCCTTCGAGAAGCATAGAAGTCCATATAAAGTACTATATAAATTATCTACTAAAAATAATATGATTAAAAGTTACTACCACATTCCTTACTGTTACCAAATCAATGTAAAACATTAATCATAGTATCTTACTGTCAACAATAAACAACTTAAAATAAACAAATATATCCAAATAAAACATAATAAGCTAAAGCGAGCATAACATTAGCAAAAGAAACATAACATGAACAACATTTTAATTACATCGAAAGAAATATCAGACATAAATTACCTGAAAAGTTGCAGTCAATTAGCGAAAACAATTTTCACCAGCTCGAAATTCTCACAATAAAGCATCACAACAAAACATTGACGTATATATATTTTTTTACCCACAAATAAGCACTTTAATAAAAAAACAATAGTTAATTATTGATACAGTCATCAAATCCTAAAACGCGTTTAAAGAATTAAAACCATGTTCCTTATTGTTTACATTCGGTTCGTACGTAACTCGAATTTAGAATTTGAACTAGCGACGCGAGCGTTCTGTCCGCGTGTGCGATCCGAACTGGCGTAGCATTGTTCGGCGTAGCTGGGCTATGAAAATTGAACCTACTTAACGTTCAACTGTGGAAAATGGTTACACCTGTATGTACAGTAAGTTTACAACTCTTTTCACCCGATCACCGATAATGGCAGCGTAGTTCCCATCCACGATTGCGTATTAATTTCTTCTGTGCTCTTATAAGCAGAGAATATCACGAGATGTGGATGTGATTCGCTTAAGTTCGAGTTACATTCGTTTCTCTGATCACTATAGATTTTCTTTTGTGTATTTATGTACATATATGTAATTATTATACAAATGTGAACTAACTTTACTGTAAAATAAATTCACCGTGATGTCTGTAAATATAAAGTTTGTCGTTCTCAAATTTCTAATTTTGTAATAGAACATTGTATGAAGTTTTATTTCCATATATTTTTCACCGCATAAGGTACTTAAGTCGAAACAAAAAGAGTACTTCAAGGGAATTTAATAAAAATGATGAATTACAACATCAACTTTCGTGACTGGTGGCATATTAGATCATAAAAAAAAGACAAACGAATAATTACGATTACTTTGGTTTCCCGGACGAATTTACCGATTTGCAAGGTGGTATTTACATCTATGTATGTTAAATTGAGAACATTAATAAGACATACGTTGATGAAACTGATTAATATAATAAAGTAACCTACAAATTCGGCTTGTATCACACCAAGAGTAGCTGAGGGGCTAACATAAGGCTTCCTGTAAGAAATTCTACCCTTCTAATACGCACCTCTCACAAACACACGTACTATTTAGTTTGGTATACGGAATATATGACGGCACGTTTAGTTTATCGAAGCGGAGTCTATAAAGTTATGATATTCGTGCTATGGCAGCGGTTAAGACGAAAAACAAAGTTATAGTTTCCTCGTCTCGCACACATACTAGTTGGATAGCCAAAGAACGAGATACAATAACAACCAAGTGCGATGGTAATGTGCCAGAGCGTCGATGTCTACATATACTAATAAAGAAAGCGCATTACTTCAGAACGGTTGCACCTATTTGACTAATTATTTTATTGTTCTTAATTTCTAGGTTTTTAAGAGAAAGATTTTTCGAAAGACAACGAAAATGTTTGAAAATTTTATTAGAAATATGGTTATGATACATTTTGACAACAGGACAACGTCTGTCGGATCTGCTAGTACTTTAATAAAAATATTTGCTACATTAATATTTTCATTGATTGGTCTAACTTAAACTAGAGGGGCTCGTGGCTAAGATGTAACGGACTAGTTTAGCACATTACAAAGTTAAGTAATACTAGCCATGTCAGTCTAGGATTGGTGACAGTTCTTAACACATTAAGACGTGCCACGGAGAGCACGTTAAACCATCGGTCCCGGGTGCCATACAAACATCTGTGGCATTCGTTACGGGTAGTTGGATCCCTAAAACGACCGACAACCTGGTCTAACTACAGAACTTCGATATCACCTATTCCTTGGGTTGTGGAGGTCTGATGGCAGTCGCTTCACGTAAAATATCAAAGTTCGGCCGTATCGTAGTTAGACTGAAAGCCGACCCTAACTTAGTTGAGAAAAGGCGCGGAGGAAGATGATTACAAAATTAGGAGTTTAACTTAGACTAAGTTAAAGTAATCCTAAATGCATACGGAAGATAGTTTGTTTTAGTTTGTACTTGAACTGTAGAAGATTTTCAAAATTCTGTTTTCAAAATCTTTAAAAAATGTATTTAAGTGTTAAAACCTTTTTCACACAGTTTGCCACATACCTAGTTACAAACTTGTGGCATCAAGGACGTCTACCTCTTTTCACTCGAATTTAAAATATAACTCACCAGCACATTCGACGTTTTAGATTTATTGATTATACGTTTATGGCTAAACAGATTACAGGAATTGGATAGTTTTAAACATGCAAATAATAGAAATGAAATTTCAGTAAGATGTGTGCCTAAGTAATGTATCAGCTGAAGACAGTGTGACTGTCTTTGATGAGGCTTCGATACGACGGAAAATTACTTATTAGTTGATTTATTAGAAATGAGACTATCATGCAGTGTAGTCATGATGCGTGTGCTTCAAATTGAATGTATAGGGAAACTAAAACAGTTTCAACCATTTAATATATTCGTTACACGCGCGTACTTTTGGAGAATTTAGTCTCAAGTTAATTCTCACTTTTGGGGTGCAGAAGGATCTGGTTATAGGGTAACGAGGTGGTAAGGAACTGCTAGCAATAATCGGTTGAATATGTCATATCAGTGCAGTCGATGTTGTTATTAATTATTTTGTGAATATTTTTCAAGTAGCATATCATGTAGCTTACATCTATCTGACAATTACGACACTACAAAAAAAATATTCGCTGGTCGTAACTGCATCTGTGTGTAATAAAAATATAAAATAACCTTCTAATATAAAAAGCCAAGTGTCGTGTGAACATAATTAGGTTATTGTTTAGAACGAATGGGGCCCTATTTTTAAATTTCCCTTTAAAATTTGAAGCGTTTCTCCAGGATTCTATGATCAGATCCTGAGCTGTTCACCATGGGACCACTTGGGAAGAATACCTTTTCAAACAGATTTTTTTTTTTCTAAATTGGTCCAAGCGTCTTTGAGTAATCAGGTCTTCGAGTAAATCATTTATAAAAAAAAATCCGATGAATTTCGAACCTCCTCCTTTTTCTGAAGTCTGTTAAAATGAACACATAGTATGTACATAATTATATCCAATGTACCAGAGTATCCATTTTCTTTACTTATGGATTATGTGATAATTCATCTTACATACTTATAAGAACTAATCTAATACATAGCTACTGTAATTTTCATCAAAAATGGTAACCGATAATGACCCTTACTTAGGGTCCAAGAAAAGACCCCTGGAATTGACTGAGTTAATTAGTAACTAAACTAAATGAAAGAAATATAGTAAAGTAAAAGTCCGTCAGTATACATCACTAGGTGTAAGCTGAATACCAGCGCTACTTCCTCAAAGTGGCATTACGCTGAGCTAACGATCATTTTTGTCTCATGCAGAGGTATTTTTTGATAATTGTAAATTTGTAATCTTTATTTAAATTGTAACTCTGTTGTAAATCTCTTATATCTGTATATGTGGTCAAAGTTTCTTTCTTTCTTACTTACTTGAAAGTAAATAAACTTTTCTTCTTAGCAATGATGTAAAGAATAAAAAAAATCCGGTCCCGCAGCAGGCCCGCAGAGGTAGATTTCGTTTTTTTTTATTTTCATCTCTAAAAATATAAGTCGCATTAAAAACTTTTTTAGTCTACATTGTAGAGTAAAATAAAAAAAAATTGCTTTCAGTTTACAGTTTCGGAGCTACGAATTTTTTTCCAACCAATTTTGGTTCACAAACAATTCACAGACTCACAAACACTTTTTTGCGCATTTTTTTTACTGGAAACTCTAGGATTTTTTTATTATTAATCCTTTACTAGTCTAGTATTTGATAAATGGGCTAAGCATTACCGTGATCTGTAAATTAGAGTATATTATATTTTGAATTTCTTTGCTAACTGAAAGTACTGTCAACAATAAGAAAGTGTTGTAGGGTATAAATTGAACTAGTGAGCCATAAATCTCAAAAAGTAATACAACGTTATCCTAGCTCTAATAAACTCCCTTAAACTCCCCTCTTGGGTGCTATAACAGTCAGCCTGTTATAAAAATGTATAGTATTATAAAAAGGAGAGTAAACTATGTTAAATACTTAATTAAATATATTATATACTCGTATATATATTTATAAAATATATTATATATTTCGACTGGCCTGTTGGTCTAGTGGTTAGTGATCCTGACTGCTGAGCCAGAGGTCGTGGGTTCGATTCCCACCCAGGACAAATATTTGTGTGATGAGCACGATTATTTATTCTGTGTCTGGGTGTAATTTATCTATAATATGTATGTATTTAGAAATATATAAGTATGTTTATCAGCAGTCTGGTTACCATAGTACAGGCTCTGCCTAGTTTGGGATCAGACGGCCGTGTGTCAGATGTGTGGAAGTTATTATTATTATATATTATAAAGTCTTATTTTACGAAAATGTATATTACGACCATTGCGAGAAGACGTATCGTAGAATAATAAATCACAAACTAGACTAGACAGGTGATTCAGAACGAAATGATCGTCAGATTTTGCATTATTTTAGTGGTCACAGACATGTATACGATTATATTCATGCGAATGTTGTACCGGTCAAATACCTTTTAACACTAATATTTTAATTGCGCATGCGGTTCACAACACAGCAGTCATAGGTAAGTCAGGCGCCCGTTGTTGACACCTTAAAAAATTGGAATGGCCTTTCTGAAGATCTCCGTACTGTTTGTTGTTTTGCGGCAAATCTTCGGAGAAAGGTTAATGTATATTTGAAGTGCCAACGGGAGGAAGTTCCTGTCAAACCGCACAATGCATAACCACTTTGGTTTATAGGCGTAAGAGTGATTTAATGTAGTGCAACAGAGGAGCATATTCGGTGTTGTGCCATTGCATTGCATGCAGTGTCTGTAGACATACTCGTATTAAAAAACGTAAGTTGAGCAGTTTCTCAGTTTATGTTATACTGTTGTAATCATTTGCATAGTAAAAGCTAAGATTATCTTTTGTTAAGTAAGTGAGTCAATTATATAATAATTACGTCCTTGGCAATTTTGAAATAAAATTGCTTTGTGTTTAGATTGTTTTTTTTATCAACAGGTTTGCCTAATACCGGATGGCGCAACTGACCAGTTTAATTTAGTGAAATATTTATTTCAGAAATCCTGTCTATTGTAGAAGAACTTAAAAGTATTAACTGAGTATAACATAACAATGTGTGACATATTTGGCACAGACTAAAGCAATGTACGTGCTCACAAATTCTTTATCTATTGTGGAACTTTAATGATATTGAGATGCAGAACTAAGTTAAAATGTATTTAAATTCTATGTAAATATGTAAGCTAGATTGGAAGAATTTGAAGCACAAGCGAATTGTACTTTCGCCTAGTTATATTAAGAAACTTCGAACAACACTTGACATTTTCCATAATTTTATTTGTATTTTTTTTTTTAAATATACAAATAAAATTAAAAAAGTGTATTTATATAAGACTTATATAAATACACTAGCTGCACTCGGCATACGTTGCAATGCCTTTTCCTTTTTAACAAATGGGGGATTGGGGGTAGGGCCGTGAAAAATACTTTACGACCTACTCTCATACTTGCCAAATATACAAAAAAAAAAAACATTAAAATCGGTAGAGCCGACCGAGAGTTCGACCACAAACACAGTGACACGGGATTTTTATTAATTAGATTAGTTTATATTTGTTTATAATACACAACAAAATATAAAGTATTATTTAAGTAAACGTATTGTATGTTTGCCTGCATTATGTAAATAATGACGAGGCCACTATCCTAATCCTAACTAATATAATTCATACTAATAATATTAATGCGAAAGTAACTCTGTCTGTCTGTTTGTTACGCTTTTACGCCTTATCCGGTATAGCAATTTTAATTAATTTTGATATAGAGATAAAGAAAAGACCTTAGAAAACGACATAGGCTAATTTTTGTTATGAAAATAAACCTTAAAGGTGGCAAAATATGGGATCAAAATTTGTAACATTGACCAATCATTAGGCAAGCTATTACCCTGAAAGTAAATGACAATTAACCACGGTCAAGGAAATCATATGTAGATTTACCACTATTTTTTATGTTTATAATTGTATTAATAAATATTAATATTAATAACTAAAATTATAAATATTAACAACTGAATTAATTTAGAGATCGATGAAAGCTTGAAGAAAATATAGCTATCCGAAGTACTTATTCTAAGCAGACGAAGTCACATGGTTGTGGTGCCCGCGACTTCGTCTGCGTAGAATATAATGAACACTAACGTGAGTTGGATTTTTACACTTTCACTACTTGACTAAGCGATAATTATGGACATTGTCAGGAGTACAAAAAAAGACATAGTATACCTTTTATCCAGAAAAAAATTACTGTTCCCAAGGCATAGATTAATTGTTAAAATATACATTAGCACGAACGAAGCCGCGGTGAAAAGGTAGTATTTTATAATAGACTATGACCAGCTGTATAGATATAATGTAATGGTTTATCTATAGATATAATATTGTAGTGAAGAGACCTCTCGCACAGCTTGCATACTCCTTCGATTGGAAGAATAACTCTCTACTACGCGAGAGGCATGGACTGGTGGCCCCAAACTCGAATTTAGAACACGTTCGAAATATTTTATGAAGAATAAATGTTGAAGACAAGTGAGTCGCCCAGCGGACAGAAGACTGTCTTGACGACTGACGTGCAATGTGCACAGAATAATTCAAGAAGTATTATTTATAATTAATTTGTTTGAAGTTATAATTGTTATACGAATAATCTGATCCTGATTATATCGCATAGTGCGTTTGCCTGCTCTTTTAATTTTCCTCCTCTAGATAGAACCTATCGAACCCGGTTACCATAAAGCCCCAAGCTTTATACGTGGTGGAGTACGCCGCAGTTGATTTAGAAGAAGTACTCCACGCGTTACAATATATTGTAACCTTTGTTAATTTTATTTTCATAAACATTTTTATTATCTACAAATTCTATTATATTTTTTAGTCTATTTATTAAAAATTATTAGTTTTTTTAGAATAAAATGGAACAACCGTTTTATAGTCAATCATCTAAAAGTGTTTTGTACTAGATAAATAATATAAATCGAGATCCATATAACCTGCACCGATACATAATCATTTGGGTTATAAGTATTTTTTGTTACGAGGACACTGCACTCTGCAGCAACGCCTCAACCTCACGACGCCGACGGTTATCTATATCGTCCAAAGCGAGAATGCTTGGGATTCCGCCTTCTCATTTTGCGAGGACGTGATTTTAGCTAAAGAGGCGGTGGCAAAGGAACGGGAGAGGACGGGTGGGGCTGCCCGTTACCCCTACAGAAGCAGGTCTGCGACGGTGTCACGACGTGTTTCGCTCGCGTATCTCTAAACCAGAGGGGGGCAAGGCCCCCCGTACTTCACTGTGCGGCCGCCTTTTGGCTTACCCGGGTACTTCTTAGCGTTAACCCGGGCTCCTTACAATAGACCCACTTGTGGCGGAATACAGTGTGGTTTTAGTTGGTTCGATTCTGACATTCTGATTTCACTGCTACCTCTGCTGCGCTCTGACGACCCGTGGGTTCTTCCACTCCATAGAAAAACAAGGTTGTTTTCAGTAGTTTTCTTTAGATTTTAAAAAGCACATGTAGAATATATATACAGTCTTCGAAAACGAATATCGCACTATAACAAGCCTGCTTTGTGCTTGTAGTTCTCACTAAGAGTTGCACTATGCTTGATGTGAACAAGATCTTTAACAGACTTATTCCTCTATACTACAAAGAAAAAGTAACTGAAAATCTACCTACCATTTTTATAAAAATCTTTTACAATCTCATAGGCATAAAACCCGGAAACTGTACAACATCAACACAACACCGTACCATAATACCGTACAATCGTTTATGAATCATTAATTAAAAAACCACCGCTGGCGACGTGAAATGTAAATGACCTGCCACTCATCCCCCTTACGAGCGAGTGGAGGAATACTTCATGAAAATTAAATTACTGGAGCGTGTGGCTTAACTCACGCTAAGATACGGCTCAACCCTTGCCCGTTTGTGTAACGCTATCCAAACTTGAAACGTGACCTAGAAATCTTCCGTGCTATTACCACTTTAGCGCTTTAGTGTATGTAGTAGGTTTATTAAAACCCGCAAACGTTTTAACCATTTGATTGTGACAAAATCGCGAAACATGGAACGCTATTTTAAGGGGGGTCTATTCCAATTTCCGAGTTATCCCGTGGTTTATTAAGAATTTCAATAAATGTTATGAGCTCAAACGTAGGTTTGTAATAGAAGTATTACCCTACATTTAGTGAAATTAGGAAACAAAAATATTGATTTTCTTACTGAAGTCGAGAGGTGAAAGATAAAATTAGGTAGCATTTTAAATTGAGTTTGTACAACACTCTTCTCATATTAAACTGTTCCTGCCGCATATTCTTTAATAATAGGAATCTACATTTTATATAAATGGATATTTATTGTGCATGAAAATTAACGCAATAAATTATACATAGGTTTATTACATGCAGAGTTCTCACGCCGTAAAGACATCTAGATAACACTGCCGAGTATACGCAATTAAGTGCCATTAACAATCCATATAAGGACATTTGACTAATTTGCAGTGGGAGCCTTTGGACGGGAAAGGAAAATTGGCAAAAGCACGAAAGACCTATGAATATGATCCAGAACTAACGCAAATTATAATATTCCTTTTTTACACGCTTTATATTAGCTTCACTTGTATGTTTGTTTGTAACCGAGTCCTTAGGGCGCGATATTGACCCACTTTAAACGGAGAGATTTCATTCAAATTTTTACACCTGACAAAGGGCCGATGACAATACAATAATTCGATTTAGAAAAATAAATAATAGTTTAAAAAAACTAAAAAAACTCGCTTTTAAAGAAAATTCAACAATAGTTATAAACATTTTATTGGCACTATATGCACCCCACGCTTTTTTTCCAATAATAGACATTTATTTCTTAGTTACACTATTCTTAATCCAAATTTATTATTATTTATTTTATATTTTTAGTTGGATTTTCTATAAAAGTGTGTTTTTTTAGTTTTTTTAAACTATTATTTATATATATACCAACTAACATAGTTATGAGATTTTCATAGTGTAATAACTAACTTATCCTCATCATTTTACGCTATTTAAATAATCTTATCTGGTAGGTAGGGCACAGAAACCATAATAGGTTAGGACTGGATTGGGTAGGGTACCCTAAACAGGGACAGGAAGAGAGTGAAATGACAAACGAGTAAAAAGAAAATTAGCTAATTGTTTCAAGTCGGAAACCTATAAATAAAACATTTAGTTTTTTTATTTATTTATTAGAAAAGGATACTAGTAACGTGATTCACACATTACCTCGTAACTTTTATCTTATCTGTGACATTACTAGTATTCTTGTTAACCCCACCAGCTAAGCTAAATGCTTATGTTAGGAGTAGGTTCACGTCGGTAGTGCACTGGGTGGGGTTCGAACCCGCAACAATTCATACGTCACAAAAAGGAAAATGCAAATAAACAACATAAGTATATATTACTTATGTTGTTTATTTGCATTTTCCTTTTTTATAGTTCTTTACATGCGCTTTACAAAGTCATTTAATTTGTGATATTGTAAGACTGTTTCAGTGTATGTGAAATGGTTTGTTAAATTCTGACTGTGAACTTAACAAAAAATTGGTTAAATTTCTGAAATTTCATGCCAACCGTTTTATTATTCGTAACATTATGACTATGACTAATGTTTTTTATAAAAAGTAAAAACTACTTTCAAAATAACGAACGGCTATAAAATAAAAAAAAAAGTGTTATTATTTAAACTCAAAAACCCCTTTGGTTGCTTATCAAGGTGTAGAAACTGCTATAAATTTTAATATCATTTTTAAAACTTTAGGAAAATAGGTGCAAAGGTGAACGAACGAGATATGTTTAATGTTGGCCACACACCATGAGGGTGTAATAACTTTTATTTACCTCAATCGTAAAAATAATTAAGTTAACGATTTACAACACTGAGGAATTTCTGTATTACATTGAATTATGTATAAATATTTTTTGGCTAATTTAGTTTTTTACGAATGACAAACCCAAACGTGTTGAGTCTTGTGAATTCAAGCATAAAAAAACCAGATTAAGAAATAATATATACATAGAAAAGTGTAAGAAAACATTACGAAAACCATTGACGTTTGTAACTTGGCAAAAATTTACAGACAAGGCTGAAAGTGGGGCCAGCGAGTAAAAAGAAGGAAACTATGAATGCAACCGGCTGCATCATGTATTAGCAATGAGTCAAAAGGACACACTTAAGTTTAACCAACTGTACCGACCGCACCTAGGTTTAGCCAGCTAAAATTAGGTGCAGGTACTTCGGCTTTTAGTCGTTACATCAAAACATATTTTTTCAGGTCTTCGGAAGAAAACAATGAATAAAAACTCTAGTACACCCAGTACATAGTGGGCGGTAAAACTCCGCATTTTTGGTTGATGATTGATGTGTCGTGTCCTAAATAAACCAATGATGAAAAGATTAACTTTGTAACCTCGTTTTATTTATGTATATTAACTTCGATCAATCCATTTTGGTTGACCAGCGCACAATAGGTATAGTCATTATTCATTTATTCCTAAGTGATGGTCATTGTACAACTGTTCTGAAATGTTTTTTTATTCCAAACATCGTTGTACGAGTACCTACATTCTATGCCAGAAGTTTAGTTGTTTTTGTGTACTCGTGTCTGCATCTCCCAGAAGGTGTAGGCAGAGTTCTATTGCACACACGCTTTTCGCCAGTTATTTCAATTTTTGGTCATAATATTAACTTAACCCATTTGTAAACGTTTGACTTTGGATATAGACGTATAACTCGCCCCAGGTCCCTTGTAACACCCTCTTGAGACCGAAAATCGTGTGGTTTTAGTCGGTTCGATACCGACATACCACTTCACTATTAGCTCCGGTGAGGTGATGATCCGCGGGGATTGCCACACGAAAAAAAATTTATAGTTTTTAAAGTGAAAACTTCTTTAGGCACGTTGTGCACTTTTGCTATGGGAACTCGCACCGTCATGCTTATATTATATAAATAGATTCACTAGAGGGCGCTAATCTAAACATTGAATTCTGTCAGTTCTTTATTAATTAATCTTTAAATTTAGTTTTTTAGTAGTAAAGTAGTTATTGTGTTAGTTAGTTAGTTCAATAAAGTACTTATTGTGTGCGCAATCCATATGGTAAAATAAACAAAAACATAATTATAATTAAGGTGAAAATTTATAAAGCCTATAGTGCTCAATAGCGAAAACCTTAATTCAAAATTTCGTCCGAACGTACGTCAGTTTGATAGATGTCACTAGTGCATCACTTTCTTCAAAAATTAACACTTCTGATCGGCAACTCCCAATTAATTATTAACAATTTTCGAAGTGAAAACTTATTTAGGGACGTTGGGCACTTTTGGTATGGGGAAAAAGCACTGAACTCGCTTGACCGTCATGCTCAAATGACAGATGTGTCAGTTATGTATTCACTTCTGACGTGCAGTCTTACGCCTGACAGTTTTTTTTTTTTTGATAATAGAATTACTCACATTATTTTGTTAATAGAATTACTGAAAATGTGAATGTTTGCGCTGCGTCACGTCATCCCTTCGTATTCTAGACTATCGAGTTATTAGTACCTAACCTTGGTTTATTTGTTCACAAAAATAGATATATAGATAGATAGAACATTCTTTATTGTACACCACAGTTAGACAGAAATTAACATAGTTTTTAACAGATTAGTAGCAACAATAGACTACCTAATGGGTACATAACTTACTGGTAATTAAATATTTAGATTAATTAATCCTTAAAAAAAGACAACCCTAACGACGCGGTTTTGAAGAACAGATAAGAGTTACGCAGAAGAAAGAGGCAACTTTTAGGTGAATATAACTGTAGGTAATTAGCGCTGTGCGACCTGAATTGCGACTTTATTATGTAGGAACAAGAGTCGCTATTTATTTAAATGATTATGCGGAGTGGGACTTCTGAACCTTTCCGATGACTTTAAGTATATATTGTGTTAGTCGTTCATAAATGCGTAACATTTTTTGAGATAGACAGGGGTAGTAGTGTTAGACAAGAAATTATACAGTAAAAAGAGGATATGAGTAAAAGAGGAGCTAAGTAAACTGATATTAAATTAAGAATATGAAGGTAAAATAACACGAAATGTAAGCTAATATTATGTTTGGTTTCGGTTTTAGTTTCTAGCCTTTGGGTACGAATTACCCACGTGTATTGTGTATGACCGGTATGTGTCCGAGAGGTAAAAGCTTCTGCAGAAATTTAATGGTAAACAAGTAAAAATTATATTCGAGCTAGGAATATGTTTTCATTTTTTTTTTAATTATGTTCGAGCTAAGAATGTTTATACTTGAGATAAAATATTCCCATAGATCTGTTTACAAACAATTTGCTGCCGAAATCATATCATCACCTCGACATGAAATAAGTAAAAGAAATTAGTTCTTAAAATGAGGTCCAAGATTGGTGGAGTGGTATCTGACGTCTTCCAAGGCCCGCAAAATATGACGGCGTTCAAACAGATCAAATTTTATCGATGTTTTCAATGTTATTTTAAAAAGTAATTTGAACATTGCCAAGGTTATATATATTTTTTATTAGGGTAGAATGATGGAACAAGTCAATAAAAGATAAACAAAAAAAATACATGCATATTCCCTATTATCCTAACTACGTTATTGGTATGGACGGTTCCAACTCCAGTGAAATGACTACCATTTTGCCACCCGTACAAACCTAAATACGTGTATAAGGGTTCAGGCAGTGCGAACCTGAGAAACTTCCTAAGAACTCTTTTTGACTGCACAGATGGCACAATGGTTTAGGTGGTCACCTCTCGCCACTACGCCGCACCCAGAGCTGTGGGTTCAAATCCCACACGGGACAAAAATTTGTGTGATCCACAACTAGTTGTCCCGAGTCTGGGTGTTCTTTGTGTCCGTTTTTTGAATGTTTGTGAAGCCCCCTGCGACACCGGATATTCCTAATACGGAAGGGTAAAAAAAAAAAAAATATTACCTCTCTATTACCCTTTGACAGCACAGTCTATTTTAAACGAGCTCTAGGAACTAGGTTGCCCTTCGATCTAGCAGATGGTCTCGGGATGTTGGAGTTACGTGTTCCGACTTCCGACTAATATAAGAATAAAAATAAACTGGCAAAAAATTTGACGTATTTGGCTTTTTTATATCTTTACAAAAGTAGGGCGATATCCATCATCTCAGTGTTCAACTCTCTGTGTTCCTCTTCTAAACACTTCAAATAACAGTCTTTTGCTTGATTGCATCGAATGCTATCCTGAAACTTTAGGTGATACTTAGGAACTTTAGGAATGTTGTGGTTTACTATGTAGTTAACTTGTTTACAGGGCGACACTAGAAGCTAAGTTACTGTAGCTGTTGTTTATTATTGTTAATTAATAATTACATATACTAAATAAAAGTAAAATATAAGCAGTCATAGGGATAGGGACTGCTGACAGAAGTGAAAATTAAAACTTTCTAAAAATTACTGTGTTTTTAACAGCCTTAATTAGCATGTCGGTAACGCGAACCCATAAGCTTTGCCCCTATCAACAATCGCTTAAGGTGGCTAAAGAAGTTTTGATTTAAAAAATTCTCGCAGCAAGCAAGGTCGGCATAAATTAATACGTTAGGTATATGTTTTCTACAGCAAAATAAATTACAAAATGCGAGGTTACGAACTTACGAGTGACGTAAAGTGTAATTAAAAAATGTTTTTCATCAATATATTTCAGTTGTACTGTTACTTATGAGTCTTATGACTGTCTTAAAAAATATCGACTCTCTGTACAACTCTTTTATTTGTGCTATGATGACTTAATTGTAAAAAATTTATTCATTCTCGCAACAATTGTTACTTATGTACTCAATATGCATTTAGTTTATTTAGTAATAAGCTAAGCGCAATTCGTAGTAATACTATCATAGAGTAGAACAAGTTAAATCCTACTTACTGTTACTGTTTATTATGTAAATGTCATTAATTTGTTTCGTCAAATATAAAACTGTAAAATAACGTAAATAACTCTACACTTGAACAAACCTTATGCGTAGTATCTAAATGAAAGCGCCCTGTATAATAGTCCTTGGATTTTGATTCGTCTTTAGAGCTGTACCTTACTTCAACGAGTTGCGGATAAAACTGTACACTGCACAGCCGTATTCGTAGAAATTACGATTGCGATGATTACAATATAATTGCGTGATTATCGTTGGCTGCAAAATTGATCATTATTTACACTGCCTGTTCCCGGTTGCACATGCTATGCTAGTTTTTATAGTGTAGCTAAGACTAGTGTTATTATATTATTATCTAAGTTGTCAATGGACAGGCAATAATGCATTTCTAAGAACTAACTTCACCTTTTACAGCTACTTACCAGTACCAGTACTTCTCACCACAACCTTTTTTACCGTTCACATAACAATAACCAGTTGGTTAAGGATTTACTATATTTATCTAAACTCTCTTTTTTACTACAATCTTACCGTACCTAATTAAATAATATTAATGCATATCCGGCTAAATAATCAACTGATTAATTGAAACAATAACAATTAATATTAAACAATAAAAATTAATCAAATTTTTTTAAGAGGTAATTATATCTTGATTTTATACTACTAAGGTTGTCAACAAGAACATTGGCCAGTTTCAAATCTTTATTCTACGCACAACTTCCAAGGTCGGCCTTAATTACCCCTAGACAAGTTTGCAGTCATTTCATTATAGTCACAACAGACAATTTATATCAACTTCAAGATTGAAGAAGATTTAAAAAGTTTCGAAGTTTTTTTAAACATCTTAAATATAATAAATTAATATAAACAATGATTTGCCCATGTTTCACTTTCGAGCGATATCGGTTTCAGCTTTAGTGAGTAATTCAGATTTTTCTACTTTCTACTTTACCAAACCTTTTGCGTTATGAACCCCACCCAGACCCTAGCCTTGCCTTTTACTTCACTTTAATTCACTAGGTACTTCGTTTCTTTCATTCATATTTTACTAGCCCTGGCGGCTAGTCTTTACGTAAGCGATCAATGTAGCCTATTATATAGCCGCTTGTAACCATAGGGATAATACGCTGACGTTGTCGATGTTATACTGAAGTCTCTTGGGAAGTCCGTTGATCCGTCCTGCAGTGATATGATTTCACTATAATTCTTCAACCGTCATCTTCTTCGTTCATTGTAAGTACAACTAAGTGACTACAAAATGTCGAAATCTACTTGCATTTTCTTGTGTCATTGTCAGAACTACACCTGTAAACTGATTTGTATACAGTCCAGGCCATGGAAAACGCAAAATGGGTCTAGAACCATGTAATTAATAACTGAAATTTTGCGCACGAGTTCTATAACATAGCCAAATTGAGCACTGAGGAAGATTTTTTCCAACGAATCAGGATCATCGGAATTAGAAAATGTTCCAGAATGTTTTTAAAATTATCTGATAATCTATCTGAGAACTATCGATTTTAATACATTTGAAAAAGATAGCTTATGAAATAATACTTTTCATGGTGCAAAAACTATGTCTACATATTTTTAATAATCGCGGAAATGGTCAAAAAAAATCCTCGGCACAAATGAAAGCAAACTATGAAATCAGTTGCAACATTTTTTTAACGACTTGGTTTGTTTTTCTTTGTTGGCGACTTCCACGCACAACAAAAACATACTCCAACATCATCTAACGAAGACGACCTGAATTACGTAATAACTACTTATCCTGCATCGCATAATGAAAGTTCGAGCGCCGATTGGTTGTTGTTTGTAACAACTTCCCAACGTCAACCGTTGGGCCGCGCCATGATCACCTCACCTGATTGGAGGATTCTCCTTTTGTGTTTGAGGGACATAACACCCGCTCCTCCACACTCTCTAACATCAACATACACTGCTATATTGATTTTCTAAAGTTGCTCTTTTTCTTTCATATATTATGTGAAGGATATTTAAAAAAAAAAATTATTAAGTAAAAATACAAAATACTACTATTTCATAAATTTGATTGTACAAACATTATTTCTAAGGATATTGTACCGTAAATTTCAATAACTTACTAAATAGTAGTAACAACAATTTACTTGTAAGATCGAGTCCTTTTATCAGTAAAACCATAAGAGATAAGGAGTAAATTGACCCAATATAAGAGAACAAGCCAGAACTCGAAATTCGATTACGAGAACTTTGCGAATTGATCAAAACTTTAACTTTTGTGTTACGAAATTAAATGATGTTTGCCTTTGTTCAGCTGATAATGCTTCACTTGTTTTGCAGATATAATAGGCTTTAAGTACAATATAAATGGAATTTATAAAGGACGGGAGCTCCACGCCATTAAAATTGATTTGAACAAAACTGAGATGATCATTAGTAATTACGATATTATTTTTGTTTAGTTTGTGTATTTATGAGTTTGAGACGTTTGTCGGAGTCTATATACGGACAGTGTATAAAGGAACAGTTGTGCATTATCATACACCTAAACCTCGCTTTTTTTTGGTGTAATAGTCCTATTTGAATCATGTAGTTCTAATTTTGATTTACTGCATAATCTGAGATTAATATGGATGTATATATATTTGTGTATAAGAGAATAATCTTTTTTCGCAGATTCCTGCCATTGTTTGTAGGTCTCATTAGTCCAAAACGGTTTCATAACTAAGCTAAATGGAACTGGTATGGACTATAAGCCGTGACACGTGGCTAAGCACGGCTAATGAGGACGCTTGTGACCAAACGCGGTTACGTTACAGAACAGTTGCGGTACAGTTGATATCAAGATATTATAAAGGCACTGCTCTCATATATTTTTGAATTTTGATACAATTATAAATGATAATGGTAATAAGCGGTTACCGGTGTCTAATACTGGCATTAGCAATGATGTCACCCGACCATTGACAATCTTATCCTCACCGCCATAGGAGCTTTGATGACCCTAATTATCAATAGACAAAAAACAGCCTTACACCATCATTAAAACATGTGCCATCTCAAAATGACGCTCTTTGGTGCCAAGTGTGTCATCTGTAGGATGGAATAGTGGTTTCACAGTATCTACATGTAACGATAAAAATCTGAAAAGTTTTATCTACGACTAGAGATTGCCTGGTGGTCGAATTTCAACCTCAATTCATTAAATTTAAATGTTTTCTTTTACATAGTTGACCAGTATAACTTGAACTGTCATTTGTCATTGTATAGACATATATACTGAACTCCTGTAGCTTTTTGTAGCCGTTTTCGCATATTCTTTTAATTTATAACACATATTGATTAGTGATTTTAGCTTTCTGCACTTCTTCTACATACGAGCTAAAACTTTAAGTAGGCTGGTATTCAGAATTTCACATCTCTCTGTCCGCGAAATTGGCTTACAAACAGGTACAAAGAGTTTTCTTCACCTGTTAATAAATAGAAGATACCTTCTAATATAAAACCAAAAAGGCAAAAAACTCTCACATCCGCTGTTCAGATATTTAACAAGCTGTGCGTGCTAAAGTTAAGTTTATATAACTTTTTAAACTTGAGAATTCTTCTCAACCAGCTCATAAAACTCCAACATTATTCTACGCAAAATAAATTATACCCCGTTATTTTAAAGTTTCTGCTTTAACAATATTTTCAGTTGAACGAGTTGACTAAAGGTTTTTAAAAAAAACTTTTTACTTGGAATAGTTTACTTCTGCTTACACTTTATACCGCGTTCATACTACTCATACTGTATACAACAGTTGGTTAGATTATTAGGTTGTTCGATTCCAAACCAAGAAATTGAAATTGTAAATTGAAACTCTACTAAAGGATACTTCATTTATGTAATATGTCAATGCTATGTTGTAACACTTACCTTCAATTACTCATAAATTATTCTTAATATTTAGCGGATTATTTGACAGTGAGACTCGTTTGTTACTCGTTAAGAAGGAGTATGAACAAATGATAATTTTCTGTAATCTGGACTAAATTGCTCTCATTCAAACTATGTTTTTAGTATCTAAGAATAAAAGTGGTAGTCAGAATGAACCTCGAGTTCATTAGAAAATTAGAGTTCACTACAAAATTTATTCTGACTTTTATTTCAACAATATTGTTTCTTGTTTTCATCTTGTTCGTAATACATATTAAATATGACATCTACAAAAAACATGATATCTATCTTTGGTATAAAGGATTCGGATTTCAGTTATTATTAATATTGACATTAAACCAATATTACGAGAACCTATATCCCAGGTTATTCGCGATTGTCCGCGATCCCTTTTTTCAATACTCACAATCATTCTCCGCCAATACCGGAGGGTCGGGCCCCTGCATTGCGGAACCAAATTATCCCATTAGGTACAGGATTGAAGTGATCAACGCGCGAAAATGCCTTGCTTCCTCGCTACACGCGTCCTGGCAACTATTGTGTTGAATAATTAACTATTGCAAATGGGTTTTAATAATCCAATCTGCACTAGCTAATTATTATTCAATGGTACACAATGGTAGTTCCAATATTGTTATACTGTGTTATAGAAAGGTCAAAGGTAAAGGTTTTAGTTGAAAATTTTGAGAAACTGCTTGCTTTTTAGTAGGTATACAAAATACTGTTAGGAAACTAAGAATACGGACTTTAATATTTAGCTATAAGGCTATCATTCCATAGAAAAGAGGAGGGTCAGGTCTTTCGCCTTTCACATGTGGTCGCCTGACTAACATTTGCCTAATGCGTTGTGGGGTTTTCAGGGACCTTCTTATT
The DNA here is from genome assembly GCA_949752705.1 of Callimorpha dominula. Classification (NCBI taxonomy): domain Eukaryota; kingdom Metazoa; phylum Arthropoda; class Insecta; order Lepidoptera; family Erebidae; genus Callimorpha; species Callimorpha dominula. Next base: position 12,893,214 of record OX457007.1, read on the forward strand.
ATATACCTGGCAACCCGGCTTCACTGGTAAAAAGCTTTTCACATGCAAGAAAATTGTTATTGCAACTCCAGCAACAGACCATATTAATCTTTTTATTTGCATTATTTTATTCCTTATCTGTGAAGAGGTTTTAGAACCATAATTTTCAGAGAATCCCAACATAATTTCTCTCAAAAACTGAATGCACAAGTTTCTACTCGTAAATGAGTTGTTTGACTGGGTAAGTATCTTTGCCAAGTTTAGTGGTTAAACATTACTGGTGTAGTAATTAATAGGTAAGTAAGTAGGATCATTAGAAGTCAAGGACCCTATCCGCGTTGGCATCGAGCGATACTACTGATGTTGCGAGTACATTTTAAAGACATTGGTGTACAATCAGTGATGAAGACCACCCGCTCGACGATTTTAAAGCTTGAACTTATTTATGCTGTTACTGCTATTCGTACATTCAGTGACAAATGCTCAAAGTTAAATCTATACAATTCAGTAATTAAGCTTCACTGTGTAAGGTAATTATAAACATTCGTGTCCGGTTCAAAAGTATGTCACCACAACTTTCCGCAGTTGCGGACGGGATAGGGAAGGACAACTCCGAGATAACGGGACCTCGCTACGGAATTCCGGATTGGGGTGCCATTGACGTGTGGTGCAATTTAAAAGGTTTTGAACATTATTACAAAATTACTTTGCCTAATGACATCGTTAAAAATAAGGTTTAATTATCATGAAAAAGTAAATAACAATCAATGAAATACTTACCATTTTCAAGAGAATACCGTACCGTCTAAACTAGTTCTAGTGTGTTAAAATTAAGAATTTGTTGAAATTTTGGAAGAATGTAATTATTTTTAAAGTATTTTTTAAAATGCTTTTCTAAAGAATGGATTTCGAAGCTTTACCACAGAAGTTAATTACGAAATTTTTTTGATTAGGAAATTATACTTTTTTCAATAGATTCAAATGCTTTGAAACTATTGATCAAAGTATACCAATTTTAAATGAAGATTTAACCTTAGGATACTTTGATTTAGGTTTGGTTCAGGTTCAATTACAGTAGATTACTGTTTCATATATTATATATCAAGCAGTAATATTATATATTATAACGTAACGTAATACTATTGGTCGATTGATAAATATTAACGAATAGTGGGATTATAAAAGGAATAAGTGGAGAACGATTCACTTGAGTGCGAATAGAGGTACGAACCACTTGGCAGTTACACAGTAACTGCCAAGTTTTTTGTACTAACAGTAGTGAGTGATTTTCATAGTTTATATCAGTGGTTGTGAGACTGTTTCTTCCACACGGTAGCAAATTATACCCAGACTCTTACATATGAACCACACAAAAAATCTCTTATGTGGCCATTGAACCGATGACATACGAATGTAGCTAGACTACTCAATCTACTTCATATTACGCCATAAGTGTACGTAGTCTCTCAATACAATTCCTGTAAATACACCTCCTAACAAAACTGTAATACATACATTGCAGTTCACTTTGTACCAAACCTCATCAGAAATACAGGAGCCAACTGCGAAATGCCAAACGCAAGTTGCATTCTGTAGGTATTTACTTTATATACTTTAACGTCGGAGTCTATCAGATTCTGGTAATCGGAGATAGATTCTGAGATAGGAAATACGTAAATACATTCCTCAGTATTACCGTCGTTATTGAAAAAATATATGAAGATACTCTTGCTTTTAAATGTAATAAGTGAAGACATTCTTCATGTGGGGAAATATGCAAGTGAAACTATCAATTCGTATGTTTCACAATAGTTGTTTGTAGGTAATTTTATAACTGTTCTTACCAGTATTTTCTATGTTGGTAGCCTGCAAGAATATTTCCCTATATACTTGTCTTTAAAATGAAACAGAAAGATAAAGAAGAAATATTTAATCATTTTTGTTCATTTTGAATGATTTTTATTCCAAATATTGGTACGTATAGAGTTAATAATTCTCGTCTGATCTTTGTGTAGATAATTGTATTCCTAATTGCTATTAAAAAAATTAGGTATTAAAGATGTAAAAATTAATAAGTAATAATAACTTGACACATCTCACACATCCGATCCCAAACTATTACTGCTGATAAATACATATATAAATGAATCCCTATTCCCTTGGTTACGCCATAACTTGAGAACGACTTAATCGGTTTCATTCATCTTTTTATGTTTTCTTATTCTTTGTAGAAGGTTCTTACGGAACGAAAAGTTAAGAAAATTTTGCAGAAAGTCGGTTCCTGTGCAACAGCTAGTTACAGATAAGTTACAGTCGTAAGTGGAGAATCGAACCCACGACCTCTAACTCAGCAGTCAGGCTCAGTAACCACTAGACTAGACCAGACATAATAAGAGTATTAGGCCGAAAATTACCACTTCAAAAGAGTTTTATTAGAACGATCTATGTGGCGCAGCGACAGAGCATTCGAACATTCATGCAACGCAAAGCATTGCTAGTTCTATTCCCGGTTAGTACAAATATTTAAATTCTTGCAAATATTTACAAAAAAAAGTATGTCCTCAAGTCTATTGTCTACTAAAAACCCGTATCACACATTAACCACATACAAACTATCCTACTAATATTATAAACGTGAAAGTTTGTGAGTATGGATGTGTGGATGTATGGATGTTTGTTACTCTTTCACGCAAAAACTACAGATCCGATTGCGATGAAACTGGGTATGTAGATAGTTGGAGACCTAGATTAACACATAGGCTTCTTTTTATCCCGATATTCCCACGGTACCGGAACTTACGCGGGTGAAATCGCGGGGCGCAGCTAGTACTTCATATGGATATGGTTAGCGTCGGCTGTTATACAGGGTGCATTAGAAAAAGGAACACTTAGGTACTTAAATCACTGAAAGGGCATGACTCTAGCATGCATTTACCATAAGAATTTTTGAAAAAAAACCCGTATGTAATCGTATATAATCCGGTTATGACCGTTTGAATTTCTAGGTATTTTTGCCTCCGTTTTTCATAAAAGTGTGTGTGTGTGTCTGTTTATAGTTGTTGAGGAGCTGCAGTGGTTTGCCCTGTCATGAGCCCTTATATGACTGCAGTAGCCAATTTTATTAACAAATGTACGCGAGCATAATATGCAACGTGTTAGAACGTGGAATGTGTTAACATATGTTAATCGTACATGAGTGAAGCGCCGACTAGCCCGCTGACAAAAAGTGGCCGACATAGGTCGGTGGGTCGGCGGGGTTGGTGTGTATTGCGCTTAAGAGATTATTAATCTGTACTAATATAATATAATGTATAACTATACTATAAAACTAGTTAGTTTTCGTTGAACGCGCTTATTTCTGGTACTACCTGTCGGTTTAAAAAAAACTTGCATTTGACAGCTCTTGCTGAAGGTTAAGATTGGGTTAGGTTATTTAAAATTACGCTTAGGAGCACAATAATAATCCTTTATGGTTACGGTTAAAAATATACACACCGTCACACCGCCGCGCTGGTGATATTATCCATTATCAGAGGATGGCCGTAGTCTATTACTGTCTTTTTTTTGTTGATGGTGTCCTCACAGATTTATGGACAGCTGGACAGCAAATAAAAGAATAATAATTCACTTGAAATATTGTATTTTTATAGTTTCAGAAATCAAATAAAATATTTAATTAATTGTTTAATCTTATGGATTATAAAAATAAGTGATCTTATTACATTAAAATTTTTTTTTAATTACATAGCTTCAATTGCATCACCCAAACTTCAGAATGTTATTCATACTTTCAATTGATTAACAATTTTTTATTAATTTTCTAAAGAAATATTTACAATGACAGTAACGTAGGAGGACTTTTACACTTAAAATGGAAGACTTACATTTAAATTGACTATAATAAATGAATTTAATGATAAGTCTTAAATTAGGTCATGTTTAGAGATAGCTACCAAAAAGCTGAAAGCCGTTTAGTACATGACCAACTAAACATAACAAAGTAACTATTAGTGGACTTTTGAATACATTTATTACATTTTATACAATATTCCCTAATAAAATATATGTTATAATTAAATGTACATAATATTCCAATTAAATTGTAATGTCACTAAATTAGGTAACTATTTGAAAACCAAATAATTTGTTCGTTTTCATATTTCTTAAACGTTTACTACATTGATTTTTCTATAACTTTATATAAAAAAAGCCTTGTTTTCATTGACTCTGCAAGTTTTAGTTAAGACAATAATTTACTTTAGTTAGGTTTAGTTTACCGTTTACAAATTAATCGTCGATTTATTGTAATGCTTTAGTGTTACAGATAAACATTGTGCTACAGCCACACATTTGCGAAGATGCTTGTGAGAAATGACTGGAGGAATTTAGATAGGTAGTATCTCCAAGTGAGTATCGGTAAGTAGGTACAACTGCTTATGAACACTTTGTTGATATGTTTTTTTTATCCACTTACACATCATAATGATCAGTCGTCAGTCATGTACCGGATCATTATATGAGATAATCGTCCATTTTCGCAGTGATTGTGCTGAATAACAGTATAGTCTAACGCCTAATGGGCACTTTATTCTTGATACCATAATACATATTACTCATCACGACCACGATCGTTTTTGTCGCTTTTTTGGCGTGAATTAAAGGACAAGTAATATAGTGCAGTCGGTAGCAAATGTGACGGTTGTGACTCTGCACAATTACGTTTTTGGAAAGAATCGATTAGGAACAACCTATTGAACAATATGTAGGAATTGCGTAGTAATTCCTATATAAATATAATTTTTTGGAATTGTCATCTAAAGTATGGGTCTTGTAGCATGTGTAAAAAATCTGATTTATCGGTCGATTTGGTAGCACGGGCGTAAAATTTCATTTTTCGAATTTCTTTCGTTGCAATTTGAATTGTGCAAAAACTACTCTACCGATCTTGGACAAATTCGAGAGTAGGTTAAGTAGGTAGGTGAATATGGAAACACTCAAATATAAATTTTCATTGCAAATAACGTATTCCTTCATTAATTTTTACTGCCTTGAATTATAGGTATGTTTCTTCCCTTTTTTGCAATTTTTTGTTTTGTTTTTTCTATTTATTTTCCAAAACTTTTAATTACGTAAGTAAATATCGTAGCCTACTACTACAAAAACCCTTTAAATAATACTATCTTGTTGCAAAAAAAAAAAGAGAAACAAAAAAAAACGACCGATTCTTACCAAAAAACGTAACTGTGCAGAGTGACAACCAAAATTGATAGGATTTGAAGCTCTACACTAATTTATATGTATTGTGCTAGGGTAACATGGCGGCAATACGATGAGCAGATTTAGAAGTAGTGGCTAAACATAGTGTAACTGAGGGGTTCACTGTTAACGGAGACTTTAAATAATGTGATACCTTTTAATACAACACTGTCTACTGTTTCTAATCCTTGTGATTTACATACAACAAAAATTTAAATTGGAATACTTTTATAATGAGAAATATACAAATAGGAGTATTATTTTATAGGAATATTATGTTACAGATATCATTGTTAGTAAGCGAGAAAATAATATTGTCAATATAAATCTGGTAACACAATGTTTTGGCATTCCGGTCACCCTGTCATAAACTATATAAATTGTAATACTACAGACAACACATATTCCATGACTTACGTAAAAGGAGACCAGTTAAGTTGGCACAATTGTATCAACACAAATAAATAAAGATTCATGCTTTCCTAGACAGTTTACAGATAAAAGATCGAGTTAGAACTGCGTAACTAGTAAATTGAAATATGTTTTATAATGCATGAGAGTATTTTGCATCCAATTGATTATATTTCGGTACAAATCTCTCAAATTAAATTAAAACTAAAATATTTCTTTTAAAGTAAATCATGTCACGAGTTTTCTCTATGTCCCTTACGTAGGTGTAGGTACCCTTCTGCACCAGAAATAAAAAATATGCATTTTAAAATACCTACGCTCATAAAATATAAATAAGTACAAAGATATAGTACCCAAATTGTTATAAGCATGGCAAAAATATAAAGATGAAATATTGTGACGATTTACTTAAAATGAAATAAAAGGAATTCCTATAATATAATAGTTGAGACTATAAAATATAGATTATAATTTATTTTATTTACAATTTCTAGGGACGTTCAGAGTTATATTTAAAATGGAATTCTAGTTTTGATATGCAAAATAGTTTTATATTTTGAACATCAAAATTAAATTCTCCGATCCATAGTATCAGTTGTCGAGCAACTGGCAAGAACTAACAACTATATATTTAATGGCATTAAAACTTTCGACCGTCATTGGAACAATCACACCGATATGAGAACACAGTTTACTCGTTTAATTCAACATAACAATGGAGACGAAACATTATTAATTTATTTTAATTTATTAAATATAATTATGGATTATATTATTATACTTATGTGGAGATGGAACTTCTTATATTACACAATAATGATCTCAATGAACGTGTTTATATTTCAGAAGCTGGCTGTCTCGTTTCGAGTAATTTGTTAACTATGTTACTCACAGCAACGCAAAATTAATTAACGCATAGTAAAGAGAAACATTAGTTATTTAATTTTATGTTCACAGTATTGTTTATTTAGAAATTACTGTCCCATCCGGATAGATCATCAGGTGGCGGTTCATCTGCATCGGGCGGGTACTGGTCGAAGTTGTGTGTGTCGAGTGGGGACTTTACTACCGGTGTAATTGGAGGCTCCAGGGAACGCTGGGCTAGACCCTCCCAGTTGAAACCGTCGAACCACCTGCCAAAATACAAAACAAATATTATAATATACAAGGGCTGAAACGAATTTGCGCAGGAACAAGGGCTCGCTTGCTCCCAGAGAAAGCGGCCCTCACTGTTCCAAAATCGAATGGTTTCTATAGGTTACGGTATTTATTCGCCGATAAATTTAGTTTGACCGCAGAACAATTTTCCACATCTATTTTATGTTTTACAAACAATGAAATATTAAAATTGTTTTTGCAAATAGCACTGAAGGAACCGTTTCAAGTTAATAAATTTGTTATTCATGATCCCTCTTTATAATTCATTTATAAAGCTATTGTAATAAAACAGGACACTAACTTGTGTTTCTGAATCTCCGTGATACCACCCCGCTGATAGCCCAACCTCTCAGCCGGATTGTCTCGACACAATTTCTTGATGAGATTTGCAGCATTTCTTGTGATGCATCGTGGGAACTCCACGGCGTCGATACCTTTCAGGATCTTGTTGTACGTCTTCATAGGATCTGTACCCGTGAATGGTGGTGAGCCGGTAAGAAGTTCGAACATGAGAACACCTGGAAATCAGAAACATAAAAAATTACACATTCCGCTCTTCTACTTTCAAGAAAATTTAAAAGAATGGAGCTAACTAAAACTATCTCTTTGTTTGGCACTGCTATTAGAGTGACAAGTCATTCGGACTTTAAATGCTGTTGTATTTCCTCTATGGTGATGTAATGTTAATTGAATTTATTCTATTCATTGATTAAAAGTAGCTAATAAAAAATAATAAGTGTCCTTATTTCGGCGCTTAGGAGTTGTTTTATTATTATCTTTTTTTTGGGTGTGGTAAACAAGAGTAAAATTCGATAAGTTGTAAGTAATTGCAACAGTCCCACTTATGTCTTATAAGTCCGGTTTTGTAAACATAAAATAAGCTGGAGCCGCAACGACTTCTATGAGTATCAAAGATGATCAATACAGTGCTTTCTCTTATTGCCTGTAACCATTTTCTTGTGTAATGTTTCAGGTGAATTCAGTTTCTGTGTGAATCTGTCAGGTTCGATCTTCAAACTAATGTAATATATTGCTATCAATAGTCCCAAGTATAAAATGGCGTAAACGGTAAACTGTCATAATAGCAATTTCAATGCTCTCATTAGAATTATTTGTACTTCTATTCAGAGAGTTACGTGTTCAACCTTTGCTGCAAAATATTTACTCAGCAGGTGGTAACAAGAGCATTCGTAGGTACTATGCGAGTCACGTTGCTAACAGTATTTTATTATATACAGGATCTCTTATAAATACTTTGTATTTTATTGCGTTTACGTTCACTTTCATCAACAAAAAACTGACTAAATAAAAAATATATGACCATGAGTCAACACAGTCAGCGATTTCATTACTTAATTTTAGTTGTGTAACTATTATATCATAAATGATGTATAAGTTATGATATTGTAAATTATATATACAGAGTGGTGAAGAGAGGTGTGGTAAAATTTTAAGAGTGTTATGTATATTATGAACGTTCATGTCAAATTCCACGGCTGTTTTTTTATTATTTTATGCAGACATTTTCAGAAAAATCTTATTGTATTGTTGTCTCAATTAAAAAAAATACATTTATGTTCCCTTATGTTTTAATTTTTTTTATATTTTATTTTTTAATATGTATGTTATTTTTTTATCTTATATTATATTAGTGGTTGTTGTTTGTATGTGTCATTTATTTTGTAACATTAGTTATGTGTATAATTTGTTGGCAATACTAATAAATAAATAAATTAACATCCTTGGTATTCATGTCTATGAGTATTTCGGGGATTGTCTATGTAAATGCGCTTCCCTTCCGGGCTCTCTCGATCGGTAGCCGAGAAGGACTGCAGATGTGACAAAACTGAATCCTAAATTATATTCCTGATCAACATAAAACAGTGACTTTTAATTTGAATATCTCACATATAATAACACTCTCCCTCACGAAATACTAGGTTTATGAGTACATTTTCAAGCCCAATTTGCCACTATCAAATTAAGATTTTTGTATAAAAATCACGAATTTTCCTAATATTATTAGCACTTAACGTTATTCCCTGGGACTACTATACGACCTTAAAATATGAGCTCACCTTTCTGTAACAGTATAAAAGCGAGACATTACGACATGACGTCAAAAATCGAAAGGAAGAAAGACCATGATTGGCGAAACGCTTTGGCATTTAAAAAACACCAGTATTATTTTATATGAAAGAAAGCCTGTATCTAGATCTGTCATCCTGCCCCTGGATCTGTAGACTGGAGATTCATGCGCGTTTCTTAAGAAAGGAGAAGACATCACTCGCTTTAAAGAAGAGAGGCTCGTCAGAAAAGGGAGAAATTCGCTGACATGAACCTCCTCCAACTATGAGATGCTTTAGATCACTGTGCAACTTATATACCGTAAACAACAAGCGTCAGTAAATTACGATGACAGTTGTATGACTATATTCACCTGAGTATGAGAAATTAGTAATATGATAAATCTCACCTAAGGACCAGTAGTCAGCGCTGATGTCATGACCTCGATTCATAATCACTTCAGGCGCTACGTACTCAGGTGTACCGCAGAAAGTCCAGGTTTTGCGACTAGCTTGCAGCTTCTTCGAGAAACCAAAGTCCACTAGCTTTACGTAACCTTTGGAGTCTATTAGTAAGTTTTCAGGTTTTAGATCCCTGAAATAATAATTAAGTATTGAACAAAAATTAAAAAGAACTTATTTAGTATACAAACTCCGTTAACTTAAGTGCTAAGTAAAATAACTGTTGTTTTCTGTTTAAATATTTATTTGTATATTAAATAAATATTTAAACAGAAAAGGAGCAGAAAGAATATGTATGGTATTCAAGTGTTGTATAACTTCTTGAATTAATTTAATAAAATGTCATAAAAAATTTGCATGAAAGTTTTAAACAATTTTATGAATAATTTGCTAAACTTAATGTAAGATTTAGAATAGAATAGAATAAGCTTTATTGTACACCAACGACTTATTGCTTTAAAAAAAATACACAAAGTGGATATGTACAATAGGCGGCCTTATCGCTACGAGCGATCTCTTACAGGCAACCTTTGGATGGACAAAATCGATAAATAGATAAAAGAATAACGTGTAGTTTTGGTATAAGATAGAAGTAAAGAAAAAGGCATTTAGTTGAGAGGAATTATAACGTCATGGTATAAAACTATACACATAAACATTTTCAGTAAAAAAAAGTCAGTTTTTGGATCATACTAACATACTGAACAAATAAACATACCTACAAATATAAATATCATAATTATATATACTTAAACAAATACATATACACTTTAAGATTCATTATATTTAATCCAGGTTTACAGCATTATTACTATCTGTATTATTTACTTTGAGAAAAGTCTGGTTTTATAAATAGTATTCATATATATATCGGCCTCGGCTCTAAATTACAATGTTTATATTAAAACTTGGAAATAGTCTTATTTAAAAATAATGTATACAAAATTAGACTTTTATAAAAACAGTAAATAACATATCAAGCAACTTTTAAATATTACAATATATGACTAAAAACTCTATTGGACTTCGTAATAAATAATTCAAATTCGAAATGGAATCAATTGTTAATAATTATAAAATATGCTGTAATAAATGTCAATTTACTGATCATCGGTTGGCGGGATGCCATGTAATATATGTATAAGTTAATTTATTGCTGTGGTCACAATCTTACCTGTAAATTATATTTCGAGAATGTAGGTAATGGAAGGCTTCCACCACGCAAGCTGTGTAAAATCTAGTCGTTGAATCGTCGAATTGACCTGGCAATGAAAATCATGTTTTGAATGTACACGAAAATATAAATTATTTTCGAAATTTCTTTTCTCTTTCTGTATCCCTCTTACCTCGATCTCTTAAAATAGTCCATAACTCGCCACCAAGGCAAGTCTCCATCAGCATATACAAGTATTTACGGTCTTTGAACGTCTTGTACAACTTCACGATAAACTCGCAATTCATTTCTGACATTATCTCTTTTTCTGACATGATGTGTTGTTGCTGTCGCGTTTCAACGATCTGGGCTTTCTTCATTTGTTTCAAGGCAAAAGACCGGCTGGTGTCGCCTTGAATCTGTACCAGTTCTACTCGGCCAAAGCCACCGATACCCAAGGTGGCGATAATGCGCAGGTCTGACAGACGTAAGTTGGCGAATTCTTCGTTTAACCTGAAAAATTATAAAAAAGGGTTAGTAACAAACACATTTCATTCAATTAATTAAATGACTTTTGTAAGATTAAACGACCAAGCTTGTGGTATTCTTGGCTTATTTGTATTTTTCGGTACTTTTTTTATATAGTTTTGCTAGTAATTTTCTTTTCATATATCACGTTTAAATAGCATTCAAAACTTTCAGGTTTTTTTTTAATAAAAAGAAGCATATTGCTCCCATGAGATATAACCAGTAAAGCCTTTAATCATTTTACAGTTCAATAAATTAGAATTTTTGTTATGTAATTTCCTTTCTTTCCTCAGTTGCTCTATCTATTTATTACGTTACAAATCTAGCAATTAATATGAAAGCAAATATTTTGACATACATAAGCGAAAGATCCAAGCACGGGAATATAACATACCTACAAAAATAGACATCTACTATCTTCCACATTTCAATAAAAATAATTAAGCTAAATCGGTTTCTCTAATTACCTCGTTTCGGTATTAAAAATCAGGTTCATCAACTTACTAATAACTTTCCTATCAAAACTTAATTGAATTTACTCTGTTTTTGCAGTGAATCATTACTCCATCAAGATGAGCCTATTGTTTACATGTTACCTTCACAACGAGTGATGTAAAAACGCGGGAAATTTATTTGTTATCGCTCTCAATGTCGCAGTAAACACATTTTCTACGTCAAAGAGGAAAGTTAATAACCGATTTGCTTCCACTGATTATTAAATTCGACATTGATGAGAGAAAGTTTTATAACTACATAATTTAATAACACTTACCAAAGTGTGAAATCCGTGTTGTATGCAAGAAATATATAAAATGGATCACAGACGGTAAAACCAAGTTTCTAGTCATATTGAGTCATTGTTTGTAAGTCAAAAGTTGTGCTAATACAATTGTTGTTGCATTAGTGTAATGAATTGTAATAACATAGCAGTCAACTTACTTTTCGGTTGTGTGAACTTGACACATAGGAAGCTCTCAGGCGATTAAGCCATACTAAATATAATATAGCAATTTGCTGTTATACACTATTATTTGCTATTTTTTTAGGGCTGCCAGTAACAAGGGTCACATATTACTACTTTACTTTTGTTAACCTCCCATGTTAAGCTAAATGCTTTTTGTTAACCTCCCATGTTAAGCTAAATGATTTTTGTTAACCTCCCATGTTAAGCTAAATGCTTTTTGTTAACCTCCCATGTTAAGCTAAATGCTTTTGTAGGAATGGGTTCACGTGGACGTCGGTAGCGAACTGGGTGGGTTCGAACAACTATAAATTGCAAGTGCGACGTTTTAGCCATTACGCTACCACCTCATAATAATATAATAATTTAAAAACGTTAATATTTTTATTATAAAACAATTCTGAGTCAACTCCACTAGTAAGACTACTAATACAAGAACTTTTATGAAACAAAATACCATTCAAGATATTATGAAAAGGTGTCTCACCTCGCCCTGCTTTCCCCTTCGTCCTTGTATTTCGTACGGATTTCGTCGAGGGTCGAGATCAACTGGTTGAAGGTCTCCCGGTCGATGACGAGGCATGTTGTGCCTTCTGGAGCGTCGCAGATAATGTTAGCCGTTCGAAGATCGTCTCTGGAATATTAAATAAATTATGAAGTCAATTGTGACAAAAATAGCCAAACATAAACTGTAAAGTGTACCTAACCTATATATTTAAATAGGTAGCGGTCATGAATTTTTATAAGACAAAGGACAAGTTGTTTTTTGTTGCATGTAAGGCTTACTTTTAGATTGTGACTCATGGTTTACGCAGAAACAACATAAATAAAACCAACCATGACAAAACCACCTTGACGGTGAGACTCATACTCTATTGTACATTTTAAATGTTTTAGGATTAATATAAAATACAGTAGTACGTAAAAATTACTACGTATATTTTATGCCACTAAGGTGACAAAAAAGCATACAGCCTATTTAATAGTATGCGGTCACGATCAGGCCCTTTTTGAAGAACCTCATAATGAAATCTCCAGGGAAAACCTAGCCTATAGCAGTGTCATTTCACAATTTGAGATTGCCAGGTGAACTTTTTAACCTGTAGGGTTGTAAAATTTAACGTGATAAAATCCCTGAAAGTGGCGAGCGGTACGATTGTAGAAAGTAGCTGTGAGAATCATCTCAAGCAATTCTTCAGCACGTAACCAATTGTACAAGCTAAATAAACGCATAAAATGAATGTCGGAACCCTTGTTTATTTTTTTGTCAATCAACTAAATTACCTTCATTAAACCTTGACACATAACGTTTTACGTTGACGTGATACGTTGAACAGTTCGCGTTCACAGGCGTCGTATAACATGTTGGTCTCAAGAAAAATGATTTACTAGGCAAGTACGTGGTTAAATATACTGAGGTCACAGTATACATAACAGAAAGATCACACATATGTATGTTTTACTTACCCTTGCAATGCCTTCTCGCCGAAGAAATCGCCTTTTGTGAGAGTTCTTATAAACTTCTCATCGTTACTGTTAGGTGGTTTCTGAGTCACTTTCACCTGAAAAAGTAATAAACATAACCATTAGCATCTATACTAGAAATATTACAGGGAAAACTATAATTAACATTACTATAATTATAAATACTAAAAATATTATTATTGAACCTTATTATAAATATCAAACTATTTTTATACGCTCGAGTTTTATAACTACATCACGTAGATATTACTACCTATTTGTGTCGTATTACAAGTAGTAAATGACGGGATCAGTGAGTTGAATGATCAAGCCATAAAAATACGAAACGGATGTTTAGATTTCATTGAAAGTTGTCATTAAAATCCGGATTAATCCGGATGCACAAGCGAAGTACGAGACGGAGGGCCAATGGACGTGCACTTACGTAGCCACAATAGCATGCTAGGCAATTTAGTCACGAGCGCATTATTACCAGTTCCGTTACGTAAATTAGTAATTAGCCTCTACCACTGATAAGGCAAACTGTAAATTCTTTATGATTCCCATAAACCCCGAGTCGGCAAATATTAAGCAATAAACAATAGATAAACATACATGTAGCTGTAAATTCAAATAATAGAAATTGGGACAGGAACTAAACTTAATTGGACAAAAAACCAAAACGTGTTCAATGAACCATCAATACAATTCAGGCTGTGGTCGTTCACACCTTGCAACAAATGAAAAAGTAAACATGGAAATAATTTCGAAGCATAGTTTTGAGTAGTATTTTGATATAATACAAAGCATTAAAAAAAGACTATTTACAAATAAAAAAATCGACTGCCTATACGTAAATGCTAACTAAAAAGCTAACAAAATCACCCTATGTCACCCTATGCCACAACTGTTTGTTTTCCTAATCTATACTATAATATGATAAAGCTGAAGAGTTTGTTTGTTTGTTTGGTTGAACGCACTAATCTCAGGAACTACTGGTTCGAATTGAAATTCTTTTAGTGTTGGATAGCTCATTTATCGAGGAAGGCTAGGCTATATAACATCACGCTACGACCAATAGGAGCGGAGCATCAATGAAAAATGTTGCAAAAACGGGGAAAATTTACAAACGCAGACGAAGTTGCGCGGGTCAGAGACGCATATAATGATACACCATGTGGAAATCCTTCAAACGGTTCATGCTGTAGAACGTGCCAAAGTATTAAACATAAGTTAGTTAACGCTCTAAAAACATTACCCTTCGGCAGTATGTATTAAATATACATAAATTTTGATATAAATTTTTTACAGTAAACTGTTATTCGTTATATCTCAGTCTACTCTTAACGGAAACATTTAAACCATTATCAAAATCAAATATTTACTGACACAGGTAAAAGAGTTTGCTAACACACAAACATCGGTGAGATAACAACGGAAACAGACGAGATAATGTAACTTAATGTAACAATCGACGTTACTGAAGTCAATCAAATAGTTTCATAACATTAACAAAACGGGCACTTTTGTCACACCTCAGCGCTCTTAGAGGTGGACGTAAATGATTCTTTCTTAAAATACTTACAAATTCAGCCGATCATTTGCTATAACGAATTATACGTATAGCTATTAAATTTGATGGTTAGACAAAGACAAAAGGTACAGGTTTTTTCTGTTTACATACTTCTTTGTTTGATGTCACGGTTGCTCATATATGTTATAGTACCTGGATGACCAAGCTTTACTCGGTTTTTTTTTACGTTTTCTAAAAATGAAACCTAGCTTGATTCGATTTATCGCCCCCGAAACCCATACTAAATTTCATGAAAATCGTAGGAGCCGTTTCCGAGACTCAGATTATATATATTTATACATATATACAAGAATGGCTCGTTTAAAGGTATTAGATAGATACTTGCAACCGTATGATTATATGTCAAAATACTATTAAACAATAAACAGTATGTTTCCCCTATTTATACCAGTAGTACTAACTTTAGGCCACGTCGCGACTTGTGTGTAATGAAAAATAAAAGCCAAGTATGTAATAAATTTAATCCATGAAATTAAATACACGATCAAGAACAAGTTTATTTAATATCTACCAGGCAAAAATATTTTTTGTCCAATAAATAAAAAAATAAAAAAAATTGTATTTTTTAATTTTTGCCGAAGATTCACAATTTTAATTACAGATGTAACAACAATGATGTCACAACCATGCAACTAGAATGTTAGGTAATGTGACGAATTTGAAATACAAGATATAAATTGTTTCCGCAATCAATTTATTTACACTTTAACAACCAATACCAACAGCTAATTGCTTTGCTATAACTTGCTTCGATTTGAGATACAAATAAAAATAATCATTATAAAATACTAAATTGGAGTTGAATGCAGAAAGGTATTTACTTTCTCTATTTAACCACGAAGGTGTTTAAGATTATGATGCAAAGAAATATCATTACGATAGAAAACAAAGCATTATTTTTTTACAAGACAATAAGACTGATATAGCTTAATATTTTCCCACAAAGCGTTCAAACCTGGCCTCAAAATACTGTACGCATAATCCTCACGCTTGCGTTCAGTGCACTGACCTTGTATTTACAATAGCCAGGCTTTTGGCCTCTACCACCTCCGTGCTATATAAAACTGAGCCAAAACTATTGTTTTGTGAAGTTTAGATCAATTGTGATTAGCTGGAAGCAATGTGAATGGACGACAATAAAAAGACAATCCATTTCGTTCAAAGGTATCTAAAATCAGTGTAAAATTTTATCATTGTATACTACTAGACTTCTGTTTAAATATTACTTTGAATATTTGACCTATTTTATAGAATGCATATCCGGGCTTATATATTTTGTGTAAACCTGTATTATTATAGTAGTGACAACAGAAACAAATAATAAATGTTCGAGGAGACGTAATGCTAAATGCCAAGGTGAACTTCTTAAACAGTCACCGTCTACAGATTAAATGTTATACAACTCACTGCCACAAACACAAAGAAAATGTAATTTTAGCTTTCGATATACCTATTATAAGATATAAGACATGGTGAAATAGTGAAATTATAGCTGCAAATATAGACATAGAAATTTTATACAGTAATTGCAAGCAACTCATTCGGTAGTGATGTCTAGAACTAATAAGATACCATTACTAGTGATTATATATTTACACTTTTTATGTGTATGTCAATACTTAACTTAAATATAGACAATAGGATGTAAGGAAGCTTAAAAGAATAAAACTTTGAGTAAACCTGATGCACACAACATTATGCTATACATTATGTATATTGTTGGTGGGCATTATGACATAAAAGTTTGTATTTTTAATGCGGTATCATGACTTGTTTAATTACTATAAACTTACACGCCAGATAGGGCAATCCCAGCCCCAATACAAGGAGGCTTCTTAAGCAGTTTCTCCGTCATCACCATAAGTAGAACTTTCACAAGAACAACCTAAGGATAAGCTACCCGACCACATTATCTAACTAGCCTAAACGCCATAACCGACAACATGATCTCCATGTATAACCCAACATAAGTGAGCCCAAAATACATAATATATTATTAAAAATATAGAAGTGAAGTTGTAGTGAACACCCTTTCCAATGATGCAATGTTGTGAATGTGTTCGGAAACAACACAGGTTACAGCACGACGTAATCAAACTTGAAAAGAACAGGAAAATGAACCAAAGTATCTTATTATCCTGGTGGTCCAGTTTGACAAAAATCCTGAATGATCTGATTTGTTTCCTTAAAGGCGGGCCTCAGAATGAAAGTGGCAAGATGTAAGTAATTTTCAGTTCCTAGCAATGCTGAAAATGACTTTTATGTTCTCTTACTTTTCATTATCAATTATAATGTGTAGGGAGACCTGACTGTGGTAGACCTAAGCAATACAATGAAGAAATATATATTTATATATATGTGTATGTGATATGTACTTGACAGAGAGAAAGCAAACAACGTCTGAATCGGAGGCTCGTTTATTACTAATTTGATTTACCACGCTCCCACCTTATATGCAGGCACGCACACAGGTGGGAGCCACGCGGCCGCTCGCAGAGGCGCGCTGCGTCGCATATACAGTATACACACATACACATCAGTATGGCAAAACAATGCGTAGAAGAGGGACGTAAGAGTTAATAAATTATAGTTTAGTAGAGAGAGTAAAAGAGTTCCACTATCCACCTCCTGGTTTCGTCTTTAGACCATCGTTACCAAGGCCATCTGTTGGACGCCTTAAAACGAATCATAGGAGCCCAAACTCAAGCGGTTGACTAGTAGCCACTGAACAGTTTCACTATCCACCTCCTGGCTCCGTCATGAGGTCACCTCCAAGATACCAAATATTGTCAAATATAGTATTGTCATCCAAACTACATATACATACATATAAAGCTTTATTTCAATGCGACAATTAGAAGTAGGTTATAATTGACGTCCAATATTTGTTTACATGGGTAGGTACTTAATAAAAGCGTGTTAAAAAGTCACGTCCATACAGTGCTGGATAGTCGAAAGTTGATTCAAATGAAAGTGAAAACATTGGTTTTTTGTATAATTATCATCTTAATAACCTATAAGTCGTTTTTCTTTCGGCCTTTATGTCATTGAAATAAATGATCAGAAAATAACGAATGCCCACTTATAGACAACGCTATTAAAGACAAGATAAAGAAACTGTCGAAATAATGTTATGAAGATAAAAAGTATACAATATATTACTTTTAAATCACCACATTAGAATGTCATTAAGATATTGCTGAAGCTAGAAATTGTTTAAGTATAAACCCGTTATGTACATAAATAAAAGTTTAACGTAAATGAAACAAAAGAGGTTTTGCTTTAGTAGACAAGAGATTAATTTTAAAAGCTCATAAAGTCAATTTGGCCTGGTCGAAATATACTTTTATCCATTTGTATTGCCTGCATCTTCCATCGTGATTCTCATTCTCAACCTAGACCTGAATCATGGTTTGCTAAATTATAATTTAGCAGATCCAGCAGCTTTGGCAGACAGACTTCTCCAAAATTGCTTTTAAAAATACTTAAAAACACTGAAAATGTGATTCTATTTGTTGTTGTAAGTTCTTTATATATGTAAAATATGAATATAATTACAATATGTATATTTATATGTATATTAGTCTTAAGGCATATGATTTTTATTCTTATAACTGAAGATACAAATAAAATATTTTTCTTTCTTTCTTTCTTTCTTTCTTTTTTTTTAAGGATCACAAAAGGTTACAAGAAAACGGTTGCAAACTTGCCTAGCCTATTTAAATATTTGCGGGCTATAAATATACATACCTGTCCTTTAGATATGATGAAGAAGGTATCACCACGAGCTCCCTGCCTGATAATGTAATCGCCAATTTGGTAATGCGTCTCCTCTAATACATCTGATATCTTGATCAGCGTATCTTCGGAGAAATCCTTGAAGATCGGTACGCTAAAAAGATGAAAAAAAGCATTATTAGACCAATGATGTTACATCACTCAAAAAAGTAGGTTAGAGCCATGTTACGTTGGCCGATGGAAAGTGTTTATTTGTTATGGAATTTAGATACCGCAAAATAAACGAGTACAATGTAACGGTACATCAGTCACGTTAACCTGTTAAAACATTAGTCTATGTTTATAATTACAGTCATAATAGTCGGCATTGTATATGTTGAAACAATAAATAAAGAATTCTATTGGACGTTTCATCTTACGTGTCAAGAATTTATGACAATTACTATTTATTACTTTATGACAATTTAAAAAACAAATATTAATAGAAAAAAACGTGTCTGCTTATTAAGTGCTGGTAGACAAATCAGAGGTTGACTGGAATCAAATATTGGGATCATCATAATGTATAGAAAAATAACTTTGGACGGCGAAAGCTGCATAAAAGCGCCTCTCGTGTCAGCTAAATTTAAAATATAATTCAAATTAAATCAACACGCAATCCTTCTCAGTCAAATTAATTCCAATGATATTTCCATATGATTTCGATATAAATAGATACTCGATACCCATGGCCATCTAGTTTTTTTTTTTGAGGCTTCTAACCTGAACACATATTATTAGCTTGAATATATTTTAGAATTATCTTTCTCAATAACACTACCAATCGGCTTAGCTTCGGCAGTGGACGCTCCTCCTCTGAGACAATAATGATTTACTCAAGTTTATGGTATGTAAACAAAATAAAAATATAGCCTTTGTCTTTTTTTGGATAAGCTGATCAATTATAAAAAAAACGATGCAATGCTAAACTGTTAATAACTTTATGCTTTATGCAAAATAATTAAATTGCAAAATTGCAAATGCCCGGTTGCAAAATGCTTGGTAAAAAGATTCACGGATAAGTTTTGACCTTAAATATTCAGTAATGATAAGCATATGAACAAATTACCGAGATTTCTATATTATTCGCTTATTTTATACTATTATTAATTAGAGATTACCCGAAAGAAAACAGAACTAGAGAAACAGTACAATTAACTGTTTTAAACTAAGTACAGCATTCAAGTGGGGTGGTTTATAATACAAAATATAATATTATCTTCGTATTTACGGGAATTAACGCGATCAGGAAAATCTGAATTCCCGTTAATTCCCGTAAATACGTAGATAATATTATATCATTGAACGTGAAAGTTTAAAAGTTAGTAATCCTACTAATATTATAAACGTGAAAGTTTGTGAGGATATATGGATGTATGGATGTGTGGATGTATGGATGTATGGATGTATGGATGTATGGATGTTTGTTACTCTTTCACGCAAAAACTACTGAATGGATTTTAATGAAACTTTACAATAATATAGCTAATATATCAGAATAACACATAGGCTATAATTTATGAAGATATTGTGTATATTGACCAAAATATAACGATAAGTGTTAAGTAAGTCGGAAAAAAATCTGTCATCTGCCAGCTATTCTGGCGTGCGGTGGAAAAACTGTAAGAGTTACATGAATATAATGTACGGTGGGATTGTTTCTCCTAAATAGTTCTACAAAAAAGTCCGCGACAGTAAATATCTTTTTTTTTATGTGTAAGCCATTATTACCAAAATAGTTAACCATAAATACAATAAAATTTGATTTTTTATTTCCAATTCACATTTAGCAGTAACAAATTGATTTTTATGAAAATAAACACTGTTACCGCTTCTGATATTCAAAGTAGATAAACTTTGTCTTTTAAAGTACGTAATTTGGTCAAATATTTTAAAAGTTACGACTATAATATAAAACTGCGGGCGAGGGGGGGGGGGACATCGCTCACCGCCGCGTTGTTGACGGTTGTGTCCGTAATGGGAATTTTCAAGACACTTGCGATTTGTTAAAAGGCTCTGTATACATTCATTTCTTTAATATACTAGCAAACCGTCCCTGCTTCGCACAGGTGCAAATTATACACCTAAACCTTCCTCATGAATCACTCTAAATAATAGTGATAACCGCATGAAAATCCGTTCAGTAGTTTATCAGTTTATCGCGAACAGACAGACAGACGCGGCGGGGGACTTTGTTTTATAATATGTATTGAAGATATTGAATGTGAAAAAAATTTTAAGTTTGTGAGGATGTATAGGTGTTTGTTACTCTTTCGCGCAAAAACTACTGAATCGATTGCAATGATACTTCGTATGTAGATAGCTCTCCAGCTATCTACAGGTCCAGGTATCCACCTGGATTAACACATAGGCTACTTTTTATCCCGATAGTCCCATGGCATCTGAGTTACGCGGGTGAAACCGCGGGGCACAGCTAGTATATTATAAATCATCTCGACCTCTCTTTAAATAACAAGACAATATAACCTTACCATTTGAAACATACTATCTGTCTATATCAAAGTATAATTTTATTACTGTAATAACAATATTATGTCTCAAACCTTGTTCAATTAACATTCAAGCATAAGTTAATAAATCTATGATTGCGGAACAGTGTATTAATGCCAGTGTCAAAACCTTGCACTGAAGTCAAAAAATGTCAAATGGAATAGTTGTTTTATTTTTACGTCAACACACTTCAGATTGTAACACTAATTTAAAAACATTAAATCATTTATTCATTAATCATGTATTCGCATGAATGTAAGTGTACACAGCATGATCTTAAATGATAATATTATGACCCATTTACATTCTACCATTATACATACAGTTACATAGTACATACTTAGTACGCAAAATAAGTATTTATTTTATTGCTAGGTACAAAAACCTTACCTAAAACCCACTAATTATAAGCACTTAAAGTTAGATATGTAACAAAAAGTAAGTAACAAGAAGAGAAAAACTATTAGCAATATACGTATTAAAAAACAAAAGGCTCCACTCCCATCGATTTCATTACTGAAGCACGCTACAGCAAGTTGGCTGTCGAAATTCTATTAATGTTTAATTATAACATCATAGAGGCATATAATAAACGTACGCCTTAGCGATAAATCAGTCCTTAAAACCTTCTTACTACAACTAGCATCTAGTAGTAACATAACAAGCAATAGGTTCTAGTAAGTAATCCGTCAAACATAATTTGCACAATGACATAAAAATGTGTCATCAGTTCATCACCAACACAGTAGCACAATATTGTCACAATAAACTTTCGACTGACAGAGTATTGACCGTGAAAAATTGTGTGATTGTTGCAATTTTCGTTCGCACTCTCTGTGACGCACAGTTATAATAATATATTGTAGTTTATGGACTGATGACTTTTATCTTTCATGTGAATTTAATTGTCTATAAGTGCATGCTGCAGCTCACTGTGTAGTATGATCATAACATTTAAATCAATAGAATTGTTTAAAAATTATTGTGCCTTTATCATAACATGTCTGTTGGAAGGGAAGTTAAATTGATCGGTGTGCGAAACTTATGCGGTTTCCGTTCAGAAGTAGACCGCATTGATTTTTTTGTACCTTGTGGGTGTTAATAAGTAAACACGCCTTTTGATTAGTTTGTATTGATAAATTGGGTGCCATAGCCCCTCCCTAGCAGCTCTGGTGTGGGACTTTCAAGGAGGCTTCTGCTCGAATTGGAGATGCCTGGCTTGGGAAATACCTTACCGGACAGAAAACTACGATTGCTAAGCACTTAGTTAGCATGGCGTTGTTTTTCTGCTGGTGAATAGGATCCGAGGTCCGTGAAGGGAAAAAGAATATTGATGCCAAACAAAAGTGACACCTGTGCTGTAACGTGTCTCTGATCTGATCTTAAGGAGGCCCGCGCTGGCTTTTGTAGCATACCGACCTCGTTGGTGTGTTGCGGTCGGCTGGCGCTTCTTACTGGTTTTATTACAAAAGAAAGCTAAGTCGAATGTCGTGATCATATTTTTTGATTTATATAAAAATGATAAGTAACGAAGAAGGCGAGTTTAATTTCGTCAGCCGCCCGGAATGGACATCCGAGTCTTGAATGATGAAGAGTTGAAAGTGAATTGATATTAAACATGTTTTCTGATATAATTTCGTTTGCAATAGGTATACACTTATTTTACAGCCAACTAGAGTTTAAATTGTATACACACCACTTTCCCGTATAAACCCTCTCATAAGTATTAAGTCTTATGGGCATAGAGTGCTCGTAAGTAATCACTCCGCTATTTAGTTACATATATGAACTAGTCTTTCTTAAGAAACTAGAGGGAGACTTATTATTAATAGGAGCACACCTAAATGACACAGGAAAAATCCTAAATATCACATTTTATGTTATTACATTTTTATACTCGTAGCTCTATTCTTGCGAATAAATATCCATTTGATTATAGAGCATGATGACCTGAAAGACACCTATTCATCGCTAGTGATTGAGAATCTCCTAGTCACTTGCAGACAATGGACTTAGGCCTACAACAATGAACATTCATCATCAAAAACATAGTAAATTGATATCTGTTCCGTTGTTATATTGCAAATTGTTGCAATTTACAACATCACGAAACTTGATACTCGTGGACAAAGGTTATTGGCTAGTGTTTCGAGGCAAAAGTTTCTACTTCAATATCTTACAGTGGAGGATCTTTGTTGGATAAGGAGATTATTTATTTTAAGATATTAAATTATTTGGCAAATAAGGAAGTTCTTCGAATGTGTTAAATACAATTTGTCGGTATTATCAGTCTCGCACAAATAATACATAACCAACGCAAGACTCGGAGTATTACACTGTTTATATAATATATTGTAGAATGCCCTAATAGTTTGTTATTGAGAAAGACCGTTTCACAATAAATTTCACAGTCATCTTTTTTTTATGGGCTAATAAACATCTACTTAGTTAAAATAATAACAAAAAAGAAAAGAATGTATTAAAGTAAAAAACAGTTTAAGAGTGTGAGGTATGAAATTTTTTTTTCTAAGTATGGAGCCGCATGGTTAGGCAAACATAACTGAACACTACAGAAGACCGCATTTAAATGCGCTTGCAAAGCTGGATGAGAAGGAGATATTATTGGCGACGAGTAGGTGGCAATGATAGTGTTGCGAGCCTCTAAAGATACCGCAGCAAGCGCACCACCTTCAGTGCACTGTGTGTCACACTTATATGCCACATCCATGGTATAAACAAGTAGAAACAATCTAATCATTTAAGTTATTTTCCCTACGAGCATCGGCCAAAACCACTTTTAACTAAAACTTGATGTTAAAATCATTATTTCCTAATAATTTTTGACTGTTTTTATCAATTAAAAGTACTTTTGACCGATTAAGACAACTGTAACATACACTTAAATTTATCACTATGTCTTTTTATAAAAATATTCAATGTTATACACGGTGCAATACCACGAATCCTGAGTTTGCGCAATAGCGGTACTGAGAAAACTTAAACATCTGCCTCATGTATACATACATACATATATATGAGACGGATCGACTGTGAAACAAACAACTACGATTCCAATCACGTCAAAGATTCTGCAATCATGCAATCAGACCAAACTAATAAATCAGTATAGTCACTTCAACGGTAAAGCAGATAGGTAGTTAGCGTAACGTAGTAGCGTACGTGCTTTTTAGCAACGTTGCAACTGAGAACAAATCCTACGTAAGTCCTCGAGTTTTCTAGTGCTTTCTTAGAATAGATATTACGTCATTGCAGTGAAAGGATTGCAGTATCAAAATGTCAACTTGCAAACGTGACGGGCTAGTAAGTGAGTTTCGTAAATTGTACGCGCGCGCTGCCTTGAGCAACAAGCAACAGCGGTGACACTGGTTTCGTCAACAATGGCTTTGTTTTACTGACAGTTTAATATAGCTAAGAATAAACATTGTACACGTACACATTGGAATGATAGCCATGAATTTGTCGTTTCGAATTATTTTGACAATTGAATTAGACACACGACGAAGACATATTTACTTTGATAAACTTTATAACCGTCTATTGCCGAATAAAAGGAAGGCTGGAGTCAATACTCGCCACAACTTAGTGACCCCTAAGATAACCTCGTTTATTTTTAACTCTCTGAACGATCGGGAGATAGAATCATCCATATTCTTAACACGAAGCCAGTCATGTTCATAAATAAAGCAATAACTTAGATTAACATCACATCGCGGCATTAATCTTGAGTATGATGGCTTCAACTGAGATGGATCACTATGCTAGGAGCGAGCACTTCACTGAGGATATAAAGTAACAGATACTTAAAATTCTATAACACGACACCCTTGATATTAAATGGAAGGCGATCTAGTTACACTGCACAAGTCGTACACATAAAACATTTTAAGTACACTCGTAAGATTCTTCAAAATACTTCAAATGGATCAGTAACATTTAGACTGGGTTTGTAGACGTATAAAATTTTACGTTGTTTTCTAGAGTACAATGTTATTTAACACCAAGCAAAAATATCTTATACTTACTTCGTATACTTATCTCAATATATCTTTCTATGGTGTCAACTTTTAAATCACATGTAGTTTATCAAGTACCTACTAAGAATGTTTAATACCTTATTTAATATTTTGCGTTGATTGTCCTCATAACATGGTTTTAATTAATTACTCCACTTTCATAGCATACTTTTAGTAACAGGTCAATCTTGACGCCGTCTGATATGACTATGAGTTTCATGCTCTCAGATACAATATTTTAATTTAACAATATTGTCACGTTATGTTAACGTACGTCAATATAGGTACTATTTCCGTATTTAACGTATGAGTTTCGAGTTACGGGCTGCCAAAACGATGACAGTTTACAAGAATAGTGTACGCAGAATCCAAGCTTATACAAGAATCAGTGCAAGGTAGAACTCGGGTTGCAAAAGCAACGCCTCAGAACCCTAAAAGACAAGTTACTATGAAGTGCTCTCGGAAAAGGTTTTGCCTTGCATTATATCAGTGCGATCTTCCAAACAGAACACGACATGACCCGCATAATACGAGTGTAGACGCTATTGTAAAAGTGCGCGCATGAAAGCAGAAGAATGGGCCCATTGCATTTGCATAAGTGTCCTAAGGTCAATATCCTTTCCTGTCATCAGTAATACACTCCGAGGCAAGCCTGTACTACATTATACTGTGCCTGTACTGAGACGTAAGGAATCTATTCAAGAAAGTATAAGTTATTCAAGCAATCAATGTCATAGATTTTGTCCAATTCCCTCTCTCGCTATGTATACATATAATTATGTATGTACATAAAGATTATAAGTTTTGCGGCCGATTGCGAGACACACTGCAGACCCCCCTCAGTGTCGTTCACATACGAATCGTTATTGTCTTTGGTTAATAATTATTTCCTTGTAAACTTTACTAACATAACACGTATTCGTTTATTTTCTTTTTGACAACTGCTTGCGTGTTGTTACGTAACTGCCAGAGTTTGTAAAATTAAAATTTAAAACGCAAAAGAAAAATAAAAACATATAGATTATCTATTTTCAGTTATATAACCAATAGTAGACATTATGATACTGTAAATGTAGTATTTCTTTTTAAATAAATGTTAGTTTAGTTAAGTTTTTGTTAAAGGCAATAGAAAGAGTTACGTTCTGTTGTACGTAGTGTGATGTGAACAAATGTTTCTACTGCATATTCAAAAATCGATATTAATTATTTCTAAATCAGTACATACAATAAGTCTTTCTTTTATAGTTATGAATTCTTCAAAATTATTGAAATTCAGTTTAAGTTATTATAATTACATTACAAATTATCCTCAGTCACCGATTAATTATAATTTAACAGCTGGCGAGTACCCTCGACTGCTACAATAAGAGGGGCAAGATAAAGTTTACCCAAAATATTAGTTTTTATAGTACACTTAATGTCTACACTGAATTTCGTTAACTTTTTTTTTGCATAACGTCAATGGCGAAAATGATGGCAGGGCGTAACTTCACTGAGAATAAAAAAAGCGGACGTGTAAATAAATAACATTGTCATAGACACGTTCAGTAAGTAATTAGGGCATTTAAAATGTTTCAACACGACGAAGAAGTAGTCAAAATATCAGTTGAGTGACTTACAACGGGGTTAGTGGCCTCGTGATTGTAAACAACGCGTCTTATTAGGAAGGAAAGTTAAAGCAGTCCATCTAAATAAAGCTCACACAAAAACTGAGCTTCGTTTTTATTTCTGTGCCAAGAACGAATGATTTGCGTTTTCATTTACGTATGTAGGACACACATTTCATGACGATGCGTGCTTCTCCGAATATTGAAACAATAAGAATTTATAGAACGCGCCAACGTTCGGTCTTCAAATCATGACCATGATTAATTGTAATTAATTTAACAGCAAGAGTGCACTGAAAGTTGCGTTTAGATTTTCTGTATGGAGAAAAATAAAACATAACAGGACAGATTGTTGTGACGTGGACACAGGGCTTCGAGATTTTATAGTTGGATACAAAATTCGTATAATTCGGTTATCTTATGTATCCTGTTTGTATCGTATATAGTAGATTGCATTATAAAATTAGATAGAATGTCATTACTGATGTCGTAGCGTAATAAGTACGTACATACACATAGAGATACTTAAAACAAATCATGTCTATGGTAAACTGTTAAAACCTTATACGTTAAAGTTAAAACATTTTGTTGAAATGTACAATACAGATTTTGTATAAGTTGTGTGTAAGTGAGACTGGCAGCCCTACTTGAACAGAACGAGTTTCTGTAACACAGGACACTTATCTATCCATGTAAAATTTTATAGGTTCTTCTATAATATCAAAATATTATGATAAAAGCATTCAGTAAGAAAAAAATATGTGTTATGTCAGAACTTGCTTTGATGTAGGATTATTCAAATCATCAAGAAAATTACTCTGTAATTTTTTTTTAAAGAAACAATAGAAAAAAGTTTATCATTAAACAGTTTGTCATTAATGTCGTAGATAATAAGGAAACCCTCGGTATTACGTATTTATATTAATACAAATATGACGTTTATAATTAATGCTGAAGAGTTTATTTCTTATTTGAATGCTCTAATTTGTGGAACTACCAAAAGTAATTAAAAACTTCTTTTTGCGTTTGATAACCCAATCTTTGAAGAAGGTTGGTCCTTATTTATCATCAGGCTACTTTAACATTAGGAGCGGTACAGTACCTAGCGTAACCGCGGGTGAAATTGCCGGTAACGGCCCAGATTACTGAGTGGTTACAATACATTGTTTTGACATAATGTGCTCTTAATTAAGATTAAATTTCTTTATGTTGTCGCTTTTATACTTCGTTTAGGTTAGAGTATATAATATGATTATGCAATTTTAAGTGGTTTGCAAAATTACTTATTGAGGATTAGTTTACGTAACTGAGGAAGTATGTGTCGTCAGTATGTGTGACCTTTGTAGAAACATGATATTGTATCTCGTTGTGTGGAAACGTATGTTCATATTGTTCAAAACGATTGTTTAAAATAACAAATATCACTAGGGAGCTCAAATTTTAAATAATCTCATGACGAAACTTCATAACAATCTCACGTTCAGATTCAAGTTGTTTTTTTTAATCCACTTGCGTAAACGTTAACTACGACTTATGTGACACTAATTGAGACTGATGGCGGTCTTCATTTTAAATATTTGTAGTAAATGTAACTCACATAATTCACCAAGAGCATTTATTATTTTGATTAGTTATCACGCCTAGTCACTACAGTTTTTCAATTTTCATATTTGGAACATTTGGAACTTCTCCATGAATATGCTAGCCTGAGCCAGAGCCCTGCTGAAAACAGAGTCTTGCTTGAGAGACTCGAGAAAAAGGAGTTAACGTAAACTATAAAACATTAAAAACTCATACCTACTAGGGAACCTACAGATGAAATTTTCAAACTGCCTAAGGCTGTAAAACGCCATGTACTGATACATTTCATTTCTAATCTCATATCTTCATTTTCAAACATTATTACATTACATATTAAAACTGTTTTATGGAAAGCTCATGCTAATACAGCTTTTATTGTCACTGATATGAAAAGAAACCAACGCTTGTATAAACACATATTTGTAGTTATATGAGTTATTATGTTTAAACACCAATGATTAACAATAACATACCTCTTAAGGAAGTCAGTATATTCAGCCTGGCGGATGAGCCCGGTGCGCATCATGATGGTCTGGAAACACTGGCGTTCGATGGCCCAGAGGCGACAGTCTGTAGCTGCCTTGATAGTGGCCGTCCGTTTACAGTTGTAAAGGATGGCCAGCTCGCCGAACACCTTACCCGGAGCCATCGTGCTGAGGTACTTATTCTCGCGGGACACTTCCACTCTGCCCTCTGTTGAGGATACGTAACTGGTTAATCATTTTGTTAGGTGTAATTTAAATGAAAACTTCTTTAGGCACGTTTGTGCACTTTTGCTGTGGGGAAAAAGCAACTGAACTCGTTACCGTCACGCTAATAATACATATATAAATCCACTAGAGGACGCTAATCTGAACATTGGTTTTTGTCAGCTCCTTATTAATTAACCTTTAAAATCTGTGTTTTCACTTCTGACGTGCAGGCCTACGGCTGACAGTTTTTTTTTGTGTATATTTAATACCTACTTATTTAACAGTGTATTCAGTATTTATGGTTTGAATTACTTAAACGTAGAACTTCCCGCGGCTTTTATGGTTGTCACTATAAGGCTGTTTGAATAACAACAGTAGGGCCATGTCCATAGTGAGATGTACCATGCCATTGAATACCACGGACACGAAATAGGAATTTACAGTCAACAACAACAACAAACAACCGATGCACGTCCGATTCCGTCCATCGAATAGGAAAATGACAACTTACTATACTCGGAGCTTTTATGTAGGTATTATACATTAATAGAAGGAGGCATTTTATAGAGGAAATCGGTGGTTGAACGTAATGAACGTAATGTTACTTGAGTCATACGCTGGAATATAATAGATCTTCTATTTTAGAGATACGCTGATAAGAGTAATGATATTAGACAGTTAAACCTATAATAACTAAAATGAGAGTTATGTTCGACCTGTATACATACGAGTATATGTCATACATTACACCTATTTTTATATTCAAACTAATTTTGTGGGTACATTGGTTTGAATAAAAAACTGTGTTTATTTTTTATCAGTTCAAGTGACGTACCTACAAAAAAGGAAAAGCTCTTAATTGATAATAACTTTTTGTAGTATCCTTCCCTCTGCACTAACAGTCGCCAGAAACGTCCGATAATTATTTTCTATGACTCATTCATACAGTCCCTATTATAATAAAGCAATCATCGGTTGTATAGACAATTTAAAAGTAGACCGCTCAAATACATAGCTCATATTCGCTAGAAAGCGATGTTTCCAAATACGATTTTATGACGTTGATAAGAAGATTGTTTTGATATTACGATTCATTCAGCTTTGCACGATTGTAAATTCGATACGTTTTTAAAGAACCTTGACCAAATGTAAATGTTTTATACCTAATATATTAAGAAACCTTATATTTTTTTTTATACATAAACGTTCTTTTATAAAACCTAAATCTGCTTCTCTAGTATCTTTTCTGCTAACTGCTTCGACTTTTATTCATATACGAGCTATCCCCGCGCGGCTTCGTGTAAATATTTATGAATATTTCAAAATAAAAGTAGTTAGTCCAAGTTACTCCTTATAATACCAGTTATCTGCCAATTAAAGTCCCGTCGAAATAGGTCAACCCGTTCCTCAGATTAGCCGGAACAAAATTTTAAACTTTTGATTTTTTTGTTTTTTTTTTTTTGTTTTTTTCTTTTATAAGAGAATACTCGTAACGTGGGTCACACATTACTAGTATTCTTATATCATACATATCTAGGTATATGTACCGCGTGAATATTCAGATGCATTTAGTAAACTGCTGTTATTATGACATTACAAACAGACGCTCTAATTTATCTATTTGTAAAGATATCTCGATCAGGTAGCGGTTACAATCAAAATTTGTTATCAATATAACACTTCACGAACGATTTCTAAAGTCAATATCGGATTACTGTTGTGTGCGAGCCATAACCTCTAGTGCTGGCCATAACCTCTAGTGCGAGCCATAACCTCTAGTGCGAGCCATAACCTCTAGTGCGAGCCATAACCTCTAGTGCGAGCCATAACCTCTAGTGCGAGCCATAACCTCTAGACGATGTCGATAACTCAAAGAGTCTAAGGACGAGAAGCTATCTCAGGCTTTATGAAAATCGGAACATTACTCTAGTGCCAGATGCGAGCTCCTCCTGCCTTGTGATCAGAACAAAGTTTTGTTGAAAGTTCACAGTACATTTTTAAAGACTGAATTACTCAGAGAACAAGATTTAGTCGAAGTGTTTTGTCCTATTATCCAAAAAGGATGGAGAATAAGGAAAAGGACTAAGACAATTCATAAAGGTAACACGATAAGGTTAAACATAACAAACCTGGACCTTTGAAAACCCTAATTACAGTGAATGGACATGACAGAGCAAAACATTATTTACGACTTTGAAAAGAAACAATAACTGTTTACATTTTTAGTTCTTATCGCTTTAATGGTAAAGATTACAATGGCCTGCAGCTGTTCCTATCAATCCACAACAAAACTACAAGATAAGTGTGAGAATAAATAAGGAGGTATGTGAAAATACCTGCATGTGTTATCATTAAACGTACGTACACGTGTACTTAACAATTATAGCGATTTATGTACAGTAGTATAA
The DNA here is from genome assembly GCA_949752705.1 of Callimorpha dominula. Lineage (NCBI taxonomy): Eukaryota > Metazoa > Arthropoda > Insecta > Lepidoptera > Erebidae > Callimorpha > Callimorpha dominula. The sequence goes on from OX457007.1 coordinate 12,924,856, forward strand.
CCGGATACATTAAAACTAGTTCAAGGTTTTATAGATATTGTATATGTATAAAAAACTCCTTTATCACGAAACTAGAACTAGAAAATATACACAACTACCAGCGCCCTGAGGTTTCACCCGCGTAAGTTCTGATCCCGTGGGAATATCGGGATAAAAAGTAGCCTATGCGTTATTCCAGGTCTGCTATCTACATATTAAGTTTCATCGCAATCGGCTCAGTGGTTTTAGCGTGAAAGAGTAACAAACATCCATCCATCCAAACTTTCACATTTATGATATTAGTGGGATTATATTGATGTGTATAACAAAGAGATTAATTAAATTTACAATGTATATGACACAGTTCTTCTCGTCTCTACACAAGGCAATTATTTTATCAGCCTTGCATTCAAAGTTAATTAAATTAGTTTTGTTTCCTACTCCACTTAAAAACGTATAACTTACTTCTGTTTTACGCAATAATTACTATAATAAATCTTTAATAATAACATACGTTCTCCAGACGAGGACTCCGGTTTATTATTAATCGAATTAAAATGAAAGTTCTATCTAAAATTTGCTAATATCATGCAGAGAGCTCAGTTGGTGTATAATGATTCACACGAAAGGACTAAAAAGGATAACAGCGGAATCCATTTTTATTAGAATCAATTCTTGAAAGGGCGGCACAGAGTGGAATGAGACAGCTTCTTGTAGAAGTCTGTGATAAAGGCCGTCTCATAACTCTTATACTCAATAAATAAATTACTATCAATTGAGTTTTACGTCTGATTATAACCCATACCGCTTGTCACACAAACACACACATACACAAATGAATATGCAAAATCCCTGATGCAACTTCACAGATAGGTATTAAAGGCATTGCTTAAAAAGACACCGTCATCACGACAGCGCTATTTCACCATGGAAAGTGATATGATCTAAAAATAAGTAACGTGTAACTTGGTCTGAGTTATCAAATCACACCAATATCCTTGTAAAAATAATACGTATTTTATAAATTACTGTTATGTAGCGTGCCTTTGCTGTTACTAAGTATTGAGAGATAGGTCGATGGTTACGCTATTGTCCTGGCACATTTCTATTGTCTAATGAACACGTATACCCGTTATCGCACGCTATATACACACGGTCAACTATTTGACACCTGATTTTGTTGTTACACTATAATACAACACGTAAATTATAAATAATCATTTATGAACTATTTAAGTGCGGAAGCCTTTTTCATAGTTTTGGATATGAATTATTTATTATGTTCAAGTTGCATAATATGAAGATATCTATGTATCCACAGGCAGAATAGACGTTTTACCATTTTACATCATCTTTAATTATAATGTATCCTTTTTGAACAATTAGTTTTCCAGGTTAACTCCTTCCATGTTCCTGCTGACTTTATGACATTCGACTTTGTAACAGCTGAACTAAAGGAGACAGTTTGTGTTGAAGTAACTCCTAAGAACTAAGGTGGAGGACAGAATAATAAATATTATCCATCTCAATAAAACATGACGAAGCTAAACTCATTAATTAAACTGCCATTCATTCCAAGCTTTCATCAATGGAAGTCTGTAATCTCTTTGGAGGTTACAATGATGGTACAAAAATACCCAATAAATGCAAATTTTCTTAACGAACACTCTGTACCGTGAGAACACGTCTACGACTATCAAGATGTAACATTAATAAATATCGTGATTTGTACGAAAATTCATACGCACATAATTACATTTTTGCTGCTGTATCCAATTGCTTTGTTCGTACACACAAAGAATTTAGTATAACAATAGTAATACGTATCATAATACAATATTTGCGCATTCGACAAAGTCAAGCGCCAAGGACATATCTAACTCTTTGACATAAACTGTTTTATTATACAAATAAAGTATCAACACTTCTTGTATTATTTGACATTGTACTATATTTACAAAGGCTATAAGTACAATTATAGTTCAATAACAGTGTTTGTTGCTTGTCTAGATCATTGCACAACGGCATGATCCAATGCTATTTTGACATCAAACGCTATTATGCCTTTGAGCTGATCCTAAATTTCACAATGCCTACAAATTAACTTTGATATTAAATAAGCAGCCGTGTCATGGTTGCTGTTTAATAACTTAGATCTATGTTAAAAATATAAAACATCATTGTTCTTTTAATATAATAATATTGAGGTTTGAAAGAAAAAATATTGCAATTTAAGCAGACGAAGAGCGAACTCTTCGTCTGCTTAAATTGCGATATTCTTTCAGTTGATGCCTGTTTCAATGGCAAAGCAAAAAGCAAATATATACATTTTTTTATTAGTAAGTAGTATATTCTCAATCTATCTACAGAAATTTACTATATTGGGAAGTCCATTAAAGAATTCAATGAAGAAGTTTCTATAGCCGACTATTTTACAATTAACATACGAAAGTGAAGTAACTAACGCATAATCTACGCAACAATAAATAATAATTTATGTTGCGTAGCAACATAAATTTGCATTTACTTAGAAGGTTTATTATGAAATTACCTTTTTAACCGACTTTTAAAAAAAGAGGAGGTGCTCTATTCGTGGAAATCTTTCTTTTATGTACGTTCCCGGACTTGGACCGATTTGGGAAATTCTTTATTTCTATTCATAACAATTCTTTGGATCTAGGTGGTAATGTGGACAAGAGATCGCCTGGGGTTCGAAATTCGACCATGTTTTGTTTTATTTTATTGACCTATTTGTAACATAAATTAAGTTTGTGAGGATGTATGGATGTTTGTTACTCTTTCACGCAAAAACTACTGAACCGATTGCAATGAAACTTGGTATGTAGATAGCTGGAGACCTGGATTAACACAGGCTACTTTTTATATATATATATTAACTATAAAATTTCCTTTCATTATCTAGCAAGGGAGATTTTATATATCAACTTTTTAATTATTAAACTTTACAACTGAAATATGATAAAGTACACACCTAAAAAAAAATGTATAGGTATTTTTAAATAGCAATAAAAATATTTAGGCTCTTCTGGAGTCACGTGCTTATTCCGTATTGAATAAATCTTATTGTCATTACTCTACCCAATGGCTATTCATACAGCTTTCAATCTCTTTTGTTATATTGACTTCTTATATTGGTCATTTTTTAAACGTGAACATTACGAATAATCCCACTAATAATATAAATGTGAAAGTTTGGATGGATGGATGGATGGATGTTTGTTACTCTTTCACGCCAAAACTACTGAACTGATTGCGATGAAACATGGTATGTTGGAGCTTGGAGTTGTTGGCTGGAGACCTGGATTAACATATAGGCTACTTTTTATCCCGATATTCAAACGGGATCGTGATTTACGCGGGTGAAACCGCGGGGCGCTGCTAGTGCTATATCAATTAATTGGTCCAAAACATATATAAGTACATATATGTAATGTTAAAAAATAAATTGTTTAATACATTCTAATAAATCAAACGTTAAAGTCTTTTGTAAATAGTATTAGTATAGAATTCGAAAGCACTTTGTGCAACAGAACATCGAACAAATACTTCAATAAGGGGCCCCACGAACGAACAAATACTTCAATAAGGGGCCCCACGAACGAACAAATACTTCAATAAGGGGCCCCACGAACGAACATACCAAATGCAACTTGGTCTTTGTATGTGCTACTGTCAAAGCTCACCGATGCAAATTGAAACTTGGTCAAAAGTGTTTCATGGCGACTCGTTTTGAGCAGAATGCGGGGTCAGGAGTTCGACTGTGTGTCCAATTTACAACCATTTTATTGTTACTCCACTATTGTGCTAACATAACAATATTTACTTTCAAATATAGACTAGAAAGTTTGTCGACTAGATCTCAGAATGGGGTGTAGTACTGGGTTCGATACGGTTATACTCGTATTTAAGAGATACAAAGCTATTTATTGTCTCAACTAAAAAGGAAATATATATATATAAAGTTCCTTAATTGATAAATTAACAAATAGGAAATAAAGTTTTATTGTTTCTTTGTAGTAATCTGTGTTCCGCCTGTACAAAGGCAATAGTATATATTTAAATAATTATATTGCTTTTTTTATAAAATAAAGTAAAACATAAAGAATAAAAAAACTGATGGTTGTTAAAGTGTGAATTAAAAATTAACAACAATATTAAGTTGTATCTGTCATTAATATATTAAAGATGTGTATGCCTATTAACAATAGGTAAGTTTTAAACATAAATTTGGACTAAAAGCTTAGAACTGATCATTACATATATTAAGAATAGATTTAAATATTAAATCAGAATTATATCCTACTCTGTGGATAATCATGATTATACACAGAGTAGGATATGATTCTGATGTTATAATATTCTAATCTATAAAAGATCTATATAATCTTTAAAGAAGAATCTATCTAGGTGGGTGCTAACAATTTGAGCAGTCCTTAAATTACTACTCAAGTATATAATATACAGATACGTAAGAACAGATAGATACCGATAATTTAGAATATCGGGACGAAAGACATTCAGATTCTGTAGAATCTCGCTCTTCCGTTACCTTTTTCTATATATCTCTGCATTATTCGACTGTTTCTCTATTTGCATTCTGTAACTACTACGAGTCACTGTCACTGTGATAAAACAACTTAACGGTTCTCGGTACATGGTTGACTTAAAATGTATTGTATGCCATACAAATTATGTCCTTTGTCTCTTTAGAAGTTTAGAACTTAAAGCCTGATTTGTATTTTATCATTCTTGAACTAAAAGGTCAACCTGAGTTACAATGCATTTTGAACATATACATATATATTATATGTTTGAAAATGATTTGTTAACAAAGTGGAAATTTTTTATTTGACTGTCTCTGATTGTTTGTAAGACCCTCGTAACACCAAATTACAATATTTGCTAGTCGAGTCTGTGAAATTATATCGTCTATCCTATCCTCTCGTATGCTCCTAATACGTGCGTCTATATAGGAGCATTGTATATTATACTATTTCATTGTGCAATTCGAGGTATAACCACCCCGGTGTTTCGCTTCTTGCCTGTGATCGGGGGACGGAGAATTGCCATTGTATTCTTCCGCAATACCTCCGATGATAACCCTGCTATCAAAGTGTACTTGAATGACATCACTATGTACAACCTTGATACATCCATGCACGCATATTATAATAAAAATGCAATTGAAATTACAAAACCTTAAGCTTATTAGAAAATCAATTGCCAGGAAAACCTTAACAAATGAAACTTAAAATTAACACCTGTTTAACTAATAACAAGAACACTTTTAATACAGTTTGCGAATTTTAGATTGCAATCAATAACGCCGCGGTGGATATTTAATAGCTTTGTAAATTATAATAATATTCGTACTTGACTTAAATCAAATGTAGGCCAGTACGAAACACGTGAACTGTATACATTAATTGATATGCCAGTCTCGGTACTAGCCCTGTACAATGTCCAACATATTCAAGCAATCGAAAATGGAGTACACATCTACACATGTTGTTTAAAATATAGCTTAGGCATCTACTGTGCTTTTAGTTTCAAAACTGAAAAATAAGTGATATTAAATAGTGGAACACTGTTGCTACTATCCTTCTAAATAAACGTAGTAGAGATTTGACTTAAATGCGTTTTTTGGTGCAATAACCATATATCATAACGATGATGATATTATTACACTGAACACTGATCGTGGTTACTATGCCTGACCTGACTATGCTTACTATGACCAAGCGCTCATAGTAAGCAGGAGTATAAATATATATGTCGTCACATGTCAAAATAATAAATATTACAAAAGGAATATTTGTTATTAAAGTCATATTACATCATTTTCTTAAGCCATCTGTGACTAAGTATAAAACTGACCAAAGATTTAATGAATTTATACTGTACTCATATACATACATACTTTTTATGTCTCAAAATAAATATTGTAGCAAAGTTTACTAAGCCGACATAAAGCTATGACGTAATAATATTATAAAAATAAATGTAACTGCATAATGTACAAACACCAACTTAGAGATATTGTGTCATGCAAGTAGGTATTTATCATTCACATTACGTCATCGAAGGTATCACCCGCACGGAGACCTCGAAATTGTGTCGTTGACATAACACGTACATCGATCAACTTCAGTATATCCGAGATCAAAATAAACTTCTTGATAACAACTGCGATAACTGTTATTTGAGATAGGCCCAGTATTACATAAAAATAAAGATACAATAAAAATTGGCATTTTACCTGTGTCTCCATTCTGATGATGTTTGTCTGCTGTTTTGACATTGGAGTCTTGTAGACGAGTTACGTCTAACACTATACCCGCATCTAAAGACGACTCAGTGGCGTTACTGTCACGCTGACAGAGATTGCCCGTTCTTCTCTTTCTGGTCCCATAGGTATGAACAGGCACTATTAACTTGGGTCTAGGTATCGAGAAATCTGAGTCCGAACCACTAGAGGAACTTTTTGCACTTCTCGAATAAACACTATTACCGTTCGTAACACGTTCTTCACTAATACTCTCTTTCTGTTTTTGAGTTCCAAAAGACATAATGTCATTATACCTATCATACCTATCATCACTTTTTACTCTTACGGTATTATACATTTTTCCATACTTATCGCGTTTAATTTGTTTCGCAACATCATTTTTAGTCCGATAATCACTTTCTTTAGGCAGATCAATAGAGTGTAACCCATTAGCAATCGGCAGCGCGGATTTAGTTTGACTTCCGTTGAACGTTTCGTACTGCATTAGCGTCAGTTGTTCGCTGGGTGATAGATTTCTTTTCGGTTGGGTGACAGTGACGCCATTATAAATTTCTTCAGACTGCACTGTGTCGAGATAAGTTTGAAGGGGCGCTCTCCCTTCGCTTTTTACCCTTAATGATTTAGAACGAAAGCTAGGCTTAATATCTTCGTTGCGTCCGCTTTGTTCGTTCGTCGGTTGCATTGTGAGTTTAGGCAGTTGATCGCATGTAGATAACGACTGTTTAATAGGCTGCATGTATAAGCCTAAATCTTCCGCTTCACAATTTATATCTAGGTCCTGTTTTCCGCTCCTGGACTTTATTGGAGTTAAATCTAAAGTGGCCATCGAGTTTATTATTTGATACATGGTATTTCCATTTGGTTTTGTAGGTTCATTTTGACCACTTTTTTCTTTTTTCGTATCTTTCTGTATCTGTTTTATCTTATCGCTATCAGTATCATTATTTTGTTGACTAACTCTCGAGTAGTATTCGTAATATGATTCAGACGAGGGATCTGGTGGCACCGGACCGGGATCGGGTAGCGGATAATAGGTCTTTTTAGAATCTACCTTTCTTTGTCGGTGTGCATATTTTAAAGAATCCTTACGCTGTGGTGGCGCAGGTGGCTCTTTACTGTTACTAGCGAACGATTCGATATTCCATTCTGTAAAATTCCTGCGTTTTACTCTTCTTAATGTGGACGGCCTGTATCCATTTGGCATATCTTTAAAACTATAACTATGTTTCAGTTTGTTCTGAGCGATGAGATCATTATTGGCTCGCGCCTTTTCTTCTATATTTTGTTGGTATTTCGCTAATTGAGATATATTTTCATTAGGAACATTATTCGAGTAACTATATCCATTATCCTCTAATGAATATGTTTTGCTATCATGGTATTTATCTTTTTCTGGAGTGCGCCCAATATCTCGACAAGACTTGCTTCTTGATATAGAGTTAAATTTAACACTATTGGAATCATCATTTTCATTTAATTTGTTTAAATTTTTTGCACCGACCCAGTTAGCTGCATAAACCAAATCCATAGTTCTGTCCGTGATGGACAGCCACGGGTCCTCCATGACCGCTTTGCCAGGGTAATGCTTGATTTTCATAATGTAGCCGAATTTTGAAGTATCCTTTTATTTGCATCACTGTGAAGCCAAGAAGTATGTAGATGAGGCATCGTATGTGACAATATTAATTCCATTTTCCTTTAGGATGAATTTTATCTATTAGTCAGAGGTTACTGCTCACGGACGTCATTAGGTTAAATGTTAATGTGACGCACTTGATGTTTTGTTAGTTTCTCATAAAACTTAAATGACGCGAGACTATCTGGAAATGTTATAGATATTTAATATAAATACTGCAGCAAAATTTTAACATTACATGTAGATTTTAACGATATGATAATTAAATACGAAACAGGAGATAATCGCGGCGCGATACCATACACCGAATTTGTTAAAGTAATTCGTTAAATGTAAAAAAAATCTAATTTCCTTACTCTAAAGAACAGTTTTAAATACTTTCGTTCCATTACTGTTTAACGTAACCACTGTTTTACTTCCATATCTGCATCTAAACACGCGATTACTTTTCATAATATAAAATTCACAGAAATTATAACAACTCCAGCTCGGAACAAAATAAAATTTATAACTTTCTTAGCTTATATTTGTCGACACATTAATACTCACGAGCAGAATCGGTGAGAAATAGAGATAATTATATAAAAGTGCAGTGGAGTAAAACGTCTTAATTAGAAAGATTTACTAATTACAAAGCTGATTTCATAACTTTTATAGTTTACGTTCAGGTATAAATCCTATAGAATATTTTTATAAATAATATTATTATGTATATTTTATTATATCAAGATTTATTATTGCAATGACAAAATCAACTGATTAACATAAAAAATAAAAACATCAAAAAGGGACTAAAAGAATAATAGTAACTGCCAGACTTGAATTGAATCAGTGATCTTCTTCAATCAAAAAAGGTTACAGTTGTTACAGACATGTGTATATTTATATATCTCGTATTTGAGGTCTTCATCGGTCTTTACTTAACCTTACAGTTTCGGCTTCTTTCTCTTATTATATATTTCCTGTCTTACTGTCCTTCAAATATTTTTTTTTTAAATCTGCCTGCAAGCCTTGCTCAAGGACCTATTCGGTCTAATACTTTGCAACCAAAAGGCAGGAAGCGTTCGCTAACTAGGCCTTGAGAGCCCATACAGCGAATAGAAATGGAATCACATTGAGTAATATTTAATTAGGTAACGAAGGCTGGGTTCGTACGAGTGGCAACTCGCCTAGAGACAGCGGTGTATGGACAGTTTGTTGTTATTAATATTAACGCACTTTCACTGCGAGACTTTATGAGAAATAAAGATCTTCATAAAGATATAGAATTGAAAGCAAAGTAAAGGAAGTAACAATGTCCGTAATCGGAGAAAGATTAAAAAATGATAAATGAAATGTAGGTGAACAAAACAATAATAAATGATACGTGTAAGGTGGTAACAAATTAGAAACAATCATTAAACGGCTGATCGAGTTAGTAGGAAACGATTTCTAAGACATCAACCGATAGGCGGGTTGAAACAAGTTCATTGGTCCACATATCCAGTCGGCTGGTCAGCGATGATACGTGAGAAACATATCCAGGAACTTTAGAAATTGTGGCGACCACATACTTAATCACTATTTCATTACAAGATAAATTACCTGATGAAAATTACCGCAAATAAGACGAAGTGCAACTAGTGTTGCCAGAATGAAGATAATAAAATTTAAATTAGGTAAAGATTTTGGTGTCGAATCAGCAATAAGTAAGAAAAATTGCGTGAAGGATTGGTGAACCTAATTATTATATAGTACCAAATTTACCCACATATGCGGTTTCTAAGCTGAATTTATTTATGTTCGTATACTTAAAGTAGTTAAAATGTTATGTATGTAGAAAAATGTTCAACAATTGCATTCTTATTGCTAAGGCTGTTATTATATAAATGTAATTAACACAACAATGGGAAGGTAAAACAATCGTCATCTATTTGTTATGCTATGCATTTGTAGGGGTTTAAAACCTTTGAATCGCCAGTGCAATACAAAATCATTTGTAGAATTATAATACATTAGTCAGTCCAAGGAATAGCACACGTTAAAATTTGGAACTAACGGTAGGTCCATGAACGATAAACAATAGTAACCCTTTCTCCTATTCAAATGACTGTTATGTTTCAAGTGACATTTAAGAAATAGTATTTGCAATAGTTAATGTTCTGATTGTGTTATTAAATCTTGAGGATGGCGAACAATAATATGAGAATGTGACGTATAATATAACGTTACAAACAAAACCATCACTGACATTTTCATTTCGAAATATCTGTATTGTTATAACCACTTTCTACGGTCTGCTGATGATTATAATAATATGAATGGATATTATATGATAACATCATATGTGAAGTATTGTTAACACGCAAGAGATTTGGCCATAGACTTTGACTGATACTATCTGGTTTGTTTAACTTTCTAATCACTGTTTGAATATTAAAACGTGACAATGGGTCGCGCACGCATATTAAATCGATTAATATTAAGCGAAAAACAAGTTAGTTTCCTAGTGCTACGATGATTGCAATAGCGTAACGAGGCGTGAACGTATTGCAATATTTGCAATACATAGGTATATCGTTAATTGTTACACCAGTACCTGAATCAATTATTTCAATATTAACAATCTGATGTAGGCTAACAGTTTTGACAAAAACAAACAAATGAAATTATAACCAGTGAAGCTGATATTATTCAAGTAAGCAATAACAAGACACTAGACAGTGATGTCATACTGTTTGACCAAACACATGTATAGAAAGCTTAAGTCTCGAACATTAATATGCTAAAATATCTTCACAGTGAAGACAACGTTCCGAAATACTTTCACGGCACACGGGTAGTGCACGCAAATACGAGAGGCTTGCAATAACCTTGTAGTGCATGAGAGCCTCGCAAATGTTACTTTCAAATCATGAATCGGACGAAAGGACACAGTCTTAAAATATTCATAAACTGGAAGATAAAGCATTATTTCGGAAATCGCTCAATAACTTAAAATTTTGCTGCAGCATATTGTAAGTAGTATGATCATTATGGTATAATCCTTTTTCGAAGTACGTGCAATATACATTTATCCGCCAAAATATTGCCATTACAGCGGCAGCTGTATCTTTGGCAAAAGCACTTTTGTATAATCACAAAAACACAACACTATATTTACCATAGCTCTTTTAAATCTTTTATTCTATTCAATTATATTAAACACACAAAACTACATGCGTATCGCGTTTGACTCCGAAATCGATCGGAATTATTTTAAATTCGGAACGCGAGACATTAGGCACACAGCAACCAATCACGACAGCGCCGCTCCGCTTACTGCTCTACTACGATCCGATCAACTCCTGCGCAAACGCAGCCCGCTGACGGTGTGTGCGGGCGAGATAGAGCGCGCGTGAGAACGAGACAAAACACATACTTACCTGAGTAATAAAAGCTCCAAGCTCACAAATGGTAGACGAGGTAGGAAACCTTTCAATTTTGATCCTAGAGATATTGCAGTACGAGGAGAGCAGTAAAGGTAGACAAAACAGGATAAATCACGACGTGATTCTCTCAACGACATACAAACATTTAATAATTGTAGTAGCTTAGCCTAAGGCTATTGAAATTTAATGACAACAATATTGTTGATGTATTAATGGTATGTAGATAGCTCGAGACTTGGATAAACACATAGGCTACTTTTTATCTCGATATCCCCATAGTACCGGGACTTACGCGGGTGAAACCGCAGGGCGCAACTAGTGTGAAATAAATTCTAATTATTTGTAACTTACTGCCCTTCTACTGGCGTAATAAAAATTAGGTCTATTTTTTTATTTGTGAGTAGAAAGTATGTAACGATGTACCTACCTAAAATTGGAGACCTTTTTCAACGAAACTTGAAAACACCCAACTGTACGGATGTTCAAAGTGGAGCGACATTAGATAGAAATGAGACGTACCTGTTTATAACAGCAATTAATGAGTGAAGTGAAGGCGAATAAGGTATCTACAAGGTACTAGCAAAATGTATTGTGTTGAAGGTCATGCCTCCAAATGCAGGCTCAAAAAGTCATTTCATTTCTGTCCATTTTAATAAATGCCTCAGATTATGATATTTTAAATTGAGGATATGAAACGGAATTTATCAGGAAGTCATCGAAGCAGTGTTATGATTACCTCAAATAAATAAATAAATTTTATTTTTAAAGGTATTAGAATAAAAATAACATATCAACTAAATGCTAAAATTGTTTTTGTTACACAAAACCGAATACTCAAAGTACTTGCCTAACAAACGCCGACTGATTTAGTGTAATTATGTACCATTATATTCTTAGTGGGTTCAGTAAAATTGCTTGAAAAAGAAAAGTTAAATAGCATCAGTCTATAGCAAATCAAACAGAAAGCAGTTACAGATTAAATTGGTGAAACAAAGAAAGAGAAAATAATACAATTACGGAATACCAAAGACTGTTCGTGCTGTTCCATTCAGTTTAGCAAACACAAATTTATGTATAAAATAGTGTGATAAATGTGATAACTAACAACAACTTACTGTACTAAGAAGAAAGTTGGTTGTGTATAAATCACGTAACACTCTCCAAAACCTGTTATTATGAACTAAGATTTCAGAAATATAATGTATATAGTAATGAGGTCTACAGTTTTATTTCCTCGGTGTAACGTACCATTATGGGTGCAGAACATAACCGCTTGGTTGGACATCATAGAGATGATATCTATAAAAAGTTTATACATTTCTCGTCACCATAAAACTTGCTATACAGCCTCCGAAATTATTTAGCAAATTTTTTTTTTTATTTATTTCTTCATTATTTTGTTTCTTTCTTTCCCCACCTGCCGCTGTAAATACATTATAAAATAGACCTCCAATTTCAAAGTGTTATAAAAAAGTGATAATTGTTAAAGTATAACTAAGTATATTATGACTTCTAGAATAAATAATCTTCTATAAATATTTATTTATTTACTTTTTTTTTTTAATCCCAACATCCTACTAACATTAAAACGTGAAAGTTTGTGAGTATGTGTGTATGAATGGATTTCACGCAAAAACAACTGAACCGATTGCGATGTATGTAGATAGGTGGACACCTGGATTAACACACTCAGGCTACTTTTTATTCCGATATTCCCACGGCATGGGGACTTATGCGGGTGAAACCGCAGGCCGCAGCTAGTATATTATAAATGTGAATGTGAGTTTGTTTGCCTTAACTACTCAACTGATGGTCATGGAATTTTGCATTCCCCCTATTATCCAGAAAAAGTACTGTCCCCGAGGGACAAAAAAAAGGTTTGTGCAACTGAATCCGTGGGCAAACTTGGCTTATACAGTTTAATCCAATTCACTAGGATTTTGTTTACAAAAGTGGTGGTCGGTAGTACTGCAACAGTATACTACTTTCCAGTAAAACACCATGTAATTATGGACGCGTCGAATCGAAAGTTCAAGTAAAAGGAGAAATGCTAATCGTGAAGATGGTCAGACGGATTTCGTTTGTGACGCAATTACTTCGCGGTCAAGGCTGTTGATATTGTGATGGTTTCACTTTTGCTCATGGCGTCATTTAAATATTTATTAATATTTTACATAATACTTTTGATATTATTACTCATTTCTTGCAAAATTTACAAATTCAAAATGTATGGTTAGTAATACAAGCGAAAGTGATACTCTCCGGAAGATAAAATATCGCAATGTAATTTATTGTATTATTTGTTACTGTTACCGTAACGTTACTTGCATATACATATGTATGTACTATAACATTTCTTATATATTCTATTGTACTCGTAGTTGACAGTAAATAAACTTAGCAAAAGTTTAAACGATTTCTCAGAATGTGGTAAGTATTTATTTTAAAGAAAAACTTATGCCTAGTTAAACAATAACCCGTGTTGTGTCTTGTTCATACACAATAGTGCAAACAGAACGAGTGAATAGATACTGTTACGAGCATTACCTCTGCACGCTGCCTTGTCTAATTGAACAATGGAGCCAGACATGCGGGCATTCTTCCCCTCGTTTAAATAAGGTACGTTCAATGAATGACGTCATCGCCCGGTGCTGATATGAAAGGGTAACATTTAACTGCCATATTGAATATTCAAGTTTTATAGATGAAATATGCTATTCAAATCATTCCAAGAGTATTTTATTATTGTACATGGACATGTTATAATTAAAATATATAGACAATAGGAGGACTACCATTGTTCATATATTTTATTAAATTGGGGTATATTTTTCGAGACGCAATTCAGTCGAGTACTCCAATGTGGCCATATAATGTACCTCTTCGTTTATATGTAATTTATTCTGTAAATGACAAATCACATATTTATATTTAATGTTACAAGAAGAGACAAGATAATATTTAAATCGTGGAGAGAAATCCCGCGATACGGATGGTCACGCACTCAGAATGCAAGTATAGAGACAAATAACGAGAACCGCAATTGCACTCAATACTGAGTGTAAATGAGAGAAAATCTAACATGCTGTCATAAAAATAACGATACTTGTTGAAATTAAACAATTCTTGACAGATTCAGTACCAAGAGTAAATTCATTAAATGTAGGTATACTTAAATTACATAACAAGACAGACATTAATTTATTAGGCTTTAGCTAAGTATTTAAATATTACAAGAGTAATAAAGATCGTAAAAACGTTGAAAGATAAACCTTGTTTCCCAATAACTTATTGTATATCTAATGAGAAATAAATTTCGTAAGCCGTAAAGATTTATGTACTACTTATCCGATTTTTATTGCGTTAGGGTTAGTGAAGCAATGTACCCGGATACCTCCTGCGCAGTATGGCACACCGTGTAGTTTTAGTCGGTTCGACTACAACACACCGCCCCGCCGAAACCCAGGTGGGCTGACGGAACGAGGGGGTTTCCAAACGCACAAAAGAAGGAGATATCTATCTGCAGTTAGTAAAGCGAATAATAAAATAATTTGTGACATCCAAACACACTAAGGGGACCAGTAGATAAAAAAACGTTTTTCTGTCACGATATCGCACAATAGGCTCAAATGTTTCGAGACATTAAGGTCGTGTTGGCCAACGATCAGCAGCTAAGCGAGTGGAACTTAAAAGAAAATTGCCCCTTGCGTCACATTGATGCGACTAGTGTCGTAAAATTTCGGAATAGGTACGCAATTTTATACGCACTCAATATAAGCACGTTTATGTGCACAATCACGAAGACGATAATGACTGTCTACGAACAAAATAATTATTCCTAATTCAATCGTGTCTCTCGGCCTTGAGTCGCACTTAATAGACCTAACTTTTACAATAAATATCAATTTTGTTCAATTAAAAAAGGTACCTGTAAATATAAGCTTACAAAATATAAATTTATAATACAAATTATAGTCGTATATACATATGTATCAATATCCCAAAAGACTCCAAGCGATTACGTCAAGATACGAAGTCACGAAGATAGAAATTAAATCTATTTATGTTTACAACATCCACCACGATTACTAATCTGGCTAGCAAGTGTGTTGGTTAAAGCAATATCCGTCTAACAAGGTTCGGAATAAAGAGGCCCAAGGCAGTAGTAGTATATGATGAAATAAATTCGCAATCAAGATACAGTCTGATTTCTTTGACAAAATTTGTAATCTTGAATACATTTCAAAAATATTTAAAGTAAGTAAATTTAACAGCAAATGTGTAACTGAAATCGTATCGAATGTTAAATTATTAACGACTATCTTTTAACTATTCTCTCTCATTTTAATGTTTATAAAAAAAGGTGGCAATATATTTATCTTCCGCGTTAATCTAAACAGCTATGGTGACCCATCGTTATTATGTGTATGTTAAAGTTTCTCTAAAATCTGTATTAAGACCTCTGCGATCTTCTAATAAGTCTTGGACAGTACTATGAGTCCGACACACCGACACACGAAATACCGTTTGATATCGTTATTTAACTTGATGATGTAGGTCATATATCGTTTATTTTCAGTAGCAGTGCAGTATAATTAAGTTGTTTTTAAATTACGGTATCTTATTCTTAGTAATAAACGTTATGAAACACTAAGCTATGGTTGAGAAAGTGAATAACCATCTATCTTGACAAGTAACAGAAAGGGACGGAGGTAAAACATTTGATCGGACAGGAAGCCGATCGTATTTCAGTCCTGAAAATTTAGGAATTAAATTTGATCAATCTTGGGATTTACGGGATTGGCAAACATTTTAAAATTTAAAAAAAGTCTTTGTTTGAGGCAAATCCCAGTTGTAGACAAATTTTGGAACAAAATAAATAAATAAATGTTTAATCACGATTCCTCCAACTTCGATCGAGCAAGATGCGGTTTCTGACTAATTTATTATATAAAAATTTAACTATCTTCGCAATAAAAACAAAAAGATTTTTTTTTTAAATATAATTGTTACAGATAGGCAAGGTCGTATTTTAGAGTCGCTTAGTAGATTCCGTGTCGAAAAGCGCTTCGAATTGTAGGAAAATTCGAGATTATAACAAAGAAATCTTATTTTGAAAATGACAAATTTAAAATTGACTAATAAAGCTATTATTTTTGAGTTTTGTAATTTCCTAAGAAAAAGGAGCAAAATAAATAAAACTATTGGTATTTAATATCGAGGATGTTGATGGAAAACCGCATTTGTCAGAAAATAAAAATACCAAACTAAGTCATCAGATGTGAATTCATTAAATTTTTTTTTTTGGAGTTTTATGTCTGGCACGGCCATAAAAGAATCTTAATTTTTACACGAAACTGTTACTAACATATCTATTTTTAATCTATACTAATATTATAAAGGTGAAGAGTTTGTTTATTTGGTTGAACGTGCTAAACTCAGAAACTACTGGTTCGAATTGAAAAATGATTTTTGTTTAGATAGCCCATTTATCGACGAAGGCTATATATCATCACATCACGCTACGACCAACAGGAGGATCAATGAAAAATGTTTCAAGAAATCAAAGCTAGGAGAATTTAACACCCTATATTTTTCTTACACGACAAATGCAAATAATTATTTATTTAATGGGCCTCCAAAGCAATCTCTAATAAAAAAAATTACAATCTTGCCAAATGTTTGCGTCAGCTGACAATTCAGCTGACGCAAACATTTGACAAGATTGTAATTTTATTTTGTATAATGCTACATATTCTATTTCGTTTATAAACAAATCAATCTATTATAATCTATTATAAATATAGGGTTAATTTTTTTTATCAAAAAACAAGTATCTCTGTATTAAGGCCTGACATATCCAACCGGTCTTCTTGGAAGTCATTAAGCCTTGAGGGAGACCTATGTCCAATAGTGTATGTCCTATAGCTGGAGTGATGATTATACGTTAGCAAATACAATTGAAAAAAAACTATACAATTAATTTAGTAAAAAGTAGGTATATGGTCCGCCTAATAGAAAGTGGTCAACAGTCTGTGTACACCTGTGGCGCTAACACCGGGGCTGAAAATGTTTTTGTTCTTCATCGAAAATTACAATGTAATCTCTTCCATGGTAGGCAATATGTTCTACAGTTTGAACGTAAGCGGTAGGATATACCATTTAAACAGCGTAGTACGCTTCCATTCAAGGTATAAGCTATCGAATGGACCCCCCGCCGATAGCGACCGATGTTATGGTAGGACGTGTAGGAAGTGGTCGTTAGCAAGTTTAATTATCACAATACAGATACTATATCACTACATATTATAAAACAAAGTCCCCCGCCGCGTCTGTCTGTCTGTTCGCCATAAACTCAAAAAAACTACTGAACGGATTTTCATGCAGTTTTTACCACTAGATAGAGCGATTCATGAGGAAGGTTTTGTATATAATTTGTTAAGGTTTTGTGTAAATTGGTTGAAATATGATGATGATTGTTGAAGATATCTCTGCTACCCGCGCGAAGCCGGGGCGGGTTGCTAGTTATATATATTTTATAGTAGATATCAATGTAGTTCTTAGATTGAAGGTAATGAGGGTACATTATTTTTAAAATTTGTGTCTATAAACGTGGGAGTAAAGAACAGGGTCAAACAAGGAACAGCCAGTTTGTATGTATAAAAGTGAAAAAGCTACTGCTAAGATTCAGCAGTGAACATCCATTGCCTGAGTTGAAGATGGTAATAATTGTGTTTATTTGTGATAAGTAATAAACAGACAGACCGAGTTCAAAATCGATCACCGAAAGGTCGTCGGAAGCCACATTATGTGTGTATGTATAACATACATTTTAGACAGATAAGGAAATGATAGTGACATACTTCGATAACAAAGTGATGCTCTGTGAAAGATCATAATAATATCATATCCTTATGTTGTATAAGAGATGAAACGCATAAGCATAACGGGATTACCCGTTTAAATAGATTGTACCCCTATTAAGCCAACTTCGCGGTTTTAAATTTAAAACTTGTGCGAAAACAGCTACGTAAGGCTAAGGCCAAGGTCCAGTATTTATATTGACCTGTTATGGTACGGAAAATCTATTTTTGACCCTTAAATTTTTCTGTTGACCGTACTTTATCGAGAAATTTGTTTTTTTTTCATTTGTGGTCCCAACATACCCCTTGAAGTTATAACTTTATCGAAAGCCCCTTGAAAGTCCTTAAAGTAGGCTGTTCGTCGTAAAAGCACGAGGTGAAAGCAAACACAGTAAAGTGAGACAAGGGAAACTGCTGTTGGGTAGAAAATACAAGTCTGGGTCGTGAATCAGGATTGTTCTGAATTTTATTGCTTTTGAAAAATACAATACAATAGACTAAATATGAACAACAGTCAGCGGTGCTAATAAAGTAATTGCAGCCGTCAGCGGTGTCAATAGAGTATTAAAAAATTACAATAAATTTACAACATTTTAAATAAGGTAAAATATCCTAATGACCGTGAATTACAAATGGTGCCTGATACATAATGTTTAAGGGAAAAGCCGCATCCATGTTTAAATTTTACGCATGACGCATTTCACTCTTTTTAGTTAAACTAATACAAACGAAGGCAGGTAAGGGAGTCTTAATTTATCCTGTAATATTTTTATATCTCCCTACCGTTAATAACAATGTGACAGGTACATTACATTGTAATTAACGGTAGGATGAATCCTATTTGAATGAATATGAATCCTTTTATGTTCAATTATAACTACGCTAGATGAATCTAGCGTAGTTATAATTGAACATACAAGAAGATTCTGTCACGTAATACAATATTACGTTACTGAAAAATACTTCGCAATATAGCAGCCATTGATTATAATTTTATTATATGAACTCACGAGGCAATGTTTTACCCGTGTATTGGTAAACACCACCAACCATGAAGCGTTTGAAGGAGATGTAAGTACTTATAATTTTATATATTAAGATACCGGGACACGTCACATTTACCGAGTCAAAAGCTGTTTTGAAGAGGTAAAACTTACGTGTCACGGTCCGTCTAATCAACAGATTTTGAATATATAAAATGTTGTTACCTTGACTACCGGTTAAAAAAGTCTATGTGCTTGTTCTTGGACGAAATTATTCCGATCAATATAGACATTTAGTCACGAAGAGAACTTTCACATTAATTATATTAGTTCGGACAGGTAAATTAAAAGCCTAGTATGCAGTATTATAAAATATTTCACTGTTAGAAAGCTAGATTACCTTCTAACTGACTGTCATATACAGTTTCGTTATAGTGATATATTAGCCGGATTTGTGTCGATTAAAATAAAAAATGCGTTTCTGCTATTCATCATTTCAGTGCAATCAATTATAATTACTTAACACGATTTTTTGTTGACCAGGGCCCGGTTATTCGATATTTGATCTAATCGTATCGGCGATTCGATCGATACACTTCCGTGGTCAAAGTTGTTTTATAAAGGGTGCCTGTGATAATAGCAGCCGATGATAGTATCTCATTAAATAGTAGGTATACATACAGTTAATTCCTTTAGAAATTGGCTTAATATTTACCTAAATCTTCATGTCTAGAATTTATAAAATTATATGGTATGCTACCAAAATGATAAACGTGAAAGTTTGTGATTATGTATGGATGTTTGTTACTTTTCCTCGCAAAAACTACTGAATCGATTGCAATGAAACTTGGTATGTAGATAGCTGGAGACCTGGATTAACACATAGGCTACTTTTTATCCCGATACTCCCACGGAATCGGGACTTACGCGGGTGAAACCGCGGGACGGTGCTAGTTAGTAATAAACTCTTTAATGCCATAATGCACTCCAATAAACGGACGAACGGATAGTTTATTGGTGATAAGGGGACTTTGTTGATGAGTAAAATTTACGGTGGTACCTTAACTCTCAATACGTTAGTAGGTATAACACATACACAATGTAAACACGTGTCTCTAACCCTATGAATTTTTATGTTCTAAATGTTCATTTCCTGTTTGACATTGTTAAACTAATTTACAACTTTTAAATACAAGTACATACTATAATTTCATTCAATGCCACAATAATTTTAATCCTGCAACTGAGATTCTGTTACATTGATAACATTTGCTAATATTAGATTTTGTTGAAGTACGGCTACGGGTCGCTTGAAATTCGGTAATCTTACTACTTAAGTCAGAGTAAGTACTAAGTATTCTGAGTCATTCAAATGACAAAAGCGTAAGTTTTGCATATTATTTGCACCTATTAGAATAAATACTCTTTACATCTCTGCCCTCCACTAGGTGAAACGTGAGTTTCATACACTATCCCCCACAACAAACACACGATCTGCCCGATGGCCGCACTAGTCGTGTGTCATCGCCAATACTACTAATAATGCGTAAGGTGTAGGTTCAACTAAATTCTGTAAAGGATGAGGGTCCGAATGTCTTAATAAAAGCTGTTCCCGGATCCCTCCTACTTAAGGCGCAGTACGGCACACCGTGTGGTTTACACACACACCGCCCTACCGAAAACCCCGGTGATAGTATTCATAGCATATATTTTCTGCTTATGGCCCATAAAGTCAATAACGTAATCAAATCACACTAACTTTTGCTCAATATGGCATCATGTATGTACTCGTAAGGTAAGTGGGGAAGTAGTTGTGGGGTTTTAGATACAAAACTACACATAGACACATAATGTTCAATACTACTGCTTTATACAGGTAGTCTTTAAAATGTAAGATACAAGATGTTCTGTAATATCTACCTTTCTTTGTTCATAGAAAGTTAATTGTTTACATTCTAATGTTTCTTAATTACCTACTTAATAACGTTCATGTAGCATAATTTATACTAATGAATATATGTATGATGCTGTATTGATGTATATGTATGAATACATATGTATATATGTATGTACGTATGCGCACACTCGTGTATTAATTTATAAACTGTTTACCAACAATGTTAGCAAAAATGTTTGTAGAATGATACATAAATGATAAATCGATGAAGAATGTTGACTGACAAGCAAATATCATTAAAATAAATAACATAAAATTATTATATATACATAAAATTACATAATTATATAGATCAATAGTAGCAGTAGAGGGTCATTAATATATTATAAATAGTAATGTTGGTTATTTGTCTTTTTAAGGGTCTACATTTACATACTTTTAAACGAATACATCTTCATTTAATGCTGCAATTGCATTTGACAATTATTAGGTAACTTATAAATAACAGATGCCAGTAATTCGACAGGTTTTAAAGTATTGCCATTATACTTTATTTGAATTAAATAATGTTAACGAACGTGTCCTAATTTCATTTATGATTAATTTTATAGTTTGTACATATGTACTCTTGCGCTGGACTAAAAAGTTACACGAAAACAAACACGTTTACCAATTTCTTCGCTTGGCGATCAACAATTGTTATACAACGGGATATTACGTTTCTAGACGGAACTTTATAAATCGTTATGAAACCTAGGCGTATGCAGTCGCAACACTGATTGTGAACCCTACAATCCCGGCGCCGAGCTCTGTAAACATTACACTAGTAATTATACATGTTGTTACTGGTCTACACTACTCTTAACTTTCACTTTGAAAACGTTGATGGACCAGTGGGCCCGGGGCGTTCGACGTCACCTATTATGACGGGCAAAAAGCTGGCAAGGTCTCAGAGCTCCCGTCAAGGCCGCAGACCGATCACGCATTGTCTGCTTGGCAACTTTTTTTGTACATATCGTAACAGTGACATATTGGCCCAACATAATATTTTGTGTTTAGATCTGTTTGAGGGAAATCTGAAATGCAGTTTTCGATTACTGTTTTTATTTTAAAAGCATTACTGGTTTGTGTTTCTTACGTTTTCACACTGTTACATTGCCCCGGGGTATAACGACGTAAGAAAACGGGCATAACTCGCGCTCGTGTAGCAATGCCCTAACAACAGAGTAAAAACTGCTAAATATTTACTTAATACGCTAAAGTTCGTGTTGTTCCTATAGTATAGTGGAGAAGGTTTTGGGAGAATATACATATACGTATAGCAGAAATAAGTACATAAGTTATGTACCTATATGTATATCATCTCAAAATCATCTTTAGTATCATATCGAAATATCGCTGGTATACATAGTGATACATTCCAAGATATTCACATCATCGCCATTTTTAACATTAGGGATAGGTATTAACATTAGGTAGTTAAGGAGTTATATGTATAGTTTATTTTTTATTATTTTTCGCCTTTCAGTTCCTTTCATCTTTTGTCGGTTTAATTTCTTATTAACATTTTTTAATACTTAATTTAATATATTTCATCAAATAAGTAATGCATGATGTGCTTACCTATAAGAAATTGTTACACTAGTTTATATATAAGTGTATTGGATGTACCTTATATGATTGTATCAGTGTATTCAATTGTTGGTGAGGCAAATAAATGAAAAAATTAAAAATATTAATGTGACCGAAATTTATAAAATTAATGTACCTAGTATAAAGTGTTATTAAAAGTTAATATTATAAACGAATAAAACATTGCAAGATTGTAATGTGTAATAGGGACATTAAACGCTCAATAACTGGCTGGTAATTGATTTACCGCTATTACACGGATTGCTTTGTGTTTTGAAATACTGAAGCACAATAATAATTAGAATTTATTTAATACTTTGAAATAAAAAATATAAAAGTAGTTTAATCCAAGTTCACAAATGAATACTTGGAAAAATATGGATGAGATTGCCTGATTGATTGATTGATTTTTTCACCTAAAATTATAAATATTATTGATAGATTTGGAATCGGAAATAGTCTGCAATTATTTTTCAGTAAAAGAGTTGAGTTGATAACAAGATCATTAAAGAACAAGAACAAAGATTTGACTATTTTTACATGTATTTTAGAATTTCAGAGTATTACCTAAGATTGTAAATTAAGCGACTCAATCTTAAAAAATTGTATTAAAACGTGAAATGCCTCTTAAAGCAGATGTGATTTTTGGTGGTTAAGGAAACTATTGAGTAAGGATTATTTGAAACCACACTTTGATTGATTTTCAACATCATATCCAAAGGTGTGCAAATACGAACCAAAATGACTATGTATTTTAGGAGTGCACCCTTAGCATATAACACAGTACGACACTTAAATAAATTCTGGAGTTGTATTAGTATACAACTGTGTACCTTATGTTTTACCTAGTTGCAGTTCAATGCGTTCCGGGTTCATTGCCAAACAGTTTAATGAAATCAAATACTAGGTATCTTAAAGAGATAGGTATATGTATAGGTACAGTACACCATGCAGACAACGAACGCATAGGGTCATTAAATTCTATTAATCCTGTGCGTTCGTCAGCACTGAGAGACGCCATAGGAATATTAATAAATACGGATGTATCTCGCTTAGTAGCACTCTTTAAATTGAATTATAACACTATTCATTTTTCATATTCATTTTTTAAACAGGAATTATTTTTTACGCTGTAAAGTAGCTAGTTGTAGCGAGGACAGACTTTCAAAATAATTACGATAAATTTGCATTGTATTGAACCTGTTTTATTCAACATTGTTTTAGTAAAAACGTATAATTTATATCTGAGATTAATTCCTAGACTAAATCGTCTGGTAGCAAAACTCTGAAACTCTGTTTCTATTTTGGAAAATTGCATAAAAAAGTCGGGGACCGAATAAAAAAATACTTTCTGTGTTGAAAGCGAGAGCCGGACTTGAAAACACATAAATTTTATATCGTTTTGAAGAAGGAAATCTTGATTTTAACATAACAATAAATATCAAGCTGCCATGTCACTAAATGGCTATTGAGTGACATAATCGATCACAATATTTTTGTACCATGTTTTTGCTTGACTTTTTATCGACTGCAGAAATTCCGTATATCATGGACTGTTATATATTTTACACATGACAATCAAACGTCACTGGGGCCTACTTCGGGTGTAAAACCTGAAGTAGGTCTGAAAAACTTAACCAAAATTATGCAACTTTACTTCCGGAATCTACGTAAAAATCATTTGTTGGTGCTTTTTCTTCTATATTCTATGAAGAAAGCTCTCGACATGGAAATGATTCTATGATTTTTAAAAGGCCACAGTAACCGCTTATGCCTAGTGCTAAAACTGATGGTAAATAAACATACGGCTCGCCAGCCGAATGCTTATTACCTCGATTGCACAACATATCATTTATGAGGATTCTACCTGAAAGTGCAAAAATGCTGAATGACACAAAAGACAAATTCGTCTACACTTGTGGATAACATTTTGAGCGCTATTCCAGCTCTAGCTCCATTTATGAATTACTTAAGAGAAATATCGATTGCCGAACCCATGAAACGAATAAACACAAACGAACAGACCGGCATCCGCAGTCTCGATCTCTAGGACAGACCTAATCCAGTTTTTTCGAGTTTTCGTATAGGTATACGGAAACTCGAAAAATTAATATAATAATAATTTAACCACCGCGGGTTTCAGTCACCGGGTTCACCGGTGTTCTAAGCATTTGTTTTTCAAGATTATAAGTATAATGGGTACGATGTGTTACCGACGTTTCACCAATTGCTTTCCGGATCTGTATCTGCAAATCCCCTTGAAGTTTAGAAATCCTTTTGTTACACTTTACTCCTAATTCCCTAATTGTAAGTACTTTATAGAAGAGTAAGCACAGTAAATACGACAGAAGTATTAAAATAATTAAGTTGTAAAAAATTGTAAGCGATTTTTTTTCTAATTGTTCCAATTTTCATGAAAAAATTTAAAATCAAGGATATATATACACGGGTCTAATGAACATCCCGAAATAACTATTCTAATAATAACATTTCACCTACTCGAATAAGAGGGAGGGGGGGGGGAGGGGGGGGGGGGGGGTTGGGACAAAGAGGTACAGGAAAACTGTTCGAATTTATCATTTTAATCAAAGGCATCAAAAGCTAAGTTAAGAGTGATGTCAACACCTAATTGATAATCAAATAGACCACACTTCATACAGTAGAGTACCTACACAGTAGAGTATATATATAAACGCATGAGTGGTCTTTCATGTAAATGTCTTATTTGCGTGATTGCTCTGTGGTGTAAATTTTCTCTAGGTAACATTGGCGTTTTTATAGACAATAATTCCCCAAGGCGTGTTTACAATCTATCATATCGATGGATCGTGCTACTGATTGTTCTACATTTCTCATCATTCCGTATAAACATCTAATCATGTAGGTCACTTTTCTTCAACAGCTAATAGCGTCACAACATGTCAATTTCCGTTGTTTAATATTTTAAAATTGGAAGAGTGGCAATGCATAGAGAAGTCTCATCGTGATGCGCATCTTAGATATGCTGACAAAATTTGTCTAACTATAGAATCAAACAGATATTTTATTGGTAGCAACATTTATTTATTTGTAAACTAGCTGTGCCCCGCGGTTTCACCCGCGTAACTCAGATGCCATGGGAATATCGGGATAAAAGTAGCCTATGTGTTAATCCAGGTCTCCAGCTATCTACATACGAAGTATCATAGCAATCAGTTCAGTAGTTTTTGCGTGAAAGAGTAACAAACATCCAAACCTCCTCACAAACTTTCAATTTTTTTTCACATTCAATATCTTCACTACATATTATAAAATATAAAACAAAGTCCCCCGCTGAGTTTGTCTGTCTGTCTGTCTGTTTGCGATAAACTAAAAAAATACTGAACGGAATTTCATGCGGTTTTCACTAATAGACAGTAATTCATGAAGAAGGTTTTGGTGTATAATTTGTACCCGTGCGAAGCCGGGGCGGGTTGCTAGTGTTATATAAATGTATGTATACAGAGCCTTTTAACAAAAAAATCTTGAAAATTCCCATTACGGACACCACCGGTCAACAACGTCTGCCCTCACGCGTCTGCGCGTTCGGGACTCGGGTGGCTCACGTCACGCGGCGATGAGCGATGTCCCCCCCCCTCCACCGCACCGCACAATTTTAAATTAATTTTATATCGTCGTAACTTTTAAAATATTTGACCAAATTACGTACTTTAAAAGGCAAAGTTTATCTACTTTGAATATCAGAAGCGATAAAAGTATTTATTTTGATAAAAATCAATTTGTTACTGCTAAATGTCAATTGGAAATAAAAAATCAAATTTTATTGTATTTATGGTTAACTATTTTGGTAATAATGGCTTACACATAAAAGATAGATATATACTGTTGCGGACTTTTTTGTAGAACTATACTAGAAGAAACAATCACACCGTACATTATATTCGTGTAACTCTTACAGTTTTCAGACCGCACGCCAGAATAGCTCGCAGATGACAGATTTTTTTCCGACTTACTTAACACTTATCGTTATATATTGGCCAATATACACAATATCTTCATAAATTATAGCCTATGTGTTATTCTGATATATAAGCTATATTATTGTAAAGTTTCATTAGAATCCATACAGTACTTTTTGCGTTAAAGAGTAACAAACATCCATACATCCATCCATACATCCTCACAAACTTTCAGGTTTATAATATTAGTAGGATGACAATAGAACTGAAATTACTGAAATATGATGGTCAGGGATCTTCCGTGTTCACTCGGAACCCCAGATAATAATTAAACGACCCTCAAACTCTGAGAAGTTTTATGGTACCGGTGGAGCGATGACACACGGGGGTAAAAGGTTTGCATGTTCATATATTTCATATGTGCTGGTTAAAATTATGAAAACAAGCGGTAGAGTATTATTATGTTATAAACCCACTAACTAATAAATTGTTTTATGCTTTTATTACTCCACTTTAGATTTTTGCAAACTGTTTGCGCAATAGCGAGCTCTACGCGCCTCTCACCAGTAACTATTAAATTTTGAACTTATTTTACGGCATTTCTTAGTGTTACATAACTATATTTTAAGGATGTTATATAAATGTGAAAATAATTGTGTTACGCGTCAAACAGGTTGGGTCATGTCAATTCTTGACCTTAGTTATACGAGGTTTCACATTCTATAAAACTGACAAAATCAAGTTCCTCGACTATAGAAGACTGCCGCTGGCCTGCATGTTTTTTCTACTATTGAGTATGGTAATCAGAGCTCCTTAAGTGACAACACTGGTACTGCAGACCCGTATAAGGTAATTAAATGACAATTTAAAACAAATTATGCTAGTTATTATGATGAACATTGATTGTTCATATGTCTGTGAGTGTGCGGTGCATTATTAAGAAATAGTAGTTTAGTGCCCATTACAGTCTGATAACCATTCTTTAAGAAAATTATTATTGCCATTGCCATTCAAAATTTAACTACCGGTAAGTTGAAGATAGGTTATGAAGTTAAGTAACTTTATAATCGCCATAAACAATGGAAGACTATATAATAAAATATTTTTAATTTCTGATGCGAATTTATAGACAAATGAATAGACAATATTTATGTAATAAGATTTGACTGGCCTGTTAGCCTAGTGGATTCGATTCCCACTCGAGTCTGGGTGTTTTTTGTGTCGGTTGTTTGTATGTTTGTAAAGTCCCCCGTGACAGAGGAGTCATTCCTAACGCGGGAGTTGTTTTAAAAAAAAATGCAAAGGTAGCAGGGTGTCGGAATACCTATTCTAGTACCAACACCGTTCCCATCCTAGTTCTGATATTCTTTAACTTTTTCTAACGAATCCGTAAAATATATTGAATATTTTTATCATCATTCTTATTTATTCTTTTATCTAAAAATAATTGTATACATCATTTTAACATTTTTTTATATGAAATTGGCAAAATCGTGTTAAATGGCTATAGGCTATATAACATCACGCTACGACCAATAAGAGCGGAGCATCAATAAAAAATGTTGCAAAACCAACTGTCTCTCTCTCTTATGTGACGCACAGACGAAGTTGCGCGGGTCAGCTATTTGAGAATAAAAGAGAGAAAGACGAGGGACAAGGGAAACTCTTCCTGAGTTATTAGAATTTAGGCTTATTTAGATCGTACTTAATTTTTAAACTCTTTAGATTTGTAAAATTAAATGAAATGCATGCATTTTTTAATTTTTACAGTGTAATTAAACGTAGATTTCAGGGCCAAAGGGAGAGTGGTTCTAGGTTTGTTTCCTCTGGTGGAATGACGGAAATTTTATTCGTGACGTCCATGACTCGCGACATCTTTGAATTTGATTTCGAAGAATTTTTCTCTTTTTATAATAGACACCTTAGTCTAAAATAAATAAGGACACGCAATTTTTTTTAAGTTGTAAAAATTTAAACTATAAAATATATTTATTTATGAAGTAGCGCACGTAAGAAAATATATAAATCTTCACTTAACAGTATGTGACTGGCAAAAATTGCATCAAGCAACAAGGCCGTCCATTGTGACGCTTGTGTAGTTATACGTTTTTTGTTCAAAGACATTGCCTTGTATATACTCGTAGTACTGTATTATTATAAATACAACAAGTGAAAATAATATCTAGACCCAAAAAAATGTAATACCTACTTATTTTCTTATGTATTTACAACTATGACCCAACTGGAAATGATAAGTTTATATCTGGCAACCCTCATAGTAGAAATGTTTTTCTTATTTGAGGAGTGACGGAACAAAAAATTAACATTCCACAATGTCCAATTTTTTACAAAATCTCAAAAGATTTTTTTAAAACGGAAATATCATGTCTGCATCAAACTGTAAAGTTTAGAGGCTATTTACTAGAGGAATTAACGTGATTTGAACCACACCAGCTTGGTGTGTAATGTAATTTACGGTATTCTGTCGAATGCCCTAAGTAACTTTATTTTTTTTTAAAGTGGAATTATCATTTTTTGTTCCGTCACTCCTCATTTCTTTTTCATTTGTAGACAAATAAAGGTCCCCTAATTAGCAAGCAAATAACAAAAAGCCTTTTAAGTATTCTGTTACATTTTCTGATCAATATGTCAAAACATGCTAAAAGCATTGAAATATACCTAATAATATCTGATGAATATTTAATTTTGTTGTAATTGAATTTAACGAACTAAGAATTTGTAAACTTTAAGAGTATTTACATGTAGTAAATACTCTTAAAGTTTACAAATCCTTACATATTACGTATATATACCATACTATACTGTTACATATATGTATAATATCTAATTAATTACATAATAAACAGTTACATATATGAGTCTGTTGAGTACATTACGACTATGTGATTGGGCAACAGTTGGTCTATAGGCATGAGGCGTGTTAAACTTGGTCAATCTCGAGGCTATTGTGTTAATATATATGACTTTAATGAGTAAATACAAGTGTACAAGGTCATTTGTATGTCAGTAACAGGTTTTGCCAAGATCCTGTTTCGTAGAATAGATATATCTACGCAATTATAGCTTTGTAATTTAGTATTAGCAAAGTGATTTACACTGCCCTTGATATACTTAAAGACGTTAACAGTACCCCTAGTACGACAAGAACCGCTTTTGTTTCAGCAGCGCTGGACAACATTATTTGTTAATGCAAAAATTATATACTTTTACAATATAAATACAATAATACTATATATATATATAGTATTATTGTGTATATATATATATATAATAATAATAAAATACAATATAAACCACTTCTTCTAAGCGCGAATATGTTTTAAGATTTCTAATTACCTTTTAAACTAAATATCAAAATATGTTAACCTTTATCATATTATCACTTGACACAATCAATTTTTATATTTATTTTCTATCACAGATATATTGAAAACTTTTTTTTTAGCATATAATTTTTCCTTTTTAAGAATTTTAATGAAACTAAGAATTTTTGTGCAATGTTATAGTCCTTGTATTTATTATTTATCCGTGTATTATTCATTTAATTTCATTTCATTTGATAAAGATGCTTTTATATGCGATATTGTATTTACTCTATTATTTATTATCCTATATTTATTTATTACTACTAGTTATAATTAAATATATTAAAACTAATTAAATATATACGGACTATTTACATGTATGCGTTATAAAATTTCTCCGCATCGTCGCCTACTGGCAGTGTTCCCAGAAGGCAGCATTGCCACGTTGAATGGCAATGCTAATTCTCTGTGCAAGAAAAAGTCCATCAGTTACTTAGCTAGTTCCTTATAAACGGAACGAGCAGTCGGACCCCTATGATCCTATCGTTTCGACCACAAACGGCTCAAAAACATAGTTAACAATTAAATTATTGTGTTTACGCCGTTTGAGGCTTTCTGCTGATGCAGCAGCAGCGCCAGCACAACCACCTGGACTTGGAAGATGCGATGGCGCGAGGGTGTCAACGCAGGTTGCGTCCCACACCAAAGGCATACCCACCTTCCATGGCAGTAACGACATACATCTGTTCTCTTCCCATCGTCTCGTACCAGACCATTGGGTTGACGTACACACCGGCGGCGGTGACAAGAGCACGACGGATCATGTCGTTAAGATTAGCATGTCGAGATATAAGGCCTGCGCTTTTGCTACAAGAAAAGCCATGAAGTCCGAGACTGTCGACAGCTTCTCAACAGTGACAAAGATGCGGAGAAACACAAGGAGCTCCTAAACGAAGGTAAGTGGCAAGGCGGAATGTGTTATCGTCCAACCAGGTGCCTATGTTGGGCGATGGAAGTGTCTGATTCCATAGGCCTGATACCCATTCTCCCACAGCCAAGAAAGGAGCGCGCACGAAGACAGACATCTGAAATTTTGCGAACGCCGAGACCATCCAAATGAACCGGTAACGATGCATTTAAAATTTTGCTAAGGATGTTTTGAATAATTTTTCCTAAAAGTGTTAAATGTTTCCAAAGTTGCGAAGATTGAAACGCATGAGTAGGTATATTTGGGTACGGAAAGACAAAAACGGAGTACAGTAAAAGCCGAATGAACATTAATCTTAAGTAAACGATTCGAAAAATCACCAAAATTTTCAATTTTGTCCTATAGGAATGATTTTTAATGAAATTCAAAATTATTTTTATTTATTTACTCTAATATTATTATTGTACTCTCGTGTCACATCATACTACATTCTTAAAAAGCACAAAATAAGCATGAAATAATGAGATTAGAAATGAAATACCCGCCCGTGGTTATTATCTGTTACACTTTTTAATTTTGATTAAAATGTGATTTTATTTATTGTTACAGAGATATCCAGTACCTACCTACTAAGCTATGTTTAACGTTTCAACTCTCTAGTCTTGCTTTAAATAGATTACAAATCACTTAAATCATTGTAATTATTAAATGAAAGGAGAAACTGTGTGCATGAGTACCTAACCTAAAAATATGATCTTTGTGTGAAACGGCCTCTCCGAAGCTCTGGTTATTTTGCAGTCTGATAACTTCGACTAGAGGTACCAAGTATGCATGGCATAAATATGAAGTGCAACATATACATAATTGCAGGCAGGTATTTTCTGGTTCTCTTTTTAAAAATAAAAAACTGTTCACTACGGGTTACAATCCATATTCCATACCAACACAATGAAGAGTAATAAAAACTAATAATTCCATAAACATTCACTGTGATAAAAATAACTGTTGATTTAATTTCACTATTCTATTATTTGGGACTATTTATTAAATATTAATGCCTAATTCATAATGGCCGTTAAAAAGTAAATAGGTTAACTAGATTATTTACTTTTATAACCATTAAAAGAGTTTATGTCTAATATTAAAGATCAGTGTTTAAGTCAAGACTGTCAAGTGTTGAAAATATTTAAAAATAGAATTCGTGTCTAGATAAAATACCTAATACATATTATATTATGTAGTTGCATAGGTAAACAACAAGTCAGTTATTTTTTTTAGAAAGTAAAACCTGCTAGCTTTAGAATACAGTTACTACGCAGGTATTTATTCCGCTCTCTAAAAAAGAAAAGACAGGGAAAAGCTGGTAAAATACCTATGTAGATTGTAAGTATGAAACGTTCAAGGCAGGAAAAGTCGCGAGTGTCACGCAGCTGCTTTTCCGCTTTCTCAAGCATCGCTTAGGGGAAAGTAGCTAATCGAGAACTTAATATGAGTACGTTTATTAGTAAAATAGCTGTGCCCTTCGACTTCGTACGTAAAACCCTTCGTTTTAGAACATGTTTTAAAAGAAATTTTGAAAAACTTTATATTAATGCCATTCGTAATTTGACGGCATAATAAAATTGTAGAACACGTGATACTTTGTGACCTTCCTGCCGAATTTCAAGTCCCCATTACAAAAAAACCCAGGATTTTCGTTTAAACTTGTGAGAGCCTTAGACCTCCTCAATATGGCACTATCGCAAAATCCGTAATCTATAAACTACTTCCCTGCTAACTTTTAGGTCTCTAGTACAAAAACCGAAGACTATCATACAAACTTGCGAGGATACTTAGTCCCTAAATCGCGAAATATTATTATTATGTATAATATATTATTATATATAAACTTTTCTCTGTTAAATTTGTTGGAACTCAATGGACAATCAAAAGAAACAACGGAATCCTCATTTCATTAGAGGTCTTACTGATAACGTAATACATTCGGGGTCAAAACAAATTATGAAGAACCTGATCAACAAACTTTCTAAAAACATGTTAATTGGCAAAACAGATTAACTTCTTACTAAATAAAATATTTCTCAATGCTTACCATTCAAGTTCAAGTAATTATGTTAACGATTATATTATAAATCTTATTCATAAAGTGTTTAGCAAAAATCGCATTTTTGTAGCTTTTAGATCGGGTCATTAACAGTTTCATTTGAACAAAATATAATATAATAAATAATGATCAAGATGTTTTTCAACAATCAAATTTGTTATCATTTTGCGGCGAATTGCATCCGAAACCCTGGCAAAAAGTAGTAGATATTATTCGTTTATGTTTTTTATACATTTATATTTATTGAAATTTGTTTTATACTTAACATTATACTTACACTTGACATAAAAACAGTGGCGTAGCACTAACATATTCATTTAAAACCTGGTACACCATGTTGATAACTTTTGACACCTACAAAATTATCGCACAAATTATAATTTTGAATTCATATAAAAAGGTGCTGCTTCGTATAATATCTTTTAAAGAAATAGGCATTACTAATTGAAGATTAATTAATAAACCTACTACTTCAATATAAATTTATAAACTTATCTAAAAAGACTACCTAGAAATTGTTGAAAAGTGAAATAGTTAAATGATTTCGGTTTCGGGTACAGAAAAATAATGTTTAACCTTAAATTTCTAAAACCTGTCCTTCCGTTTATGGATTTAACGTAAGTCCAAAAAGCGTCATCTATGAAGTAAGAATAAAAATCTTGGTTGTCAGCGACATCTAAAAGGCAGTAGTTGTACTTTCATTTTACGCCATCTTTTAGTAGTTTTGAGAACTACGTGGTATGTTAGTTTATGACTTGTAATATTTATCGGCTGATAGATGACGCTCATAGAGTCCTATTTATCTATTAGCTTCGAGATGGCGTCCATTATTATGTTCTATTAGTTAATAGATGGCATTCATACAGTCCATATCTATTAAAGAGCGCTATGAAAAAAATTACTTACCTTCCATGACATACACGATGCTACCGACATCTCCTTCTTTGATAATAAGACTGCCGGCTGCATATTCAACTGGATACATACAGTCCACTATCTCGCGGATCTGTGTCATCTCAAGATTCTTCATGAAGTCATTATCTAGGATGGCACCTTTTATTAACTCCCGTGAACTGAAAATGAAAAAGAAAAGTATAAGTATATTATGTAGGACCACGAATGAAACTTTATATTTAGATCGGTAATGGAGTACTAATGGAACTTGGAATTCTTCAAATAAATTTTACACGTTTCTATTCTTCATCTTGGTATATTAAAGGCGTACTTTTTTTTTTATTTAGGGTCTAGGGAGCAGTATTCTCGTAAATGGCATTATGAACTTTTGTTGTATGAAATTTCGGCAAGCTTTCTGCAGCATAATAGCTATTAAGGACGGGTTAAAAGTGTCTTTATTTTTAGAAACTCTCACGGGTCCTCCTCACTGGGGCCAATCGGCAAGGTGGTATATCGGACTCGAACCGACTAAAACCACACAGCGTTCCGTCTCCGGGTCTTATGGCCGGGGCCTCAGCTGTATCCTAGAAACTGCTTGGTCGCCTGTTCAACAAGACGACCCCTCTATGCGGAGTGTCCTGGCCCCTCTAATTTAGAGAGCCCGCGCGGAACACGTCGCGAAACGGTCTCATGCCTGCTTCGGCTAGGGCGGCAGATGGCTATCGTTACCTGGGTCTAGATAAGAGACAGGTAATTTCAATTTACCTGTCCTCAAAGTCAGGTTTCCATGACGGGCGTATTTCACAATCTGTTTTAGATGATTAACTATTATTCTGTATTTATTTGAACACAACTTATTTCAATTATAGTAATGAGATCGCTTTGCAAACTTCTCCCCGAAACCAATGTTTAAACTTAAAGCATCGGCCTAATCATTTCCACATTTTAAGTTGGCAAAATGATGACTAAAAGTAGTTAATAAAATTCTTACTCCTAACAAATAAGTGCTTATACTTCTTAAGATCATTTTTTTTTATGTGACAGGGGCCAACGAGCAGACGGGTCATCTGATGGTAAGTGACTACCGCTGCACATGGGCATTTGCAACTTGAAAGTCACAAGTGCGTTGCCGGCCTTTAAGGTGGGAATAGGGGAAAGGAGGGTAGAGGGGGGAGATTGGGAGAGGGAAGGGTTAGGGCCTTAGGGAACCTCACTATCTCGGCGAAACACAACAAATCATTGCTTTAATGCCGGTTTTCTGTGGGGCCGTAGTATCACTCCGGTCGATCCGGCCTATACGCGCCGA
Organism: Callimorpha dominula; assembly: GCA_949752705.1. Classification (NCBI taxonomy): domain Eukaryota; kingdom Metazoa; phylum Arthropoda; class Insecta; order Lepidoptera; family Erebidae; genus Callimorpha; species Callimorpha dominula. The sequence goes on from OX457007.1 coordinate 12,960,062, forward strand.
AGCATGGCTCTCCCCCGACAAGAAGAAGAGGTTTGTAACAAAATTATAATTACAAATCTGGAATTATACTATTTTTGTAAAATTATAAGGAAGCACAATATAATATACAAGGATATATCAGTAATGCTTTACCGACCATAATGATAATAACCTTTTAAGTTATTACTGTAAATAAGCATCATAAAGTATAAACCTCATGAAACTAATGCATACGAGCGGCGACAGGAAGGACGTGGATAATCATTCTTTATAGGCAATCTACAGGCAAGTAATCGCACAGAATACATATTGGTAATAAGTAAAGCAAATTGTCATGTAATTCACTCATGTAAATAAAGGCCAAAGAAGTCTTAGCTTAAGAAAAACGTGCAGATATTTTGATATGACGCTTCGGTTATTGACGTATCGTTTTTTTATTTTGTTATCATCCTACAAAGGGCATGATAAATTTACTTAACTAAAATGCTGTCAGATAGAGAAGTGTAAATCCATCATTATCAGTTCAGGCATTTGGAAAATCTAATGTAAATGTTTCTTGTGTGTTTCTGGTTGAACAGTTATCTTTAATATACATACATACATATAACCTGTGTTATATATATAATATGGTATATTTGATCGATGCGGTCGTTACAAATGGTAAATGGTAAAAGATTTTTTTAAATATGTGTACACAGTGATTCCAAAGACTACCTTCACATGCACAGAAAGGATATAATGGAATATCCTTTAAACACTTTAAGTAAGTATCATTACTGTGCGTTTATGTGGGTGGAGACACATTACAAATTTACAACTAAGTATACGAAGGTAAACTCACGCCTTCCTCCATTCGGGGAGAGACTGCCTACCCCGAATGGAAAGACGAAACAGCCCGCCTCTTGCACTTGCTCTCAAAAGTTTTCTCTACTCTTATTAAAACTTTCATTCAAGCCCATTCAAATACTTCTGACCTGCCCTATGATAAATTACCGTACGACGCAAAAGACTTATCTTTTACACTATTGAACAAAACTTTTGATGTTAATATTTTGCATTAATCTTACTAATATTATAAACGTGAAAGTTTGTGAGGATGTATGGATGTATGGGATGTATGAATGTAACGGATGTATGGATGTTTGTTACTCTTTCACGCAATAACTTGGTATGTAGATAGCGCTCCAGTTAATCCAGGTCTCCAGCTATCTACATACAACAAACATCCATCATCCATCCAAACTTTTACATTTATAATATTAGTGGGATTATGTTTAACACAAAAAATACACAAAAAAGGACAACTTCGCTTAAAAAATATAGTTATAGATTTTATTATCGATTCCGAACAAACAAGGTTTATTTATTTTATTTTATTATATTTTTATTTTATTTTATATATTTTCGGAAAACTTACAGCTAGAATACAAGGTGAAACATGATAATATTAACAAAAAGATGGCCATTTAAAAGTTTTCACAATTAGAAATAATGAGGTAAAAATAAAAAAAATAAAGTGGACGACAGCTTAAACAAACATTTTCTAAGTTCTTCTGATCATCAGATATTAATGAAGAAGTTGTTGCACAAGGTCTTTTTTAACGTGGTCGTGTTGGTATCAAAAACGTCGATAACAGTTTCCCTGCTCGTGTCGTTGTATAAGCGAGCAGCCCTCGGCAAGTATGAGTTCTGCCTGTAAGTGGTTTTCGCCTCGGGAACATGTAGAAGTCTAAAATTGCGTAAATACGCCGAGGGAACACGTAGACCAATTTTGTTTACTAGCTCCGGAGAGTCAATTGAACCGTTTAATATATTTAATAGGAATGCCAGATCCGCAATGTTCCTTCTCTCATATAAAGGAAGAATGTGAAATTTCTTGCAGCAATTTAGGTAAGTGGGTAGGTAACATTGAGAGCGATATTGTATGTACCTTATAAATCTTCTCTGTATACTCCCAAGGCGGTCTATGTAAATGTTATAGAATGGATTCCAGATTTGAGAAGCATATTCTAATTGGCTACGAACGAGTGAACAGTACAAAATTTTGATGGTTTTAATATTTTTAAATTCTGCTGATATTCTCATTACATAGCCCAGTGCTTTAGAAGCTTTGGATACCACATTGTTAATGTGTTCATCAAAAAGAAGTTTTGAATCAAATGTGACTCCTAGGTCCTTCATTACACTTACCCTGGTTACCATGATGTCGGAGAGTTTGTAGTGAAAGTGAAGGGGACGAGGTTTACGTGTGAATGAGCATACGTAACATTTGGACACATTCAAATCCAGCTTATTCAGCCTACAGTAGTTCAGAAATCTATTCAGATCTTCCTGTAAGAGTACTGAATCAGCCGGTTTAGATATCTCTTTCATTATCTTCATATCATCCGCATATAATAAAATTTTTGAGTGTATAAAGCAAGATTCAATATCGTTGATGAAGATGTTAAACAGCAGAGGTCCTAACAATGATCCTTGGGGAACCCCCGAGGGGATAGTTGTTGCTCTGGATGCGTAACCGTTCAATACTACAGTCTGACACCTATTTTCCACATACGACGCGAACCATCTGTAGAGGTTGCCCCTGATACCCATGGACAACAACTTGTACATTAGGGTTACATGATCAATCCGGTCAAAACATTTTCGATAGTCGGTATATATAACATCAACCTGCGACCTTTGAGACATATTATACGATAAAAAGTCACTACATATAACGAGATTTGTCGTGGTAGACCGCCCTCTTAAGAAGCCATGTTGATGTTCACTAAAACTCAAATTGAGAGCGGAATAAACTTGCCTATACACAATTTTTTCTAGTATTTTAGCAAACACGCATAGCTTGGATATAGGTCTATAATTTTCAACGAGAGTTTTGGGTCCCTTTTTTTTATATATATCGGTGTTACATACGCCGACTTCCAGATGACGGGAACTACACCTGAAGTGAATGATTAATTTATATATTATTATGATATTAGAATATTATTATGATAAGCTAGAATGCTTGCTTTGGGAAGACTTTTCGTTTTGCAACGTAGACAATTTTTTATAGAACTAAGCAAAGAAGCACAAGGCCTTCCTAATGGTAAGTAGTTACCGGTGCACATTGAAAACGTTTAAAAAAATTAGTGAAGTCTCCGTGAGGGCCACACTAGCAGAAAAACCGCAACAAAACTCGCAACGAACGGTAAATACACAGCGGCACTAGAAAGCTTCACTCCCTACGAAGACAATTGGCATAATCTGGCACACACCTGCGCACGGTAAATCCGTAACTATAACCGGCTACGGACAGGAATGGGGACTCTTTGGCACTTCAGGAGAATATATTTAAAAACGAACCCAGGAGTAGCAAGTGTTGATCTAAGATATTCCTTTGCACATTAACATCCGACAATCAAGACTAAACTAAATCAAGACTTAGAAAGCGCCGTGTAATGAGGAAATGAAAGAACGGTAATATTAGTCTTATTTACTTGTAAACCTTAGCTAAATCCTTGCATAGGTTTTTATTAAATATCCATTCATATCTTAATATCCAAGTATTTATACATATAAGTACCAAGACTTATTTGATGAATTGGCACACCTATTAATAATTCTTAAGTACAGCTACTTAAAACACTATTTGATAATAATATAAATGAGTGATATAAATTATGTTCATTACATTTTATGTTCCTGAGTAAATGTAATGTACCAGTATATCAAACATTTATCCGTGATGATAGGTTAATGGTACTTGTACCAGATATCATTTATTTAGACGTTAAATAATATCCCAACCGAATGCATTAGAAGCTAAGCTTTTTGGAAATTGTGAATCATTTTGACGGCTATTACCATAAATCAAGTAGAAATCTACCATCTGGATCATTGTTTTCTTACTCAACAAATTATTCATGAAGCAATTTCTGGGAGAAGAAGACTTTTTGGTAGCTAAGTTGGACATTCAAAATCTAAAGCGGTAGTGATAAATTTAAGTCACAAAATGCGTCGTGACAGTGCCGTCGGCGAGGACAGTTGTCACATAAACTTTGAACGTAATTATACCAAATGGGATCAACGAAGGCACACTAGCTAACACACGTCGACCTCGAGGCAATGCCTTTTAGATGCTTGTACTTAGAAGAAATTCAGTCACTGCGTGGAGTGATTTATTGATGATTTTTGAATTGATTCAGAAACCTTTTATATGTATAAGAAACAATTTTGTGAAATATTTAGTAGTAGTAGTAATTTAGTATTTTATCTATTCTGATATTATAAAGCTGAAAAGTTTGGATGGAATTGATAAAATTTGAAGAAATATTTTTACATTTCTTGAGGAAGTTATAGACTACTTTACAATAAATACCCTACGACTCTTAAGAGCGGAGCACTTTCCATAAACGTATGTAAAGTTGCGGGGCACGGCTAGCTAGTATAAATAAGTTCAAAAAAAATGTTGACGATCCCTATCTGAATTGGTATGTACTTACTTAAAGAAGTAATAATAAATAATCCAGATTAGATGGTTAAAAGAATCAGTAAGTGTTTTGCACCAAGAATAGGTTTGATTTGAAATTCTGATATGGCATAATGCACCGTACCACGACAGGAACTATTTTGCGTCTTTTACGACTCAAACTACAGTAAAATGATTGTTATTTTAGACAACATTTGATCTGCGTAATGGCTTCTAATCTTTACGGCGCCATTACACCTTAAATCGGTATTTAATGTTTCATATAATGGTGATATTTTTGCGTTATTTTAGTTTGATGTTAATCGAAATACTCGTAAACAAGTTGCGGATAGCTATAAAGAAAAAAAGTAAATGAAATAATATAAACATGTAATGATCTTGAAATTTCCTAAGCCCAAAACTTCGTATTTTATAGTAGAAAGTCACGGTTGACTTCTAGAGTAAGAAAAATTAGTCATGTCGTCAGTACGGCAAAGATGATGAAACGCAGACGTGAATAGTAAACATAATATATTAAGATTTAACTAAAGTATTTACAAAAAACATACACGCTTTTAGTATATTTGAAAACGTAGTCAGATAAAATTTGTTGTCTATCAAAAAGTGAATTAAATGATTCGCAAGACGTTAATAAATATTTCTTCTTCGCATCTTAGACTTTATTCGGAGGTAGGACACAGTATTTTTCTACAATTTTTAAAGAAGTTTAGGCCCAGCAGATAATTGCTCGTAGTCAAGCCTCCGGCTGTGGAGGTAAGTAATCTACAGAAGTCTACTAGACTACTGTTCCAGCCACTGGTGAGCGATTACCATCAGACAGGTCATGTGCATCTTTGCCAACTTGATTGTAAACTGCACACCAGCACAGTTCTGTGTTACTGGCGAATAGGTCTGTTGCCAGCGCATTATGGGAAAAAGATACAGAATAAGGTTTTGACACCAGTTAAAGACAATAATTAAACAGGCAGTATGTTCGATTGTCACTTTGCTTGTGTAAAAAACGCAATTCAAAAAAAAAAATTAATAAACGACATTGAGGTTTCTCTATATGACATTTTATTCCGCCCGTTTTTCGTTGGGCTTCGCTATATGGAGATAAAACATAACTACTATTACGAAAAATGCGAAAGTTTGGATGGATGGATGGATGTTTGTAGCTCCACCACGCCAGAACGGCTAAACGGATCTCGATGAAATTTGGCACATAGATAGATTATAGTCTGAAAAACACATAGACTTTTTCTTCAGGAACAATGAACGGTACCTATAGGATAGACGGGAAATTCCATTTCCGCGCAAATGAAGTCACGGGGAATAGTACCTCTCCTGGTGTTGCTGTTGTGCATCGGCTGAGACTCGATCACCAAGATTAGAATATTTCTAGGAGCGTTTTTTCAAATATTTCAAATGTGGTTGGGATATTTGAGTCATTTGGGGTCAAAGTGCCATTGCTCATAAATATTGCACTTCGACACATTGACGTTTCTTGTGATCCCAAGACTACCTTATTGTTATCATAAAGGATTAAAATTGCCATTTAAGGTTGCTAACTTTCTGGGTACGTTATCTTGACACGGAAGAATTTAAATTCGTATAATTTATAGCCATATCATGTCGACTTTCCTCCTCTGTAGGTTAAATGATATCATGTGCATTATAAAATCCACTTTTATTGGTGGCATAATCCATTGCTTTATTAAAAATATTGCATTAATGATGTGATTGACCTGCGAGCAGGCTAAGTTTCATTTTGACCTATCGTGAAGGTTATGAACACAATAAACAATGAAATCAAGTTTAATATTGATGACCGCAAAATATTTGTGTGTGATCAAAGCGCAAAATATAAATGAATCATTTCAGATACTTCAGAACTAGTTTTTATATTTCACTACTGTTTATATTTACTTTGAACTCACTAGACTACCCCAAAAACATATCAAGAATCACGAGTACCAATTCATGTATTAATAATTATTGTTTTTATACTTTCGTGACTAGCATACATATTAGATGTATGAATGGGGACTAATACGCAGTAATTTCCAACCGTGACTACCATACGTGCAATCGATTGAAACGTAACATAACCAAAAATATGTCGTACCTTATATACAACAAATTGTTTAAAGAATTTTCACTTTCTGCTTTTCTCCTATAAATTTGGAATATTTGAAGTTTATCACTTCAAATATTCCAAATTTTACGTTTCTCCGTTAGCTAAATATTCTTAAAAATGCGTACAAACATTTCTGTACACGTATTAATATATACCTACATTACATTAACATAATCGAAATAATATGATGAATGCTACATATCTTTAATTTTTGCATCTACCATAACGTTTAATAAATAAGTTTCATTATACTTACTAATGACTCTTTGGTATTTTCACAAGTTTCATTTCATGATCTTGAGTCAATGAAGATAAGGGCTCCGCTGATATCGCTGTTCTTTTCAGTCTGGGTTCACCAATATGATACACTCTGGTATTTTCAATTCCCGGTGTCTTCATCACAAAACACTCTTCTTCCTCTAAACCATTTCTACGGCTGTCTATTATTTGTCTAGTCAAGGGTTTAACGACTTGCCGAAATTTATCTATTTCATTTTTGAGATACCTGATTGTAGCATCTTTCTCATCAATCTCATTTTCTAAAAACGTAATTATCTTATCCCTTCGTTTTAATTCTTCTGTTTTTTCTATCACCAATCTTTTCATTTCTAAATACTTCTTCTCCAGTTTGTAGTTGTTGTCCATTTGACATTGCTTTGTGTGTGTTCGCTCCATTTTTTTCACTGTTACTGAATTATTCAGATGAAATTAAAACAATCCACATGATATTTATCTAATGCTCAATAGTCTATCTTTTTAATTTTAACACAACAATGCAATCAATGATAACCGTTATTGGTGTTTATCAATAAATCTATAAATACATTAACCGTTTACAAACTTTTTCAATATTAATATACTTTTTCTTTTCATATAGTAATATAAGTTTCCTACCACACAATATCTTTGCCAGCCAGTGTCCGAGCCCGAGTCATAACACCATTACAGCTACTATTTCAATGATATATTATGTCAATCACTACTGAATAAAATATGGTGACGACTGATTGTCCGACTTCGTTGTAAGCCAGTCTGACAGTGACTCAGCCACTCAATAACTTGTGCCTCGTATAGTGAAATAATATGTACCGTATGATATGGGCGCTGTCCGACGTTGCTAAACTTTAATTGGTTTTCATTAAACATGATTAATGTTGCTATTTAGAGAGCATAGTTGAAGTGTAAAAGGCAAATTTGTAGCAACAAGGAACCGCCTGAAGCAAGGCCTTATGTGGTAAAATTTCGTTAAATTTATAGCCTCCTTGGAAATTTAGTTTATTATAATAAATACCAAAAGTAACAAGTCAAATTTAATTGACTCTTTACATTTATTATTATTGAGTAAATTAATTTTCGGAGGATTTCGCCCACACCGCATTTAAAGTCAAGGTCGCCTTAGTAATTAGTTAATTAATTACCACCATACGTTTCTTTATAAATATATTATACAATCATTGTACTTGTCAGCTTATTAACACCTGAATAGCAACACAACGTTAGGCAAGGGAATCAATGAGAAGGTACTCAACTAATATTTCAACAGTTACTATGCGTAGGTGATATATTACATTTTTTGTAAAGTTCGTTCAACTAATCACGCCTTTCTAAGTGCAGATAAGGTCAATGGAATACTGCTGGTATAATTCAACACCAAGTATTTGGACCATGACATCGTTGTAACTATGATATGAACATGAATACTACTGCATTAGTTTGGTCCTATCAAGAAGCTATGCAATAGTTTTTATTGCAATGCGCACCTATAAAAATTTCATGATATTCATCTCACGAGTGACAACATATTAATTTAAATTTTTCCTATTCTTTAGATATGACTACCATCTAATTCATGCTGGTGTGCTAAAAAGCTGTTTCCAAAGTAGACCTTTCGTCCCCTCGAGATGAAGAGCGTTGAGAATGCGTTTTGACATCAAGAAGTACCTATCACGTCAACCAGTAGGAAGGTACACACCACATACACACGAATTTTGTTCAAGCGCTCGCCATCTGAACAATAAAGAAATCCCAATGCGTACACAACGTGCGCTCAACTAGATTGATAGAAATAGATTGAAAGGTGAGATAAATAGAAATAGTTTATTTCTACGGAATTAAAAAAAAATACTTTTTCTTAGTGAGGCTGCAAGACAACACTGACATTGAGACTCATCTTTTTTTCCCCTGAAACAAATAAGATTTTTGAGGACCGTCATTATTGACTACTAGCAGTGCCTCGTGGTTAAACCTGCGTAAGTCCCGATCCCTTGGGAATGTCGGGATAAAAAGCCTATGCGTTAATCCAGGTCTCCAGCTATCTACATACCAAGTTTAATCGCAATCGGTAAAGTAGTTTTTGTGTGAAAACATTACAAACATACACACAAATGTTTAATCTGTATGATATTAGTTTAGATATCACATACAAACTGTTTGCTCTAAAAAAGATGGATTGTATTATCCTACTAATATTATGATCTTGAAAGTTTATGAGGATTTATAGATGTTTGTTGCTCTTTCACGCGAAAACTACTGAACCGATTGCAATGAAACTTGGTATATAGATAGCTGGATACCTGGATTACCACTTAGGTTTATCCCGATATTCCCATAGCATCGGGACTTACGCGGGTGAAACTGCGGGGCGCAGCTAGTACAATATAAAACAATCTAAACGCTTTTCTATACTACCAACGTGGAAAAAACGTAAGTGGCTCGCCTGATGGCGAGTTTACCAATGCTATAAACAGTCGCAACACCAGCGTCACACGCACTTTGCCAAGCCTCCTCAAGGAGCTCTAGCGATCCTACTAACCTGTAGAAATACAACGAGCTATTTCTGCCGACTTTCTAAAAATATTGTTGAAACCATAAAATAATTAACAGGTATGAGACTACGCGTTTAAATTCTTGGCAACTGACAATATAAACATACGTTTAAAACTCTAAGGAAATCTACTTGTCAAACTCTTATCGATTGATAAGTTATCGACTCCAAATTAGGATCTTATGTACCCTTTTTTATCGGTGTAATGTAACAGTATTATATTTTGATGCATTGTAATGTAATGTAAAGATTGTAAATAAATGTAGACCTAGACCTATTTTCGCTGAATTGGATGAAAGCCCAGTGCGTTTTGCCTCATTACAAATTATAGCAATTAATATTTTTACTAAAGTGCATCATAAATTGGTCTTTCCATTTATTACTTTGATGTAACTAATGTCTATTGTCACTTGAATGAATTCTATGATGTTTTAACTTCTTTCAAAACGTCACACATTTAGCTAATCATGGCTTAGGGAGGTTATGTCAACTGAACGAATATTTATATATACAGATAAAAAAATGATGAGAAATTTAGGGGACCAGAAACGAGATGCGTTGATTTTTTTAACTACGCAAAAAAAACTGACGCAAGTTTAATAAGAGTTTACCTAATTGAAGTTCATAAATGACATAACATTAATTTGGCTTTGAGCATTTGCTTGCTTTTTTTTTAACAAATCAAGTCGTGACCTTGCATATAAAAAAATATATAAACAATTAATCAAAGTAAGAACAGGTTTTTTTAATTTTCTACGGATTTTTCAATTTAAATGGCACACTTGTTTTATAAAAATATTATTGTAATAGCCAGTTTAAGGTAAGTACGTCATAAATAAATCTTAGCTATTAAAATGATTAAATTTCAACCTCATCACACACACAACCTTCAACACATATTTAAAAATATTAAGAATAATAATAAATATCTAGTGGCGTACTGACTTTGTAACATCCATGGATACTAATAATAGCCGATACATTTTTGTTAGTTATTTATATCGATCTACGTAAAAGAAAATAGAAAGCGGATCTAAAACTGTAAAATAAGGTCAGATTTTTAACAGCCAGTAACAGTTTTACATTTGCTGAGAATATATTGCGTCTGGTTACTACAATATTCACCCTTAAAGCCGAAAAAGTTATTTAATTTTATCTAAGGCTAATCTACATCGGCGCTGACGTCACAGCGGTTACACTTAAGCTTGTTTAGCTAAAGTTGACAAAATAAAGGCTAATGCTATTTACAGTGGTTGACGTTATCGCGACAGAATCCAAACTACCGAACCATTAGATTAAATGTACCCTCGTGTCGTAATTGCACCATATTTGATATTTATAGCATCATGCGATAGAAAGAGAAACCTCAAACTGTCAGAAATCTTGTTATTAAATAAAAAAAAACTAAAATCTTTATTACATGGAGCAGTTTTAAACAGTAACCTTTATATCGATTGAACCGCTTTTTATAAGAAGAATATAAATAAGTCAATGTTTAAACAGTTTTGTTTGTATTTTCAGCCCGAGGTGTACGAAACCTATCAAGGGATTTATTTAGACAGTATAATATTTCCACTTATATTTTACGTCTAAATCATAACGTAGGAAATGAAACTAATCTTAAATCTTATTGCTTCCTATATCTGGTTCAGTAAATAATAATATTTGAGTAAACAATCTGGAGTGAGAATCTGTTTATAAAATGATGATTGATGTTTGACCTTAGGTCATACATCAAGTCTATTAGTCAAATACGAGGACTCATGAAAAAAAAAAACAATCTGCTCTTCATTGGTGGGGCCTAATTAAAAGAATTCAAAGAAGCAATTTGCAGAACCTTGACATACATTTAACTTTAGTATTTGTAAAGATCGTTAAAAGTGACCACGGTTCTCAGGTCGATGTCAGCACGGTAAAAAAAATAGAGTACGACACAATCTATTTTGGTACTCCAGAGACAGGGGCTGTGGAGTCGACAGACACTGTCAGTGCCCGTTGAAAGATGTTTGTATATCAAATAACTTCATAATTTTGACAGGTAGCAAATATAAATATGAAGGTTGTACAAATTGAGTTAAAAAAAAATATAAAAAAAAAATTCGAAGATTTATAAAAGTAGTTTCTGTGTGTCTTTATCTGAAGTGTAGGGATTCAAGAAACAATGCACTTTGTAGTATCTATTGTGAGTGAGTGATAAAAAAGGAATGACGATTACATTATCAGATAGACTGTTCTTTTTCTGCAAATAATTAAAAAATATATTATAGTTTTTTAATTAAAATCTTACAATGTCTTTAGAAAGAAACAAGTACAGAATCATAATTGTGCAGAAGTACCTATTTTTGAGTGGAGTCGAGTCGACTTCATTTCTGGAGATGAGTTAGGCTTAATTTTAGTGTAAAGTCTTAATTCCAAAATAGGAATAATTTAAGTTACAACTTTTAGACTTTATATACCGTGAGTATTACTCTTCGATCGATTGCAGGGCTATTACCTTAGACAATTGTACTATTGAATGCAAATTAACCGGAAACATTTGTGATTATCCTCCATTCTTGCAATGACACGTTCCTCGCTTTTTATGTCCACTAAAAATTTATGTTACGATAAACTGGTAGCTATTCAATAAAAGGCTTACAATAATATTTCTAAGATAATTGTTTTTTTTCTATATTGATGTGTATGGTTTAATTGTTAGAGTGATTCTTTTCTACACAGTCAGAGATCAAAGTCATTGAATGCATCATCATTAGCATATTTAAAAAATATTGAGACCACGTTCTTGTTAATATTTTTTCTTAAGTAAGCTTCGATTTTCAGTAAATATAATAAAGGACATAAAAATGTCTAAACTGAACCGAATACATATCTATTTCCAAGGCTGGTTTTGTTTCCAACCGACAGTTCATTAAAATATGTATTATGATTTTATAAAAGTTTTATTTCAAATATAAATATCAATATCATAATAATAATGTACTTTTGCCCTACCCTGTTCCCTATACTCAATTGTCATGTCATCTTAACTTGAAATGAGTGATTTTGAATGTTGGCATATCAAAATGATAAATGATGTTGTCACATGTTTTGCTTATTTCCTCCTTTCATGGATATACCTCAAAATTACTAATATTAATAACATTCATATGGTGTATTAAACATAAACGTTGTTAGTATTCTTAAAGTGTTCTTAAAGCTTTTCTTTAAAACAATTTAGTGTAAACAATATCACAATTTTACTCAGCTATTCTTGGTTTTCCTTCGTTTTGGCCTATAAACTCACGTCGTGTTGCGAATAATTCAGAAACCAATTTTCCCTGTATTTATTTGTTCTGCTCAGCAAAATTCTCAAGAATCATTATTTGTTTCTCGTTAACGCCATACTTTTATAGTATATGTGGTTTAGTATTTTATAGAAGAATTTATTTCTATACGTGATTCAATATTTGTCTTTAAAATACATATTTTATGTAACATAGCACTTAGCTGTCTGGTCCGATCACACACAATATATACAATTTGCTCATGACAAGAATATGACCATAACTATCGTTCGGCACCATATTTGACTTTAATGTTTTTGCTAGCAGGTCTCACTATATTTTTTTCAGTAGTGTTATAAATGTTTTTTTTGTAATATAATTTTTTTTTATAAAACAGCTGTTATATTAAATAAATGAGGTTTTTAAATTTTTAAACACTGGCAGGTAAAGATTCGAAAATCACACACAACAATAAATTGACTTAAAAAAATAAATTGATCGAACGCCGAAAGGTGAGTTCTATTTTCCATTTATGAAATTCACGGTGGCTTACGAACAAACAGTGACGTGATCCCGGCGTGAACGTCGCGTTAGTACTAAAACTAACATCGACGCATGCTTCCATTTCAGTTCAAAACAGTGTTTGCCCGAACATAATCATTGAAACTTGATTGTTGCTGATGAAGTGATGAATTCATTGACATAAAAATTGACCACCTGTTACAGACAATGGTTAATGATTAATGCTTTTAATTTGTAAATGTGTTTTAGTTTTAAAAATATTAATGATCGTATTTAAAAAAAAATTACCTTTTGATTGTTTTAAGAAGAGCGTTGAAATCTCGACCTAATGACACCCTTGGTGTAGATATTTAGAACTATTTTCACTCGTCATTCTTCTAGATTTTTGCAAATGAAAATTGTAGTAAGATTGATGTAGTTATTATAAGAATAAGAATTCAGGTTACGATATAAACAGATCACCAGCTTTAGATCAATTTAATGTGCCTAAACTGTTTCTTTTGCGAGTTTCTGTAAAAATTATAAAATGTGGGAAAGAAACGCATAGAGGTAAGCGTGGGTATAGAAGCTTCATACTTCTGAAGCTATTCATCATATTTCTGTTCATTAAACTTTACATTCTATCTTGTACTCCTATTCATCGTTTTATTAGTAGGTATATAAAGTGTGATGTCAACATTTTTTGCATGCAAAGTGATGTTAACCTCTGGATTTAAAATATATTCTCTATGTCCTCGTTTGAATGTTTTTGCCGTACGTGCTTTAAATATTAATGCCGAATTGAGTCAAGAAAGTTCTCGAGTTGAAGGTAAGAACGCGAAAAATTTTAATGTAATAGGGAATAGCATTCCTTGGAATTGATAAATGTACCTAATACTTCAAGCTTAAGATAAAGAGTATTCAGATAACTTTATATACTGCTAGCTTGTCTAATTAAAGACAGACTCCGTTTATAGACAACTTTGTTTTTAATTTATTTGAACAATTTGATTAGAGGATATTTTTTAAAATCGTATAATATATCGACCAACTCACTTTATTTAATGACTATACAGCCGGCAATTCCAAGCTATAATTCCAATGATTTTCGACTCAGTATGATGGTCTGAATACACTATTTCAGTATTCGGTACGGTGTTTCTTACACTCTGTATACATATGTGTAAATTTGTGAAGTTGTTGAATATCTTATTCATAACTCATTAAATGGGTTACTTGACTTTTGTAACCTTAGAATAGTTTTGACTCAGACTAGCACAAGTAAAACCAAGTTTTAGTAAAACTTTTAATTAATTTATAAATGTTAACAAGTGACTTTTAGTTAACAATTAATCATATTAATTATAAATTATTATAATACGCAACCAATTATCCTTGTAACCGCTTTCAGTAGCCTGTTCGGCAATTTGCAGTGTTTCATTAGTATGTCTGTATTGTTATTTATAATAAACGAATTATCTTTTAAAAAAAGTATCACCGACTTCAATGTGTCTAAACTATGCTAAATTGTAATAATATATCCATCCATCCATAAATTACGTCACACGAATTTTGGAAGGCCAACTAACGCACTGCTCCAATGACACAGCGAGGTTTCGGAGTAAAAGAAAATATCATAGATATAATATACAATTTTTAGATATTTGTTTGTTTTTCAAAACCCGCTAGAACGATGTCGATAAAATTTAAATAAGACCACCTGGGATTTTCCAAATTGATTCAGGCGTCTTCGAGTAATCGGTGAACATACATAAAAAAAAAGATTCAGACGAATTGAGAATTCATAATATATGTTAAACATGACAAACCCATCAAATTTTTTATTGACGAAAAAAAGAAAGTAGGAGACCTTTGTGGTACCAACAGAACTGTTTATTAAGGTCCATTTATAAGTCGTGCAGGCGATGTACAGTCCTGTACATCCAGTGGCACTTCAATCTGTCTCATAATATTTTTATGAGACTTTAGACGCAAGCGCCACTGTTCAGTGTGCGCCTCTCTAAACTGGAGGAGGTACGGTTATAGACAGGTCGCTTGCTAAGGCTTGTCAATAAATTCAGGATTACATTAAGGTACGTCTATCATGGGCTGCAATGACGGCACACCGCTTATTTTTATTACAGACTTATGCATATGCACTGTTTCGTTTTAGCCGCTTCACACGGAACTACATAAGTTAATGACGTCACGTAAGCGAAGAAGTCAGTCTGTACCGTCAAGCCTATGCTAGGCAGATAAACTTCTGATTCTTTGGAGTATTTGGTTTAGAGAACAGTTGGATATAATGGCGTCATATTCATTTTATGGTATAGGGGGCAAACGAGCAGACGGGTCACCTGATGGTAAATGACTACCGCCGCCCATGGGCACCTGTAACTCAAGAGTTACAAGGGCGTTGCTGCCCTTTAAGGTGGGAATAGGGGAAGAGCCTGAAGACGAGAGAGGGGGATTCGAGGGGAGGAGAGGGGGGAGAGGGAAGGGTTAGGGCCTCCGGTAACTTCACTCACGCGGCAAAAAGCAATGCAAGCATTGTTTCACTGCCGGTTTTCTGTGAGGCCGTGGTATCGAGCGGAGTCGAGCCGGCCCATACGTGCCGAAGCATGGCTCTCCCACGTAAAAATTACTTCCACGTTTTTTTTAAAAAGAATTCACGCAGTTCATTCGATCTCATATTTCGTCACCAGGAAGCCCATTTTCCATGTCAAGATAAGAGTGTGTGCTAAAAAATTTGTCTATAAAGATATTTGCACGTATGATAACGGCTAAAAATAGATGATCCTTCTTAAGAATGAACTATCAAAGATGTTTAGTGGTTTAGTATGATCTTTGTGGATCATGAGAAAGACAAGGATCAAGGAATTACCTGTACCTAGATAGGGTAATACAGTTCACAGATAACGTGGCTTAGGGTGCATTCCAAATTAAGATGTGACGATCAAAAAAAAGATCGAGGGACTGCGTGAAAGAGGATAGGGCTAGAAGAGGAGTAAGCAATAAACTATCTAGAGTAGAATGGAAGAACAAAAACTTGCCGATCAAATAGATCCTTAAATAAAGGGAAACGGGCAAGAAAATGAATACACGGGAATATATTAACGCTAATAGTTTGGGTGTGTAGGGTACGTACGATTCGATATGTTTAAATAATAGTCCTTTTGGAATAAAAATGTATCCATAACAACATCACACACAACATCAGCACTCAGTGATTGATTTAGTGCTGAGGTATTGCCAGATACCTCAAAAAGCGTATGAGTGTGAGAGAAGAGACAGAAAATAATTTTGGGATTGGCACATAAACTATTTAAAATTTTGAATTTGCACTAATGTCAGAATTTTTGGTAACTAGTCTCATCGAACAGAAAAATATTGTTGTAAAAGGTAAACCGAACACAAAATTTGCACCCAGTTGACAACTAGGTTGTCAGCTGTCAAAATACAAAAAAATCTTCTTCTGTTTCTGGAAGAACATCCTACTATCATACTAACATTATAAACGTGAAAGTTTGTGAGGATGTATGGATACGTATGTATGCATGGATTTTTATTACTCTTTCACGCCAAAACTACTGAACCGATTGCGATGAAACTTGGCATGTGGAAACTTGGTTGAAAGCTGGAGACCTGGATTAACATATAGGGTACTTTTTATCCCGATATTCCCACGGGATCGGGATTTACGCGGGTGAAACAGCAGTTCAAAATATTTCTCACATACTACACTTAAGAAGTTATCTGTAACTATTTCAGTGTTGCTGCGATTGCGATAGTTTCTCTATCGATAGTTAACGTAGAATGATAGTAAATTTTTCGATTGTGCTATCGAAAAATTCGAGATTTTCAATTGTATTCGTAGTATCGATAGACAACATTATGAAAATGCAATTGCTAGAGACAGTAGAATACTATCGAATTATAATACTGTCGATAGTATCGAATAGTCATGCTATTGTTATTAATACTATGGATACCATCGATAGGACTATCGATAGCACTACTGATTTTCAAGGCCGCGATAGTACCTATCACGAAACTATCGATAGACTATCGCTGTCGCAACAATACTAGAGCTCTCAGACCTATGACCTTTACTCTTTATCTGCAAAACTCGTACTAGTACAATGGAGCAATGAGAGTGCAGTAGGTATTATAATATGTCACAGTAGCTTCGTACAAAGTTACCAAATACGTGCAATAAATTTACGAGAACACCCCAATTTACTTTATATACTTCAAAATGCGTATGAGCATGTTTTGCGCATTATCACACTCAAAATTCTTTGCAATACATTATCTCTCGGTCGTTTAGTACTTAATCAGAACTGTCTCGGCGACTCGTGGGATGCAACCACTACACCTGCCTTTACTTCAAATGATCACGAATATTACAAAGATGAAGAGTTTGTTTATTTGGTTGAACACTTTAATCTCAGGAACTACTGGTTGGAATTGAAAAAAATCTTTTAGTGTTGGATAGCCCATTTATCGAGGAAGGCTATAGGCTCTATAAGATCACGCTACGATAGCAGTGGAGCTGAGTCCATAAACGGAGGTGAAACTGCGGGGACGGTTAATTCATAAATCAATTAAACATACTGGGACCGGGCTGGTTATAAAGTATTTAAAATAAAGTGTGAATGATAGCGTAATGGCTACACTTCGGACGTGTAATCAACAGATTTCGGACTCAAATAGGTATAAGCAATGCACTGTCGACGTGAACCCAGTCCTAATACAATCATTTAGCTAAAATGGAGGGGTTATTAAGAGTACTATTAATCTACACAACCCACAATGTCAGTACTCTGTTAAAACCTTGGTAAATTACTAAGAAAATGTAGCACACTTTGCCTTTTTCCCTCTTCATAACATACGTGTTTTTTAATCATTTGTAATATTGTTTTTTCACATTTACAAGTTGATTTATTATCCTCTGGGGGATTGTATCTGAGTAACTTCTAATGTCGGTTTACCTATTACTCATTCTAGTTGATGACACTCTTGCTATTCACACTATTGCAATAAGTAACTATCCCTTCAGATGATAAATGCCTAAATTAATATGATGACACAGGTTTGTATCTTTTTGCCGTGTATGTATGTGACACGACGAAGCGATTATGCTGGCTGGCATCGAATCGACTAAAATCAGTCGGTGCTCGCGTATTTCGGAAGAAGCGTTGAAATGAACGAGATGTTATATGAGATTGAACCACCAACCCTCAATAAGTCCTGGCCACGGAAATGTCGCTCCATGTCGTCCATAATCTCGTCATAAGAAATGTAACTTTGACTTTCCTTTAAAGAAACTGTTAGCTTAGTTTAGTTTTGGTTAATTTATACAAGACGAACGGTTTTTATACTCATTCCAAAATCAATATGGATGTCGACGCGTAGGTACTGTGGGAAGTGTAAAAAACGGCTCATAAGAGTTCCTCTTGACTCTTTAATTAGTTTTGAATTTTCAAGGCTCTCTTAAATTTTTGAATCCATATTTTAAAATATTTATTATGCCTACTTTACATCGATGAGTTCTGAATTAAAATACTCCTATCAAAATAGCTATCAAAATCATAATCAAGGATCATCAATCATTTTTATCATTGATCGAATCATTTTCAGAAGCAGGATGTGAGGTACATACATAAAGGAGTCCATTTGTAAAGGAACTTCTTACCTACAGAAGACTAGTTAGATCAGTTATCACTACTAGGCTATAGCTGTTTTTTCTACTAGTAAAAAAAGGGGAGAGAACGAGGGCGGTGGACCGTGTTATTGTTTACTAATTTATTTTTTTAATAAAGAAGATCCACACTATTTCGTTATAATCTAAATATAAATTCGTAAATACAACTGTATTTGCTAAAGAGTCTGATAATAAAATGTTAATGTTAGTTTCGTATGTAATACACAAGATATTTGAGCTCAGAATTCCTAGATTTATTATTTTAACTAGCGCCATCTAGTTAAAGAAGTAAAGACTATTATGTTTTCTGCTATTCTATAGTAGATGGCGTGCTTAATACTTAGTATGCTATAATAACTAGATGGCGCTTTTTAATATCCGTATTTAAGAATAATAATATTTGACTAGTTTGACTAGTAGTAGACTCAGTTATAGGCAAAATAACTTTACGCTCCTTCTCAATTCATTTACGAAGGCAGCCATATCTAATTTATAGTCCAACAATGTGAGACGGAACGGGTCAAATTGATTGCGTAGCCGCTGTTGATGAACAGTCACACTGAACGCCTTGTTGTGTCGTTCTAAAAATAGAGCGGCTACTCAATGACAACTTATTGTGCTTTATTATTTGATGATCTTTAGAAGATTCATGAATATTCCAATTGTAACAGAGTCATGCGCTTCAATTGCTTTCATTTGAACCACGTAGTTTATTTATAGCTCGAGATATTGGGTTAAGGAGAAAAATGTGTTTTTAAGATATTTTAAAATAATATTTATTTATTTATTTCAAAACTTTATGCACAATGTGTACAGAGGCGGACTTATGCCAAAGGCACTCTGCCAGTCTACCTTATATTTAAGCGCACAACCTAATTAATCTTCCTCTTTTATTACATATTAAATAAAATCAGTAATAGTAATAGCCACCAATATGGAATTGAATTTAAAAAAAATTGCATGACATTTGTGATTTTCTCATTTGACAACATAGGGTTTTAAAAAAGTGCATTTAAAGAGCTACGCACGTGGATGCGCTACAAAACCTCTTTGTGGTCACAATGAACAACGCAAGCGACAATGCTCTTCTCTCTTTCTCTTTTTAGGTAACACGTCCTAAAAAACCCATAGTGGCCGGCATTTTATTCCACTCTATTTCCTCTGGTTAGCAGACAGCACAGTGAAGGAACGCCGAGGGGTGGACGGATACACGGTCTTTGGATTAACACAAATCAATCGTAACTATTATATAACCGCATTAGATAGAAATCAATGCTCTCAAAGAACATGCTCTTTCGGCTGCAAGGCACAAAATGTCCAATAAAAAATACTCAGCGTGGGCAGTGGATACAGTACCTGCTGTTCAGGAGGTGGCCAAGGTCTGGCAGGATTATTGTAGACTTCCTTTTCAGGTAAAACCCGACACCCTAGCAAAAGAACCACTTATGACACCCTGTTGATTCGTTTCCAGCATACCACTTCACCGTTACTCCGGTGAGTTTTAGATAGTTTCTATGTGATAAAGAAAGTCCTGAGGGGAAATCAGAGGAAAGGTGTCATAATCGCGTGTATAATGCATTCGAAACTACAGGCCATCGTTCTGATGACGAGAATACCGAGGTTTTGTCGGTTCCACTCTAATATAATAGATTTATCGTGCCTTCGGTTGTACCTGAAGAAAGAATGAGAATAGTGAGAAGAGAAAGAGTTTGAGAGAGTGTTGAAAATACCCCTGCTCATTTTGCATGTTATTTTATAATTTAGCGAACCAGAAGAGCCCACAAAATCTCTCTGGTAAAAAATATCATTCACTTAGAAAATATTTTTTTAGTCCTATTGCAGCCTAGTGCCTGTAGTCCTAAAAATAATTGACAATGTGCTATTGCAGCCTAGTGCCTGTAGTATCAGAAATGTATTTTCGAAGAAAATGAATACCTTATATGGAGCTTAAGGATAATTTTAGTAATATTATAAACGTGAAAGTTTGTGAGGATGTATGGACGTATGTATGTAGGGATGTTTGTTACTCTTTCACGCAAAAGCTACTGAACCGATTGCAATGAAACTTGATACAGATAGCTGGAGACCTGGATTAACACATAGGTTACTTTTTATCCCGATATTCCCACGAACTTACGCGGGTGAAACCGCGGGGTGCAGCTAGTATTACATATGTCTTAATCGTACGGGAAGGACATTTACATAAAAATGAATATGCATAATAGATAGTATAGAACAAATGCTGGTCTTATCACTCAAGGTAATCTGAAATAGAGGAAGAGAAATAAAAGTGTTTCTACTTGTTAGTATTGTATTTGTGAGAAAAGTTATGACTGGATTTTTACACAAACGAGTTGGCAAACAGTTAGCGACTACCAGGCTCTATAAACACCTAGAACAATAGTGTTATCACTTATAGCAAAGTTATTAAAGATTGGTTAAAGAATTTGCACTCGTGACCGGACAATTTTAAGTCCGATCACGAGTGTCATATTTTATAGAAAGTGATGCGTGTAAAGATCAAATAACGAGCGATTTGTAAACCATGCATTACTTCAGGGGTAAAGGCGATAATGAAAAATAAAAGCTATATCGGAACTCTATCGTTTCTGCACAATATTTGGATAGCAGAGTTGGTTAATCAATATCTTCTGTTGAATAGAGGTGCTACCTCTTTACTTTCTGCTTATCCCGTCATTGGTTATACAGTAGATTAAGATGTGAAATATTGTACTTATACTGACTTCACCGACGTCTATTATAATAATTACTCAGGTACATAATGATAGTTTCTGACACCGGAACTAACGCCTTCAATTTGTTAAATGTCACTTTAGTTAGTCTGCGAGAGTTGTTAACGTGATTGGCAGTTACTTCCACAAACGCAGGTAGCTCACGTAGTTAAACCGGTATTGGTCGTGCATTATTAATTATAGACAAAATGTCTTAAGATTAATTTGTATGATTGTTAGTAGCAGGTATGGAAATGTCACGCTTATTTGAATCCGCGTTCATCAAAATCGCGTGTGTTTGAACCCATCTTATTTGATTTTTAATTAGCTTCAGCGATTTATATTACCTATAGTAAATTTTTCATAATCAGTGCTAATACTTTTTTGACTTGTCATTTGTTTTCAAAGGTGCTACGATGAACTAAAACCAAATTTTAAATAATCATGGCTTAAACAATAGCCTATTCGAGGTATTCACTCATGAGAGCGACTGAAATAAAGTGTACGCTATCTCAGCTCCACTCAGCGACGGTAATGCTCTCACACGAAAAGCACAATAGTTTGTAGTAAAACGAGGGCGTAAAAAATGATAAAATAATATTAGTCTAACTACTTATCGTAGGTATCCATAGACATAAAATGTTTTAAAAATGTGTATTATAAATAGTCGTCCTGCATTCTGTAAACTTGTAAAGGATCAACATATTCAACATACTTTATTGGTCTGTTCATTGTTCATTATTGTTCAACGTGCCGGGCATAAGATCGCAATGTCGGCATCATCAGAAGTGCCGACATCGCACTATCCGTTACCGACACACGACTGAATTGCGTATAAAAAACATTAAGACCTCTTTGACTAGTGCCGCTTAAATATCGCAAAGCCTATGACAAGTTCAAAGGCATGTCGAATCGCAGTAATTAACATAAAATAACACAAAACGTAAGAAAATGTTACTTTTATGCTTTCGATAGAAGAATAGTAGCAAACAGCAACCATATATATGTAAATTCTAAAATATCATGAACAAATGGTTATGCTATAGTTGAACTGCTACCTACTTCTACCTATTTTTTTTATATTTACTTAAAAAGCAGTGAAAAATGATAAAAAATGTGTATCTGAGCCAATGTAAATATACGAGTATGATTAATTTCGCCGATTTACTAATCAAACTTTTCAGCGACACCAATTGTCATTGGGCAATTTGGTGCCAAAACTTCCACGTTAGGCCGTTTACTAGGCCTAATACATAGCGTCGGACTGTGAGTTATGCAAGCTTTTCGTAAGTGGTAACTATGACTATTTCGTATTAACTAGGTTTGTATTGCAAATAAAAAAAAGGTTAAACATAAAAAACAAGTACTGAAATTAAATTCTAATAAAACCATTACCACGTAATAGGTTCATGAACAGTTAAGTATACTTATCTCTGTACGTAGTTCATGGAAATACTCAGATCGTAAATGAGATGCAGATGTTTTCAATCACGACGTTCACTGTTCCCGCCCACTGATCCATATTTAAAACATTCATAGTTATGTGAATTCTTGCATTAAAAACTTCATTTTATTTCACCTTGTTTCAAACATACCAATTGCTTGTATGTAATCGATGAATGAGCTGATAGCTTTTTACATAAATACCCAGTAATACGAACTACGCCGATCTTGTAGGATCAAATATAAAGATAACAACACATATGTAAGATACATTAAATACATTATGTCATATGTTTATATCAACTACTTCGTTTTTATTTCACTAATAAACACTATCTTTTGTTTGTTATTCTTTATGGCACTGTGTGTACACTTTGGGAAATAATTGTTTTATTTACACTTATACTAATTGAAAGTTCTCACAAACGTTACTGCTTATACATAACTGTTATTGCAGCTAGACGTACCACTGTTTATTCAAATTAAATAAAGATTTTATTTATTTGCAAATTTAAAATATGTAGACTATGTAAACAAGTAGCCTTGTTTACATAGTCTACATATTTTAATGCCAGGTCAAAAAAATATTAAAAACCATATGTGATATTTCACAAATGTTAGATTCTTTCGATGGAAGTCTCTCTCTTAGATAGGCGTGTACCGTCTTCGTCTTCATCATCACTTTTCATCAGGTGAGTTGGAAGACAAATGCCTATTCCATTAAACAATAAAAAAAGTACTTCGTAAATTTGCTATTTAACGATAACTGGTAGCACACTAGACCAGATCTAAATTGCTATGCATGTTATGCTCTAAGCAAATAAAATAAATCATATGCCCTATTAGGTTTATTTTATTCGTTATACTTTGTAAATTACGACTTAACATATTGTTCTCACCTTTACCAGTGGATTGGTTCGAATCGTAACATAAATATTACCTGCCTAGATCTACAGAATATATAGAACTGCAGCAAGTGCATAGCAGTGTTTCTCAACATATTCAAAGAGTACGATAGTTAAAACACTTTTACTTGTTTTAATCAAAATCATATACAATAAAAATATAACTATTATTAAGTCTTAGTGTAATAAAAGCCGGATTGGCTTCTTTAGAAGTTAGTAATTAGTTCATACATTTTATAAGGGATTTTTATGCATAGAATTTTAGTTTCACAGAAACGTACCAAATAAGCTAAATGAAATTACTTCAGATGTTGGCGATTGTTAACACATTATGTTAAGTTGGACAACCGTGAATACGTAGTTAAATAATATAATTTCAGGTATGAAATAGATATTGAATATGAATATGCATTTGCAAGGCAGTTCTAGTAAAAGAGATGTTTTAGCATAATATAGTTTTATAGCGTACCTATATTCAACGTATTTTTTTCCGATTTCTCTACCTATACACAAGGCAGGCTAGAGGTTTGAATTGGGGCCTTCAGAGTACTCGCTCTACCGGTGTAATTTCGTGATCAAACTCGGAACAACTACCTGCAAGCATAGAAGTTAGAAGACCACAAAGGTCCGTCCTCAATGACGTAAATTTTACATTCAAGTGTTTAACACAAAATATGTCCTAAAAATAAAATTACTAACATACTACCTACTAAAAAGTTTTGACTTTTAAGTAGGTGTGACCTCACTTTGAGAAACAATGACTTAAAGGAATTAAATCCTGTAAGTATAAGAAGCCGTTCGACAGAGGCTGGCTTGATTTAAACAACATAAGTCCCGAGACCTTAATAATGCAATCAATTGTTCGGAATTAAATTGTTTGGTTCTAATGAGGTAATATATAGCCTAAGGCAAAAAATACCTACCTATCGTGCCTCCACCTCCCTCGACTGATTGGCGGATAAGATTAATATTGAGATTTATTCTTATGAAGTGTTAAGTTATGTGTCAAACAAGCCACGTTAAGTCGTGTCAAGTAAAGTGTTGGATTGAAGGTGAATGTTGACTAATATTATTGGCATATAGAGGGATGTTTGTAAGTTAAGTCAAATGAAATAAAGCATACCTAACTTTATATTATACGAGAGGAGAATTCTTTTTAATCTTTTTAAACGAATTTTCCGAACGAATGAAAGTAAAATAGGTACTTTTATATGTAAAAAATTGCAGAAAGATAAAATGTTTAAACAATATCCTACTACTTTTATAATCGTAAAAGTTTGTGAGGATGTATGATGATGAAACTTGGTATGTAGATAGCTGGAGACCTGGATTAACGTATATGCTACTTTTATTCCGATATTCCCACGGCACCGGTACTTACGCGAGTGAAACCGCGGGGCGCAGCTAGATTCTTATAAATTTAAAAATTATAAGAAAACGGCTAAAAAAGATACACAGGTCAGGCATACTTGACCTTGACCTGTCATGGTACAGAAGTCTATATAATGAAAGGTCAACTTATACTGGAATTCAATAGCTTGATTTATATTACAGGTATGTAGGACAATGTAATAAAACAAAGACATTCAACATTTTATGAATTATGGTCGAACTTCGACCAGTAGGCGAACTCTAGTATTTCTAAATAGACATGACTGTTAGAGATGGGATAGCGATAGATGCAGGTCTATCTGAGAGACTTTAACTTTTATAAGTAACATTGGTTACCGGTGTTTAAACGCAAAATTAAAAACATTTTTTTTTTTATGGTATAGGGGGCAAACGAGCAGACGGGTCACCTGATTTTAAATTACTACCGCCGCCCATGGGCACCTGTAACTCAAGAGTCACAAGTGCGTGGCCTTTAAGGTGGGAATAGGGGAAGACGGGGGAAGAGAGGGAAGATGGGAAAGGGGGATTAGAGATGAGAAGAGGGGGGAGAGGGTAGGATGGGAATAGGGGAGAGGAAAGGGTGACGGCCTCTGGTAACCTCACTCACGCGGCGAAAAGCAATGCAAACATTGTTACACTGCCGGTTTTCTGTGAGGCCGTGGCCGTGGTATCGAGCGGAGTCGAGCCGGCCCATACGTGCCGAAGCATGGCTCTTCCACGTAAAATACACAATAAGAGGGATCGGACGATACCAAACCTTTAATTAAATAATTGGCATTTACTTTGAGCAATTCATCAAAAGGGATATACATTGCCCCGAAGAAGTAGGTTAGCACATTACAAGGTCAAGTAATCCTAGCCAGGTCAGTCTTAGGATAGGTGGGCACCTTAAGCCGTCGGACCCGTTTGCCATACGAATATCTGTGGCTTTCGTTACGGGTAGTTGGAGCCCTAAAAAGTCCGACAACCTGGGCTAACTACAGAATTTCGATACCACCTAGTACTTAGGTTGAGAAAGTCCGAATGATGGTCCGATGGCTTGGGTGGTGAGTTAAAGGTATGAGACCCTGACCAGCTCGATCTATTGCCTGCACTCCCCAATGCATCCGCACAAGCAATATCCCTTTCTTTCCTTTTCATTTCTTTTAAAAGATATACTTCAAATTTTTCCATTTAATTCCCAAAGTGCCTGGTTTACGACAATGGGCTTGCCACATAAGACGTAAGTGGGACTCAATTATAGTCGGTAAAATGTTGGCGTTTAATACGGCTCTGTCTACCACTACTACCTGTCTACCCCTACTACCTGTCTACTAATAAGATAAGATAAGATAAGATAAATTTTATTGTTATAAACATAAATTGTTTACAAGTTCCTCTGATAAAAATCATATTTAAACATATTGCAAGACATTACGTATATTTATATTTTTTATAGTTTTATAACTATGTATGTATAGCAGTTCGTAGCAAGCAAGAATACGGCACAAACAGACATCATACTAATATTATAAATGTGAAAGTTTGGATGGATGGATAGATGGATGGATGGATGTTTGTTATTCTTTCACGCTAAAACTACTAAACAGATTGCGATGAAACTTGGTATGTAGATAGCGCGAGACTTGGATTAACATATAGGCTACTTTTTATCCCGATGTTCCCACGGGATCGGGACTTAAGCGGGTGAAACCGCGGGGCACTGCTAGTTATTAATAAAAATATTAAGGCTAAAATTTAAATACTATTTCTTTCTCCTTAATTTTAGCATCGAAATTTGTGTTAAAAATCAAGTTCCTTATTAAATTACTATGCAGATGTAGTCAAGCGCAAAAAATAAGGCATTTAAAAATCTCAATAATATGATGTACCTACTGAAACAGAACCAAAATATTTTAGTGATCACGTCAGTGTTTTATTTAAAAGACAACGAGAAAGACTGCTTTACATAACAAATTATGACGTCTGTCTGGCGCATCTGAGTTTTAAACAGTTGCAAGCGGTTTTATGCAGCATAATACACGAAGAAGAAACTAGAGTAATTTTGTAATTTGTAGTTAAGAGATAAATATCGTGGTTAAGTAGTAACCGAGTAGGTTAGCATATTACAAGATTAAATAATTAATACTAGCCAGGTCAGTCTAGGATGGGTGACCATTTTTAACACATTGAGACCCCTCCGTGCCTTGAAGATCACGTTAAGCTGTTGGTCCCGGTTGCCATCGAACATCTATGCCATTCGTTACGGGTATTGAAGCCCTAAGAAAGTCCGACAACCTGGTATAACTACAGAACTTTGATATCGTGGATTCTGGAGGTCTGATAGCAGTCACTTCACGTGAAATATCGAAGTTCGGCCGTATCGTAGTTAGACTGAAAGCCGACCCAGACTTTTATGAAAAGGCGCGGAGGATAATGAGTTAAGAGATAAATATATATTATTGATATTGAAATTCTGATTCATAAAACATAATTAAACAATGTACAATGTTGATACAACGGCGTCTTATTAAAACAGATAGTATCATTATGTTTACTACATATTATTGACTTCGAACTATCTGATGATCTTTAAGAAATGATATGCATTTTTTATAATTATATGGATAATAAATTAATAAAAAGGTTGTATGTTAAGATGCACACGGATTTTGGTCAGAATTGCAGCTGCCCTACTCGGGAGCCTACCTAGCTATAGTAAGACCACCAGAACCCCAACAAAATGAAGAGGAAGTAAAATTGACAACGCACAACTAACACAACTGGTGTTTTGAATGTTTATAAGCGCTAAACAACAAAATTGAAAGAACTAAGGTTGGGAGTCACTTCCTAAGCATCATATTTTATGGAATAGATAAGATATTTATATATCTTATACCTATATAGATATATATTTTGTCTGCTTAAAACTAATTTCAAGTAGACAAAATATCTTTGTCAAAAAACGAGTAAGGGAGGTGTTTAAAGAGTTCATTTATTCTCAACTATTATTATTATTTTTATTGTATAGGGGGCAAACGAGCAGACGGGTCACCTGATGGTAAATGACTATCGCCGGAGGGTGAAAGAGAGGAAGAGGGGGAGGGAGAAGGTAAGGCCTCCGGTAACCTCACTCACTCGGCGAAAAGCAATGAAACATTGCTTCACTGCCGGTTTTCTGTGAGGCCATGGTATCACTCCGTGGTATAACATGGTACACGTGCCGAATCATGGCTCTCTCACGATAATATATCTATAACAAAGGTTTCAAGGCAAAAATGAGTGGCAAAAATCCTAATATTAAAAGTCAATCCGGTCGGTCGCCAAAACTAATGATGGAATGTGTAAGTCTGTTTATGGGTATACTTACGAGTATTTAAACAACAATATACACACAATTTTTTTTTTCAGCTTTTTGCACTGCACTCAGCTTTTTGCAGCATGGCCTTATTAATTATTGCTTGTGTCTTAGGCCATAGAAATTAAGTTACATTTGTCACTTCGGTCCCTATTCTTTGCAAGCTGTAAATAGGCTTGATTGATGTGTATAATCCGATTAAACTATCAATAACATTATCAGTCGACATATTCGACAGCATTTATGTTACAAGTTGCATACGTAATAGGCCCTAGGGTATAATCGCCACACATTATGGTAATTAAACTAGCGAAAAAAAATATCCGCATGTTTTTATATATTTTGCAGTTGTCATAATATTATATTAGATTATAATCTATATGAACTTGAAAAGTAATTATAGTAATTGGAATAAGCGTGTAATCATTTGCAATCATCCTTACTAATATAAATTTGAAAGGGAGTTTGTTTGTTTGTAGCTCTCACGCCTCAACCACTCAGCCGATCGTCATGATATTTTGTATACACGTAGTCAAGGGTACAAAAGGATATTCCCAAGGGATAGTGAGTTGATTGACATACGCGAAGGCTAGTTAACTAACTAACTGCCTACTAAAATTATAAACGTGAAAGTTTGTGAGGATGTATGGATGTACGGATGTTTGTTCCTCTGTCACGCAAAAACTACAGAACCGATTGCGATGAAACTTGGTATGTAGATACTTTTTCGCAGCGCACCGGGACTTACGAGTGTGAAACCGCGGGGCGCTGCTAGTCACTACATATTATAAAACAAAGTCCCCCGCCGCGTCTGTCTGGCTGTCTTTTTCTCTATAAACTCAAAAACTACTGAACAGATTTTCATGCGGTTTTCACCAATAGATAGAGTGATCCATGAGGAAGGTTTATGTATATAATTTGTTAAGGTTTTGTGTAAATTGGTTGAAATATGATGATGATTGTTGAAGATGTCTTTGCTACCCGTACGAAGCCGGGGCGGGTTGCTAGTATATCCTACTAATATTATAAACGTAAAAGTTTGTGAGGATGTATGGATGTTTGTTACTCTTTCACGTAAAAACTACTGAACCGATTGCGATTAAAGTTGGTATGTAGATAGCTGGAGACCTGGATTAACAGATAAGCTACTTTTTATACCGATATTCTCCCGGCTAGTATATTATAAAATGGTAATGTGAGTTTACTTCTTACGTTTTCACGCCTTACTTGCTCAAGCGATCATCATGAAGTTTTCCTTACACGTTCTCAGGGATAAGGAAAACGACATAGGGTACCTTTTATTCAGAAAAAAGGGTACTGTTCCCCAGGGATAGAAAATAACTTTGGTGCGAGTGAAGCTGGGGCAAAAGCTAGTACATTATAAGTTAAATCGATTTCAACTACCTTTCATTTGAGTAATAAATTTTCAAGGCATTGAATAAATTTAGAAAAAGAATATCATTAAGCTTAAGTTTGTTTTTGATAGCAGTTATAATTTTATTGCTACTGAATAATTTTAATTAATAATAAATGTCTTTTATCAGATTAATAAATTTAATCCGAACAAAAATTTTGAGCTAGAAAATTTTGCTTCCTTAATTAGAAATATTATAGAAAGGATTTATAGAGCTCTTTACATTTTAAAACGGCGATATCATGATAACTTATAGGTACATTATAATGTAATAAGTAATACAATTAATGCTCTTTTACGGAATCATAAAAATAGGAAGAAATGAACGTACGTATAAGTATTTTGTACTGGGAACAATGATGCTTTTTTGTATTCCATCCAAAACACAAATAAAAATAATACTAAAAGTACATTGCAAAGCATGTTTTTAATTAACTTATTTAATTATTTACATACAAATAAGTGTTAGTGGTCAAATGGTAAATCTATCAAAATCATCATCAGCATCCTCGCCGAAACAGATGATCCGCTTCTAAGCATTGCTTTTTTCAAAGACAGATAACTTTTTTGAGACTAACCATATTGAAATTCAAAAGAAAACTTTAAAGCAAAAAGAGATGCTTACTATAAAAAAAGTTATGTAATGATTTAGAAAATATTAAAAGGTTTATTAAAATACTAGCAGCGCCCCGCGGGTTTACCCGCGTAAGTCCCGATCCCGTTTGAATATTGGGATAAAAAGTAGCCTATATGTCAATCCAGGTCTCCAGCTATCTACATACCAAGTTTTATCGCAATCGGTTGAACAGTTTTGGCGTGAAAGAGTAACAAACATCCATACATCCTCACAAACTTTCACGTTTATAATATTATGGTAGGATATTTGGTGTAACTTTTGGGTTTTCTCTTTGATAGTCATACTCTAAAATATTGTCATTTTATATTGTGCAAATATTTTATATTACAGCTTTTTTTTATTCTAATTAAATATTCGGCTTCGACTTCTTTTATTACCTCTAACTCCTAGTAGAGCCTTGAGTTGGTCCAATTTTCCATAGTCCGTAGAGAAGTATTTAGCTTATTGTGAAACCTACGATTATTAATTATTAGGTGTAGAAGCCTTTTATTTGTTCCCAATTTTATTCTCAATCTCGAATCTTTACTCACATACGAATTCATGATCAAAATAATTATAACTAGAGATCGCCTGGTGTTCGAATATCGACCATTATTAATTTTTTGGTTTATTTTATGGCCAGTGTAACTTGAACCGTCGTCGCCGTCGTTGTGTATACACAGGCTGTTTCTGTCATATTAAAATCTTTTTAATTGAAAACTCAATTAAAAAGATTTTAATATGACAGAAACAGCCTGTGTATGCAATAAATACATTTTTAAATAGTAATGTTGTGTCACTTCCTTGATTCCCGAAATTTTCAGTGCCGCCCTCGTACTTACGTACCATGAGTCACCATGACAGTTCACCACATATTATAATGGACGCGTGTAGCTTGATGTAGCCGCTCTCAAGTAATTTTTTATTTGCAACACATATGGTTTAAAAATTTTAGCTTTCTGCACTTCTTCTATACATAAACTTTCATTCATCCATTAGCAAAATTTTCTTAAAAAATCGTACAACAAAATTATCTTCACGTATTATATTATAAAATAAACAATAGTTTTCTAAACGACCTCAAAAAATAATAAGCTTACTGTGAAACTCATGTGTAACTTAGTTGATCCCTCCCCGTCCACAAATACCAGTGTCTTTATCCCAATTAAAAAGTAATTTTACCCATGGATTTTGTCAATAGTAAACCGCGTCTCCCGGGGCCTGACTAAGAATTTTAATCGTTTTGATCGTCCTTTTTCAACATACCATAGAACTTGTACCATGTGTTCTGAGATTCAATATTACTTCGTTCTAAAACGACTTGAGGTTGCCATGGAGAAAATGTTTTTATTGAATAAAGTAATGCGAGAGGATCACTAAGTGAGTTCCAGGTAACGATAAACACTTTTGCAATCAGCAACAAATTGTTACCTGGCTTAGGGCTATTCCAAAGTTACACTCTTCTGTTGCGCAGACGCCGATTTAGGTAAGAAGAGCTGTCGGTTCGTTCAACAGATTGGGTAAGTACTTTACAGATCGCAACAATTTCATTAGCCAAACGAGACCACTTTTTGTACCTAACAGTCAGTTTGTGCAAGAACTCGATAATTATCGAAACCGTCATCGTTTCATGAACATAGCAGATAGACTGTTATACTTACTATCTATACGTTGTGATAACAACTAAAACAAATAACTCAATTCAATATTATTCAATAACGCATTTATTGGCAATTCCTTTAGTCTGTCGATATCTACACACATCAAAAGTGTCTAGGGATCAAGTACGCTTTAGAGTATCACCGCAATTGAGAATAATTATTGTAACTTTTTTGGATCATTATTGATTCTTTTTAGTGAATTTCACTATTTGAATAAAGAATTTTCTTTAAATTTTGATTAAAATAGAAAATCAACTGTCTATCAGGATTCCTATAAAAGTGTGTAATAGCGTTTTTACAAAACCATTACAATTTCTGCATCGGAACTGGAACAAGAAGAGATGATGAGAGCCGTCGGAATGTTGCAAGCTGGTTCCAGGCAACGTACTGTGGCTGTTGCTCTTGGCACTACACAGAGCGCCATAAGCCGCCTCTGGACACGATATCGTATCACGGGCAGCGTGGCCGAGCGATATGGAGGACGATCTCGCATCTCCACTCGCAGGCTGGACCGGTACATCCAAAATACTGATCGACGGAATCGTACCATGACCGCCATGATGTTGGTTACGAGGCTCCGAAATTGTTTGGGAATAGAGTCCCGTTGGTTAACCTCCGGTACGGAATCATAAAAAAGTGTTCTATGCAAATTGTATACCTTCATAGTTACAGAAAACAAATAAATACTTCTTAGAATTTAGAAATAGATGTTTGAAATTGGTATCAACACTATAATAACCAAATTTTTTAGTGTTTCAAATTCATTCTTACCTCAACTTATAATAGATTCATGTCGCCTCATGTCACCTCCTCAAACGCGACATGTTAATCACTCGATCAGTACCACTAACTATGTATCCTACTAATATTATAAACGTGAAAGTTTGTGAGGATGTATAGATGTATGAATATATGGATGTTTGTTACTCTTTCACGCCAAAACTACTAAACCGATTGCGATGAAACTTGGTATGTAGATAGCTGGAGACCTGGATTAACATATAGGCTACTTTTTATCCCGATATTCTCACGGGATCGGGACTTACGCGGGTGAAACCGCGGGGCGCTGCTAGTTTAATTTATGAACATAACACGACAATATTCTCAATAAGCAGCTAATAAAACATGTTGAATAATGAACATGAAATTAAACATTTTGTAAGAATAATGACGTCGTTTATGCATGAACATTTGTCTGAGATGTGTTAAACTACATTTGCAAAGTATAACATGATAAACAATGACTAACACTTGCCTGTGCACAGCGGTCATGGTCATACATTGTATTAAAGAAGGAGTTGGAAAAACAACAACAACGCAGGAGGAGGTAAAGCTTCGCAGATATTTGCTCTATTGGGAAATTGCCGTCATTTATAGACGACGGTGGTTTAACACAACAACTTCCATAGTATAAAGTTTCTGTTGGTAACTAGAGTGGCTAGAGCAGCATAGGTCCCTTTAATAGAGGCTGTAACGTAGGTATGACAGAAGCCGATGCTTGGTGTCTGTAGGCAATGGTAAACGCTTACCATCATGCGTGAAGAGATTGTATAAATCCAACTATGAAGTATAGGGTGTATTTCTTTTTAAATTGTCGAATTGATGACATGCGGTATATTCTATATACGAACGAGGAGAACTCTTTGTACGCATTTGCGCTCGGACAGGAATGTGAAATTTGGGAATACTTAAAATGTATATACATAAGCTATAATTTTTAAACAAAAAATGCTACAAAGTCAAAAATTATGTACAAACGGCTACATAAAGCTATATGTGTCCAGTATATATTTTGACTTGTCAAGTCTATACAATGAGTTCAAGTTATAATTGTCAATGAAACAAAACAAGACATTCAAAACTGACATTTATGAAGAACCATGATATTCTTAATTTAAAAGCTAATCGTGTTTTAATTAGGAATACCATTAATTTTTAATTTCTGACATGGAAAATAGTGGACATAGTCTTGAATTGAATTAGGACAGTTTAAAGGTATGGCACAACAGAGTTTTGCCAAACGTAAAGTTGATAGAAAAACTCTGAATATAATTATGTGATGATGACCGACCGCTTATGGAACAAGAGCATTTTCTGCCTAGATCCTAAGATTTATAATATATTACCTAAAACTATCAAAGACTTACACATTAACGTTTTTCACAGTAAACGTTACTATGATATAGCTAATTTCGTTGACACATTGAAACTTTTTTATTTTTTAATATGGACATAATTGATTTATTTTTTCCTTAATCTTTATAATTTATTATTACCATTTTTTTTTAAATATTGACATGGTCTTTTTAAAAATTATTATTTATGTTGTTGACGTTTACAAAAATATGACCGGATTAAAATTGATTGTATAACTTTTAGACATGTGTTAAAAGTATTTATCTTGTGACACTACATTTACTATCTTTAAAACACTAACTTTTCGTACGCTTATGGGCAAAACATGTTGATTGTTGATACAACAAAAAAAAATGTAACACCATATTATGACACATGTTTACAGAAATTTTATAAATGAATCTGAATCCGACTTCGGACGTATAACTTATAGCGCAAAAATATTATACAATCAATAAGTCTCTTTGATAACAATAATAAGATGAAACGGTTAAGATTTTTTTCATGAAAATTGTACGTCTGAGCCTATTTCTGTTAAACCGCTTCCAAATGTGATCATTAGAAGCTATTTAGTCACGTCAATAATAAATAAGAATAATAAAATTGTATTTATTTCTCTCATCACAAAGGTAGGTACAACTTAGGAAATACAAAAACAGATCAGTCAAACCATTATTCCTATGTGAGAGACTGGTGTCTGTGTTAGGAAAAACCTGTGTTACAGGTCAATGAATACATAAAACAGGCAATCTTCGGAAGTCCTCAGAAACAGCTCCGATTTTGATAGATTTTGTTTATATTATTGAAAACCAGAAACATTATGGACCGGGGACGAAACTATTTATATTGTTATATATATAGCACTATTATATACATAGCAATTCATAATTAAATTCACGTGACTAATTATGACATAATTAAAGATGGGCATAAATGAACGCCAAATATTTTTAAATTAAACGCGTATTGTAACTGTTTCGCAACATCGCCATCGTAACAACTCTAATGGTAATGTAATACAGCCAAGTGGCAGGTATGATTGCCCAGTGTGTGAAATTTATTTTCATAACATTTTAAAGCTGATTATTTTAGGCATCCATGTATCGACTAGGTGTCTATATGATAATGATATTGATTTGAATATAATTATATAGTACACTATACTTGCTACCGCCACTTTGAGACGACTTAATGATAAATACAAAATTGGATGATTAAAGTGCTTATTATTGTGGGTTTAATTTAGACTACCGTTTTAGAACAAGTCTCAGTGATAGAATGACCCAGAAAATCCGCTTAAACTTAAATATACTGCATTGTATTTCTCTATTTGGAAGGAATGTTTCAGATAAATATGTTTGCCGAAGTAACACTTTAAACAACTCTCGTCTAAGGAGCAAAAAATTTAAATTGCGAAGCTCACATCTTTCTCCTGGGCTTTAAGCAACAGCGCCGGTAATTTAAAAAAAAAATAATACCGCAATTACTATAATAACCTTTTAACATTCCATTTAAATTTTATTATTTTTCTTAAGATATCAGCGAAAAACTGGACAATTTTGGGTGTATCATAATAAATAAGGAATTCAATAAACCCGCTCCTGAGATTTGCAATTTTGCTTCTTGAGGTTTAACGCGGCTTCTATAATTATATATAATTGTATTTATACTTGCGGAGTAATTGTCTCACTGTGCTCTTATTTGGTGGTCCGCAATTTTTATTCGAGATTCAACAAAATACCATCTGACAACTCGATAATTTAATATTGCAATTATTTCTTTAACCGTAAGACCGAGAATTGGGCAACGTTAAAATATCGTGGAATGGCTATAAAATTGTCGATTGTAGATGATTATCAGTTTTATAAAGTTGTACAACATTGCCAGCAAGTGATTTATTTGAGTTCGGTATAAGTGTTTATTAACGCTGTGTTAATCCGTCAGGGTAGCCGTGAAATTGTTACGTTGTAAATAAAATTAAAGATGAAAACTTCGGTCATAATATTTATTTTTAGAAATAAAAAAAGGTCGCCCCTTTTTAATGAACTTTAATTTATCTCAACATGCTTCATCCAGTTAATGGCAACATTTTATCATCACTACATATTATACAACAAAGTACCCGGCCGCGTCTGTCTATCTGTTTGTTCGCGATAAACTGAAAAACGACTGAACGGATTTTTATGCGGTTTTCACTAATAGACAGAGTGATTCATGAGGAAGGTTTAGGTGTATAATTTGTATGTGTAAATTGATTGAAATATGTTTAAGATGTCTCTGCTACCCATGCGAAGCCGGGGCGGGTTGCTAGTACTTTTATAAATAGGTAACAAATTCATTTTAAATCTTAAAGCATAAAATACTTTGTCTATTAATTTTAAGAAAAAAAAACGTTTTAATTAGTTATATACAAGACAGTTATGATATGGTCGATAATGAGTTTGCAAGTCATAATCCCTTAATCATACCAATGTTGAGAATTTCTAATATCTTCAGCTTATTTTCAAAAAACATTGATTCCCACACACATAGCAGATACTCTGAAAAACTGAATGAGTGGTAATACCGTCAATAGAAAAAATACTAGCTTTTAATATAATGCTTCATTGTGATTGTTTAAGTCTAATTTTTTTTGTCTTAGTCTAGTCTTAAAACACTTAATCTTGCGCAAATCTGTTACTAGGTCAGCTTCGGCATTTGATATCAATGACGATGAAACTGAAGATCATCCATGCCATCTTCAGATGGTAGCGTCAACGTTGGTCCCATGAGTGTAAATGAATCATTCTAATATTATAAAGGTGAAAGTTTGTAAGGATGTATGGATGTTTGTTACTCTTTCACGCAAAAACTACTGAATCGATTGCGATGAAACTTGGTATGTAGATAGCGGGAGACCTGGATTAACACATAGGCTACTTTTTATCCCGATATTCCCACGACACCGAGACTTACGCGGGTGAAACCGCGGGACACAGCTAGTGTATTATATATGTATAAACAGAACGCTAGTTTGTTAATTAATCAAGGATGAAGCTTGCTACTAAAGACTATCGAAATATATCGTGGCGATGTTGTTTACTGGCTGATAATGGTTAACTGACGCTATTTTAAAAAAGTCTAAATCAGCGAGTTAACAACTAGTTTGTTTTGCATTTTCTTACGCCACTTAAATACTACTTCATTAGAACATGTCTTGCCTGTTGGCAAGCCGTAATTATAGGCTTTAATAACGTGCTACTATCTTGTAAAAACTAGAAGTTTAAAAGATTAGTTCCAATGGCAGCACACAAAATGAAGGCTTGATATACATTCAGGGTCTAGAAAACCTCCTTTAACTTTACTACGTTTTTCATTTTCTGGATGAGATTGTCCATTTAATCTGCTCGTTTGTCCCATATAATATAAAAGGGGGGGGGGGGGGGAGGGGGTTCGGAAATAATTGTCCATTGTCAGATGGATAATGTATTAATTTTCAAAGAACCAGTGGGTTTAGCCCTCCTATTGGTATTAGAGTGTTTAGGATAGTAGTACAGGAAGTACGGGAAATTGAATTCTAGAATGCAGAGAGTGACGAAAATGCTTATAGTTTCAACTGTCATTACTTCATTATCTAGCAGTTTCCATAATATTGATCAACGGACGAAACGGAGACGAGGGGAAGTATTTACTAATATGGTCGTTTTACGGCTATACAATGCAACACATGCAACACGTTCTAAGAAAGTTATTAGAAACCATTCTGAGGTTCATTACACCGTCATAAAATAACCACAAAGACAAGGTTTTACAGGCCGCAAACCGCAAAATAGCGAAGGATTACAAGTATTGAAAGATAATTTTACCGTCATCATCACACAACACACCACACCTTAAGATGATGCAGTACGTACAATTAAAAAAAAGCTTTGGCTTAAACTTAAATACATTTATTTTCTTCTTCTTATTATTGCGTAAGCAATCTCTCGGCAGAACCGGTATAGCCGATTTCTGTCAACTGTAGAAGAACCTCCACCCTACAGAAGACCTCGGTTAGAAAGTACTAAAAGCGAGATGTTTCTCTGCTGGTGATTAAAGACGTTAGAACAACGTGGGAAGAGGGTATAGTGTTGGAAACGCGCAAGTGATACAAATGTGCAATTGTTTATCGGTAATCGCTTACCATGAGACGAAACGTGTGCAGGTAGTGATGTGGAACGCGTTAACATTTTTAAAATCAAGCCCAAAGTACATAAAATTAACTTTAATTGTACTTCGTAAATGAGGATGTTGCAATCGAATGCTCGTGTGCTCGAGTTTGGATTGCCACAAGAGTATGTGTATCTGGGAGGATGATATAAAAAGATTGCTGAAAATGACTGCACTATGAAAGCAAAGTTAAGGACGAGCTGGAAACTGTTGGAGGAGGCCTATACCCGTCAGGGGCCTTAACTGTGTGACTGTTGAAACAAACGTATATTAGAGTTAATTTAATATTTTTTACTATACATGTTAAAGAAGTAAAAGGTTTTATTATGATTATTATGTGTATGTATGTATTTATAAAGACAAGACTTAGGTCTCGATATCCCAGAATATTATTATATCTACAGCTAATTAAATGATATAGGTTAGGGTCTGCCCATATCAAGATCTGATAACGATGAATACGACTTCAATTTCACGCCGTACACCAATGCCACCCTGCATTTCAAAAGCTTGATTACTACAAAAATTATGTAAATAGTTTGAATCCTTAACAGGCGCTCAGCTCCTAAAAACAATTTCTCTCCTCAATTCTCAACCGATTATCCCAAAATACTATTATATTTAATATGTTAGCTTTAAACTGGTCTCGTTTTGCTGTCTCAAACGAACGACTTCCTAGTATTAATGTTCTTCGAACGTTGCAACTATCAGTCTCATTTCTCCATATACGATGCATCTAGATAACAGCATTACACAACTAGTACACCAATAAAAAATTAAAATTAGACACACGTACATATTATTTAGCCAATTATAAAAAACCACGAAAATAATTTATGTTACATCTAGTTATTAATGCCTATAACCAAGAAACGATTCGTTTTGCTAACAGACGTTAAAACTTTCGTTGGAAATTCAACGAAATTTTACCGAGTAGTTTTCGTATAAGTGACGAAACGTAAAAACGTCGTTTTCTTATCTATTATGATCTTTGTACGTAGTCGACCAAGTATATACCTACTTATTTTCATTTCTCTTTTATGATTTGTACAAATTTTTGAAGTACATAATTGAAACGGTTTTTTTCTCAGGGCTTTCCGAAACTACCTAACTGTAATGAAGTTATTAAGGATGTTGTTCCGATTGCCTATTTGACCAATGTTGAAGTAAAACGGATGTCAGTTGTAACTAAAGATATTTTATATTTAAGCATATATTATATTGCATACAGATTTAAACCATGGTTCATGACAATTAAGAGAATCCAAGTTAGAGGCAGAATTTTAAACTGAAGTTCATTTAGTTAAATTTTTCTAATATGACATTTAAACAAGTGTACAGCCTGAAGATAGTCACCATAGCCTATCTACGCTGGCAACAATAAGGGGCATCCCTATAAAAAAAACTGCAATAAATTTTATCTGACGTAGATATTTATGTTATCAGTCTCCTTTTTGTGATTTCCTGATAACTATAATTCTTTCATAGTACTATTAAACAAAGTAAGATGATTAAAACATTAAAATTTAAAATAAAATACGTATCATCTCAAAATACGAACGAATGATATCAAATAAGATAATACTTATTTTACAGAAATAACATGGTGAAGAATCCAAATCCAAATTACTCGGAGAGAACCTAAAAGCCTTGGCTTCCGTCTTTCAGAAATATTAGTAACAGTTTTGGATAAAGTACTTCTATATGAAGCCACAGAATGGCCAATAATAAAACAATATTGGAAGACTGAATTGGAACGCGGCGATAAGAATAGAAGATGCGGTTAATAAGATTGCTGTTGATGATTAGAATAGCAATGCAAGTTACAGTATTAGTTCTGCGAGAGTTTGTGTGATAGCACAAAATAAGACACTTGTTTTTTAATTTTTAACTATTCAAGTTAGGAACTAAAAAAATGCCACTCCTTGACAAGTTCCATGATGATAACTTATAAAGAATGTAATATAATTATGTTAGAAACAGTCTCAAAACCACTGATATGAACTATGAAAATCACTAACTAACAGCAACTACCAAGTTGTTCTTACCTCTGTTTGCACTCAAGTCAACTTCTCATCTTATTTCTCCTTTTATAAACCCACAATTTGTTAATATTTATCAATCGACCAATAGTATTGCGTTACCGGTATAACCAGTCAAAATAATATCTAGTAACTTATTTTTATTAAATAGTGAACTGTGTTATCATCTATTATAGTTTGGCCCTATTTTTAATAAAATAAATAAGAGTTTTAGATGTGGCGACAACAATTAGCACCACTACGCGGTTTCACCCGCGTAAGTCCCGATCCTGTGGGAATATCGGGATAAAAAGTAGCCTATGCGTTAATCCAGGTCTCCAGTTATCTACATACCAAGTTTCATAGCATTTGGTTCAGTAGTTTTGGCGTGAAAAAGAAACAAACATACATCCATCCAACCGTCCAAACTTTTACATTTATAATATTATTATAGTGGGATGAACTAAGTATAACAAAAAATATGGAAAAGAGAACAGAGCGAAGTGAAGTGACATCGTGACACGTTTGTAAGATAATATAATCTGTTTCCATATGTGGAATCAATCATTTACATAAATCAGTTGCCAAGCATCATAGATAAAGGAATAGACAAGTGATAGAATCGTATTGATAAGAATATTTTTATTCGTTATCTCTTTAAAGGTTTAATTATTATGGGTACATCCCTGAGTGGGCTTATAAAAAAATGGAGTAGCAATAATTGACTGTTGGTAACCGTGATAATTGGTACGGCCACTCTCAAAATTCTACTTCGTGGGCAATGTGATTATGCCTCAATCGTATATTTTCACATTTGTGGAACCCCAGATAGAATAGATGGCAAGCACGCACTGGCGGTGCGGTGGTCTGCCACATCGATAGTGTATTCAAGGCCATGTGTTCAGGGGGCGATGTGCCGTCCACTCTTAGGTCGTATCCGCTGTCCATAATCAGTTACGACTTACGAATACTGGTTCGTCATGGCATGTCCGTAATCCGGTCTGTACCATGTTCGAATGTCTGTTACGAGTTATAGTAGGTAATAGTCTTTTCGCGAAGATAGAAAGTATTTTTTTTATATTTATATGCTATACCTATTTACATTTTTTACACGGGAAGTAGTAATGTTTTTATGTTGTCAACTACAAGGTGTGAGCATTCAGTATATATTTTTTATAAAATTAAAGAACTTGTATCGGATAAAAGATCTCGTTTTTCAGAATATAAAACAGATTCTGATGTGATAACATTATAGTTATAGTATTTATTTACAAGTATTTCTTAAATTCTGAAATCTTAGAATAACGATATCTTTACAACATAATGCAATAACGTATAATCTGTAATTGAATATAACGTTACTAGGGACGGAAACGCATAATTTAGGTTGTTAGTCATATATTCTATTAGATTCTTGTGTAGAAATCATACTTATGGAAGTAAGCAATGAAGTGGCAATGAGGCCAGATATCAACTTTACAAAATATACTAGATCGTTCAATAAGACCCGATACTGACTT
Organism: Callimorpha dominula; assembly: GCA_949752705.1. Lineage (NCBI taxonomy): Eukaryota > Metazoa > Arthropoda > Insecta > Lepidoptera > Erebidae > Callimorpha > Callimorpha dominula. The sequence goes on from OX457007.1 coordinate 13,002,294, forward strand.
GGAGACGGCGCATTTTTTTTTTTTTTAGAAAGTACTGGCCATCAAAATGATAAGTGTATTTTTTTTTTGAAAATCGAACAATAAAATATTCAGTTACAGATATTTATGTGACGCTAGATTTATAATTTCGAAAACAATAAAAATAACGAGTTTCGTGTGTTGATAAAACATTGTTTTTAATGAAAAAAAAAACTCCGTTCAAGCACAGTAGTGGCTTATAAAATGTTATCCGGAATTTGCTCCGTCTAAGCCAACCATTTGTCGGTGGTATGCCGATTTCAAATGCGGTCGTATAGACACAAATGATGCTGAACGCTATGGTCATCATTAACTGAGCCTTCAAAATCGTGAAGGAAGATCGTTAACAATTGCTCAACAGCAACATCAATAATTCAGAGCGCTGCTTGGTGCTGTGCAATAGTAAAAAAAGGATTTTTTACATCAGCAGAGTGGATAATCGCAGCAACGGAAGTTTAATTTGAAGCCAAAGATAAATTGTTCTACACACATGGAATAGAAAGCTAGAAAAATGTTGGAGGGACTGTATCGCAGTTGAAGGAGAGTACGTTGCTGAATAAAAAAGCATTTTATTATAAAAACCTTGTTTTAAGTACTAATTTGAACCACGTGTAATATGTATAAAATCAAACAAATAAATTCTGCAGTGTTACTTAAATTCTTGACATTCTAAACATATTTGATATAGGTACTGTGATATATATGTCTGTGGGGGCTTTTTATTAGCAATTAAGTTACCTATTTATGTTCATGCAGTATTTTGTTATTAGTCTGTAAGCCTTCCTCAAAACAAAATAAATAAATAAAAAAATAAATTAAGTTTAAAACTGCATCAGAACGAGAGAGAATCATCCTAAATCATCACGAGTCATCATTATCATCTACAAGTAAAAGGCCCATTGAAATTGTAAATTGGCTTTTTGCTCTTTTCTTTTAATAAGTGACACCGCAAACGACATTAAATATTCAAAACTCCATTCGTATTGGTTACTTACGTTTATCAGGATGTGAATATGCAAAATTTTATGCTTTTACTTAAACGTTTAGGTTGTAAGTAGTATATTAATTTTAATTAAAAACAACTGCTGCACTTTTTCAAATTCCCTGTGTCTAGCAGTTAGTGTTAAAATTTAATGAATTAGGGATTATTTTCTAAGAAGTGAGATTCCGATCTAGAATCTCCGGAGACACGGGCTGTCTAAAGACTACTTTCGTCACGCGATATTATCGGAAGCAACCAGTTCTCGTCTACCGGCTCACTTCCGTCAGTTAATAGGGTTCTATGCGTCACGAATCAGGGCTGACATGAGACAAAAATCGATAATTGATGCATAGGTAAATAACACTTGTTAGTGATCTTAAATTCTCGTATCTCGAGACATATACATGGCTGTTATTATTTAAAATAAAAAAGTAGAATATCACTGGATTTCTGTTTTTATTTTCAATTTCCTACCTAGAAATGTGCCTCGTTCTTACAAAATTGCGTATGTAATAACTCTTGTGTATGTCCTGTTGAATAGAGTAGTAGGGTTGAAAGGGCTCTTTCAAAGCAGGCCAACAATGTGGAAGTAACATCTTCACCGTTTCTAGTCCCCAGGAACTCCTTACCATCAGGCAGGCAGATAAGCGTTTCCCGATTTATACAATAATGTTGATTATATTCGTTGTGCCATCCTTTTTAAAGCAATAGTTTTATCCTTACCCTTACCAAAGAAATATACCCCATAAGCACCTTAATTTATCTCTCCATTACTTTAGCAAATAACTTAAGCTACTCGTAGAAAATGCTTAAGTTCGCCACTGTACCTAATTATTATACTGCCTTTACTGAGATAAAGAATTACATAAAACAGAAAGTGCATTTACATATATTCCAATTAATTTTACCAAATTCAAATCACTAATATTCTAATATGCCTACCTTATATTTATTTTATGCTTTTTTATAAAATAAAATAGCGTTTGCTTACAGAGGCTAATTTAGCTTTAAATTATTATAAATGACAACTAAAACTCGTTCATTCGCGTGACCAGCTAACAAAGCCGTCGACATAACAATCAATTAGAGTTCTCGTGTTTACATGCATTCAATTTTGAACCTTATAGACACATAATATGTATAATATTTAGGTTTGAATAAATATTTGTGTTTTCTAACAGCCTGAGATAAAAGGCGGACAAATTAAACAAGAAACAGAATAATGACCAAAAGTCATATGACAAGATGATATTTTCTAGGTTACATAATTATGAATCTATTTTTCGGATTGTTTCTATGAGCTAATCTGGAAATACGTAGAGAATAAAGAAGTTAGTCGTCTGTCACAATGACGCTAGTCTAAATCATGTGCGATAACAAATACATGTTTTTATGAACGATAACGATTCAAATCCCATGAAATTATCTTAGGAAAGGATTGAATGTTAGTTGTAAGGTTATAAAAACCAATGTTCACTAAGAGTGTCAATTGCATGGACTAAGTCACTATGTAGTGAAATTACTTTTGACAACCCTGGTCGTAATTCACGTGAAATGTAGAAAAAAAATTGGAACTCAGTTTTGTCTGTTCTAAATTTGAATTTCTATAAAGTGTTCTACATACCACCGAAATCAAATAAAACTGAGTGTCTGTTGTAATGTCAAAATAATAGTTTATTGTCAAGCTCATACAGTTATTTGCACGATACCTACACCAAAAAATCACAAAAAGTTTTAAACATTTTTGGTCTGTGTGTCTGTCTGTTTGTTCCAGCTAATCTCCGGAACGGGTGGACCGATTTCCACAGGACTTTCACTGGCAGATAGCTGGTGTTATAAAGAGTCACTTTTGTTTTGGAAAAAGAATTAGTGTACACGCGAGCGACGTCGCGCGGAAACTGCTAGTTAAAAATAAATAAAGCAAAAATCGACCAGTAATAAAGTGACTGGCAATGTCATAAGAAAATATTTTAGGTTAAGGTGACATTAAATTAGTCCTGCAATTTAAAAAGATGAGCGCCGTGATCTGAATTATTTATGGCTTGTGTCAAAGCTGAACATAACTTAAACAAGTAATGCACGCGGCTGCATACTAGGAGCCTCTATTCATTGTTTCAGAAGGTGATATTTTATGCACTTTTTGGTCTCTTGGCCCATAAATTATATTCATTTGAATAAAGAGAAGCTAGTAGTACAACATGTATTGATACAAATTACAAATCGAAAATTGAAATTAACCGTGGTAAACAATGCAATTTTCGTACAGTTAATAACTGGCAAATTGAAAGAAAATTATTGGCTACGGAATTGTATGTACAGCATACGATTTTCATTTCGACTACTGATGATTATTCGATGATTTTCATTACGATTTCATTTTATAACAGCACACTATGAAAATAAATAGAACCTAAAATGTAAGAAACGCAAAGAATAGAAAACTAGCTGACCCGCGCAACTTCGTCTACGTTTGTAAATTTTCCCCGTTTTTGCAACATTTCCCATTGATGCTCCGCTCCTATTGGTCGTAGCGTGATGTTATATAGCGCTATAGCCTTCTTCGATAAATGGGGTATCTAACACTAATTGGAATTTTTCAATTCAAACCATTAATCCCTGAGATTAGCGCGTTCAACTAAACAAACAAACTCTTCAGCTCTATAATATTAGTATAGATAGTACGTCATAAAATAAGACATTATTGATACATGATTACGAAGAAAAAAAAACATGGACATTACTTTGCTACAGCACTATTATCTCTTGTAAGCAAATACCTGAATTAAAAAACCGAAAATTATGTAGCTACTACAATATTTAAAAACATGTAGCAACAAAGTTATTATGTTACTTCTCAGGTTAACGCATAAGACTCGATTCCGCTCGATATCACGGCCTCACAGAAAACCGGCAGTGAAACAATGTTGCATTGCTTTTCGCCGCGTGCGTGAGGTTACCGGAGGCCCTAACCCTTCCCTCTCCCCCCTATAACTAATTACCTACTTGGCACACTCGTACCGTAATACTGATACTTATTTAGTGAAAAAACCCTACTGCGTTAAATAAACTAACTTAAAGGTAAAATAATGTTGCCCAATGTCTCCCGCAACTGGGACGAATCTAATAACCTATATATAATCTAAGCTAATCACCCTCAAATGTGGAAATTTATCAAACGGTGTGTGTCCTGTCCATGTCCTGCGGCAGATGGCTAAAAAATAAACTTTCGAATAATAAAAACTATTTGAAATTTCAATTTAGGCTGAATTATATAACGCAGTATATCTTCAACAAAGCCGTAATGGTTTTAATGAAATTTGCTATCGCTATACCTACCCCATCGATCCAAAAACGGTGCAAATACTTTTACTTTTAAATACATTACATCCCTTAATGTAATACTTACAAAAGTTAGTATGTAAGTTAGAAAATTTATTATGTATTTAGTTAGAGGCTTATACATAAAGGCGGGTGTCACCCAGTTTGAACTTGAACATATGCCCCCAGTAAAGTCGTAGAGAATTAATTGTACTGCAACATAATAATTATGTTACGTTAAAATACAATTAACATTCCATTTGTATCAATGTTTGTTTTGATTTCACTATCTTATGTTTTTTATTACGAAAATATTAAAATCTAAATGTGAAACGATCATTGGAGAAAGGTCCCTAAGCGCTACTACTCAAAGAGCTTATTTCCCATACCAAAAGTGTCCCATGTGCTTAAAGATGTTTTCACTTCAAAAAAAACTGTTAGAAAATGAGCTAAGTAAGTTTATTAAATCTATTTAAATAAATTATTATTATATACGAAAATCAAGTGAAACGCTTTCACTTGGTTTCCACAAGAGATACAAAATATTTTGTATAAATATTAATTATGATTTAAGATAAACATTTATATAAAATCATCAATGAATCGTTATTCACAGTGACAAATACTCGATTAAATACCATGTTAAGCCACAAATCATTATTTGCCAAGTTCTGTGTACATGACAATTTTACACAATCCAGTTAAACGAGTTGTAGGTAAAATGTTGCCTTACCGACAATTTATTGATGGGCCAATTAAAAAGATATTAAATGTTCTCTTATCATTTGCAACCACTTGTTAAACCGAACTGGAACAAAAGTCACGGTTTTAAAAGTAATTCAACTTTCCCTTTTTGTTTTATCAAATTTATGTGAACTGATAATGTTGTACACTTCTCGTCCAAGGGGTATCAGGTTATAGGTTAAGTCCAATATTTACTTACAATAAATCTCAATGTTTATTACGGATATAGTTTTTATATATACTGGTTAAAAAGTTGCTAAAAAAACATCACGTCATAATGGACGACCCCTTTACTACGTTATTTTTAGTATACATAAAATAGGAGAGTTGTTTTTTTTTAAAAGAACTTTGGGTTTTGTAGATCTCTTTTGTCCCCTAAATTATTACATAAGCACGGATTGTACCTGCTACCTGCTATAGAAGCATGTCAAGGTTCGCTGATACAAGGCCAGTCTTACGATGTGTAAAATAATGATAATACCTAATAATGTGTTGTACCTAGCTCAAATTATTTAGAAAAAATAATTTATATAAGAGAGGCAATACATATCGCAGCTAATCCACTTTAATGTTATAATTAAACTAATATGGATTGCCGGTTGCCGTTTTGTGGCAACTCAGATGGTTCAGCTATTGTTTTTTTAAGTTTTAAATCACATAACTAGACATCAAAATATTAAGATTATCCACATCGGTAACTATTGTGACCAGGTCCGTAAAAACTCGCTCTGAAAAACTTAAGTGTCACAATCTGACAGATAAAAATAAAATAACCAGCCGCGCGGTGTCTGAGCGAACATGACAGTCTAATATAGGTCGTATCTCTCTAGTTAGTCACGTAAGCATGAAAAACCTGAGTAAAACGCTTGTACATACAAAAATATAACTAGTATCGAACTTAGATTCTTGACTAAATTAGAAGCAATCATTTTTCTTTGCAAAGTTAAGGACTATTCAAACTTCTGCCTAACACATCAAAAGCGAAACGATCGATGTCTGGGTATAACATCTGACGTAATTTTCACGAAACAATAAAGTATTACTCTCACTAAATGGCATGAAATATATGTATCCGAGTACATTATTAACAGCACATATAAACGGATCTTGCTTAAATAAATGAAGCGAATAAAGTCGAAGAAAAACACTCACCAGTATTTTACGATAAATTTATACGAAGGTGAATGTTTGAATTCGAACTGTGGTTGCGAGCCACAGCCAAAGACTGGAGTTTTTTGTGTGTCCAGTATTGTGAAACTTCACAATAGGTAAATAAGATAAAAATAAAATTGAAATTGTTTGGAATATCGCATGGCAGCATAAACAGGGATGCCACTAATATCCCACTAATATTATAAATGTGAAAGTTTGGATGGATGGATGGATGGATGGATGGATGGATGGATGTTAGTTACTCTTTCACGACAAAAATAGTGTACCGATTGCGATGAAACTTGGTATGTAGATAGCTGGAGACCTGGATTAACATATAGGCTACTTTTTATCCCGATATTCCCACGGGATCGGGATTTACGCGCGTGAAACCGCGGGGCGCTGCTAGTATCAAAGTAAGTCACTAACATGACATCCCTATAAAACGCCGTACCTAAACATTTGCGATGTACTCCTAAAACTTAATTCGTTTATCTCCGACCTAATTTAGTGACAATTATGTACAATAAAACATCTGCAATAAAGTTGTAATGCTGTAGATATCCTTACAATTTCATTAAAAGTTACAGCCATGATGTCCTTCTTAACACTCAGACAGGTACTTGAACAATAAAATGAAGTCAGATAGTCGCTGAATCACTTGACATACATTTGTAGAAAAAGAAATACGGCAGCTCATTAAACTCATCTAAATTGAAATTAAAAGTGTCATTAAAAAAAATGAAAATCCTAACTATAATTATTATTTATTATAAATAGTGAATACTGAATACAAATCTAAACTAATATAATATTATAAAGAGGAAACATTTGTGTGTATTTTTGTAATGTTTTCACACAAAAACTACAGGACCGATTGCGATGAAACTTGGTATGTAGACAGCTGGAGACCTGGATTAACGCATAGGCTACTTTTTATTCCGACATTCCCACGGGGTCGGGACTTACGCGGGTGAAACCGCGAGGCACTGCTAGTATGTAAATAAAATTAAAGTGTCTGTTTGTAATGTCAAAATATTATATTTTTAAGCTCATACAGTTATTTGCACGATAACTATGCCTAAAAATCAGTTTTTTAAATTTTCGTCTGTCTGTTCCGGCTAATCTCGCGTGAGTTTGTGTGATCATCATGATTTTTTTGATGCCCATATTGCAGGTAACTGAAAAAGTCATAGGGTACCTTTTGTCAAGGAAAATTGTATTTTGTTAATGGTATATGGGGCAAACGAGCAGACGGGTCACGGTAAATGACTACCTCCGCCCAAGGGTACCTACAACTCAAGAGTTACAAGTGCGTTGACGGTCTTTAAAGGGGGAAGAGGGGTAATGGGAGAGGAGGGAAGGACGGGAGAAGGGGGAAAGAAGGTGAGAGGTAAGGGTTAGGGCCTCCGGTAAGGTTACCGGAGGCCCTAACCCTTCCCCCTCACCTTCTATTTTTTATCACTTTGCGGCGAAAAGCAATGCAACATTGCTTCACTGCTGGTTTTCTGTGAGGCCGTGGTATCACTCCGGTCGAGCTGGCCCATATGTGCTGAAGCATGGCTCTCCCACGAATAAAAATACCTGTTCCCGAGGGAGACCTGGTTGAATAAATTGACAGTAACGTAATAAAGGCACGAATATGGCTATTGCAATATGAAAACAATCTTCTTTACCCTAATCTGTATTAATATTATAAAGTTGAAGAGTTTGTTTGTTTGATTGAACGCGCTTATTTCGGGAACTACTGGTTCGAATTGAAAATATATTTTAGTGTTGGATGGCACATTTATCGAGAAAGGTTAAAGGCTATATAACATCACGATGACCAAAAAGAGTGGAGCAGTGACCATAAACGCAGGTGAAATTGCAGGGACGGCTAGTGTTATTATATTTTTACACATAATGTTATTATTTTTACATTATAGGTAGATTCACTAATGTGAGGTACAGCTGAATGATATGCATCTATGTTTTAAATTTTATTGGTCGATTAATCAAGCGAACAATATTAGATAAATAACAAAAACAAAGTTGTTTTGTTGGGGAAATATTGCTATTTACACTATTTCTTGGTAAGTAGTGATTACTTACGAATGCTTATAAAAAACCTAATAGTTTATGTATAACTAGCTGCGCCCCGCGGTTTCACCCGCATAAGTGCTGATCTCGGGAGAATATCGGGATAGAAAGCCTATGTGTTAATCCAGGTCTCCAGCTATCTACATACCAAGTTTAAGACGTTTAAAACGAGCAGCCGGGCCACCTGATGGTAAATGACTGTCACCGCCCATGGGCAACTCAAGAGTCACAACTGCGTTGCCGCCCTTTAAAATGAGAGTAGGGGAAAGGTGGAAGAGGGGAAGGGTTAGGACCTCCCGTAACCCCACTCACTCGGCGAAAAGCATTGCTTTACTGCCGGTTTTCTGTGAGGTCGTAGTATCACTCTGGTCGAGCCGACCCATACGTGCCAAAGCATGGCCCCACAAAAAAAAATATTGGACAATGGTCGTATATTTCGTGATCTTCTCAATCAGAAAATTCCGAACTGATGAAATCTTTTTCTATCGCGCTCCCTGATCGACACTGTACCTACTGTTCCAAATTGTTGTTTAAATCAGAAATGACAATTATACTTTTGAGTTAAATGTTTGTACCATGTATCCTAATAAGTTTGATATGATACTGCTAGTCTATAATATGTTTGTATTTAGTAATATATACTATAGTTTGATTACAGACAGGGTACAGGCTCTGACTAGTATGGGGTCAGACGGCCGTGTGTGAAGTGTCTCACTCAAGTTTGTTTTGTTATTATTATTATATAAGTATTAAAATTATCATAAAATTACTCAACTTACATCTAATGTGGGTTAAAGATTTGGAGAACAATAAAATCAATTTTAAATAACAACTGAATCAACAACGAGATTTCACTTCTCCATGTTTGGACACAGCAACCGGTAGTAAAGTCAAGCTCTGTTTGCAGCAGGTTGAGTTTATTTATTCTGACTTATAAGACTTCGGTTACGAAGTTTAATAGGTGAGAAAACTACTTCTGTAACACAATGTTTTAGCAAAAATTGTAATCTATGTGTAAATAGGCAATTACAAAAAACTATTGAGTTCCCTTTTTCCTGTGTTTGTCAACCGACTTTCTTAATTTTTTTGAAGTGAAAACTTCTTTAGGCACGTTTGTGCACTTTTGCTATGGGCAAAAAGCACTGAACTCATTACCGTCACGCTAATAATACATATATAGATCCACACACACAATTAATCTTTAAAAATATAAGTAATTAGTTTAATAAAAGTGAAAACAATATACTAATTTGTCTGTGGCAGTGTTATCTTTACTTTAACAAACTTGTGAACTCAATATGTAGTGACAAAATCAACGACACGAAATATCCAGGGATACTGGCCAATCTGTATGTACTTATGCTGATGTCACTAGTAGATGGCATAATTTTTTGAAGTGAAAACTTCTTTAAGAACGTTGGGCACTTTTGGTATGGGGAAAAAGCACTGAACTCGCGTGACCGTCACGCTCAGATGACATATATTGTCATGATGACATATAGATGTGTCTGTGTACATGTATATAATATATGTGTGTATGTGTTTTCGCTTCTGAGGTGCAGTCCTACGACTGACATTTTTATCGAACGTTTTGACCCGTGGGCGAACACTAGTTATCATAAAACTAAATAAAATTGAAAAGAGACTGAATAGTTTATTTATAGCAGAAAGTTTTTTATTTACTTTTAATGACTATTTTTATTATTATTTTTAAAGACATTTATATCACATCTGTAACAAGATTTTATGAAGATTAAACACATGCTTTATATTGAGTCAACACTATTATTTGTCATCTTAAGTCCTTTGTCTTATAAGTTTTCGTTCACTTTTATATTTTTAGAACAAAAGACAGCCGAAGTCACACAATCAGCTATAATCTTACTAAGTCAATCAATGTTTATCGTATTTCCATCACTTACAGTCACAGCTTATCGTTCTTTAACCCAATCATTAATTACTTCACATGTGTATACTGCTATCAATACAGTACCAAAATAATTGTGTTCATAGACCATTTGATGTCAAACATAAGCAATTTATTCACTGGCTGTCGGTATATGACCGCAAAATTCTAACAATCTGCATAAGATAATATGTTTGACAGGGACAACTGATATAGAAATAGTTCATAGCACTGACTGAATGGATAACTATTTAAATTGAAAGCCTGTTAGATTAATACTTAGACGTTGTATCAAATCTAATACATTTCAAGAGGGAATATACTTAACTCACTGATATTGTTAATGATACGTTCAGTATGGCTAGTTGTTATTCTTACATTATTAATTAGTGGATGTCTGCTATAGTATGGCCTTAGCCTTGGATAGCCCAACCTTTGAATACCATAGAGTTTCTTATCTAGCGCAAAGACATGCACCTTAAACCTTGACATGATAAGAATTAAGCCATACGTGTAAAATACTTAAATGCATCTACAGTATTATCTCAGCATTACAAGTTCACAGAGTTAAGTATCTCATTTCGGATGTCATTATCATAGGGTATATGAAGTAATGATTACAGTAACATAAAATTAATTCTGACCCTACTAGCACATAGCTATAATTATTTCGATTCCTTCGCCGTTTTTCTCAGAACACCGTGTGTCCATTTATATTCTCAGCCCTTGCGGTTAATACAAAACTGTCTCAATAAATGTCAACCGTCATGGAGACCGCTGTTCATTTTACACATGCTCTTAATGTGCGTTTTAGATGAGAATAAATTAACAGGTATTTTTTAAAAGATAGTAACACCTAAAAGTGTATATGTTGATGTATGTACAAAATCCAATATCTTTTGACATTGTTGGACTAAAACGTTTGAAGCATACAAGCGTGATGGGACAATGATAAGGACAATCAGAAAGGTTATCTAATTTCCTTGAACCGCCACTTTTTGACAGTATTTTTAAACTGCTAATAAATGCTAATGTAAAACCCGTAGGGTTTTATCTAGATCGTCTGGTACCTTATTCAAGTACACGGAACTAAGTAACATCACAATTCATTGTTTCTATGTAGAAATTGACACGAAGTTATAAAACATTAGAAATACGACTTCAAAGTTATATCAAGTGAGCATATTTAATGAATGAGACTCATAAAATGTCAAATTAATTAAAATATACTGCGATATTATACATAATAGCAGTTTGTTTTTGCAACTTCGTAATTGCACGAAGGTAAACACGAAGGGTAAGCCACATGAGGTGTATTGATTCCTTTCCACATCATACCGTATTTTAATATTCTATCATTTACACTTACACCTTTACGAGTATGTACCTACCATATCGATCCGTTGAAAAGTTAAATACAGTGACAGTTTAAGAATACTCATTTTGAAATGTATCCGACATTATTGACAAGTCAATTATGCGTGAAGTAATGAAATTAATAATGGGTGATGTTGTATGAAAACAGTACAACTTTTATAATTCCATGAAAATAATGTTTAAATTGATTTTAATATAACATATAGGTATATGGCCTCATGGATTTGGTTTCTATACGTTTTGGTGAGAAATAGGTCCAAATAAAGAATAAACCCAATTTCGCTTTGGAAATTTCGTCGACTTCTTTATACAGCTCATCAATTCAATGTTTGTTGGCATGTCAAGTGTTAAGGCTAGCTTTTTTTTTAATTGTGACTGGCAAACCTTATCACGTGGTATGAACAGCAGGCATTGGTAATGTAATATGCAAACAATTTGAAGAAACTTGAGCACCATTTACTTTATACATTAGGTTTAAACATATACATTAGGTTATTATAATCGTCGGAGGGATAGACTTTTTCTTTCGAGTATGTTTAGTCCAAATCACAGAAGCGCACGACATTTTGTCTAAATCTAGGAATAATTGAATTAAAATGTCATTAAGATTGAACACAAAACAGGCCCGCTTTCAAGTTGGACGATTGCAGGTATCAATACAAAATCTACTAAAAACGTACCTGATCACCCAAGAGCCTACCAAGAAGCAGCAAATAGAATGTAAGTTTTTCTCTACAGTCTGTACTAAATAACAAATTAATATTATCATTTATTAGGAAGGCCAGATAAATTTATTGTCTAAATCTGCAAAAGGACCCATTTCATACTGGCAACACACAAATGTGCATTGCCAGTAAGATAAACTTTACTGATTCTCTTATGCGGCCATGTGATAGTTAAGAAACTGCATATTATATTACTCTACTTATTCTCTTAGCTTCAGCTTAGCTGTAAGGTCTCGCGGCTCTCTGATTTTATTCTATTACTTAAGAGAAAGAAAGTAGAGAACCGCGTGCTGTAAGGCCTATGTCCAACAGTGAACTGCTGGACTCAACAGGATGATTGGTGATGATGACTTGTAGATGTGCCGTCGTGTTTCCCGTCATGTGTGGTATATATACGACTGCAAAATTCTTCTACAAAATGTATTAATATTATTGACTAAGTAGGAGCGGCAAGAGCAGTCTTTGTATTGCCGCGGCTTGGCACTGCGAGATGCTTTTCTCAGTTAGTTGAAAAATAAATATAGAAGAACGGATTTCAAAGTAATTAAATGAAAAAAAAAATTAATTTAACATTTCGTGAGCCAAGAGCGGGATTTGCTCTGCTTTTGTCAAGCAGCCTATAATTTCTACGGTAAAAACTTGACACAATGTGTCATGAGATTGCTCGTAGCCTTGCTAGAATCCCCCGAAGCTCATTGATTCCGAGGTAATCGTCACATAAAATATAAATAGTTGAAATTATTTACATTCAGTTTATGATACTTATTTCGGTGTAAATTCGATGTACAAAATTTATGTTGGACGGTCACGATTATGTATCTTTACGCCTTTGTTAATAAAATACCCGAGACGGTACAAATGATCTCATTTATGCAGAGTTAATTTAAAGATGTTCATTAATAATTTAGATAATAAAATGATTCCTTTTTCAAATTATGGAAGTAGTGGAAAATTTTGGTTTTAAAGTTTGCAACTGGTAGTACTTGAATTTCTTATTTTTGATTTTATTTAAAATCTTGAAATTTAATGCTCTTGCGTTCGTAACCATATAATGTTTTCAAATATGAATTTTCGAACATGATAACATAAATGTAGTATTAAGAAAATTCATGATTTTCGACATTTGTTTAATAATTTCATCGAATATGTATGCAATTCGATCGTTTTAAAATTACGAAAGTTTATAAATATTAAGAGCAATGACTAAAAAAGGCTTGATCGCATCGTCGATTTCCCACGTTTAGTTAATTTGGTTCATAAAACATTTTCCTTGTTAATTAATTCAAACTTGTAACACATTCATCATAAATTGTAATTATAGTATGTTAATCAATAGCTATCACGCTGTATAAAGTCATGAGATCAACAATAGATCCGGTGATCTGACTGCATGTGACACGAGATCTGAGATTACGCAAAATTTTACGACTTGTCTGTTTATGTCTATTATTTAAAATATTACTTTGCACGCAACAGGTGCAAGTTAATTAACACTCAGTATATCTCAGTTCACTCTCATCCGTCAGAAAAGGTATGAGCTATTATCTGGCAACTCAACTGTATGTATTCTGTGCTGTTACTGACATATAGAGCACCGTTTTGTATCTGTATAAAGTATAGTATAGTTTAGTATAATAAGTATATATATAGTATAGTATAATAAGTATATATATAGTATAGTATAATAAGTATAGTATTTTGCACCAGTAAAAGTTACTTAGCTTATATTTTATCTTACGAATGTCAACTTGTAGTTTATCAACCATTGATAATTTAAAAGTACTTACGTTTCGCTCTTGTCGTAGGTGGGGAATGTCTGGTGAGTCAAGTCCTGCAGGGAGGAGCTTGTTTGTGGCTCAGCAGAGATACCCTGGGCTCTTTGCTTCCTGGGAGCTCTTGATCCTCTAGCATACTGCTGGTATGGGAATACGCTCTGCAATTTGTCTAATTGCGAGCGCAGTTCCAGCATTTCCTGGTCCCGTTGCTTCAGCAACGCCTCCAGTTCCCTAATTCGTTCTATTAACGGTTGCATATCGTTTGTCATTGTTGCATTAGCAACGCAATTTTCAGAATCCGCATTCATTGCACTAGGAGTCCCCATTATCCCGTTTAATTCAATCTCTCTATATGTTTCGTTTAAAGCACGTCTATCGCCGTTCACTGTAGGCGCCACGGTAAGCGCTCCTCCTCCTGTGTTCACTAAGGCTCTCGGCTCATCGTCACCAGCAGCTTGCTGTGACGATCCAAAGCAGAGGTTATCAAAGCACACGCGCATTCACTCGGCTACCGAGCACTGAAAGGAATCACTAGGGATTTCACTTATTTTGTCAAAGTTAACGTTTTGGTAGAGTCCACTAGCACTGTTGGTGTGTAACGGTCCGTAAGCACAGGCGAGCTGGGAAGTACAGGATGTGTGTGGGTCGTGTGCGTGCGAGTCGTGCGGCGCGGGCGCGGACGAGCGGAGTAGTGTAGATACGCGCGCGCCGCCTGGCCGCTGCTTGGAGTCAGCCCCGCGTGCCTCGCCACCGCCCTGAAAATATACAATTTCTTGTATCACCATTGTAATTCTTATCACTTCTTAACTTTGTTTGATTCATAAATTGGCATTAAATCATAAAAGCATTTCTTCTGCTTTTACTTTAATTGAATATTATCGGTTATGACGACATAGAAGTATACTGATAAATTTATCAAATTTATTGTTGTTTTCTTATCATAATAATGCGTATTTTAAAGTTGTAATGTTTGTCTCACATTGTCGGCATTTTTAGAGTATATTTATACATATTTAAGTATACCATACTTGAATTATACACAGTGTAAAAGAACATATCAATTAGAACGACAGTTTTATATGATATCTATTATATTCTGCTAAAGTTACCTATAATAAATCAATCAAGACATCTAATCAGATGTGACGTTTGCTGAACAAAAATCAAGATTCGGTACTACAGGAAAAAAGAAGGAAAATTTTCAGCTCACCTACCTATGGATATCTACCCACTTAAACGTTAAGCGTGCAGTGTCTTATCAAAATATTTTTAACAATCTACTTCTGAAGTGATTTCCAACACAATTGACGGCTTATCAACAATCAAGTGAGTTTTAGAAGCGATAAACGCTGTATCTGTTTACATCTGTTAAAAGACCATTGATCACCTGATGCATACGCAATATGTCTACCACATGACTGCTTGTATCTAATCGTTGATCTCATAAAAGACATAACGCAACGGTCCGATAGCCATTGATACGACCAGAGAGATGTATGGAATTATATTATTTAAAAGAAAATTTAAATTTAATATAACCGTGAACTAATTGCGGTAGAAAAAATACATACTGTGTAATAATTACCTCTCTAATAGTTTGCAAGAAAATGTCATTGGTAACGTTCACCTCAAAATTTATTATTTATTACGATACGAAGCACGTAGTATGCCACAAATTTTCCAAGCTGAAAAGTCTTGTTTATATCGAGATATATGTTATTTATGTTATCGATAATCCTAAAACTGTAACAGACATTGCAAGGGATAAGAAACTGGTTAGAAATAATTACGAGCCACACATGTACATGTAAATCAAACGTGATAGTTACTCATAAAGAGCCAGTCTACTCACGTTCTATATTAAGAAATCAATCTTAAACACGACATATGGCACTGAGAAGATTAAAATCAATAAATAGTATTAAAAATAAGCTGAATGTTTGAAAGATTTGGCTCTTAAAGAAAGTGAATTTAAATTTAGCCGAGACATTTGAAAGCCCGGTACTCTCAACTGTATAAATAATACGGTGTTAGTAAAGAAAATTTAGTGGATGCGACACAGGCGAGGCAGGCAGCCAACAAAAATGAATTTGCAAAATCAAAGCGATATTGATTTAATATGTTAATGCAAATGTTGAACTGTCACACAAGAGAACTAATAATTTGTACTAGAGATCGCTTGGTCGTCGAACTATGAATATAATTCATCAAGTTATAATTAATATTTTTGGTTTATTTCATTGGCTAACTTGAAGTGTCATATAGACTTACGGACCATGACAGGTCAATATACGTAAATTTTAAATTTGTAACACATATTGTTTAAAAATTTTAGGATTCTGCATTTCTTCTATAGATAAGCTTTAAGAATTGCAAATTTCACGTTCCACCTTTCAAAAAACTTCCCTAAAAACGCGTAGAAAAACTTCTATTGACCTATTGATAATACTAGATAAGAAATTGTGTAGTTTCAATGAAATAAAGTTATGCCATTATTTTCTCGATAGCTTAAGTATTTACAAATGATAATAGGAGGTTTTTTCGTACATCTGACGTACTGAAATAAAAAAAATCTTACCTTCTGAAATTCTGAGCACTTATTATATCATTCATAAACTGCTATGATTCTTTATTTTTATTAGATGTTTATAAATGTTTCTAAATATTTTAGGCCTCAACAACTAGACCCGTTTAATTTACAAGTAGGTACAAATTTTAATGTTCATAAATATATTTGCTTTTCTCGTTTCATAAGGAGCCTCAGGGAAAAGGGTTTCAAGATGTTGAGCATTGATTTATTATACACACACTTGATTTTCAAAATTACCTGAAGTACACTCGTTTGTACTAAGTGGTCGCAGGTACATAATGTTTATCTCAAAACAAGCGTTCAAAAACATGCTACAAGTATTCGATTAGCAATGTCGTCATTTCTTTAAGGACGAACTGAAGACATTGGTATAATGACATGATAATCGAAGGCGGCCTTACTCCAGTTTATTTAGTAGGTGTTCTTGTTCCGCAGTAAATTGTCATTACCTGGTGGGTGTACGTGAAACATCATCAGAGTAAGAGTACAAATGGGCGGGTCATATACACACAATCGTTATGCATATGCAAGTATAGCTCCAAATGCCACGTCGGTCATGGTAACTGAAAGCTGGCATACACACGACGCAGAATGTTGCTAAACGACTGTATGATACTATGCAATTTTCAAATAATTACAGAACTTATATGAAGTTCTGTAATCAAATAATTACAGAACTTCTTATAAGTTCTGTAATCAAATAATTACAGAACTTATATGAAGTTTTGTAATCAAATAATTACAGAACTTATATGAAGTTTTGTAATCAAATAATTACAGAACTTATATGAAGTTCTGTAATCATTTGAATCTCCACATATTATCTAAATTAGTTTCAGCACAAGAGACAAAAAAGAAAACATTTTTTAGAATTTGGTTCAGATTTATCTCATAATTTGGCAAAGTTAAGGGAAAAACTGTTCAGAACTTCTGCATTTTCACCAGATGTAAATCTCATAAATTTGTCTAGTATTCAGCTTTCCTTATTCAAATATTTTAAACAATTGGTAACCGTACTTTGTAATTCCTGTTCAGATTTATTGAATTATGGTAACGCTGTGTTTAGAAAACGAACATGTTTTATTGTAAAAATAGCTTTATAATATAGTATTTTTTTTTTGTTTTGATTATCAAAAAGTAGTAACCGACATCAAACCTTATTGCCTAAATATGTATTATAAAAACCAGCCGTTGTTCGATTTCAGTTAAGCTTGCCAGAGCTTCGAATTAATTTTTTTCCTTTAAATCTCAAAAAGAGGTTATTATTGTTATTCATAAATTATTACTTTAAACGAGCAATTCTTGTATGTATGTATTTATATTTCGGATATCTCGGAAACGACTATAACGATTTTGATGAAATTTTGTATACAGATACAGTTTTGGATTTTAAGTTCAACTGCATAGTTCTATTACCTGTAAAAAGGCAATTTTACAAAAAAATATTACGATTTACAAAAAGCTACCGAGTGAAGCTCGGTCTCCCAAGTACTTTATCTTAAATCTGGTAATCATTTTAATCTTCTACTGTTAAAGTGGCACTCACAATTTTTATCATTATTTTATTGATCTAAGTAATCTTACTAGGGCTTTTACCTAACATACATAAAAACACTTACGCCTGTATCCACAAAGGGGCAAGCGAGGTCTTTAAACACCTAAACTTTGCCAACTATAATTTGACCCACTCGCGTAATAGAGGGCAAGCCATCAACCGGACAGTTAAGGAATTAATAAGAATTTTAAAGATGTGAAAATTGGGAGTATATTTAAAGGGAAAGGTAGGTAAGAAGGGAAGGCTAATAAGGATGTATTGACAAGTTTAGCATTAGGGGATTTGTCCATTAATCACGTGAGGGTCGAAAGGGGGCGGGTTAGTGTAAAACGTCACCACCCAGGGTGGGTTGAAAAGTTGTTAAAAAACATCACTTAATTAATGGACGACCATTAGTTCAGGCGCAGGTCATGGTCGCATCACCATGTGATGGTCGCACAACTCGAACTGGCTGGCGGGAAGTCCGAATCGTCTAACCTAACATAAATACTAAAAACATTTACCTCGGCTGAAATGCTTACAACAATAATTTAAAAATAATTTGTCTCAAGAGTCTTTATTTATTCTACGATCTTAAAAGTAAACATAAATAGTTGGAGACTTGTACGTAAGTGTATGTCATGTTCATGACATGACTTACAAACATATTTTAAGATTAGTGATCTAACAAAATGTAACTGGTTAAACCATGTCACAATCATAAACATTAGTGCGTCAATATACAGTTATCTTTCAAACCTACCTTTGTTCAGCTTTATCCAATCCTACTACAAGTGATTAGATTGATTTTAAATACCGATACCAAGTTATTGGGTTTAAATGTTATTAGGCCTATTATAAAATATGTGTACATCAATCGCTTTCTGAGAACATGGAACTGGATTCTAATATGTCCCCGTGTCGTATCGGCCGTAAGCTAACGTCTGCGTGCCATCACTGTGGAGGCTGTCACGAGGACAGAGCACTCCACACTCTAGTGGAGTGCTCAGTATGGAAGCAGCAGCGCCGCACCCTCGCCTCGAAACCTCTCGATGGAGACCATGGTTCTGAGTACGGCTAAGGCGGCGGAAAGGGAACGGGATAGTTTAGTCGGTTCGATTCCGACATACCGCTTCATCGCTAGCCCCGGTGAGGGTTTGACCAGTGGGGGCTTTCACACAAAAAAAAAGTGATTATTTTTATTATAGTCTCTTTTTATTTCTATTAACAACTTGAATTGGGTGTGTACAGTTTTTATCATTTTTCAATTATCGTTATTTCCTGTCGGTTTATTTATTGTCGATAAGGTCTGAAAAAATTTGTGAGTCCCGGACCAGGTAGGTTTATTTTTAATTCAAAATTACTATTATGTTAAAATAAAGATTCACAGAACGTCGCTAATATCGGGACCTATCGAATTTTATGTTGGACCCATTTTGTAAAAAACTGTCAATTAAAAATGCTGAAACTTAGCCATTATTAAACATTGTAAATAATGCTTCAAGGAGTACATAGGTGAGCATTTCTGTCTATGTTTATTATATTGAAAGTGACCAATTTAGAGCAAATTAAAACTACATGCATAATTTGTTTCAATGTTCAAATTTTAAAAAGTGGAGTTATGTATTACCTATTCTAAGTTCAAAATAGTAAATACAAACTGAATAGCTTCGGCGAAAGGCCACTGAAGGTTGAAAATACATTTATCAACTACAATTGAAGAAAAAAGTACTATATTGGACAGGCATGCAAATCCACTTTCTAAATGCAACACGTCATCCTTTACAATCTCAATAAGTAGCTACACACTTCTAACAGTTCCCAACGCCATTAAGGCACCAAACTGTAATAATATTTGTTTAACAGGTTCCTTAGACAAAAATGCACAAGTAAGGACGTATCACGTTTTGTCTGCATGCCAGCCCTGATAGTCTCGGTGCAGGACTATTTTTAGAACGACAGTCAATTAAATTCAATTCTGAGGAGCTCGAGGGTTGTCACATGTACAATTATGTGATTTACAATGAACGAAGCGGCTGTCTGTGTGACTTGGCGTTTAGTGAAATCGCGCTTATTTGAAATTAAAAATAATTGTTCTTCATTGTCTGGCGAGCTATTAAAACAAAGTGTTTAAAAACAATTTAGTGGTTTTGTTTTGAACTTTAAATCGTTTCTAGGCTTATCAATCTCATCCATTGGCTTCTGCTTTCCCAGGCTCAATAAAACATTAACGCTTTTCTTAGAACATGAAGAATAAGTATACTCTGTAGCTATAAAAGAATTAGGTTGCTTGAACATTATAGGTACTTCATTTTTATCTATTAATATATTTATTACTAGCAGCGCTCCGCGGTTTCACCCACGTAAGTCCTGGTCCCGTGGGAATATCGGGATAAAAAGTAGCCTATATGGTTATCCAGGTCTCTAGCTACCATCTACCAAGTTTTATCGCAATCGGTTTAGTAGTTTTTACGTGAAAGAGTAACAAACATCCATCCATACTTACAAACTTTCGCGTTCTAATATTAGTAGGATGGCAGTCTAAGTTCTGCTAAATATAAACATACGGGCAGTTTAGGTGCACCTATAAAGCCAGAGGTCATCATCACTTATGCGATGCAGACCCTATGGAAAACAATTTAATCAACGTCAAGCTGATTTCTTGGAGACACAATGGCAGGGATGGGTCACGGATCTTTCTCTTTGTCTATGTCTACAAATATGTGTTAGTAAAGTTACTCAAGAGTTTGGTCGTGTCCGTACGATTGTGAGATTATATTCCTCGGAATAAGGGACTTCCGTACCGGGCCGCGGAATTAAATAATCGACGGTATGTATGGTACCATTCACTGGCTTTATACTTAAATTTAGGACAAGTGAATAGGAGTCATAAATATTCGGTGCATGAACATTTTTCTTTATTATTTTGTATACAATTTAGGCTACATATGGCTGGTTTTTTAGGGTTCGTTACCTCGAAAGGAAAAAACGGAACCCTTATAGGATCACTTTGTTGTCCGTCCGTCTGTCTGTCTGTCAAAACCCTTTTTCTCAGGAACGCGTGAAGGTATCAGCAGCGTAAGCTGGAATTTATATCAAATACTTAGGTCTACTGTCCCTTGGAGCTGTGAAAAAATCAACTTTTAAGCAAACGCAATCAGAAGATTTTATTATTTCCGCAAATTTTCGACACTCGCAAGGGAATCAAAACCTACAGGGTACTTTCCGTGAACTCAGAATCTTCAAATTTGGTACGAAGCAATGTCTTATAGCACAGATAAAGGAAAAATTGCGAAAACCGAAAACTTCTCACAACCTACAACTCGAAAGTTTAAATATGCATGCATTGCCTAATGGATAATTATAAATCCCATCAGACCAAAAGTGATTCGATTATGGTATAACGAACTCATTAATAGACTGACTGCACGCTTATAGCATGTCAAGCAACCATTTCACTAACTTGTATGATTGAATACATCTAAGTAGTCATATTATCACTGGTAAATTAACTTTGATTAATTATTACATATCTTTGCAATGTTTTCTTAGCTGTTTCGATAACACGTGCTAATGTATGAATGCTATTAATAACTTATAATATTTATACGTTTTCAAGTAGCGTATTACTCAGTCGTAGTACGGGAAATACGTAGCGCATTATATCACTCAAGGCTAATAATAGAAAAATAGATTTATTTTGTTATGTGTATTTTTACTATAAAAAATAACAAGTACGACTCAATGTTGTAAAATACTGTAAAATAGATTGTGCACCTTAATCTGAAAATTTTGACCCACGATGATAAATCAAATATTCGATATTAGGTGTATACAATATACATAGCTTATAGTGTTAGAGTACATACTATAAATGCGTAGGTAACAACAGAAATAAAAATAAATATTCTGTTGTACATACATGTGCACATTTCATCAACATTTTACATCATGCAATTACGACATCGTATGCGGGTAATATATAAGATAATATCCCTTAACACATAAGCGTCAAACGTGTAAGTTAAACACTTTTAAAAACCGACTTCAAACTGGCCAGTAGGCCTACCTAGTGCCGTAGTACCAGTATTTTCAATACCTTTATAAACTGCCTACAAGATTCGTAAAAACTTATACCAGAGGAAGGCTTTGAGCACGTCTATTGGTTATCTGAGACAATAAGCTAATTATATTGACTACTTCATTTACTTGAAATATTAAACGCGATTTATAATTGCTTTTTATTATATCTAATATAGTAATGGAAAAGCTTGCTGACGGTGGTTAGAGCTTTAGAGCGGTATTCTCCTACATGTACATGCCGTGTCCAGAATGATGAGCGTCTTGATCAATGATACAGTTCTTAAGTACGATTTCTACGTTACGATCAAAGCTCTTTATAATATCCATAAAGATACAAAATAGTATATATACCAAAGATTTCAATATCTCACAGATCGTATGGTAATTCTAGGACATTTATCATTGTTATTTAGGGCAAACGTCAACTTTAACACAATAGGTACAGAGCACACAACGACGCGGTGACAACTGCTCTTAATTGAACAATACACTATAGTATAGCCGTAACTACTTCTGTTTACATTCAATTACTTTGTAATCCTCACACAATTCAATAGTTAAAGATTCGAATAGAACAGAACTATTAACCAACTTCAAAATAGAATAGTTTTCAATGAACCTGTATTATGTTATATTTATGTTAGCTAATTTGCGCTAATTTTTTAACACATTGATTGATTTCAATGATTCCTTTTTTTTGTCAGAAAATGTGCTCATACTAGATTGTTAAATAATATCTAGGTACTTTTATGTTATTGTAAGTTTTAGTGGCATGATTAACGTGCGTTGAAGTTGGTTGTATTTTTTTAAAAGGTAAGTAGGTAGTATAAGTCTTAGTTACAACTACATTTGAAATTTTAATAGCTTACGTAAGTGACAACCCTTGAAAATATGTAGATCCATAGTTGACTGAGCACCCTTCGGCCTGCTCTCTGTTAACTTACCGTATTATTTGTATATTTATTTTTTGATATAAGGTTTTTTTAAGTAAATGTCAGGTCACACAAATACACGCTTGCAACGACAATTGTTCCAACTGGGCTAATGCCGATCTTAGAAGCATAAAAGTTGTACACGATGTCAGATTCTTGTTCTCTAAGATCATGAATTTAGCATTATGACAATATTTATGAACAGTCTTTATTAAGGACAAAATCGTGACAAGTTTTGGCATATTACGGCTATTATAAGACTAGTTTTTCATTCTAT
Source organism: Callimorpha dominula (assembly GCA_949752705.1). Taxonomy (NCBI): domain Eukaryota; kingdom Metazoa; phylum Arthropoda; class Insecta; order Lepidoptera; family Erebidae; genus Callimorpha; species Callimorpha dominula. The sequence continues at coordinate 13,025,789 of OX457007.1, forward strand.
CATGCGAACCCAATGGTCTAAATTTACTACCACTGTGCTATATAAAAAATATGATACAGGTGACTTAAACAACTACAGAGCAATAAGTCTTATGAGTAACATGTATAAAATATTATAGATACTAAACCGATTAACGAAGACATTAGATGAGAAGAATAGAGAAAGCAAGCCAAAGATAGAGACAGATGGAGAGAATGGGGAGGCCCTCGTTAAGGAGGCTACTCCCACAACAAAATAATATAAAATGAATATACCTTGCATGCAAGTTTATTTACTTTTTTAATAAGGACAAATAAAATTTAAAAAAATTAAATTACACACAATTACTAGATAATATTATAATTACTATTATATATTAAATTTTAAAGTAACTTAATGTAATATCAGCGATTGTGGTAGAATAAAGGCTATGTTTTATTTTATTTTTATTATCATGTGAACAACACTATCAAATTATCCCTGGTGTATGACACAAGCCAGGTCATTGGACAATTATATTGAAACCTCTAATAAGTCTAATGCCTTCAGCTGTTTACACAGTGCGAACACCTTGACAAAATAAACGCCTAACTTGTATCGTGCCGTCCGTGATGGCCGTTACATTTGAACGATTTCGTTTAGATATACCTGTATATTGTAGGTACCTATCGATCGGAAGTTAGTGCACAAAAGAGGTCACGTACAGCGATTGTACAACGAGTAACAACCGAGACTCATGTACGAACCACGTGCAACGTGGTAAATAATATTTATTAGTTTCCGGTATTTATATAAGTAAAAAATGTATGACTTTTTTTAACTGTAAAAAAACAGTAAAAAATGTAGTCCTGCCTCGCAGTTTACCCACGTTTATGGTATTATACTGTGCTAAGAGTCGCAGCGTTATGTTAAATAGCCTAGAATTTGTTATGTTAAATTTGTTCATGGGAGAGCCATGCTTCGGCACGTAAGGACCGGAGGCCCTAACCCTTTCTCTCCCTGCCCTGCCCTCTCCCTCTCTCCCCTCCTTGCCCCCTATTCCCTCCCTCCCACAGGTATAGAGACCAAACGAGCAGAGGGGTTACGTGATGGTAAATGACTACCGCCGCCCATGGGCACCTGCAACTCAAGAGTCACAAGTGCGTTGCCGGCCTTTCAGGTGGGAGTAGGGGAAAGGTGGAAGAGGGAGAAAGGGGGGAGGGAAGGATTAGGGCGTTCTATAACCTCACACACTCGGCGAAAAGCAATGCAACCATTGCTTCACTGCCGGTTTTCTGTGAGGCCGTTGTATCACTCCGGTCGAGCCGGCCCAACGTGCTGAAGCAAGGTTCTCCCACGATACAAATTTCTGCAATTCTTCTACTATGTAAATTGTAAGACAAGTATTCCAAATTACACATTCCTGACTGAGCGCGTTAGCTTAAAAAGGCGCACCAAGAATGCTCCTCACAGCTATACTAATATTATAAAGCTGAAAAGTTTGTTTGTTTGTTTGGTTGAAGGCGTTAATCTCAGGAACTACTGGTTCGAATTGAAAAATTCTTTTAGTGTTGGATAGCCCACTTATCGAGGAAGGCTATAGGCTATATAATATTACGCTACAACCAATAGGAGCGGAGCATCAATGAAAAATGTTGCAAAAACGGGGGAAATTTACAAACGCGGACAAAGTCGCGTGGGTCAGCTAGTATTAATATATAGAAGATTACGATTACGCTTTTATGTAGAAAATTTAATCCTAACTTTTGAGCGATTCGTATCCATGCTAGTACATGATCAATTAGTACTACGCTGTGCGCATACGCAACGAGTATGTTGGGTGATCAAATTGCCGTTACTGTTTTCAAAACAGTCACAAATTATGTAAGACTAACGAGAAGTCGTAAAGGAAGGTGTCCTTAAGAACCATTTTTTTTTTGTTTTAAGTATTTTTTGTGTTCAGTGTTTTTAGTTTTCATTATAAACTGTGACCCATACAGTTTTCTTTCACTTCTTTAGATAATTCTATCAACAGTGAGTGATGGGCTTCTTAAAGATTGTAGACGTGTTTCTATAGAATATTTTCCAAGAGAAAGACTCGGGTCTCAAACCCAACTTTGGTTTAGGCCGCAGAATTGGCTTGGCTTCATAATCAGTGTGATCAATGACCACGCATAAGATCACATGTCACCTGCTTGATAAAAGTTTTAAGAACTTAAGTGCATTAATGCACTGCGGCTTTCTTCATTAAAAGGAACTTGTTAAAGTTGAGTTTTTTATCTGTAACAGATTCTTTTTTTTTTCTTAGACTTGAGCCAAATTCGTACGTTTCATTTATTTAAAGTTAAAACCCTACAATATGCATGAAGGTTTATTTTAAATCATATACATATTAAGAAATACCACAACCAATTGGTTATTCTTTAAATAAAAAACATTAAATCTGAGATACTCAAACCACCCTTTCGATTGCTTTCTGTGCACTGTGCCGTTATCGGCTTCCTTTCTTTATTAACGTAAATTTTAAATAGGAACTCAAACCTCAAACCAATCATAATAAAGAAAAAATAAAAATATTTTTGTACTAAAATGAAAGTACAATGAATATGTCTAGATTTGTTGGTTTCAGCTTGTGTCTTTCGGCAGCAAAACACAATGTTTTTAAAAGTAAAGGATATTGGCAACAAAAGGAACGAACTTTCGGGATGAAATACTTTTCGCTTATTTCACTCGATTGCGATGAAACTTGGTGTGTAGATAGCTGAAGACCTGGATTAACACAAAGACTTACGCGGGTGAAAACGCGGGGCGCAGCTAGTATTCAATTTAAAAAAAAATCAAAGCCTTTATAGCTTCAACTAGAAAATTCAACGAAATTTTACCGTCCGTAAGCAAAACGAATCGTTTTTTGTTTATTGGAACGCGGCATAGATCTACGTCATATCTTACTTCGTAGTATCTTATACAGTACTCCCCAAACTTATTGGCCGGCCTGAAGTTGGCGCAACCGCCATGCCATCTCGCGCATGGTACAATCGAGTAGAAAATTACTAATCTAAATATGTCTTCGATGTTAATATAATATTAGATCAAATTATCAAAATAGATTTTAATTTTATTGATAGCCCAACTGACACCTTCATTTTGCATTCTGCGCACCGGCTCGCGGCTATCTTCAGCCCGGCCAATAAGTTTTGGGGATTGCTGTACCATTGTGAGGATGAACAACCGGCTACTTACAGAACGTTTAGAATTTATTTTTCAAAAAACATCTCTTAGAACGAGTCTATGTCTCTGATTGGTCTAACTGATAATCTTGTGTGTATTGTTGGAAGCAGACTTCATATATTTACTTTATCGTGGCTGTTGCTGGAGTGGATGACTACTTGTTAATGCCAAAATCAAGTGAGAAAAGTAAGCAAGGAGACGAACTATATTTCAAACTTTTTTTTGAGTTTAGTCATCATTAATTATTTGGCCTAATAGTCTAGTTGTTAGTAATCATGACTGCTGAGCCAGAGGTCGTGGGTTCGATTCCCACCCAGGACAAATAATTGTGTGATGAGCATGATCATTTTGTTCTGTGTCTGGGTGTAATTTATCTATAGGTAATATGTGTTTTTAGTAATATATAAGTATGTTTATCAGTAGTCTGGTTACCATAGTACATCTCGGCTCTACCTAGTTTGGGATCAGACGGCCGTGTGCAAGATGTGTATAAGAATAAGATAAATAAATGAATTAATAGTTAAACCAATCAATGTTTGATATATTCATTTCGAGTGAGCTATTAAGCTAACATTTATTAATGTTATTGGTGGAGCGCCAATATATTTATAAAATGCATACATAATCGCACCATAATATATTTCGTTATATTATAAATTTCATAGTCTTTATAGTAAACCACATTCTGTTTGTCGAATGCAATTAGTGCTGGTACTGCTGTAATATTGCCAATGTACTCGACGATCTCAAGAGATGGCGTTAGCAGTCTTCAAATAATGTAAACGCGCTGCTCCTGATTGGTGCAAGAAAAAACGGACATACCCTGCTCTCATCGCTTTTCGCGAAGAAGACGCTTTAATATAAAAATTTTGTTCCGCCACGGACATCAGTTATATTTCTCGTGAAAAGAAGCTGATTTTCCGTTAGTCCTATAGCCGTGTAGTGTTTGGACTCGCTTGTAACCTTTACAAGGTGTATGTGGAGTGCTCTAGTCTTCGATCGTGACCGGCCGGTCAATACCTTGCAAGAGACCGTAGAAACCTCGCCGCTGCTCGCTGCCTTCTGGAGGATCGGGACTTGGTCGGTGTTGCAGGTTAGTGCTGGCATGATTGTTTTGATCGATAGAAGTGGTTTACTTCCCTACCCCTCGTACGCTAACTGTTGAGCAATCACACCCTGGTCGGGCTATTTACACGCCTGACCATATAATTTGGTCCTTACGAGTACGGATAGGCCAGTGATTCACGTAAATATTGGTGAATTTCCTTTTCTATTCATACCATAAAAAAGATTCACGTAACTTTAGTGAATTCTTGCGCCCCATTTTTCCTCGCTCACAGATTTACGTAAAATTGGTAAATTCTGTGTTTAAAACGCACGAGAACTACGTAATTATTGGTAGACTCGTATTTAAATATAATTAATTGTTAGATTTGGTGAATTACGTATTAATTGGTAATAATATCCATTATACTCAATTTAGTTGAACTTATTTATACCTACCCACTTATTAACCGCTCCACCACTGTACTTTACGCTAAGTCATTTTAAGATTTAAATTTAATTTGTGTTTTACACTAACTAGGTAGATATACCTATCACTTTGTAGTTGTATTGTGATATTATTTTATAAACATGACGGAAAGCGAATCAAGCCGCGAAGTCATGTTGGTTATGTTGAATCAAAAGAAAGAATTATTATTTCAACGTATTAATCGTATGTACACATCGTCGAAAGGTATAATTTCTTTCGATTCATCAACGCGAGCTAACGAGAATTTTCTGGCTGAAACGGAGATAATAGATGAGTTACGCGATAAATTTGAGTCCATTGTTGATAAAATAAATAATATAAATTTGTTATCAAAGATTACGGTCAATCCCGAGTATTCTTGCCTCGATTCATTTGATGATTTATACTCGAGAGTTAAACGCGTTAGAAATAAAATATTAACCACTTCTAAGGTGCGTTCACTCGAGACCAGTAGCTCGATCAAGTCCGTAGTGAAATTAGAACCTTTAGTAATTCCGAGTTTTGACGGACGCCCTGAAAACTGGAATACCTTTTATCAGTCTTTTAAAGCTAATATTCATTTGAATCAACAGCTTTCTGACTCGCAACGTGTACAGTATCTAATTTCTAAACTCACCCACGACGCACTAAAATTCACTTCCGGTATTATTCCGTCAGGTGAAACATATAAAATACTGTGGGATAGTTTGGTTAAGAAATACCACGACAAACGCTCATTAGGTACATATTATCTCAATAATATACTGGACTTAAAAACTTGCTCGCACACTGCGAACGCTCTTGATACCTTTGTTAGTAAATACTCCGCTTCGATTTCAGCTCTAAAAGAATTAGGCATAACAGATCTAACTGATTTTATTTTTCTTCAATGCGCTTTGAGAAGGATGGATCCTCAAACCATCCAAGCCTTTGAACTTTCGATTCGGGATGTGGAAGTGCCTACGACACAACAGCTTATCGCTTTTATACAAGATCAGGCTAAGATTTTGGAGCGCTCAAACCCGCGAAATTCGTCATATACGAAACCCGCTGCTGTTGTTACGTCGCCCTCACGCGACCGGCGCGTTCATCACACCTCCAAATCTTACGCAGCAGTTACCGCGAATTGTTGTTTGTGTAGTGGTAACCATCGACATTTATATGATTGCGCTCAGTTTAAAAATATGCGAGACGCAAGGGCTAGATATGAGTTTATTAAATCGAAGTACGGTTGCGTTAATTGTTTAAGCACTTTACATAAACTTCCGGATTGTAAGAGTACGTCAGTCTGTTTCTGTAATAAAAGACACCATAGGTTATTGCATTTTGATAGTAATAATTCGCAATCGCATGCGGCTATGGTAAATACCGCCGTCGCGTACTCGCCGCCGCCCGCTCATCGAGCGACCGTTACTTCGCCCGCGCCTTCTCATCGCGCTCACACGACTTCGTCATGCGTTCGAGCGCCCCCGCTTGCTACAGAACCAGTTACACATACACAGTCTTACACTTCTTGTCATAAGGGTGATATACTTTTGTCAACCGCTCAGGTATACGCGCGCTCTAAGGGTAGCGCTGGTATCAAATCTGTAGTTAGGTGTTTGATAGATAATGGCTCGCAGAATAATCTAATAACATCTGCTTGTTCTAGTTTATTAAATTTACCGATAATACCGTTGAATAATTCCTATGTTAAAGGTGTTGGTTCCGCTTCAAGTCCGATAATCGGTTATGTTCATTTAGACATTGAATCCCGTATTTATCCGGATCAGAAATACACTATACATGCGCTTGTTGTAGAATGCATTACGGATCAATTGCCTTCGAAATTTATCGATTGTGATCGCGACCCAGATTTTCGTAACCTTCCGCTCGCTGACTTAAGCTGGAATATTCCGGGAAAGATTGATTTATTGTTAGGTGCCCAGCTATTCCCATTTATATACTTAGGAAATATGGTCGAGTGTGGGCCGCGCGCACCGTGTGCTTTATCTACAACATTTGGTTACGTACTTATGGGAGATTACCCGCGTAAACATATTTTACCTACTGCTGCGTCTTTTTCTGCGTTAGCGCTTAATGATATAGTGCAAAAGTTGTGGGAACTTGAAGAAGTACCCATGAAACGCTTGTTGTCACCAGAGGAGACAGATTGCGAAAATATTTTCACGGCTACCGTGACCCGTGACGACGTAGGTCGTTATACAGTTGCATTACCGTTCTGTAGGGACCCTTCGGAATTAGGTAATTCGCACGCTACCGCTTATCGCCGTTTCGTTTCACTCGAGCGTAAGCTCCGTCAGGCACCGATAGTGCGCGAAAATTATAACAAGGTTATTCAGGATTATATTGATAACAATTACCTCAGTCCTGTTAAAGAATCTGAGCTGTCCTCTGATGGTTATTTTATACCGCATCACGCAGTAGTCCGACCTGATAAACCGATGCCGCGCATCGTATTGGACGCGAGTGCTAAAACGCATACAGGACTTTCGCTTAACGATATATTACATATTGGACCCAATTTACAGGCCGATCTGTTTTTATTATTGTTAGGTTTTAGATTATTTCCTATTGCAATGAACGCTGATATAAAACAATATTATTTACGGATTGGTGTACCAGTAGACCAACATAAATACCTACGCATTTTATTTAGATTCAACGAATCGGAAAAAATTCGCACTTATGCCTTTAATAGGCAACCTTTCGGTCTCAAGTCAAGCCCTTACATAGCTATGCGCACTGTGCGACAGCTGGCTACTGACATGAGTCCGCTCTATCCTGATGCCGCGAAAGTGGCAGAGACCTGTCTGTATATGGACGATTTGGTTCTTTCTATTGCAAATGAGGATACTGCCACGCAATTAGCTCACAACTTGATTAAGTTTTTCAAATCGGGTGACTTTGACTTAGTGAAGTGGTCTAGCAATTCACCAGTGCTACTTGACTCGCTTCCCGACACGCACCGCAAGTCGCTTGATTTTGATGTTGACAATAATGTCTCTAAGGTCTTAGGTCTCTCATGGGAACCATGTGAAGATAATTTTCATTTCACATGCGCCGCAATTAATGAAAGGTGCACCAAGAGAAACATACTCTCGATGGTTGCACGACTATTTGACGTGCTCGGATTGGTCGCGCCTGTGATTCTCTATGCCAAGTTGTTAATTAAGGAACTGTGGCTCAGCAAGTGTGATTGGGACGATCCTGCACCGGAGCACATACGCACCCGTTTTTCCGCTCTTGCGCAAGAACTTCAAATGCTTGACACTTTAAGGATTCCACGTCATGTAGGCGTCGAAGTTGGTTGTGAATTACGTCTTGTTGCTTTTTGTGATGCTAGCATGAATGGTCTGGGATGTGTCATTTATGCCCATTGTACCTACCCGTCTGGCATTCAAACTCGCATTCTTTGCGCTAAATCAAAGGTTTCGCCAACAAAAATCACTACGCTCGCTCGCTTAGAATTATGCGCTATTTTACTTATGTCAAAATTAATAAAAACTGTGCGAGACACATATGCAACACGTATGACCATTGCCGGGATATACGCATTTTCTGATTCCACTATTGCTTTATCATGGGTTCATTCTTCACCACATCGTTGGTCAGTTTTCGTCGGTAATCGCGTCGCTCAGTGCCAAGAAAACTTGGACTCTAAACATTTTTATCATATTGCCGGAGCTAGTAATCCAAGTGATTGTCTTTCGCGTGGTATGCTTCCATCGCAACTTTTGACCCACGATTTGTGGTGGAAAGGTCCTCCGTGGATTCGCAGCTCATCTGAGAAGTGGCCGATTAAGCCATTCTCGCTTAATAATTGCTCTGTCTTGCCTGAACTCAGGGCAAATGTGTTGGCTGCCATTACTCACACAGAGCCGCCGTTGCTGTGTACGTTAGCACAACGTGTTTCTTCTTGGAAAAAGTTGCTACGTATCACCGCATATGTATTAAAATTCGCAAGACCTAAAGTTAAGGTCGAACCTCGTTCTATAGCAGGGTTGACAAGTGCTGAGAATGCGTTAATTCTCGCCGTTCAATCTGTGCACTTCTGTGAAGATATCAAATTGATCAAGGCTGATAAATTACCTTCAAAAAAGCTGCAAAGCCTCTTCGTCTTCTTAGACAAACAAGGGATTTTACGCATTGGAGGAAGACTTTCTGGATCAATGCTTCCTTTCGAAGCTAAACATCCGGTTCTTCTCCCTAAACGCGATCATGTCGTTGACTTAATAATACAGCATTTTCATGTTGTCAATTGTCACACCGGACCTGGACTTCTTATGTCTATTATACGACAACGCTACTGGATCTTGGATGCCAGGACTGTTATCAGGTCCAAGTTGCGAAAGTGCAACACTTGCTTTAAATGCAACCCAACGCATCCAACGCCTATAATGGCTGATCTTCCTGATTACCGTGTTTCAGAGGCCAAGGCATTTTGTCACACTGGTGTAGATTACGCTGGTCCGATAAGGACAATCCTTTCTCGCCGCAGAGGTCAACATGCGCAAAAGGCGTACATCGTTCTTTTTGTTTGCATGGTCACACGTAGTCTACATATTGAAGTGACCAGTGATTTAACTACTGAAAACTTTCTAGCCGCTTTTAAACGCTTTATTTCCCGTCGAGGACCAGTTTCATGTCTCTATTCCGATAATGGATCTACTTTCATCGGTGCGAAGGCACATTTAGATGAGCTGTATAGTTTTTTATTGAACTCTAGCTTCAAAAACGCGCTGTCGAATGAGTTGCTCTCTCGACGCATAGAGTGGAAGATGATTCCCCCAAGATCACCAAATTTTGGTGGGATGTGGGAAGGGAATATAAAGAGCATGAAAACGCATTTATATAGAGTAATAGGAAGTCAGTTACTTACATACGAAGAACTGCAAACTGTTCTTACTCAGATAGAGTGTATTCTTAACTCTCGTCCATTGAGCGTATTATCGTCAGACCCTTATCCTGAGGTGTTAACTCCCGCGCATTTTTTGATGTCTACTCCGTTGCAATATTTACCCGCTGCTGATTTGTCAGATCAACGATTGAGTCTGTTAGAACGTAAAAAGTTGTTAGATAGTATGGTCCAATCCTTTTGGAAGAAATGGCACTTAGAGTATTTGCACACGTTGCAAGTTAGGCAAAAATGGGCTACTCCCGACAAACCGGTAGAAATCGGAACTGTTGTTCTTCTTGAGCAGGAGAATTCTCCACCGTTGCATTGGCCGTTAGGAGTAATTACGGATGTGTTCAGAGGCTCTGATAACGTTGTACGCGTGGCGATAGTTAAAACGCAAACTGGAATTTACAAACGCGCTGTAACTAAATTATATCCTATTCCTACACAATAAATTCAACTTAGTTTAAACCTTATTCTTAGTTTAAGCCGCTATATTTATCATATTTATTATTTAATCGCATAATGCATGTGTTACTCTCAGTCAGTTAGAAAATTCGCGTGTTTTGAAACATCTTGTGATGTTCCAAGGCGGGGTGCATGGTGGAGCGCCAATATATTTATAAAATGCATACATAATCGCACCATAATATATTTCGTTATATTATAAATTTCATAGTCTTTATAGTAAACCACATTCTGTTTGTCGAATGCAATTAGTGCTGGTACTGCTGTAATATTGCCAATGTACTCGACGATCTCAAGAGATGGCGTTAGCAGTCTTCAAATAATGTAAACGCGCTGCTCCTGATTGGTGCAAGAAAAAACGGACATACCCTGCTCTCATCGCTTTTCGCGAAGAAGACGCTTTAATATAAAAATTTTGTTCCGCCACGGACATCAGTTATATTTCTCGTGAAAAGAAGCTGATTTTCCGTTAGTCCTATAGCCGTGTAGTGTTTGGACTCGCTTGTAACCTTTACAAGGTGTATGTGGAGTGCTCTAGTCTTCGATCGTGACCGGCCGGTCAATACCTTGCAAGAGACCGTAGAAACCTCGCCGCTGCTCGCTGCCTTCTGGAGGATCGGGACTTGGTCGGTGTTGCAGGTTAGTGCTGGCATGATTGTTTTGATCGATAGAAGTGGTTTACTTCCCTACCCCTCGTACGCTAACTGTTGAGCAATCACACCCTGGTCGGGCTATTTACACGCCTGACCAGTTATTTAGAGCAGATCAAGTCAGACGTGCTAATAATATGATAGGATCACGGACATGGAATATTAATCATTGTTTGTTCACCTGCAACTCAAGAGTCAAAAGTGCGTTTCGGCCTTTGAGATAGGAGTACGCTCTTTTCTTGAAGGTTTGAAGGTCGTATCGGTCCGGAAATACCGCAGGCAACAATTTGTTCCAGAGATGGTTGTGCGAGGCAAGTCAGACAAAGTGGACGTACCTACCTGATCTTTCAAGAAGTCTTTGTTGTATTTGAATGTAAGTGTTTATTATAACTAGAGGATTCGATAAAATATTACCGGGATCCCGGGATCCCGGATCTCGGGATCCCGGTCATATTTTAGACCCGAAAATTTTGGGATCAAGTTTGAAGAATCCCGGGATTTTCGGGATTGATACATTTTTTAAACAAGTCAATAAAAGTGTGCGTGAAACGAAACGCACTTGATTTGACATTTTGACAGCCATCTCGTTTACACAGCTGATTTCTTTTGTTTTTGCTAACGACCGGTAAAGTGACCGGCTTATGATTAAAAGTGTGTAAAAATTCCCGATCGTGTAAGTATTGATATTTTTTTTGTTAATTGGTGATAATCAATGTAATTATTAAGAAGCAACAATGCATTAATGTGTCTGAGTAAATATAGATGAAAAACAACAAGTGTTATTTTCTAATCTAAAGAAGTTGATTTTTTGAAGTTTATTGTTAGTTTCATAAATTATTTACAGAAGTGTCTAGTTTGTTTATTTTATAAGAAGAAAGTATAATTTTGTTTAACCGTCTTTTTGAAGATAAAATACTTTAATATTCTATGTCCTCACAAACCTAAAAGATAAATAAAAAAATGATTTTGATATGTTTTACTGTCTTTTTGTTACCACTTTCCATTACCAATACAATCCCGGGACTATTCCGGGATCCCGAGATTAACTGTAGATAATCCCGAAATCCCGGGTTCAGAAAAATCGACCGGGATCGAATCCTCTAATTATAGCGTACAATACAATAAAACACAACTCCCAGTGTTTGATTCCAAACTTGCCTCTTCACACACACACCCCTTTCCTGACTACCTTTTAGCTGCGCCCTAGCGAAGTGCTTCAATACGTACATACACTCGAAAAATATAACCCTTCTTCTTGCACAGTCGGGCAAGGATCATACGTAAATATTTCAGAACGCGGAAGCTCTAATTTCATTAAAAAATATCGTAAAAGCATAAACTTAAATTTAGCAAATTAAGTCATAAAATAAAGCTGTTTACTACACACACACTTATACAAAATCAAGATTTTTAAGAAAGGATACGACGCCTCAGAAAGCTTATGTTAATATTTTAAAATAATATTATTATAAAGCCCTTAATTTTGGTAAAACAGGTACCAGCTTGCTGTCGTATTTCATACAAAAGGTCGCAAGTGTTGATTGACAGATTTCATTCTTTGAGGTGTCGGCGTCGGACCGGTTATATGAAAAGGGCGTGGCTTCGTATTTAATAACCTGCTTTTAACCACACCGGTGGAAAAAATATTTAATAACGCTGTTGGATGGAAAAATAATATTAAGCTTTAACATTATTCAAAAAGTCAAGTATTAAATAATCATCATACGTGTGGTTCTCGAAATTGGATTATCGTAAAGGTCGGTACAGACGTATTATTATCGCGTTCGGTGCTGGTACGGTAAAGTAAACATTTCTGATAAAAATAACGTGCTCATAATTTTAGGAAACAGGGGTGTAGAGGTTCTAAGGGTGAATGATTTAAAGTTTTGGAGGTTGATATAAAGAATTTAAAATAGCAACTTATGTACTTACAAATATATTTTCTTACACATCAACGACCACGTCAACTTTTTCTGTCGCTTTCTCGTTTCTGAGGATCACGCAGACGACAATTCCTTCCCCTTTTTACTGGGCTTTTCTACTTTTGCTCCCAACTTTAAGAGTGATGAACAGTCCATAATTATTGCTCGTGTTGAAAACTAATTAATTTTGTCCAACTACGAGTTTTTAATGTACAAATGTAGCGATAGATCATTGCTATTAGATTGAGCGATGATAAAACATTAATTCTTACATAAGTACTCGTAATTCTCGTAATTGCATTTTCTACTATAAATCGTGAACGGTTGCATACTGTGATGCCTATTACGATTTAAAAGTGAATATTAATAAATGATTGATCAAATATTTATCTACCTACTCAGTTATAAGAAGTCCTTAAGAGTTAATTACACGTTCTGTAAAGTCCATAGCGAGACTTAACTACTGCCACTTAATGTTGAGTAGAGTTGGAGTCTCTCCTAGTGTTGTTTTTATTTGATGTTTTAAGGACCTTCAGACTCAGACTTCGATCTCAAAACTTTATTTGTGTGTTAATTTAATTATTTACACTCATGAGTTTTTAAAAGGTTAATGTACCTACAGCAGACGTAGGCGAAACTTAAAAAGTGTATCGCCCCTACTTTAGAGAATAATGAAACTAAAAACCTTTTATTGTGGTACTTGCCGTGAGTAGTATTAGCAATAGCTCCTTTGAGAATGGCTATATTATAATTATAATTAAGAGATTTAAAATTTATAGGATTAACAACTCCTACAAGTATAATCCCTACTAAGTCCTGCACTTGCTGCTACAAGTGACTACAGTGCATTTGCTGATTCTTGTCAGTTTCTTGAATTTCGCTCGTTTATAATTTAGTGTTCTAATCGCTGACCAGCGCCGATTTTGAGATTTGTACCCGAATCTATTTCAAAGAAAACCTGTAAATAATAATTTATAAAACAATGAGTTTTATAAACTATTATTTATCAAAAATATTATGAAACCGAACTGAATAGTAAAAATAAATGTGAAAGTACAAAATACTGCACAAAATATTAATAGAACCTCTAGGCTCTAACAAGATAATTATTGGTTCGAGTATTTCAATAAAATCCTACAAACTGCAAATTACTGTGATTATTAAGTTGATAACATAGGTAGCAGTGCTACTGTTACTTTAACGAAATGAAAAATAAACTGCCGCGGTATATCTGGATCTCTATCTTGACTATATTTGAAATCAAGATGTCAACTTATGGTAAACAAATAGTGGATCTTCGGGGTCCTGAAGGTCATTAAACTCTTTGAGCTTTATGCTTACCTAAAAACAACGAATTCATTTCAAGAGACTGCTCGATTTTTTCGCTCCGCACATTTTTTATAGATTTTCTTTCGCTTTTTGATATTACTTGAAGTGTTCAGCTTTTAACACTTATGTGGGACTATATAATTTAATAATAGTATACTATAATTATTAGATACATCATTATTTCAAAAGGTTTTCAAAGAATTGATCACTGCTGCCTTACTCTAAAATAAAATGCATACATCTAAGTGAAAAAGTGCTACCAAGAATCGGTTAAAACCCGATTTTCCAACACCGTTCACAACAGTGGAGTTCAACATTCGTAGATTGTTTCAAACAGAAGTCAGATGACGTACGGCGTCTGTTCGTTTAGCGAGTCGGTTGTAATTGAAACCTCGTGATACTGATACATGACTCGTATACACAACGTATATACATCCTGTACACTTTAACTTGTCACGGAAAATCGCATATCGATTATAATTATATGTTTTTAACAAATTAAAAAGAACAAATAGTTTTCTAGAAAGATCAGATCGATACATTTAACTTTCAAAGTCTTGTTAACTAGGCGTGTGTGATCTTGAACTACAACTTTTTACTCGTGCGTGCTTTATGGTTAAACTACTACTACACGAAACATATTTACTACTAGTACTACTATAGTACTAGTAGTAAATATATAAATTAAAACACTCCTAAGAAATTGTCACAAAATGGTGTTATGACTAATACAAACAGATAGTATTAGAAAAATAATAAAATAAAATGCGATTACATTTTCAATGTCAGAATTGGTTCGGACATTCCATAGGATATGTGCATAACATTGTTATAGAATTGTTAGTATAGTTATCGGTACACTTATAATATACGCATACATATATCGGTGTCTATTAAACCGGTGCCCTTTGATGCCCACGCAAATGATAAGGAATCACTGAATGACTAACGACATTAAAATGCAATATCTATCTAACTCTTCGTCAAACTTCTTACATTGATTTTCGGTCTTTAAAAAAGGTATCATCATTAATTAATATGTACGATCGATAAGCACCGGTAAGTAAACGAAATAATTACGTCTTGAAATGATGACCAGCCTGTTGGTCTAGTGGTTAGTGATCCTGACTGCTAAGCCAGTGGTCGTGGGTTCGATTCCCGTCCAAAACAAATAATAGTATGATGAGTATGATCATTTGTTCTGTGTCTGGGTGAAATTTATCTATAAAATGTATGTATTTAGAAATGTATAAGTATGTTTATCAGCAGTCTGGTTAATATAGTACAGGCTCTGCCTAGTTTGGGATCAGACGGCTGTGTGTGAGATGTGTGAAGTTATTATTATTATTCTACAAACTCAAAACTCTCGGGATCGGGTTTGAAGTATTATAAGTTGCCCTTGACTAAATACTGTGGCTATACAGCTGTCGCATGTCGGTAGCTTTTAAAACCTGAGCATACATTTAACATCGAATGCGATTTACTATCTGACTTAAACTTTCAAACGATTTTGTAGAGGATTACATGTTTGTTTATTTATTAAAGATTTAGGGTAATTATTTTTAAACTTGCGACTTTGATAAATGGTCGCGTCACCGTCGAGTCCACCCGCGACCACGATTGTTGCAATTCGATCGAAACGTCGGGTAACCAAAAAAGTGTACCTTATAAATGTTATCGCTATTAAGTCCCGAGTATATCTAATAATGATATACGGTTTTAATCACGTGTGTATTCCGGGGATGCCCGACTAGTTTCGAACCCGACGGGGACCTTGTATCAAGAGGTAAGGTCGCCAATTGTACATAACATTAGTTAGTGAGTACATATAAGTAAAATATTTTATTGCTTTGTGTACAATAAAGAGTACACCTATCTATTTAAGGCAACCTTCCGCATCAGTGACAGGCTCGCAAATATTCCGAAAGACCCCGAAATACACACGTGAGTACAACTGTAAAATATATCTTGCATAAAAAATATTTTTTCATAAGAAAGAGTTTAGGGTTAACGTCTTTGTGAAAACTTTTTAATTCTGAAGAACCTGTACTGTAGAAGAAACTATTCTGTGTATTTTACATTTGAAACTAGCGATTCGATAGCTATTCGACGCGCGGCTTTGCTTGCGTGTACATATTTATATATTTTTTTGCGTGGAACACTAATTATTTTTTAAAATAAAAGTAGCCTTAAGTTACTCCTTATAACACCATGTATATGCCAGTGAAAGTCCCGTGGAAATCGGTCCACCCATTCCGGAGATTAGCGGAACAAACAGACAGACAGACAAACGCGTATCGTGTAAACATTCAGATGCATTTAGTAATAGCTTTTATTATGACATTACAAACAGACACTTCAATTTTATTTATTTGTCGGGGTTTTCAGTGATCACTCTACGGGCGATGTATGTTTAACCCGCATACATTTATCATAACTAAACAAAATTAAAACCATTCAGAAATATACGATACGATTTAGAAAAGATAAATGAGACTGAACTTCAATTACCTGTACTATTATGTATTCTGTGCTATTACTCTTGGAGATCCTGCTACCATTATAATGTAAACCCAAGACACGGTAATTAGACTAAAGTTGCAAAGAGGAAAATATTATAACGTTTAGTACCTACAACAAAAGAATTCACCTTTACAGTTGCACATTAATCACCACCTGAACCGAGCCAGCTACAGTTTATTGAATTCTAGAACAATTGAATGTATTTAGTTCAAACCATTTGAGGTTGTCATTAATTGTATTTATCTTATCATTTTAAGGGCAGCATAATTAATGTTAAGAAACTGTTGAAACATTATTAAATAAGACAACAGCAATACCTTCAGTTACGTAATTATAGAATAGCAATAACAAAATCATTGAGGACCTTTTAAAGTTAAGTTGCCTTTGCAGTCAAATAGTTTGAGATGTTAGTATATAATGTACCAACAAAAGTTGAAACTCTATATCGGTGCTGTGGTGATCATGAAAATATCTGCTGGTTGAATTGGGGAATAGATTGTCATACTAATAGCTAACCAATTCCAAGAATACATTATAATAATTATACATATAAATTTGATGAAGCAACAAATGCAACAAGAAGAACGCACAGAACAACTGTCTAAATGTATATTTCAAATTCAAATTCAAAATCATTTATTCAATTAAGACACTAAGTGACATTTATGAACGTTAAATTGAAGCTAGAGTTAAAATAATAGATCGGCGCAAACAGACGCCACAGCATGTGCTGGATTGTCGAAGTAAATTAGGTGAACACATCAAAATCTACTGCCTGCTTGTGTCGATCTATAACTTCCAGTTTCCAAATTGCGTAGAGCCTTATGAGAAGAATACTGGCAAAGAAACTCATGGCCACTCTTTTTAAAAGTCAGATCTTCAGGTACAATAGTGTTAGTGTTACACGAAAGGTAAACAGGATGCAATCTGATGCCACCTGAATTTCATTTTATTGAAATGCTCCAAAAGCTAACGTACTAAAAAATAAAAATCACTCAGTGATACCGTTGAAGGTTTGAACTTATTAAACATAGAAATCATTCAAGGTGCACATCTACCTTCATTCAGTTACAAAATCTACTGTTAAAAATAATTCGTGACTGGATTAAGAGGCTAGAGTTGCAGTTGATCGAACCAAAATAATAGTATAGGCTAAAACATCGCTGACTAGGCCGACCAGTCACCCCAAGCAGCACCCGTTCACAAGTATGACGCATGGACCAGCCATCATCTCCTTCGCCATATCAGAGGGAAAGAAATGACCCGCCCCATGACGATATATATATACACAACAAAGTAAGAATTTAAATATCGTTCTTATAAAACCACATTATGATTACTTTTGATAACAATTTAATTAGTCGTTAAAGAAGAGGCAGTTGAAAATTTACTTACCAAAATATGCGCTAATAAATGTTACACTAATTTCTTTCAACTACATTTAGTGTTATCACACAGGTTACTATAACAATTTACTTCCCACAACTTATGATAAGCGGCTATCGTTATCTAAACACTGATTTTGATGAATTAAATCAAGAACCGACTTTCGAAGCCAATGAACACATTCACCAACGTAACGTAGGAATCTCTGTCAAGTGAACAATAAATTTATATTGTGCAGGCGACACTAACAAGTGCACGTTGTCGGATTCACGGGTTACAACTAGACGGGACGCGAGCGATGGAGGCAGGCGGAGGAATCAGCCGTCCAAAGGACACCACGCCTACTCAATACGGCAAAAATGACAATTGAACAACACTATTTCTAGATCATCGCTGCCACTACCCATTAATATAACGCTCAACGCAAAGCAAGCGCTCACTGCACAATGAATAAATAGTTTAATGCTGATTAGGTATCTATTTTTACAGACTATTTATTTACGTTATTAATGTTATCTTAAGTCATTGGGGGTACGATATAATCTATAGATAAAAGCGGATCCATGACGTGTTAGCTACTAGAATTGTTTAGAATTTCACATTCAGTCAACCGACGAGAATAAATAAAATCAAATACTAAGCACAATAATTGAACCGAAGGATTGGTTATAAAAAGGGCTACCATCCGTCCGGGTTTCCCCGGATATGTTCTAGTTCACGAGGGCGTCCGAGGGTTTTCAAAAAGTGTCCTCTGTCAAAAAGTGTCACTGTCCTCGAGGACAGATCATTAAAGATGAAGGTCAAGGAAAGAGCATTAATGCCAGGGAAATCATTTCACATGAACGAAATTCCAGTAAAACGGTATTGTGTACAAACATTTCATAAAAAAAAACAGTCAGTCGTAGGACTGCACGTCAGAAGTGAAAACATGACTGACACATCTGTCATCTGAGCGTGACGGTCACGCGAGTTCAGTGCTTTTTCCCTATACCAAAAGTGCTCACCGTGCCTAAAGAAGTTTTCACTTAAAAAATTGTTAATAAGTAATTGTGAGTTGCCGATCAGAAGTATTTATTTTTGAAGAAAGTGATGCTATCTACTAGTGACATCCATCAAACTGACGTACGTTCTGACGAAATTTTGAATAAAGGTTGTCGCTATTGAGTAGGTACTATATGCGTTATAAATTTTCACCTTAATGTTATTGTTTATGTTACTATATAAATTGCGCACACAATAAGTACTTTATTGAAATAATTATATTTTTAAAGATTAAGTTATTAATAAGGAGCTGACAGAACTCAATGTTCATATTAGCGCCCTCTAGTGAATCTACATATGTATTATTAGCGTGACGGTGCGAGTTCAGTGCTTTTTCTCCATAGCAAAAGTGCACAAACGTGCCTAAAGAAGTTTTCACTTCAAAAAACAATTAAGACATGAAATCGTGAACGTTTAGATGCGGGAATCAACAAGTCCCTCATAAAGCTAAGAGGTACTTTCAATCTGTATATCAATATTGCTTTTGACTTTCGGATCTTTAAAGTAGGTACCTACTTTAAAGATCCTACAAAACGGTAAACCAATAACAGGCCAAGTAAATAAGCAAAATAGATCTAAAGTGGATTGAAACTCTCTATTATAAAAAACTCTTATATTGTAAAAAGTGTGTGGTACCTGTACCATTGAATCCAATAGAACTGACAAGTAATTTGCAAGTTGCCGTAATGTCTACATATCAAAAGAATTTAAGATCTGTTCAATTTACCTTGTTAGGCTTCTATTACGAAATGAAGCTGAAGTAATTTTCATAACTTTAATGATTTTCATGATGAATGCAAAAAGATCTACCTAATAATAGCTATAAAGTAATTGTTAAGCGTACATCTTAAGCGTTACAATTATTCGTGCGTAATCTTTCAATGGAAAATTTTGCATAAGAACGTACTGTTCCTCAACCTTAACAGGGCCGGAAACCAGAGTAAACGAAGATGAATGTAATAGTTCCGACGTTATAAATGCTTATTTATTTATTCTACACTTTGATTACATTATTAAACTGTAATAGAAATTAGTGATTAACATCGTATGTATTAATAATCAGTTATATAGAGCTCTCTAGCGGTGAGTAGTTGCAACTAAAATACAAGTATCTGTTTTATTCTGTAGATGGCGCTGTAACAAAAATCTATCATTTATTGTTGGTTTATAGTGATATACAACGGTGGTAATAATACCATACCACAGATAATATAATACTATACTAGTAACCATACTATTATGTGTTCTGTGATAATACTCTTAGAATTATTTATCATGGATGAATACATTTGAAGGTCAGTGCTATTTTGATTATTTTTACTATGAAAAAAAATGTTCAAAACAATTTATAAACATTCTTTAGACATATTACATTTTAGATGAACTACAGTAAAGTAAGTAGTTAAGGGGCCATCTATAAATTATGTCACACGAATTTTATGATATTTGGACCCCCTCCCTGGTGTTGTCACAAATTTTTAAATTTTACACCCAGAACTGAAAACAACAGTTCTAATTATCTTTTTTTAAATAAAAGCGTCTTGTCTTTCGTTTATATGTAATGTGTTTAATACTTTAGATTTCGACATGTGACGTCACGAAGCTTATGGCCCCTTGTCACACAATGTCACACTTCGTTGAACATAGTTCGTCCATTTCGGGAATTTGTTCTCAAAGGTTTTTGCCCGTTTTTTCCGAGTGACAATCTTAAGTTTGGTGTTCTAAAAATACTCTCCCATACATCGATATACGCCACAGTTCATTTTCTAAGTCAGTTTGGCATTGCACAATACATATTTTATGTGCAACTTTTTCCTTTACTTGTACTGCGAGATCTTTCTTCTCGCCAAATTTCATGATTCTACTTCAATGGGAAGTACCCTATTATAGGATTTGAATTACCTGCGAAATATTTAAATATATGGCTTAAGTGGCCAAATCTTTTGACTGTGTTGACTTAGAAGCTTGATTTTTTACAGCTTCAAGGGACCGCGACATAAATATCTGTTGTTAATTTCAACTTGAGAAATTGGGGTAAGACAAACAGAGGGACAGACGGACAACGATGTGATCCTATAAGGGTTTCTTTTCGACGATTCCTACGTTTACTGGTATAATCAACAATAGTTTTTTTTGTATGAATAGCTTTAGCTTAACCTATATTTTATAACCTGTAAAAATTATTTTAAAATATTGATTAGTTTCAAAGATACGAATCAAAAAATTCTGTTTTATTGGTACGAAGTTACGAGCTTTAGAATCTTTGAATCGTT
Source organism: Callimorpha dominula (assembly GCA_949752705.1). Lineage (NCBI taxonomy): Eukaryota > Metazoa > Arthropoda > Insecta > Lepidoptera > Erebidae > Callimorpha > Callimorpha dominula. Next base: position 13,046,980 of record OX457007.1, read on the forward strand.
CTCCTGTAAAGTTACTATTTTATATATCTTATATATATAACGTAGGACCCGTTGTTTTATCGTTTTGAGGAACGGAAACCTAAAAATTATTTCTTAGTTCCATTTTTAAATATGGTAGAGAGATAAAAAGAAGACACTGCAGTTATTTCAGGTAATTATAAGAAATAAGTTTTATACTATTGGTAACGCTGGCGATGATTGATGTTTTCTCTCTTCAGTGATTAATAAAACAATATGTTGCCTACCGAAGTAACAGCACACTAGCGTGTCCTTTTTTAAAATGTACATACATACGTAAACAAATTTACTCTCCACTATACGTTCAGCAAAAACGTAACATTATTATGTTTTGTATTTGCTGAACCTAATACAAGATATGTAACTGCCTAAGAAGCAAATTTGGATTGCAATGGACATGCAATAATTCACTCGTTTTCTTAGAAACAAATCCAATTATATTTGGCCTCAGGCGATTGAAACATACCGGATTTGTCTGTGAGGCTTGGTTTTTATTACGATATTATTCGAATACAAAAATGCATATAAGTATACACATCTTATTTTTAGTATAAAGATGATGATAGCTTGGTAGAATATTTGATGTATTACTTTCGCTATATCACCTCACCATAGAGATCGTCAAATATTTACAAGTAATTTGTCAAACAAGACATGGTCATTAGCCAGCCTGATTCTGAAGGCATATCCAGGCCAATAAGACTCGGAGTGCCAGTGTTTTGTTCCCTAACCGAACATAAATCGTCTGGAGTCTGGACTATAGACAGAATGTAGGTCAGGTTGGGTATGTTCTATTAACTGTCAAATCTGCACTGCTTTATGGGTGCGAAACTTCACCAAAGTCATCTCGCACCGACTTTAGGTCTTCGTCAACCGCTGCTTTCACCGAATCCTCAGTATATACTGGCTCCAGAAAACCTCCAACGAACAGCTGTTGGAACGCTGCTACGAAACCCCGATCGACCAGCAGATTAAGCGCCGCAAATGGAACAGGATTGGGCACTCTCTCCGAAGGGACCCCGATTACATCCGCAAGCAGGCACTGGATTGGATTCATTAAGAAAACGTAAGCGTGGTCGTCCCAAACAAAGGTGACGATGAACAATAGCAGACGATACGAAGAACATCGTCAAGACGTGGAGCGAAATCATGCGCGAAGCTCATGACTGATCGCGATGGAGGTTTACTGTGGACGGCCATCCGACATAGGGCATTAAGTAACTCATAGATTGTGTGGGTGCGCTAACTTGATTAAATAAAGGTTAAAAAAATAGCTCGTATATTTTATTTAATCATCTGCGCTGCTGTTGCTAAGCAAATAATAATGAGCCGTGACCTTACTCCACTAATACAACAACCATAATATCTAGTTAGAGTAGTACAATAAAAAAAACCATTGTATCAACCTTAATCAGTTGGAACAATAAGCAACGGTTTATAACAATACGATGGTAATAAAAAAATCCATTGATAGGTATGTATGTTCATTTCTACCGTGACACGCCTACTTGCTTTATGAAAGCGTATTGATAAGCGCACACATTTGGCAGATTAGAATCTAATCTTTAGCTATGTTGCCAAGTTTATTTCAACTGCAATGTAAGTTATATGTATATATTATGGGTTTAGTGTGAAAATAGTGTCAGTAGTTTTCTGCTATGGATTGGCGTCTAGGAACTAATGTGACCGCATTTCAAACCAGTCTAGCGGTCGGTGGTTAATGTTAGTTAAAATTAAGTATCGATCGTGGGATCTCGCTCTTTCGATCTCGAGACATTCGGTCTCCATAAACATTTTAATACAAACTTGACGCCAACGTCTCATTTAGAGTAATAATGTTTTCAATGTGACTTTATTCTAGTGTATTTCATAAAGCTTTGGTTTTGGTGGCGGGGTGGTTACGAGAAACTCACACTTTTTCAAATGAATTGGTATATTCCAATAGAATAAATATTGCTGATCTGTTCTCGCTGGCGCCGAAGTTGGGAACTTGGCCTTACTATGTACGGGTTTTCGGACGTTTTAAACAAGAACAAAAGCAAGTCTTTAATTTGGAAGAACTGGTTTTCAACAAATTTCAGAACCCGTATCTCCGGAATCATCTACATAATTAACAATGTTATTATGCGTTACATATAAATCGGTATTTGTATTGTTAACTTTTGTTTTATCTCTATTTTGGTCAATTTCACCGATGTTCATTGTTCACGGGTAGCTAATGAGGGTAGGTACTAATGTAAATAATAATAATAATACTTCACACGTCTTACACACGTCCGGCTGATCCCGAACTAGGCAGAGCCTGTACTGTGGTATCCTAAACTTTGGTCTGTGTCTGGGTGTAATTTATCTATAATATGTATGTATTTAGAAGTCCAGACTTCTAAATACACCCAGAAACAGAACAAATTATCGTGCTCATCACACAATTATTTGTTCTGGGAATTGTACCCACGACCTCTGGCTCAGCAGTCAGGGTCACTTACCACTAGACCAACAGGCCAGTCAATCTTATATTAAACTCCATCAACTCCTGGGCAACCACAAAGTCATTGGTTTGCACCATTTCTTGAGTTTAAAGTTTCACTTGTGGTTACGTACTTTGAGGTTATTCAACACCTTATTACTTATGGTATGTAAAACCTAAATACATATATATATATTCATTTTGTTTTTACATCACACGATAAACAAATATCGTTATCGCAAATTGATACTTAAAACGACTACGTAAATATAAAACATAATTGCATTAACTCTTAAACAAATATTTTGAATTTAATATATCTGACTAGACAACATAAAAAGTATAAATGCTGTTTTTGTACAGTCTAATGTCGCTCAGTACTACTGTATGTAAATTTTCAGTTCTTCAAACAAGTTTAATTAAGGTCATTCAACTCCTCATCTTTTTAAAACTAAAGTTAAAAAAATATATAAATGCTTAGAATATATATAAAATGTATTAAAGTTAATTAAGTTAAAATAGTTGCACAAAATAATCTTTTCAGCTCAATAACGGTGACCTAGTTGTTAGACGACAGCACATTCCTTTTATATCTGAGGAGGTTTGCTGCTCATAAACTCATAAACTTGAGACACTGGAATGTTGTATACAGCTGCATCTAGCGCGTTCGTGTCTAAGCAATCATAATATCAAGATCCTAGATATTTAAAAGTTATTAAATAAATTAATAGATATGTGATACTTTTTGTGGTATTTGTAATACATAAATGCTTTGAACTAATAAAATAAATGTCCAGTGTTGTTAGCTGGTATTTCAACCAACATTTAGGAGAAAATACGTATTGTCGGGGTAACCTGTAGGGGTTATTAAAGTATTTGGGGGATTATGTGGAACTGGTAACCACTAAAAAGTTGACCCCAGATGATTCTCGTGTTGAAAAATGTGCCATTTTGATCTTTTATAACTTTAATTTACCCAGTAATACTGGCATTTTCAATACAAATCTAATGTCATATAATTAATCAAAACTGATTCAACCGTTCAGTATTTACGAGAAACATACGATTGGAATTACACACATCAAACATGTAACCTTATTTTTGAACTCTGCGGCATTAGGGTAGAAAGTTAATTATTTTCTTGTTAAGCCAAATAATTAATGCAACGTCCTCGTATCTAGATAAGATCATTCATTATTTCTTCATTGTGAGAGCAACAATGTGTAACATACTTGTATTGATTTAGGTGGAGGCTCGAGACGATGAAAACTGGTTTTCTAGTCGGTGTGGTCACTAGTTGATGTAACGCAACTATGCATCGTTGAGTGAACCGGTATGCAGAGTTTACGTAGGAAATTATGTAAATATTTAATGCAACTTGAATTCGACTTGAGTGGTCGAACTTCGACCATAATGCTATAAGTTTTCACTGTTTTGTTTTACGACATTGATCGGTATAACTAAACGTCATTGACGTATATAGACTTTCCGTACGTGGCAGGTCAATTTATATATTGGGCTTTAGTTAGCTTCTTGTAACTGTTTTCCCATAATTTTTATATTTATAACTTTTATCTTTCTATATAAATTAAAATTGACCTCTATGCGTTCCGAAACCATTGATCAGAATGTGATGAAACTTTGGTAGGGTGTTCTTAGGACGCCCGCGAGGGTTTATGGCCCAAAAGATCTTTAGAAAAAATGGCATTGCAATGCATGCCGGGTGCAGCTAGTATTAAATAAAAATTGCTCAGCACTTCCTTCAAGTACTTTTTCCAATATTTACAATATTATATTTACAAAGACTCTTCCCGTATGAAAACATAGATATCGTTGTGCCTTGCTTGTATCTATCCACTAAATACGGTAGTTGACTGTCAAGATAAATCAGCTTCTCTTTAATGAACGACAGACGGTAGGTTCTGTAGAGATTTGTATAAAAATTGTGTGAAAATACTTAGATAACATCAAATTATTTATGTACTTTTAATATTTGGTTTTATATTTTTTATTTACCATACGAAATTACTATTATTATCAATTTAATTATACATAAGAAGTCATCATAAGCGAGTATATTAATATTATTATAAGTGTAATGTATTATAGTATTGGTAATACAATGAGTAAAATATGTTATGTTTATTAATTTAATAAATAAAAAATAAAAAAATAGTATATTAATAGAGAAGAAAACGGCCAAGTACGAGCCACACGCAGTTACTTATAGAGTGCCGTAGTTCACAACTTAATCTAAGTAATTTCCTTTTATCTTCGTTATATACACTGCTACCGTGAATTTGTTCACATATTCAAAAACAACTATTAAGCTTTCAGAGGAAGGGGACACTTGACTCTGACACTTCCCTGACTCGAAAAATCGTTTTCACACAGTCGCACTATCTTTAAAAGACTTTATGTTTGCACATTGTCAGTGAGATAAATATGTATAGCCATGCGAAATTACAACTTTTTAGTACTAAGAGTCTCTGAGCTAAGCCGCAGACAGACGTACAGACTACGGACGGACATAGCGAAACTATAAGCGTTTATTGTTGACCAAGGAACCCTAAAGATTACTTTAAACAAAACATCATTTTGAATATAGATACGGTTTGAAAGAATTCATGTATCGGCTTCTTTAAAACCACGTAATCTGCTACTGATATGTCAAGTTGATATTTTATCGGATTATCTTTGCTTATTTTGGGCTCGCAATGACCGTTCTGTAATCATACGTCATTCATTTAATAATAAATGTTATCAACAAAAAATAGTTTAAAGAAACGTATCACGAGTTATATAAATACTAAAATCGCAAAATAAAACACCACTTATTGTGATGTTGAAACTCACCAAAACAGTTATCATGGTGATAAACATGTTGTGTTTTATGCATTTGTGAAACAAATTCTATGGATTGTATTAAAAAACATATTAGTACAAGATCCGGTACAAGAAATATATACCCTCATCTGTTAGTAATAAGAAATAAATGATAGATAATGTTTACATTGACACACCGGGCACAACTTAACTAGGCAACCTATTTGCAAATAGGTTGCCTAGTTAAGTTGTGCCCGGATAATATTAAATAATTAAATGAAATAATGATTGTAGTAAATTGACTTATTTTCAATATATATATATATAAACCACATAAAAACAAGCTTATAAATGAGTAACAACCCTTAAAAATCAATTTTAAACAGTATCTTGCAGGATCCTTACATGTAACAGATAATATGGTTTGAAGGGAAGACAAGATTTCAACTCTTCTGTATTTTCTATTTGACATGTAAAATATATTTTATTGTAATTTAGTACAATCAAAGCATGGCAATGACTTAAACCTAAACAAGGTACAGATTAGCTTGATTTTCCAGCCCTGGGGCACATATATTGTTTTCAGTTCAAATTTTACGAGGCGATTGTGAATATATAACATACCAGCAACCCGCCCCGGCTTGGCAAGGGTAGTAGAGCATATATTGATTTATTTACTTCTTTAACAATTACAGTCATATTTGATAGCCTTTATGAATTATACACCTAAACCTTCGTCATGAATTACTCCGTCTATAGGTCAAAATCGTATGAAAATCGGTTCAGTAGTTATTGAGTTCATCCCCTCTAGTCCCCCATTTGTTTTATAATAAGAAGTGATAACATATCCAACAAAGTACAGAGATACCCAGCCTTTTTGGTTTTTAAGGGTTCCATTCGTACCCCTTGCCTGGCAATTCGCAGCTCACAAACAGATTTGATTAAGTTGTACAAATTAAAATAAATAGTTTACGAAACGTTATTAAAAGTGTGTGAAATGTGGACACGTTTAGTGTAATACGAAGTTTATTATTATTATTTAATGTAATGTTAAGTGTATGGAAATATTACCGAAGTAATTAGCAATTCCAGGAACATCTGTTGTAAATAAACTACGTTAGTTTTACGTAATCGATCTATATAAATTGTTAGCAGTGTGCTTATCTATTCCTTGTATGTATTTCACGTTGTAATTTTAGGTTTTACACGCGCTGGTGTAATATTACTTGAAGTCTAAGATTTGTGTTACCAAACAAATTAATAGGACAAATCAAAGACAATAATGATGATAAATTGGTACACACTAAACATAACCTCTACAGATGTTTTACGCCTAAGAAAGGAAGGTTTCTCCTCGAATTGAAGCTGCTTGGTTTAGATGACAAGGTAGCAGGACTAGCTACTATTTTTACGGCTGGTGAGTCTATGGTCATTACCGTTATTAAGAGCGTTTATAGACACCGGTATCCGCTTAGAGAAATCGGAGATCATGTTTGTTTGACAACTTCATCACTACATATTGTAGTGACGGGACCTCTCGCACAGCTTGCAAACTCCTTCGATTGGAAGAATAACTCTTTACTACGCGAGAGGCATAGACTGGTGGCACCAAACTCGAATTTAGAACACGTTCGAAATATTTTATGAAGAATAAATGTTGAAGACAAGAGGGTCGCCCAGCGGACAGTGGACGGTCTTGACGACTTACGGGCAATGTGCACAGAATAATTCAAGAAGTATTATTTATAATTAATTTGTGTGAAGTTATAATTGTTACATGAATAATCTGATCCTGATTATATCGCATAGTGCGTTTGCCTGCTCTTTCACTTTTCCTCCTCTAGCTAGTACCTATCGAAACCGGATACCCTAAAGCCCCAAGCTTTATACGTGGTGGAGTACGCCGCCGTTGATTTAGAAGAAGTACTCCACGCGTTACACGTGGTGGAGGCTTTACAATATTATAAAACAAAGTACCCCGCCGCGTCTGTCTGTCTGTCTGTTCGAGATAAACTCATAAACTACTGAACGGATTTTCATGCGGGTTTCGCCAATAGATAGAGCGATACATGAGGAAGGTTTAGGTGTATAACTTGTTAAGGTTTTGTGTAAATTGGTTTAAATATGATGATGATTGTTGAAGATGTCTTTGCTACCCGTGCGAAGCGGGTTGCTAGTAGTTTTATAAATAATTTTCTTTAATAAAAAGCATCACCGACTTCAATGTGTTATTTGTTTAAATATAATATGGGTAGGCCTAGTAAACGCACTGCTCCAATGAGACAGCGAGGTTTCGGAGGAAACGAAATATCATCGATATATACAATTTTTAGATATTTCTTGATTTTTCAAAAAACGCTCCACTGATTTCGATAAAATTTAAATGGGTGGTCCCTTGGGAAACAAAAAAAGCCCTTTGCCTACCCTTTGAAACAAAAGAGAATTTTCCAAATTGGTTCAGGCGTCTTCGAGTAATCGGTGAACATACATAAAAAAAAAGATTCCGACGAATTGAGAACCTCCTCCTTTTTTGAAGTCGGTTAAAAATATATAAATATTTTAGTGTTATGCAAAACATTGTGATGGCATCATTCCAACATATAGGGACAATAAATTTTCCAAAAGGTCACACTGACTCCGGAGTATTTTAATGCAATCAGGGAATTTCCAAAATGTGAAAGTTGCCAGCCGCGTCCTCAAGATATACTCCGTTACCCTCAAACAATGAAGATACTCTTATAAACGTTGGAGTAGATACTACTGATTGATATAAGCTCGCAAACTGTACATTACTATTAACGTCTGACAGACTCAATTTTATTACCGTTCCAATTTGATGTCGCCGATCATTAATTAACAAGCAATGTGCAGCTGTATCGAGTCATGGACCTCCACATTGCGCTGTACTATTTGCAAATGATGGACCTGATAAGATGAAGACTTGCATTACGTTCAGCATGATGTCACTTCCGTTCGCATTTCGACAGCGTGAAAGTGTTTTTTGAGTCACATGTTAATTTATGTCGACATTATCTGAAATTAATGACAAGGAAGGTTGTAGTATCATTAAACCTGGACTTGTTTAGTTGAAAAGAGTTAGCTAGTATGAGAAAAAACCGCCTACACAGTTATAAAAAAAGATATAATATTGTTATCTTTTCAAATTAACTTCATTTCGGTCTCGTAATAATATTGCTAACTTGGGGTTTTCTTGCTAGATTTGCAAAGACTTAAATCATGCTGAGATTTTTACGGGGGCATGGTTAGAAGTAGCGAGTTCAACCATTTTAGGGCATTTTGGCGACCATACATTTTTACTCACATAATGAGGTGGCAAAAGCGGGATGTAAGATTAATTGAATAGTTAATCTAAAAAGGTCATTCGTTGCTACCCATACCAAAATAGACACTCTCATCATTCACGGTTTCTGATCGAATATTAAGTAAAGGACTTGGCAAAACTCGCTCATAAAAAAATCCTAAGATATCAGACTTTACTGTTACTATGATTTCTGCAAAAAAAAGGATACCCGACAATCATCGTAGTTATTTCTTAAGCATGTATAAAAAGTAGTGCAAATAAAAATAACTATTTGTAAACGTATTATTCTTCTCGTATTTATTTTAATTCAATGCTTTTATCGTTCGCACTGTGTATTTTCACAATAGGTGTTCTTTTTAACATGTTGACAGATGAGTTTCGTGTAACGTGCTTTTAGTGAGTATTTTCAACTTGACGAATCCCAACCGGTTTACTGGCGGAGATTTCAAACAGTAATATTACGTTGCACGAATTTGGTTGTTGCTAAGAATAAAGGTAAACGTATTGTAACCCGTAGAAATATACTTTTCTATGAATTCTTTTAATCTAGGTGCTTCGTTTTTGTATCAATATAAAAATCTTTTTAACAAAAAATTAAACCGACGAAAAGAACTAAAAAGCAAAAAATAAATAAACCTTAAGTCTTAAGTATTGAGCTTATTTACATAAACTATCAAATTTTATATAAATTTATTTTGAGTCGGTAATCATTTTATTATTTGGCGCCGACTTCCTTGACATGGGACCACCATTGAGGTATACCCTATCTAACAAAAAAAGAATAATCAAAATCGGTTCATAAATAACGGAGTGAGGGCTGAACAAACATAAAAAAAAATATATATATATATATATATATATATATATATATACGGTCGAATTGAGAACCTCCTTTTTTTTTCCTCGGTTAAAAATATTTGATCGCGCACACATTTGAACATTTGATCGTTACACATTCTTCTAGATTTTATTTTTTGCAGTTTTGTTACCGAAAAATTAGGGTAAAGACACACTTGTTCGACATTACTCACAAAATTATGTTTCTATTTATGTGGTCTCGAATTGGCAAATCTACAACGATGAATATTGTTGCGTCCTATAATAAAAGCACCTGAGTCACATTCACTGAGTGTGAAATCGTAGCAGATGAACCAGTTCTCCCGAGTGCCTAGGTAATAAAGCTGTTACATTGAAATATTGCATCTTTCACTTCTGCAGACGACATTCGGAACGAAATTAACTTCTAGAATATATAGTAATATTTGTGGAGATACGAAAGTTAATTGATAGAAATATCGCTATTCTTGACGGGGCACTTCAATATTGTTAGTAATATATTCGACCACAAACCTACGTGGGTGTGATGTGATCTCATATTTATACTTATACACATATATTTATATGTATACATCATATTAAGCGACTTCAAAAAATAATGAAAAATGTAGTGTGAAGTGTGGTCGAGGAAATATGATAATGTTGTCAGTTTTCAAACTAAAAAAAAAATTCCTTTTAATACATGAATTTCTCTTCAGTAGCTTTGACATGAAAGTGATAATTGCAAGTTATGGTCACAAATAAATCTACAACTAATGATAATATTTCATTATTGCATACTGAGTACAGTTTGAGCAAAGTCCAATAAAGGATACTACGATATTCTCATACAACGTTCAAGTTGAATAACATCAACGAGTGCGGATGCCGGTGAAGCAATCCTTCAATGACTAAACTTAGGAGTGCTTTGTAATGTTTTCATAATGACGTTTTCGTGTCTAACTCATACCTTAAAGGGAGTGTCTAGTAATGCAAGCAGATGTTATGCATAACCTACATAAATGTCAACGTGCAGGTTAGAGCCCAGACCCGACTTTGTTACCACAGGACCACATAATTCTCATAAATTATTAAAAAATCAAACAACAAAAGATGTTCTTTAGTGAAAATCCAGAAAGACAAAACTATACGTCTATTCCCGAAGGCTTCCTTCCTAGAGTATACCCGGGTCCCCCTGCAATAGACCAGCTTGTGACGGAACACCGTGTGGTTTTAGTCGGTTCGAATCCGACATACCACTTTACTGTTAGCTCCGGTGAGGTGATGACCCGTGGGGGTTTCCACACGATAAAAATAAAAACTATACGTCTAGCGGTCTAGGTTATTCGATATTCACATTTATTCTAGTCATTCACTGGTGACATAATAAATATTAAACATACCTATGTACCAGTAAATAGAAGAAAGGTTAACAGCTATACGAATAAGTACGTGCTCATATTTACTGTATGAATAAGCAGACTGTATTCAATATAGTCTACACAATACGGCTTTTAAGTAACATGACCATGACAATCAAATGGGTTGCATCAACGCTGGCACTACTGTGCATTATATTAATGCAGTTTATAGTTATAAAAATGGTGACCGCGGTAATAAATAATTCCAACAATACCAAACAACTAAAAAGGATAATGAGACGATGAACTGATGAGACAATATAACACCAGAAAAATAAGCTTAGTATTGAATAACACATAAAAAACTTTTTAACAAAAAATTAAACCGACGAAAGGAGAAAGAAACTGAAAAGTGTAAAATAAACTCGTTAGCCTAACTAAACTTCTACAGTAATGTAAATACCTAAATAACTTCGAGTCGGCGCCAAACATACAAACAATCAAATTAATTATTATGTAAAATGATGGCAGCGGTTTCTACGTCGACGCGACGGCGACGCGACGGCGACGCGTCTATTTGCCGAAGTGTTTCCGAATTTCATTTTTTGTTTAATAAAGAGAAATTATCGAAATCGGGCTACCCTGTAAAAAGTTATACTTGGTCATACATAAAAAAAAATATATACGAGTCAACGTGAGAACCTCCTCCTTTATGTCGTCGGTTAAACATGAGTTTTCTTAGAATTTGGTGATGTAAACCAAACATATTAAATTTGCAATGACACTAGAATGAAAAAAAAACGTACAGCATAAAGGGACAACTGACAATATTGTAATACTTACAACTTTTATTCGTTAAAGCATCGGCCAACGCATCGCGTTGGCCGATGCGTGTCTCTATCTAAATGGTCGTGCATGACTAAACTATTCTAAAAATAGATCCCTGGTTGGGATGCGAGGCGATAACTGGACTAAGTCGACCAAACTGGTCATATTTATGACATGTTGATTCCAAATATAGCACACGAGGTATGGAAATAGTTACGGAATATTACTTTATGCCTTGAAACGTTTTAATTTTCCATACGTATATCTACTTAAGGTATTACCGTTAAAGTTTATTTACTTAGTTACTTAAAGTAAGTAGTATTATATGTGCTTAAGTCAAGTTATATGGTTTCATTTACAGGTATGACTCACTGGAATAATAATTTGAATTTATTTTGAGTTTTAGTATTTTTTCGTTCTGGTTCCTTCGTGTCGGCATGCACATTACGTCATAAGTGCAGTGTCTCTCTTTTACCTTTATGCTTTTAAGTTTAATGGATTTTGGCTCAATTAGCAGCCAAGAATTGAAAACGTTTTAGTGTTATTATTTCAGTTTATGATTTTACTTCATTAACACAATTAAAAATAAGATTTGCAAGTGTAAGATATGAGCCGTAAACTAAACCATTATCATACAACACTCAACGGAAATATTTATGCTAAGTAGTAAGTATTAAGTTCCTGGTAAATAAAACATAACATAATTTTATTTAGTTGGAAAAGCAAGTAATAAAGCTAATATTGGTGCCGATTCTATTGTACACTCGACTAAACTAAAACCTGACTTAATTTCTTCATATGAAATCAACCTAGCGTTCTTTGTAATAAGGTCTATTTGTTACTAGCATCTATTTCTCAGCGCCGCTAAATTTCAATAAAACCTGTCAACGTATACTCAACTTTATTTCCACGAAGCGAGAGTCTTTATTTATTCAAACGCTGTATAATTGCCGTATAAAAACTTGTTCAAAACGAACAAGGATGACGTGTTTTTAATGTACACCTACGAAGACGCTTACTAAAAACACAGAGCAAAAGAGATGGCATTCAACGGATAGCGGCTCTCGCTACGTGGTATTAAAGTTTATTTAAGCGTATCAGACTTTAGTCGACAAATAAATTGCTTATTTCGATAGCGACATATGTTACCTACTTGTTTCAATTTGAAATAAGACCTTGTTTCTAAGTGTGCCAGGTTTACTTCTTATATGAAGAAAATTTAGTGGATTTTAATTTAGCGAGTGAAGTAACAGAATTGGGGCCATTATTTAATATATATGCACCTAAATTTATTTCCTAATGCAACCGACGACTCACCCGACTCATTCACCTCACAAACTAGGTAGACCACTGATTACTATGGTACCCAGACTGCTGATAAAGTAATACTTATATATTTCTAAATACATATATACTAAACTAGCAGCGCCCCGCGGTTGCACCCGCGTAAGTCCCGATTCCGTAGGAATATCGGAATAAAAAGTAGCCTATCTGTTAATCCAGGTCACCAGCTATCTACACACCAAGTTTCATTTCAATCGGTACAATAGTTTTGGCGTGAAAGAGTAACAAACATCCACACATTCATACATCCTCATAAAACTTTCACGTTTATAATATTAGTAGGATTTGTCTATAATATTGTAGTATATCACACCTCTATAATATACATTAGTACGTGTGTGAGAAGTCCGTATTGAATTCGACTCAAACAGTCAGTATTTAAATTTGTTAGGGAATAACAAGTAAAGGGAAGAGGTGCGTCGAGCAGTCAGAGTGAGCTGCTGTCAAGTTGCTGCACCAGATCTCTTCATGAAGTTTTTGTAAAGTTTGAATGTAAAAGTAGTTATTACAGGTTCCAATATAACTCATTTAATTTACAGCCACTCTCAGTTGATATCCTCCTAAACTAACACCCCTATCCCGAACAAACCTCTCAAGCGAGGGCCTTGCAATATATAGATAAATTTTATTACATTTGCATCTGTAAAAACTATAAAATGCCAAAGTTGTTAAAATTACAATTTTCTCAGTCTATGAGTTAGAAGATTCTCCTAAATCCCTGTCTGATTGTTCCTAAAGAATAATAAATAACTTTACATAGTTACAACAAGTAAGTTACATACAAGTTTTACTAAAAATACACTAAAAAAGTACAGAATCTGATTAAGATGAAGAAGTCACTTATGAACTTACAGCTTACTTCAAAATTTATGAAATAAAACCCGAAATATAAAATAATAAAAATTATACAAGGTAAATACTTATTGGAGGAGACCAACTGATGAAATATCTCCACTCTAACTCTAAGTTATCACTCCGATAATGTACAACAGCGATAAGTAAGCTATTTATTCACTAAGCGACATGTCACGGAGACACATCGCCCGACTTTCACGTGGTACTCTTCGTGGGACATTATCGCTCGACATTTGCCTTGGCTACACTTCCCAGTTGTCATTGAGATTTCGCCTGAGGAATTAGTGTCTTGCGGAACACAGAGCAACACGTGTCCTCATTAATTAAAAACTGTCGAGGGACACGGAAGTCGCGCGTGTCGACGCTCACAGAGAATTTGACATGTCCAGATATCGCAGTCGACGCGCGACGTCGGGCGACATCGCGTGACACATCACGCGACACGTATATTTTGTGTTAGGCGTTGTGTTTACAAATGTCCCCTAGTGAAAACGTGGCTTTAGGGTTTCTAGAGTTCCACAAAGCCCGGCAGTCTTCTTTTTTTATAAACCTTTCACAGGTTGGTACAGATTTGTCAACGCACATAGGAGACTGTGCCTACATTCTTGGCACTAAAATAAATAAAAAATTAAATAAGGCCAAAAGATAGGGAAAAGTGGAAATATTTAGAGGAGCTAAAGATATCCACTTTTCCCTATCTTTGTAATTATTGTCCATTCTGATCCAGTTACTTTCTTGATGTTGTCTGTAAATCGTTTACTCTGTCGACCTTTATTACTTTACCATCCCTAGGGCAGTCTGTTATTACTATAGATAATTTCTCTGTTTTCTCCCTTAGTGTTCTGTCCATTTCCGTTTTTATTTCTTTTTCTACATTGTTCAATTTATATTCTGTAATCTTAACCCCGATGGCACCTTTATATTCCATTCTGGCAGACTTTGATTTTATTACAGTAGTTGGTCTATTAATGCCCATGTTTGGCATCCATAAGTTAGTCACCAATAAATACCAATTCTGCATGAAGGTTTTGAAATTTATATTACAAAATACTTAAACTGAACAAGAAGCGCTCTAGAAAATAATTAAACAACATTTATTATCAGCCGTGGATTCCAAATGTGGCACAAAATTTAAATAGTTATCGCAAAGTTGTTGAACTTGTGGCTTCTGCTGGCTAAGTACATAAAACGTCGCTAATGTAACTATAATAGAATATGCATATGACAACCACTCTTTGTTATAAATACATCGGGTAGCCATGTACCTAACGCTCGTGCTAAATATCAACACATTTTATTGTGTTTCGATTGTTCGTTTTAAGATGTGTTGTTTTGAATTATGTGTCAATAGACAGTAAATCCACATATGTATAGGTGCTTTAGTAAAAAAGTAAGATGTTTTCAGATTTGCTTCATATGTGCCTGATTTACGTAAAGATAATGCGGTAAGATAACAATAAAAGTTTATGGACCGCTAATGCGATGAATACGCATTGACATAAGTATATAGATGAATCTTTATTGAAAGACACGTAGTATATATTATTAAAGGTTATTTATAATTAATTTTATTTAAGGAAAACCAACAGTTACAGTTATATTTAGATTCAACTGTTATTTTAAAATAACTTCATAACATTACCTTTGTTAGTAAAATTGCAAATTTTTGTACCATATGTTTTGTACCAGAATCATCTTTTAAAATGATTAAAATGTGATTATCTTATCATGATAAAGATGAGCAGAAACTGATCTTTACAATCTGTCATAGTCTTTTATATCAAAAGTAATAAAATATCAAAATGTAGAAGATATCTTCAAAATACATACAAAAGCAATGGCGGAGAGTAGATGAAATATACTCGTATAAGATAAAAGCGATGCCAATCAAATAGGATTTAGTTATCATTTACAATATATAATACTTATATACAGGGTGGCGCAAAAGTAGTAATAATAATAATAATAACTAGACACATCTCATACACGGCCGTCGGATCCCAAACTAGGCAGAGCCTGTACTATGGCAACCAGACTGCTGATAAACATACTTATATATTTCTAAATACATACTTATTTTAGATAAGCTACACCCAGACACAGAACAAATAATCGTGCTCATCACACAAATATTTGACCTGGGTGGGAATCGAACCCCAACCTCTGGCTCAGTAGTCAGGGTCACTAACCACTAGACCAACAGGCCAGTCAAATAATGTCATAATCTGAATGTCTTAATTTTTGCAAATGGCGTTAAAAGATGCTTTGACATCTGTTATGTAGACAGATAGAGAATTAGTTCAAATCAATTCAAAATTCAATTCAAATTCAATAAAAAAAAAAATTTATTTCATAAAATTGACCATCAATTATTCGAAATCGTCGATTTAATACATCATTATTATAATTAAAATTTTCAGAGTCACCGCAACAATAGTTTGCCTTGTCAAATGTAAAATTATTAAAGAAAACAAAAATGGATAACATAATATCACATCTGCCTGTTTCGATCTATAACCGCCCGTTTCCAAATGGTTGAGCCTTGTGAGAAGAAATCGGGCAAACAAACTCACGGCCACTCTTTTAAAAAGGAAAAACCAGACAGTTTCAACAATATTCAGTAAATATCACATCATTTTGCTGTGTGCTATTATGTTTTTAAAATTAAAAGCAAATAAACTAGAAAAAGAATATGACAATAGGGAAACTGAAAATTAAGGAAAAAATTAAAGAGAAGAAAAGAAAAACATGAGAGATGGAAAATAAGAAACATATAAGCTCACATTAGATTTCTATTACAATTCCATCAAAAGCGTTTTTATCCTGTATATAATCCCCTACTGAGTAATACCCCTTAAGGCATAACTGTCGTTTTACTGTAGACTTAAACTTGTTTAGACTTAACATTTGAATATTATCTGGGATTTTATTATAATATCGCACACATTAACCTTGAAACGACTTGTTAATTTTTTGGAGCCTAGAGGCAGGTACAATAAGTTTATGTTTATTACGCGTGTTAAAAGAGTGTATATCACTTTTTTTACAGAAGTGATCTTTATTTTTATGAAGGTAAATTAGATTTTCATAAATATATTGGCACGCTACCGTCGTTGTTAATTTCTTTAAATTTCTGCCTCAGTGAATCACGATCGCCTACGTTATAAATTGCTCGAATAGCCTTCTTCTGCAGTTGACAATAAGCAATGGAGTGATACACACCTGAAGAGCGAGGAATTATAGTTACTGCTTATTTAACCAATTTTCGGTCTGTTGTTTTAACGCAGCGTGTATTTCGTCGTCGCTTTTCTCGTCGTCGTGCACCATATGCATAACATTTAAACGTTCGCCCGAGTGCCTCGTGCAGACTGAGTTCACTAAAGAAGTTTCAAGAAGTGGCCGGTCTCGTATTGCTCTTTCGACCTAGAACATCGCTGCTGCGGCTAAGGATGTTACAGAGAATCAACAAACATGGATGAGACGACGATGCACGCCATTAGGCATCAGCAAACGTTGAACGTTGGTTGCAATGAAATTTAGTAAACCCCTTACAAAGTGCAAACCGTTCAAGAGATGCTGCCTGCTGACCGTCAAACGAGATTAACTTACTCCCATGCTCTGTTAAACTTGGTTTAAAGTAAAGTAAAGTAAATTATAATAAGCGACGAAGCCCATTTCCACTTAAGAGGTTATGGGTTATACAAACAAAATTTACGTTTCTGTGATTGCGTTTCAAACCACCGTAAACGTAATCGAGAGTTATCGACTTAAACGAGTTTTTATTCCCGCAAGTTGCCGAATTGGGTCTCGAGCATTGTCGATCCTAGCAGGACGGAGTAAACGCTTACACAGCTCGTGCAACGATGGGGACACCAATATGCAGGACGAGCTTCCGTTTTGGAGATTTGAACTGGCCGTCGAGATCGCTAGATCTAATGGCACCAGACTTCTTCCTTTGAGGGCTTTCTGAAATATCATATTTACTACAACACTCCACAAACATTGCAAGTCTTGAAAGCTAACATTGAAGAAGAAATCGCCAATTTGGGGCCAGAAGTTTGGGAGCACAAATGTGCATCAACTTAATGTCATCAATTTTAGATCTTCAAATAACCTTTTTGTAAAAACTAAGCAAATTTTTTATTTCTAACAAAATGGTAGCTATTTACATTATGACATTACTTTTGCGCCACCTTGTAGTAGAATATGTATTTCACTGTCGTAGTATAAATATGTATGTGCCGTTTCAGTTATGGCTGTATAAATCTTGTTAATGTTACTTTAGATGTTAGTTTTTGTAGTAGCTTTTAATAAAATTGGTGCAGATTATATCGTGAGCTATAAATCAAGGTGAGGCGGAATACGTGATTATTTATTTTGCAGATGGCAACCATTAATGTTTATGGGCCTCAGTCGTTGTGTATTTACGTAGCGATAACCAGCAATAACCTACTTTAGTTAGTAGTGGTACAGGCTCAGTTTATGAAAAAGTTCATATAATTATATTTTTGTCATAGCTAGTAGGTACTACGGGTTCTGGAACTCAAACAAGTATAGTTAGACACGTGTTTTTGTTAATTAAATTTAGACCTCCACGCCTTTTCCCAACAAAGTTAGGGTCGGCTTTCAGTCTAACTACCTACGATAAGGTCGAACTTCGATATTTTACGTGAAGCGACTTCCATCAGAGCTCCACAACCCAAGTAGGTACTAGGCGATATCGTAGTTCTGTAGTTCGACCAGGTTGTTGGACTTTTTAGGGCTCCAACTATCCGTAACGAATGCCACAGATGTTCGTATGGCAACCGGGACCGACGGTTTAACGTGCTCTCCGAGGCACGGAGGGGTCTCGATGAGTTAAGAATGGTCACCCATCCCAAGACTAACCTGGCTAGTTTTCCTTAACCTTTGTAATGTGCTAACCTACTCAGTTACCACTTAGCCACGAGCCTCTCTCTATGTTAATTAAACATAGACAAATGGAAATAAATATATTCAAATATTTATGCACACAAATAAAAGCACTGCGTTTACGAGTATAAGTGCCACGTGGCAGTCAATTTGCTTTACCGCCGCGTGAGATAGGGCGTCGAAAGTTTTATCAGTCGTGTAAATCTTTAGTAGAATACAATATTGTCATAGGCATTATAAACGAAACCGACAACTGGCAATCCATGATTAAAGGTCAGGTAAAATGCAGTGAACAATCCCAGAGTCAACACAGAACAAAACGCAATAGAATAATAACACATCATATTATAGTGTAATATACCTTGTAGTTCAAAGACTTCTCGAACTCATTTAATGATTTGTGTTTTCACAGAGTGTTATTAACACTCTGTAAAAATTTCGTATATTAATACATCCTTATACATTTGGGAAAGATATTTCACATGCCAAAAATAAAATAAAAATTGCTCATAATTAAATTTTACAACTCAAGTTTCAAGTAACACCGACAACGGTTGCCCTTTATGACAAAACTGCTTAAACTTTTAAGTATATTAGCACCACTTTCATTCTAAAAATAAATTAAGACATGGAATTTTATGTATCATAAAAACGAGGATGAATAACCGTCGTTTTATAAATTTAATTCTATTTAAAAAACAATTACAAGATTTCATTGAAAACATATTAAAATATGAAAATCTTAACATACCTATTATTCATTTTAGTTTTTTTTTTATTAAAAGTATTAAGAATCAGACAGGTTTTCTATAAATAAAATAAATCTAGATACAGATTATTACTACAGTTTTATACATAAAGAAAAATGTTGTATATTAACTAGGCTACTGATAATTTAAATACAGACAAAAAAACCGTCAATTTTAATCATGTCCTTCGCTGAGCTAAGCTGGCGTTAAATCATAGAAATGGGCGAGATGATAGGAAGACCTGACTAGCAGCCAAAAGCAACAGGTACATAAACGAAATGTTTATTGGCGTGATGCCACTAATGCACGTGTAGGAAAAACAGGGCACTGTAAATTAAAATTCGTCATCTATAACTGTTAATTGCACGATGAAGGGATTATGAGCGCCTATGCTTTTACCGCCACAACCAGGCCATCTAAGTGACCTTTTACAGAGATTTTCTTCCTCGCAACCTATCCCGTGGCCCGCGATTTCGTTCGCCTGGAAAATTTGGTGAAATCTATCCCACGGGGTAAATCTTTCTGGGATGAAAAGCCTATGTGCTATTGCAGACTATAATCTATCTCTGTGCCAAATTCATCCAGATCCGTTCAGCCGGTTTTGCGTGAAAGAGTAACAAACATCCATACATCCTCACAACCTTTCGCCTTTATAATATTAGTAAGAAGTAAAATTAGTATTTATGGGTTCGATTGCGTGATAACGTAGGTAGTGTCAGACCAATAGGTTCGTTTTCCGGCTACCTGTGCGTTACATGTGCGTGTTAGATGCATAGCTTAGAAATTTCAATAATGTTGTAAAACCCCTGAGAAGTCGAAAACAAATAAAATAAATAGCATAGTGTGAAAAGTAAGCTTTAATAAATAAAATTATTAAGACTTATCCTATCAATTTCCATAAAAGCAATAGGTGATGATGGGATTCAACAACAAATGTTGCGACCTATTGTAAGTGACCTTCTTCCAGCTGTCACTTATATACTAAATTAATCCCTCAAAGAAAGCGTGTTTAAATCGCCCTGGAAAAAGACCCGTGTTATCCCTCTACCTAAAACTGCTAACCCTTCTTCAGTATCCCAGTTTCGTCTCTTATCCATACTCCCGATCCTTTCCAAAGTGCTTGAGAGTACTGTCCGGAATCAACTGAACAGTTTTAATCCTCTAATAGCCTGCTGAATCCATACCAATCGGAATTTCGTTCTGGATATAGCACTGCAACTGGGGTTATAAACTGGGGTTATTCGTGGTCGCTCGCAGCTGGTTCGCTCGGAAGAGGCATCCTCTGACTGGTGTGCCATTACTACGGGTGTGCCTGAAGGTGACGTACTATTTCCTCTACTTTTTCGTGTATATCTTCTCGATATCATCTTTACGCAGACGATTTGAAGCTTTACCGACATTTTAAGGCTACCGAACGACGCTACCGAATAACTTTGGAATAGGCTAGAACGGTTGCAAAACCTTTGCAACCGCTACCTACATATTTGGCTTGAGGAAATATGATCATGTTTCGGAATTCCGAAAGAAACTGAATGGGCTACCTATTCGGCGGTGTCGAGATGTTCACATCCTTTCCTTACTTTATTCAATTCTACACAACTCTAATCTGGTTTCATATCTGCGTGAGCGCTTCGATATGTATAAGTATATGTATGTATATATGTTTGTATGTATTTTTGTATATTTAATATATATATATATATATATATATATATATATATATTACTTTGTAAATATAGGTATTTCATAATGAGTATAGGTGTCGGTATACATGATATTTATTTTATCCAAGTTATATCTATTAATTGCTATTTCTAATTAGTTTAACGTACACATGACTTTGCCTCTAACATTCTTTACTATCCTCTATTCACTCCAAGGTTTGCTGGAAAAAAACTCAGGTTTGGGTTAAGCTCACCTTTATACATCTCATTTCTTTGATTTTAAGATATGTAATCTACTTTTAGTGTACAATAAAGAATAAATAAATAAATAATTTTTAAAATGATTTTACTACTTACTTTTTATTTATTTACTATTCATAGAGTTTGCTTGTCATCCATGACACAGAATACATAATAGTACAGGTACCCATGAGCAAACTTTAACTTGTTTCATTAATTTTCACTTTATATATAACAACGGTTAGTCTTGAACATTTTTTTGTTTTACTAATAAAGGCCAATATTTCCTAGTGAAGGTGAAGCGACCTGTCGCATCAGGGTTACTCCTTGGGCCCAAAACCAGATATCACTGAAAAATATACATCGTTACAGCAGCAAATCTTTAATAAACAACTATGAATATCTCTTATAGAAGTTTATATTTTAATACCAGAGATTACCGCAAACCATTACACTAAATTCACTAACTTATAAACTCACAAACATTATTTATTACCTCTTCAGAATATTAGTATAGATATATCTACAACGATCAAATGAAGCAGTACATATAAAGTTGTCTGTAACGGATGTTAGTGTTAGTGATATGTTATATCGATTTACTTTTAACCTCAGAATGTTTACGCCATTTATGCTTTTTATATTCTAACTGGACCTCAGCCAACAACTACAATAGATAAAATTAATCTTTTATTTCGTAACAACCTTCGCTATTGTGTTTTTGTTAAAGTACACTGTAGTCTGTGTAATATTTAAATGTTCAGACACAGTAAATACATGCGGAGCCATACAACTTCATACTAACACGCCTTGGTCAGTTTCAGTAGGTATTAATCAGTTGCGAGGTCGCTGCAGTTACGTACGACCAATGCTTGACTCTCACAAACTTTTTAAATTTTTTTTAGTTTATTCTGTTTACACTAACTCACATTAAGTTTTGAAATTAGGCAAGAAACTAACTATACCTGCCTACTTAGGTTAAAAATGAGAAGTTACAAAAGGATCTTGACCAAAAGTGGGCTAGCAATGTTTCATGTTGCAAAATCAAAATAATAAAAAAAACAAAAAAAATTTTACCATCTTTTCACTTCCGGAATTTTATTTCCGTATCAGGAATTATGATTTAAATAAAAACAGTAAATTAACAATTGCTACGCATTATTTCCGTATAAAGTCGTGATGTTGACGTTTCGTTCTCTTCATTTGTACGAGCTACGAAAGTATAAGCCTTTAAACAAAAGCATCACAAAAATGATATCAAATTCATAACGTCATAAAATATCTAAACAGTTAGTAATATTATTACGTTTTACAATCTATTTAATTAATATTTTATGGTTCTGTTATAATAATTATTATTTTTGTGTTCCGTCTCACGCAACTGTCAAGCCAGATGACAGACGAGTCGGCAGCCATTACTGTTTGTGTCGATTGACATTGTCACTATGATAATCTCTCCACTTAAATATTAATACTATTTACGGAACTCCGTTTGAGCAGCTGGTGACTTGTTTAGTTTTTAACTAGCATTGTTTTATTTTGTACATGAGTGATCTGTGGTTATTTTATAAATTGCGAGTAGGTTAGACATAATTTGTAGGTCTTTGTTTGTAGGATATGTATATCTCCGTTTTAGTCTAATTACTTAAAAATTTGGGTAATTGTGGGAAAATGAACACTTTCATTTGATAATATATAAAGATTTATTGTGTATACATGGTTATTGTCCTTTGCAATGATATTATTATGTCACCATGAATACAAGGAACACAGTCAGTTGGTAGCCCTATTATCACTTGAGCAACCCGGTTCAGTTATAGGCAATTATTTTAAGGACGCTGGCTTAAATTTTACTCTTATTTAAGTGTTTGTGTATCTAGCTCAAACGAATTGTACCCCATTGTGGTTAATTGTTGTCATAAACTTACCAAATAGTAGGAACACCATTGCAATGAATTTCTACAGTATGAGTATTTACATCCTCGCAAAGTGTGAGGTTAACTTTAATAAATAAATTAAAGTTAACCTTTGAGGCACCGTCTACGTTTGTAACTACGGAAAAGCACATTCACTTGTGCTGTAGAGTAAACCTAATTTAACGCTATTTGCAGCAACGTATCCACATAAATATAAGGCTTTCGCCCCCAGAATGTCTAATAGGCTAAGACTCGCCGAAATTTTATACGGGGACGTGCACGAAATTTAGTTATTGTGTAATGAATAGAAGGAATGGGACTACGAAAGGTTACATCAAGGCTTACATGTATGTATACGTTGCATTCGTGATAGTCATAAATTGAGAAACTACTCAAGACGTGAGATGGGTACATTGCCATATTTTTGACACTATCCGTGTTTTATTCAAGTCTCATAGCGTACTTAACCCTAATTTAATGATGTGATACCCCTTGAATTTTTGCTCGGAGAACTAAGTAATAAGGTGTCAGTATTATATAAGTATAATATAATTATGCCGACATATAATTGCCACAGCATTCCCTTAAATCTATCCCCACGTGCTTAAAGGTCTGTCCCTGTGATTTATTTATAATTAGTGCTTTTAAAACTAAATGGAAAATCTGTGGGAATCATAGTAATTTGGAATATTAGTGCCGTTTGCATAACTGCTGGTCCAGTCCAAACTATACGAACTATGTAATTGTTTCTAAGAAATTTGACTTGAAGTCTAGTTCCGTTACATAAACTGGATGGTCGAAGGTTTCGTAATAAAATAATTATAATTATTTAATTCGTTTACATGATACCACTACTACTATAGTCATAACCCGAGCTAAATGTTGAATCATTTTAATTTTCCATTATCTCCTAAATCCTAACATGCGTCCAAATAGATGTTGTTAATGACCAACTTTATCTTCATAAAATTGTCTTGATGATGAAGTAATTTTCGTTCGTAAGGATTAATTTACAATTCCTTATAATAATGGTAATAAATCACTTTTTAATTTTCAATAAAATGTTGTCATAAAATATGTTATTATGGCCGCTGTATATGAGATAGACATATAATGGTATCGGCGTATTGCGCATATAGTTTTAGATTTACTAAAGTTTGTATTTTACATTTTTTTGTAGAACATTGTATTTACTTATCACTGACCATTATGCCAGCGCACGCGCTTTTTCTTTCGGCATACTTAACACAAATCAATATTTAAGATTAGCTGAGAGTTGTAGCCTAACTATTCTCATCACCAATTGATGATATCTATCATAAAAGCGGCGGTAGCGTAATGGCAAGGGCGTCGGATTTGCGATCAAGTGGTTGCGAGTTCAAACCCCACCCAGTGCACTACCGTCATAAACCCACTCCTAACACAAGCATTTAGCTTAGCTGGAGTGGTTACCAAGAATATTAGTAATGTGTGACCCACGTTGCGACTACTCATTATTTAAAAAAAAAAATATATAAAAAATATTTTTCGAATCCGACTGGTAGTTCCAGAAATTAGCGCGTATAAACAAACAATAAAACAAAAACTCTACCTTTCTAATACATATATTAGTATATATGTAGTTAATAAATATTATGATCGTAAATTTATTCCCATTATGGAAGTACTGCACTAAGAAAGCTATACGGTTGTACTTACATCTGTATTTCGGTGAAGCCTCACTAGTTTTGGGAACAGTTTTTTTTTTAATTCTAAAGTGATGTGACATAACGTGAAGTTTACTTCATCAAATATATCACGAAATTCACCTTTAAGTTAGTGCTATATCCTGATAAAAAAAAAATCTTTTTGCTACAAATAAACGTTTTTGTTAATGTATCTTCATTTCGAAAAGGTCGCGATGTTGATACCTATTGTATGATTGAGCTATTGGATGTAGGTATTCACAATTTAAGATATGCGGTTGTTCTCAATCTTTACTAGTGTCACACACGTGAGTACAGTTTGATAACTATGTATACTTACTATAATCAGAGGGACACGCGGAGAAATAGAGCAGCTCCAAGTGAAGGCAACTTATGCCTCAGCAGAATGACAGCGGGCATTAGTGACTTCACAGCCAAAGATTTGAGAAATAGCGTTACCGCTTCCTTTACCAAGTGCGGTTTTCTAGCCAAACACCAAAACGAGCTAGGTTTTCTCCCTCTATTATGATAATTAGTAATGAGTATCAGTAATTACCATATCAAGTAACACTTATACAATCCTATACTATTATGTATATCAGTTTCTGATTTCAAGGCCTCTTATTTAAATAAAAATGCTTTAAATGCAACGTGTCCTACGTACATTGTGTAAGTGCATGTCTAATGTAGGAATGTTATCTCAGCTACGAATAAACCCTATCATTACTGCGTGGGTGTTGTAATGGTTAGCTATGGAATCACGTTTATGAAAGGAATGGATGATATTTATCAATTCACTAACAGCAAAGAATATAGTATTAAGGAATATAGTATAGATCATCATGAATAGAGGAAATTTTAAAAGAATATATATTTTACGTTTAAATGCGAAAACCGTATTTTATCTTATTTTTATTATATTATATAATTGGCTATACAGTTTGTAATAATAGGCAGAGATACGGGTCTGAGAGAAAGTTATAAATAACATGTTGAAAAATTAAAGCATTTATTGAAGAATTTTTCTATCATTGAGTATTTATTATTCGATACACGCCAATACCGCAAACAACTGCTATACTCTAGTCACGTGGCTTGACGGAGTAATACATTACATATTTTGCATACTTGCATTATTCATTTTGCGAACCAACTTATGGGTACTACATGAAACAAAAATTAGGTTGCTTTATCACTTAGTAGACTACAAATAACAAACGTAGATGAATACTAACTATGCGTTACTAAGGCGATTGTTCTCTATTTAATGGGGTAATAGAATTCCTAAGTGGGCATATGATGTGAGTTGGATCGCCGAAACCTAATACAAATAATGTAAGTCGTGGGAACAAATTATATTTTAATATGTTCAATAAAAGCACTTACTTAGATGCCTGATTTCCTAGACTCAATAAGAGATAAATCAATGATGTAATTGTGAATTGAGATTTTGGTACTAACGAAAGAAGGCTTAATTTTTAACATACAAAGTATTTGCAACATTTAGATGTTACGGTAAGGTACATCAATATCTACACAAGTGCATATAAAAATAGTTTTTAACAAGTTAACCTGGTTAGTCATAGACAGCCATTTCACGAGTATCGCGACCAGGGCTGCCAGTAAATACGAATTGTGTATCCAATTATACAATCTGGCAGCCCTAATTACGACTGTCTCGTGTCATTTGCTTTTTTGCATTTCGCTTGTTGCTTTGTTGTATGTACCCGCTTACCTCTTCGGGCGGGGGCTGTTTGCCGCTACCCGCCCGGAACCGCCATTACCCTCTGAGTCAGAGCAACCGCCTACAACGATGCACCGTACAATATGACATCGAACGGACAACCCTCGCTTATAGTAGTCTTGTAGCGACGCTGGATCTACGTAGCACCGACCAGCATCGGGGCAGCTTTCGGCAGAAAGTGCTCGCCGAAGTGCCACTTCCAATCGAGGATCAAGCCCGGATATTTTTATGTGCTCAAGCGCCAACACTCGGGCAGGGATCCCGTCTAGCCCGTCTAGGGCTCCGTAGAACAGCCACCCCTATGCACTGCGGCGTTTACCTACAGCAATTGTATTATCGCGCAAGAATTTCGTTTATTCAGTTGATTTTGATTATTTTTTCGATTACTATTAACATAGTAACACCCAGTACTGAGAGCAGCTTTTATATACCGCTTTGCAGCCGGGTTTCTCGTCGCATACCGTGTTCATCAGTTTTGTTGATCCGTGTTTTTGTATCCATATTTCTTTTAACAATGACTAACTTTTTATCTCTTCTAAATCCTCAATGGGAGAGAGAACATTAATAATGTTACATTAGTGAAGTAGGAAGGTAGGCGGAATTTCTTTTCCAATTCAGAACCGCTCAATTTTAGAACTTCAATTCAACACAAACCAAACAGCGCTTCCTAGATAGTTGAGGAGGGATCCGTGTCATCATTGTACACATGTATACAATTAAAACGAGATGTGAACGTAAACAAACATTAAGTTTTATTTTCAGACACTGAGATCTGTACTGTTTATGTAACGATTCTTTCTTTATCTTTCGCATAATAAAGTAGGATAAGATGCTGCGTAAAATAATCCGACTCCTTTATACCTAGACCAATGAAAACGTTGAGCCAGTCATCCGATGGGTTATCAGTAAAAGTAACAAAATATCATAATACCTACGTCCTTAAATTTATAGTTGGCTCGAGTCTAAACATAGTTCTAATATCGGTCTACAATACAAGAAATATACTGGAGTCCTTAATCAATCAACTAACAATAGCACTCTAGTTTTTAAGAATAAAAACACACTTTACACATATAGGCACTTACAGATTACACAAAAAAACAACAGATAACTTTCTAATAAACGTGATGGCGCGATAGGCGCGGTGATTTTTGTTTCTTCTTTTGTAGGGTAAAAAAGTATTTAAGTACAGCAACATGGGAAAAAATTACTTATGCCATGTAAAAGTTATAATGATACCATGTTGTTTTTAAATGCTTACATAGATAATAATATCAATAAGGGCTCTCCATATCTCGGAGGCTTCCTTCTTAAGGTATTACCCGGGTCCTCCGCAAAAGACATCCTTGTGACGGAATAGTGTGGTTTTAGTCTTTTTTTCCGAAATACGTGTATACGAATAGTGTGGTGGGTTGCCACACGATAAAAAAAGGGATTTTCTATAAATTTGTACCCCTGCAAACATCAGTCAGTAATCAAGTTCAGTTCGGTCACTTCAATTAAGTTGGAGGTGAGTATAAGTCTTGGAAACTCGAAACTTGTTATCAACCTGCCTCTTTTCAGTATTTTTTGTATCGATTATTTTCAGATCAAATTTTGTTTTATAATTTTATGTAAAGAAAATATTATATAGTATATAAATAGATTATGTCATAGTTACACTGAAGGTAGGTACTGCTAATTATGGACATATAATAATAAATAGTAATTATGGAGATTGCTATGCTGTTATCTACATAAACGTAAACGAGCTACTACCCGCGGCATTACTTACGTTAAATGTGGATTATACATATCGCTTCAAGTACTTGCCAATCGCTTCAAATACTTGCGAAATTTGTTAACGTTCATACGGACTGCTTAGCTTCTATGGGCGATGTAACTACATTTAAAGACCTTATCCTATATCAATAAACGATCTATTTAACGCTAAAATAATTAGGTACATTACTCAAATCGGCATTGTAGATCTTGAGATTATCGCGTTCAAACAAACAAGCTATTATTACCTATGGGTTCATTTACGTTTGAGTACAATTTAGATTAGGTTAACTGACGTTTCAAAACGTATCTGTTACAATAAATATTAATAATAATAACTTTAGCACCATGCAAACCAAGGCGCTATTATTATATACCTATTGATTTAGTACCTATACATGTAAAAAAAATGGAATCATAACTTCTTAATTTGATACTATTTTGAACCATTTTCTGCCCGTGGTTTCACTAGCGTTGTAGGCGTGTATTGTTGTGCTGATTCTTGTGAATTCGATAAAGAATGAAACTTTGGTCTTGGAGTATAAAATAACTGTATGTTCCAGAGCACGTTACAGTAAGACATCGAAGCAGGTTGTGTCCTAATCTATCTATACAATATTCTATATCTAAGTTACGTACTATAGGCAAAAATAAACCCGGAAACATCTATGGATCTGTGTTGGGTTGCCAACACTCGTAAAATAATTTCCATCCCTCGGGAACAGTAATACTTTAGTGAATAAAAAAACCTTATGTTATTTTTTATTTCCCTGACAACGTGTAAGCAAAATTACATGATGATCGGATGCGCAGTACGACAGCGAACAAACAAACAAACGAACATTGATCTTTATATATTAGATGTGAAATAATTAGTTTTTCGGTTGCGCACTTTATGTGTCAATAGTATCTAATCTAATCCGTTCACTTTAAAAACTTTATCATCGGGTGGCAAAACATTTCCAGATCGTTTTATAAACGTGCGGTCGAATGAAATCAAAGCGACCGGCTCCTGTATAAAATTACATTAAAAAGCGAATAAAAGCAGCTTTTAGAAACTAAATAAATCATTGTAAACTTGTAAACAATAGAATAAATGCTTGAATACAGCTACAAAAAGACAAGCGAACCAGTTTAGTTTAAACGCATCACTAACTAAATAACAGGCCTTGATGCGAATAGGAACTGCTCACCTATATTTATAACCAATATTAAAGGTCATTACGATGAGATGGTCCTTTACAGTAACTATATTTACAAACACTATAAAACACATTATAATTTTATTACCGATGGTCTCCATTAATCGCATGGTTATCTTTGTTATCAATAGCAAATAAATAAAATGTATTAATTGCTCTTTCGTATTTATGGTGATTCAGATATCAACTGAATCTAGGTATATGAGTTTACAAATAGAAGCAGAGTGATGATCTACAAATAGTTGAATGAACATAAGGGTGTAGATTACTAAAGAACAAGACGCAATAATGGCAGGAACTCGTCAGATTGAATTGACTAAAGGCGATATAACAGCTTCTCCTACCGTCATTGGCAGTTTGGTATGGTAACTAAGAATGTAGAATCAACCACGTGTACATGTAGCTAGGATCGGTGAGTGAGAGCATAAAACGATCACTGGCATCCCTGAACTGGCTGAGAACATGCAGGAATGTTAGAGACTTCTCAGGGAAAAAGCTATCCACATTGACTATTACTGACAGCCGGCCTTGGCTACCGGCTACTTTCGTGATAAAAAACCGTCTAGTCTTTATTACTTTAAGTTCAAAATTCACACGTTTTGTTACATTTCGTTAATTAATACTGTCTTGGTCAAAATGGTTACAGTTACTAAGTAAAACCTATCTAGCGATACACTGAACTGCTTTTACTGCTACACTTTATTAATTTATGCCGCGTTCCAATATTCACGAAACGATTTGTTTTACTTACGGATGGTTTCGTTGAAAATTCAAAGAAATTTTACCGTCCGTAAGCAAAACGAATCGTTTCTTGAATTTTGGAACGCGATATTAATGTACCTCTAAACTTTAATTTATACATCTTATATATAGAATATACGGAAGCGGTTCTCTAAATCCAGTATTCATATCTCGTGTCAATCTTTAAAATTGACATTGTCACAATGTCAATTTATCTAGATGACAGGTTCAGAGCAAAATTTAATACAAGATTTGCGATATATTTCACATTTCGTCAGTGGTTGGTCGGGAATGTTAAATTGGATTATAAAACCAGTTTTGTAAAGACGTTCAGTAACTGCTTGGCAACTACTATTCGTAATACGATTGTATTCTATTTTTAAAAGGTTGCAATAATATAAGGAGAAACATTTATTTTATATAGACTATAGGTATATATATTTCTGTGCTGGTTTTAATATTTCTGAGGAAATAATCCAAATACTTAGAGAGCCAGAATGTTTATTTCATTAAATTTAGGACAATATTAGTCTTAGCATTAACAATATTCTAAGGATCTAAATACCTACATTTGAATACGAAATATGCGTTAATGGCACTAACTTACTTAGCAATATTCGTTTATTTTGATAGAAATATAAATTTCATCAAATATTCCAATATATTCCGAGTTAAGTACTGCAAAAATATATTAACCGTAACAGATCGCTTTTAGCGATAAAGCAGCCCATTGTATATTTCATTTGCATACCATACTAATAAAAGACTTAAATAAAAATATTTATATCAAGTGAACTTCAATTGACTTCAAATATCTACCTAATGTACTATTTTAGTATTTACAAATGTTATTATTGCTACATTTTAATTAAATACAAACGTAGATTTTAAACTCTGAACTTTGTAAGAATGTTGCCACTACAACGATAATACTTCCTACACTGAGACATTTACCAACCAATCAACTATACTTGCTTATGTGTTGAATATTGCTGCTTTCACAATTATATGATCTAAGTTTTCATTAAATTTGAACTAAGAAAACTAAGTTAAGAATTCCGCAGTTGCAAAACATTGGAATCAGTAGTGGCCAACTCCTGGCCCTGCTTTTGTCATGTCAAACAATTCCTTATTATTTTATTTGTACCTAACTAAAATAATTTTAGAGTACATGTTAATAACCGCTATTCTTCATATGCAGGTACTTATTGATTGCAGTATCTTATTTTCAGCTACCTACAATTTGTTATCATGAGTATAGTAATTATGTAATGGTAATTGAAAAATTATGTAAATAAATTTTGAATGCCAGGTATTTTCAGGTCTTTTATTGCGTTGCTAATCCAAATTGTGTACGTCCATTTACGTCGATGACCTAAATACATGCAGGTGACAGGAAAAACGATACGATGTGGAGCTAATTTACTCTTAGAATACCTGAACCTTGTTATTTCCGAATTATTCAAGATTTAAGAATTTTAAGTAAAAAGGCGGAGGACCGGGTCCTATGGCGCACATTGGGAGAGGCATATGTCCAACAGAATACGCTAATTGATTGATTGAAATAAAAAGCCCAGTTGTCAGTACTCAGAGGACAGTTGAAAGTAACTGACCCACATAACTAAAAGTGTGACAGGTAATTGTCATTCTTATCAGTGATCCATATTGTCATTACAGTGTCCCAGTGCATGGCAGCGTTATCAAACAAACAAAGAACCGCACATATGCGTTATAAAATAATGTAGAGCATTTCGACAAAAACGGGTTACCTGCTACCGGGTAACAGTGTTATAAATCAACCGGGAGGTTTACAGGTACATAATAAGGAAGTTAGTTCAGTAATTCCGTTTTTGAATGGGTTTCTGGGCGTTTAAGTATCATTCACTAAATAATAACTTAAAAATAACCAAGTTTAGGATAGGTATAGTATCCCGGGACTATTAAATTAGATCTAACAGTGTTCTACTGTAACCCCTTGAAAGGAATGTATTGTATTTCTTGTCAACGTGTATTTGAAATAAGTGTACTACAATAGTACAACAAAAATAGATACGACTAGGAAAATATTTAGCTTTCAACATCTCATAGAGCGTACCACCAATAGATTTAACTTTTTATTGAAACATTATTTTCCGACATTTATATCACAATATCATCCTCATTCAGTAATTTTAAAGAAATCGTTAGCAATTTTACGTAGCGTTCTATATTTACAGCTTAAGTTTTAACCTTAAATATTAGGTTAGATAGTTTTTTTTCTATATATAGTATGTATGTATTTAGTAAAAAATGTGTATGACTTAGGTATGTTTGTCCGTATTTTAGAGCCCATAGTACAAGCTCTGCTTAGCTTGGGTCTAGCTAGCCCTGTGTAAATTATCCCAGAATATTATTATATATTTTATCGAACCATTCTTTAAAAGATGATGATGTGAAAGCTTGTTTTAGATAGTTTTTTAAAAGCTGTCACAGCTTTTTCTGGCCACGTTAATGTACAGGTATTTAAAAACAAAAATTCACAGTGCAACATTGCACAAGTCCGTGGTATATGCAGTATGACATCAAATGTCTCTCATCATCATCATCAACTCTCTTCATCTTTTTAGAAGATAAAAATGACTTTCTCTTGTTTGTAATAATAAACAAAATGCGGCTTCTTGGCCGTTTCTCCGTAACTTTTTAAAAACACTAGCAAAGGCAAACCAATATTGATTTACCGCTCAGCATTAACAGTATTTTGCTCTTTATGAGGAATTGTGCAGTTACGACGTCTGTTGTCTCAATGTGATCTACTAGATAACGTTTTTTGCACCAATCAACAGGGTTATTTTCTGTTCTAGTTCACAGAGTTCACAAAAATCCGCTTTAAATAATATTTAATTTGATTTACGTGACAGTGGTTGCTTTACCTGATTGATCGGCGCTTAACAGATTTTTACTGCCTTCTTCTTGAACTGTAACACGGATACGTTAAAATTGAGCGTAGAAAAGACTCACCGTGTTTAAAACATGTTGTTCCAAAAGTATGTTGAAGATGTATCTACTGCAATCGTGCGGTGAAAAGAAAAGTTATAAAATCGTATGAAATCAATAAAATCGTTACATGTTAATTCAATTTTTTTTTTTTTACCAAAACTTCAATTTATGATTGAATTTAATTGACTAACGATTCCCCAGTATTGCCCACTAAAAATATGACTTAGTAAATTATTTGTTATATTGTTTTAATTTAACATACATACCAAAAATGTCAATACAAACTATTTACTGATATCAAAACGTTTCCAATCGATCCTTTAAGTTTTATGTACGAGGTAACTAAATATAAATTAAGTAACAAAAGGTAGATGGCTTACTTCGACGTAAGACAAAACGACCACCTTGCAGAAGGTTGCCTGTTTTCCAAAGTCTTCGAAGATACAAATGAGTAGCTTGGACTTTCAATGGCTATATCTATGGTGTATATTCATTTGGGAGTCTTCCAAGGGCTAGTGTCTGCCCACCCATTTATTATTTGTATCCCAAAGATTCCTTGCATTGGTTCCAAAGATTATATTTTCTATATACTTTATACGCGGATATTAATTAGTTATTTTATTTAGTATATGCTATTGATACATGCAAGAAAAAAGTGGGTAGTCTGGCTATTCCAACAGAAAACTCTAGTAAAGTCAAAGTCATTAAAACTGATACAATCTCTTTAATTTAAAAGCATTATTATATATCGATAACGTGAATATAAATTATAGAACATAGATACAAAAAGTTAAAAAAAAAACTACCTTTCAAATAATAAACTTGTGCGAATCATTCTCAAACCAAGAAAAATAATGACAAAGCTGTCTAAAACAGACAAACTATCGATTTATGAATAGTTTAGAAATTTACGAGTGTTTTTTTAACACATCGAAATACATAATGTCGACACCGTAGAAAAAGTCAAACTTAGAAGAACATACGCTGCTTGTGTGGTTTGTGCTAGTTAGTGTAAATTACGTAAATAATGGTCCCAATTCTGTTAGTTCACTCGCTAAATTAAAATTCACAAAATTTTCTTCATATAAGATGTAAACCTTGTACACTTCAAAACAAGGTCTTATTTCACATTGAAACAAGTAGGTAACATATGTCGCTATCGAAATAAGCAATTTATTTGTCGACTAAAGTCAGATACGCTTAAATAAACTTTAATACCACATAGCGAGAGCCGCTATCCGTTGTATGCCATCTCCTTTGCTCTGTGTTTTTAGTAAGCGTCTTCGTAGGTGTAGATTAAAAACACGTCATCCTTGTTCGTTTTGAACAAGTTTTTATACGGCAATTATACAGCGTTTGAATAAATGGAGACTCTCGCTGCGTGGAAATAAAGTTGAGTGTACGTTGACAGGTGTTAGTGAAATTTTGCGGCGCTGAGAAATAGATGCTAGTAACAAATAGACCTTATTATGATGAACACTAGGTTGATTTCATATGAAGAAATTAAGTCAGGTTTTAGTTTAGTCGAGTGTACAATAGAATCGGCACCAATGTGTTCAATATTTTAGTGGCAAGACGGTCTATTTGTATATTTACCTTTATTTCATTACTCACATATCTCAGTCAATTTACAACCCATAGACTAAAGTAATTCGCACTGGCATTGTGTTTGTAATACCTAGTTTGAAAGTAATAACGAGAATATTGTAAAATTTAACATATCATTTATAATGTTAATACAGTGATAGGTAAATATTTATCGCATTAAATATCAATATAAATTTAATTAAAAAGTAACGGTTATTAGTATCTGCGAACGAGCCGTAAATATGCTTTCAGAATATTTAATGGGTATTACGGAGTGATATAAAAATAAGAAATGTTCTCGTAACTCGTAAATTTAATGCGGTGAAGTAAAATCGTAACGAAATGTGGCTGAATCGTTTACGGCAGAAGATAAAACTACCCTAAATGTTCCCACGAATAATGCGACACATCTGGCAACGACGTCTAAAAGTATACCTACAGTAGGTACCTACTAATAAATTGCGACAAAAAAACTTTAGACATCGTCTTATTGTCTCTCAAAAGATTAAGCTCAAATCCTTAAATATTAATTAATTGTTATTAGTTCCGTATTTTAAAGAGGAAAATATAGGAAATGTATTCCTATCTAGCTGCGGATCGCGGTGTCACCCGCTTAAGTCCCGATGCCGTTGGAATATCGGGATAAAAGGTTGCCTGTGTTACTCCAGGTCTCCAGCTATCTACATTCCAAGTTTTATTGAAATCCATACATGAGTTTTTGCGTGAAAGAGTAACAAACATCCATACATTTATAGATCCTCACAAGCTTTCACGTTTATAATATTACTAGCAGCGCCCCGCGGTTTCACCCGCGTAAGTCCCGTGGGAATAATAGGATAAAATAAAAAGGAGCCTAAGAATTAACATATCCAGGTCTCCAGCTACCAAGTTTTATCGCAATCGGTTCAGTGGTTTTGGCGTGAAGGAGTAACAAACATGCATAACAAACATGCATAACAAACATACATACATACGTACATCCATACATCCTCACAAACTTTCATGTTTATAATATTTAGTAGGATTAGTAGGCTGAGTAAGCGATGACGAACTTAAGGCCGAGAGACATTTTTGCGTTAAAACGTTATTGTTAAAAAATTAATAAAGGTCTCGTTTGTATAACAGGCTAAAATTATAACTTATAACAGATGTAATTTTTTTGGTACCTAATGCAATAGGTACGATAGTTCGATGACATCGAACCTTGTAATGGTAGAATTTGTAGAATGAATAGTAGTGGTCTTAAAACCCTACACTTTTGAAAACCTTTAAGACGCGGTGATTTATTCTATAAGAAACGCCCATGTTTGAAGTTTATGAACGAATAACGACTATTAATGATGTAACGATAATATTGATTGTGCATCTACGATCGCCAGCGCAAGTAAAAATAGTTATATTTAATTAATTAGATACGCGCTTTTATCTAAAAGGTCTGCTTACGCATTTTCGTTTATCTTTTGGTCACATTCACAATTACATGGGCCTTGAATGCGTATGTTTAATAAATTAATATTTTGTAACAAACAAAATAAAATGAAGAAAAATGTGATGCTATTCTAGTCTGAATTGTGATCATATAAAAATCATATCATCATCTAAGAACATAATGGAACAGCTAAATGTTGGATTTCATATGTATAACCAATAAAGTTTTTAAAACAAAGATATCTGTCTAAAGTAACACAACATCCTGTTACGCCCATAGAGTGTGACTACTGTGTACACCAGTGAGACAGGGTCCACATTTGCAAAGAGTGACACCTGACAGGTACCAATTCCGTTAGCGTAATTATATCGTGTCTTCAAGTTAACTCAATTGAAGGCTTTGTGTTAGTTACATCACGATAATATATCACTACTCTGTTAGAAAGTAGCAAATTTGGATTTTAATAGTTCCATAGTAAAGCAATCAGTAAAAGAAGCAATTTATTTGTATGTTTTAACGTCGTTTATTATACAATTAAACATGTTTGTACAGTTATTATCCGCTGTTTGTTTACGATAGCATAATTAGCCAAGTTAGCACGGAATAAAAGCATAATTATGGCTACGAACAACTGTAAACACGAAACATTAACACTAGGGTTTGAATCAAGAGTAAACTGCTGATTAACCGCCATTACCGAGTGTGCTATTTTTAGAATCGCACAGAGATCACGTCTTTGTCTGCTGTAATGTAAATGACTATCAACTGCTCCATGTCTCGCGAAGTCGGTAAGCACTGCCGATCATAACAATACTATAACATAACCTAAAAAAACATAAAAACTGTAACTTACCTAATTTGTCTTTCAAAACGTTCGTCATTTTGCAAACATTTGTAAATACACAAAAAAGTATAAGTAGTCACTGTGAGGTTAAAAAGTAAGACACGATTGTTTTAACGTCACGTCATTTTGACAGGTGACGCGCGATGTCACTGCAGCGGTGGCGCGGCTAGTTAGGGCAGACGGGAGATTTCCCCGTGCGGTGGTGTATTCTGCTGTACAATGGCATAGTTAAGGGAGCAACCGGAGGATCGTAACTCGTCTTAGCTTCTCGCGGCCAACGAACGGCACGGCCCGATGCGCCAAGGTCACTGGAGACAAAACCCGCAGCGCGCGGCTCCGATAGAGGGCAGCACGCGACACTAGCGTATTACACGAGCAGCCTGTGTGCTGCCCGTATGGCAACTAAACAGAAACACTGTAAGTACGGCTCAACATGATGCGCCGATAAGCGGTATTATGGAATAAATAAAAACGCGACGCCTTCTGAATGGGAATGAATGTGCAGGCAAACTTTACGTCACTTTATTCATTGTATTATAATACCTATTTGAAGGTAATATTGAGTTCTTTCTATTGTTAAACAATAACCCGTAAACGTCTATTACTCAGAACCACATTTGGATTCGAACAAAATCTACCTACCTACTTGGGTAGATTTTTTTTTATATAACAACGTGTAATTTAAAACTCTTTAATTTGTATGATTATATAGATATAAATCATTGATAAATAAATAAATGAATAATATAGCATTGTAACCTTCCAAATAGTAGTACAACTATTTAGTTTATAATTTTTTCATTAAGTTAATTTTACTTTACAGTGTCACAGTTCTTAACACTGTCTACAGTGTCTACCAGCAACACATTAGCATACCTATCGACAATATTAAAATATTCAAGTACCTACTGGGAACTGATTTAGAAAAGATTTTGTTCATTCCTATCAACACTATGTTCATAATAATATATGAATAGTAGGAACTATAAATATCTGAGATTCAGCAGTACTAAACGCATTACTTCAAATAGTCCATTAAATGTTTATCTCATAGCCAATGAGTTTATTTATGTATCTACTAACATTGAATAGATAATAATGAATAATGGAGTGTTATAAGTATATTTTACGCTACTGAACACCAGATGGCGTTAGTAGCAATACCTTTACCTTTTTGGCAACAGTTAATACTTTTACTCTGTAAGGTAGAATAAATACTTAGGTTTGTAATCCTTGTATTGCTCAATTGAAATTGATATCTTCTTTGAAGAAAAGTATTATGTAAAAACCGTTTTCAGTGAATCAGGTCGTATTTCAAGTTTTTCCACAGAGACTGCAAGCCTTTCATGTCAACAATTCGGTATTTCCATTAAGGTTATTTATAACGTCAAAAAGTATGTTTTTTAATGCACCGAATTTCTTTGTCGTCGGGCTAAATTAAATACTACAATTTATTACCTACATTGGTTTCTCTTCATCCTAAACAGTTGCTTCTCATGAGATAACTATATTTATTATATGGGATAATTTTAATCAATTTCAACAACAACAGTTGTACACAGCAATCGGTGTCGGCGAACTCTAAAGATGCGTGGTCTCCAAAATCATCTAATAATAGTTTTAAACGCTATTCTGTCTCACAAAACTAGTTTATATTAAAGTAGAATTTACAATTACCTCATCCGTGTAGTGAAATACTGGTTATCGATAGGTATTAACGATTAACATATAAACAAATCGGATTGGGTGTAGATAGCCGTACCTTCGCCGATAGACTCTGAAGAATGCTAATCTGTAAGTTGAGTTTAAAAAACTATAGTCATTGACGAACTCATAAATGGAGAGGACATCATCATTATAATTATTTTCATACTTTGCAAAGCAGCTAAACGAAAACTTTGTTCTGATGGTGAATAGAATTCCTAACGCCAGAAGGGTTTCTAGTAAACACGCTGCACTGTAGGTAGAGGGATTGCTTTAACGGGCCTTTATTTTACTTGAGTTGCACTAAAGTGGTGAATAGAATTCCTGAAGCCAGAAGAGCTTCCAGTAAAGACGCTGGACCGTAAGCAGAGAGATTGCTTTTTACGGGCCTTATGTTAAATTGATTTGGATTACGTATGTATAAGGAAATATTCCAATTCAATTTAATAATAACACTAACAATGCAATAAATAATCTCCTTTTTATACTACTAAGCAAATAAGCAAACGGCCGACCTGATCTTATAAATTTGTGCATAACACCAGAGACGCTGACACCGCAGCCGCATACGAAACTGTGACGCGGCGGGTTTGGTGCGGTCTTGACCTTGGCCGCGACGAGTGGTGGCTGAACGAAGCAGGCTGCAGGCAGCCTTGCCACTAGGCCCACGTGGCGCCCGTCCATCATTCTCCTCACTGCGACGATATCTGACGCAGGTGGGACTCAGGAAATCCGGGGGGTGAGGTGGAAGGAACAGATTGATCGATACCGTCAGCTGCCTCCACGTTCATAATAACGGCTTCAACGACCACAGAAACTGCAGAGGAGGAGTCTTGAAGGGCCGTATCAAAGAACCCTTCAGATTAGTGCACTTGGTACACCTGCTCCTGTGGAAAACCCGGCCTTAAAATGTAATCCGTAATCGTTCCAACTATCTGCTCGTCATATTTACTTCTGGGAGCTCCTTCGAAAGAGTAGTCTAACATGAAACTTCGCTGTCGGTCTACGAAGCTTCAGGCGCTACCCGCCTATTCCTCTCATTTTTATTTCTTCACCTTCTCTTTCTGTTGTTCGACGTTGTTTTGAGTTTTTAAGAATAAAGATTCCACTTTTATGCCCAAGGAAGATAACTAAAGGTCGACCCAGGCATAGTTCCCCAATCCCTGCCCGAGTGTTGACCCTGGCCCTCGACCACATGTACGACCGCCTCGGGGAGGTGTTCGACGCTAGCTTGGCGCCCGGACGCTTCCCTGACTGCTGGAAGAGCGGGAAGCTGGTACTTTTAAAGAAGCCGGGACGGCCTACCGACTCGGTCGCAGCCTACAGGCCCATCGCCAGACGAGGCGGGTAAATTGTTTGAGAGGGTCCTCTCTGCCCGCATCGTTCGGCACCTCCGCGAGGTCGGCCCCGTTTTGTCGGACGCCCAATTCGGATTTAGAGCGGGGCGTTCAACGGTCGGTGCTGTGTTGCGCCTGAGGGCCGTGACCGAGGAGGTAGTGAGCTGTGGCCGCGTGCTGTTGGCGGTGTCGTTGGACATCGCCAACGCGTTCAATAGTCTGCCATTCAGCTGCATCAGGGAAGCACTCCACTATCTCGGAGTGCCAGGGTACCTGAGGCGGCGAGGCGACTTCCCCCCCGGGCTCGGCGTAATCTCTTACGCCAATGACACACAGTTGGTCACAGCCCGGGGGGTAAACTTTCAGGAGGCGGCGCGCCTGGCCACCAGGGAAGTCTCTCTGGTGGTCGGGCGCATCGAGGCGCTGGGTTTGCGGGTGGCCCTGGATAAGACGGAGGCCCTTTTATTCCATGGGCCCCGTCTTGGTCCATTCAAATCCACGTCAGATCTAGTTTTAGAATAATTGACATTATTACATTATACATTTTCGATATAGGTATTGGTAATTGATTTCACTCTGTTTGGTAACTGCCAGTACAAAGTTACCAACTTAAATACGTATATATTTACAAAGATATAAAGGAACACAAAGCTGTTAAAAGAAATATAGTTTTAAAATAAAACATATACAATGTGGTAAATTTGGTATACCCGCAGGTCATCCCGTGCAATGGAGGATTTACTTGTATAAATCTGAGATAAATTTTACGAACTTAGATTCATAAAAAGGCCCATTTGCCACTTTAACTGGCTGAGTTCCGGGCGGGAAGCGGCAGTCGGCCCCCGCCCGAAGAGGTACGCGAATGGCGTGAGGCCGCTCGCCGAGCCACCATGTCCCGGCTGGAGGCTCCACGTGCTGGCTTTGCCGCCGTGGAGGCGCTACAGCCGGTCATTGTCGAGAGGACAGGGTGGAAGCACGGGACCCTTTCCTTCCGACTGACGCAGGTTCTTTCCGGGCACGGCTGCTTCGGGAAGTACCTGCACTCGGTCGCTAG
This sequence comes from Callimorpha dominula, assembly GCA_949752705.1. Lineage (NCBI taxonomy): Eukaryota > Metazoa > Arthropoda > Insecta > Lepidoptera > Erebidae > Callimorpha > Callimorpha dominula. Next base: position 13,088,361 of record OX457007.1, read on the forward strand.
GAGGGAACTGAGTCCCGACTGTGGGACTCGGCTCAGCACACGCTGGCGGTTTGCCCCGCCTGGGCGACGCAGCGTCGGGCCCTCACTGCAGTCATCGGAGGGGATCTCTCGCTACCGGCCGTCATACACTCCATGGCCGGTAGCGACAGGAAGTCGTGACCTTCTGTGAGGACGTCATCTCGCAGACGGAGGCGGCGGAAAGGGTCCGGGAGGATGATCTCCACTCGGACCTAATTCGCCGCCGGCGAACCGGGTGGCGGAGGCGCGCTTACCAGCGCCTCATGCCGCCCTGAGTGTGGCCGCGGGTGGACGGGACGGGTTTTCCTCTCCACCTGCTATAGTGGCCCCCCGCGAGGAGGCGGCGTGCGCGTGTGCCTGGACGTCGCCTAATTGAGAGGTCTTTTATCTGGAGGCGGTGCCCGCGCTTTGCGGGCAGGTGCTAGGAGTGTTCCGGAGGTCTTAATAAAAGCTGTTCTCGGATCCCTCCTACTCAAGGCGCAGTACGGCACAGATGGCTTATAGACCAGGATGAAGAGCCGTCAGAACTTACTTATTTTGTATTGAGTAGTATTAGTTAGAGACTCTGAAGTTATACATACCTGCTAACCAATGCCACCAGCCAATTTTCAGGTACCAGGTGCTAAAGTTACTTTTTTTATATTTAGTGTTCTATATCTATAACTGTATGGCAATATTGATAAACTTTTTAAATAAATATTGCCAGACAGTTTTCGTGGGCGGTTATTTACACCTGACGCTTTAATTTTTCAAAAAATAAGGTTAGTTTACTTCTAGTCCGGGTCTTAGCTTTAATATCTGATGTTTAGAAAGCTTTAATGCTATTTGTAAACAGTCACAGAAATCATAGGGGCCAAAAATCCCCCAGATCCATTTATATGCGCCCGCGCTTATACTCACGGCAACATTTAAAATGGGTCTGGTGGATTATTGGCCCCTATGGCCCAACGTGTTATCAATAAAACATCTTAATCAAGATAAATGCTTTGATTCATTATGCATCAGAGACACAGTTACAAGATTGGAATCCACGCTATGTGTAATGCAACATTAAGACTTCAGACGTGTCTTCTGTGTATTTACTTACACCATACTATTTTTTTCTGGATTTTGTTAAACTCATATATTTTTATTGTATTTACTGTTTCTGCGAAGAATTTGTGTTATTTCTACACATAGATTATTTATTCAAGGTTACAGATTTAACAGAAAAACATGATGATATTGACATCAAATGTTATCTATAGATTATAGATCTCGTTTCAGAAGAAACGCTTAAGTCTTTTCCATCTACTCGTAAATAGTTCTGTTATAATGGTTCTTGTCGGCAGTGTACAGAATAGAGTTCAAATCTTTGCAAAACTCGATTGCAATTTGAAGCTTGCTTGGTTGCCTTGAAGGTTAAGCTAGCAATGCAGAGACTTTTTCAAGGTCTTTAAAATTACTTTTATTACAGTATGTTTTGTGCTGATCTTCATCGTCGGATTTCATATTCATGGACACAACGTTGTTTAACTGCATTTTTAAGCATTGTCACACAGTCACGTTCCAGCACTAGACAATATTTTACCAATATTTGGCATGTCCAAAAACTTCCAAAACCACCAATATTTTACGACGGATAATTTTATTTATTGTTACCTTCCTAGTTGGAATATCGCCAAATTGAATAACTAAACATACTCGATGAAGTACGAGTTCAAGGAAATTGGTATACGTCCAAACATATCGTACGCATCGTGCCAATTAACGTAATAGAATACCAATTAGGAAAGACTTTGATGTGTTTTAATGATAATATGCATAAGTGCGTTTAATCACTACGCAACAAATTAAATACTTTTTATTTTCACCGGGTTCACAGTATGTTATTATGATTTGACCTTAATTAAAGCTAATTGAGATGTATAAATAAAAATTGCACGTCACGTCAGATTTCTTAGTGAAAACCACTTACTGATTTTTATTTAATTTATATAAAGGAGTGACATTTCCTTTTATTTTATATTGGAATATTTGATTTTTGTTCCTATTGTAGTCGCAATGATCCTCTGGATATTCCAACGGTAGTGCAAGCATGGTTCCCATCTACTCTGATAACACTTCTTAAACTCCGCAATTTCTTGAAGAAAACTTTCTCAGTTTTTATCGCTTACTTATTGCGTTTTACTTGGCTCCTTATTAAATTCAATCTTAAAGCAATTTCATAAATATCAATCAACTCCTAAAATAAAATAAAAAGTTGGAGTAGATTGAACACACCTAAACATATCAAAAAGAGGAGAATTAAAACAAACACGCTGCATTTGTAAATTTATGAAAACCTAAATATTTTGAAAATTTTTGTATACAGCATTTATGTATTTTTATAATTAACCTGTGACTACAAACAAGTGTCCTCAAACCAGTTTTGCGGAATATAAACAAGTAAGATTTCCTATCTCCCGTGGACGTGATGTTTAAAATTGTTTTGTTTTTTGTTATTTACTAAGTATACTTACTACAAATTACTATTCGGAATATATTAGTGATTTTTTTGGTATTGCATAGGGTCATCGGCCACCTTGAACCTGCCCTTGACGATGACTTTAGTAGTATTTTATTTATTTAAACTTAATGCACATAATTGACTAAGGCTGAATTTAGTAAACCTTGGTTAACTTAACTACTCAGCCGATCATCATGAAATTTGGCGTACACGTTGTCAGGGGTACAGAGAAGAACATAGGGAGGTACCTTTGTGGATGGATGTCGTGTCCCTCCATCCAACACAAAGGGCGGATCCTTCGACCAGGCTTGGTGATCATGCCTGGCGGGCCGCGGGCCAACGGTTGATGTTGGGAAGTTGTATATATACCTACTAATCGGCGCGAGAACTCTCATAGCGCGATGCAGGATTAGTAGTTACCCCGTAGTTCAGCTCGTCGTCGCTAGATGATATTGGAGTACGTTTTTGCTGTATGTGGAAGTCGCCACAGTCTAATAATAAATAATGATACATACGCGTAAGATAACACGAAGTGAACACATAATAGGTATACATTTAGTATTTATATTTGCAATTTCAAACGGATTATTATTTAAAAGTCTATTTCATTTTTGAATGTAAAAAAAACAACTGGTTTGCTGCAAAAATGGATTCTCTCATGTTCTAACATTAACTCATTTCACCTCAGTAGGATGTTCTAGCAAAGCTTTAAAAAATCAATTACAGGAAAAAGACAATGTCCGAAGGAAGTAAATTATATTAAGAATATATAAACGATAGTAAAATAACAATATTATTATGAGTAGTTATCCAGTCTGCAACTAACACTATAATATCAATTAATGATACTCTATTTTAGGAATAGATTAGATATTGTATATCATGCGTTTATTTTCATATACTTCCTAGTTCTGTAAATATTAATTATGCTTTATTGGTTTATCATAATCTTAATCTTTATATGTTACAATTACTTGATGGTAGCTTATTTATGCACCGAGTTGATAATAACAGACTTAAAAATAGTTAAGTTCGAGTCGGACGGCCTGGAGAAGATGCCATTTTAAAAAGATGATGATAGTAATTTCCGTTTCCTATGAAACGTTCGTAGGAAGGGCTTTACACATGGAACGAGGCAGTTAATCCATCCACCGGTTAGTCATCATCCCGATAAAACCTAACCACAATTTCTGGTCACGTAGTCACTTGGTGAAGAACGAACCCTCCTCTCCCCTCTAAATCGTCCACTACCAAGCTATTTGGGTGCATTTTACAGAGATTTTCTTTCTCATAGCTGCTCATTGTTAGGGTTACGACCTTATTTGAGCCAGAGCGTGCATATTGTCTCCAAACGTAGCTAGCAAACCCGACCTACTAAGTATTTCTTACACGTAGCACGTAGCGTTACATGTAGCGGGCTACATATATTTGTTTTCAGTTTAACCTGAATCGTTAAAATACAAATGTTCTTATCAATATGTATTGAATTGGGCCTAAAATAGAATTTGATACTGTATATACTGTATAGATAAAAAACCGGACAAGTGCGAGTCTGACTCGCGCACCGAGGGTTCCGTAAGCAAACAAACTTGTATACGTCCATCTCGGGAATCAATTCTCAAAGACTTTTGCCGGTCTTTTTCGTAAGACAAACTTAACTTTGCGGTTGTGATGTACGACAAAGTGAAGAATCCAACCGCAAAATATAAGTTAGTAATCACAAAAACTTGTTTTACGTGATATAACCACAAATTAACGACTTTCGGATTTTTTTCTTCACTTGTGCTGTCAGACCTTGCTCCTTACCAAATTTCATGATTCTAGGTAAATGGGAAGTACCCTATAGGTTTTCGACCCAAAACCTATAGGGTACTTCCGGTTGACCTAGAATTGTCAATTTTGGTCAAAAGCAAGGTCTTACAGCACAAATAAAAGGAAAATTACGAAAAATAAAAAAAGTAAAAAATTAAGGTAAGTTTTGGTACTTACTTACAAGTTATGCGAAAATCTAAATTTGCCCATATCTTTTTATCGTGTTGACTCAAGACCTTGATTTTTATATACGTAATAGGGACTAAAGACCTTAGTATTTGGTATAAATTTCAACTTGCTAGGTCCACTCGTTTCTGAGAAAATGAATAAACGGTTACTTAAAATGGTTACAAACGGATAGACAGACGGACAGACGAAAAATAGAGTGATCTTAGAAGGGTTCCTTTTGTTACCTTTTGAGGAAAAGAGGTCCTATTTACGAAACCCTAAAAATACGATAATATTACATAACACTCAATGTAATAATAAATGTTAACAAGATACTCTCCTTATTTTAATATGTAATTAAATAATTTATAAAAATACTTAATTAATCATTAATTATTCAAATGTATTTAATTTACTCTTTTTATAGGTTTATTTTAGAGTATCTCCATGCATTTATCTTATGCATTCCAAAGTGTAAAAAACTTAAAAATAGAAGTCTCAATTTTTTCTATAAAGAAAACTAGCAACGTGGGTCACACATTACTAATGTTCTTGTTAACTCCTCCAGCTAAGTTAAATATGCTTGTGTTAGAAGTGGGTTCACGCCGGTAGTGCACTGGGTGGGGTTCGGACCCGCAACCACTTGATCGCAAGTCCGACGCCTTAGCCATTAATTACGCTACCGCCGCTTTGGATTGTCAGGTTTAGGTTTTTGCAGAAGTGGGATCGAAGGGGACTTTTCACATTCATTTATAATGGAATTTGAATATTCGTACTAATTTTCAGCTCTATGTAAATTTATTGTATCCTTGAATGTCTCCTATTTTCATCGGACTAATTACTACTACTTGTATACTATACTAATTCTTCCAATCTATGTGTGACCAGGATGACGGAGAAAGGCTTTGACGGATACCAGCGGGAGGGCTCTGTAACGGAATTTAGCCAACTTAACGAAATTATATAATACTCTGTACCTTAGGTATATTCTTCATGTTATCGCCACATTAAAAAATCTTGTTTATTTTATTAAAAATAGGGGCAAACTATAATCGATGATAAAACAGTTCACTATTTAATAAAAATGAGTTAATAGACATTATTATGACTAGTTATACCGGTAACTAAATTAGGTTGTTCCCGATCGATTTCTACCAAAAACGTAATTGTGCAGTCACAACCAAAATTGATAGGATTTGAAGCTGACCGACTGCACCAAATTTTTTTTTTGTATAACTAAAGAGAGATTATTTAGTACATCACCTCTACTAAATAATCTTACCCTAAGGGTAGTAAAATATGTAGTTAAAATGAAGTTCTTCTGAAGTGAAGCAACGCGAGTTGCCATCTCATTGTCCATCTCAGTCGCCAACTAATAACCTCACAATCTGGCGGGTTCAACTAATTCAGATTTATTGCAATGCCGGTTCTTATCGCAGGTACTTTGTTAGATTTTTTGATCCTTTGCAGGTTATCGCCCAGTTGTAGGTCTACATTGTAAGTGAGAAGTACCTCCAATAGATAAAAACGAGCGGGGGAAAAGGGAGCTAAATGAACTTAAATTAAAATTTTTGAAAATTTTATTTAAAAATAAATTATCGCAGTACAACTTGCACCAATAACAACAAAATTTTGGTTTGAACAACTTGAAACCGCAACGTTTGCTCAAAGCATGTATCAACTAATTAATATTGCGCTCTACAATTACAAAATTAGATACTATGCGGTGCGACAGTTTGACCTAGGATTAAGTCCTTTTATGCTATTCCACCATAATTCACAATTAAAAAAAAATATAGTCACTCCTCATAAAATGTTGAAGGTACACCGATCCGTATTAACGATTATATACGAGTAAGGGGTCATAGATGACCCCACATGACAAGCCTCGTCAAATGGGGTATTTTTAATACAAAAATATAGGTTACCAGCATTAAAGCGCTACGTACGTATCGCCCGCACAATCCACACAAAATTATTTAACAGAATAAAAAACGAACTTAGTAAATAACAGAACTGCACAACTCTCGCATAACGAGTTCAACATCGGTCAAAGGCACGGTATAAAAAAGTGAGTATTTTCTTACAATACTATTTTGATGTAACGGAAATTATACAGGTTACTATTTACATAAATTATTAAATTTCTAATTTGTCATGCACGAAATTCAGATAAACGAAGCATATAACATGCTTTTAAAAAAAGTGCGTTTTAGTATAAAACGTTTTAGTCTCAGTCGCTTTTCTGAATAGCAAAATGTATTAAAACTATTAATATTTGCCTAGAACCACAATAGCATACACACAATATAAAACAAATATATTCATAGTGCTAATCATAACCATTCCTTCTAGGATCATCGTTACTTACGTTTTCGTGTCTAATTGTAAAGTAAATTGCTTAACAACTGTACCTAAGTCTATTTATTGTAGACGATATTCCATATTAATGTTGAAATATCACCGAGGTGCTTACTAGAGTGTTCACTACAGGCAATTCCGTAAAGGGTTTGGTTATTTCCTTTTATATTTAACGTTCTCTAGGGTTTAGATAACCAAACAAACGTCATTTATTTAACGCCATGTTGGTACAATATTAGTAATATTTTAGACAGCATAAGTATCGATTTAATACAAGACGAGGCTCAAATTTCACTCTTCCCTCACTTACTAATATGTAGATTACAATATTTAACTTAGGAGCCGAGACTTATTCTCGGGAGATAACATTTTAATTGACTGCTCTGCTCATGAAACGACAATTTCCGCTTTCCTCTATATTATTGCCATAACAATAAAAAGTGTACAAACTAAGAGAAATTGAGTATAAATACAAACTTCAAAGTCTACTTTTAAAAAAGTTGACGTGACGTGGGCTCAATTTTTTTAATCATATTTTCCGCGGGGGTCGAACGTGTTGTTAAAGTGTAAACACACTTTGAGAACTCCAAGGAGTCTCACTCACACAGAATCATTCACTACCATATAATTTAGCTTAAGTGTTTTATTTAGCGATAGAGAAGTGAAATGACTTAAAATATAGCGAACACATTGTACTGTGAAAATAGGCTTATTGTAATTTAGTGAAGTCACACATTGCTCAGTACTTCGTTGCTTTAATAAGTTTATTCCTAAGTTTCAAGATATTAAAACATATAAATATCATTTCAAGTGGATAGTTATCATCATCCTTTTCGATATATTTGCGCTAACATAGATACAAGGATAGGTGAATGTTGAAAAACAAACGCCTTTATAAACACAACACACAACAGAACATTACAAAAATACGTTAGTTGAGGGACCGCAAGTACTCAATGACGTTAGTTAAACTTGGAATCTTAAAGTATTGGTCATTCATGCGTTAAAAACAACAAGTTTAAACTCTACATCAAAGTATTTTTCCAATCTGCACTTCAATTACAGATATGATATATTTAGACCATTAGTGATTTGTGCTCGTAAATCATCGGGTTTATTGAATTTGGCCCTAATCCAAATGGGAAGTAAAAATTTTATAAAATACTTTTGACAGCATACGCTTTTTGTAGTTACGAAGACATTTACACTGCATGTTTACGATATTATTCATTTACTTCATAAATCAAAAAGACAATTACTGCCTTTGCAAGATCAACTACGAGTATCTTAAGAAATCCTTAAATGATAATTTAAATGATTTATATCTTTTTGTAAAAATAAAAAGAGTTTTATTTGGTTATGAGATTTTGATGTATCATTACATAGTATAAAACAAAGTCGTTTTCCGCCGTCTGTACGCTTAGATCTTTTAAACTACGCAACGGATTTTAATGCGGTTTCTACAGATAGACGCAGTGATTCATATGGAAGGTAAGTGTCTAATTTTATTAAGTTATTTTGTTAAATAGCTCAAACATGACGATAATTGTTGAAGATATCGATAAAAATTAAAATATACGCTGCTACTCGCGGGGCGGATTGCAAGTGCAGAATATAAATAAAATATTAGTTTTATAGATCCTAAATTCATAAAGGGGGATTACAATTGTCATGGTTTTCCAGTCTGCACGTACTACCACACAGATAGGCGCTTAGTAAAGCAACGAAGTCCACGATCATATCCAAGTACAGGAACGCGCACAAACCGAGCGAATCGCCTACTTCTAAGTGCGTTGCTTGCGCTATTCCAGTTGTTTGTACATATCTTCTATCTGGGGTTTGAAATAGCTTCTTATTTCTGGTCGTTTTGCCTTCATCGTGGGGGTGAGCAGCCCATTCTGCACCGAGAATGGGTCCGGGTGTAGATAGATGTCCTTTACCTGGAGAAAAAGCATGCAAGCATGGTTAGTCTATTTCTAAATTTGAACATATAGTTTAATAGAAAATGATAAACAAAATTGCCATCCAGATAAACCATTGAATTCTCAAAGGCATACAACTCTATACGATTACTATTATATTACTAATATTATAAAGGCGAAAGTTTGTAAGCATGGATGGATGGATGGATGTTTGATTGTTATTCTTTCACCCAAAAACGACTGAACGGATCTGGATGAAATTTAGCACTGATAGATTATGATCTGGAGTAGCACATAACACATCTGGAATAGCACATTTTTTATCCCAGAAAAATGTACGGTTCCCTTCAGATAGATATCACCAAAATTTCTCCTCGAATGAAGTCGCGGGCAACTATTAGAACTAAATTCGAAGACAAATTTACATTTAAAAATTAAGCAGAATTTGATTCAAAAAAATTTCTTCTCAGAAATAGCAAAAGTAATTGAAATATCTATCTATTGATCAAAATAAATAAAATGTGAATAAATTAATTGAAAGGAACATTCTTAGACAAGATTACTAAGTCAATCACTATTGGAAGTTTATAATACAAAACGATTTCTTCTTTTGAGTCATTGTTTGACTCCACATAGGGTCAAAATGATTAATTCTGCTCACCTGTTCGAAGGTTTTAAGACCAGCGGTCCGTCCCCACTGTAACATGTCATCCAGGATAATCTTCTTCACACGCGAGTCTTCACAGAGGGCTGTGAACGTACCCTTGATGCCATTCTCCAGCGCCCAGCACTTCACTACATCAACGTCAGGAACCACTACTGCAACTACGCATGACTGAAATAAGTAAAAATATTCTCAAATTATTTACCCTTTGTCCACAGTATAATTTTGCAAAAAAACATTCTTCACAAACGAATTAAGGCAAACGTCCCTTACTTCGTGATAGTACGGTATTTCGTGAGTTTCGTTCCTAGTACAAAATAACAAATTGAAATGTTATTAATTTGAATTATAACTTACTATAAAATATCTATTATTTGAAGTGTCTAAAAAACCCAGTACTGTCATTTTGATGTTTAAACTAAGAAAAAACTAAAAAAATACAAAAAAATAACTCTTGCACTGCGCAAGAGATTTATATATTACTATATCATCATACATTACTAGTATACTTGTTAACCCCTCCAGCTAAGCTAAATGCTTGTTTTAGGAGTGGGTTCACGTCGGTAGTACAATTGGGGTGGGCGGGGTCGATCCCACGATCACTTTCTCGCAAGTCCGACGCCTTAGCCATTACGCTACCGTCGCTTTAGAGAGTCAAAACTCAATCAACAAAGTCTTCTCGTCTTAAAAGCACCAGCGAGAACCCAGAGCTCCACAGATATAGCACATGTGCCTTTGGTTTTATTCATTGGGGCTATGTCTGTCATTCGGGCCGATCTCCCTTTGTTCCGGCCTATATTATTAATTACTACATACTTCAGATAATATCTATAAAAGTATATTTCAATGAAATACAGATGAATCTAAAAAGATATCGCAGGAATTCCATCAAATACTGCAATGATGTTTTTTTTTTTATGGTATAGGGGCAAACGAGCTGACGGTCACTTGATGGTAAATGATTGCCACCGTCCATGGACACCTGCAACCACAGAGCAGGCTTCGTGCCTGCAACTCAAGAGTCACAAGTGCGTTGCCAGCCTTTAAGGTAGGAGTAGGGGGAGAGGGCGGTAGAGCGGGAAGAGGAGAGAGGGAGGAGGAGGAGGAGAGGGAATTCTTAGGGTGACAGGTCTACTTATATGTTAATTCGTTTAAAGGAAGAGATTCGTTTAACAATTATTACCTTCAGAGATTCGCCATGTACGAAAACTTGTTCGACGTATTGACTTCTAATATAGATGTTCTCTATTTTTTCAGGAACTATATATTCGCCTTGTGACAGCTTGAAGATGTGTTTTCTTCGATCAATGATCTTCAGAGTACCATTCTAGTATGAAGAGAAATAAAATACATTATTTAATTGGCAGTACTACAGTTCGAACAGCAATTATACTAGACATCGCCTGGTGGTCGAATTTCCACCATAAGTGATTAGCTTTTGAATGTATTGTTTTGTCAATGACCAGTATTACTTAAACTGTCATTGTTTAGACATTCCGTACCATGGCAGGTCAGCATTTCTACTGGCATGTACATGACAATCCTCCATTCGCGACATTTGCTTGAAAAGGGATACCTACGAAGACTTCTCTTCAAGTATTAATATTATAAATCAGTTTCATCTGTCAAAAGAAGTTAATAAATGCATCACTAGAGTCCCTGCATTTACATAACTTATTGTAATACATTTAATTGATTAAAGATGAAGGCACTACGGATGAACTAGCAACGGATGATACACTAATCACAATAACTGTTAATTGTCAAATGCATTGTGCTCCAGTCAACTCAAAAACGAAATTCCAACTATTTCAACGAGAGTCCTACGATATAAAATGAATGAAGATCTCACCTGCAACCACTTGCCGACATCTCCAGTGTGGTGCCAGCCATCTTGGTCGATGGCTTCCCGGGTCTTCTCGGGCTCCTTGAAGTAACCCTTAAATACATTTGCACCCTGCACGCATACTTCACCCTGGCCCTGCGATGCGTAGTACTCCATTTCCGGCACGTCCACTAACTGGAATAGTTCGATAATATTTTTAAAATTTGAGCAATAGCTCAGTTTTGTACTCTTTTTAAATGTTGTTATAGTTTCATGTAGTGTAATTATAAGATTTATGGTTTAATGACATTTTCAACTGATGCTCAGACCGATCTAAGTTTCTTTTTTACGCAAATTCCGAAGCGACTGAGTATTATAGCATATCTTCCTCTGTGATATGAGTGCTATACTGGTATGTGGGAAGGTCTACTCCATTCGTTTTCTTTTTTTGATTCGTATAAAAAAAATATAAAATTTGAAAGAAGTAGAAGACATTCGGTGACTTTAATTGGAGAATGACATTTGACTTCTCTGGGGGGCGGTCTAGGTGCTCGTCAGAAAATACATATACAAGTATAATGTAATGAAGTAGATTGGATAGTAAAACAATACAAGATTTGTTTCCAGATACCACCTATCTTTTTCTATACCACGAACAGCCCTTTCCTGGGATACATTTCACTGCTAGAAGTAGTCTCACAGTATATCAAACTCCTGTTAATATTTCATCAGCTATAATGTAAGAATATATAATTTTGGCTTTTTAGCTATGTTTACAAATAAATTTCAGTTAATAATATATGCTTCGAATGTAAATAGAACCTAATGTTTTTGGCTATCAACTAAAATACTATGCACAATACGATAAATGATTGTTAAATAAATTTTAGGCCAGCTATATGAGTAATTTTATCTGTCGTCACATTTATAATAACTGATGAAGGCCAATCAATACGGTTATATAATTTTAATATGTATTTAAAATAATATTTTAGAGTATGAAATTCACAGACGTGATGATAAGTAAATGGTTGGAATTCTGGAAGCACTTATCGGATCCTGATTTTAACAGTATTTCAAACGTTATGTGTTTTGGCAGCTTGCATCGGTGACTTGTTACACAGTCAATGATTCACCTGTTTTAATATCCAGTTACGAGTAGGTATATAGCCCATCAAATATTATACGATAATTACTAAGGATTTCAGGCGTTACTGCCCCTTTGTACATTTTCACTTTAAATATCTGATAAAAAGCAATTTAATGTAAAGGTCCCACAAAATAAATAAGCTTATTTTTATTTAGTGGGAAATAAGTTTCTTGATAGCAATTTCTATTTTATCTAAGAGTGTCATCACAATGGCCACTTTATTATTTAAACTGCCTTATTCCTAAACAAAGACTAGTTCTCTCAATTATCTCGGTAATCTCGATTACAATCGTACTTGACAATAAACTACCGTTCGATCTTATGGTTTGAGACTTATTTCTTTGTTTTAACAAAATGGATACAAGTTAGCTCCATTAAACAATGAATAGCATTAAATTGCTTACCTTCACTTTACAACAAGCGACGGGAGGTCCGACGTGTTCAGGAACGTGGTCACCCTGAACGGTGAGGGTGACTGGCGCCGTGCATTCTGTTTGTCCGTAGCCCTCCACGATCTATTGAAAAAGTTAGTAAGCACTTGAACACATATCTTCTATTTATATATATATATGTACGTTTATAGTAATTCAATTAGATTTCCATGCAAATGAGTAACGCAGGCCATGACAGCTATGAAACAATTTCTTTGGGCTTGACTAACTTTATTATTAATGCTAGATTTAAAAAATATAGCAATTTAGTCGGGTATTTAGGTAAGTAGTTATTTTTCATAATCATTACATTATCTTGGCCTTGGCCAACTTACTTGGCCAGAGTAGATGAATTATTAAAAAATAAACAAGAAGATTGATCCAAGTGGATAATACTATTTTGACTCGTAGAGGATATCAAATCTTATGATATAAAATAAGAGCAAAGCCGCTCCCAAAATAGAAGTGAGGAGTGTTGGCGGTTTTCCATACGGCTGGATAGTATTTGTGATAGGCGAGAAGATATAAATTGACGTAGGAATCTACATTTGAAATGTCTCAAAGCATTTAGACAATTAGCAATTGCTGTGTTTAAATTTAACTCGGATTATTACATTCGGTGATAGGGTCTTACATAATTGATTTGTCACAAGGCTACGCCGTGATAGACTTTTGAAGATAAGGAATTTCCGATTCAGGTTAATTAATTGGATATATTTTATTTATTTATTTATTTAAACTTCATGCACATATTGTACAAAGGCGTACTTAATGCCTTAGGCATTCTCTGCCAGTCAACCTTGGGGTGAAGCAGAAATAAATAGTGGTAGGCGCAAATAAATGGTAAAGGGTACGAATTTAAAGGTTTTTATAATAATAAGATTTATCAAGTTATTAACTAAATATACACATTACATGGAATACACACATTATACTGATACATAATATTCTAATACTTATACATACATACATATACTATGAATATTCAGTCTGAGAATCATGTACTAGCACTGCGACAACAACTGATTGTGGAGGAGATCACGTACCCTCCTATATTGAATGATCTGTCTCATAATCTACGGTTTCGCCCATATTTCGATAGAGTTGGCTTAGGCCTGAGTTAAATTTTGACAGTTACTAATAATATATAATACATATATTGAAATTTTTAATTAAAAATATTTATAGGAAATGAAAACTTTGAATTCGTTTTAAAAGTACGTACACACTAATATAACGGTTTATGTCAATCACGTAATAGTCAGTCAATAAAATTTTAATATACATATATATGTATATCTAATATTTTCTCATACGTATTTACGTTAATTTTTTTTTTTTCATTTACCACTTGTAAAACTCACAGTGCCTATAATTATTTGTTTATGCAGTAAGTATAAGAAGTAAGAATATAAGTGTCTGGGTGTGCATCACATATGCGGTACTTATATTTTAAACACACGTGTTTAACATGTTATAAGATCTGAAGAGATACCTATTGATACAATTTCGATAGACCTTTGATAAATATGACTATTTTGAAATACATTTTTCAAGCAAAGAATACCAACGTTAATATTTTTTATTGTATTAAGCACAATCATGATAATAATATATGTCTTATTGATATGGTATATTTCTTGCTAAGGCTCGAGGCTGCTAAAAAAATCTAAATAATATTAAGAATAATATCAACTATATTATAATGAAAAGGATAATAGCAAGAACAAATACATAAATATGTAACTATATTAGACAACGTACCGTATAACCGACCACGACATTCACTATAATAAAACTTTCCATTGGCAGAGATTTGTCAACAAAATGTGTGAATAGTATAAATCACAGAGCAACAGCCGTATCTTACGTCATTGCGCAAATGAGAAAAATAAAAAGACGCCCTGTGATTGCTGTCGTAACAAAATTCAGTAAACTTCAGTCTATTCATTTATTTTATTTCATTTCGTCGGGTCTAGTATATCGTAATTTAAAGAGCTATAGTTTTGTTACAACAAATTAGCCATATTATCAGCAATGATAATCGTATTTTGTCTTTTATATAAAAAAATTAATAAACAGAACAATTTTAATGCCTTGCCAAACATACTTTAATAAAAAGGCATACCATAAATTGCAAAAATAATTAATAAATAAAAATTTATTTCTCTCAATTCGTCAAAGATCTTTTGAAAATGTACAAAAGTGGTATTTGTGTGTCCAAACTTTATTATATTCAATAATTTTGGAGGTAGTTGTTGAAGTTATTTGTTTAAAAATTACTCTTTTATGCGTAAGTATCTACATGTTTTGGTCATAAATGGGTAAAGAACGTCAAGACGCATACGCTTGTTTACAAGTTGTCGAGCTAAGCTAAACTATATGATCCTATAGTTTTTTTCTGTATTTTTTTTATTCTCTTACCTATTTTATATAAATAACGAGATACCTATTTAATAAAAATAAGTGCAATCTTACCACGTATACATATAATTATGTATATCAGAATAATCAATAGGTAATGGCGAACTGTTAAATAACTTACTAAACAGCCAAGAGCACATCTCGCAAAGGTGAGAACGTTGCCGGCGAGCGGCGCCGACCCCACCACCATGATGCGCAGCCGCCCGCCCATGCCCTCGCGCACCTTACGAAACACCAATTTGTCCCACACTGAGTCACTGCGAACTATTCCTCTGAAAGATTTAATACAGTAACAATTAAAAACAATTTGAATTAAGTAGATCGAGTTTACCGGGTACTTGATAAACTACTTTTACTGACCATTAATATGATTAATGTGGATGAAGGAACCGTTAAACGGGTTGAAACCGATCCAGATCCAGGTAATAATGAGTAGAAAGATTTAAATAAAGTCTATGACCAATTTTGGACAATGATTCGATTATTACTCGTACGTGATAAATTCGGGCAGAGATCAGACCGACAACTGTGCGTATTCCACAGCTGTTTAGTATCCCCACAAGCAAGAACAATGTGTCTCAGAATAATCCTTTGCACAGAATGTGTAAAAACTATAATGCCATTAGCTCACAGGTAGACGATTTTGACGACAAATTTAAGGTTTTCAAATCTTTCCTGCTACATTACAAGTTTTATTCATTTATTATTTTATTTTAGTTGTTTTCCCCCCATATTTCACATTTACTTTTTACTACCTAGCCCATATTGAACGAAGTATTGTATGTATTGAAAGTTGTGTACAGTTGTAACTGGACTTCAGGTTTGCTTACTATTTACTGTTAAGGCCATTCTATGTATATCTTAATTTGTTGTCTGTATCTGTACCTTTTGAATAAAAAAAAAAAAAAAACTCCTATATTTAATTACACTGACAAATCCATTATGCAATTTTTATATTTACAATATAACTAAAAAAGAGCAGTTATGATACTAGTATTTACCTCTTTAGCTCCGACTCTTTAGCCGATAACGCCATATTGAACATCAATTTCTTTAACTTTGAATTGGAAATTTCGGATTGAGCTCTATCGAAAAGCCTATTTAATAGTCTTGGTACAGCAGGCATCATGGTCGGTTTCAGTGCAACCAAATCGTCACCCAACCTTCGAATATCACCGCTGTAGAATCCTACAGCTCCTCCTACCATATAGAGAGCATTCTAGAAAAAAGAAATTCAGGGATTTATATGACAATTTGCAGCGTAGCAAGAATATTGTATTAGAATTAACAAGAGCTACATACTTCGCAACACCGCTCAAGCATGTGCGCAAGTGGTAGAAAAGAGATCATGATGTCATTCTTCATGGGCCTGTGCTCACCGAGCTGCATGATCACACTGCACATAGATGCGACCACATTCTCGTGGGTCAGCATCACACCTTTAGGCATACCCGTTGTTCCTGATGTATAGCAGATTGTGCACACATTGTCTGGTTTTGGTGGCTAAAACAAAAACACAATTAGTTCTCATGTGATTTAGTACTGAGTGAAATGGAAGTACATTGTATTATTGGACGTTATTGCATCACTCAGGATTCGTTCATATTATATGAAATGCGTAAAATAGTAGGTACCTGCACATAGGAAAATTCAGCCTAAACAAAAATAATAAAACAAAAAAAAAACTCACAAGGCACGGGTGGTCTTTTTGGGCGCCTTGAATTTCAACATCACTGAATTTAAGAATCTCAACTCCTCGACTCCTCGCTCTCTGATGCGTGGAAGGCGAAACTTCTTTGATAGTTATGAGTTTCCTCAAGCACCTTGGTGACTGGTCGAGGAGCAAATTTGCTTTTTTGTCATCTTCGCAAACTACAACTGACATTTCAGCTGCAAAAAAAAAAAACAACAAGCTTATCACAGGAATTGAGAAACTACATCAAATCCTTTATTTTATGTTTCATGTGATTTAAGTATGAACTTGATCTTTAAATATATATTTCGTAATAAAAATAAAAAAAGTCTTATAAAACAAACAATATTTAAACTTAAACCAACACTTACTTTGATTAACAATGAAGGCACAAGCATTGGCTCCTAGGGTGTCATACAGGGGGACTATGACCATTGAATAACAGTAAGCAGCCTGTTCTGTCATTACCCATTCTGGGCAATTCTGTGAATAAATACCTGGAAGCAAAACAGTTGTTATATTTGTCTACATACATATTGGCTATCGTTATTTTATTTTTTAATTTATTACACACCCACAAATGTGTTTTGTCCAGGGACTAAACCTTGGCATATAAGACCTGATCCGAAGTTTTTAGCTCTCAGTAAAGTCTCATTATATGTCTGCCACATGTAAGGCTTGTTAGGTCCCTCTCGCCAACCAAGACAATGGCCATTATCTGAAACGAGATATCAAGTGATCATTTATTATTATATTTAATATCTACTTCATTTGTTATGTCTAAAATTTCACAAATTTGTTTAACTTTCAATTCTTTTAATTCATTGAATGGGTTTAGTAATTATTAATTCATTCACATGATATGGATATGCTCTTAATTATTCACATTTGTTATTACCAGAGTCAGGTTTAAGTATGTATAAACATTATACATGTCTGTCCCAGCTACTCTGCTAGTACAAATTATGATAACTGTATCTTGAGAACCAGTTTCATAATAGACAAGTATTATCGTAGTTAACGATAACGAGCGGAAATGTTGAGGAAAATGAGGTGAGCCTTATAATTTTGCCTTGGGGCGCTCGCAGCCCTTACTAGAAAAAGCTGAAAAAAAAAGATTAACTGACGGCACCATACCCTATGACATCCTTATTTGTTTCTCTCGCGGATGGCATAACCTTAAAATAGTAATGCAGTTTTGCCAGTTACGTTCAATCTTATCTATATCGATTAATTGATATTATAATTACTTACTTGATTCTTTGACACCTCGTCGAAAAGTATCGTAAAGAGTGCGTGTGTCATCATGGAGATAACGTAGGTAACGACCATTTTTTGCGTCTTTGTAGAATTTCGATACCCGAACCATCTCAGGCCCCTATAAAACAAAAATATAATATCTTTATTGGCCAGTCTTTAGCTCTAAAATTGTCTCAAACTAAATTTCTTTTAATTAGTTTGTATGACGATCAGGGGAAGCCACTCAGAAGCTTTACTGCATAATCTATGAAGGTCTCTTTATAAGGTTTGACTTATTTTTTTATTCAAACAAATATTTGTGGCTCCGCTGTAGGACACCTATTGCCGAACCAGATTGAGTTAGCGCGTGTGAGTGCAGAGTGAGTTTTTAAGGTGTTGGTTTAATAAGTTACGGCAAAATCCTAGCCGTAATCGTCATTACTTTGGGCCTAAATGTACGTCTTCGACAGACCAAATGTGTCAGTGGTACCTATTGATAATGCAATACACAAAGATAAGGCTTTTGTAGAGCCTTGAAAGCTATTATTACTACTACTAGTTTATTGCAAAGCAATTACTGCAATCCAATTCACTTTAATGCCTCACTTCCTAAAATAATGTGACAATCACGGTATCACGGTGAAAAATAATAATATGTGAAACTTCACCATTTTAATCGATCAGATCAAAAACACAAAATGTGAATGTCACTACAAAAAGAAAACAAATTTTAATTAGAATTTAGCGTCAAGTACAACCATGTTACAATGTAGAACTTATGAATAGTTTAATGTGGACTTGACAAGTTTTTTTTGCATAATTATTTTCATACACCTTGTTTATACCAATGAAGAGTTTATAGATAATAATAATAAAAATTTCCCGACTTTGTAAAAATTACAAAACCATAACTAGAGATGAAACGGATATCTGGTAACTATCCGGTATCTGGCCTAAATTTACTATCTGGCTGGATACCGGATAATAAGTAAGTATCCAGCTGGATACCTGTCATAATTATAATTCAATATAGGAGACTTGAACATAAACCTCACTGTATGTTTGCATCATATTCATAGAGTAACCTGTGGAAACGTTGTGGATAGTACAATAACCTATGTAACTTGTAAATCTAACTATATGTAAAACTCGTTGTAGAATTGTTGGTTTTTCCAAATAAAGAAATAAAATAAAATACCGGATATAATGTTTACGTACTTCATTTAAATTACATAATAAATATAAACGCCATATTTTTACTAACAACAAAGTTAATAGTAGTTTTACTGCATTTAAGGCAAATTATAATGAATAAAAACCAATTTCTCTGCATTGAGACGAAACGTGATGAATGAAAATTTGCAGATTTTTTCTTGATCGTGAAACTAATTACTGTGTTTATTCATATGCTACCTCATGTAAACAATCGCAGAAAGTTGCGTAAACTGCTCAAGATATATCCAACTGTATCTCTTCGTGTCTACTTTTTTGAGCCGGTGTTGAACAATAAATCTTGGAGGAGTCCTTTGCTCAGTTCTATCTTATTGTAAGGCCGCAAAGTGTAGCATTACTTCAGACACGGAGACAGGCAATCGACAATATCCAACCTTATATCCGACTATCCGACCTCAAAGTTGGTCGGTTATTCGGTATCCGGTGTCCGGACATACAGTTATCCATTTCACCTCTAATAATAACTTTGGTGCCATCGTACTGAATCCTTGTAACTTACGAGCAGCTAATCAGCTCTAATTACATTAACGAACAAGAGTCATCGGATTATTGTTACAGAACAGAAATTCCTTTTGAGTAAAATGTTGAAAAAGAAAATTACAAAATATCCGAACACAAATTTTCGTGAAATTCAGTTACATTTTAAGAGACTAAATTATAGCAAAACACAGAGAAGGACTATGCCAAAGTTACTAAAATCATATGCTAATGCCTCTCCGTTAACCTAATGACATAGTTGGCCCACTAACTCTAAATCTTGACTCTGCATAGAGCACTTTTACATGTTACGGTATATTGTTATTACAGTTTGCACAATGATAAATGGAACACTGAACGGGTCAAAGACACTTGTGCGAAGAAAAAAACCGCATGACGATTGAATTGTGACGCCGAAAATGTTATGTCATAAAGTTGAAACGCTGAATTATTTGATAGTTAGTATTTATAGGTTGTAATTATATCGATTTATAATAATATTTTAAAGATCTTATATAAAGATGAATTTTAATTTATTAGTGTTCATAGTTTAAACCGTAGAGATTTTGCTTTCGTCAGTCTTCTATATTTATTATGTGAGCTCCTGTAACTGTTATTCTATTTACTACATTTTATTGCTCTGTTGTGATCTCCAGCTCTTATTATAAAGCTATTTACTTACTACAAGAACATTGTTATAATTTTAAACCGTGAATAAGTTGTAGAATCAACAATATTGTTATTCAGAGTAAGGTGCGATGACGTAGCAATGATGTTGTCCCAAAAAAATAGATGAAAATACTTTTAAAAAAATATACTAAATGGAATTACGGATGTCACACCAGCTAAAATATAGAATGTTACACATTAAGCAAGATCTTGAGTTTAGTACGCAAGGTCAAAAGGAAATTGGTCACGCAATGCCAACTGAAAAATGTGCCGATTTTGTGACCGAGTATTTATAACAAAATGATGAGACACAAACTCACAACCGTTCTCAACGCTATTTCTGAGTTCAGTCTCATAATGACAATTTGAGACACTAGAGTGGCCGTTAAAACATCATTGTCTTTTTGCCCGCAAGTCATCTTGTTAACATGACATTACAAGATAAATTACATTCTCAACAGCTGCGTCTCTATTATTTTTATGATTAGTTATGAAGATGCTACTGACTCCAAAAGACCAATTCAAAAGTAAATAATGTAACAGTGTAACGGTTGTATACTTTTTGAGTTCCTATGTAAAAGAGCCTGTAATTCCTACCTGACTATCAGATAAAGCAATTATTTATCCAAATACTTTAATACTTTAACTTTTCTAATGTAACAATGACCTTTGTTTTTATATGAATGAGTCCTTTAATATCTATTATGAATGTATCGAAATTTTGAAAAGCAGTTTGAACAGACTTTTAAATATCCGTTTTATTTAAAATTTTGCACACATTTGAAGACTAAGATTAAAATGAAAACAGTTTTTAGAATAGTAAACAATAGACATAGTGTAATAAAATATAGAACACATTTTTTTATATATATAGAGCCCTTGTCTTGCCTCAACAGTGGAATGATGTGTTAGGTTCGAACCCACTGAAGTCATAATGTCCTAATACTCCAGTACATTACAAAAAATATACAATATAAACCTTGCCTGTTTTGTAATAATTGGCCATTGGCTAGTTGTTTGTTGGTTTTTTAAACATTCATCAGGCAGAACTACAGCAGAACCACCTTAATAAGCCCACCGTGGGTACCAATATTTTTTTAACCTTAGGAGAATGATATCGTGTTCGATACAGTCGAAGGCCTTTATCCATGTTGCCTGTGATAAAATCATTCAGCAAGGCAAGGTTTGTGACAGTAGATCTTTCTTTTAAAAAGCCATGCTGATAAGGGCTGAAAGAATGTTTTAGAGTCGAGTACAGGTGTACACGATAAAAAGGTTTTTATCGTGTGGAAACCCTCACGGGTCATCACCTCACCGGACCTAACTGTAAGAATGTATGTCGGAATCGAACCGACTTGCCACGCGCCACCGTCTTGGGCCTGCTTCTGCAAGGGTAACGGTCAGCCAGACCCGTTACCCCCAGGCCAGTGCTCATGGAGGCCGGAGATCATTTTGCGCTCTCCGACGCCTGGTGCGTCTTCTGCGGGATGGGAGAGTGCTTGTCCTCTCCCGGTTCCGTTCCGCCGCCTCTTTAGCCAACATCACCTCCTCGCAAAACGAATCGGTGGAATCCCACGCAATCTCACTTTGGACAATGGACAGAACCATGGTCTCTAGCGAGAGGCTTCCTACCCCACTAGCTGTCGCGAGATCGTTTCGCTGCTGCGTTCATGCTGAGCACTCCACCAAAGTGTGGAGTGCAGTGTCCTCGCGACAGCCTCCGCAGTGGTGGCGAAGGCTCCCGGCCTATGCGACACAGGTACTTACTGAAGCAGCCGTGTCCGGTGAGTACCTGCGTCAACCGGTAGGAGAGGCTGCCATGTCGCCTCTCCAGGCAATCCTCCACGATGGGTCTTACCACCACAATTGTGGCGTGCCCTAGAGCCGAGTACACCTGGTCAAAGACGACTTTTTCAAAAACCTTAGCTATAATACACAGTTTAGATATGGGTCTATAGTTGGTTCTAGAACATTAAATACTTTGTATAATATTATCTACGTATTTACGGGAATTAACGCGATCACGAAAAGGTATTAAATACCTCTGAATTGCCTGACGTTCGTGATCGCGTTAATCCCCGTAAATACGTAGATAATATTATATTATGGAACGCGAAAGTTTAAAAGTTAGTATTAAATACTTTGCTTTAAAGGTTTTAGTTTGATGATAAACGACATTATCCAACGAAAATCTTTGCGTCAACCGAGGTGCGTCACACAAATATACTATTAATACCACAGGAAAGCCCTGACGAGGGCGTGACTTAATACTACCCGAATTTTCTTGGCAAATGTGTTGATTTCGAAATAGTTGACATTGTAGACAAGTTTAGCTGGGAAGCATTTCCTCCTTTATCTTCCGTAGTCGTGTTGATTTAAAGGATAGCTAATAACCTTTGCGAAAGATTTTTAATTTTTATTTATTAAGCAGATTTATGATTAAAACACTTAATAGAAAAGAGCATGGGAGCGTAACTAACAAAGTACTGGCCTCGGCACAGAGAGGCTATTATGTAGTTTTAAATTCCGCCCGCCGCGCCGTCCGCTAAACTATCACAAAAACCCTTTTTTTTTGTGCGTGTGGAAACCCCCACGTGCCGTCACCCCACCGGGGTTTTCAGTGGGGCGGTGTGTTGGAATCGAACCGACTAAAACCACACGGTGTGCCGTATTGCGCCTTAAATAGGAGGGATCCGGGAACAGCTTTTATTAAGACATCCGGAATCACAAAAACCCTAGTCTAGCCTATGTGCTATTTCAGACTATATATCTATCTCTGTGCCAAATTTCATCCAGCTCCGTTCAGCTGTTTTTACGTGAAAAAGTAACTAACAACTATCCATATTCACAAACTTTCGCTTTCATAATATTAGTAAGATAAAATATAAGCGTTATTCACATTCACGTTGCCGTCATACGTCTTCATTACGCTTGCTGCAGTGTTTGTGAAACACCACTCACATTATTTATAATCATATTTCAAAGCATGTCATCAACCCGAAGAGGCAGGTGCTAAATTTATTGTTTTGTAAAATCATGAAAGTAAAACCGCAACATTTCTAGTTCATGGGTAAAGAAAGAAATATGAGCGCTTATTATCACTTCACCTACTTAATATTTCAAAGCGTAGAAATGAGGCTCAGCAAACAATCAATATTATTGACTAGCATTCCGCAAGTCAACAATGGCTGTATTTTAACAGGTAATTTTGTAACTTGTTCGTTAGTTCATGATGTCTCTGTCTGTTGGTGTGTTTCAACCAAGAGGTGGTGTGTTCGGTGTGTTGGTCATTAGCTAATGACATTTTAATAAGGTATTCTTAAAAAAAATAGCCTATTAAGTTTATCACACAGAAAGTCTAATAGTATTTAAGTATTTCTTTTATCGCGCAGAACTTAATTAGACACCATACATTCTTTAAACATTGACTTAATGAACAACATGCCACAATGTCACCATACTAATTGTGAAAAGCGATTCAAAAATCTGGCACACGACCAAGCATGTCACGAGATAACAGCTTACTAGGGGATTATTATGTTGATGAACCAAGTCACGTTACACACTATTATTTAACAGTCACGCGCGCAATGAATATAGTTGTTGGTCGCGGATGGCCCCGACAGCCTTGCAAAGACTATTGGTGAGTGCTAAGGGCTTTCATGCCGTCTTTTTCAACAACTTTACCTGACGTGTATGAAGTAGAAACCTCGGGCTAGGGCGTTTGCAAAACCGGGGATCATTCTGTGCTCTCATCATCAATACAAATAAATAAAATTGAAGTGTGTTTGTAATGTCAAAATAATAGTTTCTTTTTAAGCTCATACAGTTATTTGCACGATACCTATACCTAAAAATCAGTTTTAAACATTTTTGTCTGTCTGTCTGTCTGTTTGTTTCGGCTAATCTCCAGAACGGGTGAACCGATTTCCACGGGGCTTTCACTGGCAGATAGCTGGTGTTATAGGGAGTAACTTAGTCTACTTTTATTTTGGAAAAAGAATTAGGGTACCGCGCAAAATATAAAAATATGTGCACGCGAGCGAAGCCGCGTGGGAACTGCTAGTACACAATATAGTACAGAAGACACTACTGCGATTTTCTGACTCAGCACTTTACCTACCTTATCGGGTAGGTCCTAGCGAGAGTCACCAACGCAGGTGGTGCCTAAGAAAACTCATTAATTTACTTTATTGGTTTTTTTTTTTTATTGTGACACGTCAGAGTGACCTCAACCCGCCTGATAGAAAGCTAGAGTGAGGTCCAAAGACTGAGGACCACCATTATAGATACAGATGATACTATAATGGTGACCCTCAGCTTGACGGCCTCGAGAGATGCTTCTTCACGCCCCGCTTAAAGCACCCGGGATTTTATGTCGAAGGGAACACGTGTGCTGGTAATGCATGCCACATTTTAATGGTGCGGCAAAGAAAGGAGGTGCTGAACCGTTTGGTTCTAGTTGGGATTGTTTGCACTGTAAGGGGGTGACACCTCAGCCCGCAACGTGTTGTTCTGGATAGAAAAGGAGAGGGTGGGATCAGTTCAAAGAGCTCTTCGGAACACTCGCCATGGTAGAGGCGGTAGAATACTGCCAATGAGGCTACGTTTCTACGCAACTGCAAGGGTTCAAGGGTGTTGGTGACCTCAGGACTCCCAACGATGCGGATAGCGCGCCGCTGCAAACTGTCGAGAGCCTCGAGAAGGTACTGTGCAGAGCCATCAAAGAGATGAGAACAGTACTCCACGCAGGAACGGATCTGTGTCTTATACAAAAGACATCGCTGCTCCGGCGTGAAAAACCGCCTCACCCTATTCAGGACACCGAGTTTCCGAGAGGCCGTTTTTATGACGCTCTCGATGTAGTTTTTATTATTTAGTTTGCAGCGGACATCCATTCCGAGTATGTTGAGGTTGTCCTGCAGTGGTAGTGGTGCATCCCGAAGAGCTGGAAGGGGTAAGAAGGAAGATACCTTGGCCCGTAAACGCGCATGCCTGTATTTTCTTTTCATTAAACTCGACGATGCGATTCAGGTCCCGGTCAAGTTCAGTGACAAGTTGCCGTCTTTTTTTTTCGATATCAGTCTGCCTAGCCGCAGGATGTCCGTGATACCGCCCGTTCTGTCTTCTGCATAACAATCTATGTTGCCGATGGACAACATATCATTCATGTGCAGGAGAAAGGGGTGAGGGGGGGCGATAAGACGGACCCCTGAGGCACGCCAGCATTAATCTGCAGAAATTCCGACGCCTGACCGTCACAAAGGACTCGAATGCGGCGCTCTTGCAGGAAGTTGGCAACCTAGTTGCACAGTCGAGGGGGCAGACCGAACGCTGGAAGTTTGGAAATAAGCGATTTGTGCCAAACTCTATCGAAAGCTTTGGCGATGTCTAAGCTAATAGCCAGAGACTCGCCGTGCTCGCCATCTAAAGCCATATTGTTGACTGTTAAGTAAGGAGTGATCCTCTAGGTAGCGCATGAGCTGTTTGTTTATTAGGTGCTCAAACACCTTGCAGAGTACTGAGGTGACGGCTATGGGTCGATATGGTACAGACTCGAATTTTCCGCCCCGAGTCGCGTCCAGGCTGTTATCACCGTATTTGCTTTATGACCTGTGTCTCGGTGCAAATTCTAACTAACTTTTGTTATATAATGAACTTCTGTTACAATTCTACCGAATACAAACATATAGTACGTCTGTGTTGAGTTCCTCCATAAAGGGTATATATGTCTGTTTATAATTATGCGGCCTCAAATTTTTTTATGATTGTTGTTTAATACGTAATAAAACCGTAACGGTCTTCTGTCCTTTTATGAGTCGACGAGTATATGTGAGCCGTCAGTTACAAATAATAATTTTGCAAAACCCATCGTCATCGCCATAAAAAACAATCTAATCTAATTAAAATATTTACAGTTGTAATACATTTCTAAGTACACTGATTTGAAAGAGCATTCCTTGGGATATTCACGCGGTACCGTATCTGTATCGATTAAGTAGAGTAATGTTTCAATTGATTTTCTATATAAAAGTAGTTTATAGTAGTAGCATTAATTAGTTGAAGGGGTTACTAATGTACTTACTGAGTGTTATATGGATATTTTTTTACTTTCATCTAAAACTTTACACTTTATTTAGAAAAAAACCTATAAGAATCATAAAAGTAAAGTTAGCACCTTAAAAAATTTTTAATAATATATTTATGAGATAGAGGTCGTAAATTGCAGGAAAACCGAGTAATTCCGTTTTCGAGGAAAACACTACGTGTGAAAACCCTAACAGCTATTCTTGACATTTTCGATACGGTCCCATGACTGAAACGTTTGCCAAAACTACACAATAAAAGGGTTTGTTCGTAAAAATCTTACATTTTAAATATTTTATCACTAAGGCCCAGAATATGATGATAAATATAGTAAAGAAATTAACAAAATCAGATGTTAAAAATAAGTTAAATAAACAACATGTTTGAACAAAATAAAGGCTGTTGAAATCTACGAATAGTATGTCTGATCTCTCAAAGTATATCTTAATCATGGGCCGTGATGCCGTTGCCTGTTTTATTTAGCGGTAAGTATGTATATTTAAACATTAACATATACTGCTGGCAATTTAATATACATAATGTTGTAATAGCTATAATGATAGTAGTATATATGTTTAATAGCCAAGTGTAAATTATAAGTATTATAACTTTTCACACTTGCATTTTTGAAGTATTAGGACGTTTTTTTAATGACTTATCATAAAACTACATCAACCCGACCACGTTTCAGTGTGGTAGGTGCAGTGTATTTTCTTTTCTTTTTTTCAAAAATAGGCAACTTTGTGTCTAACCTAGTTTAAAGCCAACTCAAATAGAAGATTTAATTACCTCGTAACATTAAAAATAAGTTAATTTTGTAATAAAACTTATAATATATAATTCTCCTCTTTTTTAATACGCCTTTGTCTACCCCTTCGGGGATACAGGTGTGAGTGTATGTAAAAACAAAAAGAAATCTAAAGCATCTCCATTTCATACATTTTATTGCTTTTTAGGTTAAGTTTATAATTTATCTCAGGGTAAGACAGTGGCACCTGGAAACAGACGCGGGTAAAACCGATCACGAAATCTTAAAGTATTAAATTAACTATTTCTCTATATTTTCTACAACTTTGGTGATAAACCAACAGACAATATGTGTATGTTGTTACCCTACTAAATGTAATCATCGTCATCATAATCTTCCTGGGCTTTTCCTAAATTTATTTAGTGTTTTTGAAGTGAAAAAATCTTTAGGCACTTTTTTTTTATATTATAGGGAGCAAACGAGCAGACGGGTCACCTGATGGTAAGTGACTACCATCGCCCATGAACACCTGCAACTCAAGAGTCACAAGTGCGTTGGGCACTTTTGGTTTGGGGAAAAAGCACTTATCATTATTTAGGTACAGATGGGTATGTGTTTTCACTTCTAACGTGCATTTCTATAACTAACAGGTTTTTTTTTTCATTTCTATTCATCATTCATCATTTCACTGCATTCGTCGTTTCACTGCTTTCTCCCTTTTTAGCGATATCCTCTTTCACGCAGTCCGTCCATTTTTTCTTTGTTCATTTTCTACTCGTATGTCCGTCAACTTCCATGCAAAACTCTCTTCATCACATCTTGCTCATCTCTCCATATCACAAGGCCGTAGGTGCTAACAGGCTTCTTCTATTATATACATTCCTCATTTGTCCATCCTAGTCACACCACACATCCATCTCTACATTTGCATATTTTCGCAATATTTTCATCTGTTCGATAAATCCATGCGATCAATGTTTGACTTTAAATAGATATTTTAAATACTTATGTATAAGTCATCGTCTAATTATAGTAGTATATTTTTAATAAAGAAAAAGTTCTTAAAATAAATAAATTTAAGACCTTGAGACATTTATTATTATATAATATTACTATCTTTACTAATATTATAAATGCGAAAGTAACTCTGTCTGTCTGTCGCCTTTTCACGCCAAAACTACTGAACCGATTTAAATGAAATTTGGTACACAGATAGTTTAGAGCCTGAGTAAGGACATAGGCTACTTTTTATGGGATGAAAAGTTGTATGGAAGTATTGTCATAATTGACATTTCGCCTAAATAATTAAAAATTCTACCTAAAGAGACTATTCCACGCCGACGAAGTCGCGGGCACAGCTAGTATTATTATAAAACGTTAATTCAATTCAACTAAATACGATTTTGGTTGTAAATACATTGAATACACTTTAGAGATTGGGTTCATCTGTACCCCTAGTATGAATGTTGAACTGTTTGCACGTCGCATCAACTATACGAGTACAATGAGTCTTGTCGAATGTTTTCATACATTACTTTTTACTTAAAACCAACATTTTCGACAGGGAAGAGCAAATATTTGTTATTTATTTGTTTTTACACACATCAAAAGTGTCTAGGGATCAAATACATTTTTAACTATAAAAAAATGTCTAATTAATATTTACCAAGACTGGCTGGAAGACTAGATAGTCTTCCAGCCTGGTTTCTTACGTTAATTCCTTATTTTTAAGGTACGATTACGTCGAGCAGTATTTTGGATGTACCGGTGCTGTCTGCGAGTGGTGATGCGAGATCGTGCTCCATGTCGCTCGGCCACGCTGCCCGTGATACGATAGCGTGTCCAGAGGCGGCTTATGACGCTCTGTGTAGTGCCATGAGTGACAGCCACAGTACGTTGCCTGGAACCAGCTTGCAACATTGCAGCGGCTCTCATCATCTCTGCTCATGTCAAATGATGTCGTCGCTCCATATCGATGCAATTTTTTTCAGTTCCGATGCAGAAATTGTAATGGTTTTGTAAAAACGCTATTACACACTTTTATAGGAATCCTGATTGACTGTTGATTTTCTACTTTTAATCAAAATTTAAAGAAATGTTTTTATTGAAATAGTGAAATTCAATAAAAATAACCAAAAATGATCCAAAAAAGTTAAAATAATAATCCTCAATTGATACTCTAAAACGTACTTGATCCCTAGACACTTTTGATGTGTGTATTAAATAAATAACATTGGCTTGAAACCAGCCTACATAGTAGTCATGAAGTAGTATCTAATTATTTAAAGCCCGTCGGCCTGTTTAGGTCTAACCACCGTAACTTCTAGTTTTCTACTTCTTTCTGATTTCATATTTATTTTGAAATGCCTAAATGCCTAGAATAATTGCTTTTTACTAAAGAAATTACAGTACAAAATAAAATTCTGAAAATTTAATTACAATACTATATTATATATATTCCTGAAAATGTAGTCATTGTTTCGTACCGCGTACGTGAAAACCGCTTTTGGAAAATAACATCTCTCGTTCACTTCAATTGTAATGGACCTGGAGAATCCATGTTGCTATGGACGGCAAAAAACTAGATTCTCAGGAGTATAGCTTAAAACAGAATAAAATATAGAACATAGAGAGAACTAGATATTCCGGTAACTAGATGTTCCAGGAACTAGACGTAACAGACAGACATTTTTGTATTCGACCTAACAGGACGAAAAACCCTAAACTCATTTCGAGTTATCTAGAATTCTATTTTTTCCTATTTCTAATCAGTATCAACATATCTACGAATCTCTGCCAAATGTCGCGCGTGAGCAACGTCTTACAATGTTCCGACCTTTACAGTAGGTACATACGAATTTTATAATATACTACACTACTACAAAAAATAATATCCACATAACTCACTGCTGTTCTAGTTAATCCATATCTAATTTAAATGTCATAGTCCGGAAAATATTATTAGATTTGCATATGTTGCATAGCTTCTAACGAAAGCAATTATATAATTGCTATATCTAAATTATTTTTGTAAAATTCATTCGAAACTATTTGATTACCCGTTGTTTTAAATTACAAACCTTTACAAATATTTTTAAATGTATATATTACTCACTTTAAGGGAATCCGATTGTTCATTGACATTAATTGGGGGTCGAATCGGCGCAACTCTAATGCACCAATCAAAACACATTGTTATAACTAAGCGTTATCACACACAATAGATAAAATACACCGTTTAATTTGAATTTTAAACTGTTTTCAATTGCGCAATCATAACTGAATCCAAATCGTAAATTGCGTCACGAATTTGCATTAAGTTCACTTCACTTTTCAAAGTTCTCAAGTATCCTTGTATGAACGGGATGGCCCCGGTTAATCTTTTTTGCCGACACTCTTTGGCGGAGGAAGCAAGTGTCTCGTCACTTTCGCTACAGATTCGGGAACTGACAGGAGAGCAGCGAGCAGGGCTGCCCGAGGTACAATGAGTTAAAAATATCGCTCAAAGATGCGCTCTGCCAACTCTAGATCGTGAGCAGTTGGTATTAGGATAACTTGCACTTTGATACGTAATATAGAGAGGGATACCCTATCGTCATCACTTCATATGGATTTTACATCGAGATGAGTACAGAATTTAAATCATATTTTCGTCGACTTTGACAGCAATTGTCACAGGTGTTTAATTTTTTAGTTATGGTTTATATTTTAATCACTTCATGTTACTATATCATTTCTTAATCCCCAAAAATTGTTTACGCAATATACGCAAATATTTTATTGTCGTCTGATATAACAACTTCTTAATCGATCATTGACCTCTCACAGATTTCGTGTATTTATTGAATTTAAATAAACATCAACTATCATTTCTTATCTTCTATTTCATTTACAGTGTTATGATATGTCACATTTTGAAATTATGTGACTCAGCACAATATATATTCAATTTAGATATTATAAATAAAAACTTTTTTATTTATCACTACATATTATAAAACAAAGTCCCCCGCCGCTTCTGTCAGTCTGTCTGTCTGTTCGCAATAAATTAAAAAACTACTAAACGGATTTTTCATGCAGTTTTCACCAATAGACAGAGTGATTTATGAGGAAGGTTTAGGTGTATAATTTGTTAACGTTTTGTGTAAATTGGTTGAAATATGATGATGATCGTTGAAGATGTCTCTACTACCCTTGCGAAACCGGGGCGGGTTGCTAGTAGTTCATATATTACATTTTAAAAAGCTCTTTTACTCATTTCGTTTACTTTATATTAAGTTAAAACTGAACTGGAGGATACTACTACAATATACTGTAGTAAATTACTTTCTGGTATAAATCGTTACACCGTGACAGGAACTTAGTGGTAAGTCGTGTACATGTACAAGATCGTCATTATTATGAATTTTATACGGCTGATCATCCATATTTTGACTGATATCAACCATAAGCAAAATTTAAACAAAATTGAAAACTTCCACCTTTTTAGTAAAATATTATCTACTTCCATATTATTTTGATACTGCATGAAACCGCCCATCGCACTTGTAATTTTATTTGGCACTTACTACTCGTGTGCCGCACGACAAAAACCTTAAGAATTACACTCGTATTACATATTTATTCAGAACTACATTAAGATAATAAAATATATGAAAGGTGATGATAGTAATGTGCAAATCTTGGTGATGGGTTAGTAGGGTGAGTCTAGATATAGTGAAGTACTAGTGGTATAAAAAGGTGCCGGTTGCGTGCTCCAATCCCATCCAGTACACTAATGACATGACCAACTCCTTCTCTTATCTGCGCTTAAAGCGGAACCGGTCTCGGAATGATAATTGTTAAGACATCAGTGGTTCTCCTTCTAGCGCCTGTCCGCAAAACTAACTAAGTTACGTCCAGGTACACGTGACCCAACTTTTAACGTTATTAACATAATTAAAGCGGTTAACGAAAGTATTAGTTAAGTGTCACGTATGACTCATACACATTGACATTTTCGTTACTACTAATGTATCTACTACGTGTGCGTTACTGGTATCTTTTATCTAGATAATAGTCTTATGGAGTTGTAAACAATTCAATAGACAACTTTGATAAAGGTGTAAGAACGGAGGGTATTACCCCTGACATTAGTATTAAATACTACTTTACATAGTAGTTATATGGTTTGCAAGCTGCAGTATAACTTTTAAAGTGATATCATTTTGTGGGTGAAAATAAATTAAAAACTAATCTAAGTAGCTAACAGGTGCAGAGCTAACTTAATCATAGTGTCAATCATGTTTATCGAAAGAGATTTTTATCTAAGGCTTATTTGTTTGTGTTTCATTAGTTCAATAAAAAAGTAGCACGCTTATTGTGGCAGGATAGTAATCTATAGGAGTGGAGCAGTTATCAGAAATATCAATCGCTTGCTAAACTGCAAGCAAGATGAGCTGTGTATGTTTTTAATATCAATTTGACGCATATCAAAGTTTAAGAGATATCGTAAAGGAAAAATATAAATCAAATATCAATGAAGGAAATATTTTAAAGTTAAGTGGACATAAATGGTTGACATAAACTATTTTATCAAAACAGTATTTCGATAAGAAACTGTGTACAGATATGCTAATCGCTAGTCTAGACTTTAATATAGACATTTTGTTGCGGATATTAAAGTTGAAACATATAATTAACTATTATGAGATGCCATTAAATACAGACAGATGAATAGTCTCACATACTTAGACTTTATTTCGTGATAATTTTCTTTATAAAATGCTATAATAAGAGAGTTTACTATTGTCAGATAAACTACCGAACATTGCAGACTGCGATAAGGCCGCCCATTGTACTACTGTTGTAATGTATTTCTTTTTTAACCGACGGAAAAAAGGAGGTTCTCAATTCGACTGTATCTATATATTTTTTTAATGTATGTTCAGCCCTCCCTCCGTTATCTCCGTATACCTCAAGGGTGGTCCCATGTCAAGGCAGTCAGCATCTGATGCCATCATCATCCTGATAAAATTGAGAGAAACCCTCGAAAATTGTAGTGTTTCTGTTTACTTTTCATAACTTTATCATGTATTTTTGTTTAGAAATCAACACACCATGTAGCTGAGCTAATGATGAAAAAAAAATCATAAAATAAAAATATAAAAAAAAAATTAAACCGATGAAGAGAACTAAAAAGCAAAAAATTAATAAACCTTTTAAGTCTTAAGTAAACTAATTTTGAGTCGACTCCAAACAACAAACTGATTAATTATATTATCTAAATTTTATAAGTACCTACGTAGAAATGGACATGATTCTCATTAAGCAGTTTGTTGTTTGGCGTCGACTCAAAATTAGTTTATATAAAATTTGATAGTATATACTTAAGACTTAAAAGGTTTATTTATTTTTTGCTTTTTAGTTCTTTTCGGCGGTTTAATTTTTTGTTAAAAAGATTTTTATTATGATTGTATCCGATTTATGGTGTGAAATAAAGAGACTATGTAACAGTCTCTGGCTCTCTGCCTCTATGCAGCTTAAGGTTTAGAAAGCTGATGACATTCAGAAATGCCCTTTGGCTTGGCTACCTTAACGTGTTTTTGTCATCTTGGTGGTATAAATGTCACGTATTAAATTTATTCATACAATAGAACAGTTACAAATTCCTTTCAGGATCATTATTCATATCTTTATAAATCATGTACTTACTGTTTCAAGAAGGCTTTGTTCGTGGAGTGTGACGAGAGGCTTCTCGGGTTTCGGCCTCGTACTGAGGTAGAAAGCCGAAGCGGCCGCCACGCCTGTAAGAGCAAGTGCGCCCGCAGAACCGCCAACCATCCACAGGTACTGGTCGATTTCGCTCACTGTAAGAAGAATAAAGAATTTGATAATGGTTCTTCGGCAACCTAAGAATGTAGTGTAAAGTGATAGCGATAATCGGAAAAACTACTTATAACGTATTATTAATTAAGGCAAATAGAAAAAAAAACAGCGTCAGCGTAAAGGTTAAGATGAGCCTCTTGCAATCGTTTGGTTGCAGGCAATGATATTATAAGTAACTTATAATATCATTGGTTGCAGGTGTTTAAACTATACCTAATACACCATCGACATGAACCAAACACAAGTAAAACAAAGTCAGTTTAGTTTGAGGGGTAAAGTCAGCTTGGTTTGACGGGTATAAGAATACTAGCAAAAGCAATATAAGACCCACTTTATTAATCTTACTAATATTATAAATGCGAAAGTTTGTGAGAATGGATGAATGTTTGTTACTCTTTTACGCAAAAACGGCTGAACGGATCCGGATGAAATTTGGCAAAGGCAGTTTATAATCTTGAATGGCATATAGGCTACTTTTTATCCCGAGAAAAGGTATATAAAGGAATTTGGCCGTCCAGTTGTAAGATGTATTACAAATTAGTTTGTAATGAAAAGATTTACAAAGAGATATACAAATCACGGTATTTACGTTATTTGTCAACAGCAAAGAAAGTTTTTCAGATTATCGCTATCGTCATTTTAAATTTGGAAGATACTTTTTGTTTACGTACCTCACGTAAAATACTATACATATAAGATATAAGACAAATTATACCTTACCATATTGTACAGCGATAATAAAGTTATTATCAATTAATCTTATTATGTTGTATTGATCTGATCAATGTTATAAATTTGTTACTTGATGTGAATGAAGTTTATCTGAAATAATTTGCACTTGTAATATTATGTCATATACATACAGGATAACATATCTTGTATGTATATGATATAATATACATACAGGATAACCTATCCTGTATGTATATGATATAATATTACAACTGCAAATTATCACTACATATTATAAAACAAAGTCCCCCGCCGCGTCTCTGTCTGTTCGCGATAAACTCAAAAACTACTGAACAGATTTTCATGCGGTTTTCACCAAAAGATAGAGCGAGTCATGAGGAAGGTTTAGGTGTATAATTTGTTAAGGTTTTGTGTAAATTGGTTGTAATATGATGATGATTGTTGAAAATGTCTCTGCTACCCGTGCGAAGCTAGAGCGGGTTGCTAGTTCCAGATAAACTATGACATTGATCAGATCAATACAGAAAAAAAAATCAAATATAACTTCATGGATTTTTTTATTTTTTTTTATGTAAGAGTCGCAAGCATAACTTGACGCCTGACGCGGTCGCGGCAGGACGCTGCAATCCTAGAAAAAGGGTCCCCGTCAGGTCCACAACTAGTCGGGCATTTCCGAAATACACACGTAAGTAAAACCTATATCTTTAATAAATATGATACCTTGGTTTTGTAAACATTCATGGGCTACGGAGATCTGTGGTAATCAAATGGGAAGTATGCTTGTTTGCAACCTTATTGGTAAAATATAAATAAAATATTAAGTGAATGTAGTTCTACGTTTCTTGTGAAAGTACTACAGTGAATGTTAGTATTTTAGAATATCTATACGTGAAGAGAATCCTTTGTACGAATTTTTAAGAAAAATTTACGAACGCAGGGACGTGAAATTTGGAAAACTAAAAGTTAATACATAGAAGAAGTCAAGAAAGCTAAGCTTTTTATGTAATATCTATGTAAATAAAAATCAATGTTTGTATGTTTGTCCTCTAAGCGTTCCGAAACCAGTTCGTGATGAAACTTTGGTAGGGTGTTCTCGGGACGCCCAGTGTTCCTGGCCCAAAAATACATAAAAAAAGAAAAAACGGCATTGCAATGCAGCTAGTGTTGACCTGTCATGTATCTAGTTATAATAAATGCTTTAAAACAGATCAACAGGTACAAAATAAAAATAAAGAAAAAAAAAAATTTTTAAAACAAGCTTTTATTACTTGTTAATAAAAAGAACTAAAAAGTTTAACATAATAATAAAAGCGTGTTACACCTTCTTTATTTCTCTTGCCGTCAAAATGTAACACGCTTTTATTATTATTTTTAACTTTTTAGTTCTTTTTACTAACAAGTAATAAAAGCTTGTTTTAAAAAAAAACTTTATTTTTATTTTTAACTTTTTAGTATTTATGATTCGGGATTTGCTATGAATCAAAACAGTTCAAACTCGATGGAGTTGCGTCGTTTCATTACAGAGTTCCTATGGCCACCCTTCAGCTGCTTCATCAGATCAGCTCCTGGTCATAACATTGCATTGTCACGCAATTTACACATGTATGCAAAATTTCAGCTCAATCGGTAACCGGGAAGTGGATCAAATTTAAATTTCAAGATTTGATGACAAACATCGGGACAGGTGAAACTAAATAAAAGCTTGTAATTAATTTTAACTGAAAATTAATTCACTTAAACAAATTACCCTGTTTAAAATGTAAAGCTATATAATAATAAATAATCTGTCAGGGCAATGACTAATAATTCGCGCAAGCCATATAAGGTTTTATATAAAGGCAGACCAATAAAATTTTACAAAATAGTTCTGTATGATTGGTACTTTCGATAATGAGCTGCCTGCATATGACCTTCCTTGTCAATCTCGCCACCGATAATAAAGATTAAAAAAAAACTGAAATATAGGTAGAAGAAAACGCGACTCTTAGTAATGAAAGGCATCCATCCATGCGAGAATAACATATTTAATTTGTTGAAATAGTTTGGTTTTTTTAACATTTTCATTATTTATTACAGATAGACACGTAAAATCAAAAGTATTTTCTTAGGTAATTGCTTCACATGACTTTTTACCATACAGTAGCATTATAATCCTCCTCGCACAAGGAAATGTAAATAAAACAACTTTCATGCAACTGAACAACCAGTAGTTCCTGAACTATAAAACCGTGCACAGTCTAGCCAGTTTAGAAAGTGGAAACTGGGGAGCGCGTGCGCACACATCACATTAGCGCATAGATTTCTCGGGATTCTCTCGCGCTTTCCACTGACATACTTTTACGTCAATATTTACAACATTAGTATGAATACAAATTGTAATAATGTTATGTCGTGTACCACTGACATATTTAATATGTACTAAAGTGGTTTAGTTTAGCTAAGCCAAGATTTATCAAGTAATTTATAATATTCACCAAAATAATAACAAAATATTGAGCTGAACTTTAGGTTGAATTTTATTGCTGTGAATAATGAGGGTAAAGTTGAGATTTAGAATACAAAATTAGGGACAGGGTTATATTAATCGCAAAAGTCAATGTCGTAATCGACGTTTCAATCATTAGAAGGGCTCAAATAATTTGAAGGCAATGTTTAAGGTCGCATTGCTGGCCTCGATACCTTGTCGCTTGTACAGCTTAAGCTACTCGACGATTTCAAAAGTTAGAACCTTGGTGATCTAATTTCCCCTCATTGAGCATTCAAAGGGCGTAACAAGCATGACGGCCCTTGAAGGGGCCCTTAGTCTTCCATTATGACCAACCGGTAATATCTGATTTCTATTATTCTATTCAAAGTTAGTTCTTTTAACGCTTTTTACGATACGATACGAAACACGATAATATAATTCATAATAATATTGCAGACCATGAGAATCGACAGTGCTTGCAATTTTTTTTTGTTGACATGATAGCCTGATAATTTTGTTACATTGCATTAACAAATTACGAGGACAAAATATAAATGATTAGCTCAACTTACAACTGTTACATTGATTCCACCAAATTGTTTTTTCTCGTGTATTTCTTTCAGTCTTCTTGATTTCAGTCTTCTTCAGTTTTTTCTGTATTTTGTGACACTTTTCCTTAACACTAAATTCAGTTTTTGAGGGCCCCATATCCACTTTGTCTTTTTTAATTTGAAAACCAAACTTTCCACTACCCATATTGTTTATCACATAGCGTTCACACAAGTACGGTGCGTCTCAGCACATTATCATTTCCGTTGACGCCTAGGGCATGGTATGCGCGGGCTGAATTGTATAAAATGTTAAAATTATTACTGAACAATATAAGCACACGTTCACCGCTCGAGTGTCGTAAAGATATTCGATATCGAATTATTTTGTTGCGGAATGAAACGGAATCCATAAAACTAAAAGGTTTTATAAAGTTATCTCGAGGAGCCTTTGGCCTTGCAAGGTTCATTAACATTGTCAAGTCGATAACTGAAATGTAATCTAGAGTCTGATTCCATCAGTGGCTTATCTATTTTGAGTCACTTCTATTAAACTGATTAGCTTGTATTGTGTTCATAATTATTCATAGGTAATAAATGGTTCTCCATTACAGAGAATCTCAGTGAAGTTTTCTAGATACTGCAATATTAATAATCATTTATGTATACCTACAATCATGTAAATTGATAATATTGTCCGCATCACTGAAGCGCGACCCTTATTGATGTCAGAAATATCATCCATTTTAAAACAAAAGCTGCACTTTGCCAGCTAATGTACTTTAAATTACAGTACGTACTTTACTTACAAAAATGTAACGAATAACAATGTTACAACTGATAAACATAATATTACAATTTACTGACCACTGTTCGGATCACAAATTTTGTCATCAGATGATTTCTTTTGATATCCGGTGACATTTTGGATTGGATTTCGGATTAATTGATCATTAATATAAACTGTTACTCGTCACCGAACCGAATATCATATACTTTGGTTGTTTATTTGTCCAAAGGCGCTAACCTCAGATTCAACACAAAGATTCTACATCAGTTCATTGGGTCAGGATTCATCGTCAGTCATTGGATCATTAACCCATCTGGTAAATTGTAGATAACTGAGATAATGTAGATTAAAACAGAGAAATATGAATAGTGCAAAGGTAATAAACAATTAATGTTTATTACTGTATATTTAACAGCTCACTGAATATGGAAAAGACAGCTTCACAAGCCAAGATTTTATCTTATAATAAATTCACCCGTTTTCCGTGTAGAGCACACGCTATTTAAAATTGATGTATAGAAACAAAGATAAAATCGGTAGATCGCTTGCTGCATTTATCGTTCAGTTATTAAATGCAAAGAAATTAACCATCTGTAATAATTACACGTCATCTCGGTGACTGCGCGTACTCGGTATAAACCATGAACACATCCATGGACATTAATGATTGACGGTGCAATTACATAGGAATCAATGGTACAAAAGCGAAGTAGATACGTTTATAATTATATGATCATTAAAATTAACTGGCAGATCACTTCGACGTATAATTACATTGCATATAGCCCAACGAGAACAGATAGACCAGAGTTTTTAAAGTTTGTAAGTCAAGTGACTGACCAAACTCAATGTGAATCTAAAACACTGGTTTCCTTCGGGTTCATATCCTAAAGCATGTAGGTTACTTTACAAAAAACAAATAAAACTCACTTTTAAACAGAAAAATCTTTAGTCCTAACATTTCATTCATTCACTCATAAACCTGAGTTTTAACTATAAGTTTAACATACCTACTAAAATGCCTCAAGATAAAGGATCATCCAAGTGTCAAAAGAAACATATCAACGTATGAAGACGTATTTAATTAGTACCCGGCTCTGATTCACGTACAAAAAAGCTTTTAATCCATACATCAGATGTGAGAAGCCGTACGATATTAGGTCAGTGAGACCTAATATCGTAAGTTGACATTATGCATGTCTTTGTATAAATATTACTTAGCCGTACCCCGCAGTTTCAACTGCGTTTATGGTCACTGCTCCACTCCTAAGTGTTGTAGCGTGATGTTACATAGCCTATACCATTCCTCATGAATCTGGTTATCATATACAAAAAGATTTTTTTTTTAATCCGACTGGTAGTTTCAGAGATTAGCGTGTTTAAACAACAAACAAAAAACTCTTCAGCTTTATTATATGTATTAGTATAGATTCTCAGGCAATATACATTAAAAATTAATTGATTTTTGCATTTACATAATAGACTTCGTTGCTTTAATGCCACTTTAGCCTACATCGCGAACTGTAAAGATTCGTAAATGTACCTTTACGTAACTTCGTGATTCTTTGTCTATTTATTTAAAGACAGAGATTAGTACATCGAAATCTATTTTTTTTATTATTTTCAGTTTGATACACAACATCTGAGTGAGTAAATGAGCCAATATTTAACACGGCATGTTATACAGCGTCAGTCATACATCAATCCATGGCACTACCAACCTGGTACTTATACCCAAAAATAGTGTAGTTAGTTTATATTTGAATTGTATCACATCCATTCATCGCTTTCATGTGATTATTGTTTTGGAAATAATCTGTGCTTATGACAGATTTGTAGACCATAATCTCGACCTCACCCACTCGAGTTGAAGAAGATTGCCCACATACCTATTACTGTTAAGGTGTGAGAAAATCGCTGATATGAATAAAACCCCGTTATAATAGTGCATTGTTAAAATTTGATGCTTTGTAACCTAAATGATCTAATGCTAACATTTCTTAAAACGGACTAAAACAGCAGATGTTGAAAGTTATAAACTTCTATTAAACAACTAATAACTCTCCTTCTTGCGCAGCTGGGCTATTTAGCTAAAAATATAAAAATATCTGTAGGAAAACGTAAACTGTCACATTAGAAATCAAGGTTGAATATCGTCTAATAGCAACGGTGATGAGTATTATTACGCCGCGACGTGATAGAACCGAACCTCTGGTTTAGTTATCGAATCCCTGGGGAAAACAGAAATTTAAAAAAGCTATAAGAGTTTTTCTAAGATTTGTGTGATCCACAAATTGTTGTCCCGAGTCTGGGTGTTCTTTGTGTACGTTTTTTCAATGTTTGTAAAGACATTCCTTATACGGGAGTTGTCTTTTTTTAAATAAACAAATAGAAAAAAATATTTTTCTTTATACCAAGTTGTCTAAACAATATCAAGCGCGCGCAATAACATTAGTTAAAAAATTACTTATGGCCTAGGCTTTTAGCTTAACCCACCTTTCTTCTTTGTTTTTTTTTCTTGACGTGGTGGAAGATCCTACATGGATGTCCTCCACCTTGGGGAAACTTAACCCACCTGTGTTCCACAGTCCTGAAGCATTCAACTGACTTGGCCTTGGTAATCCGAATGATAAAATCTACCATACGTATTGAATTCAATACTTAAGTATGTGTGATGTGAATGACTGTTATTCTTTTATGAAAATGTATGGGAAGCAGTTAGCTATGCCCGTAAAGTATTGCAACACGGACAGTGTCCCACGGACCTGGCGTGTATTGGACACGTCATTAACTAGCGATGAAATGGTCAGGGACTATTTTAGCTTACAATTACTACTACCAGGTATATCCGGTATATCCGCTATCAGCTCATTCACACCTAACGGTGATTCTGACATTTTGATCTGGTTCACAAAACAATAAAACTGCGCGCCTGTCATCGAAACTTGTTATACCGTAGGCCTATTCTAGTGTCATCTACCTCGTTTATTGAAGTACATTACTAATCTAAATCGTGTTGTTGAACAGAAGCGCTTCTATTCAATAAACAATCATCGCAACGCACGACACAGTTATGCGAATAATTCGATAGTGTATCAAAAATACCATTGTAGTACTAGATCGAGCAATAACAAAACACTGGGTCAACGACCTGGAAACGGTGTTTTGATAAGGTCGCCAATTCGCCATCCGCCATTTTTTTTTGGAGAGAATCACAGTTACAGTTAAAAAAGCGGTAAGCGGTTAAACGCGAACCGTTTTAATTACTTCATAGTCACGTACTTGTAGTAAAATTTTACCGTTAATGGAAAGTGATATGATAAACCGGACGATGTCCGATATTGAATCCACATTTTTTACCTACTACCTACTAGTCGTGGACAATCTGATACAAAAGTTTTAACAGTGGTAATCGGATAACAGTAAAAAAACGATGTCATTTATTCACGTGGATCACCTAATATGTACTTTAAATTGCAATACATACTTTATTGTTTAATAAGTCATTGGTAGATTAATTTTAATAACTAATCCAATTCTATGTTTGGCTTAGACTAGATTACGTATGTATCACTTATGCATAATTGGCTTTTTAAAAATATTTAAATAAAGTTTTAGCTATCTTAACCGAGCCGACCGTTGTAAAAAAAATACATGAAAAAAAAATTTATAGACTCTTCAATCTACCAAAAATCCGGAACTATTGAAATGTCAATGACTGCATTTTACGAGTGAGGTCAAATTTTAAAGTTGATTGATTTAAATAAATAATACAGAAGTTGGCAAATACACTAAACGAAATATGTAGGCGCATTTGAACGATCAATGTACCTGGATATTTTGCTTATTAAGTTAGATATAAGCTCAAATATCAAAACATAATATTATTTAGAACACAACTTAAATCGCAGTGTTATAAACAATTCGCATACAACATTACGCAAGTAAGTATCTATGTACTACGTACACGAATGCACTTCCTAGGCATAGCGGCTGTGCATACGAAATGAGACACCCACGGTAAGTGAGTCACGTCCACACGCGCGACTCGGCCCTATTTTACTATTGTGCATTATGTACGGCCAAACACAATCGCCATATGTTTATTGTACAGACTTAATCGGTTAAATGACAGGATTCAATGTCTACAGGATGCGTTTACTACTTCTTAGAAGGTAAGGTAAGGTTATTATTAGTCCAGCTAAAAATGTTGTTCAAACTTTGTATGGTATGGCAACTTAATAAGGATTCAATACTCTCGCATATACCAAGGTGTACGATTATGATCAAAATGCTATCAGATATCAATTAATTATAAGGACAGGTGCAAAATAAAAACGGACAACATTTTGAAGGGTCCATCAAGCGACGAATGTAACTCAACATTTTAAAAGTTTAAGGTCAAATATTTCTGCCGGGGGCACTCTTAATCAAGAAAAGGGTTTGATGTTTTTTGTTGTTCTTTACTCGTCGAAGTTACCTTCAATTTGTATGCAGTAACCTTCAGAACTGATGCCGAGAACGGTGACTTTGGATAATTTATCATCATTGTACAACACGTTAAGATGACTGACTGCGTTGCAATTTCTATGGCAATGCTCAAGGCCTATAACATGAGTTTAATTACAAGTAATTTAAAAACGGCTCACTTACCAAGCCCTGTTATTATTATTTAAAAATGCATTGGCCTGCATAATTATCATAATATCGGCATCGTAGGTGTTGATTAAATCATTATTTTCCAACTATAGTGTTTAAATTAGGCCAGGCACAAACAGACTGTAGAAAGATGAAATTAGGTACAAAGAATTATTAGAGGTACATTGCACATAATCTTATGTGATGGGACGGACCACTTGCAATTCATAAGATCCATTCTGTATCTAGCTTCATCACAACATAGGTCAGTGCCTCAATATGAAGGACCTACAAGTATTTCCGTTCCCTTTTCCTCAAGTTCTGCACGGGTGGATGGTTTTATTTTATTCCTTTCTTCGTCTAGAAAGCAGGTGTGCTCTCACGAGCCGGCGACAATCACTTAGCCCTATAGTTTTATTTTTCCTTTCCCGTTGTTACTAATTTATATAGACAGTGTTTATAGAAGTATCGGAATCGATCTATTAGACGTATTTAATAAATTAACATCAGTCAGTTATGGAACTAGTATTTATTATTCTTTTCTTTGTATTTTCTACATGTGATTTGGAGTAAGTACATAATGAATGAAAAATTATGAAAAATGTGAACTTGACATTATAATGAATTCTTTGAATAGACATTTAAAGTTCAAGTTTCTTGTATGTGTTAACACAATTGATTCCATGGACAAAACAAGATTCTCTTGTGTGCGGTGGTGACCCACATACGCACAATGGCTATCGAATTTGAGCTATAGCTAGAGCAACTTGTGATTACCTAAGGCACGATCGCCCAGTGCTTTGTGTTATAAGTATTAAAATTACTACAATAGCAACTCTTGTGATTATAATCATTAGTTAGGTTTACCCATGAATAAAAACCTAAGAACAAAGCCCCATTAAAATATCAATAATAAAAATAAATCTAAAGTTGAAATAGAAATCTAGATGAACACAAAGAAAAACATATTATCATAAAACAATAGTTTGAATCACAATAACAATACCAGTCAAAGACTATGCAGATGCAATAAATCGAAGTGAGATAATAAAAAAGACAGTGAATAATGACTACATGAGGAAATAAAATGAAAACAAAACCGAATAGCAACAGTAACTTTGCGACATTTTAGCGGTGATAACGAGCGCACTGTCTTTCGGCAAATGTACACTTTACCTATAAAATTTGTAAACACTGTTTATAGATTCGGTTATCGCGAGTCACTTATATCGTATTCGTTGTCAAGCTACCAGGCGAGGCAGTATCGCGGTAACGCGTGCGCAGGCTTATACGCGCGGCCGTTGCGCCAGCCGTCCGTTACGACAATGCGCTTCCATGTTGCCGTGTGCTGCCTCCCCCAGTCTCTCCAATTGCCTAGCCACCTCTCTCTTTTGAGTTGTCACGGGTTTGGCCAACGGCAAGCACTCCAGCAAGCCCGCACTTTGCTATCTTTCATCAATGTTGAAATCGATCGATGTATTACAAGGGTGATATTTTAAAGGATGTATATAACTTTGGTTTATTCCTTTAAG
This sequence comes from Callimorpha dominula, assembly GCA_949752705.1. Taxonomy (NCBI): domain Eukaryota; kingdom Metazoa; phylum Arthropoda; class Insecta; order Lepidoptera; family Erebidae; genus Callimorpha; species Callimorpha dominula. Next base: position 13,133,305 of record OX457007.1, read on the forward strand.
CCTAATATCTGTTGACAAGCTCGTAGTTAAACTACCAATATCATCAATATTTCAAGATCGTTTCTACATGATCGCGTGCTCCTATGATGTGGGATTGAAAATGAAATAGAGCGGACATTGTTTTGTAGAATTATCAATGAGGTAGATTGACTGAAATGCACTCATAGCGACTGAACCGGATATAACTGAGGGGTACCACTCGAATAAAGCGTTCTAGTAAAATAATATATTGCTCTTAGTCGCCTAACACGAAGCTCTGCCTTCCTAAATAAAATTTTATTAATAGATTGCACACACGAAGCCTATGCAATCCCACTGTTACATGAAATGCCAAATTGATTTCCTGAATACAAAACGACTAAAGACGGCAGTTGGTTGAACCCATCTAGCGTGGATGCAATCACCGACTGTGTTGTATAGCCGCTTTGTACATTTTGTTTGTTTAGTTTGGGTTAACCACAAGTCTTTAACCGCTATTCGACGTCGTGTACCACGCAACTAGTTTTATATACCGTACTTACTTAATTATTTAAGTACCTGGGAGACCGAGTAGCTCGCTCGGTAGCTTTTTTTTTGTTGTAAAATTGCGTTTTACAGGAAATACAACTATGCAGTTGAACTTAAAATGCAAAAGTATATCTGTATACAAAATTTCATAAAAATCGTTAGAGCTGTTGCCGAGATACCCGAAATATAAATGCATACGTTTAAAGTAATTAGATAAATATGGAGTAATTATTGGCAATTTTAAATTTTCTATTTTGTAAAAGAAACCAATTTTTTTTTAACTGACTTCAAGAAAGGAGGTTCTGTAATTTTTATTTAAATATTGGTATCCTATAAACGTGAAAGTGTGTGAGGATGTATGTATGTTTGTTACTCTTTAACGCACTTTTTTGCGCCATGCGGTTTTACCCGCGTAAGTAATGATGCTGTGGAAATATCGGGATATAAAGCCTATGTGTTAATCCAGGTCTCCACCTATCTACACACCTTTCATCCCAATCGATTCAGTAGTTTATGCATGAAATAATAACAAACATCCATACATCCTCAAAAACTTACTAACCTGCCTTTTAAAACAGGCTAACCATCAGATCGTCGCTTCTTTGTACAACAAGTGATAACACCTTCTGGTTTTAGTACGTTTGAGTCCTATATATCCTCTTTGCTCTATGTGTCTTCTTGTTAACCAAACTTTTTTTTTTGTTTTATGGTATAGGGGGTTTGCCCCAGTTGCGTTTCGTTTGCGACCAGACGGGTCACCAGATGAAAAATGACTACCGCCTCCCATGGGCACCTGCAAGTCCTGCAACTCGAGAGTCACAAGTGCGTTGCCGGCTTTTAAGGTGGGAGTAGGGGAAGAGGGGGAGAGGAGGAAAGTGGGGAGAGGGAAGGGTTAGAGGCTCCGGTAATCTCACTCACTCGGTGAAAAGCAATGCATCATTGCTTCACTGCCGGTGGTTATTGTTAGGAAATTATCACGTCACTAGTGTACTGCATAGGGTATAATGCTACCCCGGACTTGTGCGTTGAAACCTCATACCAAGAAAGTAATCACATTTTTTAGTAGGTATTTAGACACTTCAGCAATATGTAACGTAATTACATGTTTAACGTATTATTTAATCTTAGGTCAACAAACGATACCACTAATCCAGCTTAGTTGATATTACGTACGTAAAATACACAACAGAAATAAAATGACACGTTCTAAAAATACCTGTAAAAATATACTAGTTTTATAAAAATGCCAGGTTAGTGGAAAGCTGAGTTCGCTGGATCTCTTGGGTATTTTTAATCTAAATAGGATAAGGAATCAAATAAAAGTTCAAGCTCTGCTTAATTTGGGTTTAGATGGCATTGTGTAAGATGTCCCAGACTTTTGACTTTTATACCATCGGCAGAAACACCATTTGATCCCTCAACAAAGACACGTCTGCGATTACCTCGGAAGTATCCGCATTCACTGTGATTGTTGAGTAACCCTTGTGTGGGTCCTTGTGTTTCTACTGGGTGGAGCAAAAACCATCATCTGATTTTCTTTCGCTATAATTTTTGTCTTAAGTGTAAACTCGTTCTGTTTTTAACTAATTATGTTTATTCGCACTATAAATTTTGTTTCAATGAATTTGTGCTCTTTTGATCACATTTGTTATTAACTCCTCCAACGTGCGGTAAGTTCGAGTACATCAACATCTTCAAATATCCACAGAGGAAGAAGGCCAGGGTAGGTTTGTCTCGCGTGCAGTATATGTATCGTATAATATCATAAGTGACCCCGTCCTGTTGAAACCACATGTCTTCTAAATGCAAATCGTCAACTTTCAGTAAGAAAAATTCAACCAGCATGGCTCTATAGCGGTCGTCGTTCACCGTAATAGACAATTATCGCGCGTTCTTGAGGGTATATCGATTCATTATTATTTACTAAACATTCCGCACGTGTCTACTTCACGAATGTCAAAATCAAACTGACATACGATGCCATTTGCAAAAATGGCAGCAATTTCCAATAGGTTCCAAAAGGTTGCCAACCACAACCTGTATAAACACAAGGACGAATACAAGAGTATTGGGCTCCATGCTGTTAAAATGTCGAGTGAAGTCCGGTATTCAGATGGCATACATAAATAGATAATGTACCGAAATTATTAGCCATTATGTATTGCCATCTGAACTAAGATTATATGAATATATTTGTGGCCACAACCCAGCGGGTTGACATCCCGCAGAACCACCTAGCCCGGTTTGTTTACCTTTGTGTTAGAGATATCACACTCAGTTCCTCGAATTCAGTTCCTATCTTCAATAACTGAAGTATCTATTATTTTTATATTCTTATATAATGGTGTCTAAATTTTCGTGAATCTAAATATCAAACTGCATAGGTACTTTAACCCATAATATGCATACCTTGTTAGCTTAGCTGCTATTTCACTAGCGATGAGGTTTGACTGACTAATCTTATATTATATAGCTATGCACAAATATCACAACATCGTGAATATGACCTCAATCGGACAAGTCAGACAAATCAGAAGCTAGACGTTGGACACAGACACACCATTGTGTAAAGGTAAATAAATATTACTGCGATGAAGTCCTGCTATTATATAATTTCATTTCCGCTATAGATAACAAAGAGATATGATGGCAACTAAAAGTTCCTTTACAACTCTTCTACTAATGCACAACTCTTACGAAATACTTTATAAATATTGACTTTAGCATAAACTGTGTTGATGCAGTAAAACAAATATGTACACAGATTTCGCAAGGGCATCAAAGTAAACCGAGCATATTGGCCATTCATGTGTTGAGGAGATGCTAATTCAGGTGCGATAATTTATTGCATGAGACAAATTATTGGCGTTTGACGTGCTTATTATGTGTTATTGAACTGTGGTTGGGTTTTATGAGAAGGTTTACTAACCTATCCATGCCTATTGTAAATAAATAAAAAAACTAATTGTCTTAAAGACTATCTCCCTAGCGCGATGTAATAAATGGAATTCTTCAAAGTGTATTGCTTACAACTCGATATAAATCAAATTGGACTTCTGTTTGTAGCCGTACTTCCAACGTACGGAAGGATGCGGTTAGGGAGCAGCGTATGTAATGTCGCCAGAGTTGCATGTGAGGTGTATCAAATGTACGTAAGTGACAAGTGGTACCTGCTTATCATTAGTTAAACCGTGTGCTTGTTTGCAGAATGAGTTATAAAAAAGTTCTAGTAGTTGATTTATTACAGACAGACAACCAGAGCCACCAGCCAGAAGTGATCCTAAATAAGGGTTCCGTTTCTCATCGAAGTCGCGGAATCCTGAACAAATGTTTTATTGCACGGTTTGACTGTACGGATGGCGCAATGATTTAAGCGGTCACCTCGCCACTACACCGCGTCGAGTGTTGTGGGTTCAACTCCTACATGGGACAAAAATTTGTGTGATTCACAAGTTGTTGTCCCGAATCTGGGTGTTCTTTGAGTCCGTTGTTTGAATGTTTGTGAAGCTACCCGCGACACAGGAATATTCCAAATACGGGATTTGTTTAAAAAAAAAATGTTTTTATTTTATAAACAGTCAAGTTATGCAGCATCTTTACACTAACCTACCTCAAACTGAAAACACTAAAGCCTTATCAAAGCAGGACGTATCCAAATATAATTAAAACGAAATCATATTATTCGTATACTCGAGAACGTCTATAAAGCATCGTAAAACAGAAAACTTCCTCTTGCTAATGACTGTTTAACGACCCTGCTCAGTTTCTGCGTTCGAAACGAATGGTTCTGATAATATCAACATGGTAGAATTATTATTCACCTATGCGTCTCGGTCACGACTGGATCACAGAAATCTCGTTTAAATGTTCAGAATAGAATTTCATCTGCAACCCGCATACTTAGCTAGGCTGAAATTACAGTTCAGCTAATAAAAGTCTCGTACCGCGGGAAATATGCAGGTGGTAGCAGAAAAATGAAAGATACGATTATAACTCTCCCCACAATAGTGTCATTAATCCTTTATGGGTTCCTCGACCCCGGTTCTCGAGTGATAGACAATGGTGGTAGTCGTGTGAGCAGAATTAATGCGTATGCACATGCAATGGGAAGCGGGACTCGACCAGCCTTGAACTTGTGCATGCACTTCTATGCAAGCGATGAATGCGAAAGCAGTCGCCATTTCTAGCCGGTACGTCATGGAACGCGTACGTAAAAGCAACGACGCAAGCTGTTTCCAACTAACTGCAGGGCACGCACCGTGGCTAGTGCCTCGTTCGCACTACATACATTTGAGTGCTAGCAATTTCATCTCTGTGTGAATGTGGACGGTCATTCTACTACTGCTTCTATATAGATTACTTAACAAATAACAACGAATTATACCTGAAATCAATATAAAATGACTGTTTGAACTCTAGTCACTTATTACTTAAGTAAAAGTATTTGAATAATAATAAAGGAACACTATAATATGTGAACATTACGTTCATTGCCTTCTATTTAGTAATATTATTCAGTTACATTTGTCAGTTTCAGATAGTGTATTCATCTGTTCATAGCTTAAAGCTTTGTCAAGTCAAGTTTGAATGAAAAATTTTAAATATCCAAAACAAAAATCCCTTCAACTATTAGAAAATAGCAGATGACTAAACAGCTTTTTTTGGGAGGCCCTAACCCTTCCCTCCCTATTCCCCTCCCCTCGTCCACCTTTCCCCTACTCCCACCTTAAAGGCTTGTGACAGTTGCAGGTGCCCATGGGCGGAGATAGTCATTTACCATCAGCTGACCCGTCTGCTCGTTTGCCGCCTATACCATGAAAAAATTTAAAAATAAAACTATAACAAATGGGAAAAGAGAAACGAGAAATTAATGGTTTGTATTGTAAACTAATACTGGTAAGTAGTAAATGTCAGTCATGGCAAAATATAGCCAGATTGCAGATGTTTTTAATTATGTTAAGAAATATCTACTCCGGTGTTAAATTTATGGTTTGTCCGTATTTATGTTCATAAGTATCGTGGTAAGAGATAAACTTATTATCACAAAACATTAACAAGCTAATAAAATATCAATTTTCAATGTCTAGTGTTATTTTACTTATCCATTTAAATTACAGTATATTATTTTATAACGTAAAGTAAGGATAGTTAAGTAATTTTCCAGCGATCTCGCGAATTGTACGGGGTAAACAGCGAGTAGGTTGGCAGGTCAATGACCCACCAACCGGTCGAGCTTTAAGCTTTGCCGAGCGAACATAGTGAGACAAACTTGGCCTAAATTTCCAAGCCAGTATGAAACGTGAACGAGAACTTTAGAAATCCAGAATCAGTGTTTGTGTCTATCGAGCTGTCGTAAAACATTATAACATTGCACAAAACATGTATCTAGGACGAGCACACGTTACCACTATAATCACCGCAAGAACGCCAGGTGATCATAAAACTCCAAAACTATTTAAAAAAAAATTAAACGCAGATGTAGCGTTGTATGAGAAATCGTTTCAACGACTATATTTCCGCTTAAAACCTTTAGTATACATTTGCTTTTAACTAGTGACGTTCTACATAAATGACAGGATTTTAAAATAGCAATAGACTGTAAAACGTAACAAAACTATTTTCTCGTCACTTGCGTGGTTATTCGTTACGTAGCGCGTAGGTGTTTGGAGACGTCCTCGACATAAAATAATAAATAATAACAGGCGGCACTTTTTATCACTTCCTCATTCGCGTCGTGATCTTGTAACATTGAAAAGGTTCCAATCAAAGTGGTCACAATCATTTTAACGGTAGTATTAAGCCATTTTATTCGTAACATAAGAATAATAAAAACACCAGGCTATATCCTTAACGTCACCAGTAGGTAAAGGTAACTAGTGAGAATGAAATGTACGTTTTGGAATTGTTTTGAAATGATTTTACGAAGTAGTTTGTCAAGTAACATCAGTTCTTTATGATATAATTGGGATACAACAATTGCCTGCAACTAAATGCTCCTTTTATTATTGAGCAGTTTCATATTGTTTTCGAAAAGCCAGAGTCGCTTAAGAAGCCTTTCAGTGTTAAAACCTTTTACAGCTTTATTATACGAATGCAACTTGGAATTTAGAGGCATTTATAGCTCAAACCTGATGAATATTATAAATTCTAATGTGACACAAGATAAAACACGTGAAGTCAACTTTTAAGAGATAAGGCAGCAAGTTTACGCCATTAGGCATGCTTAAAAAATTCAAAGATAAAATTAACTGTTAGAATCTTTTTTTCCAATTTACATTTCTAGATTCCAAAAAAAATTTGGTAACATACCTTATCTCAAGTAATATATTTATTATCTACTATCATGCTACCTATTTAAAAAAACTCAGAATTTTCAGAAATCTAGAGTCTAGATTAGTGTAGTACCTTTGGTAAAAGTATTTTATCTTCGGTACACAAGCACAAGCATACTAGGAAGATAAAGACTAAAATTCCGAGATGAAAAATATGAATAGGTACAGTAAAAAAGTAAAACAATTTACAAGCATTTTTATTTTGAAAATTATTATTGTGAGAGATGTAGCTGTTCAATGTTTTTTTTAATAATTAAACATGAAGATTATGACAGATATAAAAAATAAAAAGTAAACATTGAATTTTGTTAAAGGTATTATATAAGAGACCAATGATTTACACGCATCAAGTTTATGTTCATGGCAATGAAAAAAGCCTTTTCTTGCATATTTTTCTTAAAAGCAATTTCCTTATAAGAGAAATATCTGTATATTGCGGAGGACTTTCCAAATAAACAGTGATCGGAAACAATAACTGTCTCATCTACGGTCCAACCTTCGACACTGGAAGCGGTGGCACATGGTGAGGTTGCGACTTAAATCACTGGGCCATTCGATCAGTGAGTATGATATTAGAGGTATGGTTAAAAAAAAATAAACAGAGGTTTTCTCTTTACTTCTCAAAATTTAAAGTAACGTTTTTGACGATGTAAGACTCTTTGCTAGCGGTTAATTGTCTTGAGAGTTGAGATATATAGCAATAATTTCACCGGTGGAGTGAACTTTGTAAACAGGTTTATTGCAACACAACTGTGCCCCGAACTCGAACAGAATGAAATTTAAATAGAAACAACCTATCTCCGTATTCATTTAGAAACGACATGGTTAATATATTATTTGTTCATACATACCATTAACTACGAGTAATCTCTTTCATGTAGGTAGGTACTTTTGGTTTGTACACAGTCGGTTTGAAATGTTGTCACATTTATTCGGCCTATTTAGTTATGCTATTATGGAAGAATGAACCTTCCTGGAGCCGCCCTGTATGCGGCTGAGCAGACTGGTTACATTAATCTCGCGCTTTGCGGTTACTGTGTCGAATAACGGTACAACGGCAGATGGAGCCAGGCGCGCCTACACCGAAACAAAGAGCATCACTTTGTCCAGACACGATTAACATTTCACCATTAATTTTATTTGTTCTTTGTTTCTCTTCACTCTTTTTCGAGCTAATAAGCTTCGAGCTTTTCGAATATTCTTTATTCACCGTATATGTACATAATATACAAAATATTCGTATATTCCCGTAATGATTTTAGGTAATTTACTTCAAAGCATAGGTCAGGTGTCGGCTATGTTAAGTATGAGTGTTTCTCATCATCTAACAGATTTATTTACATGCTACCTTAAAAGTGATGACATAACTCTTATCTCCATTCTAATCTAAAACAACGCGTTGTGTATATTTCCTAGTGTCAAAGCTAATTATACTTTTATACCTAACCCCGCATCTCCCATACTGTAAATTATAACTCTATGTATACACATGTATTCGAAGCCAAAGTATTGAACTTGCGCGGGTTGTATTGTGTCATGAGCAGTTATGTGATGAGTGTGACCCACTTTGATGGTGATCAGTATCACACAAAAACCATTATTGTCCATTGTTCACGCTATCAGTTTGCTTACGCATTTATAGTTCTTGCAAAGAATATTTGATAGTCAAGTTCACTTTTATCTTTGATATTAATAGATTTTTATAGTGTAATATAAGAAGCTTAAAGGTTTGGGTGTAATGAGTATTCGACTTACGTTGGTAAGTACATGTAATAGTCATCAAGTATAACAAAATGTTTTATATTTACATCTTTAATTATATAGTTGCAAGTACAGTTATGTTGATATGACATATTTCTTCTTTAGATTTAATATTTATTCTATTATAATCATTTAAAAACTAAAATCAGGGAACGCAAAGCATTACATACCAATTTAACAATATGGGTGAAATGAGTTGTATGTCGAATGACGGAAATAGTATGTATGTAATTCACATCCAATTCCAAAGGATGACGTGTATTTTTTCATCACACCACAAAAAAAGATCAGTCATAAAATTACAATGCCCACCGTCACATATTCAAACAGTTACAAGAGACTATTTGAGAACAAAAAAATGATCACGAATCAAATGCATAACCTAGATTTGACAGCAATAAAAAATCTATACAGTTATCTATCGAATCATATTATCTGTGAGGCAGGACCGGAGTGCTGGGGTCGATGACCGCTTCCATCATCTTGTTTTTAGTTTGACGCTCTTGCTTTATAGAATTAGAAAAACGTAAAGTGGCAAAAATACAAATCATTTGCCCAATGGATATTTAACTGGTTTCCGAGTTTTAAACGTGTTGTGTTGAGTGTGTAACTTCTAAACGTGGATATAACATCTAAACGTGATATATACTTCCTAAAAACTAAAAAAGTTCTATTATATTTGAAATCACGAGGCGCGCGCTATAAAAGTGTAATTTATCATACTCTGACAAAACTTTGCACGACGCATTAGATGAGAAAGTGGCACATTGTTCGATGTGAGAAATGATATCGCTCACAATGTTCTTTTAAGTTGAATAATGTGTTAAATTGAGCGACAGACTACTTAGGCATCCTTTAAGCTAACAATGTCGTGTTTCGTAAGTCACTCGTCAGATTAAATGAATCATATACCAACTTACAATGCAGAAAAAAATGTCTGTTATGAAAAAAATATGTATAATATATACATCATGTTTAAGTTTATATTTTTTTAATGTCCGACAGTATGATGACTTGTTCTCATAAAGCATAATACGCATGGCAATTATCACCTGCCTCAACCGTTATACCCCAAATTAAATCATCAAAATTGATGTAGGTAGGGTCGGTTGCAAAGTGCAGCAAGTCCGGTTGGTGTGACACAGAAACCCGGTGCACGGGTCGCGGTGACCGACAACTGCGCTCTCACTATAATTACATCGAGGACAATGACCGACAATCTTCGTCGACGATCGTGAAAACAAACATTGGACTGGACCCCGAATTACTCCGATGCACATTCGGTTCGGCAGAAAGGTACATGTTCGTATCATGCATGGCACGCAACCTACAGCTCGTTTTGTCAAAATCTAGCATTTTACGTAATTAACGTTACTTCTGGAAATTACAAGATTTTTTTTATATACAACTTAAAGATTTGCTAGCTAAGTCTCCACTTATTCAACAAAATAGAATCCCAGTGCTGATAATAAAGTTTTTTATTCAAAAGCATCGTAAATAAAACAATATTTAATATATTTATTTGTTACTAGCAATCCAGTTGAGGTTTTGCACGGGTACAAATTATACACCTAAACCTTCCTCATGAATCACTCTGTCTATTAGCACAGATTACTGAGTAGTTTGCTATTAGGAAAACCCCAAGAAAATCCGTTCAATAGTTTTTCAGTTTATCGCGAACCGACAGACAGACAGACGCGGCGGGGGACTTTGTTCCATAATTTGTAGTGATGTTACACCACATTCGTTACTATAAGTAAAGTTATATTTACTCAATATAAACAATGTTTTTATTTAAATAAAATCACACTTAACCCATGGTGCATGTTTATAGAACACATAGGACCTGACTAAGTATATTTGCTAGCCATTCGGTATGTGATACTTCTGAAGGAGTCCTTCATGAGAGAGCTCATTGACCTGCGTATTGTAAATTTCTTTTAATAGTAGGTAACAGAGAGATTTTTAATTTATATATAATTCTCAAAATAAATTGTAGGTATTTTTTACACATATAATATAGTACCGTTTTTTCTAATACGATGGTTCTTGGAATTTTTTTAGTAGCCAAGAACGGGTCGTTGGCACGAACAATTTTGCCATGCGAAAACAGCCGATTGAAAAGCTTTTTTATATAATATTCTTAATAGGTCGTAACTCAATAGCTTATGCATTTGTATACAATAGTAAAATTTAAGTGAAAATTGAACTTTAACGGAGAATCTGAGATTAAAGCTTTCAAGGAAACAGCAACACTCTTCAGCTTTATGATATTAATTAGTCATAATGTAGTTAATGTAGTTACCCAGTTATGTTAGAGTTTTACATATTGATTTCACTTCGATTAAAGATATGGGGTTAGAGGGGTAGAAAAATAAGTGATAACATTTTGTACTGACATTGTTTAGGTTTATTGGTGTCTGTGTTTGCTTTTGTTGATATTTTTAGTATAACGATAGTAAACTTATCTGCTACAAAAAATATGTACACTATTTGTGGACGAAAAGAGCCAAACTGAGACATGGCGTTTTTGGCGTACAGGCGTTGCATGAAGAACCTTCAGTTCCTTGCCGACTGTGGTGACAGTCTCTTTTAGGTTATTTACTTGGTCACTAATTCATTACCTACGTAACCTTTACACACAAACAGTACTAAACAACACAATAAAAAAGCAAATCGGCTGACAAACATACGAGAGAAAATGGTTGTTAAAAGTTTTATCTTTGCCTATTTACTAATACATACTCATACTTATCAGAGGTGCTTAAAATCGATTTTACAACATGAATAATAAGTATAAACGGACCAGGAAAATAAAAAACCTCGTCATTTGCGGAAAACCAAAGGAGTTAATTTCTTTCAATAGCAAGAGTAACTTTAAAACGTCATTTACATGTCATCATTATTTATTGTTGATTGCTGTCAAAGTCTAAGCCAGGTGGTATACTTTTGAGTTTGTGTTAAAAAGCCAAATAGCTGTTCATAGTCGTGAGAGAAAAGTTTAGGTTAGCAATGTACTTTTGTATTTGTCTCAAAGAATGTCTGAGGGATTAGACAATATTTCTCTTAAACAACATTACAGATTTAGTTGTCAACATGACTGGTATGTATATCATATTATATAAACTTTGAAAATTAGCTATTGGCCAATTTTTTTTAAAGAAAATAGAAGAAAATTACAGAAGCAGAGAGCTTATGGTTGTAAAGAAATCGTAAAAAATATTATTATTAATGTTAGTGGCGGTGAAAGTTATTCATTAAGTAATTATGACAGTGACAATGAGTATGCTGTCTTCGGAATCCGACTATTACATTTATAAATAAAGGAAATGAAAATGTCAAATATGGTTTTATTTCCTTGATTAGATTGCAAAGTCAAAGACTTGGATAAAATGCTATTTCTTATTCTGATCCATTATATACTTGCGCGTATGTAAGTTTATAAAAAATAAAACTATATTGAATCCAAGTCCAAAATCAAAAATGTTCTTGTTTAAATTTTCAATTATTCACATAATGCAAATTTTTGACCCCCGATGCAGAAAGAAGGGATGTTATATGTTTAACGTGTGTATCTGTGTATGTGTGTGTCTGTGTGTCTACCTGTGGCCTCATAACTCCTAAGCGTTTGCCAATTCACTAGGGTATGGCTATACTCTTGGTGTTGCAATTTAGGCACTCTAGACAAGATTTTTTGTTTTCCTGGTCATGCTATACATAGACTGAGGGGAGCTTTATCACTATATGTTTTCTGTTCAATTACAACAGATTATTATTTATTTACTTATTAGTTACCATTTAAACTGAAACCGAAAAGAAATTTATTACTAATTGGGCACCATTCGAGTACAATGTTGGAGGTCGTGCTAAGTGTAAAATATTTGTATGCATGAAGAAGTCTATTGCATTTGGTTTTGATTTATCTGTGTATAATGTATTTAAACTTATCTGAGAATGTTTCTCCGTGTTTTACAGGCTATGTTTTGTTAGGGTTTTTTTATGGCATAGGGGCAAACGAGCAGACGGGTCACCTGATGGTAAGTGACTACCGCCGCCCATGGGCGAGTTTTTTCATTTAAAGTGAGAGTAGGGGAAGGGGGAGATTGCGGGTAGGAGGAGAAGAGGGGCGGAGGGAGAGTGCGGATAGGGGGAGAAGAGGGAAAGGGAAAGGCCTCCGGTAACCTCACTCACTCGGCGAAAAGCAGTGCAGTGTTTTACTGCCGGTTTTCTGTGAGGCCGTGGTAGCGCTGTGTCATAAGTCCCTATGATATTATTATTTTTATCCCAATAAGAGGATTTACTAAAGTAGTCAACTAAAAGTGTTTATGACGTTGCATTTGATTTGCTTCTGAAAAAAAGAGATTAGCAGAGCTAATTACTAACATTGAGATAACAAAAAGTAATATTTTTTATCGTTATCACAAAAATATTGATTTCTGTAGTCCAATCACAGAACTTTCCACAACAGAAATGAACCCCTGTGCGTGCCTTACTACTAACATAATTAAATAAGCAATAATGGTTCACCTTTACCAGGCAATCAAACTCCCCACCTCACTCGCCCAAGCTTTAACTAGGTGGGGAGGGGCAATACACCTCAAAAGAATAAATCCATGACTAAAACTCAATTTACAGTTTTACTTCCACGTCATTTTTTGATAGAAGTATTTTAGAGAATGACACAGGGGATTTTATTTTTCTAGAAATTTCTGATGAGAACTGTTGGTATACAAGAAAAAATAGGTGAAAGTTGTTCTTATAAACACTTCGTGATTGTTACCAACATTACACTCCTACATAATTTCCTCATCTTTTTCTCTTAAGCGTACTGATGCTATAGTTTTAATTAAGACGTTTCATATCAATTATTCTGCTTAGTCACTGATGGGAGCATCAACCCCCTTCCTATCACCCGTGTAAGAATGTAATTGAAGTGGTACTTAAGTACATATTATGTCGGCATCGAACCGACCAAAACCATACTGTAATATAGAATGGGTGTAATATAGAACGAAAACATTTGGGAGCCTTAGGATACATGGAGTCACCGTGAATTGCGGAGGGTCTGGTTCTCCTAAAGTTCGCAGGACCCATCATATAACTGTCTCTAGCCTATTTTTACTAGAGTGACTGTTTGTCGCGAAGGCCAGAGAAATAAAGCATTCGTGGAGTGGACGTTCGAGAAATATACACAGTAGAACGTCCCGGTAACCAAAATCCCGTAATAAAGAGTTGACTTTAAGAAATTAATGGCTGTAGAGATAACAAAGTACGTACAGTCGGCAAAGAAAATGGTTTAACAGTTTTGACAAAAGATGCTGTGTAATCACAATAGCGATAACGTTGAACCTATCTCTAACAATGAACTGTCAGAATATTATTGCACGGGAAAATCAACCTTGTTCTTTTATGATGTCAAATGATCTTCAAAGGTAGGGTGGTAGACGATATATTTGCCCGATGGTACAGAGTATTCAACAAGAGAATCATCCGGGTGATTATTTGTTCTTTCTCCTTCCGGATCATTCTTAGCAATACTAAAATCTTTAAAAAAATACGTGACTTGAGAATTTGCGCGACTTTTTATATTTTACAACAATATTTTACATTGCCCCCACATTTAATTTGCGCTTATAAGTCATGTAACCAGAAAATTGTAAAAAACATGTTGAAAAAGAGTGTCCCTGGAGTTTCTTGCTTGTTCTTCTCCATAGAATCTACGTATTGGAACAGCTTCATGACTGCATTTTCATGTGCTTGATCTGTTGTTGCTGATGTATCTACTTATATGATGCTCATGATTATGAAACACAATATGGCTGTTTTATAATAGACCAGCAACCCGCACCGTTACAAATTATATATCTAAACCTTCCACATGAATCACTCTGTCTATTAGTGAAAACCGCATAAAAATCTGTTCAATAGTTTTTCAGTTTATTCAGTCAAATCTAAGGCTTAATGGTCATATCTTTTGATTGCGTTTAATTAGAAGCTTGATTTTGCTACAGCTTCAAGGGACCGCAAACACAAGTATTTGGTATTAATTTCAATGTGATGCGTATACGGGTTCCTGATAAAAAGGGTCTTGACATGCAGACAGACGGACAACAAAGTAATCCTATAAGAGTTCCTTTTTTACTTTTGAGGAACGGAACCCTAAAAAGGAATAATATTACGAAAGATGTTACTGTGATTTCTTTTTATTTTGTTGTTATTATTTTCTTTATTTAATTGTAAGGCTATTGTAGTTGCAAGAGTCTATATCATATTCATAGACAACACATTCAATATTACAGGTAATTAACTCGGTTTACTATAAGTATATCATTCCACATTAGCTAATACCTAGCATGCGTTTCATTACCTACCAATGCGTACCTGGTATGCGTTGGAATACCTCTTTCAATTCTTTCAACTTTTTTAAATTTAAAAACCTTCACGCAAATAACAACCACAACTGTATAAAATTCTAGTCTAAGAAGTCGAAAATTCATCCGATTACTATGAAACCTGTTTGTTGTTTATAAGGTGCTTACGAGGCGTATACGTCATAATATTTTCTGTGCGCTCTGGATTTGTTTCAAAAATATAATTGCATCTGTAGTATTTTGCATAAAATTATAGAAATCGATAGCTTCATAGGTCTGTAGCTTGAGGAAGGTGCCATGGTGATGGGCAAGTGAAAAGTCTATGGCCAATGTTACTGTCTTCAGGTCATATCAAAGTGTTGATGTCTAATAATATAAAATGTATAGGTAAATACTTAATAAACGTCAAAAATTTTGGAGTAGTAAATTTGCTTTCGATTATGTCAACCATAATGCTGTATTTTTTTGCATCTACCTACCCATATGATTGAATTTTGATCTAATCTATTGAAAAGTATTTAGTAACATTATTACCTAAACACTGCTAAATTGTGTGATGATCATGATTATTTGTTCTGTGTCTGGGTGTAATTTATCTATAATATATATGTATTTAGAAATATATAAGTATGTTTATCAGCAGCCTGGTTACCATAGTACAGGCGGCTCTGCCTAGTTTGGGATCAGACGGCCGTGTGTGAGATGTGTGAAGTTTTTATTATTATTATAATGATACAATTTCTGATCTCAAGAGTTTAGAATTGAAATTGGCGGCAAATGTGTTGCAATTGTCTAGGACAACTTTTTTTATATTATAGGGGGCAAAGTTATCCAACTTCTAAAAAAATAAATCAACCAAAAGGACGGTGGAAAATACTGGCCATTTGGATAGTGACACCGTGACCTTTCATCCTCCTCGGCCTGTTCTTAAAGTTAAAAATGTTACCTATTAACGTCATGGCACACGGTAGACAAGGCTATTGACTACACGCCAACAGCAATATATTCAAAGTTGCGTAACGACGTTTGTTAAGGGCTGTGTTTGGCGTTTCATAAAGAGATATTATTCAACCAGACTGAACAGAATAAACCGTGGAAGAACCAAGCTAACCAACATAGTTCTTACCATTAGTACTCATGCCAATGACAGGCCACATAATCCGAAAACCGCCAACCGTTGAGATAGAATTGTATTTGATTACTTTTTGACCCGGTCGCCGCTGATTCATCTAGAATCAGCGGCGACCGGGTCAAAAAGTTTGTTTCTAAAACAGAATCTATCAGACCTACGGGTAATTATTTTTTAGTTTGACCACCTATTTATTGAGTAAGGTTTAAGACATTATAAGATCGTGGTATGAGGGATCGTGGCAGAGGGACACGATTTATATTTAGAAAATGTATCCGTGTGAACGAAAACTTATAAATACACATTAACAACAATGCGAAATAAGGGTCAATTATTATACCTACCTACTATATTTCGTAAACGACCTACATAAAAATATAAAAGCGAACGATTTATAATGTTACAAAATTACAACTGTTGTAATTTTACGCTTTAAATATGTTGACCTTGGAATAATTATTTTGGTAATAATACTGAAAATTGTACAGTATAGATATTAAATATGTCGATGGCGCATATCATTGATTTACCACTATGCAAATTTATTAGTCTGTGTTTACAGCTCGATGTCAAAGTTATGCTTGGCGTCTATGATTAATATCTGTTCAAATTATTGTGTAGGATTGTATAATTAATTAATGATAGGGTTTGGACATTACCTGTGAATTCGCAGTTTGTATGTGCTTCAAGAAAATATCTTAAAAAGCGTAGGTTGTGTTTATTATTTAAAGTAACTGAAATCTGATCTAATGAGTATCTATTACTATTTAAATTAGATAGAGAAATACTGAATGTAGATTAGTATTCAGATTTTGAAGTAATAAGTATTAGCACAGATTACTAAGTAGTTACTACGTATTAGTAACTCTTTTCCGTTAACAGCAATGATTTCCGTACATACGCTGCTCTCATGACGTTCTTAACGCCATTGTCATAAAATGCAAAACCATAAAGTGTCTAATACCAAGAATAACAAACAGTGTAAGAAGTAAAACAACACTATGCGAATAACGCTAGTTATCTAATATAACGCTTATTCTAGCTCCTCATATCAAGCTATCTAATTCATAAACAGCGCCTAAGCATTACCTAACTATGAGGGTTTATGGCATTTAAAAGTATACAGCTCTGTGTGTGGTCCATTTGATATGGCGTAATAGGAAATATGGACGTATCTCCAAAATAACACAAATATTTTTATTTGTAGCCTTTATTTCTATGGAAATATACCTATATTTTTTTTTATATTAATAATAATATTTTTGTTATAAGGTGTGACCCACGTTACTAGTAGTCTTTTTTATTAAAAAAAAAAAAAAATAACAGATCTCACACACGGCCGTCTGATCACAAACTAGGCAGAGCCTGTACTATGGTAACCAGACTGCTGATAAACATGCTTATATATTTCTAAATACATACATATTATACAGACACAGAACAAATGATAATGATCACACAATTATTTGTCTTGGGTGGAAATCATCGAATTTTTTTCGTACTTCATACTGTTAAAGTTAAGCAATGAAAGTTAATATTTTTAATCTACCTAACAAATATCGAAAACGCAACGCTGGACATGAAGTCAAATCAGTCGCCTTGCACTACTTTTTCCATATGAAAGTGTACATTTTGACATGTGCAGTTCTGAACGATTTTGGGAAATAGGAATAATACAATATTTAAAATAGCTTTTTTGTCCTTGTGTGTCCATGTCTCATTCGTTTTTATTTTCATAAATCAATAAAGGAAAAACACATCCTGGTCCTTGACGTCACAGAAAAAGCATCACACGAAACAGACTGCAATTTTTTTTTTTACTGTAACAAGTAACTGATATTTTGTATATGTTGTATTTTTTCCGGTAACGTAACGATTTTAAGAATCGTTGAAAAGAATAAAAATATATACATGCATATCCCTATTTCACTTGTCTTTTGACAAAAGTACAAACATTTGTTATAACCTAATTCACCTTTTTTTTTTTAAGCGGTGTATGCTTTTCGCACCATACCCTCCGTCGGGGATACGAAGGGCGTGTGTGGGACTCCCGGCGAACCGGTCTACCCACTAAACCACCGCGGCGGCCTACCTCGGCAGTCGGGAGGAGCTCCAGGAACGCATCGGCGGCTTCTGGAGTCCCCCCTGCCGTACCTCATGACTGAGGATGTACCTCAGTCATGAGGTACATCCTCAGTCATCCCGGGAACCTAATTCACCTGCGATCATGTTATTTAATTTTATCTCTATAGTTTTGTGTGTTGTGTCATCTGTTCCTTTTTACATCTTTACTTCCACTAATACATAATTCTTGAATCAATCAATCAAATCAATTAATTAGCCTATTGTATAGGAATCGACGATTCATCTGGTTGGGAGGCGTCCTTTCTTCCGTTTACGTATTCTGTTTTTCTTGAATAGTCCAGTTAAATAAATAAAACATTTTCATTTTAGATAAATATTTAACAATATCAAGCTCGAATTCATCTATCATTGTGTATATTTAAGTTAAGCAATATATATAATCTACATATAAATTTTAAGTTTATTCTGTAACTATTTATGTTCCCATTACTTTTGTAGCAAACTAACGACAATACCGGGATTGATAAATAACATCCACATGATACGGCTGAACTGCAAACACATATCACGGCTATTCTCATTAATCGTTCTAAATAAGCTAAACGTTGTTAGGGTTCCATAGTCAGCAAGTCACCCTTGTTATGTCCGTCCGTCTGTGGCTTAGCTCAAAGGCTATCAGTACTAGAAACCTGTAGTTTGTGGGTAGTCATATTTATCACGCCGACAAAGTAGTGAAACATGTAATAGTGGGGATAATTTTAATTTTTCTTGTCTTTGCTCTACCTTTGCTGTAAAGTGTCGTTTAATAAGTTTTTTAAAGATATTTCGGGTCTATGAAATTGATTTTTCAATTCAGGTATCCGTTTGCGAAATATTAAGCATTAACGTGCTATTTTTTGTTAGAGTTAAGTGTCTTCCAACAAACTATATAGCTGGCAGGAGCCCCCTGCTATCTAAAAGGTAGTTTTTAGATACGTGGGTCACACTGAAAGTTTTTAGAATAGGTCAGTAAGAAAAGCAACCGATGAAAAAATTATTTAAATTTCGAATTAGGCACTCTTCGGGAATCTGTAGATGTTTAATGATTTTCGCTTAATGGTTTTTTACAACTTTCGTTGCGGTCTTACTCAACAACAATGTTACGATAGACAAGCCCCATCTCGTGCCACTATTTACGACTAGTTTAATGAGTTTAAACGTGGTCGCAGCAAAGTCATTGATGATTCTCGAGAAGGACGTCCTTCTACGGTGACTACTGAAGATAACGTGAGTGCTGTGCGGCTAATGATAGAAGTTGATAGAAGGGTGACATATTAACAGATTCGGGCAGCTTCTGGCATTGGTATGAGTCTATCACAAAAAGTCTTACATGAACATTTAGGCGTCAGAAAGTTTGTACTAGATGGATACCTCATTTTTTTTTACGGCAGGTCAAAAACACCATCGTGTGTATTGGTGCCGCTTAATGCTTGAATAGTTTGACGGACGTGAATCGAATGCTGTATATGGCAACGTCCCAGGTGATGAAAGCTGGATATATTGTTACGAACCCGACGCCAAAGGACAATCTGCGCAATGGATGTTTCCATTCGAAGATTTGCCGAATAAAGTAAAGAATTGCAGAAATCAAGGGAAAAAGATGATTGCCTCATTCTTTGGACGGACGGGTCATTTCGCAACAATCATTATAAAAGATGAAAGGACTGTTACCTCAGATTGGTGTGTCAGTCATTGTCTACCAGTTGTCTTGGAAAATGTTAGACAGCAGCGCCCAAGAAACAGGATCCTCCTCCACCACGATAACGCTCCAGCCCACTCCGCCAGACGGACTATCGAAGGTGTGGAGGTAGTGAGTCATCCTCCTTAAATTCCCGATCTGGTCACCTTGTGACTTTCATTAAATATAAACTTCGAAGGATTCGTTTTATGAACCCTGAAGATGCCGTGGCTGCGTTTTAAAAAGACGTGGAAGAGATCCCTAAAGAAGAGTGGGCTCACTACTTCAGTCAATGGTTCCATCGCATGCGACGGTGCTTAGAAAGGAACGGAGACTACTTCGAAAAGCAATAAAAATATTCACACGCTTATAGATCACTCCGTTTTTGTTACCGTAGGTAAAAAAATCCCAGCAGTAGTATATTAGTACTTATATAATGAAGTTAGAAGGAAAACTGTCTGAACTAAGTAGGCTTTACAAGTTAACGAATAATAGTCAATGTACTTGGAAAAGTAAAAAGCCAACTTTCGTAGATATCCAAATACCATAAAAAATTACTTGCATCGAGTTGTCAAGTACAGTACAGTTCTATAGTTGCCAATTCCATGTAAGTCATTTTTAATGGTATTTGGAAATCCACGAATTTTTTGCGCTTGGCCCGACACGCACTTGGCCGGTTTGTTTGTTAGGAGTGGTTTCGCCTAGATAGTGTACCTGTAGTGTGTGTAATTTGTTTCTTTAAAAAACAATGTATGTTTGTTTTTCTCGGATTTTCACATGTTGTCTAGAAACATAAACAGAACGAAGTCTGTCTAATAATAAACCAAGTTTTCTTCATACTTGTCGATGTTGTTCATTAAAAATATTAAAAAAGTTTTTATTTCATTATTAAATCTTTTTCAGTTTTGCATAAAATATATAATTTTGACGGAAAATTAAAGTCGCTCTGCAAAAGAACGATGTTATATTGGTTCGAGTTCGACTGAAATAAGACTAAATGATTTTGCAGTAACTTACAAGTCGGTGTAACTCTCGTCGGTAAATCTCCTGTCAGAGATTATAAGTTTTAATAAGCGTATGCGTAGCTATTAAATAGCAAGCAGAAATTTGTTTATTGTAAAGCATTTTACTAACTCTTTGACACTACTTTAGGAAATTAAAGATTAATTTTTCAATGCCTGTTTTTATATTAATTTAAATGACTACTCTTTTCTTGAGTTTACCGTCTCGGGAAAACTTCACTCTTTATTTTCGGGATAACTTTAGATTTCGTTGAATATATTGGATTGTCAGTAACGGTTACCAGTTGTAGCTCATTTCAGATATTTTAAAGAAATTGGTTTTATAAAATTGTTATTTAATTCCTAGTATTGATGGTTCCCGTAGTTCCAATAGTCATAGTAGAGTGTAGAAGGTAAACTTTCAACATCGATTTTTTATTGGAAAATTGAGATAGGATAAGATATGAATAAGTTAAATGCTAAAAAACGCATAATCTATTTTGTGTACTAAACCTCCAGCATTCCAAAAACAAGAGAAATTCTTCTACAGAAATGAGTTCACTAATAGGACACCAAATTCTTGTTTTTAAAACAAGAACTCACATATAATAATTTATTGAAAACAGTAAGTTCGTAGTAGTAGTACATGGAGGCAAGAAAATTATAATTATTTAGCCTTTTCTTTCTTCACTTCCAAGAATATAAATATACATACTTGTTACGCGAGACAATATAAACGAGACTTGTTTATTTACAAATATTGTCTATAAATCATTGCTATAAGTAATTACGGTGTTTACCCGGTTATTCCTACAATAATCTTTACATGCATAATAATACATAATATGGAAATAGGACATAACAAAATGTTTCAACAAATCAATGAAATAGAACACCGGAAAAACCTTGAATTAACGAGATTACAGATTTGATAACATGTAATATAATAACTAGCATACATTTAGATTTTATATATACTTAGATTTATGTAATAAATTTCATATATTATATTTTATAAACCATACATTTTTATGTACAACAAGTTACTGTATTTGTAAGTGTAATTATTACAAATAGTAAAAAACTATTAAAAATTTAACTCACGTTTTGACATCTTCCTCGATGAGATTTGAATTCACTTTGAAACCTTTAAACAAAAACATAAACAAAATTTAATATAAAAATATTAACTTCACAATAAGGAAATATAACTTGTTTTGTAGATATGTACGTACTGGTGGAATAGCCAAGTTATTATGGACGATGTCTAACTGGTTCAAACATTGCTGATCTGCATGTACACTCTGTGGCATGATAGGGTAGACGCGCCATTGACAATCATGCCAGTGGCAGTAAAAATATAAAGTAAATTAAATTGAAACTAACTTATTGTTAACACCGCGCGTAAAAATAAAACATTATCCTTGTAAAATAATTTAGGTTTTGTTCACTTAGGTTGGTATGATATGGTATTAGCCGGTTATTTTCCGCAACTCGATGTCTGTTTGGCGTATTTTGCGTGAATGAGTGGATGGCTATTATTAATTGCCATCCCAACTTCTCATGATAATTTATCAAACCTTTGATGTCACCGATAACCTCGGCGAGACTTCGGTGACACCATGTGTTTGGCCCCGTGTTGCCACACTCGTGCACTCCAGAAGGATGTTTGGGGTCGTCTCTTTTGCCTCCATGCGTGTCTGCTGGACGTGGAAGTTTTAGCAGCTTGCGAGAGAGTCTCCAGTCTATGTAAGGGAGAGCCTGACCATCTACAACCTGTTACATCAAGATCTCCTAATGTCAAAGCTCTGGCCGCGGGCTCACCGTCTCTGGCAAGCTATAAGCTTCAAGTGTTGAATATAAGCTACTGGCCTCAGTTTTCTATGGTGGTGTTTTTCCGTGCCGTTTTGTGGAAATAAACTCCTATCCAAATGACATTTGTTTTTTTTATTTTTAACAAGAATTCTTTATTTTTCTGTAATATGTATGTATTTAGTAATATATAAGTATGTTTATCAGCAGTCTGGTTACCATATTACAGGCTCTGCCTAGTTTGGGATCAGACGGCCGTGTGTGAGATGTGTCGAGTTATTATTATTATATACAGCAAAATTTTGTATCACTAAATAAACGATAATGTATATGCAAAAAAACATTTAGAAAAAAAATCTATTCGTATTCTAGTTTCATGATGCCTTTTTAAACTTCCGAGTAAACATCGAAAAAGAAACAATACAAAGGATGAATAAGGTTGAAATCGAATCAACTAACACGCACAATTCTACAACATACTATTTCAGGCAAATAGGCAAATAATCGCTTGGCGCAGAACCTTGATGAGCTGCCATTCCCATCATCGCCAGGGTTCCTACATTTGCAGTTTTTATGGACGTTATCTACCTTCTAGTCACTATTAATGCTACTAGTTGACTAGGTGAAGGCTTGGGCCAAAGCCTGGCCCAAGCCTTTACCAAAGAAGCCTCAAAGAGTCACATTCTACTACTGGCGTTTGTTAATGCCAGGCCATATGCTCCGCTTTGAAAGTATCCAGAGACGGCGGCCACCTAACTATTTTCTGTTGTACCCTCGGGTAATAAGTGATTATATAAGCAAACCGTTCTATGTGCTACCTTACATTGAGAGCGCTTCCGATAATACACCTACAGCAGCAATCCTCACAGGAATGACTGCAAAGAGTATTGATGTCACCACCATAAAATGAGTGAAAAGCATGCTCTAAAATGCGACAGTTTCATTAAAGGAAACATCGCACAAATTCTTTACGACACGAGGGTGCCCATAAAGGAGGCGTATTATCCCGACTACTTTGGACCCTCGCTGTTGACCAACTTCTTGTAGAAATGTTTAACACCGACTATGACATATGGTCATAGTCAGAGGACCATGCCTCTACACCATTTCAACACTACTACAAGGAGCTCTAAACACCTGGTGCAGAGATAACGAATTATCAATCAACACAGACAAAACGATGATAGATCCATCCACAAATAAAAGGAAGCTGGAAAGATTGTCAAATTCAAAACTAAACTTTAAAATCCTTTCTTTCTCTAGCAAGGTTAAGCACCTAGGGGTTACACTTGACCAAAAGTTAACCTGGAATTCTCACAGCACAAACATAGTCCATAGAGCAAAAATGTCATTATGGATAAGCTGTCGCATGGCTGGCGCTAGATGAGAATTTCAGCCACAGATTGCCCTATGGCTACACACGGCGATTGTAACGCCAATCGTAACGTACGGAGCTGCCTGCTGGTACCGTACGGTAAGTCAAACGACTACCTCAAACAAATGAGATAGCCTACAACGTACGGTTTGTATAATAGCCACTGGTGCGCTATCTTCGACACAAGGGGACGCTCTAAACGCACTACTAAGCCTGACTCCGCTCAGCATCTATCTGCAAAAAGAAGCTTCAAAAGCATATATAGGATATGTACACAAACGAAACCGAAGTGGCAATCACAAACACTAAACTCACTAAAAGAGTTGGTTTTCAAAATAAGATCGCTAAACATGCCAGCGGATGACATGCAAACAAAGATCGGCGACTTCGTGAGAAGGTACACTATAGACATACCACAGAAGGATACATGACTGGAAGGCCTCCAATTCAACAAAAATGGTAGTCACGAGTGGTACACCGATGGGTCGAAAAAAGGCCTTGATGTAGGTTAATTTATGTAGAGACCAAAATTCAGGAGGAGCGCCAATCTGAGAACTGATTATTGATATGCAATTTTGAGACTAGCTCAAAGCTAATATAAAATTCCAAGGAAAACCTGAACACACTGGGGCCAGGACCAGGCCACTCAGGTATCGATGGCAAGTATCAAAACAACTTCACGAGATCAATAGATACAAAACCTGTGCAGTAACAAGAATCCTCACCGAACACTGCAAACTGAATAAACATATCGCACTGCTATTACGAGACTGTATCAACTCAAAATAGGGTAAATTTGAGATACTTCATTTTTCATATTAAATATCAATTCCTTACGCGTCAATAAATATAAAATAATAATAATAAATTGTAATAAGCCAATTTTTTCAACAAAACAACTAAAAATAAATCATATTTTTTTAAAATTTGTTCAGACAATAGAGTATTAACTCAAAAATTGGAAATAACTTGATAACCTGCAATCTTATAAACAATACATTAATGCAGAAATCCCTTAATTTTATCAATAATCTATATACAGTGTTCACTTTTTATAATCTTTAACAGGAAGCGAGTATTCAGTTTTCTGTCGTTTCTGAAAAAAGCTTCATTTTAAGTTGATACACTCTTGTAATAGCAGTGAGATATGTTCAACCTAAAGTTGGGCGAGAACACAATATGCAGATTCTGTCGAGAGGCAGAAGAAACCGCAATTTACGCTTTTGTGACCCACTAATGCGGCATCGAAGTATTAACCTAGGGTTGCACATCATGCAACCGCAGGCAATACAAACAATCACTGCTGATAGGATCTGGAGATTTCTCGAAGCCATAAGTCTGAGCAGTGAACTTTAAAGCAAGAATGCGCTACAAAAGACTAGAAATGGTCGAGGTAGCACTAGGAACTTAATAATAATAGTAATAAGTGATTATATTAGATAAAATTAGCAGCCCAAAATGTGGGTGACTCCGGGTTCGACAGAACATTAGCAGGAGGCAGCAACATCTTTCCCAAAGAGAGCGTTGCAGCTCCCGTTATCCAGTGTGCACTGCGACGAGGTTTTCTAAGACTACATCCCGTGCCGGTAGATTACCGTATTTTAGCAAAATCTGTCACATTGATACATAATTTAATTCTCGTTCTTGCATAACGGACTTAAAATAATGAGAAAAATTTATGTCTTTTCTCAAGATTTAACTCAAGGACTCTATACGGCGGCCGAAAGAGAGCACATTCGACAGCGTATTCAGGGTGGTCAATGTAAACAAATAAATGGTGTATGTGTCGATTTGCTTATGGCACGTCCACCCTAAATGTATCTAATTCGGTCAAAAATATGAGACTTATTACACAAATTATAGTTATCAGTGAAACAGATCGATATTACTCAAATGGAATGTAAAGCAACGTTTGTGTCCATTAAAAGCGCATTATCCGGCTACATAAATAAATATTTGTATCTAAATATTGATCATACTTGCGCCCGTCATGTTACGTACTTAATACCTAATCTCTTCAAATTAGAAGCTAAATACATAGTTACGTACTGATAAATGTCTCACACCACTACAAGGTTTAATAAAAGGTTTTAAATGTTTAGTTTTGAGTGCTACATTTCTAATGGAATTATATATTAACCCTATCAAAGACTTGAAGAAAATACAATTAGGGATGCCTATAACACATACTGTGCTGCATAATATCGTACTTTAGCAGGTCCACAGATTTGAGGATATTACGGATAAAGTGAAATTGTAAAAATAATTAATACAGTACCACAAAACTATTAAGATTTACTTTATTAAGTCTTACTCTAGACGCACAGGATTTAATTATATTGAAATTGATGAAACTGACTATCACCCACTTTTAATAGTTCAAACATTTAACTAAAAAACAGATAAAATCAAGGCAAGATATCCACTGTGATACTATACGTTTTAGAAAAAAATAAAAAATAATTTATTGACAGTTTTAAGGGATAATTTTTTTTTTAATTTTGACATGAACTTACGCTTTGTAATCTATTAAAAATATTTATGGTTGTGTAATGAACACTTTTTATTGCTACCAGTAGCTTTATCCGCAATCACTGACTAAGAGAATTTTACTGCATTAACCTACGTAACCTACGCAATGTTGACATTAATATTGATGATATCAATTTAAATAAATAAAAAATACAAAAAGTACGCTCATTTCAATAACCCCAAAAAAAACTTAGTCACATTAACATTGTAATTTGGTTGACTACACAATAAAAAACGTAGTTGAAGTCAATGAATATCGATCGCAACATTTCGAGATAGTCCTGCAGTGTACCGAACTTCCTATGTGTTATAAAAACGAGATATCATAATAAACAAAGAAAACAAGGCCGGCAATGTTAACACAAGATAACATATTGAGAACATAGGTTATTATTAACACTCCTAGGTTTATCATGCGATACCTACCAAAGAGAGACTGGTAAAACTTTAGTAAAATAAAATTTATATTTTCTTACCGAAAAACAATCCTCTTGCTTGCTTGTATCTTGTCACTAAATATATATTTCCATTCCGAATAATCACTAGACCTAAATGCAATTTCAGTGCAATCGAATTATCTAAAAAATATTTACCTAATTGTAGGTATAATCACTAATATCCTAATTACATATGATACAAACTACTAAGTCATAAATTATTCACAACATTTTAGGTAAATTTACAATAATTTACAGCATTACTGCACTATTTTTATACACGCCGCATTTCCAGTGATGTGGATTGTAGAAACCGTGGCTAGCGTACATTTTTCTTAAAGGTTTCGTCCCGCGCATGCGTGTGCACTTAGAGGTTATCTACTTACCTATTTTATTTTCATATTGAGGAAAAGAGATGGCGAAACGCTGTAATCACATGCGCAGTGTTATTGATAAAATTTTTTGGCGGGAAAACACGTTATCTGAGGTGATGTTTTTTTTAAAGTAGGGTATGTGATTGGCTAATCAAACAAAACGCACGGACTTGGACATGCGTGTAAAACTTTGTTGACTGTTACGAATTACAAGCGTATTTTTAGATTACCGGGCCGATAGTGAATAATCTAAACATCTTAAAACATGTAGCAGACTATTCCAATATCTTATGTCATACAAGTTCAGGTAGATTGCATTGGAATAATTAAAGTGAAACACACTAATGTACCATTGTACCTAGGGCCGCGGCATGTGGCCCCCTGTCAAAGTTTATGCGGCCCGCCAACGAATTTTATAAATTGTTCGAATAACTACGAAAGCAGGTAAAAATTCACAATAACGTCGCCATCGCGTGTAACGAACATTTTTGAAGCGAGTAAAGAACTGATTGCTATGAATTCTTTGACAAGACAAACCAAGGGGAGTGACATGCTGAAAGCTCTTCTGGAAAAATGTACTATAATGGATGTGCTGGATTTAACGAAATTATCTGGAATTACGACTGACGGAGCACCTTCAATGGTTGGAAGTAAGTCTGGGATAGTAACTATGTTAAAATAGTATTTATAAACTAAAAATATATATAAATACTAAGAAATTAATACAGTTTCATTGCATCATACATCAAGAGGCCCTCTGTCCAAAATGATTGGGGTTTGTAAATGTGATGAAAGTTGTAGTACCTACTATAAACTTTATAAAATCACGAGGTCTCAATCGCCATTAATTCAAACAATTTCTCGAGGATACTGAAAGCGAATATGGTGATCTCCTGTTTTACACTGAAGTAAGGGGCCACACACGGAATAATCAGGAAGCGGAAAAATCGTAGGTCCTGGTGTAAAGATTGACTTATGATAAGAGAAGCTCATTCTAATGTAAATTTGTTAAAGGAATTAGAGACGTTTCCAAGACACTGGTATATTTTTTTAAGAATGGATAGAATACGGACTTACATTTGCTATCTATGGTAATGCCATTAATCGAAAAGCAAGACACTGTTATGAGAAACGCTATTCCTCCGCATGATAAGTAGGTGAAAACTGAGCGCTCGGCATACGCGTTACGATTATCGGCACATTTTTCTCAGATTCCGTTTTATCTATTAAAATTTTCATACTACTCCGTTCGACGGTACAGTTTTTATCACACACACGTTTCGATTATCGGTGCAATTTACGCGGTACAGTGCGATCGTAACGATTTCACGACTTAGCCAACTTAAGGGTGGCACACCCTTAAGTTGGCTAAGTAGTGGATTAACACTAGAATGGTTTCTTAATTAACTTGATTGAAGAAATCAAAATATTTGCTCAAACGCTTTGCGTTGTCAAAAACGCTTATTTGTTACTTGCGAATAAATGCATTGAAACGCGCAAGCTTATTTCGATCGACGTATATTTGTGAACAAACGTTTTCAATTATTAAACTAAACAAAACAAAAAATCGAAACCGTCTTGTAAATGAAAATTTGCAAGCAATTTTACGCGTGGTGACAAGTAATGTGGTGCCAAATATAAAAAAAAAATGTTATTTCAATGCAATGTCATGCATCAAAATAATAAAACATGAAATATTACATTGTAATGATTAGGTTAAGTACATAATTACAACAAAAAATTTTGAATGTTCTTTTATCATTTGTAGTAATTCTAACTATTTCAAAAAAAAATTTAGTGTTAATAAGTATTCTTTGTAAAGGCCCATCCTTGGTTTATAATTTTCCCGAGTGGCCCCTGTTGCCTATAAGTCTGTGCATTCCTGATCTAGGGTATTAATTATTTGCTTTCAATGACTGTCTCGAGAAACAAAATGGAAACAAAGCGCTATTGAAAGTCGTCTTGGTGGTCTTGGTGTCAAATAAACATTTCAGTATTCAGAAACCAACACGTCATAATATTGCCACAGCATCGAGGGCTGTCGATTCGACCCCACGTAGTATAATAATATAACATATCCTTTGCATGATCCTAATCTTGTCTGACTATTACTTATTATAAAGTCGAAAGTTTATAAGGATGTATGAATGGATGTTTGTTACGAACATCAAGTTTATAAGGATGTTGAACGAAGCTGCGGGCAAAAGCTTGTTAATAGATACTGTACTTTGAATTTTTGATTGTATATTTAAAAAGTAAAGTATTCTACTACACAATAAAATAAAAAAGACCCCTATTTCTTTGTCCTACCCGTCTGTCAGTTCATACGTATACCAAAGCCATTTTACTATTTTTTTATAAAAAGACAACTCCCGCACCGGGAATGATGCCTGTGTCGCGATGGATTTTACCAACATTCAAACAACTTTTTTTTTTTTTTTTTCTCTCTCTTTCTGCACCATGGCAATCTGTTAAATACAACAATAAGCCACTGCTCGGTCTGATAACTTTATATCTGCTTGTGGTTTTAAAGCATGGCGAGACACTTCTCAGGTAGGTGCCTCATCCATTCTGATAAATCTATTCATTAGAGTTGGTACACTATGTCGCTTCAGTCTCTTGTGTTGAAGACCCTTGTCTCCGCTCACTTGAATAGCAAGCTCGTTTTTATGTTTGGATAGTCTATCCTGATAGTTAGTGCTTTACCTTGCAATCTCCTGTTTGACAGTTGGTAGTTTTAAGTCATGATATATGAGTTTATTACTAATGTGCTGAGGAATGCTGAAGATAGCTCTTAGTGTTTTAGTTTGGAATCGCTCAAGTATCTCTATATTGCTGTTGCTGGCTGTACCCCAGAGCTGAATGCCATACGTCCATATTGGTTTCAAGATAGCTTTGTATACTATTAGCCCGATGCCCTATTAGCCAGTATAAACTGCGTAATTTAAGATCGAGTTGCTTCCGCTTGGCCCATATGTGTTTTTGCCATGTCAGCCTTCGGTCCAAATGCATGCCTAGGTATTTTGCACTGTCGTTTTGCGGGATTTCTCGTTGTTAATTTTCACCGGGGGACAGGTGTCTCTTCTGAGAGTAAATGTCACGTGTGTCGATTTACTTTGATTTGCGTGGATTCTCCAGGTTTTTAGCCATTCCTCTATTCTGTCAATGTGTTCTTGTAGATGTTCAGATGCAGTGTGTGGATTCGTGTGAGTAGCTAGTAAGGCGGTGTCGTCCGCATATGTTGCAACCGTAGTATTGTCTGTTGTTGGTAGATCAGATGTAAATATGGTGTAAAGAACCGGTCCCGGTATACTTCCCTGGGGCACCCCAGATTTGATCTCGTACAAGTTCGAAAACTCTTCTTGAAATTTAACTTCTAAACATCGCATACTGAGATAGGAATGTAATATGTGGTAGAAGGAGTGTGGTAGCATCTTTTTAATCTTGTATAGTAGACCCTCGTGCCATACCTTGTCAAAGGCTTGACTAATGACTAAAAAGGCGGCGGAACAATACTTTTTTTCTTCCAATGATCTACTTATAACGTCGACAATGCGGTGTACTTGTTCGATCGTACCGTGGTTCTCCCGAAAGCCAAACTGATGATTTGGAATTATGTCATTTAGATGAACTTTCATTCGCTTCAGTAAAGTTTTTTCGAACAGTTTGCCTATTACGGGCAGAAGACTTATAGGTCTGTACGAAGCGACGTCACTTGGTGGCTTACCGGGTTTAGGTAACATTATCACTTGCGCTATCTTCCATTGTCCTGGGAAGTAGCTAAGTCTTAAACAAGCGTTGAATATATTGACTATTGCTACAATACCCCTTTTTGGCAGATTTTTCAGAAGAATGCTGTCAATAAGATCATAACCCGGTGATTTGCCATCTTTTAGATGTTTTATTTCACCAGATACTTCGACAGGGCTCGTATATTTTAATGGACATAGACACATTTGTTGTGCACTTTCTTGGAAGCTTCTAATTTCAGTATCGTACTCAGGTCTTAACTGGGGAAAAGGTTGGAAAACTTCGCTTAGATATTTAGCGAATATTTCCGCCTTCTCCTTGTCTGATCTAGCCCAATTCCCATTATTTTGCCTGACAGGTGGGATTTGGTTCTTGGGTCGTTTTAATTTATGCGTTGCCTTCCAGAGAGAGTAGCTTGTGTCCAAACTTGGAGTTAGGTTAGTAAGAAACGTTTGTAGGTTACTGTTGTTAAAGGATTTGATCATGCGTTTTAGATCATTAGAAGCTCGATTAAACGCAGCTTTATCCGTAGGATATCTCGTTCTTTGCCACACTTTTTTCAGACAACGACGCTCGAATATTTTTTCCTTGATAGTCTTCGGATATTTGTTGAGCATAAGTGATGATTTATTCTTAGCTTTTGTCGAAGTTGTAGCTGCTATGTATATGGTTTTATTGAGACACTCAACAGCCATTTCTATATCTTCTGCCGTTTTTTATTGAATGAAGAAACCCAATTTTCTCGGTTATGATGTCCCGATTCATTTCCCAGTCCGTGGTTTTGTTGTATAACCTTTGTACAGGTTGAACCTACACCACTGTTGAACTGATATTCAAAATGACTGGCGTATGATCAGATGATAGATCCGTGCACGTTTCGGTGGTCATGTAATTTTGACTTACGTTTTTGGTAACGAAGAAATCGAGTAGGTCAGGAATTTTATTTCGATCCGGAATAGAATCTGTCGGAATGTCGGAATAGAACCCACAACACTCGGCGCAGCTTACTGGCAAGGCGACCACTTTCACCATGGCGCCGAAGAGCCGCCATACATTACATGCATGCATCGTAAGAATGCCAGAAATATAAAGACCAGAGCAGTCAGTAACTTCAGGATGATGACTGTTTGTCACAGAGTATCTACAATCTACAGTGATAGCACTATGTGGTCCACATTAGAGTCACGTGAACCGGGAAAAGTTATCTTTGCTTTGTTTAACGAGTGTTCAAAGTCTATCAAAGTAATGATAGTGACGAATCTGATAAATGAATAGTGTGTTTCTATTGTAATTTGCAGAAACTTGTATTCACAAAAGCCTCGGAGAGCACGTTAAACCGTCGGTCCCGGTTGCCATACAAACATCTGTGGCATTCGTTACGGGTAGTCCGAGCCCTAAAAAGTCCGACAACCTGGTCTAACTATAGAACTTCGATATCACCTAGTACTTGGGTTGTGTAGGTCTGATGGCAGTTGCTTCACGTAAAATATCAAAGTTCGGCCGTATCGTAGTTAGACTGAAAGCCGACCCCTAGTTAGTTAGTTGGGAAAAGGCGCAGAGAACGGAGAACGTTTTTGTATTCACAAAAGCATCAAGTCTGTCTCTTAAGCTAGAATATCCTGTATCTTTAGATGGAGGCATCGTTCGAAAATTTTAAAAATATATTTAATACATCAATTAAAATAGTCACTCTATACGAGTATATTTAACTTTTTTTGGGTACCTTTTATAAGTTTAATATGGTAAGTTGTCTATGAATTCCCATAAATGTGGGTGTTTAGTGTAATAATGTAAAGTATTCATGTCTAAACGTTGTCGAGTTCCCCAAAATAAATTAGAGATTAATTTCATAAATGTTAATTTGTTCGTTTGTGTGTAACGCCGTAAGAAGCCAACCGATCACCATGAAATTTTGAAAACACGTTGTCAGGGATCCGGTAAAGGAGACAGGCTAGTATAGTAGCATAGAAAAATTACTGACGCGAGCGAAGTCGGTAAAAAGTAAACTTCTTGTAATTAAGAGGAAATAAACGCTTGCGGTTGTCTTCATAGACAAAGCGAGCTAAGAAAAAATATTCTACTTTATACGCTGCTACAGGGTACATTGTTCATACAAACGGATAAACTTCTTAAAGTCCGTGAATTGCATAAACTTAGTACACTAGCGTAGGTATACTAAGTTTATGGCGTAATGTGACCACTAAACATAAGTGTTACGATCGTAATCGACTCTCATTGACTTCAAATAAAAAATAAATTTCGCATTAATTACGTTATTTTCTTGATCGGGTATTTTTTTTCCTACCTCATTACTAATACGTGTATAACGAAATACATCCATCCATTATACTTTTTTTGCCGGTGTTAAAGATTAACTGCAATAGAATCGTCTATCGAGCTCTTAAAGCTTTAATATCCCTCACGTCGTTTATCTAAATAATGTTCGATCGATTGGTTAGATTGACTTAAGCTTACAACGAGGCGCTCATGCTAACATCAGAAGTTCTTTGCGCAGTTTCATCTTTATCAATTTTTTAAGGTTTCATTACATCCGACATAGAGGACCGGCAATTGACAATGTTTGACCAGATATCCGGTGATAGGATGCCCGGCCTCTGAATTGACCGGATATCCGGTATCCAGTCAAATAGCTATCCGTTACAGCCTTACAAATTATTAAACACCTAACATTTTTGAGTTTAATGAGTGCCGGGACACATTTCGGCATTCGCGGATGCGATGAGATGCTGGGGAATGTTGATGTTAGAAAAAGTGCGGAAAGGGATTCAGACAGTTTTTTTTTTTGTAAAAATGTGAGCATTTAGTGACATCATTATTTTACTAAGTGTGTGGCCGCGTTGGTTTTTACAATATTGCAGATAGCTCCACACACAATAAGTGCAATGTAAATTTTACTGCATAATAGGCTCATTTAGCAAGTGTCATTTACATATTTATATTAGAAACAAATAGCAGCATTATCATTTAAAGCAGAATTAGCATAACTGAGGTGCTCGCCGATTTTTACTTGTTTCCAATTTTTGTTTTGCAAAGCACAAGAGGTGGCTCAAAACACCACGATGGTATTCTTATAATTATTTTCCGAAATATTACTAAATTAAACTAGAATAGAAAAAGCAATAACCGAGTGATAACTTTTCCTGCGCCACTACACGACGGAGCCTACGTCGACGGTTAATGTGTCAATTCCCATGCAGTCTCGCAACTCAACAGTTCTTTAACAGGGAAGGGAAAGATCATAAGAGACCTCTATATCTGAGAGTTCTCTGATGTTTTAAAACAGTCTGTGATGTCTACCAACTATTACCAAGCATGCATGGACAATGGCCATGATGAGAGGGACAGATTCTATAGTGTAAATAATGTTATTAGGAATACTGAAACTTTGTTTTTCCTTTGATCCATCAGCGCCACTGTGGTCGTTCATTTTATTGAACCCTAATTGTATACATTTTAGTGAGCAATTTTGCAATGACACCTTAATCTACCTTTGTTCCACCTTCGCAATTCTGTGATACTAGCTTCAGTACTTGACGCTTGACAGGTTGATTGATGATTCTATATCTCGTAGCTATATTGCTTCCGGCGTACTCTTACGTATCAGCCGTAACAAATGTTTGAATGACATACCAGTATTATATAATACTTAGTGTTCAGCGGCTAAATGACCACCAGTCACATCATAAATAAAGTCACGCACCGGAGAAACTGCAGCGTTGCATACATAGTTGTACGAATTAATTAAAGCAGAATCCGAACGCGAGTGACAGCTGCTTGGCAACGTTGAGCACGTGCCCTACATATCTTCTTCCTTTTTTACTCCTAAAGATATTAAGTACACCTTTTAGTTTATATACATTTCCACCAAGGTGGCATGCAAGCACATATATGGGTTGCCTGACCGTAATCGTTTTTCTGTACCTATAAAATTTCAGTACTCTACGTTTTGCGAATCCTAATAACCTGTCCATCTGGCCCTCAAAGAGATATTAAGCTGACCCCAGGTAAGGTCAAAAAAATTATGATGATAACCTACTAGCTAGAGCTTGAAGCATAGTTTAACACTATGACATAAGGTATGTAAGGCATGGAAGTCTACATATTTTTTAAAGATATTAACTCTTTATTTTATAGTTTTTTATTAAGTATTGATTATATATTATGTTATGTATACTTACATAATATAACCTAATTGTCTTGTAGCTTTGTAAAACATTCATCGCTAAGTTAACTAGATGATGATCCTACTATCCTACTAATATTATAAACGTGAAAGTTTGTGAGGATGTATGGATGTATAAATGTATGTAAATATGGATGTATGAATGTATGGATGTTTGTTACTCTTTCACGCCAAAACTACAGTACCGATTGCGATGAAACTTGGTATGTAGATAGCTGGAGACCTGGATTAACATATAGGCTACTTTTAATCCCGATATTCCCACGGGATCGGGACTTACGCGGGTGAAACCGCGGGGCGCTGCTAGTCATAATTCCGGTGAGTACATTTTAAAAGTTTCTCAAGTCATACAACTCATACTTGAGAATGTGACAGATAGTTAAATTATTTGGGAACCAAAATCTGTGGGCGAGCATCCCACATAAGTTTGCTTCACGAATTCCTGCTGTCACTCGCAGACTGCGTACTTTAAACAGTTGGTACATAAGTAACTACAACTATGCAAAACAACAGTCAAAGACCGATTCCTACCATTTCTCACATACTTCATAAAGTTATAGCATTCTATACAAACAACATACTACATACTAATAATATCCTGCGTATGTTTACACGCAAGTGTAGTTGACTTGAGGTACGTCGGGTACGTCAGTATCATTTGACTTAAGATTTAAGCCGGAGTCGAGAAATCTTTGTCTTTTAAGTTAGAACTGATGTGATGGATATTTTATAGTATAGTAAATACTTACTATCTCGTTTTCCTAATTAGATTGACAATATATCTGTACCCGATACCAGTGGGACACTATTTTTTTTTTTTTATGTGGAAATGTAGTTAAAAATTGTAATTCATATGTTTAATTTTATGTTAATAAAGAGAATAATAATAATAATTTGAGACACTTGATACACGGTCGTCTGATCCCAAACTAGGCAGAGCTGGTACTATGGTAACCAGACTGCTGATAAATATGCTTATATATTTCTAAATACATACATATTATAGATAAATTACACCCAGACACCGAACAAATGATCTTTCTCATTATACAATTATTTGTCCTGGGTGGGAATCGAACCGACGACCTCTGGCAACAGGCCAATCAATGTTGCTTAATTTCAAGAAAAATCAACAAACACACAACATCTGTCCTTAATTTCTGAGGGTTCGTTATCCCTTGCCTCCCTTCCCATTATCCTTCCCATCCAGACTTGGTGACAATGGGGTCAGCTTAGGAGCATACACTTTCAAACATTTTTTTTATTTTTAAATCGGTCCATAGTTGACGGAAATATTGGTTAACATACATTAAAAAAATACATACAGCCCAACATACAACCTCCTCCTTTTTCGAAGTCAGTTAAAAATACACATATACTTCACAAAATCATTTAAGAACGTTACTCCTAAAGATTTCGAGACGGAAAGAATTCGAGTCCTCCCGCTCTTAAATAGCAATAGATAGCTCTTATAATAAGTTCGTTTATTAAACATTCCGAAATGACTCAGAAGCACGGCAACGATAAGTTTCTTTTTAATTTGGATTTTTTTTATTTATGCCATTTTATATATTTTTATCTCTTTACATTACGTTATTTATTTGTTTATGAGTTTCAAAACATTGAAGTGGATTCGAAGACATGATACCTTAAAATGTCCGTAAGTTTTCCTACAATTTATGCCTACAATATATCATTTGCTACACAATATGTAAATATTTGGATATACATGGTGTGTTATATAGGTATGGTCATATTTTAGGTTCATATACCTAGTAGACTTCGAGAATAACGTAAAGCAGTTAACATATTAGGAATATTTGTGATTTTTCGTGAGGTTTCGAATTTCGATTTAGAAATAAAGCTTCTGATTCTGATTCTGATAGAAGCCTTATTTTCAACTTGACGATATAAACATGCATTTTTTTGATAAAGCTAATGCCTATTTCTTAGTCTTTCTCAAATGTCATGAAAGATACTACAAAATATCATAAGAATCC
This sequence comes from Callimorpha dominula, assembly GCA_949752705.1. Taxonomy (NCBI): domain Eukaryota; kingdom Metazoa; phylum Arthropoda; class Insecta; order Lepidoptera; family Erebidae; genus Callimorpha; species Callimorpha dominula. The sequence goes on from OX457007.1 coordinate 13,170,692, forward strand.
AACTAATATTATAAACGTGAGTTTCTGAGACTGTATGGATGTATGGATGTTTGTTACTCTTTTACGCAAAAACAATTGAACTGATTGCGATGAAACTTGGTATGTACATAGCTGGAGACCTGGATTAAAACAGGCTATTTACTTCACTTTTAAACTGATATTCCCACGGAATCGGGACTTACGCGGATGAAACCGCGGGGCGCAGCAAGTAATAAATAAATTAAAGGTAAATAATGAATAATACAAACGTTTTAAATTGACATGAAAATTTATAACACGTTTTTTATAAATGTGCACTACTAATTTATAATATACTTCATCAGGCTAACTATTTATTAGTTTACGATCCCAAAATATGAGCATACCATTCTGTTACACCTTGTATACAACGCGTTGATTTAAGTTTTTACTACGTACTAATTATTTACCAGATTAAAATAAAATTAATCGATTAATTTGTAATTATGACAGCTTCAAACGGCCCACGCCTACGGCAATATTATAAGTGCTTACAGAATAGATGAGATGAAATATTTCTCTATAATGAGCAAAGAACTATTTTTTACTTATAAATTTGTCAGTTTTATTAATTATTTTGGCCCGCGGCTACGTCATGTGGATCTTGATTCATTGGTTGTGTTTATGGAGGCATTTTGCGCACCTATTTGTTTAACCAGATATCTCTCGATGCCTATAAATCTGGAATTCTGCTAAATCTGTTATTCAATAACAAATATCTAAAGATATCCACTGACTTAGGTAAAATGTACGGGAATTAACGCGATCACGTGATAAGTAGGTGCCTATTACATTATCTTTGAATTTGTGACGTTTCGACCAGGTTGCAAATTGGAGAATAATAGGTATGTGGTTAATGCGATGGGTTATTTATATTTAATGTAAAATTGAACCTGTCTTAATTAAGTGTGTATCACTGTTTGTTTTCCCTAAATAAATAAATAAGTATTCTACTTACAATTGTACTACAGGACAGTTCCGCTGATGACTCCACAAAGGCGGAAATTTGGATTTTGTGTTCAACATTAATAAAAAAGCCTTTATATTTTTTTCCGTTCCACTAATTACAGTAAGAGAAATTCTCAAATATATTTTACTAGTATCAATCAAATCAAATCAAAATCATTTATTTAAATTAAACCCATTATAGGTATTTTTGAATTGTCAGGAGTAGTAGTCAGCCCGACTAAGTCAGTCGTATAAATTGTTCTTAATCATAATCAGTACATTCGATAATACTAATCGATGGTATCACTATTACCACTTAACTAGAAGTGTGTCTGTGACATAATTATTGTTATGTCACTGCTCTCCAGCTATGTTGTGACAAGTACTCGTATGTCGGTGATGGGTGTTTTGCGTAGCTAAAAATAATCAACTGACTAACTGAACCTCACTTATTAAACTTTTAAAGCAAAATATTTACTTATAAATTTACGCATAGAATCCACAATAAAAAATTGACGTTCTACACAACGTCACAAGTCACTAGTTACATACTTACTTCTTCTTTTCTCTGCATCACATCACAAAGGTTGACTGGTAGAGAATGCCTTAGGCATTAAGTCCGTCAATTTACCAAAGTTTAAAATAAATAAATATATACCTTAGAGACACTTAATAGGCTTATTTGTACCACGTAATTAATGTTTGTAGGCGTCAAGTTAAAGTATTATAGATACTAAGTAGGTAGGTATTTAATTTTACTCTTTTGTTGAAGTCTATGCCTATTATACACTAAAACATTATTTATAAGACTCGTTTTATAAAAAAGGTTCTATAGAGTCCAATAGCGCCATAAATCGCTGTCACGTCTAGACGACTGGAATTTTCTGGGGTCCTTGAGGCCATAGCAAGCCCCAAATGCCGCTTAAAGACATATCTTTCTATATCTCCGTTGGTTGAAGTACCTTTTGTCAAAAACCACAACGAAACTCGACTTTTTCATTTTGTCTCACGATTGTGTGACCTCGAGTTGCTTTGTAGCCGTCGGAGAGGCTATTTTACTGTTAAATATTGTCAATTCAATATATTCTAATATAATAAAGAGAAGAGAATAATTTTTTATTGAAGGCCATATACTCTGTTCTGTACTGTGTCTCCAGGCGCAATTAAACAAAACGTTTTATATGATCGCCCAATTGTTAAGGAAGTTTAAAAGGAAGACTGTTTACAAACGCGGGTACCTTAAACGCGTGATGTTTTTTAGCAACTTTTTGACCCGCCCTCCCCCCGGGTGATACGTTGTGAGGTGTTAGGCTAGAACCCCTCCCCCCTGGTGATACGTGGTGAGGTGTTAGGCTAGAATCCGCTTCCCCCTTTGCCAAAATCACGTGTATTTTTTAGTTTAAAATGTATGTAAAATTTTCAATATTATCTTTAAATACAGATAGTATCCTACTAATGCTTCTAATATTATAAACGTGAAAGTTTGCGAGGATGTATGGATGTATGTATGTATGGATGTTTGTTACTCTTTCACGCCAAAACTACTGAACCGATTGCGATGAAACTTGTTGTATAGATAGCTGGAGACCTTTTTATCGCGATATTCCCACGGGATCGGGACTTACGCGGGTATTACCGCGGGGCGCTGCTAGTATGTATATACGTGATATCTCACTAAGTAACTACATCCCCCTCCCCCCTTGTGATATTTCATGATTTTTTCCCAACGCCCTCCTCCCCCTTTCAAACCTCACGTGATTAATGAACAATCCCAATCTGGGGAGCGGCTATTTTACTATATTTTTATTAATCTAGACTTAACAGGGGATCACAGTGTCATACATAATGTGCACATAATAATATGCCATCGCTAAAAGAAAGATTATTCAATTTAAAAAAAATCTATTTTAAAATATACCAGTGCTGGACCAGTGCAGAGACTTTTCGTGAATGAATCTCGTTCAGTATACTATGGTTATACTATGGTTGATATCGATCTTATTATAATTGCTCTTATATCTGAAGCTGAAGAGGAAGAAAGTGAAATTATATCAGAAGCTGAAGCGAGAAAAAGAAAATTTTTGGTTCACGAATTGTAGAAAAAAATACGTATACTTGGCGAATTCAAAACACCTTGTAGTAACGATTTAAGCCTGGACCCAAGATATTATTATGATTATTATAAAATGGTCTTCAATGATTATTATAAGTTTGAACATTTCGTAAATATTTTGAGGCCTCGTCATCCAAAAGCAAGAAACTAAAAGATAAAGTACTTATTAATTATTTTTCTACTTAATATTTACTTTCCATAAATTAAGATATACAATAAGTATTTCATTTAATGAGTTTTTAATTAATTACACAAAGTAGGTAAGTATTATTAAATGAATATATTAAAAATATATAAAATGTTATTTAATGCAATGTATTAACTGGTAAATAATACAAATAAGTCAAAATTCAAAGTAGTATTCACAGATATTCACGGTTGACCTTGCATTTCAGCACGTATGGCAGAGCGCTGCGCGCTCACCGCCCTCTACCGCAAAAACGGTTGACCGCATGAAAAAGTATTTCAAATAAAATTTGTCGCAAATTTTATGCTCTACAATTTTTATAATAAATGTTAACATCATTGAAACAATAGAAACCGAGATAATCGCTAAAAATTGTTTTTTTTACCTTGCCTTTGACCTTGAATGACTTACGACGCAGACACGAGATTTTAGATAACTTTTAGAACGCCAAAATGAAGGTATATACGAAAATTGAGATTATTATCTCTCATGCCGATGTTGACCCCTTTTGTTGCTATAGTAGGATATGGACAGTAAGAAGTCTTTACAGATTTATTCATCAACGAAAGTCCAAACAACTACGGAATATAGCTAGCGAGCGAGAATTAGCATACCAGCGTATCTACACGAATTTAGGTGGTAAGATTCGCTAATAACAAGGTGTCTAGCCCGGGGTCCTGTAAGGACCTACCTGTGTCGATGTTTTACATGCAATATGTTGCCACATTACGGCGTTGTGGTAATTAAGTACTATTACCTAGTATTAAGAATTAGTAATTTATGTTTGAAGACACAAACACAAACTTTCAGATAATACAGACTAACTTAACATCTTGTAACCTTATAAATAAAAATCCATGTTTGTATGTACAAACCTTTGTATCTGCTCCGTGGTGCAAACATACAAACATTGATTTTTTGCATTTTTTATTTTTATATAGATTTTTAGAGGACAACCTCTATGCGTTTCGAAACCATTGATCAGATTGTGGTAAATTTGATAGGGAGTTCTGGAGACGCCCGCGAAGGTTCCTGTCCCAAAAAAATCTATATTAAAATAATAAAATGCCATTGCAAAGCATGCCGAGTGCAGCTAGTATACATATACCATATCATTACATGGCGACCCTGCCAATCGAGAACACCCTTTTTTATCATGTGGAAACTCCCTCAGGTGCCACTGCACCGAGCTAATAATCGACGAAGTGGATATGTCGGAATCGAAGTGGAATATAGGAACCGAACCGACTAAAACCACACGGCGTTCCGTCACGGGTGTCTATGGCCGGGGGCACAGGCATAACCTAGGTAGGATCTCCCTGGACCCCCGACAGACTTGACTACCTTCCCATAAAGCGAGGTAGTCTCGCAGACTGGGTTGAAGTGGGAGCCGTGTCCCCTTTAGTTTTGAAAGCGCGCGTGAACCATATCGCGGCCACCGTCTCGGCATGATTTTGGGCCTGTGTACCATCGTCACTGCGGGGGCTGTCCCGAGGATACTGCTCTCCATACTCTAGCCCAGCTAAGCGTGGGTCCAACAGTGCCACGATCTCGAGTCAGCTATAGGTGTGGGAAGCCTCTCGCTAGAGACTATGGTGCAAGCTATGGTACTTAGAGAGAGCGCGTGGGACACCGCCGCCTCCTTTAGCGAGGAGGTGATGTACGCCAAAGAGGCGGCGGAAAGGGAACGGGAAAACAGAGGACACACCAGGCGCTGTAGAGCACTATGAGCGCTGGCCTGAAGGCGCCGGAACCCGGCATCGAAACAGGTAAAAATATGCAAGTTGGAAGATTTCTGTACAGAGAAGAAAGATAAAAGAAAATAAATTAAAAGAAATAAAAAGAAATAATCACGGGAAAAAATAAGCACGCAAAATCAAATCTTCATTGTATTAATGTTCAAACTCCATGTTCGTAATTACAATTTGTACATCTTTGTTCAACTTCAACATAAAATAGGAATCTAATTTAAGGCCATCCATATAAAAATATTAAAATTATTGGTCCAAAACACATTTTTGTTAAATTATACCTAGAAAGTCTAAAAAATAAAGCTTTGTTTTTAAAACAGAAGAAAAAACTCGTGTAAAATATAATCATTGGTGGATTGAACAAATAAACACTAAGGCGACGTGCAGTTAATGGTATAGTATTTTAACAGTTTTTAGTTAACTGGGCTCTTGGGTCTTGTCCATATAATGAAGTACTGCCACTGGTGTTGTGCTAAATGATTGATTATTCGTCAAGTAAGATCTGATGAACGTAAGAAAATGAAAACGATAAATTATTTCAAAATTTGTTTAATCATAAATAAATAACATTTTTTTGTTTGGAACAAAACAACCTCCATAATTATTCACACACCATACAACTCGTCATTTAGTGAATTACAATTATTAATTTTCTAATTACTTTCTAATAATACTTACAGCAATCTTAAAATTAATGTTGTACATAGTTTTATTACCACAATTAATTTGAGATTTTTTTTAAATGTAAATATCTAATGCTTATAGAGAGAATTATTCCAATTACAAAATATATACTTTTTAGTTTGTTATGGAGGAATTGGTCATAATTATTTATAATTATTTGAAAGAAGGAATTCTATTTAAAAATGGAATATTTCAAGTCGAAATTATTTTGCTATTGAATGTAAACCATGATCATAATATATTGTCGATGATAGTCGATTAGTAGCATGAGTAAATACAGAACTGTCATAATAAATAATTTTAAAAGATGAAAATGTTCGATCAGCCACCTCGGAATATAAAGCGGATCGTGGGACATTTCCCTCTCCATGGACCGAACACCCAAAGGATCAAGGGTCAAAGGCAAGGGCCATCTTTAGGCCTATGTTCCCATGACTGAACGATGCATCGTTCAGTCATCGCAATGATTAAATAATAAACAATGTGTGTTATGAATGTCTGATTATAATAAGTTTTATAAGAGTCGCTACATAGAACGACGCAGTAATAATATGTTCAGTTCTAATACAACTTGACACGCGATATTTACTATTGCTATTTGAACACTATCCGACTATGATCAGCGAATGTTTTATTTTTATTTTAAATAATGAAGAGGTCGCTTTGCAATCTTTCTTTTTCAAATTTGTACGTTAGAATTGTATTAATAAATTTTAAATATTTTAAAACCATTAACAGTATAAAATAAAAGTCATATAAGATATGATCATTAAAGTAGAATTAAATGAAAGACTAGAGGAACAACTACTATCAATTGTCTATATAAAGAAAACTTGCAAAATAATGCAGTTAATAAAACAAATATAAAACTTCATTTCATTTTAAAACAATGAATTTTGCAGTTAATTGACATATTTTGTTATATCAACTTATAGGACGACACAAACGGTTGCAGACTATTTTAAGTCCAAACTAATATTGGAATGGATCAGTGGGTGCCGTAACTGTCTCGAAAAATATCTAATTAATGCGAGGCCACGATTCCTACAAGCAGACGAACTATAAATATAAACCAAATGATGAATAATTAATAGAGAAAACCCGAATTTATAATAAGTACTTACCAAAATTACAACATTGTTAGTATAGTATTTATAACATTGATTAATTATTTACAAAAATTACGTTGTGCAACTGAAAGTACAACATTACAATACGTAACGTAAACAAATTTATTATACATAATCCAAACACACTTACATAAACATAGACCGACACGTTACTTTACTAATACAACTCGTAATAATTCAATTTCCATACGAGAGAATTAATGACAAAACCGAACAAAACAACACAATAATGATTTTAGTACTTACTACATACAAACTTTTTGGTATTTTGGTCATACAACTACGTCACGACAGTTAGGCCCTGTTTATTACACTTATTACTGCAGTTAGCGGAGTATTTTTATTTACGAAATATTTATTTTTCTATGAGAAATTTAATATTTCATACAGCTGTAAAAAGTATCTTAAATGATACTAAAACTAGCAACACACGAACAACTTCATGTAATACGTAGTAGGAATAGACGACTGAGGTAAATTAAAAAAATACATTACCTACTTGTAAATCTTCTCTTAAAGGTACTTAAAACTGTAATTTTAAATAGTGAAGTGTATAAAAATAGTGCGGCGATGGTCAATGGTCTTGGCCAGTTATCGTTTACTTACGCCTTGCGTTTAGATAAATTTCAAATTCGACTAAATCATCTATTTACTAAACGAATATCACACAACTATCAGTTGTAACTCGTCAAGTGTATTAACATATTTATAATACGTATATATCTCACGCACTGGACCAACATTTCAAGCCGACCAATAGAAGAACAACCCACGTGACTATAAACAAATGTATAGACATGAACGAAGAGAAACTTATTTCTAAAATGCAATAAAAATAGCAAATCGAATGAAATTTCAAATGTTAGTTGTGCTAGATGCTTAAAACTTAAAAGTATCTTACAGCTAACATCCTGATTGGACGATTTGGCTTATCTATTGGCCTTTGAAACGTGGCACTTGACACGCCGCTTCACTTTATCACAATGTCATAGTCCAGCTTAGTAGTCATTTAGATGACAGAACTTGCTGGGGTCTCGCAAAGCGAGGACGTTGTTACACAGAAGCCCAACAACTGGATTCTCGAGATTTTCATATTTCGAATTCGTCTCCGAAGACAAACTCACCGCTCCACTGCTGTCTCCTTCGTACGTGTTCTCTGTATCGTCGACGTTTTGAGAGCTGATGCTGGATTTGTCGTTCTTTTCTGGGACCTCCTTCTCTAGATTGTACTCGATTTTGTCGCCGCCGTTCTTGTCGTTGTCGGAAAGATCGATCCAGTGCGCACGATTAGATTTTACCCTGTCCAGCATCGGTTGTAGAGTGGGAGATAGGACTGCAAACGCCTACAAAAAAACGGAAAATTGTATTAATGATTTTTATCCTCCATAGACCAAATATTATATTTGTTGAGTATTTATTATAATAACCTCGTATATTGGCAGGCAGATGGTGTCGATAAACTTTACTTGCATAGCAGGCAGTTCATCTTCCTTGTCTCTGTTCATAATGTCCTAAAATAAAAGAAACCATTTTTTTTTAATTTAAATTATATTGGAGCGTGTTGGTAAGGTGTTGCGAATTATTATTTAATATTAATATATTAGCTATGGATACATTATACAGCGTTATCTATAGTCACGGTTCTAATTATGTCGAACGACGTCGTATTTCTGAAAAAAATATAGGTAGATACTATTTCAGTATTTTTTAAGTGTCAAAAGTTTATGATTAGATCGTTTATTACTCGGCCTATTACTTTGGCTTACTTAAATAAAAACGATACCACAATACCTATTGTAGAATTCAACAAAACTACGAAACAGTTGATTCGGTTCTAAATTCGAAGCTTCCCAGAAGTGCTCCCAGGTAAAGATTCAATCCATAACATTATCGATGCAATGTGATTTTAATGAGTTAATTTTTTACGTCCCATGCGTCAATAGTAAAAAAATTAAGACGACAAATTTGAATGGAAACTTATAAATTAGTCTTCTCGTTTTTAACATCACTCTTTAAAGATGACGATTGATGAAACAGATTACTAACAATAGGCGTCAGATTCAAGTTCTGCCTCTCGAGGTCTCCCTGTCGGAAGAACTCTCCGGCCACGAGCGCGGCCACGCGGCGCTCGACGGGCCACGGCTTGGTGATGGCGGCGAGGTCGCACACCGTCATGAGCATCGCGCGCAGCAGCCCGCGCCGCTCGTCGCTCGCGCCCCAGCCCCCCATCGCGCCGCGCTCCGTGTTCACCAGCTCGATGAACGCCTTGCGCTTGCTGCAATGTACACCAGATAACACTACTGTTAATGTCAATTTACAAGTATGCGACCCTGAACCCAATCCCTTTTACCTATCCTTCCTTTTAAAAATACTCTCAATTTTACCTAATTATATCTGGCAAAAGTGGGTGTTTATTACCAATTCAAGATAGGTAGATCAAATAGAGTTAATTCATATTCATTTTTTTTTCAAACGGGCAGACGGGTCACCTGATGGTAAATGACTCCTGCCGCCCATGGGCACCTGCAACTCAACAAATGCGTTGCCGGCCTTAAAAGGGAAGGGGGGAATCTCCGTTCCTTTCAGCACTCCAGACATAAGCTGCGAACACGTTCTACCGAAAATAACTCTCCTACCATTGGCCGTTTGATTCAATATTTACTATCGTATATATTAAATTTACTTTGATAAATAGCTATCAATGAACTATATATATATAAAATTTTAGATCAAGCACCCCACACTTCTTACATTCAAACTACTTTTGTACTTTTTAATTAGGTTTGCTATTAAAGCGTGTTTTTTCTTAGTTTTTTTAATTATCATTTTTATTTTCTTATTTTTGACTCTAGTATTGTCATCGGTCTTGATACATGGACGTGCAAACTTTCAAGTTATCGAACATCTTGAAGTTGGTGAAAAGTACGTTGAACGATTACGTTACATTGATAGATATGTTTACTGATTGAACAAGTCAGGTTGATAGCATATTCGTGAGAGAGCCATGCTTCGGCACGTATGGGCTGACACGAGCGGAATGATACCACGGCCTCACAGAAAACCGGCAGTGAAGGCATTGCTTTTCGTCGCGTGAGTGAGGTTACCGGAGGCCCTAACTTTATTTCCCCCTTATCCCGTTCTTCCCTCCTCTTACCCCTTAAAGGCCAGCAACGCACTTGTGACTCTTGAGTTGCAGGTGTCCATGGGCGGCGGTAGTCATTTACCATAAGGTGATCCGTCTGCTCGTTTGCCCCTATACCATAAAAAACAAAATAGAAAGCGTGTACCTGAAATATACAGCCAAATCGGTAGACAGGATAGCATCCTCCAACACTTTGACCACCTTCTCGTAATCATCAGAAGAAAGATTTAGAAGTATTTGGTTGCCGGGCGAGTTAAGAATCATCAGGCACTGATCGAAATGGTGGTGTTCCATTGTCGATGTAGAATACAGCTGTGCCAACGGTGATGACGCCCTGGAAAAAAAATAGACCGTACGTTTATTAATTTTATCTCTGAGATTATACCTATGTTAAATATGAAATAAATATGTGAAGTACCTATGTAAAGGTGAAGAATCAAGTTATGTATTCGCCAATCCGGAGTTAGATTGGGTCTGACTGCGAACAGTCATTTCAGTTTTAACAATTTCGAATAATGTGCAGGTTAACGGAAAGGCTCTCGGATTTCTTTAAAAGAGGATTTATGTAATGGACCATCCAGACGCCGATACAATTATGTGTGCATGTCACATTATTGATGGCCTAAATCAAGATCATATTTTTTTAATTAACATCATCATTGATTACAGTTACTACAGATATCTGTAAGTTTCTGGAGGGCCCATTAATCGATCTTTTCGCCGATTCGGACGAATTTTAAGAATTAATTAGCTTTATTTAATAAGCTATATACCTCACTCGTAAACGCCACTCAACTGATATAATCGCTTACCGGTACCTATAACTCCCGGCGCAACGCACCAGTGGTGACACTGGCGCGTTGCCAGTCCTTTCAACAAAGACTTGGCGTCCCCATTCATTACAATCAATACTACAGTACGAAACAAAAAACGACCTTCAGTATTTTGTATTAAGAACGTTTCTCTATTGACCTGTATTCTAGTATATTAAGTACTAAAATACTTCTGAACCGAAATCATAAATGTGCTTACTTGATTTGAAACGAATTATTGGTCCCTCGGTGATCAAGGTCGTGGCACAGGCAACCGATGATCAACGCCAAACATTCCAGTTCACCAAATATCTTCCACCACTGAGTCTCCTGAAATTATGCGACGGACAACTAAAATATACTGTCTTAAGTCATAAGTTTTTATTAAATCATTAGTATTTATTGCCCTCGTAAGACCATAAAGGTGACAAAACAGAATAGACGTATTAACGTATATCCTAATAAAAAAATGTCTCTTCAAGGCACTTTTAAAACCGTGGCGGTTTTATACGTTTATGAATAGGTTTTGTATCGCCTGCCTGGTCTTTGTTATAGATTAATACTAAAATAAAGTATTTATTTTAGAAACATGTGGCTTAGTGGTAACTGAGTAGGTTAGCACATAACAAAGTTAAGTAATCATAGCCATGTCAGTCTAGGATGGTGACCATTCTTAACACATTAAGACCACCCCGTGCCTCGGAGAGCACGTTAAAACGTCGGCCCCGGATGCCATACAAATATTATATTATATTATATTTTATAATTGTGTGATGAGCACGATAATTTGTTCTGTGTCTGGGTGTAATTTATCTATAATATGTATGTATTTAGAAATATATAAGTATGTTTATCAGCAGTCTGGTTACCATAGTACAGGCTCTGCCTAGTTTGGGATCAGATGGCCGTGTGTGAGATGTGTAAAGTTATTATTATTATTATTATTCTCTTTATTTACTTAATATACATATAAATTACATTTTTAAATACATTCACTATAAAAAAATAAAAACAAATATATTTAGAAATATAAAAAATAGTGTCCCACCGGTATCGGGTACAGGGACCAAGCTACCGGTGGTTAGGGTTCCAGAGATAGAAACCTCCTCACTATGCGTGCCGTATCAAGGAGGACTGCCTTCTGCATCAGGCTCTTAATCCAGCTGCCTAACGTGAGCCTCTGAAGGTGTTGGTCGAGGCTCTTAGCAATTAACCCATGGGCCGAAATGACTATCGGCACAATGATCGCTGAATCCACATCCCACATGTCGACAATCTCGTGGGCTAGGTCCAAATATTTTATTTCTTTATCTTTTTCGGCTTTTAAGAGATTGTCGTCATGGGGAATGGTGATGTCAATAATCATTGCTCGGCGCTCTAATCGGTCTATCACCACTATATCAGGCTTATTGGCAACAATAGTCCTGTCAGTGATGATAGGTCGATCCCAGTACAATGTTGCACGACCATTTTCGAGAACTGGGTCGGGCACATACCTGTAGTATGGTAACTCGACAGCCACAAGATTATATTTAACAGCAAGTTGCTGATGGACTATCCTGGCCACTTGGTTATGTCTATGCAAGTACTCGTCGTTGGCAAGACGAGAACAACCAGAAATTATATGCCTGAGGGTTTCTCCAGGACGATGACACGCCCAACAAATGTCAATTGTGCCGTCCTTCAGGATATATCTCCGATAGTTATTCGTCATAACAACTTCATCTGTAATTGCACAGACAAAAGTTCTAAAGACAGTTTCTCCGAAGAGGTCACCGAACCGTAGCCTGGACACTGATGCTTACAAATCTATATCGGGCCCATTTAAGGCCCGATAAAAACGTCCATGCAACGCCTTGCTCTTCCATATCTCCCTGCGGTCTATAATAGTAAGTACTGCTGGTTTGCGCCAGTTCTCTTTTCCTAGAGCAAGCGGAGTGAGTCCGTTGTCAACTGCCACCACATCCCGATACACATCCAGGTCAACGGAGAGGAAGTAATCTCTAAGGTTGCATACCTCGTGGTTATGGAGGGTCTTGGCATTTAAAAAACCACGACCCCCACATTTCCGAGGGATATACAATCTCATGACCGATGAACGTGGATGGTGCATTCGGTACGCGGTAAGAAGTGTACGAACTCTTCTATCCAGGGCATCTAGTTCAGTCTGAGTCCATCTAAGTATGCCAAAGGAGTAGGTTAGGACTGGTATGACCCAATCATTATAGGCCCGCATCTTATTACCACCTGACAAAAGACTTTTCAATACTTTTTTCCGGCGGCCAAAGAAACGTTCCTGTAACGATTGCTTCATAGTCAATTCATTTACACCTAACGCCTACCTAGATACTTGTAAGTTTCGTTGGCGGAAAGACATCTAAGGTGTGTGGAATCTGACAGTTCCATCCCCTCAGATTCCACAATCCTGCCTCTTTTTACATGCATGACTGCACATTTATCCACACCAAATTCCATCCTGATACATTTACTAAAGGTTTCAGTTACCCCAAGTAATTTTATCAATTGGAAATTGATGCAGGCAAACAGTTTCAAATCATCCATGAAAAGGAGATGGGATATAACCTGACCTTCTATTCGTAAACGATAGCCTAGCCCTGAACTCTCCAGTAAAGTGCTGAGAGGATTCAAAGCTAAGCAAAACCACAAGGGACTCAAACTGTCACCCTGAAATATACCCCGCCTGATCTTAATATACTCGCCGTAACCCTGAGACCGCCGACATCCTGGATAGTAGAGCACCGTTCTCCATTGCCGCATACATGCCTTCAAGAAAGTGCATAGAGTTGTATCTACCTTGTACAACTTCATCACTCTCAAGAGCCACGTATGCGGGACAGAGTCATAGGCTTTTTTGTAATCTATCCAACATGTCGCCAAATCCTTTCGATTACAACGAACTTATTGGTTAATGGTCGTGTCAATAATAAGGAGCTCTTTAGTGCCACGGGCCCCACTTTTACATCCATTCTGAGAGTAAGCCATAATAGTATTTTTAGTTATATGAGATGTTATCTTCACTCTCAGAATAGACGTAAGTAATTTATAAAGTGTGGGTAAACAAGTTATAGGTCTATAATTTTTGGGATCCGTGGCACTACCAGACTTAAAGAGCAGGTGAGTTACGCCTGTGGTCATAAAAGTCGGAAGCGAACCTGATTCTAAGCATGATTGCAATTGAGATGCCAATCGTACGTGTGAGCTACGGAGCCACTTAGTTATGAAGTCCGTCCGGTCAAGCTGATTTCCAGTTCGGCAGCGAACGAACTGCATAAGCTATATCAGTATTCGATATTGTTATTGGCTCCATGGTATCAATCGACTCACACGAACGTTCGACATCTCGCATCCAATCACCCTCTGTGTGAGTGACAGGCATCGCCCAGATGTCACGCCAAAAGGTATTCGGAATTTCAGCATCTGGGAAATGTGTGTCACTCACTAAATCAGGTTGCTCCCACCTTCTATAAACCCACCTCTCATCCCTTTGGAATGAACGATTCTGAGTATATCGGTCCACTCCTTTTTTGTACCTTCGTATACGGTTTGCCCATGCATAAACTTTCTGTTTCAGAAAGTCAATGCGCTCTGTGACTCGCGCTGCATAATTACAGGAACTGATATCAGTTCCCGAAAAAGCCCGGTTCACAAAACGCATTACTCTCGGGCGCGTGTTACCCGATCTGAAACAGATTCTCGATTATTATTATTATTATTCGTTACGGGTAGTTGGAGCCCTAAAAAATCCGACAACCTTGTCTAACTAACTACATAACTTCGATATCGCCTAGTACTTGGATTGTGGAGGTCTGATGGCAGTTACTTCTTGTAAAATACCAAGGTTCGACTGTATCGTAGTTAGACTGAAAGTCAACCCAATTAGTTGGGAAAAGGCGCGGAGGATGTTATTTTTAAATTTGTAAGGACAGCGGAAGTGATTTCATCATTATATATTTTATATAGTTTTATAGGATATTTTTGTATAGGAGTTCTATCAACCGCACGAAGCCGTAGGTAAATGTACGGATTAGTTGAAGATTTTGTTAATTATTGTTATATTGATAAAAGCTCTTTAACTTGTCGCCCCTTTGTGTTGTTCTCGAGCCCAGTTAACAAAATGTATATTTCTAAAATTCAATAATAATCTTTTCTGATATTCTAATATACTCACGGTCAGAATAGCGAACATCATCTGTGCAACATTGAACGCGTGCCTCCAATTGTGATATGTTACATTGCGGTAGTTCTTCTTGACACTCAACAGCCACCTACAGAGTACGCTGTAATCTATGTGGAACCGCTCTACAAAATCGAGGTCGAGAAACATTCTGAGGCAGGCGCGTAATGTATCGTCGTCAGTTAGATCTATATCGTCGAACGCTAGCTCATGTAGACTGAAGTGAGCTGACGAGGGTATCCTTAACGCCTGTAAAGAATATTAGAATAAAAAATGAGGATATTTTTATTGGGAAGCTTTTTATTAAAAAATGTGATAAAACAAGTACAGGCTCTGCACGATGTTAAGCCGTTAACTGTTACTTGTGTCTATAAATACTCATTTGTTTGCAGTTTGTGTAGAGTAGTAACTTCCTCAGTCGTTTATGTTATTTGGATCTTCCCTATTCAAATAACACGTAACGAAGAAGGGTATGCCCACATACCTATAGTATGTGGTATATATGGTATGTAAAAACCTTTTTACAGAATTACATAGACACAAGTCGGAGAAACTTCACTTTCTATGCCTTGAGTAATATTTTTACATATTATTATTATAAAAGCACATTTCAGTTATGTTATCGATAATTTGTAGGTTTACGATCCGAAATATGTATATAATAATAATAGAACAATTTACCTGAATATTTTTCTTTTGTAATTGGGTACAGGATCCACGAGTCGAGTTAAAATTCCGTTTTCAACAGCAATTTCAGAAATTCAGTCGACAGCGATTACGCTCACGGTAATATTACATTATTTGATCATTACAGTTTCAAATAGGTAGGTACTTAGCTTCGGAGAGCTTCAGCTAACGCAACTTTGGACATCAAATTACCCCAAAATTTCAGTTTTAGGCCTAATTTCTAAATTCATTATGTTAAAATTACCGTGAATGGCTTAATGAACAAGTATTTATTTGTAGAAAACTCACCCGCAACCGTTGAGCGTCGTCTAATGACGCTGACGCGTGGTAACTTAGTACCTGCAATAACATAAACTATACTTACTGTTTAACTTTCAGTTTCCGTGATATATAATTATGTATACAGGAATTAATGCAATCAACAGGTATAACATACCTTTGAATTGCCTGACGTTTCGAGCAGGTTGCACTGGCCGTGGGAAATCTTTGACTCAGTCAGCCTTCCCAACCACGGCTTCCCATACACATAGTTATATAATAACACAAATTGTATGATTAATGTTAAATGGTGAAAAACAATAAGTAGTTATCTACCCTTACATATTATCGTCGTACATCGTCACTTGGCATCGGGTGACTTGGAAGACAAACGCCTATTCCAATACACAATGAAAAGGAAAAGAAAAAAATGGAAAAGTATACTCTGTTACTGCCTGCGATGAGATTTTTCGGCTCATGATAATAAGTAAGTACAATTTTTTTTCTGGACTTGGGTGTGTCCGTGACTAAACTATTGGATATATTTTTATTTATTTTTTAAATAATATATGGACATGTTAACTTCTAACATGTCTGAGGTGGTGTATTATTTTGACATACATTTATATTCCTAAGATTAGTCGCGATATGTTGTATTAGCAATCTTTCATCAAAGACATTGTATTTACTCACGTCCAACGTAACGCTCTGCTTGGCCATTGCGGTTATCGCCTTTTCATACATATGTGTGTTGTTAATGCCCATTCCGCAGAATATCGCGAACGCCTCCACAAAGTTCTCATCGTTCTTCGTGAAAAGCAGCTCGTCGAATTTGTTTACAAGCTAAAAAACAAGAAACCGATTTTTATACAGATCCATTTTATATGTTTCCCTGTTTGAGGCGATAGGTAACTCCAACATATTTCTAAGAACATTAAACCTTGCCTAAAATAACGAGAAGCCGAGGACGTGTGCATGGGAAGATATACATAGTACTCGGACTTTACAATCATCATAATTTCAGAAATGGGACTGCCTCTATTAAATTGCCAGTTTATGTGGCTATTGGGTTTTGCTGTAATACATAGTTATCTCCAAGAAATGTAGGTGTGTACGTCTTTACTAGTGCCCTGGGGACTATAACGAACAAGAGAATGTAAAACTAATACAGTTCTTTGGTTGTATTTAAAGCAGTACTGTTCAAAAGCGCAAAGTGCACTGAGTGGCTTTCGTACCCATTTGACGAGAGTTGCATTGGCAGCATGTCAATTCTTACAATTTAACTTTATCTTATCTTCACAGGTATATGTGCCAAATGTCATTGCAAATGGGATGTTATACATATATTAGCAATAATTCATATCTGCTAACTTAAATCTGCATTGCAAAAATAATTAGTATTTACACATGTTTATAACCACCGCAATTTCTTACTATATATCCCATTACGCTTATTTGCATCAACGACACATTGTTATAAACATGTGTAAATACTAATTATTTTTTGTTACTGTACCTTATAGTAAATGTATAAAAGAAAGTAGATTTAAGAACAAGTTTTGTTTGCAAATCCTTTTAAATTTATTCCATAAGAAGTCCCTAGCCTGAAGACACCAACTTCGTGTCTGCATTATATATTTATAATTTTTACGGAAAGTGTCTCAATATTCTTTTAAATTTAGTTAAATATTTTATGATAATCTCAAAGTTAGGTTGAGCGAAAGACTCTCCAAGCAAATCTAGTTTAGTTCATCAACAAAGTTTTTATTAAGAATGTATTGTAGTAACAAAATTAAAAGTAACTCGGAAGTTTCCATGACGTCACCCTCGAGATGTTCGCAGTAGGGTTTGGAGATATTTTTTTTTTTAATTGCCCCGATTTATTTTTTAACATAAAATATATTAAATAATGTAATATAAAATATTTAAATTACGTAAAGTACGAAATATAAATATATAATAACAAAACGACGTTATTTAAAAGAGAGTTTATAATAATAATCTATTAAGGACAGACGCTGAATAGAGCAAGCTATCACAGTTCAATACCACTACTGCAACAATCTTCTGGAGCATCAGGGCGGCCAATTTCGAATGCGCTGTTTGGAAACCATTTAGAATGTCCAACAAATCGAATTCGATCATACTTATGTTCCAAATGATGCGGGCAGGTAGAAACCTCTCAAGCAATTTACCTGCGTCATCCAGTCACACACGATAGGATAGCGTTTATTTCTATCTGGATTTGTGTAATCATTGTTTATGCATTCTACATAACTTAATATTCAACCGTTATAATAACTAGGGCGTGAAACTGCAAGTTTGATTCCCACACAATATTCTCGATTATAGGAACCGGGCTCCTTTCATCAAGAAACAATTCGTTTTGCTTACGGACGGTTAAATTTTCTGAAAATTCAACTAAATTTTACCGTTCCGTAAGCAAAATGAATCGGTTCTTGGTTATAGGAACCTTGCATAAGTCAGAGGGCTCGGATTCCCGGCAAAAGCAAGTTCGCTAACAGCTAGACATTCCTTTTTTTTCTTTTGTGCGTGTGGAAACCCCCTCGGGCCGTCACCCCACCGGGGTTTTCGGTGGGGCGGTGTGTCGGAATCGAACCGACTAAAACCACACGGTGTGCCGTACTGCGCTTTAAGTAGGAGGGATCCGGGAACAGCTTCTATTAAGTTCCTGAGCTGACCTTCTTGAGCTATTGCCTAATCCCCCAACTAATACGTTTAAGCAATAACCTTTTCTTTCCATTTTCCCTTCTTGCCTACCTGGGTATTTCAATATACTCCCAATTTTTCCATCTTTAATCCCCAAAGTACTTGGTTGGCGGCAATAGGTACGTTAGTGCCCTATTACATGAGTGGGATCAAATTATAGTTGACAAACTATGGGAGTTTAATACGTCTCTGCCTACCCTTTTGAGGATACAGGCGTGAGCATGTACTATAAACTAATGACGTGAACCCGCTATTAATTAGGAGAGGTTCACAAAAATACTCGTAATGCGTGACCCGCGTTATATGTTTTTATCGAACAAAATATAAACATGACACTTAGCTGCAGCATTTCTCTTCAGCACTTTTATGCTTGAACAATTGCTCGTGTGACTGATTAATTAATGATAAGTCTTACATTAGTCTACGATTGGTCTTGCTAGGACCCATGAATTCCATGGTTATGATAACCGTTTGCCGTCATGAGCGTCTTATGCTTTTCTGCCACCATCTTCTTAAAATAATATGGTCTAAAGTTTGGATGATTATGAACAGATGGCGGTAAAATAGGAGAAACAAAAAACAAGCTGCAGGTTATAATTCATTTCAATTGTACTCAAATACGATCTCTGTCGCATTGCGCAAAATGTTAATGTGTTTCTACAGATTCACATTCATTTTATAATAAATATGATTTATTGATACGGATCCGTTTCAGTTTTTTAATACTACAGAAGTGGCAAACAAGCATAAAATCCCCTTTTAACTGTATCAATAAATCATCTGTAATCTTTAAATATTGTTATCTTCAAATTTTGCAATGAGTTTTTATTTTTATGACGCTTACTATTCCATTAAGTATGTGTAAGTACCAAAATGATTCCGAGTCTTTGAACACCAATATTGTTATTGTTATCCTCTAGTCGACATGGTAAAGTAATCTACCATTGTTGTTGCACGAAATACTACAGACGTGCGACATTGCGACTCATTCATTTTGGAGTGGTGAAAATTTCAAATCCACCATTTGAAACCGCTGCTTGCGGACAAATTTATAAACAGTTAATTAGTGAAAACCTCGGCTTTATATAGGCTCTACCTCTAGGATTGTTCGCATATATACAAGTTTCATATTAAATAAACCGCAATGCGCAAATGCCAGTTTCTAAACAAGTGTTAATGTAAATTCTTGTTGACATTAATGCATTGAAAATTTTGCATTATATCTCCTTGAAAAACTTGGCAAATTATACGGTTCGGATAACGAACCGAACGACAAGGCTATTTTTAACAAGACAATTACCATAATTTAGGTAGCTCCATAGTTAATTAAATTAATATAAATCGGAAAAGTGAAGGAAAAATGTTCTGGAAAATTCTTGCCTACCTGGATAACGCCGATAATCCTCCCTTCGGAATTCTTAATAGCCATGCAGAGTATTGTGTTGTGTTTAAAACCGGTACCTTCGTCGACAGACGCATCAAACCGGGGATCTAAATAAGCATCCGCGATGTTCACCGTCTGGAAATAAACACAAAATCTCAACATACATGTTATCAAATGTTATGATTAACTATCACTTTATTATCTTATTCTTTTATATCAATTTATTAAGCGCGATAACCTTTATTCTTAAGCTTTGATGTGATAAAGAAATTTAATAAATTAGCCTGAATAGGTTGAAAAGTAGGTACTTAGGAAAACTTCGGGATTGCTGCACAATCAAGTTAAACATAAGTTGCCTGGATTGCGGTTTAACTTTTGAACTTAGCAAAAAATGTACTTTCTACTTGCTTTAGATAAAATAAACTCGAGATTACGTTCAACTATAATTAAGAGACCAGGTAGTTTTACAGAGTACTAACTTTACGTTACTCTGCAACTAAAAATTAAAGACACCAAAGAAGAAACTTTTATTTAGTTTCGGTTGTGTAAGATTATTTCTTTAAAGTTCATATTACAAGCGTGAAATCTGTTTGTTTTGATGAGCATGTAACATCGTTTAATATTATCTCAGTTGTGCGATATTATCTAGTTACTAAGGTGACTATACTCCGATTTGTTAATTAACCGCCACTCTGGAGTTTGACGAAAACTTGAATATATATATATATAATAACCCCTAAAGGGCTCTTTAGGGGTTATTATAAAACACTTCTTATAATTAGTCCTATAAAAAAATCAAACTGACTGACGAATCTAAATGTCACTACCATACAGAGTAAATAACATTTTATTAGATTTTTTTAAATATGTACATATAAGGCCCCACTTGGTATCGGAATAAATTAGTAAAAAAGAATCATAAAAAATCACAAACTGTAATAACTAAAAATTAATTCATGTAGGTATTCTTTTCGCAGAAAATGCACAAGAATGGTTTGTTAATCGCACCAGATTAAATTTGTTCGAGCACAGCCCCTAGTTATCCGGGATTTTGTTGGCACTCTACTATAAACTAACTTCATTTACGCCCAATATACAAATACAGTCGAAACAAACAAAATTTTAGGGTTCCGTTCCTCAAAAGGAAAAAAAGACCTATCATTTAACACATACGCCACTCGACTATATACAGACTTTAATAAATACGCAACGATACTAATCTTTTATGTAGCTGTATAATAAAATATATGTCCATGTTAAAGTGAATGGTACATTCAATTAACATTTTGATCATTATTAACTGGTACTTATAGCTAAGGTATTTTATGTGTCAGCCGTGTATAACTTGTAGCTTAACGCTGGTATACATTAATTGCACTTCATATTTTGTATGCTTTGTGATTTGTGACTATGACTATTTGTTAAACCGGAGAGCACGTTAAACCGTCGGTTCCGAGTGTCATTCAAACATCTGTGGCATTCGTTACGGGTAGTTGGAGCCCTAAAAAGTTCTAACAACTACAGAACTTCGATATCGCCTAGTACTTCGTTGTGGAGATCTGATGACAGTCGCTTCAAGTAAAATTTTAAAGTTCGGCCGTGTCGTAGTTAGACTGACCCCAACTTAGTTGAGAAAAGGCGCGGAGGATGAGGATGATGACTATTTGTGATATATAAATAAATTTGCTTACAAAGATCGAAAAAAGTAATTAGTTTATTTTTTTTATCATTCTAGACTAAAACTAACTGTGCCGCCTGGTCGAATCAGGCAATTCAAAGGTATGTAATATCTATTTCGTGATCGCGTTAATTCCGTACGCATACATAACTGTAAAACCATACTTCTCTGCAAACTTTTATAAGTAGTCCTCATACACATATAAACTTTATTTTGAATTTCACTTGTATCCAAGTGGAGGGATCATTTATACACGATACAAACTATCACAAAATAAATATGTAGTACCTCGCCTGTGGTGGCCACATATCCAGTAATACCAATGTTGATTGGGAACCGACTTTCGTAAGGGGAAGTCCTCGGCGTCCCCGGGTCGGTGTCGTCTCCCGCCTCCAAATCGAAAACACGGGAGAAACTGCCCTTCGATGCCTCATGTACTAATAGTATCTGGAAAAATAAAAACATTTTTTAATGACAAGAAAAGACAGATTACAAAATTTGGATATTCAGGGATGCTAATAAAACAGTTCACAAAGCACAAAGGTAAAAAATACATTATCTGTATTATCCTAAAACCAATATTATCCAAACGATCAATAAATCCCATTAATGTTTCGTTTTCAGAATGTGTTTATATAAAGCTGAACAAGGTCCTCATACATAATGTTTTTAGTGTGCTTATATTAAGTTGCCAAAACGAACACTACTAGTGTCACTGATGCGTTGCAAACTCTCGAGTTTTGATGAACCCACTGCCACTCCCCAAACCTAAGCTATGAGTGCAATTAAGGGTGGTCTTCTGTCGGGAACTGTGTACCTTCCGCACCGTCAATATGTTTATAGTGTGCGCGAGGACGTTAGGACCCTAAACACAAGGTAAATCTTATTCTGGGTGCCAGAGTTCATCGTAAATACTATATGCCGTGTATGTGAAAAAAAAAGCCTTAAATGCGACGTCAATTCAAGCCAAATTCTACCGTGCCCTATCCCCTTCAAAAACCAAATCTTTTTAATATTAATGACTTGGTGCCTACCACTTTCTACAGTTGTTGTTCTTTGTTTCCGAGTTATAGGATATCTTGCATTGGGTCATTGCACTGTATTTATGAAAAGTTATAGTCTAAACGAATTACAGTTGTGCTCTATGATATATAAATGTAATAACTCCTCCCTCCGTTCAAATGCAAATGAAGTTTACATAATTTGGAACTTGCAAACTACACGAGAAGACTTTAAAATAAACCAATTCTCTTGTTATGCAATTTGCCTTCAAGATTGTATGTCCTAATTAAGGAAACATTCTCAAATATTGAATGAGTCCGATTTTACTGAAAAAAACAAATGCGTGTAAATTTTACCATACCTAAGAACAAAATTAACATTGTAGTTGAAGAAATTATGCTCTCCGATATACTCCAACTGCGAATGTAAATGTGTACGCAGAATATTGAGAGATTTACATTACATTTACAATAATAATTAATTTGATTGTTATAAATTATTTTTAATAAGTGCAACTACAATGGTGATCGGTAGGAAAGAATAACAATTCATTCGCTATGAATCCGTTAAATATTGATCATTTGTGTTACTTAAGGATCATATTTTTTTTTTTTATATACTGGCATGGCTGGCAATACACCTTTATCTCCATTATTGGGAAACGCACACAAATTATTGAGAACTTACTACTAAAAAAATAATAATTACAATAATTAAATCGTATTTTAAAGATGCGAACTAAAAATGAGAATATATATGTTTAAAATGTTAATGGCAATAAATTTAATTTCATTTCATTTCAGAGCGATTGGATCGGGCACCAAGATTGGAACAGCTCTTACAAACAGACAGAGACTGTCTCTGTCTGTTCTTTTTCAGTATGATTCGTCGCGGACGTCCAAGTCGGCCCAAGGGTATTGTACCAATAAAACATTTGTGTCTGGCTCTGAGCGGAGCCCGATCGGTACGCAGCCGCGTAGAAATAGTCACACGAATGCAATTGAACTACACCTGCTATGATCATTCCCTATACAACCGACCACATTATGTGTTATTTATTACATCTATATGTGGCTATTAATGCTATACGATATTTTTACGACCTGTAGAACTAGCTTAGTCTTTTATGTCGTTAGTTACAAACTTGAAACATAAAATCCATGCAGAAATAAAAAACAGACACTTTACTAGTGTTCTGTAATAAGGTGGCCTGTCTGTCATCTCTAACTAACAATCGTTTAAAGTTAATACTGAAACGAACAGCAGAAAGAACAAGAACAGCAAAAATTTCAGGACTTAATAAATAACTTATTTATTTCTTTAAATAAATAACTTATTTATTAAGTCCTCTATAACACCCTGTGTAATGCCAATTCAAAGATGTAAAATTCTAGTAAATTTCACTTCAATAGCTATCAACGCGCTCAAGGATATTTTGTTTATGTTGTCACGATAATGCAACAATATATTTCCTTATTTTCTAATGTACTAGGGGTTCGTGGCTTAGTGGTAACCGAACAGGTTAGCACATTACAAAAATTAAGTAATACTAGCCAAGTCAGTCTTAGGATGGGTGCCCAGTCTTAACGCATTAGGATCCCTCCGTGCTTCGGACAGCACGTGAAGCCGTCGGTGTCCCGGTTTCCATACGAACATCTGTGGCATTCATTACGGGTAGTGGGAGCCCTAAAAATATTTGACTAAAATAAACTTTAATTTTTTTCCTGTATCTGTCATGTACGTCAACACTAATATTGATTGATACATTTTTTTAAATAAGTCAATAAAAGAGAGGGTGCGTGCGAAACGCACTTACCTTGATTTGACATTTTGACAGCCATCTTGTTTACACAGCTGATTTCATTTGTTTTTGCTAATCCGCTAATGCTGTAGATAATCCCGAAATCCCGGGATTAAAAAATCGACCGGGATCGAGTCCTCTAACCGGTACTCAGTAGGTGTTTTATAGAAAGGATTATATAATCGATTTTCTGCTATTGTTTGAAGTTCATAAATTCAGTTAAAGTAATTACTTTGTACCCCTGGAGCGCAAAGTAACCAAACGGTAGCAAACTTTAATAAATATCTTGTAAACAACGGTAATTGGTGGTCCAGGCAAAATTAATTCCGGCCAGGTTTACACTTGCGGTCCAGCTGATTTAAAATTATATTTGGGACTCGATTTGCATGCTAATTTTATTGTAGACTATATATCGTGGGAAATTGACTATGTAAATGATGTTGGTACGAGAACACCTGGTCAGTGTATATTCTATTATTTAGTATCTGACAAAGTTTATACCAATTGATATTCATTATACAGTTCCACAAGCTTACTTGAGTAAGTAGCAGAATTGAATCTTAAGCGAGTGTATATATAGAACATTGGGAAAATAATAGTAGTTAGTAGTGATACTATTGTTAAAAATAATAGTCGTGTATTTTCCAGGAAAATAGGTTTTAAGAGTGGCAAGGTGTGGGTTTTAAGCGTTCATAGCTTATGGTGTCTTCTTAAGTAATTACCATTAGGAGGTTTAGATGGACATGGAGGTATAAAACTTTATATAATGTAGATCTTTATTTCATATTTAAATATTGTAGCTCTGCTTACGATACCTACTATTGCAATCGATATAATTATGATGACAACTATGACATAGTGACAGAATGAAATTGTCTCTAAATCGTTATAAATAAAATACATGAAACGGAAACCTACGAACCAACCCTCTAGCCGAAGAATATCTAAGGTGGTAAAGCCTTTTTTTATAGATATTACTGATAATAAATAACATAACAAACAAAAACATTATTTCACCATTAAAACTAATTTAAAGTAAACTATCCACAGATGCTTGGACTAATTATTTTCATGTCGGCGAAATTTCAATCGACGCCTTAGACGTGCCGCCTCTCTTCTACTTTGGCAATAACAACCGAACTTCCATTAAAGGACTCTAGCGTTATTTCTGCACATTGTTCCTTCATAATTGAGTTTTCCTTGGAAACGATCCAATAACGAATTGCCCCGGGGATGGTTGACACGCAATATATAGGTACGGCCCAACGCCGTCGTGAATGACCGGGCAATAAGAAATCTGTTGGCAGGTAGTTATGATAATGCTAGAGGTATGTTTTATCTTTGTGCCCTTCGTACAAAACAGCTTTACACATTTCGAGTAGTCTGCATTTCACCACCCGCCTAGCATTAGAGTCATTGCTGGATCGTTTTGGATGTATGTGTTAAAAACCGTAAGGCAACTAAATAATCAAATAGTTGTTCAGCATAATATAGTATTGCTCTGCTCCCGTAGCTTTACCCCGATGTTATATAACCTGTTAGGTACTTATGTCTGGTTCCCGGAGGCTTCCTTCCTAGGGTATACCCGGATCCCCTGCAATAGACCCACTTGTGACGGAACACCGTGTGGTTTTAGTCGATACCGACATACCACTTTACCGTTAGTTCCAGTAAGGTGATGACCCGTGGGGGTTTCCACAAGATAAAAAAAAGTTACTTTTGTCTAGTGTAGCTTTCTAATTGTAAAAAAATTTATTAAATCAGTTCAGTAGTTTTAGAGATTATCGAATACAAACAAACAAATTTTTCCATACAAATATTTGATCAATTATGTAATGTATTAAGACGCAGAGGCTCTGTACTCTCTCACTCTCATTCGATAAAACATCAATTCTGTCAACCCCATGCTGCGTTTGAATGTGTCGAGTGCTACCCGACCATACGCTTAGCCTGATAATTGATTTGTCTGCGAATTACTGTTAATAAAAGTTGTTTTGCTAACAAACAGACGGTACGAGTAGTCTTGACGGTTGCTCTACTTGTTAAATAAAGGTGTAAGAAACACGTCATATAACATCGAATATACCTACTATAAAATAAAATAAGGCTACTACATTAGTCGCCAAATTGGTAGGTAAAAGTATATAAATATAGCCTTAGAAGAAAATATATTATTTCGATAAGGCCGAATTTCATGAGGATGCAATAAATCTACTTGAAAGTAAATTTATACTTATTCCACAAATAATCTATTTTACACCATGGTTTAAAATCTGGCATTGAAAGCGCTATTTACAAGTAAGTCACTAAATATATATATACAAGATTAATGCGCATTGCTTGACATTACATTAGCAAAAATTATAATTAACTTGTAAGAAAAGTATCACTCAATGCGTCTAAATCATTGCAAATTGTACTAAGCTGTATTCTTCATCCTATCCCTTAATATCCCACCATTAGAGGTGGCATATTTCCTCCAATTTAAATGGGATCAACCTTGACTGCAACCAATTCAATTTAAAAAATAATTACTTATATAAATCCGTTCACAAGTGGCGAACATATCGCATAAACATATAAACATAAACAAACAATATTTAGTCTTCTAACTAGCTAATTGCACGTTGCCATTATGATAATTAAAAATGTTGTTATTTAAATCTAATATTCCGTATGTTATGGTGGATATTTAAATCTAATATTCCGTATGTTATGGTGGATATTTAAATCCCCGAAAAAACGGAACATTTTTGCTAGTGCAGGGTTGCCTTTTTAAATAAGAACATGATACAAAATAAACAAATACATTATACAGTGTACACATGACACAATGACCACAGTAAATATACGAGTATAAGCTTACTGTGCAATAACGTTAAGCAGTTACATTTATGTGTCATTAATTTAGTTTATTAAAACCTAATCTGCGTTACTGCGTTAATTTTGATTCGGTAAAAAAGTTGTAAAACTTCACAAATTACTACATTTAAGAGAATGTTGAAAATAACAAATATTGTGGCAATCAAGTTTATCAAGAGTTTAGTACAAAGTATATCAAGTACTCTATTCAAATAAAATTTAATTGAAGCCGCCACAAAATGTTGTAAACGTGTCGCATAAACTTGATACTTGTACAAAACCTTTTCATAGTATTCCCCGAGGGTGAAGATTTTGTTGGCAAGCTTATCGCTTTCCATTCTCATTAGGGTTCACGACACGCTTTTATCTTGATACTGCGCAACCCAACTCCCGTTTTAACTTTATTTAACCAAGAGGTTATTTTGTACGCAATTATGGCAGAGTGTTTATGCGCGGATTCATTTTTGCTGTTTGTTATCTTTGTTCCGGTCAGTGTATTGTGAAGCTACGTGTTCGGCTAATTGGATATCACCATTAGCTTACAGGACTATGAAATTAATTTTATCAATCTTTTTTTTATACACCGGAGTTGCCAAACAACTTACAGAGAGTGAGGGTCAAACCTTCATATGCCTAAGCTAATTAAAAAAATGTTTTTGTAAATTTAAGCATATTAAACAGGGGAAGGTTATGCATAAGGACAGTTGAGAGTGCAGCATCTCCCGTGCCTCGTCGGTAATGCTGCAACATCTTCTCATTTGGTTTGACTGGAAATTTGACTTTGAAATGTAAGAGTATTAGTCTTACCTCATTTGCCAGTAAACCCGCGAACGCCATATATATTATAGTGTTGAATTTATTACTGGTTAAAAGATTTATTTAGAAAGCATACTGGAATTTCGTCGCGCCTATGTCTCTTTTCTGATTAAAATTTTACGTCCTTACCATGAAGGGCGGGCAAGCCAACCGATAGTAAAGCTACAAAACAGTAACATAAGCCTTTTAGAAAAGGTCGAAGGAGAACTAATATAAAATCAGTTTTTACTATTATTGAACGATTGACTTGGTTTGCTTGATATTTTAAAAAACAAAACAACAATAATGTCTAAGTATATAAATGTTACCATCAGCAAGAAAAAAATTTGACATTCATTGATTTTTTTTTCAATAAGTGTTACAAAGTTATGTCTGTAATAAAACCGGTTGCAGATTGCAAGTTTGTAGATTTTCCTCAGTACTTTTTGCCGTTTGTAGGTATAATTACTTGAGCAATAATATCAATCAATCAGGCTTTATAAGCCTCAAGGGTGATGTATGATTATTATCGATTTTTTATAGTAATAGGAAAAGTTTCCGACTCTTCTTAATTTGAAAATAACTTTTTGGGAATATCAACAAGGTTCTTGTTGATTTTCGTAACTTTCATGTTGACATATTTAGTCAAACACACTAACAACAAGTCGTAAACGTTTATACAAAAAGGTCTGGGCTAGTATATAGATTTAGAATACAGATTAGTTACTAAAGTTACTAGCTCACTTTGGAAGACAAAAAGTATCTAACAATGGACTCTTCATTGGTGCCCTATTTTTTGCAAAACTTAAAATGGATTAAGTGTTTCGTAAGCATGCATTGATTAATTATGTGCTGTAACATCAAAATAGGTGACAAGATAAGGTTAAGTGGTTGGGTATAACTTCTTCGCTATATTAGACTATTAATTGCTTAACTTTTTTTTTTACATGATGGAGTCGGCCGTCGCATGGCATGGCATCATAAAGTCGCCTTGCATTCAGTTTCTTAAAGAAACGAGGAACCTTAATTTCTTCATACATTACATACAACAATTTTTTCATTAAAAACTTATTTCCGAATCACTTACATTGTTCTCTACCATCTTATATAAACATATATATTGTTACGGTCATATATATTTATATATATATATATCTCAGTAGCGATACGTTGGCGTGTGTCCAATAAGTGAATACATAGTTGCACACAATATATGTATGTCTAAAGTCTAAACCCAATGTTAGACAACCACTCCAAACCCGTTTTCTAGTTTACAATATAAACGTAAGTACAATATAAACGTTTTATTTGCAAATCCATATCTAAATCCTTGTTGTTTAAATCGTAAACCTACACAAAGCGTAGTCGTAAACGCAATGTTTAAAGAAATTCAATATGTTTTAGGTCCTGATACTATTACTTGGCAATTTCTATTAAGATCGACTCAGAGGTTTAGTCGAAAAAATTTGGTAACTCGTGTGGAAACCCCCACGGGTTACCAAATTGTAATTTTTTGTCACCCCCAATTTTAATAGCCTAGACAAAAATCAAAAAGTTATATTTTTAGCTTATTGTTGATAATTTATCCTGTTAAAATTCTTAGGTATCAAATTGTTTACTCATTCATTCGTAAGAAACCGTCGCTTGTCATTAACATTCCCTACAGAACAAGGATATATATTAGAAACAGGAAATACAATGTAACTCATTATTAAAGTGTTGTGCAATAAAGTGCTTTCATTTGTGGTCGACATTGAACTATACATGTGCAATTTTGAAACAAAAATGAGTGCGCCACGAAAAAGTACAATCAATAATGATGATGATAAAAATATAGTGCAAAGTGCAAATTTTTGCCATCATCCTCCGCGCCTTTTGACAACTAAGTTGGGGTCGGCTTTCAGTCTAACTACGATACGGCCGGATTTCAATATTTTACGTAAAGCGACTGCCATCAGACCTCCACAACCCAATGATTAGGCGATATCGAAGCTCTGTAGTTATACCAGGTTGTCGGACTTTTTAGGGCTCCAACTACCTGTAACGAATGCCACAGATGTTCGTATGGCAACCGGGACCAACGGCTTAACGTGCTCTACGAGGCACGGAGGGGTCTCAATGTGTTAAGAAAGGTCAAACATCCTAAGACTGATCGATGGTTTGCCCAGGAATTATTTCGTGGCGATATTTATATTATAACATAATATTATGAAAGAACAAAGAGTAATGTTAATAAAAGTTTATTAGGATAGATACGACTTGTTGACGTGTGTATAGCACCTATTAGTGGCTACTTAATTTGTAATATCCTTTACCGACATGTAAAGAACAATAAGTAAAAATTTTTACTAAGATGAGGTATATCGTAATAGGGACACTGAAAAATCCAGAAAAGGCGAAATCTTAATTTCTGAGTATATTCTCAAGATCGATATGAAACTTATCAAACCGTTTAATGAATATGAAACTTGTCAAACTGTTTAATGAAATCATACTATGATGTGATTAAATCTACGCATCATAAGGAATTATGGATAAGACTGTAACAGTTAATCAGAGCCAAAAGCGAACGACAGAAGTAATCTTACGCACTGCAGATACGTAAGAAAGCGAATTCTAAAGGCACTAATACTGCAAAATATGGTAAGCTACTCATAAATTAAATTTAATTAAGATTAGTGTTCTGGCACAAGAGAGAAGTGAATGTTTTGCGCAATCTAACGCGATGCGGTCGAAATTTAATGAAGCCAAGATCACGTGTCTTCGTATTTCATAGTATTTCTCAGAATGCAGCATTGTGCATCGTTACTAGGCCACTGCGGCGACTTACGTGAGTTATAGTTGTTGGCAAACCGTTCTTACTCTGCTTTGCAGTATATTATTCTGCAATCCCTGGGTAACATCATTATAGCGTAGTCTAGCAAGTCAAATACTCGATCTACCTTCCTCAGACGTCGCAGTAAGAGATTATTATGCACATGTTAGTTAGCCCGTGACATCCATTAAGAATTATTTTTTTGTTGTGCTGTGCTGTGTTATACCGTGTCTTTGTTTTGAAGGCAATGACACAAAGTACACAACTACATCTCCTAAAACATGAATATGCTAAATTTTCATGACGATTTGATCGTTTTTCAATTTGTCAGAATATTTTTGTTTATTCACCGATAAAATTCTGTACATTGCCCGATTTCAATAGTTCCTTATTTGGTATAAAGTATAAACGGTCTTAACTGTTTTTGGTATATCTGGGGTGATTCCATTCAAATTTGGGGAAAAATTTTACGTTAAGTATGAAACAAATAAGTAGGTAGGTAATAAAAAAATTCTAGTAGTATGATTTCGGTTCATTGAGGTGGCCTGTAACTTTTAAAAGATTTTATAAACCGCGTAAAAAAGATGTTTTCAGATGACGCATTCAATAGTAATTTAGTGCATATTTTTAATTTGGTTTGAATTTTAAAAGATAATCATATTTGATGTTTTATAAAATATGAGGCATACAAACTAAAAGTTATTCAAAACGACTCCTTACATAAATAGATAGATTTCCTTAGATAACATTGAAGAATTTTGTGTCCACCCTTGCGCCGAACTATACTCGGTTCACACTCGCCTACAGCCAGATTACGCAAGCTCATTGACAGTCGTAGCAACTTGTTAGACATACACCATGACAATATTTTGTGTAATAATTATAAATAACAATAATATCTAGTCCATTAAGAATTTAACAAAATCAAATGAAAGAATACTTTGTAACATCTAAAGTATTAACCTATACTATATAATTTAATCTCAAGTAAATATTTATTCCAGTCGTTATGTGATTTAATTGATTTAATTTATTTTGTTGTACATCATAAATGTGTTGTAATGCTTTGTTTATGACTTTACTTTGACTTTAATTATATCTTAAATTGCCTAATTTCTATAATTTTATTATAATAATTGTTATTCATTTCAAGCGTTTACTGTGCATGCGGTGTTAGCCTATAATTAATTGTTACACCAGCAAATGTTATTCAGTTGATAAATAGTAAACGTATTGTGTAAACAATTGTTGGCTAACCTAAAATAAATAAATAAAGAAAAGGGCTTTAGAGATTTCGTTATTATTCATCCCCTCGGCTTAGACCGCCCCTAAAACTCTACAACAAGAAAGCCTGTTTGCAAGAGTCCATCAAGTACCAGCTCAGTCCATCGAGTTTTTTTTTTGTACTACTTACGAGAACTACTTTAATGGATTTTTGCTCATGGAATGACGAATCAATCAGATGTGAATATAAGATAAATCTCAATTGGTATGCTGCCATTGGCGGCGATGACCGCGATAAGCACGTCTGGCGCCACCTCGCGGCGATAATTCACTTATCGTTAGATAATGGCTACTAAATACAGCTTTACTGGCGTCTTACAAGAAGAGTTAAATTACAGAGCATGAATCATTAAATCTAACATTAAAATATTATATAATTTATAATAATAATAACAATAATATCAGGATGGAATTTGGTGTGGATAAATGTGCAGTCATGCATGTAAAAAGATAAGATATAAGATAAGATAAGATAATTAAGATAAGATTGTGGAATCTGAGGGGATGGAACTCTCAGATTCCACACACCTTAGATGTCTTTCCGCCAGCGAAACGTACAAGTATCTAGGTATGGCACAGGCGTTAGGTATAAATGAATTGATTATGAAGCAATCGTTACAGGAACGCTTCTTTGGCCGCCTGAAAAAAGTATTGAAAAGTCTTTTGTCAGGTGGTAATAAGGTGCGGGCCTATAATGATTGGGTCATACCAGTCCTAACCTACTCCTTTGGCATACTTAGATGGACTCGGACTGAACTAGATGCCCTGGATAGAAGAGTCCGTACACTGCTTTCCGCGTATATCCCGCGGAAATGTGGGGGTCGTGGTTTTTTTAATGCCAAGACCCTCCATAACCGCGAGGTATGCAACCTTAGAGATTACTTCCTCTCCGTTGACCTGGATGTATATCGGGATGTGGTGGCAGTTGACAACGGACTCACTCCGCTTGCTCTAGGAAAAGAGAACTGGCGCAAACCAGCAGTACTTACTATTACAGATAGCAAGGAGATATGGAAGAGCAAGGCGTTGCATGGACGTTTTTATCGGGCCTTAAATGGACCCGATGTAAATTTATTAGCATCAGTATTCTTGCTACGGTTCGGTGACCTCTTCGAAGAAACTGAAGGTTTTGTCTATGCAATTACAGATGAAGTTGTTATGACGAATAACTATCGGAGATATATCCTGAAGGACGGCACAATTGACATTTGTCGGGCGTGTCATCGTCCCGGAGAAACCCTCAGGCATATAATTTCTGGTTATTCTCGTCTTGCCAACGGCGAGTACTTGCATAGACATAACCAAGTGGCCAGGATAGTCCATCAGCAACTTGCTCTTAAATATAACCTTGTGGCTGTCGAGTTACCGTACTACAGGTATGTGCCCGACCCAGTTCTCGAAAATGGACGTGCAACATTGTACTGGGATCGATCTATCATCACTGACAGGACTATTGTTGCCAATAAGCCTGATATAGTGGTGATAGGCCGATTAGAGCGCTGAGCAATGATTATTGACATCACCATTCCCCATGACGACAATCTCTTAAAAGCCGAAAAAGACAAAGAAATAAAATATTTGGACTTAGCCCACGAGATTGTCGATATGTGGGATGTGGATTCAGTAATCATTGTGCCGATAGTCATTTCAGCCCATGGGTTAATTGCTTAGAGCCTCGACCAACACCTTCAGATGCTCACGTTAGGCAGCTGGATTAAGAGCCTGATGCAGAAGGCAGTCCTCCTTGACACGGCACGCATTGTGAGGAGGTTTCTGTCTCTGGAACCCTAACCACCGGTAGCTTGGTCCCTGTACCCGATACCGGTGGGGCACTATTTTTAATATTTTTAAATATATTTGTTTTTTTTTTATAGTGAATGTATTTAAAAATGTAATTTATATGTATATTTAAATGAATAAAGAGAATAATAATAAACTTTATTA
Source organism: Callimorpha dominula (assembly GCA_949752705.1). Classification (NCBI taxonomy): domain Eukaryota; kingdom Metazoa; phylum Arthropoda; class Insecta; order Lepidoptera; family Erebidae; genus Callimorpha; species Callimorpha dominula. The sequence continues at coordinate 13,204,912 of OX457007.1, forward strand.
TCAGACCATAGTCCATACACAATATATTATAATACATGAGTGTTATACATATTTATTTTACTTAATGTATTTAAAAGACGCTCTATGTGTCGTCATCCAATGCCACATAAGAGGACTATCTATTCTGTCCGCAACAGTAGCTACCAGGGTGTTGGAGCCATCACGCAGTCGCCGCATCAGGGATGCTATTCGAGATCGAATTATCGCATGAAAGTCGGGCACAGCTCTCGCCGCGAACATCCCCGAAGCGCTGCAAAAGCGCGGTAGCCCCAACATTACTCCGAAGGCGTTATTGTATTGGATACGCAGAGCGTTGTACGAGCGTTGAGTATACAGTGACTGGCAATACGCTTTAAATAACGTTACTTTTACGTCTTCTGTACATCGCGCGAACCTACGAGCCAACATGTTACACCTCACTCACAACGCCCTGCATTCCCTTTTTAAGTCTATGTCGTCGGACAGATCATCGGTGACCCTGTGTCCCAGGTACTTGAAACGCGTAACTCTAGTAAGCGGAGCGCCCTCTAAGGTGACTGTTGGGACTGTATCATAACATTTGCTACCGGCCTTAAATACCAATAGCTCACTCTTAGTCACGTTGTACCTGAGACCATGAGCCACTGCATAATCCTCACATATAGACAAGAGCTTCCTAAGATACACCTCTTTAAATCAACGTAGACATATACATTTATACAACTCACTGAGGATGCAAAAAAAGTACAGCATGTTTATTGAGACACCGGAAACATCCTGAAATGACCTAATAAGAGATTAGGGTTTTCTGCCTGATAGTACTTATGGCGAAGATAGTTTGTCATTGTTAATGCTTTGAAGTTTTTTTTTTATGGTATAGGGGGGCAAACGAGCAGACAGGTCACCTGATGGTAAATGACTAACGCCGCCCATGGGCACCTGCAACGCAAGAGTCACAAGCCCGTTGCCGCTCTTTAAGGTGGGAGTAGGGGAAGAGGGGGGAGAGGTGGGGAGAGAGGGGAAGGGCTGGAATAGGGGAGAGGGAAGGGTTAGGGCCTCCGGTAACCTCACTCTCGCGGTGAAAAGCAATGCAAGCATTGCTTCACTGCCGGTTTTCTGTGAGGCCGTGGTATGACTCCGGTCGAGGCGGGCCCATACGTGCCGTACGTAATTATATTCTGGGCTTTTCCAGGAAAGGCTAAGTCTGTCGAAATGTAACTCAACAATATAGGTTTTTAAAGCGTCGGCTCTGGAATAGCAAGTGTTCATAGCTTACGGTAACAGCCTCCCTTTAGGCGGGCCGATTACTTGTTTGCTACCGACTTAGTATATAAAAAAAAAAGAAGTAGATTGTCTCACGCTTCTTAGCAGTGTGTGGTTTTAAACGAAAAACTTCTTCCTGATAATTACTAACTCAGTAATTCCTTGAGTCATTAAAGCAGCTATCCTTGTTACTAATATATCTAATTAGTACTAAATTGATCTCATTCAAAAAAGAACAACCAGCATTAACTTACTTAATGCGACGGTCATGACACTGACACATAAAGTCCTAATTTACATATCGTTTATAAACCATCAATGATGTCATTAGTTAGTAAGCCATTGCAGTTTGCAGTAAACATGTTACGGTCAATGTGATAAATATAATTATTTATAATCACACCGCATCTGTTAATTGCATCAAATGGTAATAAATTCTCAGGGAGACAACTTTACTCAGTGTGTACAAGGGTACATCTGTGCATTTGTGTTAACTTATCCCGATTTATTTGGCAGCATGACAAAATTAATAGAATTGATAAAGCATGATTAATATTTATAGATGCCTAAATAGGTACAGTGTACAGTGGGCTACGAAATTACATGGACAGAGTCCGTAATTAAACAAAAAAGGTATTAACTTTATTTCTCTTATATCAGTCTAAATAATTTTATTATTTGTAAAATGACAAATAAATACTGAATCCTTTATGGATGTGATAATGACACTTAATTTAATAAGTACTAGATTTGACAAATGAGTAAACTAACTTGGCAAATACAAAATAAACTCAAAATATTTAATGATACTTTTTTATGTATTTAAAAGAGTGCACTTGTGTAATTCTATCCAAATCGTAGTTGACGACGTTGACTTTTAGTAATTATGGCACTAGGCCACTCTGAACTTATTTGCACAAAATTCAAAATACAATAACAATTAATATTAAACATCGGAGATGATGGCTGGTCCATGCGTCATACTCGTGAACGGGTGCTGCTTGGGGTGACTGGTCGGCCTAGTCAGCGATGCTGTAGCCTATACTATTATTTTGGTTCGATCAACTGCAACTCTTTCACGAATTATTTTTAACAGTAGATTTTGCAACTGAATGAAGGTAGATGTGCACCTTGAATGATTTCTATGTTTAATAGGTTCAAACCTTCAACGGTATCACTGAGTGATTTTTATTTTTTAGTACGTTAGCTTTTGGAGCATTTCAATAAAATGAATTCAGGTGGCATCAGCTTGCATCCTGTTTACCTCTCATGTAACACTAACACTATTGTACCTGAAGATCTGACTTTTAAAAAGAGTGGCCATGAGTTTCTTTGCCAGTATTCTTCTCATAAGGCCCTACGCATTTTGGAAACTGGAAGTTATAGATCGACACAAACAGGCAGTAGATTTTGGTGTTTTTCACCTAATTTACCTTGACAATCCAGTACATGCTGTGGCATCTGTTTGTGCCGATCTATGATTTTAACTCTAGCTTCAATTTAACGTTCATAAATGTCACTTAGTGTCTTAATTGAATAAATGATTTTGAATTTGAATTTGAATCAAATTCTTTATATTTTGGTACTTTTAGCTCATGTAGCATTCTATAGTTGCTAGTTAAAGGTTTAAATGGGCGTGCTGGATGTGGATCATCACGGATATCTCAATTCTGGACGGTTCGGTTCAGCCACATGTTAGATTTCACCACTGGAATCCATTATACTGCCACTAAAACTGAATAACTTCGTCAAATTTAATCTCCTTGTATCAGTTTAGAATTGGAATTAGAAAAAGATTGGAAACCACTGACTACGGGTGACTGAACGTGCCAATGGTATGCATTTTCTTATTGACTCTGGTACAAACATTTCAGTAATCCCAGAAAGTTACAGATGAGTGCGAAAACTCCGTAATGTAGATAAGGAGTTTAAATATAAACGCATATAGCAATGAAATTAGAACATATGGTAGTAAGACCTTAGGATTAAACTTGGGTTTAAGAATAGTTTCTAAATGGACATTTGTTAATTATTGCCGATGTACATCAACCTATTTATAGGTGCTAGTTTTCTACAGCACTATAATTTTACAGACTTGAGAGGCAAGCGTTTAATTGAATAATGTTTACATGTGTTGTTGTCACTTGTAAACTGTGAGCAACATGCTTACCATAACGGAGTCGCACCCTTATTTTCACCTACTTAGTATAAATGCGCAAATTTACTAAACCTTTATCTTTTAAAGCACTACCTTCAAACGCAGTATTCCGCCACATTGAGACAACAAGTCATCCAGTATACGCCAAGGCGAAACCGCTACCACCAGACATAGATGGAATGGCTACAAAAGGTACGTGAAGAATTCAGACTTATCCAGAAACCACCACACACATCTACAGCACCACACAATAATCCCTTTCATTTGATATGTCACACAGTACAGTTTGCAAACACGTATATATTATTTAATTGTCTTATTTGACCCCTAAAAGTGACCCCGTAATCAAATGCACAGCTGTATGGGTCACAGCAATTGATATATCTACGTTAAGTTGAAATTTGTCAACTTAATCGGGCCAGTAGAATCGAAGCTAATTGACTGTGATAGATGCACGAGTGGATTCTATAAGGGTTCCACCCTAAAAAGATGAACGAAGATTTAGAAAACTATTTTAGCAGTATTTTATAATATTCGTTTCACTCTACCTTCTAAACAGTTCCCAGTTAAGAAATTTAATCAAAGCTTTATGAGTTTGAGTATTACCAATAATCACTGCTTATTACTTAAATTGAAGTTTATAAGCAGTAACAATGCTATAAAATCCTAAATAGATATTCACTTCATAAATTATGCCCCTTGTACGAGCCGTGGTCAGGGTTAAGCTTGTCCAACTGACAACGCTACAATGCTCGTGTAAATATCATAGAACATTGTGCGACTAACATCTAATATTTCTTAAGAAAGAAAGGGGTTCCCTAATAAAGAAAAAAAACTAAGTCAATGTATTTTCAGAGAAACAATTATTACTAAATTGACGAGTACGATCCTCTAGAGCTAAAAGTACTCGAAGTGAGTTAAATCTTGGCCCACATTACCGATCTTTACCTCATCCTTGAAGTGTAATAGCTGATGTTCAGTAATAAATTTCAACAAACAACGAGAGAATTTAGGGTCAATAAGTTTTACGAGGTCTTAAAATAATTTTCTTATGAAACAAATGATATTTTAAGTAATAACACGAATTTTAGAGTAATGCTTATGTATTGTTTATTGTAGAAAGGCTCTATGCTAATATTATTACCATAAGAATACAATTATTTACATTAGGTGAAAACCAATTAAAAAAAATTATTAATCAAACAAGTAAAAGTTATGTTAGACGCAGATTGTGTGGATGTTATCCGGTGTTGCTAAACGGTAATTATTACTGCACAAAGCAAGTTTAATAATTGCATCCTCAAAAGAATCAGGATAGGGAGTATGTGGCAGACACGCAGAATTCCAATCTCCAAGTTACAGAGTACAGGATATACATATGCGATTATCAGAAGCACAAATTTGTGTATGTTATTCTGATCTATCTTAAATAAATTGACATCATACCGAAAAAATGGTCCCGTTTTACAATGACAAAATTTAATAAAAGTTGACGCAACAATTTAAGCTTTCTGAATGTCACAAATACCTTCGAAATTATCTTAATAAAAAAAATGTTGATTCCCAGAAAGAAAGCGTAAGGTAGAACGTAGATATCAAATTACAGAGGTAAGGAATATAGACACAGCTTAATACCGACTTAAAATAATAGACTAATTTAAGTTACACCATAGAAAAATCAAAAATAGAACATTACTATTAAAATTGCAATTGGTTACCCATATTTGGATATTGCTCTGTGTCGACTTATGTTTACCTACTGTAATTAAAGTTCTAAAACTGCTAAAACTAACATACATTGGGTATATTCCATTCAAGTAATGAAATGAAATAACATTAAGAAGTATTTGTTATTAGAAAAAACTGTTAGAAGATGCGATCTTTTATACCCTTTTCACGTTATATTTCATCCACCTAGTCTGTATCTATAGATCCTATCAACTCACTATCACTAGATGCTACAATATTAATGTAAGATAACGTCACTATAATAACATCACAATAGATCTACGCATTGCGTTATTGTTTCCAAGTATGTTTATCTTAGCTCCTCGCTAATTTACCGCCTCAAACGATGTTTTGATAACCATTGAAGCGGCTTTTGATATCGAAATCGTATACTTGACAAGGACAATGAGTCTCGAAGCAATCAGTATTAACTATTATCGTTACCAGTCACATTATTAGATTGAGGACATTAAAAGCGAAATTTCATTGTTTCAACGCTTTCAAGCAAAGTTTTAAACTTTGTCACACTCCTATAGTAATGTCTGATGAACCATTAACCACAGCGCCAACAGACAGTTACACTTTCTCATTGGCCAGATGACCTGCTGGTGGCATAATGGGTAACCCGCCACTATATCCGCCTTATCACCAGATAATCACCAGATAGAGAATCGGTTGAATGATTTCTATTCGGAAAACAAGGGCAATTTTTTGGCTAAATATTTCCGTTTTCTTTCTTTAAAACTGTTAAAAAAACATTCGCTTTAAAAATAAAATTTAAAAACAAAAAATCATCTGAATAAGAATGTCTCAATGGCTTAGCCAGAATTAGCTTAGTACAGATAAGCACCAAGAGACCGTTCCATGAAATGAGCACTTAACCATAACAATACTGACCAGGACAATAGCAAGACCCATCAGAATGAATTGTGGCAATGGCCGAATCTGCGGCAAACCATTTACTACACACTGGCTGTATTTTATTACTGCTTTTATTTGCAATGTGTTTTTTACTAAAGTTAATGTCCCTCTAAACCGATTACTTAGTAATGTCGACCCTAAAATCCATAAAAAGCCTCTTACATTTTTTGCTACATTCGTAAATAGTAGGACAGTAACAGATAGAAATGTCTTCAAATTAAGGTCGCTATTATCTTTTACTTTTAAGAAAATGAAGAAGAAAACGTTATCCGTTATGTTCACTAGAATGTATGTGCATGTATTTAACATAAGAGTAACTTTTCCTAAGACATAAATAAAAAACCTTTTATTAAAGTTGTGTGTACTGTATACGTCTGCTATACGTAACTATACGTAAACAACCGGTTACACCGATTACACCGATTATATAAACAATTTACTTTTTTAATTTAATAGATATTTCAACCAAGCACACAGAGCACTGTATCACTTGTGTGTTGTCAATCTTTCTGTACCCTTCCCTCGACCTCTAAAAACCCTACTGAAAAAACAGTAAAACAGCACTACCATAGTTGTGCTGCTTACGCAGAATTTATAAGTATAAAAGCTATATAAGTAAGGTTACTAAATAGTTGAATTATTCGAAAATATAAGGTGCTGCAGAGATGAACGATTGCAGGGGCAACACACAAAAAATGGTCCTGTATTGTCACGATATAAAATTTAGTGTATATCGCAAGCACGATCCAATACCTATTAAATAAAATTATATCTCATGAATATTAGCACAAACAGATGAATGCTATTAGCACTGATGAAAATTAAACACTTTCCACCCCTTTTCGTTGAGCCGCGATTCATTGGACCCGAAAATGGACTCATTTTCATAAATGTAAAATTGTGTTGTTTGAACAACATTCCCAATTTTTGATTATAGGTTATTTGATTTTACTTTTATTACACAAATATGTACACATTGGCACAAGTCACGTTGACGTGTTACATATGTGTCAGCTCAGGAAATTACGAGTTTGTTGAAAAGACTAGTAAAATAATATGATATAGGTACACAATGTATACGCATTTATTTATATATAACCTTAACTAAAAACAATTTCCGAAGCACTTAGAATTAAAAACAAAATTCATATTAAAAGTGAGTCAGTCCGTAAATAAATCAATTTACCAAAACTGATTTTGATAAAACTTATTTTGATTCGATTTTAATCATAAACGGAGTCCCGTGGTAATCATAAATGCCGCTATTAAATTGGCGGCGACACCGATATTCGATATTAATATATTTCAAATAGATGATTGGAAAATAACGATTGCTTTGAGCCTTTTAGTGAAAGTGACAAAGAGCAAAACCACATTATCATTAAATTTGTAGACAAAAGCTGGTACATTTTATAGCGATATCTTTAAATAAACAAACATGTAAATAGTTTCGATAACTTTGGAATCCTGTACCGGTTTGATATACCCGAGTTAGTATAGATTACCGACTTCTTTAGGAGTACGAGATACCCTTTCTAACTCTCTAATTTCGACTAACAAAATAAACAACAATTAGAAGTTTATTATACATTATTTGCTACATTACCTGTACTCGTTGACATCGAATGAGACTTTGAGTGTGTGTGAGTATTCTAAGGACCATGTGTTCAATAGTGCTCTGTTCCTCGAACACCATTCTGGCGAGGTCGAGGAGTACTTGATTCCTTTTAACTTCCAACTGCGATCTTTCATAAAGCTGAGCATTCCGCAACCCGATGCCGCAGAATTGAAGGTACGACGCGAACACTTTTTCATCGTTAACCGTGAAGGGTCCGTCGTTTTGTTTGTTTATTACCTGGAAGATATAGCGTGATTAGTGTTAATGGCTTAAGGTTATAACTTAAGGCAGTTTGATCTCATTGTTCATGTGCAAATATAAATATAACAAAGTTACAATATTCCTAACTAAATATTCGGTTTTTTCGGTTTTTTTAAAAAGACAACTCCCGCATTAGGAATTACTCCTGTGTCGCAGGGGACTTTACAAACATACAAACAACGGACACAGAACACCCAGACTCAGGTGGGAATCGAACCCACAACCTGTATCATAGCAATCAGGGTCACTAACCACTAGGCCATAAGCCAGCCGATATTTTACCGAGGTTAACATACAAAACATGCAGAAGAAAACTTCGACCCTAAGTATAAGTAAGTAAAAATAAGTATTGATGAGCACGCATCACTCATTTCAATTACAAAATACTAAAAAATGTTTGAATTGTTTTAAAGAAAGAAGAAAGTTATGGTTTTTGAGAAGAATAAAGAAATGACGGATTACATTCAATAATGAGTGAAAATAAACGTGTGGAACAAGTGTCAGAGTTTGTTTACTTGGATAGTCTGTTACCAAGGTATGTAAGATGCAAAGAAGAGTAAATGCGGGTATGTATCTATGTATGAAATATGGCAGAGACAACGAGTATTTCCACTCCTTACTCATTTAGAAATTGATGCGGTGGAATACTACTTGATTTAAATAATCTATCATCTCCCATACTTTATATTTACTCGAGACCGATCGCGTCGTTTAACACTCTAGTGGTCCCTCGTGGACATCGCTAACGGGCAGATGTCCTAAGATAATACCAAGTTTTGCTAACATTTCACGAAGCAATTTCAATTTCACGTCAAAATATTTATAACTTAATACGCTCGGGTGTCTGAAACTTTTTTGATTATATTTTTGTCTTTGGTAAGCTTTTATCACACTTTGTGGCCGAGTTAAAATTTACTTTACATTTTACTTTTTCTAGTATAGGAGAGACGCGGCGACGCGGTGAGCAGGTTGTAATGCTGTTGTTGTGGAAAGTAAGTTATGACATGTTCTATATTAACTAATAAGTAAATATAGAACATGTCATAACTTACTTTCCCAACCTTAGTTTGAATAACGGCACAATTGTATTAAATGTAAAAAAAAGACATGCACTTGTTATATGAGGAACGTATCTTACAAAAACCACAGCCTAGCAAGACTAATGATAGTGTTGTTTTTTCAGTGGTTTTTTTTATGGTATAGGGGGCCAACGAGCAGACGGGTCACCTGATGGTAAATGACTACCGCCGCCAACCTGCAACTCAAGAGTCACAAGTGCGTTGCCGACCTTTAAGGTGGAAGTAAGGGGAGAGGGAATGGGGGGTTAGGGCCTCCGGTAAGTTCACTCACTCGGCAAAAAGAAATGCATTCATTGCTTCACGGCCGGTTTTCTGTGAGGCCGTGGTATCACTCCGGTCGAGTATGCATGCATGCAAGCATGGCTCTTCATAGTACACGATAGATAGTAGGTTAATACGGTTATTAGGTACAAACATACAGTCAACGCCTGAATCCCCGAAATGGTAGACAGAAGCGTATTAAACAACCATTTTTGGCTCTAATTTGGTATTGTTTACGCAATAGCGACCAAGCCTATTGCCGTCAACCGGGAACTATGGGAATAAAAAATGGATGAGTATATTGAAAGGGAAAGGTAGGTAGGTAAGAAGGGCAGACAATGGAAGGAAAGAAATATTGCTTAGGGGACATCCATAAATTACGTCACACGTTAAGGGGGAGGGAGGGGGTTAACAAAGTGTGACATTGTGTGACAAGGGGTGGGGGTTCATTAGCTTTATGATGTCACATGTCAAAAGCTAAAGTATTAAACATAAAATGTAACCTGTAAAATAAAGTCTACACATGCTAGTACACTTTTATTAAAATAAAAATTTTAGAACCGATTTTTTCAGTTTTGGGTAATATTGCAAAATTAGTGACGTCACACCTGCCGCGGAGGAGGGTATAAAAATCATGAAATCCGTGTGACGTATGGACGGATGGATTGGGGAGGGTAAGTAATAGCTCGAGCATGTCATGGTAGCATACATGTCATCCGAAGTGGTTGTTGTTGTACTGTTGTTGTTGTTGTTGTTGTCTGACCCCTCTAACACCTACTACTACATTACTAGTTACTTTACTGTATTATAGTAAACTTGGTTAGACCAGCGCGTTTATGGACACCGCCAACCGCTTAGCTTTCGATTAGGAGTGCGCCAAATATTTGTCACTTTTACAAATATCAATTAGGTACAGATATTAACCCTGTACAGAAATTGCTAGGTACGAACTTCCTACCGGTTACAACATTGTAAACCACGGCAGTTCCGGTTAGCAGACTTGACAAACCTTCAAATATTATAAAAAAATGTCAGGTATGCAAGTCTCCTCTCGATATTTTCTTTCGACATCAAGTGATAATTTATTCGCAACGACTTGTTCTTGACTTGTTGAAGTCACGATAAGATGTCAATGTTTGTATTTAAAATAAAAATTAGAAGTACTTGGACTATAGTTACATACCTGAGCAACACCGATAACTTCTCCGTTGATGTCTTTAATAGGCATGCAGAGAAGTGATCTCGTTTTGTAACCTGTCTGCTGGTCTATGTCGTGGTTAAACCTCTCATCCTAAAACAAAAATAAAAACAATAAGTATACATTTTCCGAATGACAATCTCAAAATATATTTTCATTAGAGCGTTGGCTTACGATACTAAAATGACACAGTTAATTAAATTACAATTGAACTGTTATTATTTGAAAGGAAACACGTTCTAAATGGAGTCACATAATAGGAACTGGGTTGAGAGTAATCAGAGTCGTGGTGGCGACCGCAGACCGCATGTGTCGTCTACACAAGCGCCTCTCTATAGTTTTGCTACCTCTACAACACGCTCAATATCGAACATTCAATTGCGGAAATAACCTGCACATGTATCTTTTTTGTTTATTTACTTTTTTTATTTATGAAAGTCGAAGGATATTATAACGATATATCAACGATTAATAATGGCCAGACAATAACAAAAAGTGTGTGTGTGCAATTCACACACGGCAGAAGCGAAATTCTAAATTAATTAACCAACGAATTTTAATACGCAAATGCACCAAAATTATACACTTGAATGACAAGAAGGCTTCGTAGTACGCAGGCGCAAAGACACGTGCTAGCATTCGAAGATTATAGGAAACACTGTATACTTGTATTCTATCTCATTCTCTCGAAGGTAAATCCTATTTATGAATATGTTTGTCACTTTTTAGGGCTGTATACTTGTTCTCTCTCGCATGCTAAATGATATTGTATTGTGTTTTTCTCTTTTTAGTGTGATTTAAGACTTCGTAGTACGCAGGCGCAAAGACAAAGATTATAGGAAACACTGTATACTTGTATTCTATCTCATTCTCTCGCAGGCCTATTTATGAATGTTTGTCTCTGTTTAGTGTGAGTTTTTCGTTTCATCGAGTTACAAAATCACACCGATTCTAAAGAAGTTTCACTTCAATAAAAAGTTTAAGTGAGAATTTCCATTTAGGTATTATAGGTATCATAATAAGTTATAGCAATATCCAATTCCAGTTTCAGGTATGCGAACCTTTGACGACCTTCTCGAGTTATTGCTTACACTCTAATCCATCCGCATAAGCAATATCCTTTTCTTCTCGTTGCTTTTTCTTCTCGCCTACCTTTCTCTTTTAATTTACTCCCAATTTTCCTATCATTAATTCCCAAAGTGCCCGGTTGACAGTAATAGGCTTGCCCCCTATTACGTAGGACCAAATTATAGTTGGCAAAATGTGGGTGTTTTATACGCCTCTGCCTACCCCTTCGGGGACAAATGTATGTATGTGTGGATGTAATAATAAGCACGCGAAAGCGATCATTGAACGGAGTATGAGACATCGTTCCCTGTTCGCAACTGTTATCTCTTTCAACGGTAAAGTGCGCTAAGGTGTCTGCAAGTTTAACATGTATCAGTGTATTTATGATTCGAAACTGCCCCATTCTCGTTGCCACAATAATATAGCGAGTAAACAAGAATATTTGTGCTGAGAACTGAATACGACCGTATGGCCCAACGCCAAAGGGGGAGTTATATCGGGAGCTACCATTCAGTGTACACGACACGTCTGTTGACCAGATAGGGCTTATATCCATCCATTGAGCTTATACATATCACAGTTTAAGCCACACAAATATTTTGGAGTTCCAAGCCGTACGCCTTGTAGTGTAACTGACATTTTGTGGTCGAAAACTTGAAATTGAAACTTTATTAAAATCTTTTCTTTATGTCTATAATAATACAATAAAGCTGAAAATTTATAATAAAACTAGAGTATGTTTGTTTGATTGTTTGTTTAATCTGTGGAACTACCAGTCGGATTTGAAAAATAGTGTTAGATTGAGTAGATATTTGTTGTGGTTATTGGCTAAGTAACATCACGCTACGACCCTTAGGAGCAAAGCAGTGACCATGAACAAGTGAAACCGTGGGGAAAGGCTAGTTTCTTTATATTTTTACTAGCAACCCGCCCCGGCTTCTCACGAGTAGCAGAGACATCTTCAACAATCATCAACATGTGGATCCTCCCTTTGTGTTGGAGGGACATGATACCCGTTCCTCCACAAACGTATTTCAATAAATTTACAAAAACTCTTAACAAGTTATACACGTAAACATTTCTCATGAATCACTCTGTCTATTAGTGAAAACCGCATGAAAATCCTTCCAGTAGTTTGTCAGTTTATCTTGAACAGACAGACAGACGCGGCGGGGGACTTTGTTTTATAATATGTAGTGATTTAGTACACTAGTATTGAAATATTCTATATAATATTCATTACCTAAAGGAAAAAACTCAAAAAAGGTCAATACCACTGACGCAATTTGACATAGAGAATCATTCAATTGCAATTCGAATTATGGAAACTATCAACTAGTTTTTATTATTTATTATTAATCACCAACAAATAAAACTTCAAAATCTCAAGTCAAATTGAAACGTGAGAGATCGAAGTTTCATTACAGATTCTGAAGTTGGAAGCATCGTAAAAGTAATGACGGCCAACAAACGGACGCTCAGGGATGTTAAATTCTTTCAAGTGACTGTGACAACGTTAATATTGAACATTCTTGAAATGGAAGCAAATTTTGTAGCTTTTATGGATATTGTAGTTGTACGTGACTTCATATACATTTATATGTAATTTAACAACAGATTTTATTCAAACAGATACTCAAAGATTCTTACACTATATACCTATGTATATAGTGTGGGAATCTTTGAGCAATTCAGGAATCCGTTTGCGAAATATTAAGCTTTATCGTACTATTTTTGTTGGAGTTAAGTGAATCTGCCAAAGAAATGGTTGATTTATGGATAAGAGAAAAAGTCATGAAAGTAATATATACGAAGTTAACAAGAAAACTATCACAGTTTGGTAAACTTAACCAGGTAACGAGTAATAATCTTATATTTCAAACTAAAAACCTTTGTGTGCGTATTTTTATATGAATAAAAAATGAATATGACTGCAAAAGCAATACCAGTAGTGTTTGAATGTCACCCGAGACGGTGGCGTGACGTGTTCCGCGCGCGCCTTTCTAAACTGAAGGGGGACACGGCTCCTACTCACGACTGCGAGACTACCTGCTTTGTGGACAGGTGGTCAAGTCTGTCGGGGGTTCAGGGAGTTCCGTTCTAGGTTATACCTGAGCCCCCGGCCATAGACACCCGTGACGGAACACTGTGTGGTTTTAGTCGGTTCGATTCCGACATAGCCACTTCGCCCGAGTGCGAGGTGGTAAACGAGGGGGTTTCCACACGTAAAAAAGAAAAAAAAAAGTAGTGTTTGAATGTGGTATTCGAATGGAATAGATCGTTGTTTGTTTGTAAAAGGTATAATGACAGGGTTTGTGCGCTATTCCATCTCGGTGTCAAATAATTTTTATTATGCAATTGATTGCATAGGAGGGGATCCATGCGATCTAAGGCACACCAGGTATATTTAATAGAAAACTCATAGCAGATACATAAATAATACTAATAATACCAGTAGTAGTTTCGAAAAAAAAACGCTTTTATCTCGCATTCGTGTAGACATTTCTAGGTGAATAATAGCTCCCGAACAAAGGAAAGTTTTTATTTCGCCATGTAACAGATTCTGTGGCCGGCTTAGCGTAAAAGTGCTAATGTTAGGCTTTTCGTCTAAAGCATCCATTATCCTCCTTGAAACTTACACTGTTCGCACGGATTCTATTGTCTTCGAACTACTTAGCAAGAAGCAGGATAAAAGTAAAATTACATCGATTACACAAACTGCTTGTAATCTTTTAATATACTAATATTATGTTTATTAAAAACTATAAGGTTTTACTCACGTTTGTATTTCGGGGATGCCTGACTAGTTTCGGACCCGTTTCGTTTTTTATTGTAATACTAATATTATGGTTCAAAGCAACATTCGACGTGTCACTTAATGATAGGTATAAACTACTATTATCTTTTTTATTTTTATGGTATAGGGGGCAAACGAGCAGAAGGGTTACCTGATGGTAAATTACTACCGCCGGCCATGAGCACCTGCAACTCAAGAGTCACAAGTGCGTTGCCGGCCTTTATGGTGGGTGTAGGGGAGGGCAATGAGGAGGGGAGAGAGAGAGAGGGAAGGATTAGGGCTTCCGGTAACCTCACTCACTCGGCGAAAAACAATACAACATTGCTTCACTGCCGGTTTCTGTGAGGCCGTGGTATCACTCCGGTTGAGCCGGCCGATACGTGCCGAACCATGGCTCTCCCACGAAGCGCTCTTTCTTTCCCGCGATGTCACTCGAATTTAAGTTATGTGTGTGTATATTATTTCCTTCTGAAGGGTCCCTATTATGTCGTTTGCCCTGCAACCTGTAAGTGAAATTTCATGACAACATTAATTTGTACTTTTTTTTTGGTTTAATTGATTTCAGTTTGAATAAATATAAATATTGACGATGAGATCGGCCATGTCCTAATCACTGGCCTGTTGGCCTAGTGGTTAGTGACCCTGACTGCTACGCCATAGGTCGTGGGTTCGTTTCCCACCTGAGTCTGGGTGTTCTTTGTGTCCGTAGTTTGTATGTTTGTAAAGTCACCGGCGACACAAGAGCTATTCCTAATGCGGGAGTCGTCTTTTATAAGAAAAAATGTGCTATTGGTGAAAAATAAATTAAGTCAATCAATGACTTCAAGATTGAACACAATGAAATCCTTAGACCTCCTTTTGGTTATCGTGATATGAACTAATTGGAATAAAGCGAATCCGCATAAATATGTTGATTGAATATGGCAATACACAACTATATTAATAACCAATTTTTTTTGGACATAGCAACACTGTAACAAACGAGCACTCAAGGCGTGAATTAAATTTACATAGATTCAATAATGGCGTTAAAAGTAAAAATAGATAGGTTTCTAAAAGTGGCAAGTTTTGGTAACAAAAACTTCGGTTTTGTAAATAGATTGCAGAGAAGCGAATCACATTGCGAACATTGTCTTCGAATTTATGCACACATACCATTTACAGTACGATTCGTAATGCAATGGGTAAAGCCTTTCGTTAAATTCAATTACTATTTTAGTGTCCAATATTATGGCATAATAGGAACATCCACTTTACCTATTACAAGTAGCGTTCGTTCACAAACTTGACGGTAGACCAGCCACCGGCACTATCGACATTTAGAGGGATGTTATGTAAGTGAGCATGTTTAGTGTTTTAATGAAATTCCAAATTGGTTCCGTGGAAATTTTGGTAAAGTACATTTTTCCGGAATAAATAGCCTATGTGCTGTTCTAGACCATAATCTATCTCTGTGCTAAATTTCATCCAGATCCGTTCAGCGTTTGGGTGAAAGAGTATAACGAACATCCACAAATCCTTACAATCTTTCGGCTTTAATTAATCTACACATTTTATATTATTATTATTATATTAGACTTGTCTGTTTATTGACACAAAAATGTTCATATTATTGAATTAAAAGTAAATCAACACGTGACACTGACAGTCATAAAACCAAAATATACATGTCATATATTTGAAATATGTCCAACGAATTTCGCTGTATTTCAAAATTCCCTGACATTGTGTTATTGTCTCATATTTTTCAGGTGTACATTTGCTTCCTAGTGCTTAACAAAATAAATAGATTATTATTATTAACTACATTGTGTGTCTATTATTGTTATAACCTCTAACGTAAACTGTAAAAAGAAGGCAGCTTCCTGTAACCACAGGACCTCAATATTGTTATGGTAATTTGTAGTTTTCATTATTGTGTATGCCATTAAAACATACTGTGTTCAAGATCGCCAATGGAATGTAGATGTTAACTACATAGGAATAAGTTTGAATTTGTGTTGTAACTTGTTACGGATTAGCGTAACGAGAGAACCCTATATTAATATTTCCTTGGTAGTGCAAGTTAGATCATTTATTTTAGCTGTAGGACTCTAAAAATGCGTGTATAAAGTTAGCAGTTTACCGGCATGGACTAATCAGTAAGGGGTCTGGCGCGGTTCACGGTCAAACTGACCTAAGGAAACATATCTTAATCTGTCCCTGGTGACCCATCTCGGCCTATGTTCGTAGGTCGTGCAGTTTGTTACTTCTTGTAAGGGAACCCGTAACAGCGCCATAAGTGGCCGTTAGTCTACCGATTGAGTCCCCTGAGTGAACTTACAACTATGTATATAAAAATTCTATTGGAAACTGATCTTGTCAAAGTTTTTCATTTACGAAATAAAAGGAACATTGAGACAGCGAATATAAGTGTCAGAACACAGCTCTTTATGAATCACTTGCTCGATGAAACGGAGCGTGAAATAGAATAGGGAGCAACGTTGACACTAAATGTCAATTTTCCAGTCAACTTGACGAATATAGCACGACCACGCCTTGTCAATGGATAAACACGCTGTTTGTCTCAAACTGGCGAAGTGTTATGTGAAACATCAACATAGCATTAAATAAATGTTGTGTGTAGCCTTCTGCACTATCTTTTTAGTACGATCTTTCATAGGCATTTGTATGCAAATCGTTTTCATAAACAGTAGATACGTGAGCACGCATGAACTGCAAATCTTGGCAAGGTCACGGCTTTGGAGGCGGGCCAGTATTAAACGCTACAGTCTGTCCATAGTCGGTAGATACGATCAACTTAAGACAAACATTAATATAAAAATTACTAACATTGCTTTAGTTAAGAATGTATAAGAGTTGAGTATTTCTATGTATAGAGCAAACAACGAAGCTCGATTACTTCATCAATATTGTAAAGTGATATTTTCATCACTAAACGTAGGCGCCATTTTAAATTGTACTGTGTCTCGCGTACGTGAGAATTTTAAATGTACACATTTGGTAATGCAGAGTGTTACGGACTTAGTGTTTTGTGTATGTCACATAAGCCTCCCGTCATGAATATTTGATATGAATATTAGAATATATTTTCTTTATTATAAACTTGGTTCATTAGTATTTAAAAGCACAATGATGGCAAATTCTTTTTAGGCGTATTGTACGCCTAAAAAGAATTTGCTTTTGCTTTCATTACAATATTGATGAAGTAATCGAGCTTCGTATATTCGGTGATCATAGCTTTCCTTAATCATCTTCATCTAATAAATGCAATAAATAATAAAAACAAGAATACTAGTAATGTGTGACCCACGTTACTAGTAGTCTTTATTAATAAAAAAATAATAATTTGTAAACAGTAGTAGGAGCAGTATTGTATGTTTACTGAACGAGCGGGCTTAAAATGTAGTATAACACCATTATAAAAATTCATCTTAAGTATGAAGTTACTCAAATCGATTTCCTTCAACTCGATCCTGAATTATCGATCTCAGATTTGGAAAAACGAAACTATCTTAGCGAGATGCAGGACCTTAATGTAACAGCAAAAAAACAGTATTATTCTTGTACCAAGACAGAGCTCATCAAGTACAAGAGAGGAATATCTGCTACTTAACCGAAACTTATCCGAATTGAAAAATACTCACTGAGGAACGTCCGACGAATTAAGGTATGTTATGTATGACTCTTTGGAGCCGCCAAACATTTATTGCGCAATAAAGCGAAACTATAAGAGGATATAAAAATATTTTCACACCGAACTCCAGCAGAGCAAAAGTATATACTTAAATCTAAAAGATTCCTTAAATCTAAAAGAACCGGAACGTCACGTCATTGGAAGAGGAGGTACTCTTAATATAAAAACATAATGGGAGCCCAAAACTAATATCTAAATCGAGACTTCATTGCGATAATATTTTTAAGGTACAGGCAAGACATAGCTTTTTTGTTTACCCGACATTTCGACCGAATTGCACCGATTGTAGTCGTGGATACAACACACAAATAACAGCCACAACCATTCATTGCAAGTACCTATTTACATTAACAGTCTCCAACTTGAACAAATTTTTCTTGCTCAAAATAGGCTAATTGTATTTGGAAACCTTAACATTTATTAAATGACAAAAGACGTACCGAAAAAAAGATTTGCGGAGTCTTCTTACGATTTACATTTCTAAAATTGTATCACCCCATTTTTGCACCAATTAAGTATAAATTACTTTTTAAAAGTTTTAAGCCCTAAAGCTATTTCTCACTATAGTATCTATCTGCTGTTTCATCAGTATTCGTTTAATTTAATTCGTCACCAGATAAATAAACTAAAGTATTTCCAATGTAATTTATCTTTAAACCGTTGATTCTTCAGCATGGTCGGCATGAGCGAATTCATGAAGTGACTAAAGAGGGATAGCATTTTTAAGGGCGCAATTTATCCAGCGGTGGATCGTGTTTGTGGGAATAATTTATGTGCACTCGTACTATACTGACGAATCTCAGCTCGGTATTTCCCCTACTAGCATTACAGGAAAGCAACAAAGGAGATCAAACGAATAAATTTTGTAAATTATATTATACATCTTTCGTTACTATGATATAAAATAAAAAGCAGTAAGTAGTGGGATTTTTTTTTTATTTTTTTTTCACTGTATTTACAATCCGGCATAATGGTTTATGTGAAAAGGAAAGTGCCAATGTGGAATAGTGCAGTGGTAGTTTTTATTACTATAAAGTAAAAAAATCAACCAATTCTATTTACAATGCAATAATGATCCATTTACTAATGCAAGATAAAACAAAAACGATATAATTCTAACACAAGTGTAATAATAAGTCTTCGTTTTCGTAAAAAAAAAACTAGGTGCAATCGATGGATCGAAATACGTTATGACGGTCGATATTATTTGAAAGCCGCTGTTTTTATATTGGTACGTCCCTTTTTGTTTGAAAAAGTTACCTAATCACTTGTTGGTAATGTCCAGTCTGTTAACTGTAAATCTACTTGTTGGTATTGGACGAAGTAAATATTTTTTTATCTGTGGTATTGGTGGTATTTTTAGGTTGGGCGCGATATCAAAGTAATATAAATGCATCAACCACATTTTTTGATGTATATGATATATTAGTAAGAGACGATGTGGAAAATGAAGAATAAAACTAAAATTGGTCAAGAAGCCTTTATTATGTTCATTCTATATGTGACTGTAGAATAATCTTTAAAATAACATATCTATTAAACGTCGCTATCGAAGTCAAAAAAAGTTCAACGTTGATCTAAAATACTAATGTATAAAATGGTCTAAGTTTTTACATTGCACAGATTGGTAATACCCCATACAAAGTGGCGGTTCTTCTTTCTTCCCAAGAGTCTAGAGAAGAATACAGGTAATTTGATTGCTAAGTTTTAGAGAGAGAATTTCTTTATGCAATTTGGCTTCATGCTTCGCAAATCTTTGCTGCAAAAAGAAAATAATGTACTGCTATAGTAATAATTGCGCTCAAGCCCCAATACGATAAATATTGAGGGTAACAATATTTAAGAACATCGAATCAATATTAGATAGGTAGTTTCTTAGTTCAGCATAGACTACAACCACTTTTACATAGAATATCAACTAAAGTAACAATGAAAATTGTAAATTACCTCACAAATCTCAAGAGGAGAAACTGGTCCCCAACAAAACCGCTTACATAAGTAAAATCACCTTTGGTGAGAATGCGTCGCAATCCTGATTAATGAGATCAGGTTGATCTTGGCGAGGCCGCATGAAAAATTGACACCAATGAATAAAATTTACGTTCAAACGCGAGCCATGACAGACTACGACTCGGATTACATCTTCGGAAGAACATTTACAACGAACATTTATAACCACAAAAATGATAGATGTAGTATTGGTTGGACATGTTGTAATTTATTGTTTAAAACGTGTCAATGAAATTTTAATACTAAATGGAGTTTATAGACGCACGGCCGTTGGTCTCTGTGTGGTATCTACTTGTATATAGATACCACACAGAGACCAACCTGTGTCTTGTTACACTAAATTATACATACACTTTGCCCAATGATGTTATTGTGTTAACGCCAATTGATATGACAAAAAGGAATCGCGATATTTTCGATTCAAACGTCAATTCTTATTTATAGCTTTTATACTTTCTTTAAAATTTGAATTATGTTTAAGATATAAATGTTATTAAGTTTTGTATTTAATGTATTCGATTAATCAAATAATCTGTGACCACCGATCATGGAATCACACCTAAAAAAATTAGCTATCCTTTTTAAGCCAGCCACGGGTGATGGATGACAAATGAAATCATATAGGTAGAAGCCAGAAATGTATACATCAATTCTGATATGCATTTAGAGTACATTTTCCAGTCAGTGAGTAGTCTTCAAATCAAATCATTTTTTCCATTTTCATTTCAGTGCGTAAACCTACAGGCATATTTTTTTTTCATTTTCGTTCACCCACAGTTAAAACAAAGTTTACTTTAAAGTAAAACAACTTAAAGCGATTACTGAACTGCGCGATGCTATCACCAGTAATAACCAGAGATGTAATAAACTGAATAAAGTTAGAAGAAAATGTAATCTGATGTATAATTTACAAGAAGAATGGTCTGGAAATTAGGGGTTGCAATCTGTATTTTCTAACAAAGACAATTCTGCGAAGTCTTACCTCACCCTTTTCTCTAATTAATGAGGACCTTATTCCTTTGCCTCTGTCTCCACGGTTAACCGCGCGGCTGTGTTTGTGTTCGTATTTGTGTATTTAATTCTCAGTTTATTACACATTTTTTGTGTAAAGAAGAGAATTCCATTCAAGTCCAATTACTCTAATAAGATTTAACACATTTTCTAGCCTTGTTTGTTGTTTTTATCAAATGTCAAAGCTAGATTGAACTTGATTAAACAAAAACTTTTTTCAAGATCTGTTTAAAGAAGAGTGAATTACAATAACCCTGGTTTTAGTTTACCGAATAATAATTATTTACCTTGATTTAATTAAACATCGCACTATTGTTTTCATAACGTAAACTGACATTATAGTACTTGGAGGATTACGAAAATATCTTTATTATATCAGGAAGAATAATTACGTAATTTGGTAAAGAATGCCAAGTTTGTTAATTGCTTAAGTTTATAACGGCTGTGACTTGTACCGTCGCATCGCACCGTACCTCTGCCTGAGCTCAACCCACTTACAAACATTGGACTTGTCAAAAATTATGATCAACTTTATTACAAGAAATGTAAGCTGACATAGAGTTGATGTAATATTTTAAACAACTTTTAGCATTAAGTTTATATGCGGGCTGTATAAAATTATCGTAAACACTCGCACAAATAACAAAGTTTCTTAGATTGTCTCATAGTAATCATCAGTTATTTTGTAGTGACACTCAACAATTATGAAATATCCGTTCTTCTTTCCATAGTTCTAATCTTACATGAGTTAGTCTAAGATGACATGAGCATAGCTTTAAGACTACATGAGTGACTTATTTGAGTAATAAACTTCTCTAAAGTATACCGTAAACTTTCTACCAAAACTGCTCGTGATTGCAAGGCACAAACAACTCAACATGAGAGTTAAAAGCTGACCCTTGAAAAATTCAAGTATAAGCCCCTTTGACTATAAATTTGCTTAGTAATAGAATGTAGCTTACTCAAGGCACCACTTAGACTTGACTAAATTACCTATAGAAAACGTTAGAGATAGTGCGTAATTCCATTTATAGTTAGAAAAATTAAAGATCTATCTTGTATCAAAGCAAAGGCACCAATATAAAAAAAAATTTAAAATATTTTCTCAGCCTTTAATATGCACATTATGCACACACATAGGTTTTATTATAATTACATTATTTATGTACTAGTCATGTACTAATTGGTCATAAAATCACACACACAAACAGGTATTGCGGTTCAGGATTTAACTTCACCACTGTGAGAAGTGGTTATATGTTCCGCTTCTTACATGGCACCTACTGACTCACTTGGCGCTCGCTTTTTTTTTAGTAATTACTCCAGGTTACCAAGTTTATTATTAAAATTTAAGACAAATATCGCTTGACATCATTGTTTTCGTCATTGTTTGACATTATTGTTCCAATAAATACTGAGCGACATTATATCTTGAAAATACCACAATTATCGAAGTACATTTACAGCTAATATTACGGTTTCAAATGCAAAATAAAAACACAAATGCGACGAACGACTTTGGGCTCTATTCTACAAGAGTGTAAAAGGGTGCCAGGTCAGCTATAATTTCAATTTTGTAAGTTACATTTCAGTTTTACAAAATAAAAATTGTAACGGTCCGACAACCTACACAGCTCTAACAGCAAAGCCGAAACTAGAACAAAAACGAACTACGAATCTTTTAGCAAAAATAAATTGCTTTCAAACGCACCTAATGTACAATTATGTAAGTGCACAGAAACTTACCTGTAGATAAAATGCCACGCTAAGCAAGCTTGCGCTGCGGTGTATGTGGTTTACACGATTAATGCTAAGTAATTATAACAATATCAATATCGAGTACCTAATATTTTAAATTTCAATACAGAAACCCTTCCAAATCAATTTTTTTTATTGAAACAGAATTTGCGAACCAACTAGGTGAGCAAATTCTGTATGAACATACCACGTCCTATAAGAAATAAAAAGTAACTTCTTCTTAGTGTTACAATAAACAAATCAAGCTTACCGTATATAAATGTTTACTGTTATTTGTTAGGGTAATTACCTTATTACAACTACCCTAACAAATATCTTTTGAATAAAATTAAATTTAGTTTGTTAAAGGTTGTCTTACTAGAAGCATGTAAGTTGTATAGACCCTGCGTAGGTGTTCAGCCCCAAAATCCTTTTATATAAACAAAACTAACAAATATACCTACATAAAGCAATAGGTTTTCATGGGTAACATTGAGGATCATCTTATTTCCAAACACGATGACCTTTTCGTAATACTATTTAGTGGGAATAAACCAACACAGGGTAGAATATGCTCAGAAATGAAAGCTCATACACGTAATTTGGAAACCATTGTAGTGTCTTTTAGATCTCGCCCTGCTTTAGAGAGATTTTGTTTGTAACTATTTTATTTACTACAATTTCTAGAGTAAAGAATAATACAAAATAAGTATTGATTTCTTTAACGTGCTTTTATTTAAAGTTCCACGTTAAATGACAAACATATGGGCCAGGGAGATGCAATTAGAGATGGACAGCTTAACATCTTCTAACGATGACATCGGGGCCATTGTGAGGTTACAGTGGATGAAAAATAGGAGCACAGGTCCAGAAAAAGAGGTAAAATAAATTACTCAGAAAAGAAAGGCAAAAATATATTGGGGTGATCGGGAAAGGTGAGGTAATACATAAAAATATATTATAGAAATGATTGTTCCGATTCGGGTGAACACAGGTATTTTAAATCTGTTAGTCAATCACAGAACAATGTATATATGTATGTACCTTAAATTTACCGGAACGATAGAGGTCGCAATTATGCACCGATCGCTTTCAAAATTGGAGGACAAATCAACAGGGCAATAATGATGGTTAAGTTCGTGAATGAGGGATATTCCCCTAAAGGGTGGCAGATTGGGGGGCAGATTTTCAAACACCAGTTTTTTCAGCATAACTTTTTTCCTATGGAAATTTTTTGAACCGATTAACATTAATAGCATGCCCATAGTAAATACGAACATTTTTTAATATGAACCCTAAATGATTCCATCCTTAACTTAGGGAGGGGGGAAAACCAAAATTGGTTGAAAAAAAAATTCGCAACTTCGAAACTGTAAACTGTAAGCTATTTTTTTTTATTTTACTCTACAATGTAGACTAAAAAAGCTTTTAATGCGACTTATATTTCTGGAGATAAAAATTTAAAAAACACGAAATCTACCTCTGCGGGCCTGCTGCGAGCCCGGTTATTTTTTATGTAATATTCAGAACTCAGAGATGTTTTACTGTCTGTAGGAGAAATTTCATGCAAGCTTCTTATATACATATTATAAAAGTAGTTTGTTTTTTGAGTGCCTCCGCGATAAAAGGATTGTTCCCTAGTCTTCGAGAAACAGTAAAAATTAACATCTTCTCTCAGTAGAACATAAAGCGGAGTGACTTTAATGCCATCAGTTGACGAGTACCTAACAGTGTCGAGAAAAATAAAAAGTGGCCGTGGATAAATTGCCAGATGATAAAACACAGAGCTAATGTCAGTCTAGCAAAAAAATGTGGCATGTAATTTATACTTCAACGTCACGAGGAGATTAAGAGCTAAACAATTTTGTCTCTGGGCCCGAAATGATAAGACATATGCCTCATACTATTTTATAAAAATTACAGCAAAATTTTAAACAACAAGCCATTGGGGTCGAATATCCTTTTATAGTCAAGTCAGTCACTGACGTTATAGAAGTGCAGTAGGTGTATACAGCACTGACATTCAGTTATGTTGAGTCAGTAATGTCAGTAAACGTTTTAAGTTGTGCTTTAGAATTGTGAATAAAAGGTTTTTTACAGTTAAAAAAAATCCCACGAATCGCGTCCTGTAATTAAGAAAATATACCTAGCAACTTTGTTTAACAGTCAATCAATGCTATTATCATGATGAAAATGAAATTTCAATTCCTTTGATTACCGCTGTTCTGTTATTACTTATTACGTAGTCCGTGAACGTATTAGCACGATGAATGCACGGTATTAAAACATTTTCAAGGTAAATTGCAGAGTAATTTAAAAATGAATTATGCCAGTGATGACACAATAAACTTGGAGTAGGATATTAGTTGTAATCCGACCAAATACAAAAGTTTACACGAGCTAACTTTTCCTGAGTCATTATTGTATATTGCAAACAGTTTGTGTCATAACTCGATGGTCGTGTAAGCCCCTGGTCCTGTCATTGTTTAATGACCAGTCATAAAAGAATATTACTGTTACATTTTTTTTTGTTTCGTGTTCCATATAGAGAGACAGGGTTGGATAAATTTGTTTGAGTACAATAATATTTTCTGGTTATGACTTATTTTTTTGCACGTGGTTTATTTGTTGTTACGTAAACCAAGACCTAATTCCCGCTCATGCCTTTATTTATAGTATTTATATCTAAAATACTACGATGCTAAGATATAATAACACATGTCACAGCTGTATTCATTCAAATTATAACAATAATAATCCAAAAAAAAATGTTTTGTTAACGTAAAACATTTGCGCATTCTTTTTAAAGGGTTAAATCAAGATACGGAGCAAGAAAAAAAAATGTTTTTAATATAAAAATAGAATATTATAACGTAAAAACATAAAAATATATGCCATGGGTGCTTTAACGTCTGACAACTAATTGTAAGAGCGATAAATGTGTTTAGAAATGTTCACAGACCGAGAATATTCTTTTGGAGCTATTATAATTAAACGGACTGAAATAATCGACAAATTTTAAAGTGTAACTTCAAAATATCTATGCGTGAATAACTGAGTTACGTAGGTACTATGACCTGAAAACGATAGTGGTGACAAAAAATCCTACATTATAGCACTATGTGACAACGGTGTGAATAAGTAATTTTAAAACTTATGTTAAGACCTTAAAAGCAGGAGCAATGAATTGCATTTGAACATCGAGGACTAAAAATATTCTTAAAATGCGGATTTTCATTACAGAGGTTATTTAAGGAATCAAGTGGGACGGTTAAATGAAATAGCTTCCAACCGACCCGTGTTTACCTCTTTTCATTACATTTCGTGGGGAGCCAAATAAACTGTTGTAATACAAGTTCCCTTTCAAGAAATTTTCCCCTAATTAGTTCAAATGTTCGTTACTTAAAGTAGGCAGCAATTTTTATCTAGAAACCCTTATTTTTTTCGTATGTAATTGTCTTACCTCGCCTATTTGATAAGATTTGTTTTTTTTTCTTGTAATACATTAAACGATTGGTATGATTCCAATGTTAAGGTACCGCTCTCATTTGAAGGTAAAAACATTATTTTCTGGGCATGAAATTACATACAATGGTAATTATTATAGGTGAGTACATGAGTTTTACTTTAGGTCGACTATTTTTAGAAATTCCTTTTTTGTTGTCACTTATACAAACGAAATAGATAAGTGTACAACGAAAAAGACGAAAAGAAAGACAAGAGTGGATGGATATCCATAAGTTCATAAGGGAATATGTTTACCCAGCAACGTCAATATCAAAATAGATAAGTGTCTAGTCTAATATTGACGTTACTATTCTCATTGCTGGGAATAGGGCAAAGCAATGGGAATAAAAAAGGGTTGATGACGACAACGAAACTAAATAAATTTCTTATTCCTAAAACCATCCAAATTGTTTTATCTTCTATTCTATTCAGAATGTGGTTCGAGGATAACAAAATCCTTAATAAGCTATTTAAATGATTTTATGCTTTAAGGGTAAATCTATTTATTTCAGTAGACATAAATATTATTTTCAAGTTGCCGCCGCTAAAGTAGTAACACGCGGAAATGAAAGCAGTCAATTTGACGGGCACGTGTTTGACGTTTGTATGAAGCCCAACGTAATTTATTCGTCTCGTGTTAAGGTTTACGGCCGAAATACGATTTCAATCTGGATGAGCTTAAAATATACCTTGTTTACGAACAAGCTCAAGAAAATAGTAATAGTATAATATTAGATTCTGGTACACATAGTACACAACGCTATCTAGTCCCGAACTAAGCAAAGCCACAATGACTTGTAGAAAACGAATAACAGTACTTTATATTTTTTTATAACAACATACCTACATATTGGTCTAGTGGTTAGTGCATCTGGCTGCTAAGCCAGAGGTCGTGGGTTCGATTCCTACCCAGGACAAATAATTGTGTGATGATCATGATCCTTTGTTCTGTGTCTGGGTGTAATTTATCTATAACTAGCAAGTGCAACCCGCCCCGGCTTCGCACGGGTACAAATTATACACTTTAACATTCCTCATGAATCACTATGTCCATTAGTGAAATCCGCATGAAAATCCATTCAGTAGTTTTTCAGTTTATCGCGAAAAGACAGACAGACAGACGCGGCGGGGAACTTTAGTTTTATGATATGTAGTGATTATACATGGAAACACCTAGGCCAATGCAAATAATCATATTCAAGCATTTTGCACTGAACGGGAGTCGAAACCCGCGACGCTAACGTTGCAGGCGAATGCTCTACCTATGCGGCACGTAGACCTAGGTCTATGATAAAAGACAGGTGACAAGGGAAAAATATATCTAAAAGTGCCATTGTCCTAGCTTTGATAAGAACTGACAAGGCTCTAAAAAATATAGCCATATTTATAGAAATTTTAAGCATTTCAAAAGGTATTCAATTCACTGGTTTGATTCGTGACGTCCATTTACAGTTCGTTTCATTAGCCTAAATAAAGAAGCAATGTTCGGAACAGTGAACAATTTAGTAACATTCGAGTGCTTATTCTCAAATACAAAATGCAGATACCATTTACTTTTGTCACATAGCACGCTGTTATCACTCATTAATTTATTTATCACGTTGATTAAATTCGTAATCAGATTCTGGTGGCCACAAATATTTTGATATGACTTATTATCTATACCATCAAATCAAACCGATTGTTTTTTAGTTTATGTCTTTTAGTTTTTAACTAACCTTATATGCATCAGGTATGTTAACAGGTTCGCCGCTCTCGGCAACATATCCGACGATGCCGCTGCCCCACGGTATCCGGATCTCTTCCAACTGTTCCATCTGCTCGGGTGTTGACTTCGAGCAAACGTCGAACAACTTTGACACCAAACATCTGGAACAACGATTATTAAGTCATTAACATACTTTTATGATAAAACGATGTTTAGAAAACTACTTTCGACGTGGCGTCGTCGATATCAAGAAATATCAATTTTGGTTCACTATCAGTTTTTCTGAGTGATTGCAATCAGTTGTCGTTAACATAAAGGGTTAACGATATTCTGAAGTTTTATATATAAGATGCGCTGATCGTTTTAGCTATACTATTGGCGATTGTCATGTTTGTGTCATCTGTAACTGAGTTTTTTCAGGATTTTTTTTCAGCAGTATTAACACGAAACGTGACAGAGGTTAACGGCATTCACAAAAACGTCGGTAATGTGTCGATTAGAATAAAAGTGAAGTTTTTAATTACAATACTAGGTATATACAATGACATATTTTGTCAATTTAAAAAGTATTCCTTATGTTTACGAATAATGTCAATAAAAAATCATAAATGTTTTACAATCAAACCTAGTCATATCTCGACATAATCGCATATTTTCCACTGCACTGAATCTAGATTTACAACGAAGCCACATTTCATTACTACAAACGGCGAGACAAGCAAACAAGACAGGCATACG
Source organism: Callimorpha dominula (assembly GCA_949752705.1). NCBI lineage: Eukaryota > Metazoa > Arthropoda > Insecta > Lepidoptera > Erebidae > Callimorpha > Callimorpha dominula. The sequence continues at coordinate 13,233,651 of OX457007.1, forward strand.
ACAGGCATAATCGAATTCCCAGTGCTGCCGCCTGGGGAATTTTCCAATCGGCAAATAGGAAGAAGAATCCGTTTAATAAAACCTCGAGAGTCGTGTGTCGTCGGCGCATGTGGTACGCCCACGTATACGTAAAGTACGATACACGTGACTTTTCAACTGTACGACTAAGTTAGCGTTCATTCACATGACTAATGAGATTATCTCAATATCACATCTCGTGTAAGAATAACTGGTGCGAAGCATGGATGGTGTTCAAATAATTAACGATGAAATATACTTAGATCATTAATATGTCTAGATAGACTGTCAAAGCGTCGAAAAAATTATAGTCCAATTGGCCTTGAAGTACTCGAATTGCATTGCGAAATCGTAGTTTACAATGACAGTTTGTGAGATAAAGTGTGCAGAAATTACAAAGATCGATCTAAAACAACGGATAAAGTAACTTTTAGTACCTAGGTATCATTATTTCATATCAGTTAAAGCAAAATAATTAAATAAACCATTATCAACTTGTATCATTATGCACACACACTAGTCAGTTAAAGTGACGGTTCACGAGTGTAAAACGTAAATAAAGTTGGCCTGTTTAGTGCGACACTCCATCTAGACATCTTAATGATCTAAGGAAATATGATTTACCTGTTTTTTTTTTTAGATTGTTAAAGTACGTAATATGTAGGTTTCTTTGCTTTGAACCCGAGTGAAATATAATATATTTCATTATTTTTTTTTTCAAATCTAGTTTTTTACACCAATAAAATCGTTAAAGCAAGCTCTATCTTATTGTATAAAGCATTAAGTCACACGATGTCAACGAAAAGAAATATCGAATGATATATGATATAATATTCACAAATTAAAATTTGGTTTAGGATCTTAAAATATCATAAGTTGACGCATGATTGCAAAAGTTTTACTAAAAAAAATCGTATTAAATCCTGTAAATAGCTTTAAAAATAATAAAGAACACAGTTTATATCATGGCAATACCTTTAACACTTCCTAAGCAATGTTGCAATAAAGTTTTATGCTGTGTATTTTTGTATCTACTGCAATATTTACGTTTTGACACTTAATGTTATGTACATCTGATTTACAGATATTTCTAAAGAAAGTTATTATAATATACTAGCAACCCGCCCCGGCTGCGCACGGGTAGTAGGTACGTCTTTAACAATCATCATCATATTTTTTTAACCAATTTACACAAAACCTTAACAAATTATATACCTAAACCTTCCTCATGAATCACCCTGTCTATTGGAGAAAACCGCTTGAAAATCCGTTCAGTAGTTTTTCAGTTTATCGCGAACAGACAGACTGACGCGGCGGGGGACTTTGTTTTATAATATGTAGTAATTTTTTTGTAAATTCAGCATATTTGGACACCTATTATCGTTTTGCATAGAGTTCTAATTAAGTGATTCTTATTAACTAAGCTAAATTGTTTCATTAGTAAGTTGAAGCCTCAAGTGTACTTTGTTTGATTCCGAAACAAATGTCGTTATGTAATTTGTAAAACATGAAAAGTTTAATTTCGTTTTAACTTTATTTTATACTACATAAGTTACGGTACACATATTGTTAATTACTGTGATTAAATGAACAACTGAATTGACTGAATGAAGGATTTTGTTGCTTTAGCATTCTTTGATGCATAAGTGACCTTATGCATCAAAGAATGCTCAGTTATTATTTATAAAATTAATATAAATATATTACAATAGTAAAAATCTTCAAAAGGTCAAACCGTACATGTTGCTTAGACTTTTTTGATGTGTGTATATTTGTTTAGAAAATTTCTATTAGATATTATATATATTTATTTTCGAAACCGAGGGTAGACCGATACTATCGAACAATAACGTCACGCCAATAAGTCTTTAGTCCCCAGGAAAGCTCCTCTTTAAGAGCTCACTCAAACTCAATAAACCCTCAGACTCAGGGAGGCTTAAGTGGCGACTACATACGTAACTTCATTTTCGTTCGCTGAAATTTAATAATTGGATAAGCATTATAAGAGAAACACGTTGACGGCTCACATGTTCACTTTCAGTAAACTGTTTATATTTAGGTACGCCGACTTTTTACAGAATATATTATATTACGAAGAGAAACGTATAGGTGGTATTCAAACTGTCGCAAATAAATAGCTAGTTCAAACTACTCAAATGCTTTAAAGGTTTATTTTATATATGGTTCTTCATCATAATCCTTGTCTAAGCCATGGTTAGTCCAATGCTGGACACATACCAATGATAAAGACTTTTGTCTAGTTGGATTTAAACCGTCGATCCTTATCAAGAAAAAATTTTAAAATAAATACTGAACATTTTATTACAGCATTTGTTGGGTAAATAATGAGTACCTTTAACTTTTATAAATCAAATGCAATCACCATACAATTAGATAATTAAAGTTTATAGATGTTCAAATTATAAATTAAAGTGCTCGATAGCTCACGAAGCGATTTAAACATTCCTACTGACGAAGGACACTGACACAATAATCAAATTTCAAAAATGTTTTGTGTCTTAAAAAACTGTACTTTCGGCCATTAAGCTTGGTGCAACAATCCGAAGATGTCTAGGTACAACATTAAGTCCACTGTATGCGATGTAATAAATATTTATTGCCATTCCTCCACCATTCATTATATTATCCATTCGGTTAATGTATTATTAAGTTACATACCTAACACATTACTCGCAAAAAAAAATTATAAGCTATGTTCTATAATAAGCATTAAGTCCGCCTTGTGCATATGTATTTGCAGGAAGTTAAATAAATAAATAAATAAATAAGCACAAATTGCGTAGTTCGAAAGATTTAAGTAATTGTAACCTCCCTCTATTGAAAAAGAAGAATTGTAAAAAACAAAAATAATAATCAAAGAAATGTCATAATAAATCATTCGATTTGAGTAGGTAATAATATAAGAAATAATGTTTAACAACAGAATATGCGATTGAGGAGGCAATTCCATGAGTACGGCAATAAAATTCTTGTTACGATGATAAATATGAGTATATTTCAGAAAGGATACGACCCTTCAAACTTCATCGGTTGTTCGTTTCATTTCGTTATGATTTCCGCTTTCGGGCCAAATCGGGAGTCTTCGGAAACCTTCGCCTCCATGACCCTGAAGAAGTTGCCTAGTAAAAGTGTTACCCGCTCCGCAAGTAAGAGGAAAATCGAAGTGTCACTCTTCTCCTATAATATTCAAATGATGTCGATGTTGGGATTAGAAATAAAATGTCATGGCATTTGTTTTCATCATCTGTAGAGAAGAAATTGGAACTGTACTTGAAGTCTTTTTTGCCTTTGATTTTTGAAGTGAAAAGCTCTTTAGGCACGTTTGTGCACTATTGTTATGGGGAAAAAGCACTAAACTCGCGTAACATTATATTGTAATGATGACATGCGGTTATCCAATTGAATATCAGAGAGGGGCAGCACTATGCTAGCGAAAGCGCGTAGATGTAGGGGTAGAGGTACTGTTCCGATCGAGCAACATCAACTCCAGCAAGAACCACTTGCTTTCCGCATATAGAATTCACTCCCTTTATAATTCAAACGTGCTCAAATATTAGTAAAAATACAAAGAAAGAGATTATAATCTGCTATTTTTAGAGGTAGAGCCATGCTTCGTATGACCGGACGTATGGGTCGGCTCGACCAGAGTGATACCAAGGCCTCGCGAAACCAACATGAAGCAAAAAAAAAGGTTTTATCAAGAGATCTCAACTATTTGAACGTAACGGGATGAACTTTACGGTACTATCATTTTTACTTGCCTCTCCCTACTTCTACAAAATTCTACCTATACTTGGCAAATACAAAGCCAGGCCATTCAAATGTAAACGTAATAGTCCAAGAGCCTGCGATCGCCAGACCTTCATCATTTTATAAAAGCTGAAAGTTTTTCTGTTCATGTACCCAACCGAGGTAGGAACGGTGACCGAGTATGAACTTTGGATCATGCTTTGAGAGCTATGAAGCACCAAAGGTGCAAAAAATTGAGACCTACTTTCGTCATAGTATAAAGCCTATTTTCTTTTGAGGGGTTGCCACCATACTAAGTTTCTGGCAATAAATGACGTGACTTCTAATATCATCCCAAAGATAATATAAAAAAAAATGGGCTTTATACTATGACGAAAGTAAGTCTCAATTTTTTGCACCTTTGGTACCTCATAGAACAAGAACAGAAAAACTGTTAACTTTTATAAAATGACAAAGTTCTGGCGATCACGGGCTCTTACTCTATAATGGCAAACATTTGAAATTGTCGGTGTAACTACGTCCCTTCCCATCAATCTTAGGCGCCCTTGCCCTTGACATTGACCCTCGTTGTAAATTGCAATGTCAGTGTTACATTTATCATACCCGTTTAACATATACCAAGGTCAGAACTGTTGCGAATGATGTTATATGTAGGTATGGACATACCACATGAAAAGTGTAATATATTGTCTTTAATAAAACAAACATTAATATAGCCCTAGAAATACCTGATTGTAAATGACTACCGCCGCCCATGGGCACTTGCAACTCAAGAGTCAAGCCTGTAAGTTGAATATCAATGTGTTTTAATGCATACAGTTTAGTCTCATATAATTATTCGATAGCATGATGTCCGTACCTATATCACTTGGCCTTAGCAGAATATCAGCGCTTCTTCGCTAATCGTGCGAAGTAGCATAATGCTGAGCTAAGGACCATTTTTGTCTCATGCAGGGGTATTTTATTTATTTATTTTAATTTTTTCCTACGTTGTTAAAAACCATGTACCTATCCTGTATGAGTCAAAATAAAAATATTTCTTTCTTTCTTTCTATTTCTAGGAGTAGAGGAAGGGGAAAAGGAAGGAGGAGGTTTCTTAACTTTTGTAACGATTATTTTACCGCAAGTATAACAAACCACCAACCAAAATTACAACACTATTTGGACTTAATTTACACTGTCTTGAAGACATTTTAAAAAGCATAACATGTTCAAAAATAACTTTAACATAACACTACGTGACAAACTAAGCCCGACGAACAAATTGGTTAAAAGTACTTCAAGGGATTATTTAAAAACCTGACGTGATATAAATATATAGTATTTTTTTTAGTAATGGGAAGGTAGACACAAAGCAAATTCACTATAAATGGTCTATGGGTATACGACCTTTTTTTTTTTTGTAAAGTAGTGTTTTCGAACGGGTGAACAGATTTTTTTGAATTACAACTAAACAAGATCAAGCCACCTTTCAAACAAAACAAGATGCTAGAGAAACAAATGTTTTTCAAACTTTTTTACGCGACGTTTCATACGTCGCGTAAAAAAAAAAAAAAAAAGTATCTATATCTCAAAATCTCGTTACAAAATTTCCAACGGTGAGCCCGTAAACTTAAATGGTTTTTTGAATTTTCTAAGCTAGTCCGACCAGTTTTAGTAGTTAAGAAAAACAATAGCTCATTTTGCAATTTAGACTATAAAAAATGATCTTTAGTAATTAAAAAAGTTTAAAACTTAAAAAAATTTATATCACTGTTTAATATCATCACAAGCTACAATTTAAGAAAGTTTCAGACTTCTACGTATGTTCCTTTCAAAGTTATGAAATGTTGAAACAAAACGCTCATTTTTAACTTTGACTTTCATTTGCTGTTAAACAAAAGCACTTAACGAACCTGAACTGGTCTCATTTTGTAGGTAATTTAATGGAAAACAAAGATGCTTTGGGCACATATGACGAGAAACGTACTGGAAACGAGATATTACACGAAATGTAAAAAAAGGCTTTTTTTCGTTAAACTGTTTTTTTTTAATTGCCCCACTTGCCCTGACCGCGGGTACCGAAATTCCTAATCAACGTATTTTTTTTTACTATTTATCCAAAAAACTGTCCATCCAGGACTGAGCTAATATTGATCTTAAACAATGGCAAACTAATAACTCTGAAAGATAAAGACTTGCGAGTATATTTTTCTTGTGTCTGTATCTACTATAAAATGTTATCAGTACCAATTATTGTTTATATAAATTATATTAATAAGAATCAGATCAGATTAAAGTTATATTATTTATTTGTTAAAACAAATAAATAATATAACTTTAATCATAAATTAGGTAATTGCTCTACTAAAACTAAATTTAAAACTACATTTATAGGTAATTAGACTTCTTATTTTTTTAATTATTATGATCATTACGCAGAGAATATGAGAATATAACGCTCATAATTATTAAAAGAAATATCTATGTTTGTATTGGTTTATGTTAAGTACGACATTCAAGTACAATAAATTGTGCTAAGTATGTTTGACTTATTCCATAAGTAATTATGATAATTGCTACCAATAAATAACTATAATTTTTATAAATTACCGATTTCATGAGGCGTGTGTGCCGACGGAAATGAGGCTGTATCTACAAACGTGTTTTTAATTAGCCGTTATATGATACATCGTCAGCTTCAGTGATCTTTTCGGTTAAGAGTGAGTCAGATGTATACTGTCCTTAATGGGAAAGAACAACAAGAATGCCTTATGGATAACAAAAATGTGAAAAGTTTTGTCGTTTTTGAAAATATCCTGGTGAACACTTTTATCTCCGAGCCGCGTCATGTGTCTACTATCTCATGTGAGGAATATGAATACACTTGTACAACTATTTCCCTAGAATAGGTTCCGCAAAACCAAAATTACGTACTATCGTGATTTCATAGGATTGAAACTGTAAAAAAATGTTGTATGAATATTCCAAATAGTAAATGTGCTTTGGATTGTTCTTCTTTTACCAGCATATCCGTTCAAGAAATGGCTAATCATTTTGAGTTTTATGGCAGTAATGCAAATCCTGGCATACATTGTATTTCCAGTAAAAAACAAAGATAATTGTATGATACATCGCGAGAGTGCTCGACTGTTTGTCGTGTATCCCGTAGGGCCAACAAATGTAACGTCCCGACTATAACTCTGTGTCACGGGACAAGAAGCCACACAGCCTTTGTTATCGCACAGCCCCTGAGCGACGATTTGGTGTGACAGATGTGATTTGCTAGCTTGTATTTGATTAGTTTGGTGTTTTAAAGGATTGTATTGTTAAGTTTGTTTGCCAATCGCTATAAACCGAAGCTTTTTTATGAGATTTCTGGAATAGATAGAGGTTGTATAAAAAGCTGTTAGTTGTTGTAGTCCTGTAGCTGTAGTTAATATTGAACAGCGATTACCTTTACAACTGAGAACGAAAAATACTAGCCATGAAATCCACTTAAGTATGATCTTTGAACAATAAAATAATGAAAAAAAAACGAATATTAAAGGCATGTTTAACAGGAACAAACTTGTAATAAAACATATCTTTAAAATAGCACTCATTCTGTAGAATACTCAAGACCACGCTGACCTTTGCGGTTTACGAGACGATGCACAAAGGCAGTAAATTTTCATGAATTTCTTTTGCCATTGTGCTGCACCGGCGGCGTAAAAGTCCAATAGACGTTTGTAGTTATTGGCTGCGAAATTTAGAGGCCATTCAGCCAATATCTGCCAGACAATATTTAAGATCTGGCGCATAACCGTTAAAATGCGGGTATCGGAAGCACCCGACACCCCAGGGGAATGTCCGGTTTCCAAGAAATTCGTGTACCATTTTGTGTTAACGGCTTGCCAACTACGCTTTGTTTTAATGTATTTTAGATGGAGCCTGCAATAAGGAGTTTCGTACACAATTTTAGCAACTGCGGCGATTTCATTAAAATGAATTCTCGTTGCCTTATTATACGACGTCGAGCATAATGGGTTTGGCATCTAGTTTAATGTGTAATGAAATAATGAATGAATTATATTATCTATCTAAGAAATATTTTTTGGTATACAGTTTTTAAAAACCATAAGGATTATTCAAAATTATATGGAATACATCAGAAATCTTATTTAAGTGCAGTTGTTCTCTTATCATTAATTACATGGTTACTTGTCGATTGATATTGAAATGGTAAACTTGCAATGTCAGATGTCACGGCTATTGATGTTATTGGGAAAAGGATTTAAAACTCAACAGTATATATATAATCTATTGTACTATGTACTTATCTGAATAAACGAAATTTAACATAGATCTAGAGAGATTTGAGTTTAAAATAGTTGAAAGCCTGGCTTAAAATGACAAACAAAACTTTTCACGGTCAACAGGTAACCTATTGCAATTGCTGTTATTTAAACAATAACTTTTGAGAAGCCTTTGAAGATATTGGACTAATCAAATCTATGTACTATTTAATTAACTTGAAATCAAAGAAATATTGTACTTTTCGATACAAAGTTTTACACAAAGGAGGTAAAAGTAATGGAACAACCACGTCCTTGTCGGAATCGGCCTCCATTAGCGTACGTATGTATATGAAAACGTAGCCACACAGCTACGTATTACATTATATAGGTATAATAGGTATAGATATTTAAATAGAGTCAAAGCCATTTTTTTTAAGTTTAGTAGAACGAGTTTAGTGAACTTAATAACGTGTTATTCGTTTGACATTCGAAATGTATCTTTTCGCTTTTCACGAGGTTTTTATTACTATACGTGTGTTATGTTTACTAACAAACCGTTTCTTTGCAATCAATGACGGACAGGTGTAATAGCCTGTTTGCAAATATATGTATTTTTTAATAATAAATTACTAGCAGTCGTAAATAGGATTTATGTATTTGTACAGAAGTCATCAAAGGGTGCTTAAATATGGGTAAAAGAGATGTTACAATTCCAGGTTGTTATAATTCATTTAATCATTTTAAAATTATAATGCTAGAATAGGATGACAATATTTTTTTGGCAAGAATAAGCAATAATAATAGGTGTATAGAATTACAGTCAAAGTTCTAACACTTTATAAATGACTAACGTCCATTTTGAGTGTAAGGTCAACATCTCATAATACAACTAATAACACTATTATGGCACGTGGCACTAAAGAACTCCTAATAGGGAATATGCATGTATTTTTTATTTATCTTTTATTGACTTGTTCCATCATTCTACCCTAATAAAAAATATAAATAACCTTGGCAAGTTCAAATTAATTTTTAAAATAACATTGAAAACATCGATAAAATTAGATTTGTTTGAACGCCGCCATATTTCGCGGGCCTTAGATGACGTCACGTTCCACGCTCAGTGTATGTTTCATAACCTTACTTGAAGTGTTACAGTAATTTTATACCGATTTCCAGTTGTAATTACTATTTATTGTAATTAATAGGCGATGGATAAAGTAAAAAAACCATTTTATAGGTATTGCCTTGTCCCTAAGTGTAAAAACACTATAAGAAGTACACCCAATACAGTATTTTTTCCTGTACAAAATAATAATGTAAAATACGAAAACAATGGTGTACATTAATGAGAAGAGATGAAGTATCTTCAATATCGGGTTTATATTGTTGTGAAGATCACTTTAATCTAAGCATATTACAATTTAATTGCTAGTATAGTGTGAATTAGTCAGCAGTAATTTGTGTTTGTTTTAAATATCAAGCAGAAGTCAACTTGCTTGTCTACTTAAACTAGGTAACAAAAGTCCAATAAAACTTCATGAATATAACTAACTATATATATATCTTACCTATCCTTTAGATTATAATATAACAAGTATTATAATCATTACCTTGCGGCTTTCACTCCTTTAACCTCAGCGGACGTAAAATCTGGATTTGGTGCAAAATATATAGTCATCATGAATGTATTTTCGGTAGATTGTCCGATTGTGCTTTGACAAAACTACATTCAGTCATTGTCCTACATGATTTCTAATATCACTAGAATGCTTAAATTGCACTAGCTAAGAGCAGAAACCACAGGAACGCCTATCTTTCTCCGTAACACTACGAATATAGGCGCCGATAAATGACAGAACGTGGAATGTCACGTCATGTTTTGTTTCGACTAATGGTGAAGCGTTTTGCAAAGTTGAATTTCGCGCCCTTATTTTGCATATTTTAATTAATATTTTTTGCAGTTAAACACGAACTAAATAAGAAAATAATTGTTTAGGCATAATATCTGGACAATAAAGATTCAAGGGAAAATTAATCAAGTAAATTTAAATAACATGCATATTCAATATTATTGACACCACTGTCAACCAACAAGTTCACCGTAACTGAAAGCCGGTGATGTGTTAGATAGGTTTAAAATAAGCCTATGACATGGCTCTTGATTGTGATGGACTTGTACAAGATTATTACAACTCTATCTACATTTTCTTGAAAGCATGTATCCGGCAATGGAGAACGGTATTTTGATAACAGAATATCGGCACATTTTGGCCATTTTTCGAAAGAAAGTAGGAAAATCGGTTGACAAACAAAGGAGCAAATAGTTCTTAACTGTTTTGTCTTTGACTCTTTTTCTAGATAAAATAAAATGAACGTTACAATATTAAAATCTTTAACAATAAGTAATGAAAAAAAAAATTTTGATGAATCGTTCAACTTTGTTCACGTTAAATGCATTTATTTTATAAAACAAATAATACCTAGTGTAAATGAGTACCTACTTTCTATGATAGGTTATGTAGTACCTTATGTGGTTATGTACCTTATGTGGTTGCATATCTTCTTGATTCTCTTTATATTGATTAATTATGTAAATCACATACATAACCACTTTGTGTATTTTTTTAAGCAGTATGTCGTTGGTTACAATAAAGATTATTCTTTTCACAAATCTGATCACAAAATTGTTTCTGATCTGCATAATTTAAAGAGTTATATGGTTGTAAGAGGTATAGTTGTAATTATTTATTTATTTCATTCTTGTTTCAGCAAATGCAATGATAGTAAAATCATAATGTATAATAAGAAAATAGATATAAAATTACAATATTTCAGCTTATTACGACAAGCCTAGACATGATGACACATAGTTTATTTACAAAGATTCCATATCGCGTTTGGCTCAATTATAGATTGGCTCATTGGTACAGTCTAATGTCTTAGTTGGTCGTGCGATCTCAAGTTCTATGTTACAAAGGTGCACAGTGGGATCCTGGAGTGCAAAAAAGAAGTAGGTACTTTGATAGTTTTTAATTTATAAGTACATAGTTATACTAAATAGGGTTGTAAGCTGACCTCATTAACTGTAAGGATTTCCATTTTTTTTTGTTTTGTAGTCGGTTAATAGGCAGAATTTACATCGGTTTGTGTATGGCGCTTAGTATATTCTTCGTGCTAACTTGTATAATTTCAATATATAAACGATGTACTTTCAAGTGTAAATCATTAGGTGTCTTATTTTTGCGCGTCAAAGCATATTTACTAAATTGTGGCCACATCAGAAACAGTTTTCAATCCTTATCTGAAGACCAATCCTTGTCTGAAAGGTTGGCTTAATTATGTTAAGGTCAGAAGGCATGAAAATCGAGGACACAGAGCTTTTTTACTGCAGAAGAAAAATTTTGCGAAATTTATTAGTTTTTATTATGCATGAGAGGTTGTTTACACAAATGATGCAATTTTTTTTTTGTATTTCATATGAAAGATTCTAATTGTTTACAAAACAGTTATCAAATCTAGTTCGCCAAAAAAGTGACAGAACAGATAATGAGCCTCCTCATTATCTGTTCTGTCACATTATCCCACCAATACGTATATTCTACTAGGTAGGAGATTCTCCTGGTCTGGTGGAATATATGTTTTGGCGAAAGTGAGATATATTACGCAAGGCGCTTGAGAGAACACAATGACTCCACCTTCGACACATGCATGATTCACAGACGGCTATGACTGTCGGGTCTTAACATGTACATACCTATCTAGACACCTTAGAGCATTGTGATGGAGAACTGTATCTTGCGTGTGTGTGAAATCTACCGGTGTAGAGATTTCTTAGCGATTATATATTTTTACCCATCGGTCTTAAACTTGGTAGATTTCATTGCAATCAAGATATTAGAAGTGATGCCAAGAAACAGCACAGTTAAGACAAAAGGCAATTCAAACAAATCCTTGTAACTGAAATAATCAAGTGTGCGCACGTCCGTTGAATATTCTTCGAACGTTTCGTATAATATATTAAGAACAAAGCTGCTTTGCGAAATTTACTGGCCATGCTTATATTATGACAGTTGGCAATAGTCCAATATACAAAAATTTATTTACATATACATGTTATATGAGTTTTATATGTATGTACATCTGCAACAATAGGTTATATCAGCTCTGCACGAAAAGCTTTCATTATTATTTACAACACTTTGGTGACAAATTGAGTAACTTTATGGCCCATCTGAAAAGTTTCTAAAACGAGTTTCAGTAGCAAGTCAGTACATTGTATAAGACAATACAGTGGTCCAAAAAATCAGGCAGACCAAGACATTAAACAGCTAGAAGATCTGCTTACTCACGTAAAAAGAATTCAACACATAATATTTTACCAGCATTGTTGAGTGCATTATATAACAAGTTTCTGATAACAAATGAGACCTGGTCCAACATTGGATTTTATATAATATATATATACATTATACCCCTGAAAGATATCCCCGAAGCAGGCCTGGCTTACTCACTCATATAGTACCAAACATTTATCTACGCTGAACGGCAGTCGTTCATCAGATCACTCACAAGGGAATACTCTCGCGTCCGGAGTGACATACGGCCACGCACACTGTAATCTATGCGATTACGGTGTCCGAGCCGGTTTAGTCATAATCGTTAGCGAATAGCTTGTAGGATCCGACAAATGTGAACGTTGCGGTCATCATATTCAGTTCAGCTGGAAGTTTTTGTATGCAAGTTCACATAATTATCTGTTTTTATGATGTATCGTTTCATTTGTTCGCCCTTTATTCATTAGGTGGATATCAGGACGTCTAAGAAAGGTTTTCTTTCTTTCTTTAATGATGTGTCACTTGTTTTGAGATTGCGTTTTCAAATTCTTTTAAGAATAAAGTTTATAGGTTATTGGTTAATTTTTTACCACCTACCAGTAACCTAAACCTGTCAACGCATCTGATTATAGCCTGGCTGACTGATTGCAGATTAAATAGACAAAAAAAAAAAATCTAAAAAACTTAACCAATTATAAATTTTTAAATGCTAATTCAAAAATGTTATTGACGTTGTTTTCGGCTAAAAGCTGCTACACCTGTCACGAATCATATAAACACGTGAAATAACACGGAGACTTTCATCACAATAGCATTTGTGGTTTTACTAATTAATTAGCGGTGTGTTGTAAAATGAGTGTATATTAATGAAATAATTATCATCATCGACGACAATTGGACGTTCTCCAATAAAGACCACAGTAGCTACCGCTATATTTTATGTACATATATTGTGTCATAGTGTTGATTTGTTATTGTAGGTATCGTCATGTTGCTTTAATTCTTTATATTATTCCTTCATCATAACTATCAATAATAATTTAGTCGAGCAGAAAATAGGCATATTAAAATGTTAAAAAAAAAAAATTCCCATGAACTGAATTACGCGTTCCGAAATTTGGTATCCAATGTGTAAATTAAATTAATTTAACAAAAAATTAAACCGACGAAAAGAACTAAAAAGCAAAAAATAAATAAACCTTAAGTCTTAAGTATTGAGCTTATTTACATAAACTATCTAATTTTATATAAACTTATTTTGAGTCGGCGCCAAACAACAAACTGATTAATTATCTAAATTTTATTTGGCGCCGACTCAAAATAAGTTTATATAAAATTAGATAGTTTATGTAAATAAGCTCAATACTTAAGACTTAAGGTTTATTTTTTTTTTGCTTTTTAGTTCTTTTCGTCAGTTTAATTTTTTGTAAATGATGATGATGAAAAATGATGATGATTTCTAAACGCAATACCTGATAAAGTAATGAAAAGTAAACAGAAACACTATTCGTTCCTACAATTTTCGAGGGTTTCTCTCAATTTTTTCAGGATCCCATCATCAGATCCTGACTTCCTTGACACCACCTTGGGACCACCCTTGAGGTATACCCTATCTAACAAAAATAGAATAATCAAAATCGGTTCATAAATACCGGAGTGAGGGCTGAAAAAAAAAAATATTATACGGTCGAATTGGGAACCTCCTTTTTTTTCGTCGGTTAAAAATGTTATAAATTGGAAGGGGAACAACAAACTCTGATCACCATTTCTTACGACCTAATCTCGACTTTTTAGTTTTTGTTTTCATCCAAGACCTACATACGTTACATATTGTGGGTCGAGCTGAGTACCTCCATACAACTTGATCGTTTTGTAACCTTATCTAAAAATAGATATGAAGATACCAAGACCACGCCCGTTTTTCTAAAAATATTCAGAGATGATGGATTAGCCCATTCATTCCTAAACTGTGCTTTTCTGATTATCAAAGAAACACGCTGAGCTGCATTTTGATATTTAAGAAGATATTAACCAGAAACTGCGACAGGTGCTTCTTTTTTGTTAAACGGCAGCTTAAGAAATATAAAAATTTCAATATCTACGGTTCACGGCGGTTCACCTCGAGGTGTTTTTTAGATAAAGCACTCCAATTGCGCATACCCAATCAATTATTATTTATTGTAATAACTTTACAAAACTTTCCACAGCCTTATCTAAATAATAACGCAAAATAATATTCTCTAATAAATGTTTGCACTAAATTTTAATTACGTTCCTATACAACAGAATTGTTATATTCGAAACTGTACTGAGTATAACGTATTTCTCGATGGAACATGGTGAATAGTTCCCCCGTTACTTTGTAATGAAAACCGCGATCTTTAATTAAAAGTTTCAACAAGTCACTAAAAGCATACTCCCACTGGACTAGAGTTAAAAGTGTTTAATTTGAAGCTCGCCGCCTGTTAGAGACCTAGTCTTCATATACTAGGCTAACTGAATGTGGTATTTTTTATATGCTTTTCCCAGTTGATGAAATAAATATAAATAATGTTCTATGAATGTCGTGAAAAAAACTGGGTTACTGATAGATGACGACATGCGATTGGAAGAAACCTTATACAGAACACGGGGAACAGGACTATGCTTTAGAAGGTTTACAATATATCCCGGCGGGATGTGTTTTGTTTTGGGTAAGTCGGAAAGGATAGGATAGTCAAAATAGCACAAATGTCACTCACACTATTTCCACATAGTTTTAACAATACTCAACTCGTCAAGGGAACATTTTTCAAAAGTTTTAAAGTAAAAAAATATATACGATTTAAAATCTTTAACTTTACACACTCCACCTTTTATGAGAAACGCGAGGTAAAAAATACGTGGAAATTCAAACGGTCATAACATGTAAAGGGATAGTTTTATTTTTCAAAAATTTCTTTTTGTAACTGCATGTTAGAATCATGCCCTTTCAGTGATTTAAGTAAGTGTACCATTGTCATACTCACCCTGTATTACTAGAGAAAACGTAAAGAAAGCATGTATTTACATTTACCTGAAATTTGGTATTGTTATTTTAAATGATATCGAATACAATAGAACTCAATTATTTCCACTTGTTGCACTTGTGGTACGACACAACAGATCATTAGCAACTTTCTTTGAGTTTTCTCTTTAATCTTCCTCTACAACAATTATCGATGGTAATTTCAGTTTCACCACTATTTTATAACGTATACTTAATGCTTTTTCGACGTATATTTCATTTAAAGCTTTTTTATTTAATTTATTATTAGTAGGTCTACGTTATTTCCTCCATTATAAGGATGGAAGACATACATACATACAAATTATACTACCACCGCGTTCTACAGCTTAATAACGTTTATTAGGCCGCTTTTTACGTATACACCAGAAAAATCTGGCTACGAACTTTTGTTAATTAAAATCGAAGCTAAAAACAAATAGTTTATGTGTTATACCTCAAAACATTAACGCATATTTATCCATCGGGTTATAATTACCCCAGTATCAAGGACGCCTTTGTATCTAGAGAACGGTAATTCACATTAAATCGGGCTCCCCTGAGAGTGTGATTTATCTCGCCACCGGATAACCACTATGTTGGTTTCTGTATCCGATATCTGATGATGCAAAGTGATATACTCGTAGGTATGACTTTGCATCAGCAAATAAAGAGTCGCACTTTCGACACTACAATTACACGATAGGTCGTGTAATTGTAGTGTCGAAAGTTCGATACTATGTATGTCCTTTGAAAATAGTAGGTACTATGTAAAACTATGTAAAATATCTATTAAAAACCAGTTGAATAATTTTCACTTGATGCGGCTTATCAATACAGTAAAACTCAAACCATGACTTATCAGCTATCTTACCAACTTCGTCCTCCTAAATCTAAACTAAAAATTCAATTATCTGATTGTGATGTTAAAGAGTGCATAACGTCGATAAATTCAAACGCTGTTGGCAACGACTGCATCAGTCGGCATATTCTCAGTCTTGGAAAGAGGATCAAATTATCCGTCTGCCGAAAAAAACCAATCCTAAACCTTTTTAGAGTATCGCCCCATTTCCATACCTACTGTCTTTTTTATCGAAAGTTCTGGAACGCCTCGTACATAAACAATTGAATACATTCCTTACCATATCTGGTTAGGTATCTTGCGCTCTATTAACTTATCTCCAACAATTTTTCTTACTGGTGTAATACATCTGTAGGTGTGCCGCAGGGTGGCGTTTTACCTCCTCTACTGTTCACAATTTTCATAAATTCAATTTCTAAATCATTATTTTCATCTTGCCCCCTTTATGCAGATGACCTTCAAGCAATAACACTGATTTGGCGCAAGTGTGCGATGCGATGGATTAGAAGTAAATCCCTCTAAGACACAGGTTATAAGTTGTACGAAGCCCCAGGATAATATCTCGAATTGCTTGAATGTTTCTGTGTAGCCAATGATCACTACTGTTAACGATCTAAGCATTTTAGTTGATAATTAATTCATCCTGGGGTCCCCAATTGCGGGAAGTCAGCCGCAAACTATTTTTTGCAGCAATTTCTTGCCGACGGACACTAAAATTGCGATTGCACAATCCCGTCTTATTCCTATACCCGACTATGGCGATGTCAGTTATCTCGATATCACTGAGGAGCAACTTGATTAAACTTGAACGCCTTCTAAATTTTTGTATCAGATTTATATTTGGTTTACGCAAATATGACCACGTATCAGATTTTCGCATCTTGCTCAAGTGGCTCCTAATTCGCTTTCGACGGAATACTCATATTCCCACTACACTTTATAATATTATGTTTAATCCCTGTACTCCAACTTATCTAAAGGAACGTTTTACGTTCCTCAATGACACATACATAAGATCCTTGAGATCGTCAGAATCATTGGAACTGGCAGTACTTAATTATTCTACCAGGTTTTATGACAAGTCCTTTAGTGTACAGGCTGTCCGGTTATGGAATGCTTTGCCTTTACCAATTAGATATGCCGAATCACTGGACACATTCAAGATAATGGTTAAAGAATATTACTTGGCTTCTTAATTTCCCAATTTTTTGTCCTTTGATGCATTAAGCGGATATAACCTTATTAATCTAGAAAAATATTATCTATCGTAGAGCCATGCTTCGGCACTTATGGGCCGGCTCGACCGGTGTGACGCAATTTGCTTTTCACCGAGTGAGTAAGGAACCCGAGGCCCTAACCCTCCCCTACTTTCTTCCCTTCCCCTTATATTTTAGGGCAATTAAATTAAATGCAAATATATTTAAGGCCGCCCTTTGTACATATCAATTTTTGTAAACTTACTGTAAAAAATATTAACTGGTATTATATTAATAAAGTATATATTACATTAATAAAGTTTATTCTATTTTATTCTAAATCTGAATTGATATTTGAGCAATAAATACGTTTTAGCTTAGTTCATTGTTAAGAGTTGAATTAGAATAGAGCGCTTGCATGTTGGTAATATCCCAAATTTCATTTCATCCAATTCCATTAAATTCTGCATGAATATCAGTCAGTTCTGCGTGAATCTTAATGCATTGGACCAATTCGCAAGCGAGTTTAGGGCCGGTTATAAGCATTCAAAACACGAACTGTAAAATCAAAATTCAAAATCTACCACTTGAGTGGTAAGTGCATGATTAATACAATTTACAGTGAATGTGTGGAATATGCATTAAAATATATTTTTCGTTAGCAGGCATTGGGATCAAGCGACATTAACAGATAAAAACAAGTTCTTTGTTGAAAATATACAGATAAGAACAGAGAAAATCAGCGGTTCTTAAATAGTTTAGTAAAAAAAAAAGGTTTTTTTATTACAAAGCAGCACAAGGTTGTAGTACATATTATTTTTTATGTTAGATGTTCAAATAGATTATATTAGAGATAATAAGACGCCGCAGGAACAAATAAGCTCTCGTACAGAACTTATTTTCTTCCACATTATAAATATACAGGCTTCTGTAAACTCATTGGTCTATATAAAACATTTATATTGTTAAATAAGTTTTAAGGTACTTTTCTAATACAATAGTATTAATGCTAGAAATTGAAATTCAATAAAACAATTGGTTTTGCATTGCGAATGTATTTTCGGTGATTAGCTTCATCCACGTAAGATGTAAAAGAAAAAGTCCGAATATTGTAAAAACACGGTTGCTAAAAAAAACACCTTACGTACGCTTTAAAATACATTTCCATATAAAAATCCCATTTTAGAAAAACTTCAAAGGGTTGCAGCTGTTGAAACTCGAAAAATCATACGAATGTAAGTGTACACACGGAATAGAGAAACAGATGCAAATATTTTATGAACGTTTTTTTACTTTGGCTCAATATACATATATGTTTCGTGTAACGATAGTGAACATGCATTAAGCATTTTTGCTTTTAACACCTACCTCACACGCATAAACGGGAATGAGAGCATAAGCGAGAGTTCGTATTACATTAGTAAGTACCACAGCAGATGAACTACGTCGTCTACGAAGTATGAGAAAAAAGTTAAATCAACACAAATAATTTACTAATGTTAATAAATTTATTTTAGATAATTTATATAAAAGTTATTGCTCAAATTAACATAAATGTGTTAAATAATTAACATAATTAACCAACAAATTTTAATACGCAAATGCACAAAATTGATACACGTGAATAATACACCACGTTGACTATGACGCATTTTCTGAAAGCTTCGTAGT
Source organism: Callimorpha dominula (assembly GCA_949752705.1). NCBI lineage: Eukaryota > Metazoa > Arthropoda > Insecta > Lepidoptera > Erebidae > Callimorpha > Callimorpha dominula. Next base: position 13,252,790 of record OX457007.1, read on the forward strand.
ACGCAGGCGTAAGGACATAGATTATAGGAAACACTTATACTTGTATTCTATCTCATTCACTCGCAGGCTAAATCCTATTTATGAATTATGTTTGTCTCTTTTTTGTCGTTTCATTAAATTTTAAATCACAACGATTCTTAAGAAGTTTCATTTCGAAGAAAATATGAATTTTCCGGCAGACAATTCCAATGATTTTCGACTCAGAATGATGGTCTAAATACACTATTTCAATATTCGATAAGGTGTTTCTTACACCCTGTATACAAGAGCTTGCAGCAAACTTGAAAAATGTATTGTAATTTATTTTTCAGATTACCGCTTCTATTATACACTAGCAGCTCCCCGCGTTTCACCCGCGTTTGCCTGCAGTACGGAACCGAAGAATTGAATTATTGATTGACTTTGTCAATTGAAATGAATAGCAAGTCGGTAGCGAATACATTTGCAATGCATAATTCATAGTGTTCATGTTTGTTATGAATTTTGTCAATATATTAAGTGCATTCGTTGTTGAGCTACATCGAATACAAACTTGTACAAAATTATATTAGCTCGAAAGCCAATATGGCTTCTGCTCGACACAAATGCACGGTCACGATATTCATTTAAGTTTCAAACAGTTGGCAATCTTTCACGGAGCTTAGCTTTTGTTTTGCAATAGGGTTCTAATAAGAAATGCAGCGCAGACGTCAAAAAGACAGATACTTCCGGTGTCGAACAAAATTCTATTCTGTACCTTCTACTTTAGGTACAAAAAAATTGATCTCTATGTAGGAAACAAAAAAAAACTTTGCTTAATTTGGTTACTATTTGTCGTATTTCTCTTCTACCACCGCCGTATAGAATAAGCTTAATATTTTTGCTGACTGACTGTCTACTATTAACGTAGGTCTAAACTTGTATAATTGATAGTAAAAGTAACATACATATTTACCGTTAATTATTATATATTGATATTTAAGTAGGGAAGCTGAAGTAAATAAATGTGAAAGTAACTAATTGCTGCTGTACGGGGGAGGAGAAACTCACCTATTAATTAACTAACCTCAATTAGTTAACCCCAACGTTAAAGAAAAACCTAAACGAATTCAGATAAGAAACCAAACTTCATCAAAAAAAGTATGCTTTACATGCACCTAGAAACCTATAATGAGGAATCTTCAACTGACATGATGTAATACTTTGACACGTGTCTAGCTACGGCGCGAATCAGCCTTAGGAACGTTTCAACAATGTTTAACACATAAACCACTTAATTTAGAGTGTAAACTTCTCGCTCTGTCATTTTATACTGGAAGGGAGGCAAAAGTATGTGACTTGGTTGACTGCCAATAATTGGTTGCTGTCATTAAATTATTCTTTGAGTAACCTCTGCGGATGCTCAGACACAAAAGAAAAACCTCGGTGTTAGTACACTGCTTACTTAATGTACTTTGAAAGATTAAACATAGCCTCGCAGCAGTGACGCAGTGTGTCTATGGCTGCAAGTTTAGATGAATGTGACTGCCATTCTGGGTTCGATTCCCGGATTGGGTAGTTGTAGTTATGGATTTTGGAGCAATGTATGATATCCGAAAATAAACTTGGCACGAGTTTAAAAAGAAAAGAAGAAAAAAGAGAAAAGGTTTTTTTAAAGTAACCAATAGTAATAAATCAAGTTGCAACGTTTAAACTTAATCTAGACAATTGAGATCGATCGGTAGTCCTCCTACAATAGGTATATTTGGAAATTGTTGTACGAAAAACTTTTTAGGAAGTCTAATATGACTGGACTTTGACTAAAATTTTTCAATTATAAGAATTGATATGGAGAACAATAGGAATTGATATGGAAGTGAGTGAATGGAATTGATGTGCCATGTATCATTGGATGGATAAAATCTGCAGAATGTGAATGATCATAGGTGTATCTCCAATTCTACTAATAACCTTGGAATTTAAAAAAAACCTCTTGAAGAATCACTGGCTTACGTTTTCTCTATCATGAACTTTCATCTCATCGTTCGCATTACGAATGTAAAATGGCTATAAACTTTACTTGCATATTTTGCAGTTGACTGTATCCAGGTTCAATTAAAGAGGGTCATTGACCAGACAGAATGACAATTAATATTTGAAATTTAATTTGAGGTGTTCATGTCTAGACCTAATTGTGTTTAAAGTAGTTTCCCTGCAACTGTTTACCTAATTTAAATATGTACGTATATACGTAGTGTATGACACAATCTGGCAAGCACAGATTTGACTAATTAGCCAAAGACATCGTGCTGCTGCTTCTAATATTTAGAATTTGGTGGGGCAAATTTATTCTCGAATTTGAAGTCCTGAAAAAGACCTACAAAAGACCGCAGTTAACAAACATTTGTAGTATAGTGCTGAATTTCTATTGGTGACTAGGGTTCCCGGAGTCCCGGAGCTATTGGCAAAGCAAGCAACCAAGTGGCTCCACTATCGTTGGAAGAAAATTAGAATAAATACAAGGTTATAAAAACGAATTCATTGAGATCCTTATGGACCTATAAAATATATCAATAAAAACCACAAAGTCTTACTCCGTACCACATTCGATAAATGAACACAAAGTAGAAAAGCTGGAATTATTTATCTGACGTCATACAGCAATTGTGTGGGCACACAATAATCATGGCACTGAAATCAGAGCAAGGCTAATCTGAATGATGATGTATCGATACCCTGCACACACATTTTATGAGAAGATGTTTTTAACAAGCTTGAAAACAAGCTATAAAAAACTAAATTAAGAAGAACGTTTTGTAAAATATATTTAAAGCGAATGTTTAAAAAGCGATTTTGTGCTACCAGACAGATTTAAATAACATATGTGCTCTTATGATAATGTATACAGTACTTGTAACTTAAGTTCATTTAATAAGTTTGATGAACGTCTACAGTCTAGACGAATTATATCTTCCTTAGAAAAATACAAATAAAACCAATAGAACGTTCTGCATAATATTCGCAATGCCAATCTATTCTTATTCATTAGAATTCCAATTAGATATGAATCAACAATCTCATAAATGTCAGTTCGCGGTTAAATAACTCTAGGAGTCTGCAGAAAGCTGTAGTGTCTACTGAATATTATAATAGTGCCGTATTCTTGGAAGTCCTTGCTATTTGAAATGTTCAGCAAAAGTCAGTATTTCCTTTTTCATAACGTCAGTTTTCAACATACAGGAGATAAATATAGTATTATACAGCTGACGTCTTTAAGTTCGCTGGAATTACACAGGCATCCATCTCAGCGTCGCAGTGGCATAAACTCGTTGCTAAAGCAATAAATCCTGATAAGGAACGGGTCGACTTGCATTCAAGTGCAAATTCTCATTTCGGTTCGTACGTTTTATTGGAGATTTTCTTTTCTCTGTATTGTTGCGGCGCGCTTTTCTAATTATTAGATTTCAATTAATTTCACTGTACACTTTCAATTTAATTTTCATGTAGGTACTAAAAATAACAACGATGAAAACTTTTGCCCGTAGAAAATGCTTCAAAATAAATTTAACGGAATATAAATTAAAATCTGCAGGTTTCTTTACGAAATTATTAATAAAATGTACGAAATTATTAATAAAATGTATAATAAATTCTATTTTTTATTAAATTCGTTACGATTGCCATTTATTACTTGCATTAAAGAATCGAAATCTCTATAAAGGGTCAGGGGTCATATTTCCCATCACACACTTTATCCATTAAAACCTGTATGTATAATCAGCCAATAAAAATATGCTACCTCTATATTCTTCGAAAAATATTTACGACATGATTGGCATCAACCAGGCTTACAAACAAAATATTTTACGAACCTGCCATTTTGAGGGTTAGGTGATGCTCTTTCTCCCTGCACCAAGAACAATGACCCTCTGTCAGCGTCCAGGAGTATGGAGACATTTTGAAGGATCTTGTGACATAGCACTCGCACTTCAAGCTCGTTGCAGATGTCTTTCACCTGCGAGAAAAGAAAAACAAAATTGACAAATGTTTTTATGAATAACTTAAAAAAAATTGTTTCAATTTCATTTCATTTCATGAAATATCTCGTCTCGTCTCGCTTTCGATTATTATCAGTACATACTTTACTACTACGGGATAGTAGTTCCACACAGATTACAGTAATCAATTGTTTGACTTATTCGGTTAAGAATACGTTGCTCCAAATCAAACAAAATTAAACTTTGAAGACTTTCTAAGACGTGTAGATAAAAGAAATTAAATAAGGTACTAGTGGGATGTCGACTTATACATAAAAGTCATTGACTACATAAACTGCATAAACTTTTTTTTCTACAAGCAAATAACTTAAAACCTTTCCTAATATGCATTTCACTCATTTCATGCAGGAACGGATTACTAAAACTGACAAGTGCGAGTCAACGTGCTGATTAAAGAAAGGCCGTTGAACGATTTAGTTTTAATACTGTTAGCAACATCATGAACAAAGGCATAAGTATAATAAGAATTCATTTAATTCACATTCGAAACATTCTCTAACCTCAGTCAACAAGTTTTTCTTTAACTTCTTTGTAACACAAAAGGGTTCAAGTCTTTTGTATTGGTTCAGAACTGTCACGTCAAGATGCAGTAGAAGATATCAACAAACTTATACCTTGTCCACCCACACGATCCTAATTTAAACAGGTTTATTCCCAACGTCGAATATGATTTCCGAATTAATTTCCGCCAACTATTTCTACCAGCAAAGTGTATTTATAATATCAGTAAATATGATTCACAAATATACATATTTCAGCCGTTCTCAATGCCGTGTGAATGTTAATAACATATTATATCGTAAATACTCTTTACTTGTAGGCTGAGTAATCAATCACCCACAACTTTGCCATATAAGATGATAAAGACTAAAACTAAAAGTTATCTTGAGAATAAAAATAGACTTTTCTTTAAAAAATCTACCTAAAAAGGACTTTCCTGCCTATTAACTAAATACTAAAACACTACACGATAGTTTTACATAGTACAAAAACCATAGTAAAATCAGTTGGATCAAACCGTCTGTTTTAATTCACCTTTCCGCAAGTTGGTCTATATGTTATTAAAACATGCTTTACAGTTCATCTGTGAAACTAAAGCGGTGGCTTATTTTGATTTTAATATGATGTTTCCAAACTTTTTTAATATCATTTTAAATATGGCTTCTGATAAATATTATGCCCTAAAAGAGTAGTTTTAGGTGTAGAATGATCTAATTTGATGGTTCTCTGTAGGTTAGAAAAGTAGGTACATTTTGTATTTACAAAGGTTCTATACGGTTGTAACTACAAAATAAGAAGTTTTTCATAGGCAGTAAATGTTATTTTTAACTAGGGAAGTGATACGTAAATATGTAACAATAAGTTTAGTCCAGAAGTTTTAGTACCTTAATTAAGTATAGCTAAGGCGAAGATTAACGTCTATATATTAACGCAGCGGGCTATGGAGCGAGCTATGCTTGGAGTCTCTTTGAAGGATAAATTTCGTAATGAGATCATCCGACAAAGAACCAAAGTTACCGACATAGCTCGCAGGATAAGCATGCTGAAGTGGCAATGGGCTGACCACGTATGCCGAAGGACCGATGGCCATTGGAGCAGACGGGTCCTAGAGTGGAAACCGCGAATCGGCAAACGGAAGGTAGGACGCCTTCCAGCCAGATGGACCGACGACCTGAAGAAGGTAGCAGGGATGGACTGGATGCGGAAGGCGGAGGACCGGGTGCTGTGGCGCACATTGGGAGAGGCCTATGTCCAGCAGTGGACTATGATAGGCTGATTGATTGATTGAAATATAGTAGAATTCATCAGCTTGCCAAGCGTGAGAACGTCGCGTCGTCGTGTTATCGCTCTAAGTGATCTATTGAGTTGCCTAAACTCGGTAGTCAACGTGCACGGCCTGACATAATGAAATACCTAGCAACCGTCAAAGGCCATAAAGTCTAGCATTATGGTACTGAACAGTTAAATTCACTCCATTGATTTCATCTTCGGACGACATCAACCTAATTTCGTAAAATCTTTGAAATGACATTATTTTGTCATTCATCTTGTGCACTAGTTTAACCACGGAGCAGATACAAAGATATACTTTGTATCTGCTCCGTGAGTTCAACACAGAGTTGCATATTATAAAGCTTGAAGTGATTACAAATAATAATATTGTTTTGCTGATCTCATTCGTAATGACTACACAATATAACAAAATCCTTGACCCAAATAGAATTCAGAGAAACCATAATTTACCTACATAACCTGTCTACATGGACTATTTTATTTATTAAAAACTGTTAGCAGAATATGAAAGATTTGGACTGAAATTAACCATCTATCGTCATCTATCTTTGTCTCAATTAATACATAAACGAAATGATTAATTATCGTCAATTTGGGTCGAACGTGACGCTCCAGTAATCTGAGAACCCTCAACCAAACATTTAGGTTAGACAGGAACCTCGTTTAGTAACTCAATCGGAAGTTTTGCGAATGCTATATAAGCAGAGGATAAGTGTACATTTATGGGAGACAAAGCTTATTTTTTGAGACTTTTTCCAAAATATAGCTTCATTTGATCCGACTAGTTTGCGAATCATTTATATCTGCCTCAACGTAACATTTACAAGTGTTAATCTGCACCGATGAAATGTTTAGTGAGCTCCAACTTATCTATATCGCACAGATAAACAGCTCAGTTAGTACACTTCAGTATTAATGAATGAATTATGAATATTCACGGACGCCCACACACTCGCGTAGCGCTGTGCAGATACTCAGTATTAAGTAGCCAGCCAGATAAAATGACGGTTGTCATAATTATGTACAAGAACTTGACACTAAGAAGGCCCGCCCCAAGTCAGTGAGTACAGAAGAAAGCCGTGATGAACTCCGTGTATTCACATTACCTACACTCCATTTGTTTATACATCAAAAACTACCTGCACTGCGTGGTTGACATTTTGAAATACGCTTAACCTTATTATTCACAATTAGATATTACAGTTTGCTTAAAAGTTATCGATTTTTTCAAATATTTTTTGTAGAGGGTAAGTAGAGTTGGAACCCTCAGCTATTTGATCTGAAGTTTTAATTATTAATAATTATGATTATTTTTGCGTGTATACTTTGGATTATATTAAAACTAACACTAAACGCATGTTCATAATTTTGTGTCATCTAACAGAGCAATACGTTCTGTTATTTATTATATTCAACATTCGATTGTTTAAGAAGAATTAGTGCATATGTACCTACTGGCGCATGTGGCGCCCGTTTATCAAATGCGGGCGGTCTAACGGCAGTCAGTAGTTGAGCCATGGAACTAAAGGTACTGGAAGAATAAGGCATCATTACTTTTACGAAAAACCAGTCGTAGCCTATAATTATTTTATTACGGTGTTATATACCGTTTATAATAAGCCATGCATTTTTAATAAGTAGTAATAACTCTAAGACGCAATAATAATAATAACATGATTGACAAAGAAAATTGTATTTACAGGCCTCTTGAAATCAATAGCAAGACAGCGTGGCGGGACGATCAATCTTATCTTGAGTGGTTCAGATAAATAACAAATCCGATTGTAGAATGAAAGATAATACGACAATTATTATCTATGTATGTATTACGCAGTAACATTAAATAAGCCATTGGTATAAGCCCGCTTTGAAATGAAATATTTATATCTGTAATGCTACTATTACCAATAATTGTTTTTATTTAATTTTTTTTGCGGTGTTTATGTTTATAAACACCCGAAATCATTCATAAACTAATATTAACAAAAATATACAACTTGTGTCTTATTTATTATTATCCTGACATCACACCCCCACATTTCGATCTAAGTGAGATGTATTTAACTGCCCGAGTCCTAAACTGCAAATATATCAACGATCCTATCTCAAATGAATCATAACGAGATAAGTAGGTGACTCATGCTTTGTATTCTTCACACCGGAACAATAAATTAAAAATTGTTATAACTTAACATTATATTAAATAAAAAAGGCCTTTCGAGTGGATGATGGGTCATGTGGTATATTTACAGTAATTATCAAGCGGTTGTTTTATCGGAGTTGACCCTTGCCTGTCAGTGGCGAGCCGACAGAGGCCTAATTTAGGTATGTAGGTACACATGTAAAACGACACCCGATTGTATTTCGTAAATTGACTTTTAATTGACATTAAATGGGGTTGGTGGTGGCGTATAAATCGCTGGGTATTTATAGGTAAATGTTTTGGAAGTATATATATAAATTATTGCATCTCTTAATAGAAAATCTGGTTTTGCTCGATCTCTTGAAGTTTCAAAAGTGAAAATCGACGGAAATTCCTTCAACAATTTTATTAGTTTTCATTTTCTCTCCTCGGCTGGCATTCCAGACAGTTGAATGTAGCACGCTCTCTGTTTTGTTTTCGGCCTGTTTCGACAAATTGCTACATAGCAACCAGGAATTAAATAGAAATAATATTTTTTCTGCTACTACAATTATGCTGACTTACGATGTCCGGAGTTCAAAAACCGGATAAGTGCGAATCTAACTTGCGGGTTCCATACTAAGGTAAACTCGGTCCTCGTACCGAGTTCATCTTATGTGGGCCTGAGCCCACATAAGATATCTAAGACTGATCATCGACTGAAGGTTGCGTTTCGACGAGTACTTCTGGCAGCTTGCTACAAGGCTGGTCGGCGCTGCGTCCGCCCTAGGGTGAACAAAATAATTTCGAGAACCCCAATCGGGTTCTCGAAATTATTTTGTTCACCCTAGAGCAGTCTACCGGGAAAAAATTGTTAATCTTAGCTCTCCAGGGACCCCCACACAAACACACATAAAAAATTCTCTAACAATGAAATAAGAGTTCTAGAACCCGGTTGCAACGCCAGCTACCGGGTCCAATCAGGTACGATTACTCATTAAATTAAAATTCAAAAACGTGTCGAAACGTCAAAATGTACCTATCATAAGGATTTATTCTTTTAAAAATACCAACATTTCCGTTATTATTCCAAAAAATCTTCTTTCATACAAACCTTGTCCTAAAAATAACGAACACAAAAAAAAAATATAAGAAAAATTAGTGCAGCCGTTCTGAACTGATGCGTTTACATCCATCGGCAATTGATTTTAATTTTTAGATTAATACTTCGAATGCCATGCAGAGTCATATTAATATGTAATACGCGCACACTTTCATTAAAAGCACTAGGCTTGGGCGTGTTTGAGTAATATACTTTAACACTTGAAATATTATTGTATATTGCACAATGTATATTGCATACATTGTATAGTAGCTGAATATTATGTCAAAAGCTTGTTTGAGTTTCTATGAAATAATATCAACATAATTGACATCACACTTTGCATCGTTAAATAATTGACTTTTTATATTTAGTTGAAGAATTGAAAAATAATAAAGCACTTGAAAAGAACTGTTTAATATTTTTTAACCTAAGCAACTACTTTATTACAAGGCTTAAAGAATCAAAAGCTTTGTAAGGGATAAAAACAGGAGACTTTGTAATTAATCAATTTGTTATTATAAAGTCAGCTCCACTTCGAAAACCTAAGATCGAGAAAAATAACAAAAAAACACTTATGTTTTCCTTTCGAAACGACGCAGACATAAATCAATTTGTAGAAAGCCTTAATTTGAATTGGTATTAACTTTCTGTTCGAATTACTGACGTACATAAAAAATACAAAAGTTCAAATGGGATTTAGCTAGGTAACTGATTAAGTAATCTTTTCTAATTTGTTTAAGAGGATTTCGCGGGCAACACGGCTCGGAAAGGTTGAGCCTGTATTGATAATTACGAGATTAAAATTAGACAATCCGACCTATGGGCTTATTTCTGCTAACGAAGAGTGTGCTTATGATAAAGTGAAATATTGAGCCATCTAAAATCGAATAGACAATCCAATGTTTCCCTATTTTAATTTAAATAGAACATGATGCCGGTATATATCCAATTAAACAGTATTTTAGAGAAATATCTGATATGTTTATATCTAAATACCCTTGCTGTAGGCTCCGGTCGTCCTAATCTCGGTTCTCATAAATGTATATGTTAATCCAGCACACAATCTCCGTTGGGCGTGGTTGAGTAATATACTGTCACACTTAAAATATTGTGACGACTTCCACATATAGCAAAAACATACTTCATCATCATCTAGCGAAGAAGAGCTGAACTACGCAGCAACTACTTATCCTGCATCGCGCTATGTAAGTTCTTGCGCCGATTAGTATATTATACAACTACCGATGCGCCGCGGCCCGCCAGGCATGAGCACCTAGCCTGGTCGGAGGATCCTCCCTTTGTGTTGCAGTGACAGAACACCCGTTCCTCGACAATTATAAAGTTTCGAGTAGGATGTACTCATTACTTTAAAGAGAAATGTGCATATCGTGTGCCCTAAGCTAGGCCATTTTAAACTGGAACCGTCCGATAGCAAAAGTGCAATTACATACACCTTGTGTTTTTACACCGAGAATTTGATGAGTTTTGTACGCACCATGATCCCATGAATCGCATCAGAAGAACAGTAGTATACTTTGTGGACAATTTAGTAGTAAGCAGGAAAAAAACTCTAACTTTAAGAAATAAACAGGAATGCTATAACTTTGTTTACTTACTCAGTATTTTCTTTATGTTATATATAATTACATTTAGCAGACGTTGGAATATTTAATTATTTACTTCTACTTTTATGTTTACGGATTCAACGAACTGTAAACAACATCTGTTTTTCTGCATTACAAACCTGCCTGTGTGATGCGTGTTTATAAAAGCAAGTATAAAAACACAAGACTCAGGAAACCGAATTATTTTAATCTTCTTTGTAAATATTTTTCACTAGTCCTCGTGTCGCCATAATAATTTAATCTAAACGTTAGAATTGGCTTGAAACATGCCTTTCATTCTATTGGCGAAAACGTAACAGAGAACACAATGTTACACAGGTAAGTATTTATTTTTGATAGTAAACAAATGAAAAAATAGCAGTTTATATGCGTGCGTGCAGGTTCGTGTGTGTGTATTGTTTATAGGGCACTCTTTAGGCAAAGATTAACCGTGTGGCACAAGTACCCTGTAAAAAGAATTTGCATTCTAGACATATGTGCTGAAAATTTTACTTGAATCCTAACAGTTTATAATTCCGTTTATTCGTACTTCTATATTTTTATTTTAATAGAACGATTGCGTTTTTTAATATAAACAAATACATAGTAGTGATGAAGGAGAGGGCGTGCCCCCTATACCATAAAAAAAAACTATTCTGAACTTAGTACCTATAAAGTAAGTATATCACATTCATTTTTTCTCTAGAATTACTTAAACTTTATTTCCACTATCTACAGATAATAACTGACCAGAATGAAGTGGCTAAGTTACTGTATACACTCACTAGTTCAAATATAAGTTCCTTCTCGTCCAGCTGCCTAAGCTCGTGCCTTGACCGTCTTTGTGGTCGTGAAGGTGTTGCATGAGGAGGCTGGTCCCCAAGAAATGTAGGTGTGCCGTCCACCGTCGTTACCAACGGCTTAAGAAGACCGCCCCGCTCGAATTCGTGAGCTGAGATCTTCCTGTCAAATGAAAAATGTATGTTAGTTGAAAATACATATAAAAGCCGTGAAATTATCCTTCAATATAGAACATCTTTAGATAAAATACAAATAATAGAAATTGTTTTGTTTTGAATACATATATACTATAAATTCAAGCATAAGGCATAGGGCATTTTACCTCTTAGATAGATAGATAGATAACACTTTATTTGTACACCAGTCTTACAGTAGAATTATCATACATACATTTGTCATACAGATAATGTACAAAGGGCGGCCTTATTGCAAAATGCAATCTCTTCCAGGCAACCTTAGGATGGATCAATGTGTTTCGGAGAGACAGTTGTAGTTGGAGGTGCATTTCAATTTTTTTATGAAAAACTATAATTAATATAACTAAATCAATATGAAAATATACAGATATCCTGTATATTTAGTCTACTTATGCATACTAATATAAAACATACATAAACATATAATATATACTTAAGTCTATCATATAACAAACATACATATATACATATTTTAATTTATACTCAACATACTTTAATAAGGAAATAATTAAACTAATGTGACAAATAATAATAATATTCATGAACCATTTTCTTAAAAATTATTATTGATTGCGCTCGCCTAATGGTGACTGGCAACGCATTCCACAAACGTACAGCCTCAACAGTAAAGGATTGGTCATCAAATTTACTAAGTTGCTAAGTTCTACTACATAGCAAGTTGCGACTAATCTGATAAATGATGTAAGATCATCAGTTTTTTTTTTTATTTATTTAAAAAATCATTGCAAATATGGGTTACAATGTATGTAGTAGTATAGTTTCACCAGATTTCACCAAATAGGTATGCAATTTTTACAATTTTCATAAGAGAAATTACAAAATACATTAATATTCATTTTTCAATTTAGAAATATAAATTATGATGTCAATAAAATAACCAATCCTATAGTTTAAGATGTTAATCATAGTGTGTAATCATAGTTATATATAGTTTATATCGAGTTTATATCGATAATCGAATAGTTCAGAGTTATTTTTTACAAATATTGCGGCCTCAAGTATGTATATACATGGAAATGTCAACAGCTTCATCTTTTTTAAATATGGTTCACAGGAGTCAGGCACATTGAATTTAAACATGGCCCTGATACATCGTTTTTGAGCAATAAACACACGTTCCTTGTCTGTACTATTGCCCCAGAATATTACACCGTATCTGAGAGTTGAACTGACATAACCGTGGTATGCTGTTAATAAAGTAGACGGGTTTGCTACCTTTCTTAGTTTCTGGAGAGCGTATGAGAACTGGGCTAGTCTTTTACATACATAGTCGATATGTAGTTTCCAATTGATTTTATTATCGATATGTAACCCTAGAAATTTTGTGACTTCAGCTTCTTCAATGTTGCTGTCTAGGTAACAGATTTTTAAAGTAGCTGTACGACTAGCTCGTATTTTGAAATTCATTATTTTAGATTTTTCAAAATTAATCGTTAAATTATTTATATTAAGCCAGTCTATACTTCGTACCAAAGATTGATTAATGTCAGATTCTAAATTTATTGTATTGTCATTAGTAAATAGTACAGTGCTATCATCAGCGATATCAGACTGGCCTGTTGGCCTAGTGGTTAGTGACCCTGACTGCTATGCCATAGGTCGTGGGTTCGATTCCCATCCGAGCCTGGGTGTTCTTTGTGTCCGTTCTTTGTATGTTTGTAAAGTCCCCCGCGACACAGGAGTAATTCATAATGCGGGAGTTGTCTTTTTATAAAAAAAAAAAAATTTATGTCATGATGTGTTACCGAAGGCATGTAGTTTATATATATAAGAAAGAATAATGGGCCCAATATACTCCCTTGTGGAACTCCAAATTTAGCAGTTCCAGGTTCAGAAATGTAGACTTCTTCAGTTTTCGTTATTGGGTTGACCCATCTTATTTCTGTAAACTGCTGTCTATTCGAAAGATACGATTTTACTAGATTGTAAACATTACCTCTCACACCATATGCGTACATTTTTCTTAACAAATTATTATGGTCGACACGGTCAAAAGCCTTCGACATATCCATATACAACGCTACAGCCGGCAGGCCTTTGTCCAAATTGTTTATTACTTTACGTAAAAAGCTAAATAATACTACGTTTATTGATTTGTTATTTCTGAACCCATATTGGCATGGTGTTAGAATGTTATGTTTTTCAAAGAAAGTATATAAGCATTTGTGTTTTACCTTTTCTAATATTTTAGCGAAGATAGATATCAACGCTATGGGTCTATAGTTAGTCATATTTGATTTGTCACCTTCTTTAAATATTGGTTTTATAACTGATATTTTTAGTTTGTCTGGAAAATTGCCTTGTTCTATGCACAAATTAACAATATGACTTAAGGGTTAAGAAATAATATGAGCGACATCTTTTATAATATAGGTCAAAATGTCATGAAAACCTGTGCTATTTGTGTTTTTCAAACTTATTATTATTTTATATATGTCATCAGTGATAGTCGGTGTCATAAAGACTGAGTTAGAAATAAATGTTATGTTATTAGAACTATTAAGTGGATTTGTAGGTATATTATAATTATTTATGGAAAGAAAAAAATCATTAAATGCTTTCGAAATGTCATTAGGATTACTGATTATTACGTCTTTTCTTATTAATTGTTTTATACTTTCAGTCGGATGATTACATTTTGTCTCATTTATCACTTTCCATGTTGCTTTGCTTTTGTTTGTTGCAGACTTAGTGTAGTATTCGTTTTGTGATTTTTTTGTCAGCCTAATTATAGTTTTGTACCTCCTTGCATATGTTTTAAATGTGTTTCTATTAGATTGACTTTTATTATTTTTTATATTGCCACAGAAGATAAGATTTACACTTGCTGCATATTTTTATACCACGCGAGATCCATTTTGGTCTTGATGAGTTATAAATCCGTTTTTTCTTTAAAGAAAAGCATAGATGGTACAGCATAACAAAGTTTTCATGGAATTTGTTATACGCGCTATTTGCATTTATACAGCTGTAAACATCATTATTGGTTAGCTGTTTTAGATATTTACTAAATATTATTCTATTATCCTTCGAGTAATATCGTTTTATTATATACCAATATTTTGGAGTACAAGTCTTTTTTACGGGAACCGTAATAATTTGGGCAATGTGGTCCGATAATGCTAGTTCCTTGACAGTGTCTTTGCATGCTTTGACATTATGGGCTATGTTGTCTATGCAAGTCTTACTAGCGAATCGCGTTATTTGCATGAATTGTAATTTTAAATTATATGTAAATAAAAGTTCCATAAACTTACCAGAGAGCCTGGTTTGCTTTAGAATATCAATGTTAAAGTCTCCACACAAAATGATTTTCTTGCCATTTAAACTTCGGTTATTCAACATTTTAGTTAAGACTGTAAAGAAACTGCATAGAGATCAACAGCGTAGTCTGGTGGCCTATAAATACATATAATAATTATTTGATGTTCCGGTATTTCTATTGCAGAGCATTCTATGATATTTTTGATCGAAAGTTTTGAGATATCACAAAGAAGTTTAAATTGCAAATGATTTTTATTAATATGCATGAACCTCCATGTCTACTATTTCTCATATAATGAGAAACAAGTTTGTAGTTTGGCATTGTGAGATAGACCTCGCCACCATCCGTCATGTTGTGTTCAGTAATACACAGTATGTCAATAGAAATGTTTTGCGTGGTTAATTCATTTATACAAACAGAGAGCATGTCGTATTTGTTAAGTAATCCATTGATGTTTTGATGGAGGATTGTAACAAAATTAAAAACGAAATAAATTATTTGAACCTGTACTTTTGTGCCGGCTAGGCTCAGAGTCATTGTTATTCTTATTCGGTTCATTAATACAATTACTATCATTTACATTATTTACTTGCAAATTCTGTTCGAGATCTAAATTAACCTGAGTATATTTGTCTACAGAATATTTGCTTTTATTTGTTTTTAACATCTGCTCGTACTGTGTTAGTTGAAAGTGATAACTTAAACATAATATTTATTTTAGTAATGACCTTGCAAGATTTAGTACATAATTTCGTCTAATTGGTATAGATCTAGAGTAGTTCATGTCCAAGTATAATGCATTTTTAAACTTATTACAAATAAATCTAAGTTGATAGTTTAATTTTGTTTCATTTAAAAACCTATTCTTGGGTACCTCACTTATGATCACGTTCATATTAGCAGTTAATGACAGCCACCGATATAGATTGATATTGATCTCACTTGGGTCGTTTTATGTCAGAGTACTGATTCCGTTCGTGGGCCATTGTAAGACCTCATTTAGTACAGCACCAGGTTTTTAAAATGAGAATACTGTATATTGTTATCCAAGCAGATTTTTTAGTATATTGCATAGACCTCGTCCTTGACCATCGCCTAAAATAATTACTTTGTGCTTCTTGTTTTGTGTTCCAAATGGTGCAGTTTCAGTGAACGGACGTGGCATCTCTTGACCCATATTAATTTTTCTGTAGGAAACTGATGTTTGCAATTGTATGTGTGTATCGTACTCGGGTTGTTTTTGCTGTGTTATTTGTGTATTAAATCGTTTCGTTATTACAGTATTTGTGCAGATGCTTTTTGCTAGATGTAGAGGAGAATGGCGAGAAGTGTTTACTCTCATATTTAATACTCTGCCTGACATAGGTGATGAGTTGTTTTTTCGCTGTGGAGTAGTATAGGTTATTTTTTTAAGTAGATCTATTTGATGTTGCTGAGACTGTATATCCTGTTTTAGTTGGGTATTTTGAAAATTTTGATTTTCAATTTCGATATCAGCACTTTTTAATTGTTGTTTAATTTCATTTATTTCGCGTCTCAAATCCTCAGCAATTGTTTGGTCAATATTCTGTGTTGCACTCTGTATACTCATATTACTAGAGTCTAGCATAGTAGAATTTAATAAGTCTTGACTTGTTGAGGGCAATAAATTCGTTTCCAATTTTGTTCTTGTCAACTTATTTCGTACAGTTACATTGTTCATTTTTTCTTTGTTTTCTATTATTAATAATTTTCTATAGTATTATTATATAATTATGAGTGATTGAAATAAGAAAATTCAAAAAAACAAACAAAACTATGGGAGCAGAATATCATGAACAAAAGAATATCACATAACAGGTATCATTGTGTCGAATTAGTCAATAGCTTGTGTATTATTTTTATTTTAAATTGAATATTGTCGTTACTCTGACTCGTGCAGAAAATATTTTAGTGCTTGAACACAAGAGAAGTTACACCTGTTGATTTTATGTTTTACACTTTTATTGAAAGTTGTGTTAATAAGTTACGGCACTAGATCATTTTATCACTATATTGTCTTGATTCTAACACATACAATAATAAATACAATTGTTAACCGCTTTATGAAGCATAATGTTCCCTGTTATTTTTGAATAGTTATTTTTTGGTGTGTCTGTTTCACAATTCACTAGATAACATTCTGACTCAAACTTTGGATAGTTTTTCACATAATTATGCAGTCGGTACACTTTATTAACTGTTTCAATGGTTTTTGATAATAAATAACACGGACTCGATGTTAGCGTGACGTACGTTTGTATAGAATTATAACGATTGAAGTATTATAGAGTCATCTAGTCTTTAAATACTTGCAAAACAGATTTCGGTAATTGATCTAATATAGGTTCAAGTATAAATATGTAACATAATGTAAATTACTATTCGCAATCACGAATATTCTAGTTAATGTGACAAAGCTCAGCAGATCTATGATACATGTACCACATTCTTTTACTATGTCTAACCAAGAATCACAATGCATCATGCATGTTTAGATGTAATAATATCTTTTGTCAATATAAGTAATTTTGGACTTTCACGCTAAGACCGATTTTAAAATTATTGTTAAACCAATAGTCATCCTAATAAAATAATTATACAGTTTTACAGTTGGTAAATTGATGGCTTTTTTCGCTAGTTTACTTAGAGTTAATAAATTTCACTTAAAATTGTGATAGTCTGTGCAAAAGTTAAATGTATCAAATCAATTTTCACCTTTACTCGCGCGCTTTTAACAAATGTAGTCACTAAGAACAAATATGTAGCCATTACTTAAAACTACAGGCGACAGTGACGTATTGCTAGCTATCCTCTACTGACATCGAAATAATCAATTTTCTTAGGTCGGCTTGTACAGTTATCGAGGCGTCACTCACCAAGATGTATTGTGTGTTATATTAGACTTGTAAGAGATTCGTAATCACGTTTACTACGTATACTCTACGATTTCAACCATCTGAGAGTTGTTGCGTTGTGCTCAAGAGAGAGAGTCACGCCTCTTTAGATAGAAACAGCAGATAAACGGTTACAGAACTCGCTAAGCAATTTTGGATCTCCAAGCTCATTGCTTTGCGTTATAGAAAAAGAAAATACTGTCTGACTATAGTTCCTTTAGTAGTATTTACTAAAACCCAGTAGGCATACTTTTCTCTAAAATAATTATAATTAAACACACTGTACATACATTTACATAAAAGATGAAAAACTCATTTAGTGAAGTAATTTATTTTTGTGTTAGACGTTTTTTGTCTTCAAAGCAGTCTGTAATGGAAATCTACAGGAATATTACAATTAAGTACCTACGCATTCTTGTACTATAGCTTTTTCTATCAGTTGTAATTAACAGTGTAAAACGCTTTGTAAGTTAACCTTAAGTGAAGTAAAACGATTAATTCTTGGCCATTTAATATCATTAACTGTAACAAAGTGTGAAAATCATAACTATGTAATACAATAATACGGGTATATGTTCTAAGATTATTTGAGTATACTGTTGTAATTTACGATATCAGTTAATACTTTATTTGGAATAACTATAATAACGTATTTCCTGAACATAAAATTATAATTCATTCTCATCGTAGTTTTATCACAAAGGGTTGAACTAAATCGATTAAGTAATTAGTAATCTGGACAGGCGCCAAACTATTTTATCGGACCTGTCATAGTGTCATAAAGTTAAATGTACTACTTCGCACCCTAAACTAATTAGTTTTGTTTATTATTCATTTAATAATGCCAATATGAGTGGGAGGGCCATGCTTCGACACGACCGGGGTGATACCACGGCCTCGCACAAAACCGGCATAAAAAGCAATGCTTGGTTTGTTTTTAGCCGAGTGAGCTTACGGGAAGCCTTCCTTCTCTCCCCCCCCGTCTTCCACCCACTCCCCCTATTCCCCCATTCCCCTACTACCTTAAAGATTGCCCGCTACCCATGAAAAAAAAAATTAATAGCACCACGTTCCTGTATAAATCAGTATGAATTCCATTAGTCCAACCGTAGCAAACGTCGTAAAAAAAGAGTCATGCTTTGCACCTCTAACCTATTCTCTAAAGATACTAAGCACTAGAGACATGTCTAAGAGACATCAAAGAGAAGAAGAAGAAAGAAAGAAGTCTTTTGTTTTAAAAGAATCTTTAAACGTTCCTTTGTAAACATGTAAGCCCTACCAACATTCCCCATTTCCCGAGTGCTCTGGCGGACTTAGCAAACATAAGCAGTATAATTGGCACGATTAGTGCAGTTTAATTCCGGTTTTCTATAGCGTTCAGGTATATCCATTTTTTTTGTTCTATTTTATTAAATACTACTAAGGACACTTTTAAACTTTAACGTTCCAATGATATAACAATTATGAAATACGGGACGCTAACGCGATAATATTTTAGATAATATGTACAATGTACATACCTTTGAACTGCCTGAGGTTTCGTCCATGTCACACTGAATGTAGTTATGAATGCAAATATAATCGCGTTAATTCCGGTATTTCATAATTACAAACTGGTAACTTATGTCGCACATTACTAGTGTGCTCTTCTTACATGTTTTACAGGTGTTACAGTGGCAGTAACAGGGTAGGGTAGATATTGCAATGGGTGGGATTAAAACCCATATCACACTAACATCGTAAAAATGTGATAGGGATATCCCTCACTACCTATATCCAAAAATTATAGAAGTAATATTAAAAACTAGAACATAATTGAAATTTCCGAGGCAGTTATTGTGTAGAAAAAAAATAGGTTTGCCCGGGGAGACGCGGTACTATTAGGTTTACATGAAAAGCTAAAGATTTTTTCAAGTTATTTCGGAGTAGCTCTTATTGCGTGAATATAATTGGTGCCACCCGATGTGGGTGTGGGGGCAACCAACCAACTTTTGTTCAAAGTTTGTTTATGACAATTTTATATTGCTATTTTTAGAAGCTTAACATAACCTAGGTTTATGTTAACATACTTATAATAGAAGTCGTTATAAAACTTTTACCAGAGATTTTTAACGACCTTCGTGTGCATCAGCATATCTTAAATTATTTATCCGAGTAACGTCTTAGCCTAGTGTCACAACCTATTATAGTAAATTTGACCCTTGTGCTGCTGCTGACCTATCGTGATTGCTATCACCTAGAAATCGTAGTCCTGCTTTGTAGTCCTGAATTGTAGTGTTTTATTCGTTCCCTTCCAGTTCTTTTGGCCTTTCCTTAGCACGTTACATGTACTGTTAGTATTCTTGCGGTCAAGAAGAAAACTGCGAGTTTTAATCAGGGCTGAGCAGTCCCACAGTGAGTAGGCATTTCCTCAGCCGCAAAACTTTACATTGTAATACGGCTTATGTCACTGATCGCTATATATTATGTACTATATATGCTGTATGTTAGGTACAACTGACATGACCCGGGTGCGTTGATTGATGGCATCCGTAACGGTCCTTTAATACTAGATACTATCATGTAAAAAATTATGTTCATCAAGCTAATATATCGCTACTTGCTACAACATATTATTTATTTATCTCTTTATTGTACACCTTGTAAGTGAGATACAATCCAAACATATAGTGCCTAAACATTTAGGTATATCAATCGGCGATCTTATCGCTCACGGCGATCTCTTCCTGATAACCTTTGTACGGATATTAGCAAATATATTTCAGGGTAGTCTGTGGTGTACTGAGATACTTATATTACCATAAACATATTATTATGTACTATACTATTGTTTAAGTAAAATAAATCTGGTTTAACAATTATAACCTTTATATACCGCGATATACTTACAGTTATACGTATTTTAACACTAACTTCAAACCTGCCTTCCATGTAACTCTGTACTAATAGTAGTGTGTCATATAGCCCGTTCATTGATGAAGGCTTCAGGCGTATGAAATGGACTTTTTCATGGCTCGTTAGCATTTGTTTATTTTGTAAGCGCGTACCAATTTTTTGCATGGTTCGATACCGCTGGCATACAAGCAAAGGACCGTAGTTTTTTTGGGTTTTTTTTTAACAGCTGATTAAGCCAAGTAATCTGTATTTTACTTTCAACCGCAGGTTAATAATGTAAGTATACAGATTTCTAATTTATAAAACGCCATTTTGAAATCTTCTAAACGATTGAACACACTGTACTAACGAAATCCCACTAAATTCAAAGCTTGATAATCATTCAGTTAATTTGTCTGTAATTAGTGTTAGCATTCAGTATTCTTTGACGACTTAATGGACTATTTTATTCATTAATCATTTTTATACATTATGCTGATCAATCAATCGCTTCAAAACCTAAAATAATACCTAATTGGTATTCGAATTAGTAAACTACTATACATGTAAATATGAAGGTACTCTACAGAGCTCTCAATTTTATAAAGCTTTCTGTTACCAGTTTACTGAAAGAGGTGACTTATTTATTTGAATTTGTGTACGCTGTCTCTGACACTGTAAGCTTGTTTACGCTGCCTAAACTAACGGGACGGTTTTGCCCAGCTGTGGGATTATTAGCCTATTTGTTTAGGATCAGTTTACTTGAGCGGCAACCTACGCATTCATTAATTAGACTTAAACATTATGTTTTCACATATAAAATATTTCATCCTATCGTTTTTGTACCACTCAATTTATAGGTTTAAAATGCTTCATCATTATATAAACTACTGGAATGCAAAAAGCTTTTTAAGAACCTTCCTCATAAATTATATTCTATTCTTGCATGGAACAATTCAAACTTCACTACATTTTCCTCTAAGATGGATAGTTATAGTACTTGTATATCCCGATGTGTTTCAGTTCTAAGAATTAAAACAAACACATAGCACTAGCATCCAAGAACAAAATTGTTGTTGAATACTTAACTCCGACTCATAGTAGTAACACAATAAAATAATCAGTCAATTAATAGCAATATAAATTTAATCATCTACTTGAATATATAAACGCTTAACATGTAAATATTGAACCGTTACACGTAGAAGTGCCGTATGCAAGCAATGCTTAGTAATTTGTAATACAAATATCAGAACACCTGTCGTGTTGCCATTATATTTAACATGTGATAGTCTTTTCAAATATCAATTTTAGATTATTTTATACCGAGTCGGGATCATTTAACATTTGGCACAATCTACATTAAGAAAATTACTTCACATGTCGCGGAGACGAATTTATCAATAATTAATTTTCAATTAGGTAGGTAGGTATGTACATTTACCATTTCCAGTAAACCGGATAAGGATACACTTGGAAGTACTTTGTACTAACCTACACATTTTTATAGAAAGATTATGTCACGTTATAGAATATATAGTAAAAACAAAGTAAAAAAACTGGATAACAACGCCTGCTTTCATAATGAAAGTATGTTCTCATTTTGTTCCACTATGAGGTACAGACTGTTCTCGAATGAGGTTAAGACCAAATTTATTTATTACACAGGCCAAGCGCGAGTATTATTTTATATTTTTAATTGGTAAAAACTAAACAGCTTTCTAATTTATTTTAACGTTATGAAACGGTATTACTGTTAGCAGTTTTAAAAATCACGTATTAATCTGCTGTCTAAAACTAGAAAAGCTTTTGCACACAAACTGTATTTTGTTGACTTTTGAAGTCGGCAAGAAATTAAACTTCCATTGATTAAAATATGAAATTTTTATATGACACTGACTACACGTATGAAACTTTAAAAATCTCTTTTCGTCACTCCCACGGTTTCAGTTTATTTATTTATGTATTTACAGAAAAATACATTTTGTCTGTAAAAACCTTGGAAATAAAAATAATGAATTTGGTTGTACTGAATGGTAAAATATCAGTCACAATAATAACTTAACACTCGTCACCCACGGCTGTCTGAACCCAAACTTGGCAGAGCCTGTACTATGATAACTAGACTGTTTATAAACATTGTTATAAAGTAAATACATAAATTTTATAGATTGTTATAAAGTAAATACATAAATCTTAATATATATAAATCTCGTGTCACAATGTTTGTCCTCAATGGACTCCTAAACCACTTAACCGATTATAATAAAATTCGCACACCATGTGCAGTTCGATCCAACTTGAGAGATAGGATAGTTTAAATCTCAAATTATAGTCGCAATTTTAATTTATTGCTAATTATTTGTCTGTTATTATTTGACAGTCACAATTATCTGTTAACTCCAAATGATTCTAACAGATGTCGATACCTTTCGACTGGGTTGAGTAAGTAATCAATAGATGGCGCTGCTATGGTAAATCTACGAACGTGTCATATAAGCTACATTTTAACAGCATAATTACCACGTGTTGTTGACGCTATAAAATTAATTAAATTTATTTTGTAGTGAACGAAATACCGTATAATTCAGCTAATTATTTGTCTGTTATTTGCGATTTTTCTGATGGACGAGTCATTTTGTACAACAATATGAATTTTTCAATTGAGTACTTTAGTTTTATTTTCAATTTAGCCAATTAGATTTTACCGGAAGGGTTTTATTTCCTTAGTTGCGATTAGAGAAATAAAATATGGCGGTACGAAGTTCGCCGGGTCAGCTAGTTTTATAGATAAATTACACCCAGACACAGAACAAATGATCGTGCTCATGACACTATTATTTGTCCTAGGTGGGAATCGAACCCACAAGCTCTGGCTCAGCAGTCAGGATTACTAACCACTACACCAACAGGCCAATCTTGGTACTTGATTTCGATATTGATAATACTTATTATAAGCTATATATGAATTGAAAGCGATATTGATAAGCTTATTAGGTAATGCTTACCGCCTTTGTGCTTAAGGACATTTAAAATATATCATACGATCTTACCTGACAGGTGTGGTAGCCCCAGATCCGGAGCCGGCGCGAGACGGCGACGCGAGCTCGGCGCTGGGCGGCGTTGCGTGCGATACCAACCACGCGTCAACCACTTGCCGCGTCGCCTTCCTGTCGACAATTGGTACGTTTACCTTATTAAACACTTAAACCACCAAGTTAAAGAGCATTTTGTGCTCGTGATTATAGCATTAATCTACAGAAATATGCGGAAAGTATTATGAGACTGGCGCTTGTACAGAAATAGAATAAGGCTAGTATGAAGAAACTTTAAACCGATTAAATTGTTTTAACGCTGTATGTGCGAACATAAAGTGATTATTTTTTTCTACTATTTATCATAAATACAAATTACAAAGATTTCCTTGCAAACGTAAGTCGAAGATAATCCTCAAGAAAAAAGGCGACAAATAGTCGCTGCTTTGTAAGTTCCAAATTAGTGTTCCCTGATATGGTTGGTTTACTGAGTTTTAAAATTTAATTACATTTGAAACAGCAATTTTGTATATTATATGCCTGTAGT
The DNA here is from genome assembly GCA_949752705.1 of Callimorpha dominula. NCBI lineage: Eukaryota > Metazoa > Arthropoda > Insecta > Lepidoptera > Erebidae > Callimorpha > Callimorpha dominula. The sequence goes on from OX457007.1 coordinate 13,277,086, forward strand.
GCGGTTATTCATCAAAAAGTTACATGTCTATCCATGTCATTAATCTAAGCTTGAAATTTCGATATTACTTTAAGTTGAAGTACAAAGTAAACAAAGAAGAAAGTTCTCGGAGAGGGTTGAGTGTAAGCTAAAAACGACTATTGTGACAATTCTACATTCCGTTGTTACTGAAGCTTTGATAATATAATAACAAATACTCGTACTAATAATCTATTTAAATAATATAATTATTTGTTATGTCGATAAATTGTTTTTCATATAAATAAGATTTTTTTTATATTGCTCGCCATTTCGATTCCCAGTTTAAACAATAACCATAGCTGTGGGACGGCCAGTCCATATATTCAAAAATTTCGTACAGTTAGTTATTCTATTACAATACGTTTAAATATAAAGAACATTGTACTGGTTATTTAAGTTGAAGAAGATATCTTACGTAAGTTTCATAAATTAAAGTCGAATTCAGAGTTGTACCTTGTTGTACTGTTAAGTAACAAAACAAGGAACTGTAAGAAACAGTCTCACAACCACTGATATAAACTATGAAAATCACTAACTAACAGTAACTGCCAAGTTGTTCGTACCTCTATTCGCACTCAAGTCAATTCAGATCTCCACTTATTTCTACCCTTTTATAATCCCACTATTCGTTAATATTTATCAATCGACCAATAGTATTGCGTTACCGGTATAACCAGTCAAAATAATGTCTATTAACTTATTTTTAATAAATAGTGAACTGTGTTATCATCTATTATAGTTTGGCCCTATTTTTAATAAAATAAATAAGAGTTTTTGATGTGGCGACAACAGAACTTTCAACATCTTGTTTAAGTATACATTACTGATTGCCGCACGAATGGACAAAATGTAGACATTCTCAGTAATAGTACTTTCGTGTTTACCAAATACAGAGATTTCCTAGAGAGGTTCTACTGTACGTGCATAACATTGCACGTACCTACCTAAATCTAATAAATAGATATACCTAATTGACAGATGCCAGTAAATTGTACTTATGAGTGCTGTGTAAAAAAACACTGCGGAAAACAAAAAGTTAACGAAAATTTAATCTTGCTAAGGTGTTAGAACCCTCTCAGAAGATGAAAGAGATCACTGAGTGTTACAAGTTCTTGAATAAATAAGGCACCTATTCAATCTTAATAAAAATTCCAACATTTCTCTTTCTTTTGTTTTTTCAAATTTTAATGAGTTAAATTTTAACGTGGACAAAAGCTCTTGAGGATAATGAGATTCCCAGCACGACTTTCAATTATTAACGTTGTTATAATTATGTATACTGCGTATATAATAAAATTTGGTGGTGAGACAAAACAAATGATAGCACCGCCAGCCACAAAATTAAAGATAGGTTGAGAGGTCAGGTCGTTCAGAGATCGAAGGTAGAAAGCGGCCAGCGATGGTAGCACAGTAACACCATTTAAACTGGGTAGTTACCATAAGTTTTTTTAAGTTATTAAAACAATACCTATTTGAATAAGGAACATTGACAACGTAAAAGTAAAGAACTATAAAACCCTGTGCCAGCGAAGTCAATCCCTTCGAGACACCCAAGAAGCGGTAGCAGGATGTTGTGAAAGCCGATACCAGAGCCAACAACTAACTACCAAGATGTACTAAATTGACATAAGTGGAGTACTTTGAAAACATACATTAGGTGATTTTAGAGGACTAACTGTATAGCGCAGGGTTATCCGAATAGTCAAGAAACTAAACGAACAACGCAAGACAATCTGCATTTAAAATGTTTTTCTCAGGCCCCGTTTGTCACTTTAGTGGTTGACAAAGAGAGGTCAGAGGTCAGACCTAACGGTATTAACAATTTATATTTCCAGGATAAGCTCAACTAATTAAAAGTAGGGCTGCGCTTCGAGAACACACTTATGAACACCTCATTTATACATATATTCAGAAATGTAATATTTGTTTCTCTGAAGACTTCTGAGGCCCGTGGCTAATTAATTAATACATTTTGTAATTAGTCCCTCCTGTGTTCAGGAACTTTGGTGCCCGGGGCCCCCTCGAGCTGGGGCCCCGTGGCATTTTGCCCGCTCTGCCACGCCTTGTTACGCCACTGATATTCATAATTACTTCTAATGTTAAGTATTGTAGTAGTACCTACTTGTTACAGACAAAGCATCTACTTCTGCAACATTCATAACTACTACTGGTAGCAAGTGTTTTACCTTTTAACCTATAAGCTAAACGAAGCCACCACTGTTAGTTACACTGCAATATTCATACATGATCTCAAACCCCTATCTTAAGATACCTCTAAGATTTTGAGGCAGAGGTTTGAGATCAAGTTAGTTACTATTGTATTTGTGTTGGTGATTAGACTTGTGAGAGTGAGATAAGTGATAGGGATCCGAGGGATAACATATTTAACTTATATTTAACTCTATCTCCATCTTTGCTGGTGTTTGTAACCACATCAATTAATGTTCTTGCATCCGACATACGTTATAACTTTCCAACTTTAATAAATAAATAACTGAATATAGTCAAGACTGCCTTACTTAAGATCCTGTATGGAATAAAGGACTTAGACGACGAGGAGGAAATGTGGCTGTATGTAACAAAGACAGACATATTAGACTAATAACTATTCAACTGGCTTATTCTACATAGTGCAATAGTTACGTTATCTTCTATGCAATTTTCAGGACGTCGAACTGGCGAGTAATGGAAATTCTTCAATGTGACCATTTGTATGTGAAAATTCTCTATAAGGAACGCTCAATATATTTTAAACTATGCTTGTGTTCAAACAAAAATTATTGTTATATGCTTGTGCTCAAGCATTTACGATACGATGTCTACTACCTGTACTGAGTGTGTTAGGGAAACAAAGTTCGAACCCCTAAAGGGTGATTTTTTAGCTATTTTCTTTTTGGCAACGTTGATTTTGACAGCTCACGCACGTTTCGCGTTTTGTGTTACTGTCCAACATTTTCAGTTTGGTATATAATTTAACCATGAATCGTCTTACAAACGAACAACGCTTCATCATTGAACAAATCATTGAATTTTATTACCAGAATGTGTGCTCTGTTAAGAAAGTTCATCGCGCGCTTCTTCCATTTTATGGTCAGTTTAATCGACCCACTGAAGCGGCTATTCGGGCTATTGTGACTAAATTTCGCACCAAATTTACATTGTTGGACATTAAACCACCAATGACATGACATGTGGTTTCAACAAGACGGTGCCACATGCCACATAGCACGCGAAACTATGAACCAATTGAGAGGCAAATTCGTTGAACTGTTTTTTTTCACGTTTGGGACCGGTCAATTGGCTGCCTAGATCGTGCGATTTAACGCCTTTAGACTTTTTTTGTGGGGCTATGTTAAGGCTCATGTCTATGCTGACAATCCCGCTTCGATTGACGTATTGGAAGACAACATTGAAGCATTTATTCCTTATATACCGGCCGAAATGTTGGAAAGAGTATGCCAAAATTGGACTAAGCGGATGGACCATTTTAGGCGCAGTCGCAGTCAACATTTGCATGAAATAATCTTGAAACATTAAATTATATGGACCGTACTATCGATTCAAATAAAGATTTCAAAGATTTTTTGAATTTTATGTGTTTATTTTTTAAATCATTTTCTATAGCTTTTAAAAAATCACCCGATAGAAACGCATTAAGTTCTTTTAGTAACGGATGAAATAGCTAGAATAGCCAGAGCATAAGTTGACGCTTTTTGGAATAAATGAAAATACGTAAAGCTCGTTTTTGAGTTATCTATTGATGTGTTTCAAATTTTTTCATGTTATTTAAAAATTTAAGTAGACGGTTTTTTTATAGCAAACTTGGGATCTTTTCATATGCATATTAATGAACCTATTTCCGCAGAGAAACTGGACCGAGGCGAAAAGACCGTTTTACCTAATTTTTCTTTCCTGACGCCTAGGCTATTATTTATAGTGTCTACTTTTTGAAAGATTTGTTATTTATTGACAGTTATCTTTTGAGGAATTTCCTGGTAAGGTTGCGAGTAAACCAACACTCAGTTCTTAAAAATGTATAGAATCTGCTAGTCCAAGTGTGTGTCTGGCATCTTTGAAGCTATTAGAAACAGTGCCAGTTTAATTAGCTCTTTGGCTAATTATACTGGCAATGTTTCTAGATACTTTTTAAATCTACAAGTTTTCCTACCATCAGTCACGCCTTTAATTTCCTATTCATATACAGTTATCAAAATTTACTGTATATTATTGTTATTACCTATAATAATAATCGTATACCTACTTGAAATGTAAAGACTCATAATATGCGTAAGTATTTCCATTTATTTTATATGTGACACCACCCTAGACAAAATAAAAGTCCCGTTCCTTAAAATAAGTAGAGCCATGAGAATCCGTATTTTAATCAGTTAAAAAATGAAGTGATAAAAGAATACGAGGTTGAACGCCTTGAATATCATTCCCGAGGGTGAAAATAATGTTTCAAAATTTCTTTTGTTTACAAGAGTGAGAAACAGCAGCAACAGCATCCTAAAAATGATTGCCTCCAAGGTCAGTATAAGTGGATACGTATTATTACTGGACAGGAGCAGGACTAACATTATTGTATAAATTATGACATTTTATTTTTAATTAAGTACTATGGATCTCAAATGAAATATAATTATTTACACAAAAAATATGAAAAGGATTTGTAATTATGTTTTTTTTCTATGCTGTACTAATTGTTGTATTCTATTATTTTCTGCTTCTGTGCCTAATATTTTATAACTAATTTATTGTATATAAATCCGATCTGAAATAAAAAGTATTATTATTATTAAAGCGACAGACAACAGCTACGAGTACTCTCAATAAGAACAATTATGGTCCATTCGAACGAGAGCCCCTCGGGGAAGCTTTACACCTAACCTACGCTACATACCCGCACAACATACCCGCACACAAGAACTAACTGATCTAAATCAGCAAAATACTATTGTTTAATTGACGTGGTCGAGTGTCGAAATAACTATTTGAGCAAAGGGACATAATAAGTCAGTGTTTTGCACAGCTGATCCTTTTTTTTAATTATGCGCTCCATGTTCCATTGAACACAAACTAATTGCTGTTGATACTACTGCGTAGTCGTTGTTAATAGCACTATTAAGCCAATTCATTCCATTCATGAAACTAATCAAGTCGTTTTTATCTTAAACGTTTTATAGACCATTCATGGAATTAGTTACGAATTGATTGTTAAAACAATAGCTTCCAGAAAACGAGAAAACGTTGGTTTACATTCGTTTTAACAGTATTCAGGTTTAAGTAACTGGTTTAAATTAGATATGATCTGATATAAGGAGTAGGTGTTTTGTACATAATTATATTCCATCGTTATAACTAGAATTTATATCAGTGACTGGTCGGTTTAATCATTCTCTCTAGCATTTTGCTCATTGCCCGAATCTAGTTGTTTGATATCTCGGTAGTATTATTAGCCTATAGTTAACCGTAACCATAAGCCATAGTTAGATTGATTAAATAACAGTGTTGGAAGCTTAGAGGTGCCTAACACAGGCATTACATGCTTAAAAGGAGGCTTCAAATACAAATATTGCAAAACTATGTAATGCAAAATAAATTATAATTATTAAATTATCCTCTAAACTTAAAGGACTACCAGGACTACTAGGACTAACAGGATTTTTGAAGACACGAGTTATGCGACATACATCATATGCACCAAAACAAAAAAGTCATTCGTTACTTTTCATGCATGCAAAAATATCATAAATATCAAATCTATCAAAATCAATCTTAATATTCCGTGTGTGCGATGTGGTGATGCCAGCATGATATACGCTAACAAGAGCAGTCTCTGATAGCTTGTATTATCTTAAGAAGACAATTACACAAGCAAAGCCATAACGACGATGAGCTTGATGTACGACCAACGCCATCGCATAGATTGGTGTCTCAAAGTTTTAGAAAAGTACAATGGAGGTTATTCGAGTTCTACAGTTGCCTTTGTCACAAGTAATTAAAGCGGCATTAAAAATGCCAACCTGCGCAGTGACCGTTTTAAGGATTCGCCAATAATAAAAGACAAAGTAAAGTAAAAAGGGAGTTAAGAAAGTATGGTTGCCTAATTCTTTGAATGAAAGAGTTTTCTGGACAACAATTTGGCTTTAAGGTAAAAGGACAGATACGTGTGACAGAGACTACATGTATATTAATAAATGGCTATGGAAAAGCTTCGAGAACAATCCCAGAATCGAAGGAAAAAGTCCCAAAATAAAGATGACAAAAAATTCATAAATTCACGAAAATTAATTATCAACGCTGTTTTACAATTTTTTTTTTCAATCAATTCACACCTGAGGACATGTGGACATAATATCTACTTCATTACAAACACATCCTGTATACCTTGTAGCTTTAGGATTGTGATCAATTGCCACGTGCCTTTATTACAGTACCTACAGCAATTTATGTGTCACGTACTAGACGACCTCATCTGCATACATAATATATACATATGTGTACATTAATATAAACTGACTTACCGATAAAATTTACCTTGACAATAGTTTAAATGTGTTATAATTGAGTCACATTATTTGCGGTAGGAAACGCTCCATGATTCATGGGCCGTTTCCTAACTCAGACTAGGACAAGAAACGGAGACTGTGTGTAAGTGAAAGTCGAACCCGCGATCTTTTTAATACTGATACTGTTACATCCACGCTAATTCGTTATGTCGCTACATACGCCCTGCCTAGGAAGTATTTTTCATTGTCTACAGTAGGTACTTCAGTCTACCTCAAGTCCCGGGTCAGAAGTCTTTCTTGCTCCCGTTCCATATCAAAATTTTAATTCATATTTTTCAATTCTAAAGGCTAATTTTTTTTTTAAATCCTATAATTGTGGAATAAACTAGACAACAGTGACATACCGGCTGACATTGTGGGACTGATTAGATATTGGTATTCTAATCAGTCTAACAACGTCAGGTGGGGAGCTGCTATGTCGGACAGCTATAAGCTGTCTTGTGGTGTTAGGCAGGGTGGTTTGACTTCTCCTGACCTGTTTAACCTTTATATAAATGACTTGATCGCAGAGTTGAGCAGAACGCCGGTAGGTCTTAAACTTGGTGATAGATACGTCAACAACCTGAGTTACGCTGATGACATGGTCCTTCTTAGCCCTTCGATCAAGGGCTTAAGATAACTATTAGTTATCTGCGAGAGGTATGCTAATGAGCATGATTTAGTTTATAATGCAAACAAGACGGAAATCATGGTATTTCGCTCGGGGAGGGGGCCACAAAACGTCTCACCGGTATGCATAGCAGGTCAGGTCGTGAAGGTAGTAGAGAGGTTCAAGTACCTGGGTCATATATTATTAACAATATATTATTAACATCAGACATGAAGGATGATGCTGACATCGACCGTCAGCGAAGAGCGCTTTCAGTCGTTGGTAATATGATAGTGAGGAGATTTTTTAAGGCCAATGTTCAGATTAAGGTGCATTTGTTCAGAACGTACTGCCAGGGTTTTTACACGTGGCAGCTCTGGACGGTTTATACGAAGAGGTCTTTGGAGGGCATTCGGGTACAGTATAATAACATATATAGACACCTGATGGGTTTGGCACCATATTGCAGCGCCTCAGGAATGTTCGCAGAGGCAAGACTGAACTCGTTCAATGCCATTCAAAGATGTCGAATCGCTGCGTTCATGACCCGAGTTGGTACGTGTAATAACAGTATAATTCAGGAACTGGCTGACAGGCTGTGCAGCAGTTCAATGTATAAAAAATGGTTAAAGATAGCTGCATAAGTAAGATGTAAGTAGTATAAGTATAATATAAATTAGGAATAAGTTTAGTTTAGAAACAAATTATATGGAAACTATTCTGAATTAAAGACATATTATTATTATTATTATTATAATTGAGACCCCGTACAACATAAAATTACATACCTGTACGAGTCATTTCTTAATAAAACATAAAAAATTATATTCATTCAGTCGTGTTTTATTCTATTCTTTTTCAGTCATATGTTCAGTCCATCAAAATACATAATAACTCCTATTAGTTTAATTAAACTTTACATTGTACGTAGCAACATGTTGATTTACATTATTTTGCATTGTGTATATGACAACGCCTTCTGCCTTTGAATATATTTTTCTTGGCGCAGTTTACCGCAGCCACAATTTAATAAATAGTTTACTTTTATAGTTTTATGTTAAGTTGAATATTTTATCGCAATACATTGTTGTGAAACACATTAAATGTTTAATCTACTCCAATAACAGTCATGAGTTTAGGAATCGATTATATTACAGGTTTTCCTTACATTATATTTTTTAAACTATATAAACTGTTCTAATAGATATAAAGTTTAGTTTAAAAGAGTCAAAATCATTTGGCCACGCTATGTGTAAATAGTTAAATACTGGCTGTTTTATACTTCAAGCAGAGGGATTAATAATTTCCAGAATAAGCATATCTATAAAGCTTATTTCCCTTTGACCTCAAAGGCTTATTAAAGACTTAACACAAATAAGCTTTAATTAAAGCATAAGTCTAAATAAAGGAAAAGTTTCAGACGAGGAGATTCGTAAAATTGGGGCACAGCAATTAACTCCTTAACAAAACTATTATGAATGGCCTTCTAACAATAAATTATGGTTGACATTCATTTATGTTATTAAACATTTAAATTAGATTGAGCTTGAGTTGAGTTTGAAAGTGAAGCAAATAAGATAAAGAAAAAAAAAATAAAGGATAAATAAAATTTCAGAGTAGATCACTCAAATCATCTCGATTAGAAAAGGTTTTGTCTTGTAAAAATAAAAATCAATTAACTTATTAGATAACTCGACATTACGATGTCATTGACTCCAAAATGTATTATTTATAAGGTTTTGTACGAAACGCAATGTGTCTTGAAACTTAACACAAAAAGCTTGAGCGACATTTTAGTAATTCTAGGCTAGGCGCCTAGTTTCTCCAAACATTCTACTCTCGAAAATAAATCTACCAGGAATAATTATGTAAAAAGGAATAATTTTACTCTTTATGTTTCTCCTTGGATGTTTTTTATGTTTCACCACTTTACATCAAACTGAACATCTCGTACGCCTAATATACCTTAGTCACAAAGCAATATTGAACTTTTATACGTTGTGTAGACAATATTGCCTAGTGATTGCTTATGAATATCGATTTTAATCCCAGATGGGCTAATTTAAAAAGCTAAAACAGTTTCTTGTTGAAATAAGATAAGATCTTGATAAAATTAAGCATTTTTTATGTACATTAATATTTGATCACTTTGGCTAAACCAAACTAGTACTGAATAGGAGTGGGCGATACAAATCGTATATAGATACAATATCTATGTAGCGGCGCAATATCTAATACCTATATATCGGACGGCGCTGAATCTATATATCAGGCATCAGCGTACATATAACATTGATGTTGATACTTATAAGTCACAGAACAACATACTATATTATTATTGTATCGCATGTGTGATATTCGGTTCAAACTGATTCGGGTACCGCTCTGTTTTTAATACTGTGGTCCCATGTTTTACACTCGACTCTAGTGAGATATATGGGATATCGCATCTATATATTTTAATATCTATATATAATATTGGCTGAATCTGTGTGGAACTGTGTCTTTTAGGTTTCGATTTTGTTCGATCTATGTACATCATTGTATTTTATTTGTCACTGTAGAATCGAAATCTTAGTCGTTTCGGTTATTTAAATTTTATTTTTATCTATTATTATAAAATCAATGATAGTATAAATAGTAAAAAGTCTTGTTACCTAGCTCTCCAACTAAGAAAAATTTACAACTAATAAAAAAATAAATTATTACCCAAAAGAGATGTGCCACGCGATTTCTTATACATATAACACATATACAAAGTAGTAATTTCTACAATAGTCACACGAAAATATTTAGAGTAATAAAGTGGGTGTCCTACCCTCAATGGCGTGTCCGAAGCGAGTGTCGCGCCTCATATACCACGCACGATCGTACGTAATGTACATCTAGTCTTATCCTTTGGACGATTCAATTTGGAAAGTCAAGTAAACTGTGATAATACTAATAAGCCTATAGGTATTCAGTTTTATGCAGTTGTATCTATATATTATATAAACTTATGGTCGTCGATGTTTATGAATAGTTACACAGAACATAACCTTATTATAATATACATATACACAGTATATACACACGTCCGTATATATATGTATCTGAGCGTGACGGTCACGCGAGTTTAGTATTTTATTCCCGAACCAAAAGAGTCTAACGTGGCTTAAGAAGTTTTCACTTCAAAAACACATTCTATGATTCACTCCTCACCATTTTAAGGATTATTATTTTATATCATGTTTTGCAATGCAATAAGTACCTACTTAAAACGTACCTACAATAAATAATACAAAAATGAGTAAGTAATAGTTTATTTTAAACTGTCAGTAACTAACTACAGCTACCTATGTTTAATCGACATGACTAAATATATATTTTAACCGTTTCGGAGATTCAAATAAATTTGAAGAAAGATTCAGTGATCAAGAAAAACAAGAAAAAAAATATCTGTTACCATTCACCACTTTGTTACCACCTGTGAATTAAATATTTGGCGTTCCCTGGACCAATGATATGAGCTGGTTAACGTCGAAAAAAAAAGGTATACAATATACAAGTCATTATAATTACGCAGTTAAGTTTGCAACAAATTGTGGCTGGCAATTTGCACACAACAGTATAATGACAGCCGAGGTTTAACTTTAAAGATAACCAAATTATCATTATTTTCACCCAGAGGCCTTAACTTCTTATCGTAAACTCTAAAGTTCATTAAAAAGCCACCAAATGTTCTGTAGTTGAAGTTCCCTCCCACTAAAATATTGTTATCCCTTTGAAGTTCCCCTCTAAAATATTTTGTAAGTCACATTGAACAAGTCGATAACAAGAGGTTTCACATTTTCAACCAACATTTAGAAACTTTTTATCGCATAAAACGGACTACCTTCACTGGATACATGTTGCAAATATAGTACCTAGAAAAATACTCTTCAAATATAAATTTAGAATGACGACATATATTATTAAAAAAGAATACGAAACATACTCTTGAATATAGTAAGTATTCTTAACACTTCAGAAGCCACAATTAAATTTTGACCTACGAGAAAATATCATAGGCATAGCATAGTTCTTTACAATTTACAAGTTAAACGCTTTATTTTACTATTTCCTGCCGTGTAGAGTTAAAGATACGGAAAGTATGTGAAATAATAGGTCTAGTTGACTTATTATTTCACATACTTTGAATTTAATTTTTATTTGAATATTAAACAAAGTTTTATAAAAGTGCAACATTAATTTCGTTTCCCGGCCGCATAACCCCATTCTGGGACCATTTTACTTGCACAATCTAATGTATGGCGCGGCTAGTAAAACAGAGATCAAGCTGTATCCACAGTTATACTTAACCGGTTTTGATAAAACTTGTGGCAGTATTTAAATTAGAATATTAACTTTAAAACTGCAAACTAAAATAATCATCAGGGGCTTACCATACAGTTATGGTAACATTCTCACGTTATTGTTTAGGTTTTTAGGAGCTTCCTTTTGACCTGACCTGCGATTCAGTTTAAGCCCTAAATTGAATGACATTTCACAGGTACCGTTCACAGTACCCGTTCTTATCACCTAGTTCTAGATGTTGTATTTCAATCGTAAATATATCATTTTCTTAATCAGCTGCAGCACGGCGCCGCCTGCAATTGAGGCTACCACGACTGCCGTCGCCCGCGAGGTGCAAGCTCACTGAGCTGACTGCGAGCTTACAGCGCGTCGACTGCGAGTCGAGTTGTATGGTTGCAGCAAGTGCGCTTACTGCCCGCCGTTGGCTTTTTGACATATATATGTGGCGTATAAAATATATTATACGACCACGTTTTAATGCTCAGAATTTAATGACAACTTAAAAGGGAATATGCATGTTGTTTAAATTTACTTGATTAATTTTCCCTTGAATCTTTATTGTCCAGATATTATGCCTAAACAATTATTTTCTTATTTAGTTCGTGTTTAATTGCAAAAAAATATTAATTAAAAAAATATATATATATATATCACACTGCTATTGCAAGAGTGTATCAACTCAAAATAAAGCTTTTTTCAGAAACAACAGAAAGCTGATTAGTCGCTTCCTGTTAAAGATTATAAAAAGTGAACTCTCTCGTAACTTTTGACTTTTACGTTCAAAGGAAGTCCCGGGCAAAAGCAAATAAGTTTTAAAAACCTTTGAAGTTAATGTCATACCAGCGCCCTGAGATACGATATATTTATAATTGATTATTATATATATATTTACCACTTTTAAATACTTTAATTCACATACACTTACTTATACTCATATAAAATTGTGTGTAAAAGAGATCCTATGTTGAAAGAAATAAGACATAAAACCTTTTAATATCACTAGAAGTTTAATAGTTGCCTATTCCTCGTGATAAATGTCGCCGGCCTAGTTGGCACGCGTTTGGGTGAAATGTTAAAAATGGCCTCATCCATCATCACGTCTTTAATAGAGCCCTCCGTAACGGATGTTCTGTTATATTCGCTGTACCTTTTCAAATACCTGATACACTCAGTGGGGAGTGGACATTCGTTTGTTACATTTTTAGACGTGCACAGTATATATTATATCCACAAAATAGTATTTCCTCGATATTTTGTTTATTTTAAAAGATAACTCCCGCATCAGGAATATTCCTGAACTTCTATCACTTCCGATTATCTAGTTTGATGTTTATGTATTATACTAAAACATTTTATTAATTAAAACTTTCAATTGCATGATCAGAAGAATCACATTCTTTAAGACATTACATTTATATTATGTTCTAAAATACTAATTCAGGTAGTAAAAAGAAGTTACCCACCAAATTTTAAATGTCTATCATACACTTCATTTAGTTCGACATTCAAATAGTCAGTTATAGGCTCTATACTAAGTAACTAAGTCATACTTCATTGAGTGATGTTAAAAGCATGGTAGTCAAAATTTCAAAATCGGATGCGCGTGACAAAAATTGTATAAAACTGTATTATGAATGTACTATTCCAGTCATCACGCCGACATTAATTACTGACCGTGTGTTACGCGAGCATAGAAATATCATAAATCGGGCTTCCTTTAATTCGTTCTTTTGAAAAACCCTCGAATATGGTCGAAATAAAATTATTTGAACTCCTAATGATGTTATTACTGGGTCAGGTATGTTTTAATGAGCTCAGTATTTCTATTAATTTTACTAACGGCACGTAGCATAAAGTTTATAAAAATATGGGTCCTTGCAAGCCTATAACTTTTAAATCACTTTTTATGTTACAATTTTGCATACGAACATAAATATAATAACTATACAAATCGATATTATGCTTATCTTTGGAGTTACATTACTTTTTAGAAATAAATAAATAAAAAAAATTTAAACAGTGAAGCAATAAATAATGTAATTGACTTGCTTAATCTAACAATTTTATTGGTCAATTTAATATCGGTTCATTTAATAATCATCAGAATCAGTTGTTCTTGCAATACACCACTGCTTTTTTATTTTTTTTATCAAACAAAAATTAAATATAGATTTACGGAACTGCTTATGTTTGTTCAACACACACCTTAATCGCTGAACGTATTGGGATTACAGTATGCATACGTATATGTTAGTGTAACTTCCTGCATAAGGAGCACCAGCACAGGACTAATGGAAACAAAATCTACGCCCTGGAGTTGCATTTATATAAGACCCCCTTTCTCGCCAAATTTCATAATGCTAGGTAATTTCAACTTGATAACTCCACGCCTTTCTGAGACTGGGTCTTGACAGATAGACAGACGGACAACAAAGTATCTTATAAGGGTTCCGTTTTTTCTTTTGAAATACGGAGCCCTAAAAAAAAAATAGCGTCTGTAAACAGTGTTTTCGACGGCAACGTGGTAAAAGATTGATTGATATCCCAATATCCTGGTGTACAGTAACAAATAGGTGACACATTGAAAATTACACCAAACGCAATGGATAGTACGATTAATCTATCGATTAAAACCATGCCACAAGACTCATCTCAAACAATAATGTATTTATAGGATACTACTTGTATTTGGTACTGAATAACTAAAGAACCACTATAATCATCAATACAAATAAATAAAATTGAAGTGTCTGTTTGTAATGTCAAAATAATAGTTTTTTTTTTAAGCTCACACAGTTATGTGCACGATACCTATGCCTAAAAATCAATTTTAATTTTTTTTCTGTCTGGGTGGACCGATTTCCACGGAACTTTCACTGGAAGATAGCTGGTGTTACATGGAGTAACTTGGGCTACTTTTATTTTGGAAAAAGAATTAGGGTTCCATGCAAAATATATAAATATGTACACGCGAGCGAAGCCGCGCGGGAACTGCTAGTCAAATGTATAATAAATAAATTATGGTGCTTCGTTGTTATTTCAATATTTTCGAATCGCAAATTTTCAACTATGCTTCGTATTTCCCTAGCATACAACAAACACGGTCCGTGTTTGAATTAGCCATTGTGTGTTGAATACGATATGGCCTGGATGTAGCACGTTCGAAAAAGTCTGTGCACAAATACCCAGTATGTAATATTCTTAATACTCGTAGATTTTTAATTCGATGAAAGGTTTCACAACAGAAAAGAATATATCTATTAGCTTATTGTACAATGGAAATGTATATTTAGAGAATACCAATTGTATGAAATTCTTGCTTGAATCCTTAACAAACGCAATTTAACAGCAATTGGTAGCTTACTTTTTTAAACAATTTGTTGTTGTGCTATTACTTATCTGTTGCTCGTTTGCCCTAACACCATACATTTTTTCGAAAAATTAATAGCCTTTCTACTATTTAAGACTATAATCTATCTCTGTAAATTTTATCCAGATCCGTTCAGCCGTTCTAGCGTTATTGAGTTACAAACATCTATCCATCCATGCTTTAGCATTTATAATATTAATCTCTATACATAAAAATTAATCCGTATTTCCCTTTGTAACGCCATAACTTGCGAATGACTTAAACTTAACCGATTTCATTCATCTTTTTTTTAAATGTTTTGTAATACTTTGTAGAAGGTTCTTACGGAATGAAAAAATTATAAGTGACATATTGCTGATTTCCGACATAAACGCGAACGAAGTCGCGGGGCACAGGTAGTAATAATATGCAAAAATCAGTCAAAAAATAAGGTTATAATTTCGACTATATATTTTTGTATGTATGTTACGCGATATCTCCGTGAATTGTGAACCGATTTCAACAATTCATTTTTTAATTGAATTGGTTATATAGTCAAGTTTAGTCCAATTTACATTAAAAAAAATGTTCTATCCCTCAGGATGGAAAATTAAGAATACAGCTTATTTAATTTTACAATGATTTAGGCGTATTGAAGGCGGTTATACTTTTCTTTTATATACCTCTTTTTTCACTTCTGTATCTTACTTCCTAAGCATTAAGATTTTTTAAAAACCCCTCGTAACCATAATTTCGTACATATTATCTTTTTTCAGACTTGTAATGAATATTCGGCAAATATTCGGTATTCGCCCCTATTCAGCTACTTTCATACTATTCTGCAAAATACCGAATATCTAGTTACTATTCGACCGAATACCGAAGACTACGGTTTTTTTGTTAGTGGCTCCTGACGTATACCTACTGTCTAGATCGGCAGTATACTGAAGAAGGTCTGATGACAGCAATAAGGCCAAAGAGTATGTTTATATATTTTATATTTGTTGTAGTCTGATAATTGGTAAAAGGAAAACTTTTTAATTTTACTTTTTTGTATTCTTCTTTTTTTATTCTCCCTCATTCTCATTCTCAAGAAAATACACATACATAATTAACTTCTATAATGTGAAAAAACAAAACCGGTCCATGCATTTGAATTGTAATAAAAAATTGGCAGTGGAAGATTGTGCTGCGGAGATCTAATAATTCTGAATTTTACGGCAATAGTTGCAAAGGTTTATCTTTCGATGTCTCGATATGGGCTATGCTTTCTCTGCAGAATACTCCTCGTAGCAATTCATAAAAGAATATAGATGCGTTCGGGTGGGTCACTGCGGGAGGCGTTAAAACAGTGGAAAGTAGAAACAAGGAACAAAAATGCCGATAAAAGCTTCCTGCCACGCGTCAGCCGAATACTTTTGCCGAATAATCGGTTATTCAGCCAGGAAGCCTGAAGAATATTTGGTATTCGGCATGTGGCCGAATACAATATTCGTTGCAAGTCTCCTTTTTTTACTTTTGCAAGCAAGAAAGATAAATGACCAGATGACTAGGAGGCGGTTTTAGTAATTTAGTAACTTGAAAGCACAAAGTCATATTTGCGTTCCCCCGTCAATGTCATCTACCAGGCAAAACAACCTTGTCGCACTTTATTTGTTTTCAGTCTCATCAATACCAAAGCGACCACTTTATCAAAATCAAATCTTACACCCCCTTCCGCAAGTGTGAAAAGACCATACTTCGCAGACGTTTTGCGGGTTACTGGATATTGCTATGGTTTCCACACATGCCGCACAATAAAAAAGGAGCATGGTAATAATATAGAAGTATGTCGACTTGTGAAAGATTTATAAAAATAAGTAGAACTTATCTTCGAGACAAACATTTGTTTTGTACTCACCTCAGGAAGTAATCATGGACAAACTCCTGATTTTCGTCGAGCCAGGCTTCGGTACGTGCACACTCGGAGTCGTAGCAGGTGGGCGCGGGCATTCCGGCGCCCGCCCCACCTGCTGGCTCCTCTATGCTCCGCAACTGTAGGCCTAAAACAATAGAAAATAAATTTAATATTTAAATAAAGACAGACGAACAACAAAGTGATCCTATAAGGGTTCCTTTTGAGGCACGGAACCCAAAAACGGTAATTAGGTATCGAGCAGTATATTATTCTGTCCCGCTATATTATGATTATTACCAAATCTTACGGAGGCACCCCACAGGCTATGCCGTAAAATTCTTCTTTTAATATTCAAATATTCAAAGGATAAAAAAACTTCATTGTATTTGTGTCTACGTTATTACATAAGTCAAACACATTTAAGAGATAATTTACATACTTACTTTTAAATAAAAATCAAAGTTCAAATAAGGAAAAAAACGCATTCATTTAAAGCACCTTACAATTATATTATATAATCAAAGCTTACAATGTTGCTCTCTCTACAACAGTGAGAAATGTTTTTCTGCTTTCAGTAATGTGTGTGATACTACCTATGAATCCGCACTGTTGTTTTTCTAATAACAAAATTAATAATTATTCATACTTGGTACCCTTTTGTCCCACCATGGACAGCATAAACTAAATGCCATTTCTAAATATCTTCTAATCTCACATTCTCACTTAAAATATGAATATTGTTTACACTCAAAAGATGCGTCAAATAGCAAAACTTGACATAAATTGTATTGTTTTCAACAAATTTATTTTTTTAAGAAAAAAAGGTCTTAAGAGTTAGCCTCCTTAAGTTGAACCTTCATATGTTTAAAACTTTTTTATTTCAAAGTCTTTTATTCAATTTAATATAAATCATTAAATCATAATCGGCCTTTTATGAGCAGATAATTATGACGAATTTCGAAACGTAATATATTATATTTTTACTTTATTTTTCTAATGCGACTTCCAAAAAGGTTGCGTTAAATGTTTAACGCTACCATGGAGGGGGTATTAAAACATTACGAAGTTTCACTTCTTCCGCGCGGAGGGACTCCACGAACTATTTTTTATATTATATTACGTTAAGTTACAAGTAAAACACACTTCAATGAACTAAAAAGTCATAACAATAATTAAATATAAATCTATTTCTTAATAACTAGTGATAGGGAGACTAGTTATTTAGAAATAGATTTATATTATAGGCACATTTGGGTAACTCGTTTGAAAATATTTTACGCTATTTTATGTTTTAATACTTAAAGATGTAATTAGGTGTTCTGTCAATACGATATAATTCCACATTTTTTGTATATGGCTTCGAACTGTTCTATATTAACTTTGAAAGCCATTGATTCTCTGAGCGTGCTTTAGTATTAACGATCTTGTATGGCACCCCCGAGAACAAGCTTTCTATTCTTAGACACCTACAAGCACACTCAAAAATAAGAATCGTACCTGAAAAGAATTCTTGCGAATTTCCGACAACAGCTTTCCAAATACAATTCTCAAGTGTTTTCGAACTAATATGGGCTCAATAATTAGTTTAACAGTCTTGTAGCAATAACGTTACCAATTTCATACGTTAACCTTTATCGTTTCCTTCAAGTTTGGACGTGACATCCATTACTTTATGTACGCTACGTGAGCCACGGTAACCCTTCGGCCAATCTGTTGATTGTTCATTTAAGGCCAAAAGTAACCTTCTACTGCTTTATTAAGTAGTTAAGTACATTCTTGTTATGAATTCAAAATAACGGATGGCGAAATTGAGTCAACGTTCATCCTTATTGACGTCAGGTATTATGAGACCTTAAGTCATTGCATGTTAGACACATTATACTTACCAAATCCTTTTGGTAGTTAGTAGTAACAAGGTGTCTCAAATAACTATTTGGTAATTTATTATTTGCAATTATTTCATAATAACCAGAGAAAGAAAGAAAGAAAGAAAGAAAAACATTTATTCTGACATTCACAGGGCAGCACATAATTATTATAGCGATCGGATTTGCAATTTGTGATGTTATTCTTCATTGTATTGGAAACACCTTTAAATTCACAACTGGTGTCACAGACACAACTCCAAAATATTTATTTTATTCTTGAAAAATTCCCACAGTTATGAAACAAATATTTTTGAATATATACGATTCCTAAGAATTAATATAAGTAAAATAAATAATTTTAAACACCCGCAATTTTGTGAGAACCTTTTTTTAGTTTAGGCTGTTAGGCTGAATACGAACAAAAATTTTGCTACCCATGCCTAACAAAAGAGACGTAGAAAAAGTTGACAGTTGTCACTGACGATATACACTTATTGACGGTTTGCAAAAGAGTATACAAACACTACGTTACGGTTTGTTAGTGTTGTTATATTCTGTTGACTTCGAATAGGACACTGCTGCTCACCTGTTTTCCTGCACAAAATTCTCATTCGGGAAGCATCTCTGTGTGAGTGTGGATTAGACGAAGGCAGTCTAGACCATATTTTCTTTAGTTGTCAAACTAATAGTCCCTCCCTGGACCTCTATGGGTATCTAAGTAACCTACCCCTATTAACTTTTCCTCTCTCCTAACCTATTCATCTCCAGAACTCCTGCAAGCGCTGATGACCTTTATACGCTGCAATGTCATCAAACTGTAATCTGTCCCTTTGAATGTTGGTGTGGTATAAAAAATTTAATCAATAGATATTAACTACCAACTATTTAACGATTATTTATTATTCATTTATTTATTTGTGTGTGTCTGTTTGTTTCAGTGTATTAATAGCAAACAAGGTCACATTCAGTCCACTGAAATTTCTGGGCATTCATATTTATGTCCCCTATAAACACACGCATTACCATCGCGCAAATGATATTGGCAGAATTGTCGACATAGGCACCGTTTGCCATAATGAAAAATTTAATTGAATCAATGTTATAAACGAAAATATTCTTCGCGCGGGATAGAGTCCAAAATAAAATAATATATAAACTAAAATATATAATACTGAAAATTGCTAGAAGATATGAGTAATTGTGAAAAATCTAGACATATAAAGAGAAACTGATAGACCGCGTTAATTTCATAAAGAGGTATCACCTATTATTGTTTTACGATGTGAAGAAAGTGTGTTTTGAAACTAAGAAACTTGGAAACGCATGATTGTAATCTTCATTAGATTTTACTTGTGGAAATTAACTTATACTAGGTATATCTACGGGTTATCAAACTATGATTGTTATTTTTGACTGTTAGCTGTCGAGCGTTATTTGCCGCAAATATCACCAACGGAAGTAGGTAAATTAAATTACTTTTTTTATAGATAAATAATTTGGCAGCTATATTTTGTGTAGCAGTCCACCTTAAAATTATATCCTAACACTAAATGCTGGCGTGATGGCGTCTAAAATTATTATGCATATAATTCGCAGTTCCATATTTTAAGTGTTCTTATACCAGTGAAATTTAATGCATGCTGGATTTACACGGAAGAAAAAACCAACATCCATACTAAAAGTGGACACTTCCTTAAATAACCAATAATATATAAATATATTGACGTGCATAATCCTAATAAACTTGTGATGAAATTAATATTTGGACATCAATGTATATATCAAGCACTAGCTGCACCCGGCATGCGTTGCAATGCAATTTTTTATCTTTTTCTTTTTGTATAGATTTTTTGGGCCAGGAGCCTTCGCGGGCATCCCATGAACACCCTGCCAAAGTTTCATCACATCTGATCAATGGTTTCGGAACGCATAGAGGATAAACATGCAAACATTGATTTTTGTTTATATAATATATAGATTATAATATGTAATTTGATGCTTGGTTTGAAAGGGACACTGACTGACGATAAATCATCACGAATATATTGTTTATATTTAAAACAGTTACTAATTGTGAAAACTTGTAATTGACCTTCATATATTTAGTTCTTGTATATTTCAGTGCTTAGCTGTAAATTTTCCAAATAAAATAAAATAGACATGCTAAAAACTGAAATCTTTGGGAGTAACTTAAAGAATAAATTTAATGATGCCTGACACCATCGTCGCGGCAAGTCGCTTAACAACTTGAAAAAGGACCTTGAAAATTATTTATCACACATTATATACCTAGTACACTTTATTTATAATGATTTACGGAATTAGGATTGAGGAGATAGCCTTATGTACATATGTATATTGAGTTCGGTTCAGTGCAACAGTGAGTTTGTTTGATAGCTGTTATATTATCATCGTGTTGTTGATTGAACTCGCGAAGATAAACATTTATTTTTGCCTAATTGAAATTGACGCGAGGGAACTTAGTGATCCATTTTATAATTGGCAGAAATAGAACATATATACTGTATGTTTATATGAGTTACTTGATGAACCTTTGGTGCTTTTGATAACATGAAGTAAAAACCAGTTTTCGATGTAGTTATTGTATTACACTCTAGTGCTATCTGCATAGTAACCGTTTTTACAAAATTAATATTTTTATATATTTTTTTTAATAACCATTATTATTATTATTCTCTTTATTCATCTTTAACCATATAAATTACATTTTTAAATATGTACATGAAAATATATATATATTTAAAAATATAAAAAATAGTACCGGTGGTTAGGGCTCCAAAGACAGGAACCTCCTCACTATACGGGCTTTGTCGAGAAGAACTGCTTTCTGTATCAGTCCCTTGATCCAACCGTCTAACGCGAGCCTCTTAAGGTGTTGATCGAGGCTCTTGGCTATTAATCCATGAGCAGATATGACAATCGGAACAATGATCGCCGATTCGACATTCCACATATCGACAATCTCGTGAGACAAATCCAAATTTGTTTATAATCCTACATCGACAAATCCTAATTTGAATATTTGATTTGTTTATCTTATTTTTATTATTATTCTCTTTATTCAACATAAAACTTATTAATTACATTTTGAAATACGTACCTAAAAAACAAAATATATATTTAAAAATATAAAAAATAGTATACCACCGACATCGGGTACAGGGATAAAGACACCGGTGGTTAGGGCTCCAAAGACAGGAACCTCCTCACTATACGGGCCGTGTCGAGAAGAACTGCCTTCTGCATCAGTCCCTTGATCCAGCCGTCTAACGCGAGCCTCTTAAGGTGTTGGTCTAGGCTTTTGGCCATCAATCCATGAGCAGATACGACAATCGGAACAATGATCGCCGAATCGACATTCCACATATCGACAATCTCGTGAGACAAATCCAAATATTTGATTTGTTTTTCTTTTTCAACTTTCACGAGGTTGTCGTCATGAGGAACAGCAATTCGAGAACTGGGTCAGGCACATACCTGTAATATGGCACCTCTGAATGCACAAGATTGTATCTAAGGGCAAGTTGTTGATGCACAATCCTGGCCACTTGGTTGTGTCTGTGCAAATATTCACCGTTGGCAAGACGAGAACAACCAGAAATAATATGCCTGATAGATTCACCGGGACGGTGGCATGCCCGACAGATGTCCACCGTACCATCTTTTACGATATATTTCCGATAGTTATTCGTCATAACAACTTTGTCCATAATTGCAAAGACAAAACCTTCGGTTTCTCCAAAAAAGATCACCAAACCGTAGCCAAGATGTAGACGCTTTCAAGTCTATATCAGGACCATTTAGGGCCCGATAAAAACGACCATGAAGTTCTTTGCCCTTCCATACCTCCCTGCGATCATTAGTACTAGGTACTACAGGCTTGCGCCAGTTCTCTTTAGCCAGAGCGAGCGGAGTGAGTCCGTTGTCCACTGCGACCACACTACGATGCACTCCCACGTCAGTATGATGAAAATATTCTCTAAGGTTGTATATCTCGCGATTGTGTAGGGTCTTAATGTTTAAGAGTCCAGAACCCCCAAACTTTCGCGGGATATACAACCTCATTACCGATGAACGTGGGTGGTGTATTCGGAATGCAGTCAGCAGTGTACGGACTCTCCTATCTAGAGCATCCAATTCGGTTTGAGTCCATCTAAGTATACCAAAGGAATACATCAGAACCGGCATGACCCAACCGTTGAAGGCACGCATTTTGTTACCCCCTGATAAAAGACTTTTAAGTACTTTTTTTAGGCGGCCAAAGAAGCGGTCCTGCAGCGCTTGTTTCATTTGAGATTCAGGTATTCCCAATGACTGTGATATACCTAGATACTTGTAGCTTTCAGTGGCAGACAGAGATCTGAGTTTTGTTGAATCTGAAAGTTCGACTCCTTCAGATTCTACTATCACGCCTTTCTTTACATGCATGACTGCACATTTGTCCACACCAAATTCCATCTTGATAGAGTTAATTAAGTTTTCAGTCACCTTCAGTAACGCTGTCAATTGCAAATTAGTGGGGGCAATAAGTTTCAAATCGTCCATGTACAGAAGGTGAGATATAACTCGATCGTCTTTCTGCAACCTATAGCCTAGCCCTGAACCCTCTAACAGCGTACTGAGAGGATTCAAAGCTAGGCAGAACCACAAGGGACTCAAACTATCACCTTGAAATATACCCCGCTCAATCTTTATTAGTACATCGTTTGCCGCAATCTGCCGACATCCTGGATAGCGAAGTGCCGTTCTCCACTGCCCCATACATGACTTTAAAAAAGTGCAAAGAGTTGTATCAATTTTATACAACTCTAGCACTCTCAGAAGCCATGTATGTGGGACCGAATCAAAGGCCTTCTTATAGTCTATCCAACATGTCGCCAGATTCTTACGGTGACGACGTACCTGTTGGCTAATGGCCATATCCATGATGAGGAGCTCTTTAGTGCCACGGGTCCCGCTTCTACATCCATTCTGAGAAATTGATATGATCGAATTTTTATTTAACTGTGTAGTAATTTTGAGTCTCAGAATAGATGTTAGAAGCTTATACATAGTTGGTAGGCATGTAATTGGCCTATAATT
This sequence comes from Callimorpha dominula, assembly GCA_949752705.1. Taxonomy (NCBI): domain Eukaryota; kingdom Metazoa; phylum Arthropoda; class Insecta; order Lepidoptera; family Erebidae; genus Callimorpha; species Callimorpha dominula. The sequence continues at coordinate 13,300,820 of OX457007.1, forward strand.
TTTGGGATCCATGGCACTACCAGATTTATAGTGGGTTACGCCAGTTGTCAAAAATTGGGGTAATGAACCGGAATCCAATGCTGCTTGGAACTGAGATGCCAAACGAGCATGTGAGCTTCGGAACCATTTCAGCCAAAAGTTGTGCAGTCCGTCTGGTCCAGCCGATTTCCAGTTTGATAATGACTGGACTGCACAACTTACGTCACCTGTGGCTATGGAAATTGGTTCCATTACTTGTATAGACTCGCATGAGCGCGCGACATCTCGTATCCAATCACCTTCTGAATGAGTGACAGACACCGACCAGATGTTACGCCAAAATGAATTTGTAGCATCATCATCTGGGAAATGCCCGTCACTCACACAGGGATCCGATTGTTCCCATTTTCGGTAAACCCACCTCTCATTTCTTTGGAACATACGATTCTGATTATACCGATCTGTTCGTTTTTTGTATCTTCGGATCCTATTTGCCCATGCATAAACTTTCTGCTTTAGAAAGTCTATGCGCTCTGTGACACATGACATATATTGTTGAGGACTAATGTCAGTCCCCAAGAAAGCGTGTTACACAAAGCGCATCACTCTCGGCCGCGTGTTACCCGATCTAAAGCAGATTAGCTTACCGATGAGTGTCCTGTCACTTTCAAGATTATCGTCAGAACAGATCCACGGAATATCATGTTTTTGCAATCTCTGCTCTACCGGATGCCAGCAAGTGCATGACAAGTGGACTTAAAATGATTTATGGGAATAATTAAAATAATAACATAGCAAGGTAAATAAAAAGTCTAAAATTAAGGCAGCCAGAATACACGGAGACTATATCGGTAAAGTTTGGTTATTTTGTTCGAAGTCTATAAATTGTTGTTAAAAACATAAAAGAAGTTTACATAATCTGTGAAGAGGTAGTCGTGAAAATGTGGGTAGAATGCGTAGGTTGATTATAAAAGTTCCAACTGTAGTAATATATCACGTAGGCACAAGTTAGAACAATTAAAGGATGAAAAGGATCATGCCAAAAATAGGTTATACTTCCTACATTTTTCGTTTACGCTTGATAAGCCTCAATCGCAGATGCGATGAAATTAACCTAACAAGTTAGTTGATCCTCAGACTACGATTGCCGGCTTTAGGACAGATTCACTCCTAAAATTTATTTATAAGATGTCATAAAGGCCATCAGGTTAGGCGTAGTACAATAAGCATAGTCTTAACTCCCGGGGTTCCTTTGCTTCAAAATCGGTTACAAGAGGACCTCAGCGGAAGAACCGACCAGCATTCCCTACAGGAGCAAGACAAGTAAGTTCAAATTGTTCTGGCATTTTGAGCATCTACCGCAGTAAACCACATTTCGTACGAATGAAGCTGCGAATGTCAATGTTGATATCTCAAAACATAATATGATTCCATTCGACCACATTATCAAAATCGGAATTCCTGTTGTTAGTCTAAAACCTCACCCCGTACGAGGGCGGCACTGAAAATTTCGGGAATCAAGGAAGTGACACAACATTACTATTTAAAAATGTATTTATTGGTTTTCGAAGTATTCTCCGCGAAATTTGACACATTTTTCCATACGATGGAAGCAACCATTCCATTCGGAAGTTGGGGTCTCCAAAATGTCCGTTTTGTAGGCGTCCACAGCTTCTTCAGGTGATGAAAATCTCTGACCACGCAATTTATTCTTTATTTTAGGGAAAGTATAGAAATCATTAGGGCTTAGGTCGGGGCTGTACGGCGGATGGTCTACTAATTCTATGTTTTCTTGCTTTAAAAACTCTTTTGTTCTGTGCGCGGTGTGAAAACTTGCATTGTCGTGATGGAGGATGATGCGGCGGTTGCAGTTCTCTTTACGGAGTTCAGAAACGACCTGTGGCAAACAAATGCTAGCATACCATTCTGCATTAACCGTTCTTTGTCCCTCAAGAGAAATAGTCGCCACATGGCCGGTTTTGGAGACAAACGTGGCCACCATTTTTTTTGCAACACTCCGTGAAAGAACAATTTTTGGTGGCTTTAACTCATTTTCGAACACCCAAACTCGTGACTGGTTTTTTGTTTCGGGTTCGTACGCGTATATCCAGGATTCATCACCTGATACGATGTTGTATACAGCATTTGAGGATCCTGCGTGGAATCTTTCGAGAGTTCTGACGCACCAAGTAACGCGAGCCGCTTTTTGCTCTTCACAGAGCGATGCGGTATCCATCGGGAAAACAACTTTTTTACACCTAATTGTTCATGCAAGATTATTTGTATTTGACTCATGCTAATGTCTAAAGTTGCCTGAATTTCGCGGTATGTCACACGTCGATCTTCCTCAATCAGCTTACGCACAGCGTCAAACGTTTTCTTGGGTGACTGCAGTTTTTGGACGACCTTGACGGGGATCATCACTGAGCTTGACACGTCCACGTTGAAATTCAGCAAACCAGCGATAAATTGTGGTTTTGGATGGGGCTTCATTACCAAAAGCAGAAATAATCCGGTCAACACACTGTTTTTGCGTTAATCCACTTCGAAAGTCATAATAAATCATCGCTCTTAAATTTTCTCGAGTCAATTCCATTTTCTCAACGACTAAACAAGTTTGACAAAACCTTGTGACAAGGCCGAGAATCTTTTAAATAAATGGTATTCGATTTTTAAAACCAAGGAATTTTCAATTGAAAAGATTTTAATATGACAGAAACAGTGGAAATATTCCATTCCCGATACTTTTAGTGCAGCCTATGTATCACCCTGGTGATACATGGTGGGTCGGTCCAAATATATGCTAAAAAACATCACGTGAAATGGACGACCCCAAAGGTGTAAAAAGAACATTCGGCGTACCGCCTTATTCACATTGACTGTGTAAAACGGTTCTGTTAATTTAATGGCAATTAACAGAACCGCAAAATTTAAACAATAATATAATAATATATATATACTTATATGAAATATATTTTTAAATACATTACTAACTCTTGTATGTGTAACATAAAAGGTGACCGGGAGAGATCGCTAGAAGATTATTTATTAGTACATTATTGATTCCGATCATTAAGTATTCACATAATATATATTTACATCCATAAAGGTTTCGTACTTCAACGAATGAAGCTTATATAGGCAAGTATTATTTTCATAAATAAAATCAAAAATTAAGTGGGAGAGCCATGCTTCGGGAGAACCATGCTTCGGGAGAGCCATGCTTAGGCACGTATGGACCGGCTCGACCGCAGTGATACCACGGCCTCACAGAAAACCAAGAGGTTACCGGAGGCCCAAACTCCCCTTCCCTCCCCGTACCCCACCCTTTCCGTACTCCTCCTTAAAGGCCAGCAACACACTTGTGACTGTGACAGTTGCAAGTGTTCATGAGCGGCGGTAGTCACTTACCATCAGGTGACCCGACGGCTCGTTTGCATCCTATTCCATAAAAAAAAAATCTGTTTGTTGCGCATTACTTATTACAAATTTTTGCCAATTCGCTCCTGCTGTATTTAAGTTTACAAACATTTTTGTAACAATCAAGTAAGATCGATAAGGAAACAAAAATTGGAAAAGTTAAAAGTGCTTTTGGTAATTAAAATGAGTACAAACAAATTTAATGATAATTGAACATATATGTAGATATATTACATATTATGTCGAAGTGTAATTTATGAGAGCCAACCAAACGGGCCAAGGGTTTTTGTTACATTGGTAATAAAGGCCAGGTATTTACAGTCTTCAAAAGGTGTTTTGTTTTTAAAATTAGACATATCCAAACGATTAATATTTTTAAGGCTGTATAAACACTGCTAGGCAAGAGTTATAAGCCTTCTGGTATTACAACAGACAAAGATTACGTATGACAATAAACACAATAGCTGCCATGTATAAAATTAATAAGGTAGTAAATATGCCAAGATGCAACATTTTAATTCGCGAATAATTGATAGATGTTGGTTAATTATGTTGCAGAGGTGCCTAGATGTAGGTAATTGAGATAATCTCGGTTGGTTTCAGATGCTAATGAGCTCTGCCATGTTTTCCCATTTTTACTTAATTGCCAATGCTAATGTGAACGAGTTGATAATGTCGCAAAGAAATTTATAGTACCTATTAACTTTACGCGTAGATATTAATAAGGTACCTCGAGGTACAGGTATTAAGAAAATGGATGTTTTATTTACTCTACTAAACCTATATAATATATGTATAATATTTATAATTAAGGTTTTGATCCTCACGGGGGACAGTTATTTGTAATAGGTAGTGTAACTTAAAAAAAGGTTATTCTGAATCAATGAGTATTCTTTGTTCATTAACTTCATATTTGAAAAACCCTCCTTTGCTTATAAATTATATAGGTTTAGCTAGACAAGAATAGGTACTCACTTTATCAGAAAACTAGATCGATCAAATAATATAACCAAAAATGTTGTAGGTAGGTATTACTATGTAACCTGCACCATATCCTCCTCCTCAGTTGTTCACTCTTGACAGAGTGGTCGTTGTTTCGTGACGATGCTCTGGTTTAGATACTGCATCCCCCGCGATGTGTCTCCACTTGTTGCGGTCTTCAGCGTTACGGGAACATTGGACTATGGAGGTTTGTGTTGCAGCTTTTAAAATATCTGTCCAACGCGTAGGTGATCGACCACATGACCGCTTCCCTTCGACTTGTCCTTGGACAACAAGTCGCTCCATGGAATCTCTGTTTCAAACAATGTGTCCAAAATATTTAAGGATTCGTATTTGCACAGTCGACGATAATCTCTCCTTAATTTTGAGATCTTCCAGGATCGAGACATTTGTCCGCAATGCTGTCCAAGGAATCCGCAGCAGTCGCCGCCAGCACCACATTTCCAGTGCATCAATTTTGCGTCGGTCTTTCCACCATATACTGGCGCATATATGTAAAATATTTTTTGTTTTTCTATAAGGTCTGTACGATACCAACCATTAATTACATTAGATTGGTTCAATTAACATCATGTATAGTCTAGTCTAGTGTTGCTCCGGATGTCCGTATCCGCAGATATCCAAAGAAGAAAAAGAATCTGTATTCGTATCTGTATCCGCGGATATGCATTCTTAACGATCCAGCACATCACTAGTATAGTCTAACGAAAAAAAATGCGAGTAGTCAATATTTTTATTTCTTTTTATGTATTTCTTTTAAAAAAGACAACTCCCGCATTAGGAATTACTCCTGTGTCGCGGGGACTTTACAAACATACAAACAACGGACATAAAGAACACCCAAACTGGGATAACAGTCAGGGTCACTAACCACTAGGCCAACAGAACAGTCATGCCAGTATGTAATTCAAGAACCACAAAAGACATACATAATAATTTATACTCTCACGAGAGGCTTCATAATAAAACATAGTATTGCGCTGATGCAACCAAGGAAAATACGTACCATAATATATACATCATGTCTTGCTCATAAATACATATAACGACATAAAAGTTAATATTTAATTTAAACGCAATCCTGTACGTTTAATATATATTAAATCTACATATTCCCCACTATTTTCAACGTTTTGCGCTGAACGTAGTTTGCATATTTATTGAATTTGTTAAATCCAGAGGTGTTGACCATCATTTAAAACTTCAATTAACGACACTATGATTACTGCACAACGCTATATATAATCCATGCAGATTTATGAAGCAACCGATCACAAAAAAAAAAAACAAAAATCACAAGAAAACAAAAATAATAATATTTATATATAACAATTAGAAGTAAAAATAATTGATTGTGTGGGGTTAAGGGGTTACATTTGAGGACTACTAACTTATAAAACTATTTAAAGCACACAAAACAGTTCACTTTTTACTGTAAAATATAAATAATCCTCCGAACCATTTCTCAACTAGGTGATATCGAAGATGTATAGTGTGTGTTTAGTAGTTTTTTTAGGTCTCTAACTACTCATAAACAAAATTAAATTACACCCCTATAATTATTATAGGGGTATTATTATATAGGTCACCTCGTATGTCCTTTTAAAAAGAAAAGAAGAAAAATATTAACGGTATGATCTAATCTGACTCTAGAAAAAGAATTCGTGGATGAAAGGTTTTCTGAGAGGTTCCAAGAAAGATCGGGTTTCTACACTAAACAGGTAAGTTTATAAAAATTGATTCACCCATTCATCGTACCCCGTCTGAGTATATACTTAGCAAGATTCTTAGAAAAGGGTAGAAAGGCGTTGTAAGATTAACATTCGTAAAATTAAATGTGTTTTCTACAGCTACGAAAAGTTTTATGACTTTCTGCACACTACTTAAAGTTTTTGTATAATGAAGCACTGAAAGTGACCATTTGAGCCAAGAGACTTTTGCAAAATTAAGTATGTCATGTATATGTTTATTATCTATAAAATTTTGTTCTGCAAAACACTTACACGGCAAGAGTAAAGTAGACAATACTTGTTCTATAGTTTCCTAAAGACTCCCGAAAGAGGGGTCTTGCGACGCCTTCAACTGCGGGTTTTAGGGGGAGAGGCCGAGAGTAAAGGATGTCCCTTAACTGAGACAATAATGCTGATTATGCACATCGTAAAATGAAGGGTAATATTTTAGAAGGTTAGTATTTAGGAAAGCTGGATTTTACTAGGAATGGTTATTATAACACATAAACTATGTAACAACTAAAAGGTAGCTATTTGATGTAGATTATGTAGACGGCACGAGACTGATATTTGTTAGTCTTTGAGGGAGGCTTACGTTGGGTTCAGTGGCTGTTACACAGCTTAGATAATGATGACGATGACCGAGATAAGAAGACATCTGACAAGATTCGATACGAGTCAGCAAGCAAAACAAATTTTCCGTTACGTTAAAAACGTTCGTTTTCCGTTTACTTTTCTCAATCTTGTGAATACAAAGTTCATGGTCCATGTTTTTTAAACTATATTGAAAGTGTGGAACAACAACACAATGAATATAATCTACCATGGCTTTGGGGTGTTAAAATCTTTATCACAATTGAAATTGGATTTTTCCTTTTACTCCAATGTACCGCTCAAAAGCGAAGTAAGATGTACAGCATTTTACTATATAATATAAAACATTGGACGTTACTAGAAATAAATAAAAAATTTGATTAGTGAACTTTTGTTTTACTTCTGAGGTTTATAATTACGGAAGTCAAAAAAAGTATCTGGCACAGTGCAAATGTCAATCTTTGGTTTTATTCAAAACTTTTGATTATTAGTAGAAAATAAGTTACGCCCTGCCGTAGGTTCGTTATATTCAGCTTTACTATGAATAAGCCTGTAATATAATCTAAAGGGCTATTATAGAAAGCCCTAGCCCTCGGGTCTGTTATTTAGACAGCTGAAAGCCTTCGTCGTTTTTCTTTGATCTAAAATATCTTTCAAAGTTTTTTTATCGTAATATTACCCAAAGATCTAAATAAAACTGGTGTTGATCTTGTCGTTCGGTAGAAAAAATATTTCAGGTGTTAATAATAGATATTTATTTATATAAAACGTTTCTTATTATATAACGTTTTTATTTATATGAAATGTATATAAATCGTCAGTTTGGATTTGTACTTCTAATATAAGGGTTTTGATATTAGAAGTACAAATCCAAACTGAATAGTTACAATATTTAAAACATACGATACCTTTTTGTTTCTCTGTGTGTGATTATAATCACCTAAAAAAATATTTTCGTAGGAAACAATGAACTGAAAAATATACTTTTTTTTTTGTTTTTGTCAATGCTGTTGGTTTGTTTTGCCTATAATGCCCAGTTTTAAGACAATTGCAAACATTTCTAATCAGAAAGAGACGGGATTAAAGTCCTTTCAAATATATAAATACAAAAGGTCAACGGTGTTTGCATAGCGCCTGTATGAAATAGCAGTTCTTTAAATTCACATGAACAAGGTAAGAATTTCAGTAGACCTTTCGCAGTTGTAACTTGACGTATGTTCAGAAACTTATAAAGACTTCGCTTAGACACTATAATATGTAACTTTTAAGTACCTACATTATTCTGAGCTCAAGAGTATTCTATAACCTATTTCCCATGTTTTACTCAAAACAAAATTGCTATGGTATAGAATACAAGAAGTATTCTATATTTATCTGCATTGATATTATAACTAAAATAACCTGTCTGTTAGTTACATTAATAGTAATGATTAAACACTCAAATCCCACTCAATTATAATAGGTTGTTAAGTCTCTTACGTCATTATCAAATCTATCAATAATTTAAGATGAATTTTGGCGGTAGAACGAGACTTTCAGCTATACTTCTCCGAAATATAATAAAAATTAACAAAGTTACCTTTTCAATGAATATTAAGAAGGAAAGAGTGGAGAAAGGTTTTTAATGTACTCAGTCACTATATTGCGGATAAACGATTTGCTGGGGGTACAGTTTTAATCCTAGGGAGAGAAAGCTGATGAAGCCATGAGCGTAAGCTATCAAGTTTATTATACAACTAAAGAATTTCACACCTTGTTAAAACAAAATATATTAGAACATTTAACATAATAAACTCCTTCAACACATCACAGTAATTGGTTCAGAATTGACAATTGAAGCGATTTTGAAAATTTTAATGCAGATATATTTTTATAATACTTTTACTTAAATTTAGAATACAATAAACTTTATTGTAAAGCAATAAAAAAATTAGCTTACAAAGAATACATCAAGTGGTTAAGGCTGACTTTAGCAGTAAGATCAATTTCTTACAGCCAACCTTTGAAAGAACCACATCATCGGTATAACGAATAGAACAGAGCGCTTACTTTAAAGATTATTTAAGTTAATAGCAACTTTTGCAACAAACAAAGTTTAATATTTGATTGTCATTACCCCGCATACAGTGAGCACGTAGTGCGACGACAAACCGGTCGGGCGCGTGTTTCATATCTATTTAGCCGCTTGGTGGTCCGACCTATGTAAGTATATTTTTGATACTACATAGTAAAGTATACGTCGGCCCGGTACACAGCACAAGCGAGTACCTACCAGACACAAAGTGTGTGTGCGACTGCGTTGCTAAGACTTGTAAACCGATGCGTTTACAAATCTACGCGCAGTACGCACTACGAACAAAAACAGTTCAATAGATGTGTGTGTAATTTTTTTTATCTATCTATGCAACACATCGATAGATAAAAAAAATAACACATCCTATAAGGTCTAAGCTTATTTACCTTCAATACATATATGACATGTATGTACTTACATTTAACTATATTGGATAATGTTCACACGTACAATATTTAAGCCTGTTAGCGTACTTATTGGAAATAGAATAATGTGTGAAATGGTAATGTATTTACTACAAGTACTCAAGTAGATATCACATGTGTTATGGAGGTAAGTGTGTAAGAAAGTTATTTGATGGCTTAGAAATAAAACTTGGGTGCTTTTATTTTCGTAACTAGTCGTACTTATGAGTGACAATTTTAAGAAAATAACAGTTAACTAATAAGACTAAATTATAGCCAAATAATACTTTCGGTGGCCGGAACACTTTCTTTGATATTGGCACTTTTTTGCCGCAAAAAAAAGATCAATTCACTTTTAATTCATAGCTTAGCTATTTTAGTAAAAGCATATTGATAAAATATATGTGAAATATTTGTGTTTCTAATACTTCTCAGCTTTAAGCTACATACTGAAGTCAATTATACTTAAGCAGAGGATATTCTGATAAGCAAGAGAGACGCAAAGAAACATTGTCCGAATTAATACAACATACTTTAGCTAACAATTTAACCACTCTGTAGTTGGTATACACAAGGTTGTGGGAACAACTACCCAAGACAATTTCTTAAGTAAACCACAAGCCTAGGCTACAAGTTAGCCTGCCATTGGGTAACAAAGAATGTTACGACAAACATCGCCATCACCAGTTAACTGCACAATGTTAGCAATTAACTTTGAAATAAAAATAGTTAACAACCACGTCACCTTTAAAAACTCTTTTATACAATTTGTTACTTAATTTATCGGTCGACCAATACTTAAACGTCTATGTGAAGGAAGGGTAGTCAATTGATTTGTAACGAATTTCAGGGTATCGCTATTCTTCGAAACTTGAATCTCTAAAAGTATTTGTATCTGTGAAATGTCTATCGATTCACATATTATGGTGTTTTAGGTTAGGTTTTAATAAATGTCCAACGCTCATACTCACAGCGAGCGACATTATAAATAGATCTGGGGAATATTTGGACCCCAGGATTTACAAATAACATTATATTTGTTTTCTAACATCAGATATAAAAATCAAGACTCAGACTATGAGTAAAATTACATTATTTTTTCGAACTTTAAAACGTCAGGCGTAAATAGCCGCAAACGGAAACTGTATGGCAATATATTATTACCTTTTAATGGTGTTGTATACCATAAATATACAAATCAGTACTCAATTTAAGAAAAGTGACCAAAGGTATGCATACCTTCAAATTCTCTACTAGTACTCCATACGACAGAAAATAAGAAGGTCTAGCGGCTCTGGGATCTTACTGTCATAGATGGGTAATCACCCGGGTTAAAACCCATGACTGGGTAAAGCGCAAAATGTATGTTTTAAAAATTATTTAATTTGTTGTTCACTTTAATTATCTACATAGTATTAAAGCGGACTCAATGCCTTCAAGTATTTTCTACAACGGAGTGATGTAGCTATAAACAAAATACGATATTGTTATAATCAGCTTTATTATAGTATAGTATAGATATCACAAAGTAAAATACTTGTTAACATGAGTAGATTAAAGTAGTTCTAATTGCTACATGCAACTTGTCAATGAAGAGAACTTTTGGAGACGGAGCGTGGTGGTCCGTTACTGCAGGGGATAAGTGTCATGTGTTAGCACACAGATCGTGCAAAACCGAAGTGAAGTCCCTACTAATATGATATTAAGTTACATTTACGAACAATTTGTTAAATTAATATGTAGTCATGCGTTAAATTTATATTCTGCTGCAATGCAAACCATTCTAATTTTCGATTTCAGTTCGAACAGGACGCCCCTAATTAGATAACTACCGCACTCTGCAGAAGACTGCGATCAGCTCTATTGGTGCTGTCTGTTTTATCTTCTTAAGTTGGGTCACCAGGGCTCCTTTGGAGTGTTTATAGGCTCAGGTGACTGCTCGTTATCAGACAGATCGTGTTCTTCGTTGTTATTGTGCCAACTATTTTTGTGTTATAATGCAAAACATTGTGTTATGCATGCTTAGTTGTATAAGTATTAAAGTATTTACATAAAAAAGTAATATCAATTTAATTATACTTGAGATTCTCAATGTAGAATGTCACTTGCGAGACGAATACGTAATTCGTCTCGTAAAACTATGTATCTGTATTGATAAATTCATATCATTACATTATAATTCATATAGCCTTAGTAGCATTTCTCATACCAGCGTTCTTGTATCAAAATGATCACGCGGACTTGACACGAATGTACGGTATACGAGTCTAACGATGACGTGTCCTGTCAAGCGATTATATCGCCCACTTACTGACGTAGGTACCAGCTACTAGATCGTAATCTCTAATGCATGCCCGTACATGTTCATTGGTGACATAGGTACATATTTTTTATACATCTACCTCTCTTATAATTACTAAAGTACTGTATGGTGGCGGGGGTTGATTAGGTACATAAATCATAATCTTGGGTAGATTTAAGTCTTGTATTATAGTGTAGTAAACGTCATATTGTACTTCAATACGTAAAAAACACATTACAATTTATATAATGATTAAAACACTAGGCAGGGAGTCAGTTATTTTTTTCTAAAATACAGGTTATTTCAAGGTCAGGGATTAGCATGCAAGAATAAAACAAAAAAACGTATTTAAATAATTTATAAATCATTAAACATACTAACGATGCCGATGTAAGAGACTTTTTAGAGAGAAAATAAGAGTTGAATAATAATTAGTTAAACTGACATGAATCAATATATTTTGTTACATATTTTTATGATGATTTGTGAATTTTATTTTGATTTTTATTGATATTGACAATCTTAGTTCTTAAACTTTTCTTGGTAATTAGCTGCTTTGACAATTCTTAATTCTTAACTTTATTTGGTAATTAGTGATTGCGTCATTTTGCATGTATTTAATTTCTAATGTTATGAAAAATTTAACTAAAATATTATATTGTTTTAATAGCAGTGATTCAATAGTATTATGTATTTTGCATTTTTCACATTTAATCATATGCCAAACTAATTTAAAATTATTGTAAGCCTAACTGGACGCTGATAAGCAATACAGTGTCAAGCCACACATACTTTATTTAGAGAAAATGGCGTTTTAAGATGTCATACCAATTCCTGATCAATTTGTTCGAGAAATATCTAAAACTCTACCTAAAAGGTGAATAGATATTTTTTCAGACAAATTGATTAGAAATTGGTATGACATCTTAAAACGCCATTTTCTCTGAATAAAATATGTGAGGTTTGACACTGTATTGCTTATCAGCGTCCAACTGGCAGAACATAGTCGATCATTACCACTCTTGTAGACATCTTATGTATACCTATGTCTCACAATAAAGAATTTTGATTGATTGATTGATTAATAACTATATATTTGAGACAACGTGCAAGAGGATAGATTTTGGATAGTATGATATTATTGACATAGTAGTATGGGCACTAAACTAAAATGTTGTCTTATCTTTTAAACTTTCGCGATCCATGATATACTTAATTATGTATTTATACGGAAATTAACGCGATCACGAAATAGGTATTACATATCATCGGTCGTCGAGATTGTGAGGTATTAGTTCGTGGGACAGCCATGCTTCGGCAGGTATGGGCCGGCTCGACCGGAGTGATACCACGGCCTCGCAGAAAACCGGCATTGCATTTCTTTTTGCCGCGTGAGTGAGGTTACCCCCTCCTCCCTTTTCCCGCTCTCCCTCGTATTTTCCTACTCCCACCTTAAAGGCCAGCAACGCACTTGTGACTCTTGAGTTGCAGATGCCCATGGGCGGCGGCAGTCCATTACCATCAGGTGACCCGTCTGCTCGTTTGCCCCAGTTGGGCCAGTCGTGTCAAATATGTCATATACATGCTTCGATCAAACCGCACACCTACATCTAAAGGGTACCAACTCAAAAAAGCACATTTTTTCAGAATAGGCGAATAACTAACTACTGTGACCCTGGAGTTTTGGAGTTTTATGTGCAGCTAGAAGAAAGATATTGTAGGAATCTTAAGTTTTAATTATGTTTTGTGGCTGAAAATTGGATTTTTGTAGTTATTTTCCTATTGCTTAACAATGAATGTATATTTGTTTTTTATTTTAAGGTCCGTGTTGGTGAATTCAGCGTTTTGCGTCGAGTAATTTTTAAATCTGGTTTATTGGTCGGTAGGTATTGGGATAATGAATTCGATGGTGTGCATAACTCAAAAATTTCAATTTTTGAGGTAGCCCCAATTAGATCTAGGTGTGCGAAATATACCATACTCGTAGATACACTTTCCTTGCAAAAATCGCGTTAAATAGGGGCACCAGATACTACTTTTAATGTTTACTTTAAAAAAAAATTATTAGCCATGATAATAATAAGCCAGGCCAAGGAATGTTCCTGTGATGTTGTAATGTAATATGTATGTTGCAATAGTTTAATACACCAACTTCAATGCAAAGCGCCTATAGTTTCTTAATTACCACCATGGAACGTATTAGGCTCGTGGTAGGTATTATACCCGCCTAGACTAGCAACCTTATGGACTACCTTATCGACTTGTCCATAACGAGTTTTTATACTACCTACTTAAGGAGTTGCATCAATAGGGAATATGCATGTTGTTTAAATTTACTTGATTAATTTTCCCTTGAATCTTTATTGTCCAGATATTATGCCTAAACAATTATTTTCTTATTTAGTTCGTGTTTAATTAAAAAAAATATTTATTAAAATATGCAAAATAAGGGCGCGAAATTCAACTTTGCAAAACGCTTCACCATTGGTCGAAACAAAACATGACGTGACATTCCACGTTCTGTCATTTATCGGCGCCTATATTCGTAGTGTTACGGAGAAAGATAGGTGTTCCTGTGGTTTCTGCTCTTAGCTAGTGCAATTTAAGCATTCTAGTGATATTAGAAATCATCTAGGACAATGACTGAATGTAGTTTTGTCAAAGCACAATCGGACAATCTACCGAAAATAGGTGCATTCATGATGACTATATATTTTGCACCAAATCCAGATTTTACGTCCGCTGAGGTTAAAGGAGTGAAAGCCTCAAGGTAATGATTATAATACTTGTTATATTATAATCTAAAGGATAGGTAAGATATATATATAGTTAGTTATATTCATGAAGTTTTATTGGACTTTTGTTACCTAGTTTAAGTAGACAAGCAAGTTGCCTTCTGCTTGATGTTTGTGTCTTAGATTATTATATTTCCAAAAAATAAACAAAACAGCAATGAAGTTGTTGAAGTGTAATTTGTTATAAACTTTAATTATAATTCTGTTGTAATTCCATTCAATTATGAAATTTAAATTCTCTAGGATTGTATTTCTGTTTCATAACAATATACATAAGGAAGGTAAATGACATGTGAATAATATCAACTTATTGAATAATCGCTATTGGGAAATAAATACTTAAGGAAATAAATAACATACATTCAAGTAGTAAATAAAAGAAATAATTCACGATACATATTATAATTGACACACATAATATTCATTTACTCTTTGACAATATGGGACTCAATGCTCAACACTCTTTAGTATTAATTGCAGGGGCACTATTTGCCTACAGATATTTTTTGTATAAATACGCTACTACCAGCTGGTGATTTAAAAAAGTGGCCCGCAGTGGCCGTGAGTTTGTGTGCCCGATTTCTTCTCACAAGGCTCAACTAATTGGGAGACGGGCGGTTATAGATCGACACTGGTAGAGAGCAATCTTAACTATTTGCAACACGTCATTATTTGTTATTTATATTGTTATAATAATTTTACTTGACATTGTGTTGTTACAGAAGCAAAAGCTCTGAGAAAAGCCGGTACTTAAATCACACGTCGATCATGGTTGTATTTTTTACTGTAATAATTGTTATTTTGTACATGTGTTATATTTTTTCCGCTAACGTACTTAATAACATATAGATCATTTAAAAGAATAAAAATATACACGTATATTCCCTATTGTTTTCATGATACCCTAAGTTATTATTATAAAATCAATAGTGTTTAGAGAACGAATACTATTTATGTGAAAAATTATAAAAACAAGTATTTGGTATTTAACCGTAGTCAGACTTCTTTTTAACTAGAAAAACTTGTACACTTGTAAGTTTGGTGTCATTATCACTTTGTTGACATTTCGGATTATACAGTTTTTTTTACAATACCTACATTTTTCAGACATACACCACCATTAAAACTGTGTTCTAGACCTCTTTCTCCTGTAGCCATTCCAACACACATTCATAATGTTCATAATTGTTTTAAAGTAATTACTGTATAGACAACACACTACCGAAGTTTCGTATTTGTTTTCAATACGAGGTATAAACAATATAAGCCATCTGCCATTATTAGCTTTTAATCCAACTGAATAGAAAACAACTGCGCTCTGTAGTAGCGCTTATTTGCTATTCATTCGTGGTTCTTCCATGTATGTTCTTGTAGTTGTACTTTAATTAGCTTTATTATCAACTTGCCCGACAGTTATGTAGCACACAAAAACAATATTTATAATAGTCAGGCAATGTGAATAATAACGATGTTCAAAATTTTCACTTGACATTATTCACATTGCCCGGGCATTATAAATAGTGCAATGTTTAAACACTTGTGCCGTAACGTATATATTTTTCTAAACAGTTTTAACCTAAGCAATTACTTGTGATTCGACCGGTTTCACGAAAAGCTATTATTATCTGACAAAGAAAATACCCGTGACTAGTTTGGTTTAGGAGCCCTATTCCGTAACATTTTTTTCAGTGACATATTTTTAATGAGTGTAGCTATAACATTTTAGCCTTATAGGATAAGCGGCAGTTAGAATTTTAAAGAAGAAAGGATAGCGGTATATAAACCCACTTCATTGAAATCATCTAGCTTAGTAGTATACAGTTTAAAACATATGCATAGTACTTGGTCCTTTTTTAAGATTAACTTTCTACCGAGCTGCTCTGATGAATCATTATTTCTTATTTCTGGTCAATATGACCCGTAGAACAATACGTACATGCTTCCCCCTAAAGGGTATTCACCACGTCTTCTTGGTTAATAACCTTATTTCTAAACACCATAACTCTTTTTATTGTTTACGCTAGTATTCACTGTTATTTGTAAAAGTCGTAACACCCACATCTAACCTGAAGTACCAATCGTAAAGGGTACGCACATTAGTCATTACGAATTACAAACTTTATTTTAATTGCAAATTGCTGTATACAGAAGTCCTACGTATGTGTTCTGAAATTGCGGAAAGCAACAGAACCTCCCGCGTATTTTTTCCACTACAAAATGAAGTATTTGATATGACAATGAAATATATTATTCCACGCGACAACAACAGGGACGGTCAAAGAATACAAATCTTAGGACAAAATCCTATCGATGGGTGATGACGACATTTGTGGCTTCCTTGTTCTATGTTTGTACTCTTGAATTGTTTAATGCGTTCTAGCGAAAGAGGTTAACGTCGGAGACCATCACGATAAACGCTCAAATCGTAGAATTATCTATTATCTATATCTATCTATCATATGAGCTTGCTAAACTCATTCCGAAATATATGACATAGTAAAACCACGCTTGTTTTTATTCTTCATAAAACCGCCTTCAAAAAAGGAAATTAAGTTGGTCATAAAAGTACCTCATGTGCAAGTTGAATCGGGAGGAATAGAATAAATAAATTCATTTCATAACAATATTTCATTTAAAGACTATGTGGTAATCCTGACAAAACAAGATAAGGGATTTCTAAAAGGTTAGGAATAAGAGTAGTAGCAGGAGTTGTAGTATTACAAGAGTAACACAAAAATATACCACATTGTGAGTATTTCGCCTTGCGCAGCAACGCACATCCTAAAACGGATCATTGATAGACACATTAAAATACAACTAATACGCAGCAACGCACATCCCAAAACGGATCATTGATAGCCACATTAAAATGCAACTAATACCGACTCGAGCTTCCGAGCTTAGTGATTAGGCATCTGTACTAGGTTGCGAGTGAGAACATAAGGTCATATAGCTTGGGATCAAAAGAGCAAAATTATGGTGTATTCTTATAATATGTTAGGCTATATGTTGCCCAAGTTAGAGTTATTCGTTTAAATGTATTGTTAAAGTTAGGTATCTGTAGTAATCGTCCTCTATATATTAATAGGTGAAAAGAATTCTTTGTACGCATTTTTAAGAAAAGGAACATGAAATTTGGAATATTTAAAGTTTATACATAGAAGAAGTGCAGAAACCTAAAATTCTTAAAAGGTATTTGATACTAATTTAAAAATCAAGCTACACGCGTCCAGTATATATGTTCAGTGAACATTGTTCACCTGCCAAGGTAAGTAAGTCTATACAATGACTGTTTAAGTTATACTGACCAATGAAATAAACTAAAAATAAATTATGGTCGACATTCAACCACCAGGCGATCTCTAGTATTTTACTAGTAGAATTTCTTTCAAGTACTTAACTTTCTTAATCAATCTGGTGTTAGTACTGTTAGTAGTACTAATAAGGTAGAAACCTCATTTGCGATCAATGGTGCAACAATCAATGCATCTTGATGATGACTGAAGACCAGAACAGTACGTAATACCACGGATGTTACGGATACGAAATTTTGGATTCGGATATTTGAATGTTATACCAGTTTTGGATACAGTTACAGGTATTATAAATTATTTCGGATTATCCGATAGTATTAGAATTTAAGGAATTGTAATAGGAAAATACAGATAGGTAATGATTTGGCTAGGTTATCATTTGGTAGCAAAATCACAAAAAAATATGTTTTTTAAGCAATGGTCGTACCTACATAAAATGTATGTACTTACTGATTCTTTATGTCATGAAGTTTTAAAATAGACATGCCTTATTCCCGGTAAATAACAGATTTTTCACCTATTTCCGGGTGAAATGGTATAATCTCCTAACACGTAGTGCCATGTAATCATTTTTAGGTCCGAAGAAAATGTCTCTTGGTAATTTGAAAATACCGAAATCTCGAACGCATATCCATATTAACACATACATTTAAGTTAATTAATCCTAAATAATTCTACATTTTCCGACCTTGTACATGATTATTGTAGCTACTATTTTTTAAGTGTCATCTACAAAATCCAAAAACGAAATTATAATAAACAAAACCAACATAATAAAGGGTCTTTCAAATAGAGCGGGTCGATGTTAATAATCTGTGGCCGCCATTTTGTTTTGGCGGCATCCGTCAAATCTGTTTTTTCTTATTCAGTCACTGATGCCAAATCACCATGGCAAGTTACACGGTTGAGCAGCATGTGCAAATGATAAAACTTTATTATCAAAATTAGTGTTCGTTAGCGCATTGCGCCCATTTTACGGCAGACGCGGTGGCCCTTCAAAGTCTACTCTCCAACGATTGGTGACCAAATTTGAGACGACAGGTTCGGTAAACAACCAACCAATACCTTTACGTCAAAGAAACGCCAGATCGGCCGAGAACATCGCCGCTGTACGTGAGAGTGTTCAGGAGACTCCGAGGTAGTCGATTTCTCGCCGTGCACAAGAACTCTGCCTTTCGCAGACTTCAACTTGGAGAATTTTGCGTCGGGACTTGGGCCTGCATCCGTACAAGATCCAACTGACCCAAGAGCTCAAAGTTAATGACCATAGACAACGCCGTGTGTTCGCTGAATGGGCTTTGGAACGCTTGGAAGAGGATTTTGGCCGAAAAATAATCTTTAGCGACGAGGCACATTTTTGGATGAATGGTTTTGTTAATAAGCAAAATTGCCTTATATGGGATGACCACAACCCACATGAGGTTCACCAGTTGACAATGCATCCACAAAAAGTTACCATCGCTTAGATTCAGCCGGATCTATGCAGCAGAGTCATTAAAAATTTGACCGCTCGGATTCGTGCCACCATACGAAGCCGCGGCGGACATTTGAACGATGTCATATTCCATCCATAATGGCATAAATGGACCTTTCAAATAAAAAATAAAATTCGTTAATATCTCACACATATCTTGTTTTATTCAATTTTAACATCGACCCGTCCTTGTTGAAAGACCCTTTACAACAATTTCAGCCATATAACAATAATAAAAACCTAACACAATTTTACACATTTAGTCCTCACGCCTATCCGACATTATTCAAAAGTTTTATATCGGTTACGGTTTCGGATAGATTTTTATTTCAGATATCCGATAGGTTCGGTTACGTATACGAAGCTCTATAACATCCTAGGGGTGCACCATTGTCTTCCAGACCGTATTAAATTAACACAGACTTAGCTCCATAATATTTTGTTAACACGTTCATACGTTACGTACTACCACAATACCGTAGATGATATAATATCATCTGCAGAGAGGTAATTAGTCTGTACTATCTATTATCGTTACTGCTTTTTTCTTCTTTAGAAATATAACTAAAATTGGAAATATGTTTCTTTTGTTGCAGAAACTTATGGTACGTAGGTAACATTAATCAAGAAAATTTTATTTAAAAGTTATAAAGATACCATTTAAGTTATAAGTTAAGTAAATTGTCTCTGTAATCATGTCATGTCAATCTACACTAAATTCATGACTCGTATTTACATGTTTTCTGAAATCTTAGTAAATGTAAAAACTTTTATTTCATAAACCGTTTGGTATCAAGGCGATTGCTTTCAAATATTATTCTTAAAACCACACCTATCAAAAGGATTCAGATGACAAACGGTTGAGTTATTCCACTTAATTTTCCATCGCCACGGAAATATATTTGCCTGCATTCATTTGTAGTAGTGCAGAGGACGTAGGTTACTTCAACTTGGAAACACACAAATTACATATAGTGTTTGCGAGTGTTGAGTGTTCCCAGAAAAGATTGAACAATATGCCTGTTTGTCAACTTTAAAAAATAGTTATTTTATATTGATAATATGTAAATTAATTTCGGAAGTCGATTCTAAACATCTTTTAATAGTCGTATCAATAAACCTTTTAGATGGAAGGAAACCAGATGAAAGGTAAGTACTTTCAAGAACGCCTGATGGTGGACTTCTAGACATGGATAGTGGAACTCTTCAGTGGGCTTCCAGTAAGCTCCTCCGAATTTTCGTTCAGTTGGTATATTTAACTTGGGTGTTAGATAATTGAGACGCAAGGCGAATTTGTTTTACTTTTCAGTTCATCGAAGTGTATTTTTTTGTTTATTAAACAATATTTTATAAAATACAGCTAACTAGTTATTTCTCCTTATATACCATACTGCAATATTTTTTTATTAGAAGCTAGCGCTTATCCGCTGCAATCTTAAGCTCAGTCGTAATTTAATGTTAAGAGTGTTCAGGATCTCACTGCAGTAATTTAATTTGGTATGAGTGCACCGTAAAATGAAGTTGCTTAACTTGAGTGGAAAGAAACGACTAGCGTGTGATCTCACTCCTCAGACGGAATAAAATATAGTACCTACATAGTTCGGATGTTATAGAATAACTAACCAAGATAACTTATGTAGAAATATTATGTAACAAATTCAAGTTAATAAAATACTTAGAACCTCATAATTTTTGTCACATGTGAACCAAAATGTTAGGAAATGTGAGAAATTTACAATGTAAAAATTTCATTCTGGAGTTTCGACCCTGAAATCATGTTGCAAATAGAATATACTCTCACTTCTCTCACAAGAGTATCTGTCTTGTATCGGATACACTTAAACACGCACGAGGCTAGAGAACTAGATTCGTCTAAATAAGATGCATTGCTAGAGTCGGTCTACCGATACATTCAACCTGGGTGTAGGTACTCAAGTCGCGAGTGAATAGAAATCTTCAAGGCCATCGTGCTTCCATGTTTGAGCACATCATGATTTGTGATCACACTGTTTTAGGGTGAGATAATGATCAAACACTGACTGTATTCCATGAGAAATAAATAAAAAAACATATAACATCTTTAAAATAGACTTATAAGGTAGATGTTCTTTGTTTAAAAGCAACAAGCACAACTATTTGCCTTTTAAATAGATACTTAAAACGTATAAAAAAATATTTATTATAAGCAACAAGAAGTCTGTAGAATAGACTTATATTATGTTCCATGGCTTAGGTGATGATAACAATAGGAGGAACAGTAATTAGATATTCTTCGTGTTCCTAACAAATAAAACAGTAGGAAAATCGCCGAACTAGATGATTAAAGAAATTTTCACTCATAGCATCTTTTTAATAATACAAAATGATGTAATTGTATAGATTATTTAATCTTAATATCATCAGGACTACCTACAAATAGCTCTCATACGCAGTTTAAGCGTGCTTTAAAGGGTCATATTGCGATGTGTTCTCAGAACGAATCGTTATTGCAAACATTTTTATGGTGTAGTCTCATGTTCATCAGATTATATCGTCTGGGTATTTTATTAAGTATGCTTCTGTGTTCTTAAAGGTACCTAGGTAAATATTTTTAAAGACACAGGAGTACATTTAAACTTGGGATACTTTTAATTAATGTTATGACTAGTTATGAGTGACTCGAACCAAAAGACTAATACATACGAAGAGTTGCGTTTATAAAAAATACTACCTTATCATTTGACCGCACGCTTCAGTTTCAGATCGTTAACTATTGCGTAGTTGGAAACGCAATAGTTAACGATCGTAATGACAAAAGGACATTAACACATAAAAAAGGAATTGCAATCTGAAATAGTAAAATAAGGCGTCGACGGGTGACTGAAAGTAAGAGCTAAAATTAACCCAAGACAGAAAACAGGAATTCAATATAAGGCACCAATTTGAAAAAGATTTCACGAACAACTATTTGACGTGGAACACCTGGACAAAGTGATTTAAATTCTTTACCTAATTTGGATTTGCCGTTTGCTGCGTACAAATTCGTACCCTTTTACAGCGTCTAGTGCCGTAACACTCATAACTATATGCACTAGAGATCGCCTGGTGGTCGAATTTCGACCATAATTTATTTTTTATTTATTTCATTGGCCAAAATAACTTGAACTGTCATCGTATAGACTTACTTACCATGACAAGCCAACGTATATACTGGACGCATGTAGCTTAACGAAGCTGTTTTCACATTTTTAAATTTGTAACATATTTTGTTTAAAAAATTTAGCTTTCTGTACTTATTCTATACATAAACTTATTATTATTATATAATTTGCATAAAATGCGTACAAATAATTCTCTTCATATTATAATATATAGATAAAGGAACATGGAACATGTTTGTTTTCCTTTATGTATTTTTGGGTGTGTTTATTGCTCTGCAAAATTTATTTTTTGTCTTAATTAAATTTTGTTGCAGCAAGTTACCCTCTGACACCACTGTAAACACAATAAGTAATAGCCGCCCGTTTTTTTAGCAATGTTCCGTCTGTAAGCTTAACCTACCGCATTACGAATGCGGTACTAAAATAAAGCATGTATATGTAGGACTTGTGTAATTTACTTTGTAACATAATTAAATAAATAATTTTCAGGAAATAAAATAATAATTAATTGTTACATTACTTATACTGTTTTATATTATTCACAGTTTGGGATCTGCGCTCAAGGTTATCTTTACAGGATGAAAATGGCTTTTAAGAGAAGCCGCGTATTTTAACAATACACGTGTTTGAACTCCGTAGGCTAAAAACGTAACATTTATTCAGTGCAACTGTATTTCAAAACGGAACTGGATCAAGTTCAACCTATTAGGCACTAATATGTTCTCTTATGTTTAAATCAGGATAGTAATTGATAGGGTAGACTCCACGAAAACCTGGACAATTAGTTTTTAAAGTTAAATTGCTTTGTGGCAAAGCAACTAACTGTACAGATTGAGCAGACGAGTGGTCATTCTGAGGTCACTGAGGACTCATTATGGCATTCCCATTCCATTATCATACTGTACATATAATTATGTAATAAGCAAATTTTAATGGTTAGGTACGCAATGAAAATTACTTTAACGACAATCCAAATAGATCCGTTGGGAATTTCATTGAATTCATCATTCATTGTTGGATAATCCAATCCGTCTATATCCTTAATATCTGTTCTGTGTAAGTCTTAGTTCACACTAATATGACTTTTTCCTGATCTTATTAATCGTAGTTGACAGTGAATTAGACCGGTCCACTGTCATGACCAGCTTACTCTACAGCAACGGACTCCCTACTCTACAGCAACGGACTAATTTATTTATTTCTTTTATTTATAAACTCTTGATTTATTCTATCAATAATTATCTGTTGTATAAATACAGTCTTTTCGTTCTCGGCGATGTCTTCCAGACAACCTTTGTATGGATAACATAATCACTATAATCATCATGGATAAAAAAAAAACAGTATGAAATAAAAAAATAAGATTTAAAAAGGTATGAAGTTATCTTCAGTCTGTGTAATAATCTAACTTTTGTTCCCAATTTAAATCTCTGAGGTATTGCTTTTCCAAAGAAAAAAGGTTTGAAAGGTTGTCACAAATGTTGTATCTCTGGTCACTGTGGGTACTTGTCTACTAACAATAGACTACTATATTATGTTTCAAGTTTTCGCTTAGGAAATTATATTCCTTTGTTTTCTATTACATCTCGTATAAAGTTACTCAATCGATCAGTCCATAAAGTTATATAACGATCATAAAATTCTTGCCAGCGAAATAAAAGTCTAACAAGTACGAACAAGGAAACATTGTAAGAATTCAGAAAACTATATAATGTATATTTACATGTACATACTACATATATCAATGCATTTCCTGATGCAGTTCACGTCACACTCTAACGAAGTAGATAATAAATTTCTTATGAAATCTGAGAGAGCTTTAATGTACGTATGTTTTGTTTTCCGTAATATTTTATGTCTAAGTTTATCTCTGAAATTATTTCAAAATAGAAGAGGATAACATGGTAACTTCAGGTTTCTCTTGAACGGGACAAGTGAACGCTCTGAATACAAATAGAATAAAATATTACACTATTTTAAGAAAAAGACGATGTGGAAAAGGAGGAGAGACATTAAAACCTCGTGACTATACGAGTACAACAGATTGTAAAAGAAATTTCTTTAGACAGACCCTTTTCATCATAGATAAAATCTTAGTTGAGAATTTATATAGATTTGGGCTTCAAGCGCTTGTCGTTTCTTATTCATACAAATGAGGATTTTATGCGTATAACAAGTACTTTGCTGTAGCTTGTCAATGTTGAGATGAAAGGCAAAATGTCGGCAAATTCAAAATTATATAGCGAATATAGTATACAGGCTGCTGTCATATTTGCTTTGATATGAACGGAGCAAATATTGGTTCAATGCGATCAACGTAACATCAGATAAAAATAAACAGAAAAATTGCGTTTATATAAGACTCTCAGCGTCTTGATAAAAGAGCAGACCAGTCGAATAAGGATTTAACCTTAGAATGAAAGAAAATAATATTTAAACTTGTATGCACCTTTGTTTTGTAAGTTGGCTCAAAAGTACATAAGACTTTTGATCCGGATTATAAAACGTGTAATTTTGGTTATATTTATTAAACTGAAAAAACATTTTATTCGTGAGAGCGCCATGCTTCGGCACGTATGGGTGGGCTCGACCGGAGTGATACCACGGCCTCACCGTGAAGAAAACCGGCAGAGAAGCAATCATTGTGAACGTGTGAAGAAGAACGTTGTGTTTCGCCGAGTGAGTGAGGTAACCGGAGGTACCAACCCTTTACTGTCCCACCCCCCGCCCCTCTTCCCTCCCTTCCCCTATGGGGGGAATCCCTTAAAGGCCGGCAACGCACTTGACTGACTCTTGACTTGCAGGTGCCCATGGGCGGAGGTAGTCACTTACCATCACGTGACCCGTCTGCTCGTTTGCTTTGTTGTTATTTTTTATAGGATAGGTATCCCATAAAAAATATATATTCATTTAAAAATCTATAAATATTACATATTCACAATAATAATGTTCTGCGGCGTAGTACACAGCGCTCTTTAGACCCTAATTTATACATAGCTTGTACTTTACACCACGAGCAATGCAAATATTCATTGATATAAATATAATTATGATTTTTCAGAAAAAAAAAGTACTTTCATAAAACATATTAACATGGATTGATTTCAGAGTTTACCCAAAGTTATATTCTATATAGCCTATGCGCCTATCACTCTTCTCACGCTCTATCTCAAAAATGGTTGTTCGTATAAAATATTGCTTCAGATAAAATTTGGAGGAGAGAAATAGGGACGGATAAGAGGGAATTTTATGGTTTAAAACATTTGTACAAACCTCAATGTTCGTTTTAACAAAAATACATAGAAACGTTGATGGCTCAAACACGAAAAACTACGAACTTCTACTACTTACGTAAATAATTTTAGATCCCAAACATTCATTGATAATAGCAATATATAAACATACATTAGTACCTATGTAGATCCGTGCCAAGTCTTGAGTGGCGTATATAATTATGTCCATCGTGCAGTACAATAGGCTTCCTATGCTAGCCGCATGCTTGTTTGCAGTTGTATCCTCTTACCTAGTAAGTATACAGATTTAAATTGAAAAAAAATTGTGTCAATTTTATTTTACATAGGTAATTGTTCTACTGGGACACGGTAACGTAAAACTGCCTGAATCGGTACCAATTCCACTTACTACCTACAATATTGAGCCGAAAATATTACTGTGCATGTCCTTGACTAGAATATTTCATCCCTTCCCACGGGTGTCTTAAAATGTAACTAAACGGTCATGGCGAAATCGAGAGCAACTCCCCGAGTTCATTCGTAGAAGCCCGTAAGGGCCCATGTTCAACAATATACGTTTACGGGTTGATATAAAACATGTGGCTCATAGAATGTATTCGGAACAACGATATAACACAAGGTAGAGTGTAGAATATGACGCTGACACAAGCTGTATATTTATAACCTTTATTTAAATATCTCAATAAAAGTAGATACCGAAACAATATTTTAGGTCGCATCACTCGGTCGTAGAGGCAATAAATAACATGAAGGAGATGTGAAGTAAAATCGGACACGCCATAAAATATTTCGATTATCAATAATGTTTACAACGCCGTAAATTGTCTAGTGTTGTCGTCGTGTCATCTTTAGTTTTTGTACTTTCATCACTTTTTACATGTGTTGGACATTGGTACGCATCATTAAGGTGCAAGTCCAAAACGGACTACTGCACCAACTAATCGCACACTGCAAGCGACTATAGTGGTTTCTATAAATTCCTATGAAAATTATTCCGAGCCGGGTGACGTTGCGTCGCGGCGTGCAGCGACTACAGACCGCAGTACTAGTGGTGAGTGTGGTGACACGTGTAATTCCTCCTAAAAAAAATTTTAACACCACGATACTTTCTAAACTTTTCCTCTGTTCCTATTATATGGGTTTTTAATGAATACAGCATAACTTTCTTCTTTGGATCGCTTTTAAATAAAATATCAGTTATTTTTTTTTTCTTTTTAGCATAATATACCTAGTAACAACAAGTCGTCATTATCTTCCTCTTCTAACAAAAGACGCTTAATAAACTATAGGTAACGTTGTACGACATTCCGTCTGGCGCAAAGATATACATAGATGACGAGATAGATCTTTTCCGAAATTTTTATACTTGTTTTGGCAAAGCCAGATGGTGCCGACATTTCTTATGTATACTAGCCTTAAAAAGAAACGCCGAAAAGACTTAAGGATCCAGTCTGCGTAAATAAATTTTGATTTTTTTCTTGTCAAAGCATGCAAAATGATAATTTCTTTGATGTTATCCGAAGTACAATTAGTAGAAGCACGTACTAACTCGACTACGAATCCATACACGATGCATGTGGTTATCTTGGTTAAGAATGAGAAGATGGAATATTAGTATTTATGATGTTGTAGAACCTTAGCTGGCCAGTATTCTTTGATGTTTTCCGAAACATAGTAGATCCAGTAGGTACTAGTATAAATAGTAGAATCGCTTACTAACTTAACTACGGATCCACATACGATGCAGGCGGTATCCTTCAAAGAACGAGTCAAAGATGGTGTTAATATTTATGGTGATGTAGAAACCCAGCTGGCTGGGCTTTGACAGATTTGCTTTGTTAGTCTATACTAACCGTGTTGAGGTTTTGATTGATTATACAATCCTACTATTATGAACGTGAATGTTTGTGAGGATGTATGGATGTTTGTTGCTCTTTCACGCAAAAAGTACTGAACAGATTGAGATGAAACTTGGTTTGTAGATGACTGGACACGTGGATTAACACATAGGCTACTTTTTATCCCGATATTATCACGACATCGGAACTTTCGCGGGTGAAACCGCGGGGCGCAGCTAGTATGCTATAAATGGAAGTCGCGGAACGCAGTTTTTCTACGGCAATAAGTTGTGAGATAGAATTGTTTTTTAATTTGTTAACTGACAAAATTTTAGAGTGACCGTATCAATATTAGTATTATTATTAATAAATAGAATAACTTGGCCATAATCACATAAGAATAATCTACTATTTTTAATAGATTGAACATAGCGCTAACCGGCCTTTAGGCATACACAAACGTTGCCATTCATCCGATCATTCCATTTCATATATAAGTATATTGATAAGGTCACTATAAAATTATGTTATTTAACGAAGTAATAATAAATTAGATCTAAAACTGTTTGCGGCGGCAGAAGACCTGCATTATGAGACTTGCAGTTTTTATGTTATGGTTTTAATGGAATCTCATTTCTTCTTTTATATAAGTATATATATTAAGGGAAACATCATTAATCAATAGCACTGTAACTACCTATATCTACTATAGTTAGGTACCTATGTATCTCTTTAGGTAGTGTCAGTGACGAAAAATTGTAGTTCTTTGTAGAAAAAATTGTGTTTTTATATATTTGTTTTAAGATTAGCTTGGTTATTGTTTTTCTTTCTGTATTTTTTTATGAATATAATACAAAGTGACTAATACATTTTATTACTTTAATTTAAGGAGTATTTAATTGTCTATTAAATACTATTTCACTAACCGAGCATTCTTAGCTTTCAAGATTTTCAGGTATCTATCATCTTATCATCTATTATGTAGCCCAGATTCGTATGTTTATTTGACCCGGTTTCTTTGCTCTCGAGTGTATTTCGCTGAGCACTATTCATTAATAAACCTAATGTGATATATGTATTTATATAATTTTTAATCATTATTGTCCTACACATGCATGACACGCTCACGCGTATTTTAAAATAGTGTATCTATCTTTAGTAACGCTTAAGCGTAAATTCATTCATGTCAGTTTTCTCGTTAACAAAATAATGAATTTACGTGGGAGAGCCATGCTTCGGCACGTATGGGCCGGCTCGACTCCGCTCGATACCACAGCCTCACAGAAAACCGGTAGCGAAGCAATACTTTCATTGCATTTCGCCGCGTGAGTGAGGTTACCGGAGGCCCTAACCCTTCCCTCTCCCCTTTTTCCGTCCTTCCCCTCTCCCCTCTTCCCACTCTTTCCCCCGTCCCCCTCTTCTCCTACTCCCACCTTAAGGGCTGCAACGCACTTGTGACTCTTGAGTTTCAGGTGCCCATGGGTGGCTATAGCCATTTACCATCAGGTGACCCGTCTGCTCGTTTGCCCCCTATACCATAAAAAAATCTTTTTGGTATTTATTGTCTATATTTTCAGTTTCAGAAAAAGATTTTGTCGTATAAATCAGCGGTGTGTGTCATTCGCGTGGTCATTAGTTGGGGGCAGTACATTTTAGTTGACCAATACACACGCCGCGGCCGGTGAACATTAGCAGCTGTTTATTATAAACTTGAGATCGCCTGCTGGTCGACTTCCGACCATATTTCATCAAGTTTTAAATGTTTTGTTTCACAGTTCGCAAATTTTGCTTAAAAATGCGTACAAATAAATTTCTTTACGCATTAATACATAGCTGTATTTCGAAGATAATGCACCCAGTGATTCCTTTGTTATTGAAATGTTTTAATTAAATAGTTTCATCTAGCATCTGCTCTAGTGGTCCCGAAACGTCCTCAGACAACCGACCGACATTTCAAGTGTTCGCTCGTTCATCGTTAGGTGTTCGTTTCACAGGCTTGGATAGACATTGCACTTGAAAGATGGCTGACTCAGTTTATATGCTGAAGGAGTATACAGACTCTACTACCTATTTAACCTATCTAAAGAATTATTTTTTTATATTATATATGGAAATATAATAAATTAGTTGGCTTTCCCATAAAACAAAAAAAATTACACACTCTTGCGAGTCCCTCATAATGCGGATGTTATGTTTGTCAAATAATTTGTTTTTTTTAGATTATGCAAGCACTAGTCCTGCTTTGTGGGAGGCAGCTTACAATTTTACCTGGAATACGTCTATGTTAATGTGTATATACTGTATATATAATATTATAAAATAAGTATGTCATGTATAAAGTCCCTTAAAAATCCCCTTACAGTTTTAGCTTCTGTCGAAATTTCTCAGTGTAAGTCGTATATCGTCCGCTCCTCATTTGCTTAAAATGTGAGAGGGACGGCCGGCTATTTGTAGCGGCCTCGTACTTTGAAAATAGTCTACTTACATATCAATAACAGACGCAGTCATATTCAGGTATCTCAAAATAGATATGTAAATATATTTATTGTGAAGATATAAACTGTATACAGAGCAAATGTTAGTACATATTTGTATTATTTCCATATTTGTATTTATGTAGTATTATAATTATTTATGTCATTTTTTTAATCTTTAGTGACACATTTTAGTAAGTGTTAAGTCGTAGAAGGATAAGATGAAGAAACAGAAACTCTTTTCTTCATCTTCTTCACTTCCGTCACTTCAAGTCTCATAAATTAATATTTCGCTAAAAATTTATTTACGCGAGAAGTCACATATAACAATATATGGAACAACCTGATGATCTAGTAACATAAACAGTGTATACGATGAAATCGGTAAGCAGTTACTGAGAAACTGATAAACATACATGAAAAAACATACGGGGCCAAAATTTTTATCTTGGTTAAAAGACATACTGCGTGAAGAATAAAGGTCATATAAATAGTTCTCAGTAAATGAATATTATATCCTTTGAAGTGAAGTTTTCATGTGAAGAAGACGTCTGGCTTAATAAATCTGTGTGAACATAAATTTTATACATTCATTGTTATGTCGATATCTCAACAAGAATTCTAAAAGGATTCGCCAACAATAGAAAGCATTACACAAGCAGCCATCTGTCTTCAAATATCAACTTTAGATAATGGATCTCTGTGGAACTGAAATTATAACTTGTATAAGCTTTGTACGTTGCGAGTTCTCAAACAATGTTTTATTCAGAAAACAATAAAATTATCGTGAAACCCCAAGTTATGTTCTGTCAAAAAAACCGAAAAAATATTTAAATTTTAGATAAAAGTCGGGGCTTATTCGCCAGTACTACTTAATAACTTTACTTGGCCGAAAACGTAACAAGTATTTTAATTTCGTTGCTTCGATCTTAATAATAAGTGCGCTGAGCATCAGCTGCTTAAAAACGTTCGTATATGGCACGGGCTGGACAAGGGACTTGACATTTTAGACCTGATTGCAATAGATCCAGAACTAACAGTGAGACAGAGCGCGCTAATACGAGTTCCACACAGTGTGAGCTTGACCAATTAACTAGTTCGCTTTCAGAATTTTTTTTAGGGCTCTGCTGTTATAAGTAGTTATAACACACTACATTTACGAATTATTTCGACTTACATTACAGCAACGCCTGTTGGATAAATGTTAACAGCTTAAAGCTCACTCAACAGTCGCATCTAAATGTGTGCGTTCAGTATTGTAGATTTTACCTCTTTTCAGGGATTACCAATGTTTGGATCGGGTACTTTGCTTTAAAATATGTACAACTACCGTCTGAATATACCTTAAATCTGAGAGGAGATTCGAGTTCCACAAAATTTATGAAGATCCGTTCTATTTTAAATATTCAAGAAGGTTTATCTCTCAGTTTCTACTGTTTCTCGACGGTCCGCATATTTTAAACGGAAATTAAACTGCAGGCTAAATATTAAACGAGCAATGGAATTACATTAATACAATGGTGACCACTTGTTAATTACAAAAATAACACAAAGCGTTTAGTTTTTTTAGTGTACCTAGTGTGGAGAATCGGGAACAGTATCGATAACATCTACAATGGAAAATGGTAAAAAATACTTTTAAGTAGCAACATTATGTGACTATTTATATGTATAAAAAAAAATATAAAACAGTTTTCGCTAAAAAGCGACCAACCAATATCGAAAGAATCTCGTCCATATCACAAGTTTCTCCGACATGATTAATGATGCATTGCTTGTATCAAACATGAAAAATTCTTGTACGCTGTCATGCTACTTATATTTGATACATGTAATGTTTATGCAAAACATTTTTTTCGTAAAAAAAAGTATTGCCTACTTACAATAAGATAAAGATAAATATCTTTGGGCGTATTTTCTTACATGTAACATATTAATAGAATCGAAATTCTAGACGTGTAGGCACCAAATATGTTATACGGTGTAGGTTCGACGGTAGAGTTTGAAATTTCGTCTTAAATGAAAAATTAATTAATTCATTATTAAATATAATGTACTACTAATAAAAGCTAAAGAGTATGTAAAGGAGCGAATTCATATCGTATCGTATCTATCGTATATAATTATGCGATACAATCAGAAACGATGGCAACAAAATAAGTCACACTTGAATCACGTGTTACACATATGAAACAATAATTGAGATTACAATCACCCTCTCGTTAAACAAAGCACGGCGCAGTAAAAAGACAACACTATCAGAGTATTTTGATTCAAAACAGCTTAAAATGTGATCTTCAACTAGATTGATTTATTTACGATATTCGATACGGTAAGATATTCGATAGACATCTGCGTTTTGAAAGAAAGAAAGAAAAATATTTTATTTGTATCTTCTACATAATAATAAACATACGTCTTAACACCTAGGGTGGTATCGAAGATCAAATAGGGTACCTGCGTCAGCTATTGTTACAGATCGCTCTGCAACGCTGATATTCTCGCAGGCCCCAATTACAATTACATATCTATATATCTATATTATTCTATAAATATCTATATTATTATATATATTATAATTATATTCATATTTCACATACAAATAATATCAATAATGTTAGATAAATAATCATATACTATATACATTTTATCATACACAAATACTTATATGTCCACACAAATTAACAAAACAAATTAATAATTATACATACGTGTATTTCCGAACGCATCTGTCACCTGTCAGATAATATTAGTGAATTGAATTATGCACAATAGTTGTATTATGTAAAAGTAACAATGTTATATTGTGTATATCTGAAGCTGTTTTTCTATAATATGCATACCATAAAAGTAAGTAAAGTTGCCGCACATATTGATTAAGGTGATAATTTTTGTTGTATTAGTAAAAATTCCCTATACTTACAGTGGAATGAACGTAATTTTTCAACCGTAATTTTTCCCCATATTAAATGCCTGATTTGCCGTGTTTTTTTTTCATGTTACAGGGGGCAAACAAGGTCATCTGATGGTAAGTGACTACCGCCGCCCATGTACACCTGCAACTCAAGAGTTACGAGTGCATTGCTAGCCAGCATTGTTAAGGCGGGAGGAGTAGCGGGAGAAGGAGGTTAGGGTCTCCGGCAACCTCACTCACTCGGCGAAACACAAGCTTTGCTTTACGCCGATTTGCTGGCAATAATAATCATGGCTCTACCTCAATTAGGCGTGTTGTGGTATGCAAAAGCGCCTGGTTTCTCCCCCGCATTGAAGCCAGCATGGCTGGAACGCCAGCGCTAACAAAGAGGTAGCACGTGCTGCATGATAGGTTACAACGCACATAATTATTCATATCGATGAAGGAAGAGCGTAAACGTAAACAAGAAATGAAATATGCAGTATGTACAGAACTGATATATCTGGTAATCCCGATAATTAATCATCAATGGTCGTTCGTTCGTTCCTTTGTAAATTAGCGACGAACTGACAAAATATACCAATGACAAGATTATGAACCGCCAAGGAGTTATTTTTAAACGAAGATCTTTCTGTTGCAGGCTTTTTATCATTGTGACCCTCGACGTACAACTACACCTGCTCATCAAAGCGAAATATTTTATTGCAGATGTTAGTATCGGCCCTTCGACACTTAACCAATAAAGATTGCAGCGGAAAAGCTCCATTTACAACGTAATTTAGCACGTATTAGAGTTTGAGTTTATACTAACTCCAGCTTTCAAGAATGAATTACTTGGAGGAAATTGCTACAATCATTTTTCATTAAACTTCAATTTTCAAGATCTAATAGGAAACAATGTCTATAAGGAAAAGCCAAGTTATGTAACTGAAACAGAGAGGAAACATGTAGGTATTCCCGTTAAGGATTTCCCTGGTTAATCCGAAAAGAAAAATCTATTATTATTACTTACTACCAGACTTTGTTTGCATTATATATTATATATCACCGTGGGAGAGCCATGCTTTGGCACGTATGGGCCGGCTTGACGGGAGTGATACCACGGCCTCACAGAAAACCGGCTGTGTAGCAATGCTTGCATTGCTTTTCGCGCAGTGAGTGAGGTTACCGGAGGCCCTAACCATTCCCTGCCCCCTCTCCCCCTCTTCCACCCCTTCCCTATTCAAACCTTAAAAGCCGACAACGCACTTGTGACTTTTGAGTTGCAGGTGCCATGGGCGGCGGTAGTCATTTACCATCAGATGACCCGTCTGCTCGTTTGCCCCTATACCATATTTAAAAAAAATGTCAACGGTAAAGTTCCCGTTAGGGAATCGGCGCAATGGTTTGGGTGTGTAGGTACATTACCTTTGAACTGAGTGATATTTAGACTGTGGTTACTGGTTAAAGTCACCCTTTTAATCGTAAGTCTTTAAGCCTCATTCACAAGCTGAGGCTCTAAAGTTTAGAAGTGCCATGGTAACTCCTTTTGCACACATTCCACATTATTTTTTTTATGGTGTAGGGGGCAAACGAGCAGACGGTCATTTGAGGTATGCGCCCTTCTCAATTTTAAAATTGCAAAAATTGTAAGGAAAAAAAAGGGATCGGGCTTAAGCAATAACTTCAATTTAAATATAATAAAAAATTTCGATTTTGAAGAAGCAACATTAATTAATTACCATTTGAGACCATTTTATGTTCCATGTAACTCGGGTCTTAATCGCGATAATATTCAAAAGGTACAATACCTCTTGGTTACATCTAATCTAATACCTTTAAACGAGCAATTCTTGTATATGTATATATATTTATATATACCTATATAATCTGAATCTCGGAAACAGCTCCAATGATTTTCATGAAATTTAGTATGCAGGGTTTCGGTGGCGATAAGTCGATCTAGCTAGCTAGATTTAATTTTTAGAAAACGTAAAAAAAAAATAAATCTGTTTTACTTTATTCGTAACTTCTCCATAAACTTCGTGATTTTTATGAATGGAAATTCTATTACATCGCTTATGCCAAAGATAAATAAATCAATTATAGTGATAATGCTTAAGATATATACAATACATTAGTCAGTAGGTACATTAAGTCAGTTATTCACCTTGTAAATGTTGACTAATCCTTTCGTCACGAGATGCAA
Organism: Callimorpha dominula; assembly: GCA_949752705.1. Classification (NCBI taxonomy): domain Eukaryota; kingdom Metazoa; phylum Arthropoda; class Insecta; order Lepidoptera; family Erebidae; genus Callimorpha; species Callimorpha dominula. The sequence continues at coordinate 13,335,716 of OX457007.1, forward strand.
CTGTTAATGAAAATTGGTGAGATCAACATTCGTTGGAATATTTGATTGAGTCTGAAATATTTTACAATCATTAGCAACAGGGACCACGACGTGACCAAACTTTTAAAGGGATATGATTTAAAATGTCACAGCAGCATTCATTTCGTTATTTATAACTTTGAGAGAGTAGTGGTAGAAATATATATAACGTCCGTATAATGTTCTCTTAGACACTCTGAGAGCTCTCCAACATATTACCTGATAACCACAAATATTTAACAGATACAGCTTAACTACATACGTACTTTTCTTGTGGTGAAGACATGATCCGTGAAGGCGGCACATGCTCGCCGTTTGCCCCATGCGGGCGCTACCTCGTTCTAGGCTCCATTCGCGCCACCGGACGGCGCCACCAACTCTCTACATCTCTATACTTTTTATAGACACTTCATTTATGCACACATCACTCTCAGGCACCGTGTTGTCACTACACAGTATACATTTGTTATTCACTATGACACCGGTTCATTTACTATACTGGCTGCTTAGTGTATGCATTTACATTTCAAGAATTATTTTAGTTTAGTTTTAGTTATGACATGTGTGCACGGGGAATGGTTTACGTTTTCACGTCGGCTACCACATCAAGTTATGTGGGTCAGAAAGTCAGAACATAGCGAGACTCAGGGTAACAATTTCTTTTCTCTGAGTCTAGGTGTGCTTTGTGATATATTAATGGTATAAATACCACTCTAAGTAAATATGTATATTTGAAAAGTCCCCGTGAAACAGGTACATTGCCTTAGTTTAAGACTTATACATACTTGACGTATTACTGTTGTAAGCTAACCCCTCTTATTAATATATCATCTGCATACGTTGATATTATTCTGGATAAAACGCAAATTAGCAATTTCTCTGCCTCCCATCTCTACACTATCGCCGTTTCATTATTAGCTTTATCACAGGAAATAAAGAATTTTTAATCCTCCCGATAAATCGGTAATCGATTAGATTGTAATGGTTCGTTTAATCACTCTCTTATCGAAAGATAGTGGAAGTTTGATAGTATAAGATTGCAGAGATTTACGTCTTCGATTTATTGCATGTTATATAACTTATATGACACGGTAACATTGACTTAAAATTGTCTTGAAATCGTGGCATCACTTCACTAAGTAGCGTTTTATTCAACAGTAATCCAGTTAATTAATTCAGTGCGTGGTGTACTCGTATCTGTTTAACAACTGACTTGAAATACATTCATTAAGAAAATTAAGTCTTATGTAACTCCAAGGTTTTCAAATTATGTAAATTAGTTTTCAAAGTAAAAATAGTAACAGTAAAAGGCAGTACATATATATTAAAAACATGTAATTTTTTGTGGTTAGTTAATGTTTTAAGTAAATAAACCGTGTACAGTTTACTTACGTACATTTATACAAAGAATATTTAAACAACAGAGACATCAGTTATGCAGATTTTAATCTTCTTAAAAGCGAGAGCGAGGCACGGGACGCCAGCGTACAATCTTTAACTTTAAATGTTACTAAGCTTGCGAGCTAAACGCCCATTAAACTGCTATTCACCTCATTCGTACACTTTCTAGCTCAAACAATTTGTTCCAGATTGAATTTTACAACATATTTACTTTTGTGCTTTAAGTAATGGTAATAACTTTAAGTACGTTAAGTACTCAGTTGTGTTGAACGTATACTACGCTCGAAAATGAAAGTAACCTCCGGATGTTGCTCAAATGTACTCTAAATTAAAGTGGAAGTGGGTGGATCATTTTTGCCAGATTCCGGACCATCACAAATAATAGCATCAGTAGGCGGAGCTATACAAATTGGAGACAGTGTGAAATATAGAACGAGATCGTGGTGTTTTATACGATTGGAAAATAGGTGGTTTTAAAAAAGTGAGAATTAAGTATGTCAGCGGTAGAAAAATACATAAAACGGTACATTGAACCATGCGGTACATTGGTATAGGGCTCTGTTTCCGCATTTAGACTAATAGACGATCCATTATGCGTTAAGATAGGCTGACTAGTTGATCCAGCCTAGCTCCTTCCACAAGCACAGAAGAAGCCTCCTGGGGCGTTCGCAGGCTACTAGGAGCGATCTCGCTCCAGGGGATGCTTGCCCGTTCTGTACTCACTCCTTCGCACTCCAGGATAACGTGGGCGGCCGTTTCTTCCGCGTTGAGACATCCTCTGAATAGAGGACTGTCTGTCGCATTGATGGTGAATAGGTGCCGGTTTAGGGCCTAGTAGCTACTAGGTAATGGTTCCTACAACTATTCTGATGTTGAGTCGGTTGAGACTGAGCAGTCTGCAAGTTAAACGTGGTGAGACCTCCGTCAGCACCAATATGGACTGCCTGCAGACCAGTATGTAGGCCCAGCGACCGTATGGTACTTCACGAGTCCATTGCCTTACCCATGACCGAAGTTGATTAAAGGGAAGAGGCAGCAGTATAGTTGGACCTGCCACTGACGTTCCTTGCCAGTTCATAGGCATCATCGTTCTCGAATGAATTACTATGCCCTTTGATCCATTGAAGAATTACCCCATTGGCAGAGGCTAAATGCTCCAGCGTCTGGAGACATTCATAAATGAGACCGGAGTTTATGGTGTTGCCCTCCAGGGCCTTTGGAATGGTCATACTGTCTGACAATATACGGAAGTTGTACTCCTTTATAGCTTTTGACATGACCACGGTAGCGGCGTAGGTTATCGCAACACACTCACATTGAAATATGGAACTGTATTGGCTAGCACCAGTGATATTTGGGCGACGCAGCGACTGATGCTATAGTGGTTAAAACTACTTTTGACCGATAGAGAGTTTTGACTGTAACATATATCGTGATAATAATAGATATAAACGTGAAAGTTTGTGAGGATGTATAGATTGGTATAGATGTATGTATATTTGTTACTTTTTCACGCAAAAACTACTGAACCGATTGCGATGAAAGTTGGTATGTAGATAGCTGGAGACCTTGATTAATACATAGGCTACTTTTTATCCCGATATTCCCACGGCATCGGGACTTAAACGGGTGAAACCGCGGGCGCATATTATATATTTATATATATATTTGTAGAGTACATATCTAATCCTGATATGTTAATACAGACACAAAGCAAAAAACGTCGCGTTTTACACGCAACGTTGTCTGCTGTGTCCGTTACGTTATAATAGGAGATTAGTACCGTTTCGCGAAATCGTATATCCAATTACATAGCGGAATAGAAATTTGATAAGTAATTTACTTATTCATTGGCGATATCACACACGTGCTCACATACTTATCCAGTTTGGCTGGCGACCAAAAACACCTTTGACGTAAGATATCCAGTCAACGGAAAATTATTTTAAGTATAGTTGATTCGTTGTCTTGAATGAATCGATATCTTTAAAATGGAAGATATTAATTACTAGAAGCGCCCCGCGGTTTCACTCGCGTAAGTCCCGATCCCGTGGGAATATCCAGATAAAAAGATAGCCTATGTGTTAATCCAGGTCTCCAGCTATCTACGTATTAAGTTCCATCGCAATCGGTTCTGTAGTTTTGACGTGAAAGAGTAACAAACATCCATCCATCCATCCAAACTTTTACATTTATAATATTGTTGACTTGACTGCACGGATGGCGCAATGGTTTAAGTGGTCACCTCGCCACTACGCCGCGCCGAGTGTTGTGGGTTCAAATCCCACACGGGACAAAAATTTGTGTGATCCACAAATAGTTGTCCCGAGTCTGGGTGTCCTTTGTGTCCGTTGTTTGAATGTTTGTGAAGCCCCCCGCGACACAGGAATATTCCTAATGCGGGAGTTGTCTTTTTTTAAGAAAAAAAAAATATATATATTAGTGGGATTCGAATAAGAATAGAAACGAAATTTCGATGAAACGAAGCATGTCTACAATGTAAGAATGTTCAATGTCCAATGACCATATCCAATGCAGAAGCTATTGATATGATGATAACTTTATGATAACTTTAGTAACACTGAGAAATATTTTTGTGTGCACATAATTAAGCCGATAACAAATTTACCTAAATATTTCGGTATTCGAAAATATGTAAAGTAACAAAGATGTCTGCTAATTTGAGCCTTTAATTAATCTTGGTTAATTATGAATATTTATTTACACAATGACATAAATTGCTCGGACTTGAAATAAATTGTTATCAGCCTTGATTTATTAGTCAGCGAACCCAGCGATGGAAAGAAGCCTACAAAAAATTATAGGTTTACGAATTTTAATTCATCTTGAATATGAACTGAAGTAAGGCTCAGAGAAGGATGGATAAACTGATGTAGGTATATTCAGAAAGAATTCCCAACTTAATTGAAACAGCTGATCTCTGCAATCTAAAGTTTAATCAGATTTGTAATTACCCATCCGTGTAACATTAAATAGCGTACAAAGATAAATTGTTTGTCTAAGCTTTGACACGAACTACATATTTTCTAGCTGGAAAATTTGTGAATAAATATGTAAGTCAAGTAGTTTTGGTTTAAAGTTTTGCATATGGAACAATTGTGTTAGTGTAAAATTTTAATATTGGAAAGAATGGTATTAGTTAGTTCAGATTAACGTAGAAGTTAAGTATGAAGCACGTTCTATTTGTACATTTTCAAACTATGGGCACATCTACAAGGAGTTCAAAATATTATACACGAATGATCATTTAAAGAAATGGTTGTTAATCAGCAGCGAATGAGTTAGGAACCATATTTCTGAATAATTTATTCACATATTCAAATTGGACATGTTCGTACCGAGTCAATCTTCCTTCGAGACCAAACATTGTCATGTACGCACGATTGACCTGAGAATGTCAACATTACTATCATGTAAATAGTAAAGAGAGGGGGCTCCTCTCTTTACTATTTACATGATAGTAATGTTAAGCGCGTGGACCTAAGTCTAAACTGTCGAAATGAACATTTATGTTTATGTTTAGGCTTCGTAAAAGAAGTCATTTATTAGGTCAAAAAAAAGTAAAAGTCGACTGGTCCGTTGTTCTAGTGGTTACTGATCCTGACTAGTTGTTCTAGTGGTTACTGAGCCAGAGATCGTGGGTCGTAGTACATCTAGTAACATTAGACGATAGTAATAATAACACGTTTTTCTCTACATTTTTATTTTATTCATGGAAATATAAGAACAGCAATTGATTGGACTACGCAATCAGCAATCATTATCCGTTATCTAGTCTGTACTGCCTCGATGAATATGAAAAACTTAATTCAATATGTTGAACAATATATTATATGGTTAGGTAAGGTAACAAACACACACACACAACAAACGAACTGAAGTGCATCAAATATTTCGACGCGTGCCGAAAATCCGAACTTTATATATTCGAATCACAACATTCAGAAAATTTAAAAGATCCTAACCAGAACTTATTGTTGGACTTCCCTATGAATGTCATGCATAATTCAGAAATCAGATTCGAAACCAGATACTTATGCATGATAAAACTGCAGATCCCATCCCACTCATGTAGTTTTGCGTTATTCAAAGATTTAATCTTCGAGACTGCACTTCATATGTATTAAGGTTATTAGAGCTAAATCTATGCGAATATTATATAAAAGAAGTTTTTAAGTTTGTGTTATTATAATATTATAATCTTTTTTTTTTAAAGACAACTCCCCGCATTAGGAATTACTCCTGTGTCGCGGGGGACTTTACAAGCATACAAACAACGGATACAAAGAACACCCAGACTCAGGTGGGAATCGAACCCACGACCTCTGGCTCAGCAATCAGGGTCACTAATCACTAGACCAACAGACCAGTCAACTGTTAACAGTCAGTCAGCGTTAACAGTCAGTTAACTGTTCCAAAGACGGATAGACTATATTTGTCCTTATTTATGCATTTGCCTTTTATATAAAACTTTTTTTTAAAGAAAAGTATATATCTAATTTATCGAATGATTGGACACTAAAACAAATAAAAGGTGCACCTTAAGAGGCTAAGAATCAGCAATTTTCTCACGTTAATAGCCGAGACTTATGTACATTCGGATTCAAGCCACAGATAAGGAGACGGAAATCATCTCTACGACATTTCATTGGGTTCTAAAAGAAAACTAGTAGACCCCAGGCGACAGACATAGCTCTAGCTAGCTACACACGACATAGCTCTTGTCTTGAGCACGATGAAAAGGCAACAAGCAAGCCATGAAGTCCTAAGAACCGAAGATAAAAAAATAATTGATGTGGAAGACAGAGTCTCTAGTGGCCATCACGGACTTGAAAAAACAGTGTGGGAGATCGTCTAGATAAAAAACATGGTCAAAGTGGTTAGAGTAAAACCGCTTTTTGTGAAAGTCTCTAGGAGAGGCCTATGATCGGCAGTGGACGTCTATAGGCTCAGAAGGCTATTGACAAAACCTCACTTATTAAGAGGCACCCTCAAATAGGCTTCAAGGTAATTGAGGCTTGCTACCACGGGAATCGCTGTTTTTAAATCAGTTATTTCTAATTTTGATCACTAATGTACTTTTATTTAATTTTTTTTCACTAAAATGTATGCAAGTGTAAACTATAGTAAATCGAATAGAGTACTAACAACAAATAATGATACAGACGCCTGTTAAGATAGATATTATTTAGACTATCTTACTAGATAATATTATATGTGCGAAAGTTTGTGAGGATGGATGGATGTTCGTTGCTCTTTCACGCAAAACGGCTAAACGGATCAGGGTGAAATTTGGCACAGAGATAACTAAAAACAAAAATACCACGTAGGCCGTTTTTTTTATCTTGAGAAAATGTACGGTTCCTGTGGAATAGATTTCACTAACGTTTCCACGCGAACGTAATCGCGGGCAACAGTTAGTTATTCCTAAAGCGGATTGTCATATACCTATCAATAAATTTAAAGTAATGAAACAATTCTTCCTTAACGTCAAGATTAGCCGCTTTAAATTCCAATCAATTGAAAGTAGTTCAAAACAAATTGAAGAATAAATTGATTTATTGATTGATTGTTAGAATGATTGTGCTGTCTGGTTTCGCTATCTAGCGGAGCAGAAAATTGTGCTTAGGTAAAATGTTTTAATTTTATTTGAAAATACCTCTGTCTCCTACGTCAAGTTTAGTGTCGGATTAGCGGGAAATCTCAATTAAGCGGTTGTCCAAAGTATCCATCAAATTAGGTGGAGCACACGTGAGTTAAATGAATAGATTTAAGAAAATCTAATATAAATAAATTTGATTACGAAGTAATATTTAATATTACTTTAGTGTTCGAGAGACGGGTAATAAACAACAATAAACCCAGCCTTGACTCAATACCATCTGGATTTAGTCGTATCGATTCTGACATATTGGTGCAGATTCTATTGTACACTCGACTAAACTAAAACCTGACTTAATTTCTTCATATGAAATCAACCTAGTGTTCTTCGTAATAAGGTCTATTTGTTACTAGCATCTATTTCTCAGCGCTGCTAAATTTCAATAAAACCTGACAACGTATACTCAACTTTATTTCCACGCAGCGAGAGTCTTCATTTATTCAAACGCTGTATAATTGCCGTATAAAAACTTGTTCAAAACGAACAAGGATGACGTATTTTTAATCTACACCTACGAAGACGCTTACTAAAAACACAGAGCAAAAGAGATGACATTCAACGGATAACGGCTCTTGCTACGTGGTATTAAAGTTTATTTAAGCGTATCAGACTTTAGTCGACAAATAAATTGCTTATTTCGATAGCGACATATGTTACCTACTTGTTTCAATTTGAAATAAGACCTTGTTTCTAAGTGTTCAAGGTTTACTTCTTATATGAAGAAAATTTTTTGAATTCTAATTTAGCGAGTGAAGTAACAGAATTGGGGCCAATACCTCTTCTAAGCCATGCCCAAAAAAGGCAAGCACGGGTAGCGAAAACCACGTCAGGTTCGTTTACCTAACAAGAGTACAAGAGTGATTATACTTTACTGACATACTTTTCGTTAATTAATTAATTATTAATTGCTTGAGTTACGATACGTATCAGAGATATATCAGAGTTGTGTAATATATTACCATGAAATCAAATCAAACCAAATCAAATCATTTATTAAATCACTGTTACATGTTTAAGTGGCATACGAAAACCATGATAACATTTCCATAAATCATACACCTAAAGTGGCAGCGCAGGCAGTGCATATAATATCAAAAGACTAGTGTTTCTCGCTGCTTGCAATATGCAATGCGCCTCGAGACGACAAGGTAACGCAATCTGAGAGGCCAGGGCGGAATACTAAGCGGGCATAATGTATTCATCCTGGAAAAATTACAGAACTCGCCCTGGGCACGTTCTGAACGTTATATTGAAAATATGATACGACACCTTATTGTGGTGCCGTCTGGTAACATTCATCAAATTGCTTTTTTCTACGTATTGTAGATGTGTATTCAGACATCTAAATCTTAAACACAGAATATTTAAAAGGTATTACGCTTTTTCCACAACGGAACATATTAGACTCGTGGTACTTACGAGTATTCCACACGCACGCTCGCGAGAGTAAAAAGAACAGGTGAGCAAGCTTCTTATTTCAAAATTGTTTTTTAATTATCCTTTATATATTCCTTTATTATATATACTTATATACTTCCATTATTATACTTAAAATAAATTATTCATGATAAAAATATTATTCTTATCGAAAGTACGACGTCGTCCGTTCAGGTGCACCTTCAATACTAGACAACTTACTGTATGACAACTGAACACTTACAAAGGTTTGCTAAACCTGGCTTATTGGGTTATTTACTGTAGATCGATTACAACGATAGTAGCGCCTAGCGTTTTCATCCGCGTAAGTCCCGATTCCGTGGGAATGTCGGGATAAAAAGTAGCCTATGCGTTAATCTAGGTCTCCAGCTATCTACATACCAAGTTTCATCGCAATCGGTTCAGTAATTTTTGAAAGAGTAACAAACATCCATACATCCACACAAACTTTCACGTTTATAATATTAGTAGGGTATATAAAACACAATTGCCATAGTGAATTAGAACGCTATATGAAAAGTCAAGCAAAGGAACAAATAGCCTATTCTGCTTAAGGATCAAACAAACGAGATACGATTTTGTATAAATCCAGAGAGCTTTTCATTCCTATACATGTATTATTTGAAAGTGAAAAGTTATGTCCATTTATGAAGTATGTGGGCAGAGAGGAAAAGTTGATAAAAAATTGTTACTTTTCGACACCGGTATCTAGGTAACATCAAAACGAAAGGTCTACAAAGTTAGCTCTGTTTATTTTACACTAGCAACCCGCCCCGGCTTTACAAGGGTAGCAGAGACATCTTCAACAATCATCATCATATTTCAATCCATTTACACAAAATTTTAACAAAAATTATACACCTAAACCTTCATCATGAATCACTCTGTCTATTCGTGAAAACCGCATGAAAATCCGTTCAGTAGTTCTTCAGTTTATCGCAAACAGACAGACAGACGCAGAGGGGCACTTTGTTTTATAATATGTATGTGTGATAATATGTGCAAGTGCAACCAAACTATCAAATTTTATATAAACTAATTTTGAGTCGGCGCCAAGCAACAAACTGATTACTTACCAAAATTTTAGATGTACCTACGTAGAAATGGCCATGGCTCTACGTAGGTAATTAATCATTTTATTATTTGGCGCCGACTCAAAATAAGTTTCTATAAAATTTGATAGTTTATGTAATACGAGTATTAACTCAATACCTAAGATTTAAGTTTTATTTATTTTTTGCTTTTTAGTTCTTTTCGTCGGTTAAATTTTTTATTAAAAATCAGCTCATCATCAGCTCAGCTACATGATGTGATGATTTCTAAACGCAAATACCTGATAAAGTAATGAAAAGTAAACAGAAACACTACTCGTTCCTACAATTTTCGAGGGTTTCTCTCAATTTTATCAGGATCCCATCATCAGATCCTGACATCCTTGACATGGGACAACCTCTGAGGTATACCCTATCTAACACAAAGTGAGGGCTGAACATACATAAAAAAAAATCAAAGTATAAATATATAGGGTCGAATTGAGAACCTCCTGTTTTTTCGTCGGTTAAAAATGAATAATTGGACAGTTACACTTCTACAATGAACCCACATACTACAGATTTTAGATAGTCATACATTGAAAGCGAGGCCAACGGGAAACGTTTATCACTTTAACCTATGTCAAAAATGACTATTTTGGTGGCTTAACATCGGACACAGTACTTATCTAATAAAATCACCAGGCTAAGTTGACTAAGTATAATTTTTTAATATTACAATCGCGTAAAGTCCATTCGACATCCTACAAACAGAAACTGGTTTTTATAATAACAGTAAATTTTATCAACTCTCATCTCATCTATCTGCTTTTCGCGAATGTTGTTTACTACGTTTTACATCATTTTGATATCAATATCACATAACAATACAACACATTTAATATGAACTAGAGATGGCCTTACAGTCGAATTTCGACCATGGTTTTTTCATTGGCCAGTATAACTTGACATTGTATAAACTTACCATGACAGGTAATCACATGGACTGGCGTGTAATTTCATGTTTCCGTTTCCGTTTTCACGTGATTTTTAAAGCTGTACATTATATCTGTACTGTATATTTTGAACATTTTAGCTTTCTGCACTTCTTCTATAAATATATAAACTGTAAATATTCCAAAATTCACGTTACTATGTTCGTGAAATATTCTTAAAAAGGGTACAAAGAATTCCCTTCACGTATTAATATAACGATATATTGTCTTATGACCTGATACAAAAGGTTACTTTGTGAAATAATTCGCTGACTATTATTGAAAAAAACTTTAACATTGTTGATCGTCCGGTTAAAATATTATTCAGATTACCAGATTGGTAGATCGGATTACCAGAGTATTGCAGATTTCTGTTTAGAGTTCCGATTGGTGAAGTACCAACATATTTACATCGCACATAAGACCGCGGGGCAGCAGCTCTACACGGATATATAACCGCTTATTTTGAGATCAGTTGAGTTTGTTTGCCTCCAAACATATTTTGTATACCAAATGTTAATAAAACCTTTATATACTTAAATAAGTCAGTCAAAGTAGTAACTTTTGGTAATCCAAATAAAATAATTTTTCTAAGAAATACCCTACGTATAAATCGCCATGACCCTACCATTTATATGTAGGGGTACGTACATATACAGATACGAACGCACATACATCTATATACGTAGATACTGACGGCAAATTGCGTTCTCTAACAAATCACTGAAGATACCACTCTTGGCGCCGAGGGTAGTAAATTTCGCAAGCGAAAACATTAAAATCTCGTTAAAATACTTTCCAGTATTGGCAATGGCACAAGTACTTGCAGCCGATGTGCCCATATAAGTCAGTTGAGAATGCCAGAAATATAAATTTAGAAGAAGAAATTGTAATTTAGTTTTAACATAAGGTGTTGGAGTTTACGTACTCATGTTTATTAAACTATTAAAGGATTCTTTTACAAAATAAAAATTATTGCTGTTTAAATTTTTAGGTAACTTGTTTAACAACGAACAAACTAGTTTCTCGGCAACTGATGATATATATACATATGGGAGGCCGTCAATTGTTAAACTTTTTTTTCTATTAGTCTAAGTCTAGTCATAGTGCCTTAACGGAGTAGGTAACATAATATTTAAGAATAATAATATCATATTTGCTTTAACAGATGTTAAAAACGTTTGTTAAAATTAAACAAAGACAACGAAAAACCGCAATTGTACAACGATAATACTTTTAAATATGGTCAATACTTACATTCGGTCAACATCTAAACAGGACAAGCTACAAATAAGTACTAACGAAAATGAGTTAAGCAACCACTTTAATATTTGTTGGGAAGGTCAAATAAAATTAGAAAAAATGGGTTATAATCGTCTCTTCTGGGATTGGATCGGTCATGAAAGAGTACTCAATAATGAAAAGTTAATTAATTAAATTAAAAGTTATAGCCTGACATGAAAGGTTTTTTAAAAATTATAATGGACTCGGGGACCGACGCACATTAACTCGTCACAAAACGACCACATAAAAAATTAATACTTTCAAAACATACATTAATTAAGTCATTCGTAAGTCAGTGAATACAGTTAGTTACTAACCTAATGCCGATTCATCACGTGTTATGTTAATGGCGATGCTAAAGCTGGAGTGACATAGCTTACCAGCAAGGAACGTTCGATTCATGTATTTTTAGCTGTTTATCCTGCCAACTAAGAACATTAACAGACACAACAATCTCGTAAACGAAACTGTTCTTTCGTAAAGAAATACAAGGAACTAGTCATTGTCTCCATACGGCGAAATAATGAGCAATGATGACCGTGTTGAGAACGAAAGAACCTGTTAGGCAACGTTCTTTTATAAATACGGAATTTGTAATTGTGCAGTTGAATTTGACGGCTCGGACTTCAGCTACAGCCAGTTCGAGTTACGGTTTTGCGACCATGACACTCACACAACAATATCTCTTAACTTGCACTCCATTTCCTTCTTAACTACCTTTCCCTTTGAATATACTCATAATTTTCCCATCGTTAATTCCCAAGATGCCCAGTTGACGGCAATAGGCTAGCTCCCTATTACGACAGCGGGACCTAATTGTAGTTGGCAAAAATATGTGGGTGTTTATAACTCCTCTGCCAATCCTTTCGGGATACAGGCGTGTCTATGTTGTTATTGCATTGTCTTTGAAACATAAAAATAATGAAAAATTAATAACGAGCAGTTTGTACACATAGCAATTAGATCGAGATAGGTAGCGAATATGTTATTTTTTATTTAATTAATTTATACATATACCTACCTGACTTTTGACCAGTTTCATATTTATATGATATCCTTTGTGTACATTTTGAAAAAGAACTTAATAAAATACAAAAAAAAGAAGGGTCGATAGGGTCAATATTAATTCGGCCACGTCTGGCTTTCACCAAAGGAGTACTGTCATACTTGAGTTTTGAATGATAAATAGAAGTGAAATTAGTGTACAAGATCTTCTACAACTGAATCGTTTTACGAGGATAGACTGAGTCATTATGACGCATATAAAATAATTACCATTTATATATAATGTTATCCAAAGTCGCAAAAAGAGTTAGGTGATTAAAAACCGGCCAAGTGCGCACGAAGGGTTTCGTACCATTATCTATACAACATTAGACACTACATTATATTTATTTTTTTGTTGTATGGGATACTTAAATATTTATTTTATTCTGCTTTTAGTATTTGTTGTTACAGCGACAGCAGAAATACAGCATCAGTGAAAATTTCAACTGTCCAGCTTTCACGGTTCATGAGATAGCCTAGTGGCAGACAGATAGACGGACAGTGGAGTCTTAGTAATAGGGTCCCGTTTTTACCCTTTGGGTACGAAACTCTAAAAAAGAAGAAATGCCCTTCTTTGCTAAAAGTTTTTAATATTTACTTAACGGTGACCCTTTATAAAGAAAGCATTAAAGTGCTCGACATATTTAAGGAAAACACATTTGGTTTGCTCATTGGTAATGGGCTGAAATTAAGTCTTAACCTTTATTCTATTTTTTTTTAATTTTGCACTTTAAAGACATGGTTTGTGTATTTGACATAACAGTCAAGCAGCATTTACATAATTCTGACACATAGTTTAAACCACGAACCTATATATATATATTACGGGATATTGACGGGTTATTGACGGGTACAAGAGAAGAGGACGACTAAAGAAAAGATGGATGGACTGTGTGAAAGAAGATATGGCTAGAAAGGGAGTAAGCAGTGAAATGATAAACGATAGAGTAGAATGGAAGAATAAAACATATTGCACCGACCTCAAATAAAATTGGGACAAGGGTAGGCATCTGCCTACCCTTGTCCTCCTCACCATCATCTGATGATGAGTACGACATGTATCTAATAAAAACATAATAATTATGTTATGTAACGGTTCAACATTACACAAGTTATAGGTAATTTGTGTGCTATTGAATGTTAATATAATGTGTAGTAAATAATAGTTTAAAAAAACTAAAAAAACACGCTTTAATAAAAAATCAACTAAAAAATAGAAAATAAATTTTAATAAATTTATTATTGGAAATAAGCGTGGGGTGCATGCATAGTGTCAATAGTTATAAACATTTTATTGACACTATATGCACCCCACTATATGAACAATATTTTGATTATTTTGACATCCGTGAACTGGGAACATGATCTTTTTAAAAACCCCATGGCTTTGTTAGCTTTATTAACTATGTGATCTATGTGCTTCTTATAGGTAAGTTTGGGTCTGAACGTACTCATCACTTAAGTCTTATTTGAGAGTAGACTACACACACCTGTGATCAGTAGAAGAAACACGATGAGATACCTGTTATCAGTTACGATGTATAATTACATAAACCTTAGCAATAAATAGGAAGATCGGTGGTTTACTACCTACGGACTAGTCTGTGTACGGGACGCGACGGAATGCCGCTGCAAGGTACGAGTACGTTCGAGTACGTTCATCGGCCGCAACGTCCGAGATTTTTATTTCCTTTTCTGTATTATATATATATAAATATATAATACAGAAACGGAAATAAAAATCTCGTAGTCATAAAAGTATATATATATATATATATACTTTTATGAATTAGGTGGTATATCACCTCATTAACAAAAGTTCTACAGTTCTACCAATCTAGGTAACATTTTTTCCTGTCTGTGTTGGGAAGTTTTTTTCCTTTACAAAAAGGTTAGTTGTTGAAAAAGTAAAACAACAAAACATACTTTGTTTAAAAAATTGGCCGTACGCAATAGTCAGTAAAATACCAGTTCCATTTTCCGTTCCCTAAGTCAATGCGCGCTGTCTAACCGAGCGTTACAAAAAACAAAAAGACGAAAAAAAAAACGTGGAAAAGAAGAAAGAATACGATTGTTTGGCAGTGTGCACATAGCTAAACAATACAACAATGTCATTTGTTTTTACAATTGCCAACACCAACGAACTGTACTGGAGCGCTCAATATTGAAAATTGTATGATGCGCATATCAACGTTGAACGCTGAACATATATATACCTAGCAGTCTTTTGTGAGTTGATTGATGTTATCATAACAATTGTATGTGATAATACCACCGTAACAATGGGTAAAAAGTTATTACGTTGTAGTTCGTTCCAAATGTTGGCTTCTAAGTAGATACTCGGGAGGAGTTCAAAGTACTCGATTCAGGATTCTGTGGCAGTTGTATGTTGAAGTCAAATTAGACAGAGATCTGGTGTAGTTAGACGTGTCGTTTGGGTTATGAGTATCCTAGGTTTAACTAGGAGGCTCCTTAAACGAAACAGCGAAACAAGAATTAGAAAAGCATCAGGTTGCTACTCAGATTAAACCGGGAATTTTCGTCTAAACTCTATGGCTTTTCTATTCCTTTGAGTCTAATAGTACTTACCCTGTACTTAGCACTTCTAAAGTCGCAGTACTACTTCTAACACGGAGGGGTGTTACAAGTTTAAGGTGTGTATCTGCGTGTCTGTCTTTGGCCCGATTTTTTATTTTTGATGGACGATTTTAATTTGTTTTTTTTTTGTTTGAATTCAAGAAAATTTGTTCAGCCGTTCGCAAAGCATCAGCTCTCTTCTAATCGTTGAAGAGATTTTTAAGTTGGGTTGAGTTATTTTAATTTTTCTATTTATGCTTGTTTCTGAGAGCTAGTAGGGTCGTGAAAGGTAGTCGTCATGAGGGGTAGACAGGCATGGATAAGGTTGGTAAGGTAAAGTGACACGACTTATCATCACGCGGGCCTTGTACTTGTTTTACTTCTATAAAACAATAAAAAATGTAATGTATTTAAAGTGTAATTGTAATATTTTTTTAGATACATATATATTCTTATCACAGATTTAAATTAGGGCCTGAATCACATAATCACTACATATTATAAAACAAAGTCTCCCGCCGCAAAGACTAAACACGACGAATCTACATACTTATGTAAATTCGTCGTGTATGTTATTGCGATTTATAAGCTAGGTACTTACCTAGCTTATAAATTTGGATTTGATAATGTTACTTAATTACTATAAAATGGCAAAAACGAAGTCGGACAACTCGGGCTAGCAAATTTTAAATGCATTAACCAAATTATATATAGCTAAATAATGTGAGGATAAAAATATATATTATGATGCGAAACCAAATCATGTAAGGACGTATTTACGATACCTTAATCCAATTAGAGCGTTATCTTGTGTTTTATATGAAGACAGCACGACTGTCTTTGTGACAGATGAGTCGTGTTTTGTGAATTTGAGCATAGGCATATATTATAGTAGCCTAAGATTTAAAGAATTTTACTTGCTTAAATCAAAAATGTCGCCAACAATACAAAAAATGTGTAACCGACTTCAATGCGAATAAAGTTTGATTGAATATACCATGATTTCGTGGTAAATTCAAACACGCTGTATGGCATCCCTTCATTTTTCACCCTTAGATTTGGAATATTTTCTTCAAATTTAAACGGGGCCAACCGTGAGTATCACCAATTTAATATTATCATGAGTTCCCTCGAATTCTCCAGGATCCTATCATCAGATTCTGATCTGATGACAGTGGGAACAACCAGAAAGAACGTCATTTAAAAAAAAAACTTCAAATCAGTTTAGCCGTCTTTGAGTAATCGGGGAAAGAAAAATAAAAAAAAAACTAAGTCCGACCAATTGATAACCTCGTCCTTTTTTAAAGTCGTTTAAAAATAAAATGAAAATAAATACTATACCAAAACATTTCCTAACGAGTGGGCAATTCATCAAGTACTTCCAGGGCGTATGCGCAGCCTGTTTTTTCTTCTTACAGCCCCTATGTGAGTGGGGGTGATGGCACCGCTCAGCGGCCTTGCCGTGATTTGTGAACATTCCGAGTATACCCTGACGCTTCCATAGACTGTCACATCACTGGCACTACTAGCAATATCACTAAACACACTGGCTTAAGCCACCGACAAGCACTCTCGCTGCCAATCACTCACTAGCACGAACCACAAAACAAACCACAATATCAAGGTCATCCGTAGCCATCGTCGCCTGAGTGAAAGACTACATGGGCGAGGCCCCGCACAAATGTAACTGAAAAGAAAAAAAAAGAAAAAATGTAGTTTTATACCCCTCCCCTAGCTAATAAAACAGGGTGATTAAAATAATTTTCTTCGGCAAAAGTAGGACGGAGACATACATTAAAGTTTTAGATAGTCTCTCTGTGTATGGTTGTTGCACGGTGTAATAAAAAAGTTATTTAGGCAGCGAGTCAGCGTGCTTTGTACCGTTATAATATGAAAGTGGAAGTCGTCGTTAGTGTCGTTTTACCATTACGTTGTCGTCAGGACTAACCGAATTCCTACATATGTGTAGATTACCAAAAATACGTTCTCGTAATCGCAATCGATGACAAGACATGTTAATACATGCAATTTTCAAGAAGATACATATATTACAAGCTTTTATTAAAAAAAAAAAACTGGTGTCCAGGGTCTGGTCGGCTTAGTCAGCGATGCTTTAGCCTATACTATTATTTTGGTTCGATCAGCTGCAACTCTAGCCTCTTAATCCAGTCACGAATTATTTTTTAACAGTAGATTTTGTAAATGAATGAAGGTAGATGTGCACCTTGAATGATTTCTATGTTTAATAGGTTCAAACCTTCAACGGTATCACTGAGTGATTTTTATTTTTAGTACGTAAGCTTTTGGAGCATTTCAATAAAATGAAATTCAGGTGGCATCAGCTTGCATCCTGTTTACCTTTCATGTAACACTAACACTATTGTACCTGAAGATTTTAAAAAGAGTGGCCATGAGTTTCTTTGCCAGTATTCTTCTCATAAGGCTCTACGCATTTTGGAAACTGGAAGTTATAGATCCAGTACATGCTGTGGCGTCTGTTTGCGCCGATCTATGATTTTTAACTGTAGCTTCAATTTAATGTTCATAAATGTCACTTTTTTAAATAAATGATTTTGAATTTGAATTTGAATTTGATGGACAGGTTCGTAATATCATGATGTAGGATATGTAATAACGATGTTTTGGCAGAAATTAAAAAGCATAAAATAAATAAATCAATCTTTAAAAAACAAGCTTTTAGAAAGAAAGAATAAAAGAAAGAAAGAAAGAAAGAACGAAAATCGATATCGGTCAGAAATTTCTTTGCACGTTTAATAGCTTTTTTTCGTTTAACAAACTTGTTGAAAATATTTTTATATTTGATCCTTGGCGGACCAAGGTCACAGGTGTCTGGAATGAAACGATATAATTTTGCTTATTGATTTATTCATAATATACAGGACATCCCGCGGAAATGTTTTGTCACATGGCGGGAACCTGCTTTAAATATAGACGTTACACTTAAAGGAAATTTTATTTTATTTTCAAATAATACTGCATTTAAAGTTTTTTTTAACTTTCTAAACACATGTATTTTAATATTACACTGTTCAAACCAGTTAAATTTCTTCAGCACACGCTGACGGTTTGTTCCGCTTACTGCGGGAGGCCGATCTACACTCGGACTTAATTCGCTGACGGCGAACCGGGCGGCTGAAGCGCGTTTTCCAGCGCCTCATGACGCCCTGAGAGTGGCCGCGGGTGGACGGGACCGGTTTTCCCTTCTACCCGCTATAGTGGTGTCCGCGGGAGGCGGCGTCCGCGTGTTCCTGGACGTCGCCTAATTGAGAGGTTTTCACCCGAAGGTGGTTGCCGTGCTTTTGCGGGCAAGCGCTAGGAGGGGTCCGGATGTCTTAATAAAAGCTGTTCCCGGATCCCTCCTATTTTAGGCGTAGTACGGCACACCGTGTGGTTTTAGTCGGTTCGATTCCGACACACCGCCCCACCGAAAATCCCGGTGGGGTGACGGCCCGAAGGGTTTCTACACGCACAAAAAAAAAAAGAAGACGGGTCACGTCGGTAGTGCCACTGGGGGGGAGGGGTTCGAACCTACGACCATTTGGTCGCAAGACGCCTTAGCCATTACGCTAGCGCCTCTCTATGTATAAAGGACTAGTCTTTCTTTTTTGCGTACAATTTATCATTCAATTATAGAAAAAGAAATTTAGGCAGAATTGATTAAGCACTTATGCCGCTTTCCTATAAACAAGACACGATTCGTTTTGCTTACGGACGGTAAAATTTTCGTTAAAAATTCAACGAAATTTTACCGTCCGTAAGCAAAAGGAACCGTTTCTTGATTATAGAAACGCGACATTAGTGTATTCAAAAGTGAAGTAGGTGAGTAAGTAGGTGTATACCAGCTTTGTTTTTATCAAAATGTTTATAAAATACTTTTTTATTGTCGTAAAACACAGGTTGTATATAAAAAAACCAAGGTTGGCGTTATCATTCTGCTTAAGGAAAAATGGACGGAATTACCGCACAATTTCGAAGAAATACTACTTACTTTAGTTATATTGGAGACCTTTGTGCTATTGCGAGATAATATTGAAGATAGGGTGATACCTTTTTTCGTATACCGGATATCCGTATAAGAGGCGATGCAAAAAGAAACAAGTGAGGATGCGCACTCTGATAAAAAGCTGCCTGACAACTTCACAGCAACAAGCAGTTTCCGAAGTATCGTTTGCCGCACTATTACAAATAAGTTATGGTGGCCGTTTCTAATTAGGACATGTTAATTACACCTTCTACACAAGAGTATATATAGCAAAAACTAAACAACGTTTTCTTTCTATGCCTGATTAGCAAACTGAATAGTGTAAATAACATGTAGTTCTCTGTACTGTTTATTCTGTAGAGATGCATTAAAAGACAGACATATAGATATGACAAATCACTTGCATAAATCAGGCATATGGGAAAATAGCCAAGTTATACTTCTGTTTTGTACTACTAACTACTACGATGTAGTAAAAGTGTGGAATAGCCTATCGAGAAGTATTTTGCAGTACCACAAGCATAGAAGAACATGTAGGTACTACTTATCACCTGGACTGATCAATGAGTAATCGGGCCTTAGACAGCACAGTAATTGTACGTTTTCTAAACAATATTGTTAACAAAACCTTAAGCAGATATGTTTAGAATGCGAGCAACGGAAGGTCAAAACACGGTTCAACACATAGGTACATACATACATATTACGTTAACAGTTCACATAATATACACGTACAGACAAACACATATCTAAACAAGGACAACCTTATCACTCTTCCGTTTACTTTATGAAAGCAATGTGTTATTGAAATAAGACGATATACTCGAATATGCGACGCGGTACAATAGATCCGTTTGTTTATTAATTACATGTGTAATCATTAGTCATAATTTATAATTTAATGTGTTGATTATAGATAGGTGTGCATTCCGCTCCAGCGATTGGTCAAAGAAATTTAGTATATATGTAGATAAACATTATGTCAAAACCACGCCATACAAGTGACACAAGCAAAAGATTAAAAAATTATGTTCAAAGCATTTTCGTTACATGACAAATTACTTACATATATTCACTGTTACCATTTATTATACGAACTTTTTCTTTTTGTTACCAAGCGTTGTATATCAACGGTATACTGTCCGCATATTTCATAGAATTACATGTTATGTTAGTGTAAGGAATTGTAAGGTATGTGTTCGACGAAGCTGTTGCCATTTTAAGTAGACCCACGTCATCGGCCCGAGCTGGTGTGGGGAGTTTTTACTGCAAGCGATGTTAAGACGAAGTTTTGATACAATGTACAAGCTTACCAAGAAATAGAGAAACTGATATCAATAATCAACCATGTACTCGCTGTAAAATATAAGACGTTTAAGTTTTTTACGTCTATATGGTAAGTACATAGGGGCTTACTGAAGGGGATTATAACAATATAAGTAATACGTGACTGTGTTATATCTATAACTTTTTTGCTTTTAAGTTTTCAAGAAAGTTTAAAATAAGAAATAATGCAGATAATTGATAATGAAACTAACAATGACATTTAATAGCTGGCAGCTAAAATGCTCCAATATTTATCGATAAATTTTTTTGCCTATATTATGTACCGTTTTTATTCTACTTAAAACAGCCTCGATATAGTAACAGTTAGAAGTTCGCTGTGCACATACGGTTACGCGGATGACTCACTGTGCAAACCAAATATGGAACATGATCAAGACCCTTGGGCGTACTTACAGTGAGAAACGAAGCCGGATTCAGCATGTTACTGGTGATAAAATTATTTTCTACTCACAGTAAACATATGGTTCTATAAATCGTAATTCCCCTTTTGATATAACAAAACCACCAAAAAGGTTATTGTATTATATCCTATCATGTGTACACCCTTTACATTTAATTTTACCGAATTTTAGTATTTCTTAAAATCATCTTTCTCTAAAGTAGATTTGACACAAAAGGACAGATGTTTTGAGTGCAATAACAGAACTCATTGTAAGATCAAAGCTGACCGTCGGGAGGGAGCCGAAGAGGGTGGGAGACATGGGGGTGGTTGTTCATTCATCTAAGGTATGACGTCACGCGCGAGGTCGTGCCCTCGTGTGGTTACCGTCAAGAGAATAAACGCGAAAAAACTCGTTGAGCGTCGTGAAATAACATTCGAGTAAGTATACTTTTTCCATTTACTAAAAACGTTATTTATACTAAAGAACTTAGTCATGTAGAATACTAGAGTCTTGGTGACACTCCACGTATTATAATATTCATAAAAGTAAATTGCTATAAATACTTACATTTTCACATTTAGATAAGGTCGATAACATCGAAAAAACTAACCTAGCCTACGAATACTTCATAGGACTCAAAGTGTTACAGTGAATGCGTGGCAACCTAAGCGAGTTTGGGCTTGGGGGGCTTGTTGCCCGCTTCCATACTTCCTATTGATAAAAATCATTATAAAGTCTTGCGTATAAGCAGATGCATAAGCAAAAGCACATTTTATGGACAATAGAACGGACCAAAAACATAAAAGGTATCACACTCCTTTGACTTGAAAAATTAGCCGCCATATTCAAGAAGCCGGTTCTGACTAAGGATGTCGATGGGAAGATAAGCCGTCTGAACTTAACCGGTTTGCACGGCAATAAAGTAGAGCTATAGCGTTACTAACATAATGTTTTACTGAGGGCGTATCGATTGCATTAATGAGATGTGGGCGCACGTGGGGTCCGTGTGTAGAATTGTGGATGCGATTGCTAACGGCCGGGTTATCATTTAAAGGACGTTTTATGGCCTCTTTTATGATTTAGAAACAATAGTGGGCGATCTTTTGTAACACTTTATGGTCGCATTATACTGTTTCTGAAACAATATAGGTGCTCTGCAATTTTGATGTGTTAATTTGTTCTTCGTGAACGTGACTCATAAAAACAGTTTGGTGAAAACAAATTGAGTGTCGATTACGGTACAAGAAAATAAGGTTTAGCCCCCTACAGTGTTGATAGGGCTGTTATCCTCCTTAATCCGTGAAGAGATTTACAGCCTAAGGTAAATAGGGCTGTCAAAGATACAAATCCCTGTCTTGGGAACGTAATCTATTTTTTTAAGTTAGAATATGGATCGTGACAAAAAAAAATATTTATGTAAGAGGTCTGGACATATTTTCTCTACTCTTTCAAAGTCAGTCAGTCTTATAAGGACTACGGTGCGCGTACTAAGAAGGTGAGGGTTGTGGATAAGGTAAACACACCAAAAAAATCCTATTCACGAATCGAAAACATGACACTTGACACGGTAGCATTGCGCCATCCGTGTTGAGTGGTAAATGTGCGACCCTAAACCACAGTGTACGGGGCTGACTTGTGTCAAATACAAGTTATATTTAATCTTTGTACTAGACTTGAATAAAGATGATGCCATTTTATCTTTAGCCCACAAACAAAGTTACATGAAATTTGTTAAGTTTTTCTCAATAAATTTTCCATTTTACTTCATCATTAACTAAGAGTAACTTATGTAATGAAATATTGTATAATACGAGTATATACGTGCTTCGAAAATGTTCTTTTTTTATTGTGTACGGCGTTAGTCTTCCTACTCATCTAACTCACCTAATGGAAAGTGATGATAAAGACGAAGATGGTACCTTGAACCTCTTTTTCCAAGATGGCTGCCGTGGGGCAAGGGTTGCAACCCCACAAACTTGGATTTAACTTTACACTAACCCCCTTCATATCTAAAAAATAAAATTGCGTCCTCTGACAAACGCACGCTAAGCCCAAAAAAATGTCACGAAACGAAACATTTTGTAATCCATTACTTATTCACAACCAAAAAAGAGTAACTCCTTATTTACAACAAAAATCTAATTAACACGTTTCTATTTGTTGGATGCCGAATAACAGACGCGATAGAGAAAATATTGTTCCTTATTTTCCTTAGCAGATTCTTGTATCCTAATTCATAATTTTATTAGAAATGAAACGGATAGCTGTTTGGCCGGATATCCGGTATCGGGTATCCGTTTCAGTATATCGTAGCCGGAAAACCGAAGACGAACTGGCTAAACATTATCAACTGCCACACGTTGTTGCTTTAAAAAAATATTTTGATGAAACTGAACAAAGAACTTCTGATTTACCATGCATGCGGGCCTCGTTGAAAGTTAAATTAGAAAGTCGTTTCAATTCCTTTAGTCAGTCCAACTACTCAATGCAAAATTAAAAACAAACTATGAGGTTATGGAAGCTGAAAGGGCTTGACAAACGATTGTGTTGAATTAAAAAAAAAATCTTGTATCGAGTTTTCCAGTAGCAGTTAATCTTAAACTTAAGCTAAAAATTAGATGAGGAGACAGAGTCAGATGTCGCTAAATCTGTGAAACGTTCTGCGATTGCTTTATTGAGATAGCAAATGAAAACAACAGTAATCAGTCTCACGGTCAAGAAAAAACGCAATTTCATATGAAATTGATTTTAGCTACATATGCAAGAACATAAACTCACGCCTTTCTCCCTTCGAGATAGATAGAGACAACAGCCCGTCACTTGCTTACATCCTTACACACCTCTTGCCTGATACGGCTTAGTTACTAGATATCCGTTTTCATTTCTAATATTTATATCTGTATTAATGTATCTTTTTTATGACGTAATCTTACCACCTAATGTTTTGACTGATGGTATGAAAATATGAAAAAAAAGAGAAACTGAAAACATCATGTCACGGATAAAAAGCGTTAAATGAAGACTCCTAGCCAATGACCACGTAGGCTTGGTGCGATAACCACTAGGTCAAACATCTCATAAACCCATACAATAAACACTCTGTATTCATGATTATGATTTACTTACTTGTACAGTCTTGAACGCGATCTCTCATATTGACATGAAACGTGGGGGGAAACAAGTGGTGCGGCTCACAACAGAATTTTAAGTTTCTCTGCAGAGAGTCACACATTAGGCAAGTTCGTCGTGTTGCGTGGCGTTTTAAAAAACAAATATTTGTAAATAAAAAGGTGAATTGCAAGAGATTCATATTTGAAAAAACATTGCTCTAAAGTAGTTACATTTAAAAAAATTCTCCTTTCACTTATCTTTGTCTTTTTTTAGACCTTGTAATTTATTAGTGGTTACATGAACTAGACTGTTCTTTGTGGAAGTTTAAGAGAGGCCTACGATCGGCAATGACCATCCACGGGCTGAGATGATGAAGCAGCTTGGAACTGGTTGGTTTGGTCTTGAATTTGATCGAAAATGTCTGTAAAGTAGTTAATAACATTTTTTTTACTATAACCTATACTAATATAATAAAGCTGAAGAATTTTGTTTTGTTTGATTATTTGTTTGCTTAAACGCACTTATCTCTTATAGGTCAGATTGCCATATTATATATTTTATTGGATAGAGTATTTATTGAGGGAAGTTATAGGTTATGTAACAATACGCTACAACCCTTAGGAGCGGAGCAGTGGTTATTAACGCAGGTGAAACTGCGGGGACAGGCTAGTAAACAAATAAAGTTGTGTGTCCATGTTTGTGTATCTATCTATCTTTAAACTGCAGGTACAATATAGAAAAGGTTATTATGGAAGTTATCAATTAGTCCTCCTTCACGAGCCCAATTGCTCTTACCACTATGATAAATTAATTTACTCTAGGTAATCCTACAATTCCAGCTCTAGTTACCATTTTCAAGAGAATTGGGAATATTGGGTTAAGATCCCAGGCGAAGTCCAGTGCACAGAAAGAAGCATACAACTGACGTCTAAAATTAGCTCGGTATGATGAGCATATCGGTGCAAAGGATACTTCGTTTTTCTCCTATTTTCTTTTCCCTTTTTATTCAGTATTAGGTTATAAACTTATACTTTTACTCTCAAACTCTATTAGTGCTTCTCCATTACTTGGCTTCTGTGACATATGGTAAATATGTATATTGGTGTATGTTCCTCGCCAAATGAAGCAGCTTATACAGATTAAGAATGTTTCAAGAAATAGAAAGCACCAGAGTTTCAACGGGACATCCACAGTTAATGATAACGAATTACTTAAAAACTGAAAAATAGCTTTTATAAAAACATGTTAATCAATCTAAAATAAAGGATCTATGCATGAATGAATGAGGACTATAATATAAAACTCATATCATAATCTGTTTGGACGTTGACACGAAATAGAGTAACATAGAAGTTTTCAAAGCAACAATAATAATTACTATTCCAGACGAGACGTCTTCGAGAACGACGAAGGTTGTTCACCCGTTAAAGAATTAATGGCACGGCTTAGTAATGCCTTAGTGGTACTTAATCTTGGTTTCCTCAAGAGGATTCGCGTAAACAATATTAAAAATTTACTTTCATTATAATTGACTTCTTTTGGTTACGAGTGTAAAACATAATTTTTAACTTCCCGTTGCAATCTTTATGCCTAAAGACTGTAATGTGTGCTATCTTATTTATATTATGTTATGTGTATGTCTATGAACGATAATATAAATAAGACAAGAGACATGTGACAATCTAATCTTTATTGGTTTTATGAAGCTAATATATATGTTTATAAACAATTTTCTTATTTTGACGTATTATATGATAAACGAGGTTGGCATAGGTCTGTAATTTATTTTTCATTTCAGTCAATAATTTTATTATCAATACAAATAAATAAAATTGAAGTGTCTGTTTGTAATGTCAAAATAATAGTTTCTTTTTAATCTCATACAGTTATTTGCACGATACCTATACCTAAAAATCAATTCTAAACATTTTTGTCTGTCTGTTTCGGCTAATTTCCGGAACGGGTCTACCGATTTCCACAGGACTTTCACTGGCAGATAGCTGGTGCTATAAGGAGTAACTTAGGCTACTTTTATTTTGAAAAAAAATTAGGGTTCCGCGCAAAATATAAAAATATGTACACGCGAGCGAAGTCGCGCTGGAACTGCTAGTGTAACATAATATGGATCAATTCTAAATTTGACTTGATGCTAATATATATAAGCGACGGTGTTAGAAACATCAGCAATGCAATTTACTAAGTCAATTATATTTCTCATAAACAGACAGGTACAGATATGTTTACAATGTGTTCGAGGAACTATAAAAAACATGGGCAAGTGTGTCAGATGTCGTATGTTAATAATATAACGACATAACGTACCCAAGTGATACAAATCCACTTCAACTGAATCAGGTGCCTTCGAAGAAAAAGGTTTTAATTTTGACTCGGTTATTACTGTGAACGAAACTTAAATACATAAAGGTTTCTAAGTGTGAATTGTGATGGCGAAACACTAGCCACCCACCACGTGTTAGGAGTGCTTGTTTGTGTGAGTGCAACACACATAAGTTATTGCGTAGCAAGTAGTTGAGCGGAGAGGGCGGGGCGCCGCACGCGAGCTGATAATAATTATTAGTCTGAAGCAATTAAGAGGCGCCAGATATACGCCATAGATGAGATAGCGGCAGACTTTATAGTGTATACAAACCGATAGACACACCTCGACATCGTTTGAACGGTGAACCCACTTTATGGTAACTAGATTCTGATGAGTTCTTAACAACTCTGTAAAGTTCATTTAGTTCCTAATAAAAAGGTATTAATAAATTTTGCATTTGTGTCCAATGTGTATGGCAATTATAAAATCTTTATGCATGCACACATTCCTATCAACAAGAAGACTTCATTATGACAATATTTCAAAGATTGAGTCAACAAAGACTATTCATATCGACATGTCGTAAAAAAGGTTCTGAACTTTCGCATCGTCGAATCTACTTGATAGTTTATTGCCATACAAGACCTTTACCAGTTTCTCTTTTAGATGATACTTACTTATTTTTTAAATAGACATCCAGGGCGAGATTTAAATCTAAACAGTGTTCATCAATATTGTTAGGAATATTATAAGCACGACGCTGATCTTTATAGATTCGATACTATCGCAGGTTTTATTAACTGTCATATTGTCTACGTGGTAGTACATTTCATACATTCATTCATTTTTACCCTCAGTAGAGATGTTGGGACAAGGCAGGGATTTTTGAGATGGCACAAAGCTTTTATAGTAATTAAAAGAATCACACAGGTCTGCCCAATGTTCATATTATGTAAAAAATATTTGGTCATGGAAAATTTACTATTAGTAACATTTAAACGCAATTTACATGAAGTTGGCATGTTACCACTCACGTTGTTGTATGTATATCATTATACGTTTGTATTATTAAATAGAAAACACAATGACAACACATGCTTCATAACAAGGGAAAGTTTTAAAGATAACCATTACTGAAACCTAACTTATGTTAGTTGACATCAATTAAAAATAAACGGAATACGAATGTTTCTCAACAAATATTAAGTGTTCCGGAATTCCCAGTATTCCCAGGAGGTTCGGTAGAGGGTTGCAAGTTGATGAAAATATTAATATGAATATGGATATTTAAATCGAAGGCTTGGAATATCAATATGAATATCGATATCTATATCAAAAGCTTGAAAATATTGATAATCGATAATATCGACAGTTTTATTGCGATATTATTGCCAACTTAAAACTTTTTGAAGAGTTATCAGAATTATAGAATTATAAAACTAAACTATATAAATTTTAACGTGGGAGAGCCATGCTTCGGCACGTATGGGCCGGTTCGACTGCGCTCGATACCACGAGCGGAGTCGAACACGGCCTCACAGAAAACCGGCAGTATTGCTTTTTTCCGCGTGAGTGAGGTTACCGGAGACCCTAACCCTTCCCTCTCCCCTATTCCCGTCCTTCCCCTCTCCCCCCTCCCCTCCCCTCTAATCCCCCTTTCCCCCTCTTCCCCTACTCCCACCTTAAAGGGCGGCAACGCACTTGCGACTCTTGAGTTACAGGTGCCCATAGGCGGCTGTAGTCTTTTATCAGGTGACCCGTCTGCTAGTTTGCCCCCTATACCATAAGAAAAAAAAAGGAAAGGAAAGAAAGAAGGAATATTGTATTAAAATTATTTAAAATTTTAGTCATTTAAACAACCAGACACTTTTCTCTCACATTTCCTAGTAACTTTTTTCAATGGAACCTAAAAGATCCGGCCATATCCCTCGCGAACTGAGGGTTCCATTCCATACCAACGTACAAGATTTAGCACCATTTACTTTTAATAGAACCAAGAGAGGCGCTATATCAATATGTAAATATTTGTAGTAATACACACCCTATGAATATTTTAATACTTTAACTATTTCTCTCTCTTGCTACTGAACAAAAAACGTAAAAAAACAAATTAACAATACAAGGATACTAGTTTCATAACAGATTAATACTATGGCAGGGATATCTGGAATGTACAAGTGTTAAACTGCTTCATTAATAAAAAATAAAGTTACATTTTACACATACTGTAACTATTTACAGTTCAATAAAAGTTTCCTCCTACGGACACCCAAATTTTAGAATGTTCTCCCGATAGTTCGGGGTTGTCCTAAAAGGGGTAAAAAGTTTGAGTATCCAAGGACTTTGTTTGATATATAAAAATATGTATATCCGTGTAACGTATAACAATGCACATTAAAATTTGATTTGTTTTCGCCATTCTGTAAATTCTCTTATTTTAGACAATAAATTTAAAAGATTTCATTAAGATAACAGTAACTTTGATTCTTACATTACTAAACATAATTAAGACCATGTTGACTGTTATATTGCTGAGAGAGTGTCCAATTTTAGTGTGACGTGACGATTTATTTTAGAGGATTTGGCAATCATGGACGTTGAAATACTCTAAATGCTACATTATCGGAATCCAAAAATTGTTTGAAAGAAGTGAAATAAAACTTAGTTATTTTAGTTTAAAGAGTTTTGTAACAACAGAATCGGCACTTTAGTATCCCTTATTTGGACTCTACTATATTGTACCCGTATAAGCGTGGACTGCAATAAAACTATATTAGCCATCTTGAACATCTATGGCATACTCACGGGTGGTCCTAAGCTAGTTGTAGTAGGATTCATACAATGTAGATTATTACACATCCCTACCTAACCCTACCTAATTAATTACTCAAAGAATGTCTAGCGGTCTCGCATTTTTTTTAACTGTCAAACTTATAATATAAATGAAATCATTCAACAGTGCGACATCCAAAATAGAGTGTTAGGTGAAAGAAATAGCAAAATTCGAATTTCTAATATGCATATGAAAGAGGGAAATTAATGTATATTTTATAAGTTTCCTTAATATATTAGGCCAACAGACACTAACAATAGAAGAGGTAGTGAATATAACGGTTGCTTACAATATGAAAATCTATGTTACGGGTACTTAAACTAACTATAGTGTTCAGGTCAATGGTTCTGGGAGCTCTTGTTTATCAGTGGAATCATATGTCTAAGTAATTATATTAAAATAGAATAAAGTAGCTCAACGATCCAAAGATCCCCCTTTAATAACTCGTTATTTAATTGGTATTTCAAACAATATTTCTTTAAGATAACGATTAAACAAATAATCGCAGTTAGGAACGCTACACAGCCATCAAAAATCACTTAGGCGAATAGGGAGATCATGAAAGTAATATTCGCCTGGAAAAGCGCGAGTAATATCTTTATCAATATTTACAGAGATGTTCATAATCGCTCAGTCAATTAAACCGAGTCCGAGTCAAATTGTCAATTATTGTTCGCGTTATATTGTCTTCAAACGGTCCAGGGGACTCTTCGTTTGTTCGTCCCTAATAGCTACTTGTCTAACAGTTGTATTGGGGTTGTTTAATACATGTTTTGCTCTCTGGCACACTTTGCTTCATTGGTCTTTACTATTGCCGTATTCTCAACATTATTTTCTAATAATTTTTTTTGTTGTTTAAATGTCAATATTTACATAAATACCTAGGTTGTTTCGAAAATTGTTAGCTACAGAATAAATACAATCACTTTTTTCTAGAAACTATTTTGAATCGACGGCTAATTTCAATACAAATCCCTTTGCTGAAAATCATTGGTCACCTATGTGTAGTTCTTTTTTTAAAAAGTTAATCTGTCACTCTTTTGTTTACAACAATGGATGTCTCACGGGAAGCTTTTCGTGCTATGATTTTTTATGATTATAAACGAGAATTAACCTTCAAGGAAGCCCACGAAAATTTACAACCTGCATTTGGGGAGTCTGCTCCTGCGTTAGCAACAGTTACTTACTGGTTTCATGAATGTAAACGTGGTCGAGAGAACCTAAACGATGACCCTAGACCCGGCCGACTTACAACTGCAGTAACTCATGAAAATGTCATCAGGGTAGAGTGGCTATTGCGGTAGAATAGACACATTACACATTGAGAGATTCAGGCTGAACTGAAGATTGGATCACAGGCAGTTTTCACCATCCTGCATGAACACCTTAAAGTTAGGAAGCTTGCTTCGTGATGGATACCTCATTTTCTCACCGAAGAGCATAAATCCCATCGTGTTGATTGATCCAAATTTGTGCTAGAGAAGTTCCAAGGAGGAATTTCGCAAAATGTATCCTCTATCCTTACAACTGACGAAAGTTGGATCTGCAGCTACGATCCTCTCACGAAGCAACAATCCACGCAATAGATGTTTCAAAAAGACAAGTTGCCCACAAAAGTTGTTTCGCGGTCGAAGCGTTAATAAAAAAATTGATGGCGGTTTTTTTCGCCACAGTGGACCAGTAGTAGTTATTCCGCTAGAAGACCGTAGAACATTTACTAGTGAATGGTATTGCGCAGTTTGTCTGCCTCAAGCTTTCGGGGAGTTAAATAACGAGCGATCAAGGAGCTGTGTCCGTGGCATTCTTTTTCACCAAGATAACGCGCCCGCTCACACAGCTGCTAGAAGCATGTACCATTTGAATACTTCGGGGGTACAAATATTACCCCATCCCCCGTACAGCCCAGATTGAGCTCCATGCGATTTTTTTTATTTGCCAAGGAAAGTTATCCGACACAGAACCAAGGTAACCGACATAGCTCAAAGAATTAGCAAGCTGAAGTGGCAATGGGCTGGCCACATTGTCCACAGAACCGATAACCGCTGGGGTAGCCGAGTTCTGGAGTGGAGACCATGTCAAGGGAAACGTAGTGTAGGACGCTCTGCGGCCAGGTGGAGTGACGGTTTGTGCAATACGGCGGGGAAAAACTGCATGAGGAGAGCTGACGTCCAGTAGTGGATAATGAAAGGCTGATGATGATGATGAAGGAAAGAAATGCTTCGTGGACGAAAATTTTACACTGCACAAGAGGTCATCGAAGAATTTCGGCGATAATTTTTCGACCTCGAAAAAGTAACTAACATCCATCATTCTATTCTCACAAACAAAATATATATCTTTTAAAAAAAAAAATGACAAAAAACCATGATGTTAAATATTACATTTAAAATATTTGAATGCTTGACAATGTTACTTATATTATAATTTTTTTATTTTAAAATGTATAAATTTATCCAGTTACATAACAACAAAAGGTGCGATGATATTAATTTGCCATTAAATAAGAGAGACTTTGTAATTGTATAAATTTATATAACACAGATACGTGTAAATTACTTTTAATCTTATCAATAAGCACATAATTTGGTTTTGGTTTCTGAATGATTTGGTGTGTGTTCAGGAAACTTGTGCTTTAAAACCATGTATATTGTATAGCAGCTGAAGACACTGTATAACAAAAATGTAATGAAATGGAGCACAGGCTTAATAATAAAATTCTATTTTCGTTCAACCTTATTATAACCAAATTTATTTACCATTATAATAGGTAGGTACTACATACACAGTGATTCTATTTTCGTAGAATTCCAAATAACTTAATATACTCTAGCTGCGAACAATGTTCGTGATTGCGGATCTCTTTACCCGACTTCTGATTAATCCTTATTGATATGAAAATGGATCAAGAGATGAATCAAAATTGTCATAACGCGCTAAATTAGTGTATAACGATAAGGAACATCTTACACCGTATCTAAACGTCATGGCGCATGTTTCCTGAATAATTAATTAGATTTTACAGGTTTACATTAATGCTTTAAATATGTTACAGTAAGTTAAGAGCTATCTATGACTAGGAACACGTGAATCAAGCTTAGAAGTTAGGTAATTTAGTATGCTTCCAGAGCATTCACTATCTAGTGAATAGTCTTCTAACAGTTTTAGATATTGGGTCTTGTAAGTCTTCTCGATATGATATTGTTAGATATACAACTAAAACAAACCCTTTGAATTTTAATAACCTTTATACAACAAATTATTTTTAATATTATAAATTAAGATTATTGATTTTTTTGTTCACATTTTTTTCTATTACTCGCATTATTTTTAAATATAGATATTTTGGTCGTCGTGAACAGCACACTTCCCGCACAACTTTTAAGGGTGGTAGAAAACCACAGAGACAATATAATTCGTTTACCGATTCAGACCACTCAACATGAAACACCGTTGCGGACAGCAACGGTGTTTCACTTTTATCAAAATAAGGATTGAAAAAATTATTATTTTAACCAAAAAGTATTATTGGAGCCGTAAAAGGGAAGTACATAAAAGTCTGCAATGTCATCACTGTTTCGTAATACATTTTGTATTTCTAAATAGCAGAATAATGTTAGAGATGCGAATACACTTATGTGTATCTCTTGCTTTATTCATGATGTTCTAGTAAACTTGTAATTTGCATCCGATTATATGTTACACAGTATTTAGCATATCGCATTTGTCGTGGTAAACGTTAATAATGGTCCATTGAGAAGAGAAACCTAGACAATATCTTTGACACCGATGACCTCTAAGGGAGGCAGGGTCCATCATGACGTGACCGAGTTGAATGTGTGCGTCAACTTGCGCATGTGTGTGTGTAACATTGTACACGATTGATAAACCGCAAAACAGTACGCGTTAGAATGGAATTGTTTAGGTTAAGACATATTATGTAGGTACCTACATACTAGTACAATATTTAAATAAATAGTTTAATGTAAAACGTCACCGGTTGAACGATAATATCTTAAGTCATGATTATAAAAATTAAATAGTTCAATAAAAATTCAAAATACAATAACTGTTTTGTATTCTTAAGTTATAAAATCTTGTTTAATTTCACTGATTTGTTATTTCTACAATCAGATGAGGAAAGAATATATCAGGAATCAATATCTGTTTTATTACACACATCAACAACTTCAGTGTATATATTTTAATTTGTTAATACTTATTTTATAATTATTATACATAGGTCGAGCGAGCGAGGCTAGCCTGTATAAAGGTCTTTATGACGTTATAGAGGAAGCTAGTGAAGTACACACTCGTATGTAAGGATAAACTGCAAATAGTGATCTCTGCCTACTCCGGAGATTGAAAGGCGTAAGATAATCTACGAGTGAGTATACTAATATTACAAAGCTGAAGAGTTTGTTTGTTTGTTTGAACGCGTTGATCTCAGGATGTACTGGTTTGAATTGAGAAATTCTTTTAATGTTGGATAGCCCATTTGTCAAGGAAGGCTATAGGCTATTTAACATCACGCTACAACCAGTAGGAGCGGAACATCAATGAAAATTATGAAAAAAATAAAGTTTCAGCTCCTTTAGAATTGTATTACAGGTGCCTACGACCCACTTCTCTAATCTTCTCTCTCTCTCTCTTATGTGACGCAGACGAAATTACCTGCGTCAGCTAGAATATGAATATTAACAGGTATTTCAGGTACTTATGCTGAGTCTCATGTACATTAAAAAATTATTTGAACAACTTATAAATTGCCATTCAAAGTCTTATCAAAGTTAAATCTGAGATTAAAAACGTCAAGAAATGGCAATGTTGCAAATTTTTCGTAACTTTCTAGCTCTTATTTTATTTCAGTTGGTATTAGTTCAATATATAATTATTTTATGCAGTATAAATAAGTGTATGTGAATATCAAAAGTAAGTATTTTTCGGTTACGCAATTATTTTAGGTATGTAGGTAATGGCCTGAGGGCGATGGGCTGGGTAACCCGTCGCCCTAGCAGAAGCAGGCCCGAGACGGCGGCGCGACGTGTTCCACGCGCACCTCTCGAAATCGGAGGGGGCTAGGCCCCCGCACCAAATTGTGGGGTCGCCTGTTGTCGAGCAGGCGGCCAAGTCTGCCGGGGCTCACAGGGATTTCCTTTCTAGGGTACACCTGAGTCCCCGGCATTAGGACCCGTGACGGAACACCGTGTGGTAGGTAATATTAAAACTTCTTAGCAAAACTTTTGAGTAATAGCTGATAGAGATAAATCAAATAGATTCAATTTATAAAATAAATTTAGCCACAAAGATTTAAACAGAAAGCTGTAATGTAATGTGTCTTGAAACCAAATCATTTGTAAGAAGAAAATGTAGAATCCCTGCTTTAATTTACTTAAATAACTACAGAATTTAGTTCTTTAAAAAGGATATGAAATGGTTATTACAGGGTCGCGTTTACACTTCTGGTGTTACAAAAGATCCATAAGCTACGGGGTAACCAAAGGATTCACAGCATAATGGAAGCCCATTAGTATGTGATTCATTGTAGATGTGGTAACTTATATACTGATTGACATCAATATAGATTAGTTACCACTAATATTGCTCACGCTATAACCAATATTACCTTTAATGTTATTTTTATTGTTTACCAAGCATATGTATAAAAATTACGTAGAAGTCCCAAAGTCATGTTCCTAGAATGATAAACCAATAGGAAAGTAAATAAAAATACCTAGCATTGTTTTACAAAAATTATAGTTCAAAAATTTTTTGTTACTATAATTTTATTATCTACTTTTTCCCTTTAACAATTAATTACAATTAATTTCAAGCAGCCCACGCTTTTTACAATCAAAAATTATTTTCTACTTTTTAGTTCGTTTCGTTATTAAAGCATGTTTTTTTATTTTTCTTTGTTATAATTTATTTTTTTATTTTTTAATATATTGTCATCGGTTCTTGATATGTGTGCAATTTAAATTTTCAATTTAATCGGACGTCTCGAAGTTGGTGAAAACTACGTTGAAAGACTACGTCCCATAGATAGATACAGGTCAAGCTAATATAAAGTGTGTAAAATGCAAAACGAGTCCATGGGTGACAAAATCAGGCACTCGTATATGAATTTCGAATTTACAAAATCAATTATTTATACTACTATTAAATTCAGGCCCTAAATATTTGTTACGTGGTATAATGACTTATAAGTACATAGTGGTGCTAAGTATGCTTTTAAGATTAATATAAAATCGATAAATATCATCTTTATAGTGATAAAAAATATTAATTGGGTATCCTTCTGCGTCTCTATTTCATTAAATTCGCATGAGGGGAAAAGGTTACATTATTATGCTTCCGCTCATAGGATTACGTTATTATGTTAAGGGTTCCAGCCGGCCCATTGCATTAATAAAATTATTTTAAATACACCATGCATCAATGCGAAATTGCCAGTCAACTTTGCATTTGTTCAGGGTCACGAGGGATCAGCTGCTTCAAAGAATAATAATTGTAAAATAAGACACACTCCCAAAACCCATTTTAATTCAGTATTATATATCTACGTATGTTATCTCAGCGGACTAATGGTATTTTCGGTTTCGTTCGAAGAGGTTCGAAACTTGGTTAAATAACCATCGACGAATCCGCAAGTTAAATGAATGAGCAGATTTTGTGTTGATAATTATCGGGTCTTACTTTAATACCTACTTTAGATAAAGTTATGCATGATAATAACGACAGAAGTGAAGTAAAACTTAAAACACTCCAGTATAGGTACACCTATTTTCACTTATGATACCTAAATGCTAGTCAGAGTATATATGTCTCGCCTTTTGTCGACCAAACAGCTATGATTCATATACGTAATATAATTTACGATAAAGGGGAAGTGTAGGAGGGAATAAACTCAAGACGTTATCCTCTGGTTCCTTGATTTAAATGATAGTTATCATATTTATCGTTTTATACCTCCAACGTGCAATTGCAATATATTTATGCAATTATGCAAGAGTTTGAACGAAACAAACGTTTTATTGTTTCAGCTAAAATGAACGAATAGTACACGACGACTGACTACACGTATGTTATATGTAGATATTATGTATATGGTGGACATGTTTATGTACTTATATACATACCTATATACATATACACAAATACACGCATACAAGATGTGTGCGCGTCGATATGAATGTCGCTTACTTTTTTATTGCAAACATTATGGATACGTTGAATTTAACACAATATATTATTCCACTAAGTATATTTATGCAAATTTGTGCGCGTACAGTTTAGAATAAGGCAGCCAAGCTAGTATCGTAAATCAACCGGGGTCATACTTACAGATAACGTTTGTCGAATCAACTGTGGAGGTTAACAACAAAAATCCATCAACAAAAACACAAGATACGTGGTGCAGGCGTGCTGCATACACAGCGGCCGTTAACCCGGCTTCGGAGGAGTGCGTTTCGAAAACTTCGCGGTGAAGCGTTTAGAGAATATTCAAAAATAGACCGACGGACTTGTATAAACAAGCAACAAAGATCGCTCGCACGTTTTACTTTACGAAACGACGCGAAATTCGAAACGAAAGCGATCCGCAACCAACGGTTCCGTCCGGAATCGCTATGAAAAGTTTCCAGTGCACAAAGTTATTCGGATCGCGAGGTAGGGCTCTACGCGGCGAGAGCGCGGCAGCCCCGTGGCGCTCAGAATACAACTGGCGCCGCCGACCGACCGCGCTCCGCCGTCCGCCGCGCCTCGCGCCGACACAGGAACACCCACACTGACGCAGCGCCTCACACATGAAATGCTTCGTAACAACACAGTCTCACTGCTTTACCCGCGCTGCTCACACAGACTCAATCCGAAACTGATAAACAGCATAAAAACACAACATCACTCTGCAACTGTACATAAACATACGTTTTCCTGCTTTTGTGTATTTAACACTGAACACTATACAGATACATACGGTTTCGGAATAGAAATCACGTGTTGCAAGAAAAGACATTAGCGGATGACTAATCTGAGTGCCACAAACTCGACGATAACGATATTGCGAGAGGAACATAAACGGGTTTTCACAGTCGATTTAAAGGCGAGCGCCTGGCAGAAAACTCGTAAGTATGTATCGAACCGAGGCAACAATAAACAGAGAGGTCGAATAACGATTGACGAGACGATACGCACTTACTCTTTTACATACCTACGGAAGCCGCCTGGCGTATGGAGACAGTTATCAATACAGTACACGCGATAGAGACGGACACGGGGAGTAATGAATGAAGTCCGGAGATGGTGCTTTGTTGTGTTACTCGCGTTTGCCTCTAATCTACACATAACGACACGTTTTAGTAGACAACACATACGGAACAGCTTCATATTTCTATAATTTTCCGGTGACAAGATTAGATATCATTGACAACATGTTTAATAATTACAAATAATACTCACTAAAGTAAAATCCATTAGTTGCCTCGCATCTATGGGAATTACCTGAAATCAAATGAAAACTGATAAACGAAATGTTTCCAGACAGAACTAATAAATTGATTCTGCGTTCGTGTATTGTTTTAATTAATATATATAGGTAATTTATCCTACGTAGCAACACCTAATAAAAGTTGTATTGTGTGTAGTCCCTATTATGGCACGGGCATATTCTTACTGTTATGAGGAAAGGTTTTCTAAAAGCCTTTCTAAAGTGTTTTTTACCTATAACTTCAAACAAATCGAGGACTGTTTCAATTATTGTCATGTCTATTTCTGTTTACTTGATTATAATGTAGACACGACGACATCACAAAGGTTTAACATATTAGAATTTGCTCTATCAAATTTTGTGTTAATGTTAAAAGTAAGTAACTATATCCAAATAATGAAAGAGTTTAAAAAAATACCGATGTTAAAATGGACTTTAATTTACTTAAATTTTTTTTTTTTTATGCGACGGATACCGGATATTGGCCGGATATCCGTTTCATCTCTAGTCCATACTCTAAGTTTTGCTTATCCCTCCGCATCACATGTCCATACATGTGTTGCGGAGGCATGAGCAAAATGTAGTAAGAATGTTTTAGGTGTGGAAGTTGATGGATTCAAAAGTAGAGGATTGCCAAAGAGAGGATGGAAGATGGACTGCATAGAAGAGGATATGATTAGAAAGGGAGTAAGCAGTGAAATGACGAATGATAGCGAAAAAGGAAAGAAGAGAACATTGCACCGACCCAAAATAAATTTGATTAAATGATGATGAAATATATATTATTTCTTTCAACCGTTTTACCTCCTTTTGTGTTTGACACACATCGGAAAATAAAATTATGTATTAAAAAAAATATTTTTTAATAATAATTGTCTTTAAAACATGTTTTAATAGCTATACTCCAACCTACTTAATATTCAACTGAAGTACTACTATCTGTGGCGTCAATTGAGGAACGTGACACTCGAAAGGGAAAGTAGCATTATATAAACGTACCTACCTAAAAATAAGTGTGTCAAATGAAGTCGTTACTTCGTAACTTCTTTATTAAGGATTGCAAGTACCTACTCATAAAAGAACTGTTGGACTTTGATGACAAAGTAGATTGTGTTAGGTTGCAATAGCCGCGTCACTTCTAAGCGTAGTGTAACGTATAACAATATTATAAACACCGTTTTTTTACGCCACTTCTGGGCGCAGAAAACAGGGACATATTTGTCTTTTTAGGGTTCCGTACTTCAAAAGGTAAAAAAAGTAACCCTTATAAGATCAGTCTCTTGTCCGTCTGTCTGTGTGTCCGTATGTCACCACCGATTTTATCAGGAACCGGTGGACCTAGCAATTTAAAATTTATACCAGATACTAAGGTCTATAGCCCCTATCAGGCAAATTTACATTTTCGCAGAACTTGTAATTACCAAAATTTACCTTAACTTTCAACTTTTTTTATTTTTCGGAATTTTTCCTTTACTTGTGCTGTAAGACCTTGCTTTTAACCAAAATGGATAATTCTAGGTCAACCGGAAGTACCCTATAGGTTTTGGATCGAAAACTATAGGGTACTTCCCATTTACCTAGTATCATGAAATTTCGTAAGAAGCAAGGTCTGACAGCGCATGTGAAGGAAAAAATCCAAAAGTCGTTAATTTGTTGTTATATTAAGTTAGGTAGTTAAGTTTCTCTTTCGAAAAAGACGGGCAAAAGTCTTTGAGAACTGATTCCCGAGATGGACGTATACAAGTTTGCTTGCTTACGGAACCCTCAGTGCGCGAGTCAATCTCGCACTTGTCCGGTTTTTTGTTGTGGTCTGCATATATCGACTTTATACTGCATATATTAAAAATGTATACAGCCTTATTGGATCTACAACGACATCAAGAATAAAGGGAAAAAGTTTCACGGTGGCGGTATATGGAAACAAGGCTTTTCCGCAAATATTATTTTTTTAATTTTGTACATATACATGCTGTCAGTGAAAATACGTGCAATCCTAAAATAAATACAACATATAGCGAGTTAAAAACACATAACAGAAGCAAATTCATGAAGATTTCTATTATAAACAATTGTTTTGGTTGTAGAAGGGTTGAAAAGTGACAGCTGTGACAGCAACATAATCCGTTAATAACCACACGGAAAAAGTACTTAATTACGTTCGGATATACACTGCACACAACTATTATAGTGTTGTCCGTTATAAGCACAGATTTAGTAAGAACTCCGTGGAACAATTTCAAATATTTTTAGACAAGAAAAAATCGAAATACAAGCTCAAACAAATGAAATCCTATCACAAATGGAAGAAAAAATATTACCCCTCGTAATTGATATAGAAGATATGAACTTCGAAAACAAAATATTAAAAAATAAATTAGGTGATATGGAGAATAAAAAAGAATGAATATTATCATAGGCTGATGGCCTTAAAGAGACTAAAAAATCAACCACTAATTTGATGGACATAAAATGATTTTATCAAAAAGATCTATCAAAACAGTATAAGTAGAGAAAAGATAGAGATAAAGAGGGGAGTTAAGAAAGAAGAAGAAAGAAAAAAAGAAAGATTTATTTAGAACACGGACAGACATACAACTATATAAACAAAAAAAACTATTACTAACATTTATTATAATTACGAACTAAGTTAAAACAGAGAGAGAGAGAGAGAAGACAATAAAAGGAAACAGGTTATACCATTCTGTGCGAGTCTAAAAGGGCTGCCATCTCAGCATATGCTGCGTGTATGACATGCAGCGCTGGTTTTCAGATGGGGCCTGGAAAACTAAGTGACATCAAAAATATATATAGATAAAGAGGCATGAGACAGGGAGATCCGCTATCACCAAAATTATTCATAAGTCACTTAAAATTTGCGGACGATGTTGTGATTTTCTCGGAAAGTGCAACACAGCTAGAACAAATGATAGAAACACTCTCGCAGACAAGTCTAAAAGTAGGTCTAAAACTGAACACCGATAAAAGGAAAATTATTACTATACTATACTATAACAAAATATAAATCAAATTAGGTGATAGAGAAATAGTATATGTCAACAGCTACGTCTATTTAGGGAAGCAAGTAACATTTTTCGATGAGGAGGTAGAAAGACTCATAAATAAAACAAGGAAAAAATTCAGGACCCATAAAGAACTATTTAAACGCGACTACAATCTTAATATGAAAAAATCTTGTTTACTACCTTCTTTGACATATGGCTGTCAAACATGGATCTACACTAATAAAATCAAACCTAAGGGCAATGGAGAGAAGCATTCTAAAATACAGAAATGTCCACAAAATTTGTAGTAATATAATACGTAGCAAACTAAATAGGGCCTGCATTATTTTCTGCCAATGCAAGCGACTCCTCGGCAGAAGCTGGGTGCTATCACCGAAAATCACACTATGGCTGTACAAAACGGTTATACGGCCAATCATCACATACGGTGCTATTGCCTGGTGGCAGAGAACGGAGCTAAGCACTGTCAGAAACAAACTACAGCAATTCCAGAGACTAGCATGTACTGCCGTTACTAGTTACATGCGCACAACTCCCACAACTGCCCTTGAGGTGGCTCTTGATCTAGCCCCACTGGACCTGTATATACAACAGGAGGCAGCTGTGGCAGCCATCAAACTTAAACTTTTGGGTGTGTGGTATAACCGAGAGGGTCCCCATATCAAATTATGGAATCAAGTAGTGGATCCTGTCGCATGGGGCAGCGATTAGTGGTTGATACCACTAATCACTGCCCCATGCGACAGGATCCCGAAACAACACATCTTTGAGAGGATGTATCAAATACAACTACTTGAAAACGACCGAGAATGCGAATGCGAATCTGCACGGATGGTCCCAAGATGGGGTCAGGGACTGGTGCCGGAGTTTTCTCACAAGATTTAAATATAAAAATATCACTGGCGCTTGGTCAACACAGTTCCATATTTCAATGCGAATGTGTTGCAATAACCTACGCCGCGACTGCGGTCATAAAGGAGTACAACATCCGAATACTGTCAGACAGTGAGGCCGTTTTAAGGGCCCTGGAGG
This sequence comes from Callimorpha dominula, assembly GCA_949752705.1. NCBI lineage: Eukaryota > Metazoa > Arthropoda > Insecta > Lepidoptera > Erebidae > Callimorpha > Callimorpha dominula. The sequence continues at coordinate 13,377,726 of OX457007.1, forward strand.
GCAACACCATTAACTCCGGTCTCATTTATGAATGCCACCAGACGCTAGAGCGTTTAGCCTCTGCCAATTTGATAATTCTGCAATGGATCAGAGGGCATAGTAATTAATTAGGGAACGACGCCGCCGATGAGCTGGCAAGGAAGGGATCCGCAACGTCAGTGACAGGCCCAACTATACTACTGCCACTTCCCTTTAATCAACTTCGGTCATGGGTAAGACAACGGGCTCGTGAAGCGCACAACGGCCGTTGGGCCGACACACCGGGCTGTAGGCAGTCTAAACTGGTACTGACGGAGGTCTCACCACGTTTAACTTGCAGACTGCTCAGTCTTAACCGACTCGACATCAGAATAGTTGTAGGAACCATTACGGGCCACTTAGCCCTAAATTGGCACCTATTCATTATTGTTACCTAGTAACTACTTAGTAATTAACTACTTAGTAATCTGCGGTACCGTTAGAAAAATCACTCCCTACAATAATATCAACAATAATATAACCTACCCTTTTAATTGCCTACTTTTTCTGGGCTTTAAAATGTGTACGGTGTACGGTTACCCCTTCAATAAAGTTTTTTAACAAAATTTACATATTTTTTTTTATGTAAATATTTAATTAACGCTTATTTTTCATTTCGAATGTTTTAGTATGCAAAAATCCTACATGTGTGTTTATTTTTATGTAAAGAAATAAACTTCTTCCCTTTTGCAATATCGATTATCAAACTGTATGGTGGAAAAAAAATTTAAATTTTACAAAAAGTTTTAATGAATAATTTGAGGGAAACAATATATATAGGATAAAAGGGTTCATTTTTATAAATAACATAAATAGCGCTGCTGGGCTTTTTTATCTCTTACTTTATTTATATTATTTTACTGCACATAAAGCAGTACGCTAATTTTTCAATCCTACCATGGATTTCGATCTCTAGTATCTTTCCAGCTGCATCTAGTATACAGAGAGGACGATAGGATAACGGCTCATTGAGAAGCTTGTTTCCTTTCGGGATAAGTTTCCTTTTTCCAGATGGTGGGCAAGGTACCTTTTTTTAAAGCAGGAGTTGAAGATGTCTTTGAAGATTCTTGCTGCTTGTTTCAGTCGTTCGTTAGGATTACAATCCAATCCAGGGACTTTGGAATACCAAATGGAACGGGCAGAATAGGAAATATCATCCAATATTCGTTTTCGGGACATACTTGTTTCTCTTGCAGCTGTTACTCTCTGGATAATGTCGAATACCTTTTCTGAGGGATGCTCTCTTTGGATAGGGCGATCATCTGGAGCTATTTGAACAAGTTTGGAGTCAAAGGTCCTGATCTTCCAGCCAATAGCACTAGATTTTCTTTTCCACCGGACAGGGTTTTCTTGTCCGATGGACACCTCCAAATAAAGTGCTCGAAACCGCAGTAACATTCCACAAGCTATTTTCTTTTACGAGAATGCTACTAACAAATGTGACTATTGAGCTTGATTCGCGTCTTCTGTATGTACGTTTGTCATTGTTGAATAGGGCTATCTATTGTGGACGATGCGTTTCCTTTGGCATTAGTGTTCTTGGTTTTACCCCAGGCTCTACCCCAGTCGATGGCCCAGGCGTTAAAGTCTCCCGCTATTGCCACCGGTTTTTTTTGTGCATCATCTACTAATAAGTCTAGAAAGTCGTCTAATAACAGTCTGATAGGGGCGTGGACAAGTGATCACAAGAAACGTGATTTTTTGGCATTTTTGTTGAATCTTGGACGATGTCAAGGACCCTTTGTGTTCGACTCCGATTCGCACTTGGCGGGTTTTTTTATTACATATTTGGGAGTCGTATAATAATTCATACTACTGTATCTACTCACATGAGTATTTGAACTAACATATTTGTAATTGACAGACTACCTTGTTGATTTTGCATTTCCGGGGCGGCATATTGTTCTTGGGGTGTTCTGTTTTCGGAATTGTTCTGTTTGCCCCGTAGATAGCAGAAGGCTCGGCATAGGTAGTAGACCTAAGTATGTGATATTAATTTTGACTACATATATGTGTGTACACCTCGGCATTCGTAAGAAAAGGGCCTTGAGAACAAAGTGATATTAACGGACAACGACCAGAACGGTATCGTATTTATTTTTAAAATGTATATATAGACACCCATTTTACATGTAAGAATGAATTCCATTAATACAATATACCACCATGTTTATTGAATAAGCTTCATCTAAATGTAAACTACAGTCAGTTAGCGAAATACAAATGTTAGAGGAGAATTAAAGGAAGATATTAAAAATGGTACGTATATGACTTTTTTTGCAGTCATTAACAATGGTAGTTCGGTCGGACGCTTCGTAGTCTTTATCGACACAGAAATCACCACATATCATAAAACTACGTCCCCCGCGTCTGTCTGTCTCCCTGTTCGCAAGCTCAAGTTATACTGGCCCTTAAAAAAACCATAATCGAAATTCGACCACTACGCGATCTCTAGTATTACTAAATACATACATATTATAGATAAACTACACCCCGAACAAATGATCGTGCTCATCACCCAATTATTTGGGTGGGCATCGAACCCACTACCTCTGGCTCAACAGTCAGGATCACTAACCACTAGATCAACAAAAAGTCAATTATTGAACTAAATGTATCCTGTACCCATTGTCAATTTTAAGAGTTTTAAGTTAAAAGCAAATGTGCCCTAAAATGTTGGCAGTCGTTAAGTCATTCATCATGTTTACTAAAACTGAGTCAAGTGTGACATGTTCTTGATTGTTATCGGAATTATTTGAAAACTAGCTGCGCCCCGCGGTTTTACCTGCGTAAGTCTCGATCCCGTGAAAATATTGGGATAAAAAGTAGCCTATGTGTTAATCCAGGTCTCCATCTATCTACATATCAAGTTTTATAGCAATCTGTTCAGTAGTTTTTACGTGAAAGAGTAACAAACATCCATACATCCAGACATCCATACATCCACACATCCATACATCCACACATCCATACATCCACACATCTATACATCCACACATCCATACATCCACACATCCATACAAACTTTCACGTTTATAATATTAGTAGGATATACACGTGATATAATTATACATGTAACTTTGGAAAGTGTTGTTCCTTTCGAACCATGAAGAAGAACCCTGTAGAGTAAGTCTATACTTACATTGTCTACAGCGAGAGTACATGGTGTTCTGTCGCCTTTTTTGACGAGAAGGTGATAAACGCCTAAAAGTGAACGATTTTCCTAACTAGAAGACAACGCACCAGATACCGGAGAGAACTTCACGACCTCCGGGCTCTATGTCGTTGGGTAGCAGCCCGTGGTTCAAGTAGAGGCAAGTCTGAGACGCCAGCCGATCTAGTCCTGCGTGGGCCAACCTGGTGAGTCACCACATGAAAAATAAAGTTGTAAAGTTGTTATAAAATATACGCGTGAAATCTGATCCATCGTTAGACAACAACTTTGTTAAGACACTTTAGAAAAAGATTCTTTAATCAATTCTTGAGTAAATTCTGAACAAAGATATTTAATAAGGAGCTTAAATAAATAACGACTCTCCAGTCTAGTCATTTTACAGGATCCTAAAAAGAGTCGCCTTTAGAAATAATATCGTTTAAATAAATTAGTGTCATTTATCCGAGTTCTCCAACATGCGTCTTAATTGGGACTTTAATAAATTATCGACGATATTTCTCAAGTTACGTTATTTAAACTGAGGGACAGCCTTGATTGACTGCTGAAGTTTCTTAACGGAGAGTAATTAGCCAGTGTAATATAACAGATTCACGAAGTTTCCGACTTCATTCTTTGCCTAAATTTAAGTCTTTAAATATGCACAGTTTATGTAAATAAAATGATTTTATTGCAGGCTTTGTACATCTAATAAATTGCTTAATGCAAAAATGCATACGGAACAGATGCATTAGTTAGTTAACTACACTGAATTTTACTATTTATTTTAATTGAACGTTATAATGATTTAGTACTAGCCTTCCCCTCAGTTTCAATAGCGTTTATAGTCTCTGCTCCGCTCCTATTGGGCGTAGCGTTATGTTATATAGCCTTTTTAGATAAAAGGGGTATCCAACACTAAAATAATTTTTTAATTCGAACCAGTAGTTCCGGCGATTAGCGCGTTCAACCGAACAAACAAACTCTTCAGCTTTATAATATTAGTATACATTTCAAAGTAAACCAAAAAAATGTTAAACATTTAACTTTCTTGTTTGAAAACTAGGTACCATATTTGAAATGAGAAAATAAGGTTTAAAACTTAGGGCAAGTATTTTTCCGATTGCTATAAAAAGAATTGAAATAAAAACAACACTTAACAATTTACTAACAATTATTTTCAAGCTAATTAATTTAATGACACACAAGATTGCGGCACCATCTATTCTAGCGGAATTGATTAATTAAACATCATGGTGTAATTTTGCTAGCATAGTAAGTAGCCCATAATAACAACTCCTATTTACAAAGATATATTGAATATCTCTTTTCTTTTTACACCAGACATCCAGAACTAAAATAAAAATTGCTACCCTCCACTTTAAAACCTTGTTGTGTAATTATAAAGCTCACTATTGCATGACGTCGACGGAAGGTTTCCAAGTTCACACCGGATGTAAAATTTTCCATAGCAATTTCAGGATTGTTCGTAATTGGCGGGATTCGTTCATTCATTAATATATTTTTGGCCTGACGTGTGGAATCGAAATGGTGTCAGCGCCATGTGGGATTATGGGTTGCCGACCCCTGTAGAGCAATGCAAACAAACAGCTGATCGATATCGCGATGAAATCGTGTACCAACAAGCAAAAACTGAGTCACGATCGCTGACATTGATAACCAAAGTGTGCATACACAACAGAAACAAACATTCTATTGTCATTAGTGGAAGGTATATTTTTCGTCGTTTTAATTTAAGTAACGCAAACGCGATTCGACCTAGGATAAGCATGTTATTATCGAAGCTCTCCCCACTTAATTAGTTAGCTAGGATAATACAAGGTATTTACAGCAGGTAGTCGTTTATAAATCTCATAGAAACGGAATACACATTTTAAAAGGGTCGAACTTTTCTACCGTTTTATGACGAATAAATTAAGCAAGAGGCGACCAGCTGATACATCTATTCATAAGTTCATATAAATATAAATTACGTTGTGTGAACCAGCTTCACCCATCACGAGTGGCAGCTCCTGCTTTATATTCAAAGAATATAACTACAGCGGCCCTGCTTAAATGGATTTACTTTCTGTGAACAATGTACGAATGTTTTATTCTAAAAATTAGTGACTTTGTTATAATTTTTTGGCTTCTATATTTTTTAGACTTTCTAATACCCACACTTGCTTATCATAATAATTCGTTGTTGAATATATGACTATATCATCATTTTAATCATTCTCTCCTAGACGTTGTGAGCAAGGAGGATTGCAACTTCGTGAGTACATTATTCCAATCGATAGAATCGATTGCATACAGTCATTAATTTACTATACACAATTTATGTACCTCACGTTTGGGCTATGGGATTGATTATTTAGTGGACTGACAAACTGAAGTATTGAATTAAATTAACGCTTACAATCTAATTTAAAACTGAAAACTGTCCAAATTTTGAAAGACGATGACGTGGAGAATATAAATGGACTATTTACAACCACTATGAAAATACAAACCATACTAGTAATCAAGGCTTTGACCGATGTTAACATTCTATGGGTATACAAGCACCGGTTTATCATTACGAGTCTGAATGGAATGTAGACATGGAGTCAATTTCCCCATAGTTACGCTCTTGAAAATTACACTTCCTTCTTCGAACATAAAGCTCCCTGACCCTTATGTGACCATACATACGTACCTACATATATGTAAGGGATAAAAAACAAAATTGTTTGAAGCATCTTCATTTAGACAAATTTTCGTAAGACCGAATATAGAATGAGAATACATAACGGAGTAATAATTCGACAATCGCGTGAGCTACCTAAACCACTCACATACTTACATAAATCACAAAAGAAAATAAATAATTCGTGGATTTCGTAATATGTGGATGTTAAATTCCTGATAAATACTCCAGAACTTGCTGGAATTCCCATTACAGCTTTTATAAAACACTCGAGGGACTCGATTTCTAACCTATAAAGACGAAAATAGTTGTGGAACTATTACTATTACAAATAATATGCATTTCATCTTTATTGTTTGGTTAGATGTGGATCTAGCCAAACAATAAAGATGAAACTGTACAATTACTACCATTGTACACGTTTATATTAGATAAGCTCCGTTGACTGTAATCCTCAAGGGATTAATCACAATACATATATGTATGTATATATGCATGATGTTCCTCTGTATTTGACATTTATAGGTAAGGTTCCATTCGTGGATAAGGATACAATAATGATGGCCATTCGGTGAATTACTTTGAATCAAGTTCGAACGAAGAAATACTCTGAGAAAGGTACGTTGTTTTTGTATGTAGAATATTAGGATAATTCTATAAGAAAACGATTATAAAATGTCACAATGAATTACAAAATAAATTAGAAATGCAATGTCCAATGAATATCACAATCAAATATTTTTAAATTTGATAACATGTCTTTAAGTAACTGTAAAACTAGAGATCGCGTGGTGGTTGAATTTCGACCATGGTTTTTTTATCAACGCATATACTGGAAGCAAATAATTAAACTTTTCACGTAATTTTTAAAGTTGTAAGACATTTTGTTTAAAAATTATAGCTTTCTGCACTTCCTTATATATAAACTGTAAATATTCCAAAATTCACGTTAACTTGTCTACTTGTCAACTTCGCGAAATTTTCTTAAAAAAACAAATAATTCTCTTCACGTATTAATATAATGATAATTGAAATACGTGAAATTTAAAAACTCTGAACGTTCAACAGCTCTGGCACCAGTATTGCTAAAAGCGGTTTTCTGTAGAGTGAAAATATACTCAACATTGATGCTTCAACTCGAGCAAAAATATGCGGTCACCCACTTTTTTCTGAAACATAGTTCCTGACATCACTATGTTTCTTATAGAAATCCGCGACATGCTATTGTATTTCAGTTCCAGTTCTTGAATATATTGCAAAAGCTCTATACGAAATTTATTCAGGTCATTAATTCATCAGGTTCAATATACGATTAATATCTAATACTTTCCATCTATCTGTCAACAGCCTACTGGTTATGCAAGACACTCTTTAAAATTAGATATATATGTTACCGGTAAAGCATAACCCCGTAATTGTACAGAATATCTAGTAATTGAGGCATTGTATAAAATTTTCTATCTACCGTTTATTATTACACACCCTTCCTAGGCAATGTATTTAATGCCTGGTTGTTATTGCGTACAATTAATATGAGTTGTTTAGTTAAATACCAAATAGTAATATAAAAAACACTTAAGTATCGTATTAACGCTGGATAGGTATATTAATTAGCGTTTATACGTAGTGTTTTTTTACGTAAGTAATAATCGTTTTAGTAATAGTAAAGGGAAGTATCCAAATGTAAAATAAACTATTCATAGACCATAAAAAATAAAATGCCAGGCCAAAAACTTCATTTGTAAAACCAAACATCTGCCTAATTCCCTCCTCTCAGCTGCGTGTTTGAAAAAAGGGCTGTGTTCAATCTATATAAATAAAATCAATGTAAGTACTTGTCCTTTGCGCATTTCTAAACCTTTGATCACATTGTAATGAAACTTTGGCAGGGTCTTATAAGAAGGCCCGCGAGGGTTTCTAGCTCAAAAAATGTATAAAGATAAAGTGGCATTGCAACGCATGCCGGGCACAGCTGGTTTGTAATATTTTGAGCTAGAAATCGGAAAGTTGTGGCAACTTTATGGCACATAACTATTATTTTATGATTTTAGTGATTTTTGAGCAAACACAATTAACAATTTCTTAATACTAGGATTAATCTGGAAGTAAAATTTTTTTTTTTTTTATTCTTTTATTTAATAGGAACTTTTGAACAAAGTTCATGTCAGTTCCATTATAAACTAACCTAAATTTAACTAACAAATCTAACAATCTATAAATCTAAAAAAAAGAAGAAGTAAAATTATTAAGTATTTTGGGGTAACATTGGATTGGTCTTGTTTTGTGTTAAAAAACACAAAAAAGATAGTTGTTAACTTTACACAATTGATCTACATTTATCTTATTTGTTCTTTTTCAAACTTAAAATAAATATTATTATTGTTGTCGCCACATTAAAAACTCTTATTTATTTTATTAAAAATAGGGACAAACTATAATAGATGATAACACAGTTCACTATTTAATAAAAATAAGTTAATAGATAATATATAGAATAGAATATTTTGACTGGTTATACCGGTAACGCAATACTATTGGTCGATGGATATTTATCCATCGATAATTTGTTAATATTTATTAACAAATTGTGGGATTATAAAAGGGTAGGAATATGTTTAGAACGATTGACTTGAGTGCAAACAGAGGTACGAACAACTTGGCAGTTGCTGTTAGTTAGTGATTTTCATAGTTTATATCAGTGGTTTTGAGACTGTTTCTAACATCAGAAGTGAGATAAAGAACGCGTCCCAATTGAAAGAAAAAAAAGTGTTAGTAAGTAAAAAGTTTCTTGTGCAAGATTTTGCTATTCGCAAATCCCAACGTCCTCATCACGGTGTTCATCAAGCAATCGTGATGCAATGAGTATGCACCTAACAGTAAGCAAAAACGTTTTTATTAGTAATTTCCGAGTGTGTGTTTATTCTAATGTGGGTAGATGTGATAGAAGCGAATACTCGTACTATCGGATTCATTATTGTGATATTCTTACTGTTAATTTAGAGTTGGAAACTTAACTATTATTTATAATTTACTAATTTGTTTAAAAAAATCTACGGACTGAAAAAGTGTACATGTATTTTATTTAAAAAAGAGGGTATATGGATAAAATGAGGTGTTCGAATATTTCTATATTTGTAGAAACTATTTGCCACAAAAACATAACTGTTAATACTTTGATTGCTTGGATTAATTTTTGCATGACAAAATGGTTAAAAATGGGTTTTTACGGGTTATTACGTTAAGAATTTTATAAAAATAAAATAAAATAATTGGGACTTCAATTCGAAGTGTTTATCAAAAGTACTAGTAGTAGGTACCTACTAAGACAAAAATCGAAAATGAAGCATGGTTAAATATCCCTTTAAAGTGATGTTAATAACTGTTTTTTGTTGATATATGAAGTAGTCACAAAAAGTGTGTTGAACACCCCAATCCTGTTAAAAGCTTTTAAAGGAGATTAATACTCTCTAGTTTCGTAAAAGTAGTATATTAACGCTTTAAGCAGAAAAACTATTAGTGCCTGTTCTCCGCTGATATCAAACAAAAAAGAAAGAATTGGTTTTTATCAGTGCAATTGCTAGGTGCTAATGTTTTATCAGACACTTAAAGTCAGGCCAGGCCGAGCTTCACAGGAAAAGGAAGTACAACCACGTCGAAAACTTGGTTAGGCATAAAACATACCAGTGGCTATCAAACATTAAGAACAACATGTGTTTAAATATAGATACCTTGGACTAAATTAGCAGAACTGGATGAAAACCTCCTGAAATTGGATAGACCAGGATGTTGGCCGGTATTTATATTTCTGTATTTGTGAAATCTGCCTAGTACATATTGACTATGTCATAATTATGTTGACTGATATTTGAGAGAATTATGTATGATCATAGACTTAAGAGTGAGGAATAAGAACATAAGAAAATATGTATGATATTTAGTCTAGTACATTTGCTTCGGACAATACTGTGTAACCTATATGCGGAATTTACTTGTGTAAAGTCAGACGTTAAGACCCGTTGTGATATGCAACTAGGGTTGGCCAAAGGCATCGCCTAGGGGAAGCTTCGGGTGCTTGACGCTGGCTGTATAACTTACCGCCGATGGAATAGTTATACACGCACGAGTAAATTCTTACAGCCAGATGTTGAGACTTGTTGTGATATGCAACTAGGGTTGGCCAAAGGCATCGCCTAAACGGTAAACTTCGAGTCTTAACGTTGGCTGTATAACTGATCGCCGATGGAACAGTTAAGTAAGCATTAAGGTTCTAGTAGTGTCCGGGGATTGTCTAAATGAAGCGGGGAGCTCTTTAGCTACTGGCCGTCGATGGAATAGTAGATGGAAGAGCCCTCGTTGCTGTTTAAAAAAAAAGTGATCGATGCAAAGAAATATATTAAAATGGATACAATCTAATGGTAAATACTTTGTCCTCAGCAACTATACCACACCATGACGCTATCCGGGACGGATGCGTACGCAAGGGGGCCATGTTGTCGCCACATTAAAAACTGTTATTTATTTTATTAAAAATAGGGACAAACTATAATAGATGATAACACAGTTCACTATTTAATAAAAATAAGTTAATGGATATTATTTTGACTGGTTATACCGGTAACGCAATACTATTGGTCGATGGATAAATATTAACAAATTGTGGGATTATAAACCCTTTTATAATTAAAAATATTTTTTTTTTATTAAAATCCTTTTAAAATTATTTTTATAAGCGTTTAATATGGTCTTTATTTAAAAAAAATGGATTCTTAATGTGGTAAAAAATGATGGTCCTATGTAACCCAAAAGTCAATGTAACTTTGTATAGGTATACCTTGTAATGAACATTAATACATACTTATTTGTTCTTTACATAAAGAACTATTATGACATTTTATGTACATAGAAATTTCTTTTTAATGCATAAGTATATTTAATATCAATACAATATCCCACTGCGTATAACATACATTGGTAAACATTCGGTATTAGGCATTCTATAGAATACATAGTTATTCTACAGAATACCGAATTATACAAATTGCCGGTAACATATGTATTTATAAATTCAACGCTCACCACATTATATGATACCCAAATACGATGATTTGAAGTTTCTGTATGTTTGGTTTGGATACGTCGCAGAACGTGATGTTCAACAATACGTCATTGGAATTAACCGAAACAAACAAATAAGTCTCTCTTGAGTGCCATGCGGCCGTCACGTGCTTAAACCAACCATATTTCGTAGACAAATTTACGGACTCGATCATATAATATATGACATAAATTCATGAGTCATCAGACTCATCAGTCAGTGGTAGAGGAGATAGGCCCGTTTCCGCTTAGTAGCAGATTACGATTATATTTACACTTACGGGCCGCATTTTTTATGGCGATACATGGTGATACAAATACATAATTATATATAAGATGAGTAGTCTGATGTCGGACTACATCAATAGATACTGCACGCTGCTTAACAGTTCCATGTTTTATTTTATTGTAACACACATTGTTTGACATAGCTCTCCCAATCTGCGTCATAGCACCCGGTCGTCAGCCCGTCTTTCCGTTTCCGATTCGAGATCTCCACTCTGCCCGTTTGCTCCAACGGGTTTCGATCCTTCTGCAGAAGTAGCCAGCACATTGCAATAGACTGATAAAGGCTGATTTATGGATTGATTGTAACGCCCAGTGCTTAGTAGTCTTCAGCACCTTATTAATTACCTGTGACATATCCTGAGTTCTAAATAACGGGTTGAGGTGGGTACTTGTAACAACTACAACAATTTTTCTGTGCTCATGCTAACTTAAAGTACAAACCTGTCAAGTGTTATCTCCTTTCAAAAAACCATAGTTGAATTTTTATTTACATTACATAAGCACTTTACACACCACAGTCACCATGGATGGTATTAAGGAATCCTTTTCCACAATCATGGCTGGAATCGAAGAACGAATGACTAATTTTGAGTCTGAGTTACAAAAAAGTGGCAAGAGTTCTAATAGCACACCAAGCGTAGCTAGCCTTGCTTCTTTTAAATCATTTGTTGTAACTACAATTTCTGCATTTCGCCTGCAGATGGAGTTCTTGGCTCGTGAGGTCGACAACATCGAAATGCGCAGTCGCCAAAAAATGTTGCTGCTACATGGAGTCCCCGAACAGCAGGTAGAAGAGACAGCGCAAGTCATAGTGAATACTATTAAAGGTCACCTAAAAATAGACACTGTCTCAGTAACTGACATCAGGCGATGCCATAGGATGGGGCGACCCACAGGTGCTGGTAAGCCTAGACCAATCTTAATAAAGTTCCAAGATTTAGTAGTCCGGGACAAGATCTGGTTTACAAAAACCAAGCTAAAAGGGACCGGGGTTCTCGGGGACTCTCTGAGTTTATCACAAAAGCCAGGCACGAGGTCTTCATGGCTGCACGAGAACGTTATGGAGTCTCCAAGTGTTGGACACGGGACGGTCATGTATATGTTCTCGACCCCGACGGAACACGGCACCGGTTGGCTTCCCTCGGTGAGCTCAACAAGCTTCAGGTGAACATACAGAAGTCCACTCCAGTCGAAAAAGTAGCGACAAAGTCCAAACGAGCCGGAAACAATAAAAAGTAGCATTCGTATTACGTGAACATAGCATTCAGATATATAATATTATTATTTCATCATTTTCTCTCACTACCCAAATTTAATTTTAACTATTAATATTTCCATGTACCTTATAATTACATAAGCAAGTACTATTTCTTAATAATATCACCTTACTTTCTATTTTTATGTGACTGTCACTTTGACAACAGAACTGCATTACAGCTGTCACCTAACTTAAGGTACGTTTTGACTAATATTTAATATAGTGGTCGCAACTGATATTCTCGATATGACTTTGTTTTCGTTTCTTTTAAATTATTTATTAACGCTAAAATAGGTACCTGATGTGAATGAAATAATAATATTATACTGCTTCTTTCTATTAATTTTACTATCCTTTTTGTTTTTCTTTTTTTTTGTTTTTCTTTTGTGTATTTATGTGATTTTATATTAAGTGATAAATTTCATGTATTATAACACAACTGGCGGGTGGACAAATTCGGCAAAGGAAAAACTAATAAGTATTTATATTTGTTTTTATTTATTAATATTGAATTATTTTATTTATTTCGTTTTTGCGGTATAATATCTATTTTAGTATATATTATGTTAAACAGCAGTGATGATGAAAGTTTTATATCAGCTAGTAGTCATAACGATAGTTTTGTGAGTATACCATCACTAGCTGAAATTATACAAGATCAGTTTTCCGATGTATCCAGAAATTGTAATGTGGTTCATTTAAATGCTCAGAGTATTCCGGCCCATTTCCCCGAGATGCTGACCAACTTTGACTGTAAAAGTATCCATGCCATTCTTATTTCAGAATCATGGTTAAAACCATGTCTCCCTTCAAACTCTTACTCACTTCCCGACTTCCAACTAATAAGAAACGATCGTGCGAACGGTGCAGGTGGCGGTGTTGCCATATACTTACGTAACACAATTCCCTTCCATATTGTAGATTTATCATCGCAACCACCACCGCCTAACACTGGTGAGCATCTGTTTTTGGAAGTCGAGCTTTTTCATACCAAACTACTACTTGGCGTGTATTATTCTCCTTCTTCAAGAATCAACTTTTTTCCCTCTTTCGAAAATCTATTAGAACGTCTTTCCCCCGCTTACAGTCACTGTATCGTCATGGGAGATTTTAACACCTGTTTATTAAAAACGACTTCCGATCCCCCACTTTCTCCAGTACCATTGAATCCTGTAACATGTCTATCCTACCTCTAAATGCTACTCATAATTTTCCTAATTCTGTCCCATCTCTTCTAGACCTTATACTCGTTTCCTCCCCCAATCTAGTTGCTAAGCACGGACAGTGTGCAGCCAATGAATTCTCATACCATGACTTGATCTTTCTATCTTACCAACTTCGTCCTCCTAAACCTAAACCCAAAATTCTTCTGCAACGCAATTTTCGTGATATGAATCTCAATCAACTTCGTGAGGATGTGTGTAGTATGGACTGGAGTTCACTTATCGCAGCGGAATCCGTAGATGATAAAGTCAACATCCTAAATAATAAACTTACTCACCTGTACAATGTACATGCCCCGATGCGAGCAGTAAAGATCGGGCACTTGCCTGCACCCTGGCTTACAGCCGATATTAGAGCCCTAATATCAAAAAAAGGCTCTGCTAAGGGCAAGTTCAAATCTAGGCCTACACCGGGTAATCGGGATAAATACATTGCCATTAGAAATCTCTGCAGTAAGGTGTGTAGAAAAGCACAACGCCAATATATTCATAGCTCGGTCGAGAACGGAGACCCAGGAAAAATCTGGAAATTTCTCAAAACACTGGGGGTTGGCAAGTCATATTTACATACTATCCCAAAAAAAGTTGACATCGATCTGCTAAATCAACATTTCTCTTCTTCGTCTAAATATGATCAGACCATTAAAGCTAGTACTCTACAATATCTTTCATCACTTCCAACACCAGGGTATCAACCGTTCTTTTTTAATCAATTATCTGCTTGTGATGTTAAAGAGTGCATAACGTCGATAAATTCAAACTCTGTTGGCAACGACTGCATCAGTCGTAACATGATTCAACCAATTCTAGATGATATTCTTCCAATTTTATGTCATATACTAAATTATTCTCTCTCATGCAGCATAATCTGAGCCTCTTTCCAAGTCTCTGGGACTTGGAAAGAGGCTCAGATTATCCCTCTGCCCAAAAAAACCAATCCTAAATCCTTTTCCGAGTATCGTCCGATTTCCATACTGCCTTTTTTATCGAAAGTTCTGGAACGCCTCGTACATAAACAATTAAATACATTCCTTACCAAAAACTCCCTCCTAAATCCTCTGCAGTCAGGATTCCGCCCAGGTCACAGGACTGTTAGTGCATTGATTAACGTCACTGACGACATCAGGTTGGCTATGGAGAATGGAAATCTTACAGTACTCTCCTTACTAGATTTCAGCAATGCCTTTAATACTGTAGATTTCCATATCTTGTTAGGTATCTTGAGCTCTATTAACATATCTCCAACAGTGGTTGATTGGTTTCAAAGTTACCTGTTTGGTCGCCGACAGCGTGTGCGCTTTGAAGAATCTTTTTCTTCCTGGTGTAATACATCTGTAGGTGTGCCGCAGGGTGGCGTTCTATCTCCTTTACTTTTCACAATTTTAATAAATTCCATCTCTAAATCATTACTTTCATCTTATCACCTTTATGCAGATGATCTTCAGATCTATACGCAAGCACCATTGCATAACTTGTCGGAAGCTTTTACCACAATTAACACTGATTTGGCGCAAGTGTGTGAGTGGAGCAGGCAATATGGACTAGAAGTAAATCCCTCTAAGACACAGGTCATAGTTGTAGGAAGCCCCAGGATGATATCTCGAATCGACTGGTCACAATTACCGAACATTGTGTTTAATGGTACTGTGTTGCCAATGAGCACTACTGTTAAGGATCTAGGCATTTTAATTGATAACACTTTATCCTGGGGCCCCCAATTGCGAGAGGTCAGCCGTAAACTATTCGCATCAGCGGGGTCTTTGCGAAGACTACGCAATTTCCTGCCGACAGTCACTAAAATTGCGCTTGCACAATCCCTTCTTCTCCCTATACTCGACTATGGCGATGTCAGCTATCTCGATATCACTGAGGAGCAACTTGATAAACTTGAACGCCTCCAAAATGTTTGTATTAGATTTATATTTGGTTTACGCAAATATGATCACGTATCAGAATTTCGCATCTTGCTCAAGTGGCTCCCAATTCGCTTTCGACGGAATACTCATATTCTCACTACACTTTATAATATTATGTTTAATCCCTGTACTCCAACTTATCTAAAGGAACGTTTTACGTTCCTCAATGACACTCACACAAGATCCCTGAGATCGTCGGAATCACTGGAACTGGCAGTACCTAATCATTCTACCAGGTTTTATGACAAATCTTTTAGTGTGCAGGCTGTCCGGTTATAGAATGCATTGCCTTTACCAATTAGACCTGCCCAATCAATGGCCATATTCAAGAAAATGGTCAAAGAATATTACTTGGCTTCTTCTTCTTCTAATCTTTCTTTTTGTTATTTGCTGCATTTATCGGATAAAATCTTTTTAATCTAGAAATATATATGTATTATTTATTATATATGTTTATGTGTGTATATGAATAAATTAAATGTTACAAAGTGATTACACTTGTTTCCCTGCATTACCTATCTAATTATATTGTTTATGTTTATAGTCATCATTTACTAGTTTTAAGCCTAACACGTTTTAATTCCCACACCATAACTACCCATTAAATTATTTGATTACTGGTCATTATTTTTCCATCCCAAGGTTGCCTGGAAGAAATTGCTTTTAGCGATAAGGCCGCCCTTTGTACATATCAAAATTGTAAAGTAACCTTAAGCAATATGTACTGGTGTACAATAAAGATTATTCTATTCTATTCTATCCTTACATATTCACTTGTGTTAACGTTACGATTTGTAGCAAAACAAAAGCAGTGTATTGTCATACTGAAAGTTTCTGGGTTTTGATAAATAAGACAAAATACTAATTAGACTTATGTTATGATACATTTTTTTTTGTTTTTTTTTTTCAAAGTATATGCTCTCACAATTTATACTTTCGGGTCCATACTTTATCATAACGTATCCTACTTTATTTTCGATAAACTTACTTTATACTTATCAACCTTTACTACACTACATTTATTAAACGAAACTTTTATATAGGTAATTTATTAACTTTGTACTTATCGATATTGTGGGAGACGAGTTCCAGGTGCCGGTAGTCATTTTAACATCAGGTGACCTGCTCGTTTGCCCCTTATACCATAAAAAAAACGTGTGCATAGATAGAATAAGTAAGAACGTAGACACGATTAAAATGATGGTGTCAGATGTGGCAGATAATATCAATCACAGATGTCACTATCAACGAAATTGAAAATTATCTGTTTGTTTCATTTTGTGTGACGAGTCCGTATTTTATTCTTTATTTACTTCCGTTTCCCGCCTCTTCAGCTTTCACTATAAGAGTTTTTTTGGTAATGTATCGGAAGTAGCAAGAAAAGGGAAACAGTTGTCGCTAATTTTAGATAGAGATTAGAGATACCCTACAGTAGTCGCGAGAGTTGAATACAGTCGGGGCCTGAGGTGAAGGGCAGGAGCATCTCATACTATAGATATAAGTAATACATTTTTAGCAAACTAGGCAGAATTTTTTAAAAAGTAATAAAAGTTGGTAGATGTTAATAAATCACGTGTTGCGTCGAAGACGATAGAGCGCAGAATGAATGCAGAATGCTTTTTTTTATGTACCTACCTGTGGCTGTTTGGCACAGGCGGCCTTGACAACCTTGCATGGGATTTCGGTCACCCTTGAAAGCTCTCAACCGGTAAATACAGAATGCGTTCGTACACCTGTATTTATAGCTACAGCTTGACTTTCGCGAAGGGGCAGATACCACGATCTTTTTACTATTCGCCTTAGTATGTGTAATGGGTTTGAGACTTTAAAATCCTTCACGGATTATTTCCGTCTCTACACATTGCTGACGTAGACAAAGTTTTTATGTTTTACATATTTGTTTCAGAGAACATAGATAAAGAAACTCCGATTTTTAGTCCCCAATGGTCGGTTTATTAAATTTATTTCCTAAATCAGGGCATCGAAACCATCATTGTGTTACATTACACAAAGTGCTGTGTAATACAATAAAAGCATTAAGTGGGAAATCCGTCACAGGTGTTACACGTGGAGGCCCAACTGTGATAAATCGCGGTTTGTAGTTTACTACTTACTTTATAAATCAAGGACGTTATGTCAATTAATATCAAGTTTTGTATTTTGATATGCAAGTGTTTCGATTATTTCTTTTTAAATTAGATAATACAATCGATTTTCGTCTTTACTTTTACGATTGCGTTGCACGTTGATGTTATATTAGATAGTACTCTTTATTGTACCCAAAACTATAGGTTACAAAATTTTCATTATATCTATCTACTTATTGGCTAATGGTTTGTGTCATAATGATAACTGTATACTGGATTATGTTTCGTATACCCGAGTGTATGTGTTTGATTGGAATAGGAGCTCATCGAAGTGCAAATTACAGTACATTTTGCCAACATTCATCTAAACTAATATTATAAAGAGGAAACATTTGTGTGTATGTTTATAATGTTTTCACACAAAAACTACTGGACCGATTGCGATGAATCTTGAGATAGCTGGAGACCTGGATTAACGCATAGGCTACTTTTAATCCCGACATTCTCACGGGATCGGGACTTACGCGGGTGAAACCGCGAGGCGCTGCTAGTTATATATATGGCCATTTAGGTCGTCTTCTTCACATCTGGTTTAGGAGAAGACTTAGGTACATCCTCTACATAGTGTACTATGTATGTGTGTATGTACTCGTACTTTCGTCATAAATATTAGGCAATTAAATATCAGGCATTGTTGACTCGGGGGAAATAAATTTATACGTGGTGCCGTATTCGTGACTATCTAATAGAGATTATTAGCATTAATATACGGAATATTGTTTTCTATATTCATGTGTTGATTCATTGGTATTAAAATTAAACAACTGAAAGTAAACCCATAAGTATTTAACAGCCAAGTGGTTCACCTGGAGAGGGTTCCGTACGATAAATATGTAGCTACCAAGAACAAACTTAACATTGTAGTTGAAGAATATGTTCTCCCATACATTCCAACTGCAAATGAAAAACTGCAAAGTTTGTACGCACAATATTGGGTGATTTACCAAGTTATTTTCACACCATAGACTTCTTATACATTTTTCTGTAATCTATAAGATTCCTTCCTTCTTTTAATAGCTTTAAAGCTTCTACAACAAGCCCTTTCATTTGATACTAATATATTACATTGTCACACGGCACATTATTTTTTTAATTTTCCTATTTGGCCACCATATTCAAAATTCATGTGTTTACGTTGCACATCTGTGTTTGGGTTACAGGAACTGATATGTGCAGCAAATTTAAACCTAATCAGCCCAGTACATTAGGAGCAAATTGGTTGTGACAGACGTGCAGACAGACGCAAGAGTGATCCTCTATAATCCTCTAAATTGAAATTTTTATAGTTATTTTGGTAGAATGCTAATTATGAGTATTGTAACTATGTTTACAATAGGGAAGACATCTAAGTGCTGACATATTATGAGTGACGTGAATAATATGCACGTATCTTGGAATCTATATTTTCAGAATATCTCAAGGGTGATCTCATCGTCAAAATATTGAATGAGAGAGAGAATTGCTTACTTACTCGATATTGAAGTAGACAACCTGATATAAATAATACGCCCAACCAGATCTAGTATTAAAAATAGCTGTATGAATCGCATGAGTATGTTGTCATACTCATACGATTCATACAGCAATTTTTTCAACAAGTGTCTATTGTTCTACACGACTTGTTTCCAAAGTACTTAAAAAGTGTACTGCGTCATCAGTCCAAACAAGCGATTTCACACACTTATAATATAATATATGATAATTTGTAATGTACTTACAAGAAAACTGACTTAATAAAACATAAACTATTTAAAAAAGAGGAAACAAACTGGGTTCTGCAGCTATTCAAAATGACACACGAATGCTGTACACATTTAATCTTGACATATGTAAATCATCTGATAAAGAAGAAAAAGCTTGAGATGATGGAGGGTGAAAAGTCGACTTGAAGAATAACCCGCGAGGAAAACCAGCTTCTTAGGAAAATAACGGTGAATAGAATGTATGTAGTATGGAAGCCACACCATATCAATGAAGTGTGTGTATGTGTGTGTGTGTGTGTGTGTGTATGTGGCTCATTATTTAATCCATATGTTCAGAGGAACACGCTTTGAAGTTTTGCCTTGAATCAATTTAATCTGACATCTGATGTAAATCGAGTGTCAACGATAATCGCAAGCGTAAGCCTGCTTGTCCTGCTTAGCCCTAGGGCTGCCATCCGTTCGGGTTTCCAAACTTTGTACTAGTTTTAAGGGCGTCCGGGGAGCGTCCGGACACTGTTCAAAAGATATCCGGGTGAACCTTTACTCGTACCGAATCTTTAACAAGCTATTTAAATTAATACAAAATGTAAATGGAAACTGCGTTTTTATAAAAAAAATTAGGGTGGCCAGGAAAAAAATCGCTATTTCAGATATGTGTCCGGAGTTTTTGTCCAGCGTCGGTAATTTAAGTGATGGCAGGCCTAGCTGAACCCCAGTCGAGTACTGGAACAATGTAATACAGCAGAGTTCACTCATAGAAAAGCATTGTCTACTGATTAATGGTTACTTCAAGGTTTTAGTAACTATAGCTTTTTGAGATACGGAGTGTTAATAATATGTTCTGGTAAATGGTTCACATTTTACGACGATGAGCAGAAGGTAAGCCAAAGAAAATATTATAAAAAAAACTTCGGTATAGGTATACATTTCACCAGATACGGTAATATAATGACCTGTGTAAACCTCACACTAACCAATGAACCATTTCAGCAATGAAGACACCCACCGTTTACTATGTTTTACGCAATTTGGAAAACTTGATGCAAGAAAATTCTTAAAAAACATTCTCAGGAGGCGCGATAGTTTTATCGAGAATCGATATGGCAGATATCGAGATGGCAGAATGTCTAGCTAGAGGAGGAATTACGCTACGATTTAATAACATTTTACTTTGAGATAAAGTTTTTTCAAACTTTCAATCTAAAATCCTACTAATATTATAAACGTAAAAGTTTGTGAGGACGTATGGATGTATGGATGTGTGGATGTATGGATGTTTGTTACTCTTTCGCGCAAAAACTACTGAATGGATTGTAATGAAACTTTACAATAACACATAGGCTATAATTTATGAAGATATTGTGTATATTGTCCAAAATATAACGATAAGTGTTAAGTAAGTCGGAAAAAAATCGGTCATCTGGGAGCTATTCTGGCGTGCGGTGGGAAAACTGTAAGAGTTACACGAATATAAAGTAAGGTGGGATTTTTCTCTTAAATAGTTCTACAAAAAAGTCCGCGAGAGTATATATCTATCTTTTATGTGTAAGCCATTATTACCAAAATATTGAACCATAAATACAATAAAAAAAATTATTTCCTATTCACATTTAGCAGTATCAAATTGATTTTTATGAAAATAAATACTTTTATCGCTTCTGATGTCAAATATTTTAAAAGTTACGACTATAATATATATAAACTGCGGGCGAGGGGGGACGTTGTGTAAGGTTGTGTCCGTAATGGGAATTTTCAAGACACTAGCGATTTCTTAAAAGGCTCTGTATACATACATTTCTATAATATACTAGCAACCCGCCCCTGCTTCCCACGGGTACAAATTATACACCTAAACCTTCCTCATGAACCACTCTATATATTAGTGAAAACCGCATGAAAATCCGATCAGTAGTTTTTCAGTTTATTATAGACAGACAGACGCGGCGGGGGATAGTGAAGATATCGAATGTGAAAAAAATTTGAAAGTTTGTGAGGATGTATCGATGTTTGTTACTCTTTCGCGCAAAAGCTACTGAACCGATTGCGATGATACTTCGTATGTAGATAGCTAGAGACCTGGATTTACACATAGGCTACTTTTCATTCCGATATTCCCATGGCATTTCAGTTACGCGGGTGAAACCGCGGGGCACTGCTAGTTATATATAATCATCCTCTGCGCCTTTGCCCAACTAAGTTGTGGTCGGCTTTCTAGTCTAACTACGATACGGCCGAACTTTGATCTTTTACGTGAAGCGACTGCCATCAGACCTCCACAACCCAAGTACTAGGCGATATCGAAGTTCAAGCACACATGTTTGTATGGCACCCGGGACCGACGGTTTTAAAACCTCTCCGAAACACGGAGGGCTCTTAATGTGTTAGGAATGGTCACCCATTCTAGACTGACCTTTTTTTTTTTTTTTGGTGACGGGGTGGAAGATCCTCATGGATGTCCTCCGCCTTTGGGGAGGCGAAGGGGTCTGTCGGTCGGGTCACCCGGTGCGACCGTCACCCGTGGGTCGCACTCCTCTGAGAAGCGCGCGTGGAACACTACGCTCTACCTCTCGGGCCTGTATCTGTTCGGACGACGACTTCCCCAAAAGTTCGTCGCCCGCAGGCCGCTTCCTAAGGTGGCCGGAGGTCATTGAACGCCCTCCGGCGCCCGATGCGTCTGCTGCGGGCAGAGAGAGTCGTACTCCGATCTCTCTCCCGTTCCGCCGCCTCCTTTGCGGATATCACCTCCTCGCAGAAGGAAGCGACGGCGTTCCATGCACTCTCGCTCCGAACCATGGCCAGAACCACGGTTGGGAGCGAGAGACTACCCGCAGCTCCGACTGCCACAACGAGGTCACGGCGCTGGTCAGCCCAGGCTGGGCATTCCGCCAATGTGTGAAGCGCCGTGTCCTCGGAACAATCACCACAATGGTGGCACCGTGACGTCGGCTCCCGGCCAATTCGACACAGGTACTTGCCGAAGCAACCGTGTCCGGAAAGCACCTGCGTCATCCGGAAGGTGAGGGCTCCGTGTCCTCTCTCCAGCCACTCTTGTAGGACGGGTCTTACCGCCGCTATAGCGGCGTGCCCCGCGCTAGGTCGCGCAAGTCTTTGCTCCCACTCCACCACCAGGATCTGGCGGAGCTCGGCTCGGTGTGCCTCTACTTCGCAAGGCCACTCGCCCCGATCTAGCACCTCCCTGCGCCACCGATACTGCAGCGCAAGGAGTACTGCCTCCAAATCCCAGGGTGCGGATCCGGCAAATAGGCTAGCAGCCTCGAAGGAGATCGTACGGTACCCCCTTATGACTCTGACGGCCATCGCGCGTTGCGGCTTTCGAAGAATTGCGATATTACGGGCCGTCAGAGTGTCCGCCCACACTGGCGCCCCGTAGAGCGCCATAGACCGTACGATCCCTGTATACAGCTTTCGGCAGGCTATATTAGGCCCTCCCAAGTTGGGCAGAAGCCGCGAGAGTGCCGCGGTGGCGCCCATCAATCTTGGGGCCAGCTGCCGAAAGTGTGCTCCGAAATCCCATCGGCTATCGAGGACGATTCCTAGGTACTTCATCGTACGCTCGATGCCGATGCGGACGCCTCCTACCATGATGTGGGACCCCGAAGGTGGTGCCTTCCGAGGACCATGGAAGCAAATGGCCTCGGATTTCTGCAACGCCACCTCGAGGCCCAACCGCCGGATATTCTAGACTGACCTGGCTACTGTTACTTAACTTTGTAATGTGCTAACCAACTCGGTTACCACTTAGCCACCAGCCCCTCAACTATATTATAATTAAAAAATATTTTTTGTTTTAACAGAAAATAATATAATTAGACAGACAAACAGTAAAACCTATAAATATCAGGTTACCTAAACTCGTTGTCGATTCCTGACCGTTATCAAATCAACGTCACTGAAGGCGCTCAATATGACATGAATATACATTACCCAAGTATAGAAATATGATCCTCATTAAGTGCTCAACATTACAACTTATAGTCATCCTTTATTGGCTATTACGATGTTTGCTCTAGAACATCAGCCTTTTTAGTACCTATCACTGAAATGGAGAAGGGTCTAGTAACTAAACATAATCATGTTTAAATATATATACTAGGGCGCTAAAGTTTTGTCGTACTCTGTGAAATATTTCTTTTTTTCGAAGTAGTATTCTCCCGTGGCAATAAATACAGGACCAATACTTCATACGTGTAAACTAGGTGCTGAACACATTGCCCCAGTATCCTTCAGAAGCTCCTCTAAGGGTCGCATTGCTCGAAAACTTGCGTCCCTTCAGTTATTTTTCAAGGCACAAATGGGGATTTTTAAGAATCTCTTCGGGAAAACCGCGTTTTATATATTCTGCGATAGATCTGATAGGTAATCAAAGCGGACATAACTATTTTTCATCTAATCGAATAACAGAAAAATAAGGGGCAATTACGGGCAATAATATGTAAATAACTTTTTACGTTAGTAATATGGCAAACAAGCACTCCATCCCCCAATAGAGCTCTAGTAACCAACTGAAAATAAAAAAGCACGTGTAGCGCTGTAGCCTATATAATGATCACAATGACTCATGCTCCGTAAACATTATTATGTAATATTCTCTCGCATCATAAACAAAATAATTCAAAAGTGGTTAGCGAAGAGGAAATATTAGCTTACCAACAAAACAATAAGCTCAAAACTTTGTAAGTAATTTGAATTTCTCAAGTCAGTCCTCGCAATTGTTAATTTGTCTATAGAGTAATATTATAACCAATAGGTCATTTATTTTGTCCGGATAGTTCTCTCGAAAACAATCAAATTTATTTTCAGAAATTTTAGGAATTTATATAAATAAATTTAAAATGGACAATAAAAGTAATCAAATTAATAATAATTGTAAACGGATCAATCAATTGACTTTTTTTAAATGTTTTTTAGGTTGTTGTTTCAATGTTACAACGGCACAAAGTTATGTTTTGTTTAACTACTATATTATTTACATGCTCTATGTCAATCTCACCTCTAGTTATAAAATGCTATTTTAATGCAGTCAATTGTGAATTGACCCATAAAAGGGTTGATTCGTGTTATACCGGCTCTGCTGAATTTGAGATATATATTATTTTAGCTACATATATATTTTTCGCTATTCCATTACATTCTTAAAACAAGCTTCGTATTTGGGACACATGTCAGATTCAGTGTAGTTTACAATTTAAAATTTGGTTATCCTACTCAACACGAATAATTTTCCTAATTTAACAAACAATAGGTTTTCGTTCAAGCCTATCTTTAAATTCTAACAAACAGCGTTGCATTTGGTTACACGAAACATTGCTTTTGTTCCTAATATTCTAACAAAGGTAATAATTATTTAGTTATTCATTAAATTGCATGAAGATCTGGAAACGGAATAATATTTATAACAGTATTCAAGAAACTGGGTAAAAACTTGCTTATTGTACATGATTTATAAAGTCTAGACAAAGTTTTGTATTTAGCTGTGTTATCATGGTTAGGTAGATAGTACCTAATAAACTGATTACAACAATCTAAAACATTTAAACTTTCTATACACTATCAATCATTATCGATGGTGGGGAAACATTTTCTTTTATAAAATTTAGTTTTATCTGTATTTTTTTATATATTGTTAATATGCGTAACTCTAACATACATATAGGAGGAAAGCACAATGCTAAAATTTATACTATTATAATATGTATAGATACATAGATATACTATATGTGTTACGTTACTTTCAATAAAACAAAACATTCATTGTTTAGGTTCGTACTGGCAATGCCAGTTATACTGACTAATATTTGCTCTTAGATACGGACTGATTGACTGAATATGAAATGTTATTCTTTTCAATGGTCTGTGGAGTGTATGTCAAGGTAGAAAAGCGTTTATTTATACATTAAATATCTGTGTTTTGTTTTTAAAAGATGGTATACATGGTATACATTAAACATCGTATTATGTTGCATTACTAAGCATTACACAAAACTGGCTTTTATAAAATAGAACAATAGTATCTAGAGAGAATGCACTGAAACAAAAGTAAATAATAGTATTATCTATTTCTGTTTTTTAACAGGGAGAAAAAGAATATTATTTAGTATACTTATACATATTATACATTTATAGCAATTGAATTATGCCGGCTGTTTTACACCGTAAGATGCAAAACGAATGCTGGTGTGCGCGCGCCTATGCGCCGATGTCTGGAGACGTATAACACACATTTCCCAGATCTTGAACTTTTCTCTATTCATCAAAATAAGTTCAAAGGATTGGTACGCGATATTTTGGCTAGTAAATGATTATTAGGTTATTTCAAATTAATCTATCTACCAATTATCGACTAATAGGCACTGTATTAATTACTTGCGCATTTTGCGTGTGAACTAAATGCTCACTCTTAATTTCTTACTATGTCTGTGGACATTGGTGTGGGTTATACGTTTACCTTATTTGAAACACTGTTTTTTTTTCTTAATATAGCAAGACAGAGCGTGTAACTGTTTTCTGTCCCCATAAAGTAAAATAAAAATAAAAAAATAATTGAGTGCGTTTATAGTTTCATCTAAAATAGGTCATAGCGTGACGTGTACAAGTTTCAATAAATTTGTTTTAGGCAAGTCATTTTATTCTCGAAGGAAAAAAGCGGTTGGACTTTTCCGAATTTCCCAAGGTATCCGTCAATACTTCCAATTATCCTTACCCATGAATTCTTCTCTACTTCCCTTACTCGAACTACTTTCAACTTAATTTTTATTTCTAACTCCGCCACTAATCATTAATATTGTATTGTTTTAAGGCATATAATATATTTTTTCGTGTCAATATATTAGTTGAGTTTGATTAAGTTTTACACAAGTTAATAATTTAATATTATACAATTTTCTCTGAATCCAACATTGAAGAATTACAGACAAAGAATATTCCCAGTCGTTTGATCACTGAAAATTGACACCGGAATAACTTGTTACAGACCTTGCAAAATTTAGTGAAACAACGCTTTGATACTTAATTTACTAGCTTCGCATTAAATTTTCTTTTCCAACTTATATGGACAACTTGACATAAGGACTTCTTCCATCCTGGTACGTGACTAGAGGAAACCGATTGGTTTAGTCCAGATTCTCGCAGCGGTTATTGTATAGTTCTATATTGTGTTTTTCCCATGTAATGGTTTACAGTGTAGTGAGACACCTGTCTCACTACACTGTAATCCACTATATGGGAAAAACACAATATAGAACTATATATACTATATTTTAGATCTATAGAGAAAAACGATAAGATGGAATAAGCTTAGTAACTACAATCAAGCTGAATACCTTGATTCGATTCGCTATCTATACGAGTACGTCGGTGTTCATGCCCAAGTTTAGCAAATTCCCAAATTAGAATTTTTCGAAATTTTACTTTTAGTTATAGTCTGTGGAGGAACGGTTGATTGTATACAGTAGTAACCAAAGAGTATACAACCACTAGGTATGGTAGTAACTTTACTTCTACACCCGTAATCGTTACTGATCAGTTATTAAAGGTGTTTATAAAATTTCAACAGGTAAAAAGAAATTCAACTACTGAAAGTTTAAAGTTCAAAGAGGGTTACAACAAAAGAGCATACGTTGATATTTCACACCTTTTTTTTATTATTGTGATACTATTACCATTAAACTTCCTTGTGATCTTACTGGTTGATTATGAAACAGAATGCAACTAAAGTTCAAAACTCACCAGGTTATAAGCTCCCATGAGTTTATTAAAACATTTTTATTATAGCTTTGCAGAAGCAAAGCATACAATTCACTCTCTTCAAATGTACCCTACGTTATTATAATAATAAAATTGTTTAGAGGCTATGCCATATTGTTGAGTACAACATTTTAGCAAGCTGCTTTTATAACATTGTTACAATTTGAAATTGTAAACTTTTATAACATTCTATTTTTTTACGTCCCCATTACGTAAGTATTTAATATTTATTTATTCTTAGAGATACTTACAAACTTATAACAATGTTGTATCACTAGAGTTTAATAATCATATTGACAATTACGAGTCTCTACATATAGGGTTGTATGTATATGTTAAAAGAGTCTCCTGGTTTCTGCATCAAGGGCTAATTTAAAGATTTTTAGGTGTATTCCGTCATCTATAGGTGCCACACAAAACTACAGATCCAGGTCTTTGTACTATTTTAACATACACTATAGAAAACTAATATCATAAGCATAATAGGAAATGGATAGGTTAAACACTCAATACTTCAATATTTATATATATAATTTAGTATATTTACAATTCGCCATAATTTGTAGATTACGTGAAAAGGAATGTGGTTATGTGCAATAGTGTAGTGATTTTTACTATTAAATAAATAAACAATCGATTCTCTTTCAATGCAGTAAAGATATATTAACTTTTGTGGGACAATTAATAAAACATAGGTATTATTAATAAATTAATCCTACTAATATTATAAACGTGAAAGTTTGTGAGGATGTATGGATGTCTCGATGTGTGGATGTGTGGATGTATGGATGTATGGATGTATGGATGTTTGTTTTACGCAAAAACTACTGAACCGATTGCGATAAAACTTAATATGCAGATAGCTGGAAATCTGGATTAACACATAGGCTACTTTTTATTCCGATATTCCCACGGCATCGGGACTTACGCGGGTAAAACCGCGGGGCGCAGCTAGTGTACAATAAAAAAGAACTTTGAAATAAAAACACTAAGTGTTCTTCATTTTGGTAAAAAAAAACTAATTGCAGCCGATGACTCGATATCGATATACGTTTTGACAGTAAGTACGTCCCTTTTTGTTTGGCAAAGTCAGTCGCTTGTTAATTAATGTCAAGTCTGTCAACTGTCAGTCTGCTTGTTGGTAGGTAGGTACTTGACGAAGGCGAAGTAATTATTATTTGATATGTGGTATTAGTGGTATTTAGGTTGGGCAAGGTCTCAATCTTACTAATATTATAAACGTGAAAGTTTGTGAGTATGGATGTATGGATGTTTGTTACTCCTTCACGCCAAAACTACTGAACCGATTGCGATGAAACTTTTTTGTAGATAGCTGGAGACCTGGATTAACATATAGGCTACTTTTTATCCCGATATTCCCACGGGATCGGGACTTACGCGGATGAAACATCGGGGCGCTGCTAGTGTAATACAATAGCATCAACGATAAGATGACGTAGAAAATTAAGAACTTGATTAAAATCGGTCGTGAAGCCATAATTTTTATCATTCTATGTGTGACTGTTGACTAATCTTTAGTCCAACATATCTATTTAACCCCGCTAGCTATCGAAGTCAAGTAACGTTCAAAGTTGATCTAAAACATCAATGTATAAAATGGTCTATGTCTACCGGTGGTACAAACATAGTTACGTATCTACTTTGCAATTTTTCAATATGTATTTGCACATTCGTTGTTATTTTTTTCTGCATTCTACTGCTTTTTTCAATTTATGTTTCGAAAAAAAGTGTTGAATTCTAGCATAGTAAACTGAATTATTCAACATAAGTTAAATATTTTGATTTT
This sequence comes from Callimorpha dominula, assembly GCA_949752705.1. Taxonomy (NCBI): domain Eukaryota; kingdom Metazoa; phylum Arthropoda; class Insecta; order Lepidoptera; family Erebidae; genus Callimorpha; species Callimorpha dominula. The sequence continues at coordinate 13,406,787 of OX457007.1, forward strand.
GAAATATTTTTTTTTATAACGACCAACTAAGACTGATTTTTTAAGCTATTCATATGTATACATATGAAATTAGCAGAGTTAAGATATACATATTTACAATGGCTTATAAGCCACTCTTAGTAATGAGTTCGGCTCGTCGAATATGGCATTCTTAAGGTGCGGGTTTCGATTATTCTATTACAATTAAGTAAGTAAGACAATGGGCAATCAATTAAAAATTCTAAATTATCGTGTTGGAATGAAAGCCATGCTTCGGCACGTATGGACCGGCTGGACTCCGCTCGATACCACGGCCTCACAGAAAACAGGCTGTGAAACAATGCTTGCATAGCTTTTCGCCGCGTGAGTGAGGTTACCGGAGGCCCTAACCCTACCCCCTTCCCTATTTAAGTCCTTCCCCTATCCCCCCTCTCCTCCCCTCTAATATCCCTCTCCCGTCTTCCCGCTCTTCCCCTATTCCCACCTTAAAGGGCGGCAACACACTTGTGACTCTTTAAGTTACAGGTGCCCATGGGCGGCGGTAGTCATTTATCATCAGGTGACCCGTCTGCTCGTTTGACCTCTATACCATAAAAAAAAAATGTAATAATAACTTAGATACGTTTTATTGTAATATTTTATAAGAATAAAAACATTTTGCCTGTATTTCTCTTTATTTTCAGTTGAATGACAATTGTACTCGAAAATAGAAGAGTTTTGTATTTTAATGTCTTACATTCATTTGCCCTTTTTTACGAAATCAGTCGTGAAGCTAGTTGCCTCCTGTTTCAATTCATAGGTCCTATAGAGAAGAACAGGCAAGAGACTCCAAGGATACTCGTTTTTTAACGTGTTTTTTACAATTTTCTGGTTACATTGCGTATTTGCGTTAATGAAATGTGAGGACAATGTAACATATTGTTTTAAAATATATATATATATAAGTACTATATTTAAGTAATAGCAGTCCGAAGATGTCCAGTCCCGACCAAGCAACGGCACCCGTTCACGAGCAGGATGCATGCGTCAGCCACTGTACAGATAAACCTTATTGAAAGAAGCCGACTTACTCTACTTAACTCAATGCGTTTACAATAATTTATAGTACCTATGCCATTATAGGTACATATTCGCAAGCACGATTCCATTGTCTTATTTTTAGCCAGCCAGAAAAAGGTTGTGTCTGAAGCTATTAACTTCAGTGACACGAAATTTATTATTGTGATCCTTGCATGTTTTGTGTTGTTTGGATAATTAGTTATTCATGTGTTTATAGTCTACCGACGCTACCTTCAGCTAGCAGAGTAACACATTTTATGGGTGTTTCCTGGGTGATTTTTTACACATTACAATAATATTGCAGCGTCTAGAATATTGTACCGTGGAAAAAATTCCTAGCTTTTTAACAACTGATGGGGATGGGGGGGACTATTCAGTTGCAATTTATTAATTGGTTCAAATACTCATAGTCATAGAGTCTTCTTTTTCGATCACATACTTACTCTGGACTTTTTAGTGATACAGCGATTCACCTACACCCATCTTCTGTAGTTTTTTTACGAATGCCTAATAAAAAGGTTTCTTCTAATTGATAATAATCACAATGAAACTGACATTCATTTATTTATTTTTTTGTTCGAAAAAGAGTTGAATTCTCTCGTGAAGTCTGTAAGCGAGTGTGTTGTCGAGATTAAAAAGAATAAATTGTTTTCAATGTAAGTTGATAATGCGGTTGGCTTACATTGTGAAAAAAAACAATTTAAAGAAATCAAAGTAAAAGAAATAGTGATAAATCATTTATCGGTTTGTTTGTACTAGACAATTCGATTTCCATTCGCTTTTTTGTTTTCGCACAATAACGTTTAATCCGTAGAGTATAAAGTTAGGGTATCATGTAAAAGGTTCCAGCATGAACGTCTATGAAAAAGATTGCGCAAGGCTTTATTTATTATGAACTTGAACTTTGAGCCCTCAACCATCTCCAAAAATAGGAAAAACCCTGAGAATGATGAATTGAATTGAGATTATCATAATGCGTCGCACTCAAATCCCGCGGGAACAAAACCCCGTCGACCCATTGTGCGTACGATATGGATAATTTATTATACCCGCTAGTTTTCTACAGCCCCGCTCCAGCTGGACATCAATTAATCATGACAATCTAAGAAATTTTATAGGCCGTTTCCTGAAACAAATATGTTGCGGTTGGCGTTTGCAAAAATGAAAAGTCGGTAAATACAGAAAATTTTATCTAAAAACACTGACTGACACTGACTATTGAGCTCTGTGGAACTGTCCAGGAATTCTGAAAAATTACTAATTGATAAGACGCAATGTCATTCGTAGGTATATTAAGTACAAGGATAATGTTATAAAAAGATAGAAATGGTTTTTTCAAGGCTGAATAAAAAAGTGAAGGAGATACAGAATTTTGCCGAAAAATGTAAATATTATATCTCTAGGATTATATGTTGGCTGCTAGTAAAATCAATTTAAAACGCAAGCGCACTCACTAAAACTCATTACTGTAACAGTACATAACTCGTTCTAGTACGCTGTGAAACGGTGGTATCGGAGTGATGGATTTAACTGAATTAACAGAAAATGTAAGTGTCTCCGAGTCCTTCACAAAATTTACGTTGTCTACATATTTTCAGCCAAACAATTAAAGCGGATGCCTCCTTAAATTACATTCTGAATGTATACGATCTGAAGAAGAGACTTTATTTACAATATATATGTATGTATATTTACTACAGTACACTTTAGTAGATTAGTATCTAAAATGTGGATTTTGGAATTGGAATTTTTGGTTGGAATTTTTTTAATAAAATTTATTTTTAGTAATTTATTTAAACTATACTTATACCGACATCAAGAAAAGATGTAAGACCAAAGATTTTTCATTAGCGGCAGGTGCAGCACTACCTTACTACATAATAATATACTCGAAAGGTTTAGGTACTTAACTAAATGTAAACAAATCATAAAATAAGTTCTTTTAGGTTGCACGTTCTTGTTTCAAAATTATGTTTTTAACTAAGTTAAATGTCTTCATAATTTATTATTAACTATTATTTATTGATTAATGATAGTGTCTTCAAAAAAGAAGTCCGTTTATTGACTTTGGTTTTTTTATGAATTTTAGTTTGTACATGATTCTTAAAAAGGCACCACAATAGTCAATTTATCATACTACATAAATATTTAAATATACTGGGAAAAATATATCTATATATATAAAAATGAATCCGTATTTCCTTGGTCACGGCATCACGCGTGAACGGCTGGACAGATTTCGCTAATTCTTTTTTTTTGTGTTTTTGATATTGCCAGGAGAAGGTTCTTATGAAAGAAAAAAATTAGAAAGTTGCGCAGAAAATTAGAAAACTTAACGAGGGACTTACGCGGGTGAAACCGCGGGGCGCAGCTATCACTATCCTACAACAATAATAATATAAATATTCCTGTAGGCCCAAACTTAATTTATTTTATTTGTAGGTTATATTGTACTTTGAAGTTGTTCTATCAAAACATTCAAGGTTTGTCTAGTAAGTCACTAGAAGTAGAAATGTTTTTGGAAAAAACACAATATGACTGTGTGCTTTACAGAATATTGGTTGAAGGAAGAACAAATGTTAATTAATTATAAGAACTATAGTGTGGCCAGTTGTTTTAACCGAAAATCTATGTTGCACTGAGGATCCTTAATCTTAGTCAAAAATTGTATTAAATGTAAACAAATGAATGATATAGTTAGACTTTCGGTCGAACACTGTGTTGAGTTATCCTGTGTTGAGCTGGATAGGCAAGTTGTAGTGTGTGTTTATAGGCCCCCAAATTCTCAGAATTATTCTACCTTTGATACTATAATGGAAGACGTAATGGTAAAAGTCTCTACTAATAATAAATCAGTGATAATATGCGGTGATTTTAACATAAATATTTTGGAAGAGAATTCAAGTTCTAATCAATTTTTAAGCCTTTTTAAATCTTTTAATCTGACCAATATTTTTTTAGAACCTACTCGTGTAACTCAGACATCAGCCACTTGTATACATAATGTTTTCTGTAATTGTGAATATTTAGATAAAGCTATTGTAGATTATCTGCCTTCAGATCATAGTGGACTGAGTGTCATCTATAGATCTTACACACCCTTGCAGAAGGTGCAAATAAAATTTAGACAAATAACATCAGGAAAACTAATGAAATTTGATTTTAGTATAAATAACAAGTTGGCTTTACTTGATAGTAACGTAAATAACGTAAATGAATTCTAAACAGATTTCTTTTCGGTAGTGCATAATGAATTCGATAATATCTTTCAAAAGAAAACTAAGGATGTGTACCCCCAATTTGTTTTTAGTGAGGCAACCACAGGCATTAGGAAAAGTAGACATAGGTTGTACGAACTTTATCGCTAATTATTCGAATACTTTTAGAAAAGTATGTAAGGTAGCTAAATCTAAACTTATTAGTAATAAAATAAAATTTTCTGAAGATAAGATAAAAACTACCTGGAAAATAATGAATAATGAAACTGGTAGGAATAAAGTATCGAATAACAATTATGTACTAGAAACACGGCGTGGTACTTTAAGCTCTGACAAGGACATAGCTCAGGAATTTGTTGATTTTTTTACTGACATTCCAATAAAAACTATTGATACTCTGGACTCCTCTCCTACTCACTCTATCAGTATTCTTAGAAAAAATGTTCGTAGCTGTACCGTAGATTTTAGTTTCAAGCACGTAAACCCTGCAGGAGTATTAAAGTTTTAAGGATATTAAGGTAAAATTTATTGACGATCTGTGGGGAATGTCGATAAAAACTTGCCAATCCATTATTGAAACTTCCGCTCCTTATTTAGCTCTGATATTTAATTTGAGTGTAGATCAAGGAGTTCTTACTGATCTCATGAAACATAGTAAAGTAATACCGCTTTTTAAATCCGGAGACAGTAAAGATGCAGATAATTATAGGCCTGTTTCAGTCCTGAAGGTATTTAGTAAGGTTTTCGAAAAGATTATGCTTAATAAAATGCTACTTCATTTTAATGCAAACAACATCCTTCACGATCAACAATACGGTTTCACTAAAGGGCGTTGTACAACTGACGCTGGTGTTACCTTGTTACAGCATATTTACACCGCATGGGAGGAAGCAAAGGATGCTCTCGGTATCTTTTGCGACCTCTCAAAAGCATTTGACTGCGTAAGTCATAAAATGCTACTACTAAAACTTGAGCATTACGGACTTTCTAAACGGGCACTCCATTGGGTACTGTTGTCTATCACTCAAGTAAGATTTGAGTGATACTTAAGTGATAGACAACAGTTGGTCCAGATAAATGGTGTCAATTCATTAGGATCAAAGATGAAAATGGGAGTGCCGCAGGGATCGATATTGGGCCCGTTTCTTTTTCTTGTATATATTAATGATCTCCCCCATTTACTGAATAGCCAGCCTAAAATGGTATTATTTGCTGATGACACATCATTAATTTTTAAAGTTGATAGATAGCCAGTAGCTTTGACGATGTAAATAATATGATTCATCTAGTACATGGTTGGTTTACTGCCAACAATTTAGTGTTAAATGGAAAAAAAAAACGAAATGTATAAGATTTTCGTTGCCCAACGTTAGACACAATTAATGCCAAGTTTTATTAAATAAGAAAAAGTTAGATTTTGTCAATAAACTGTTTTTCTAGGGATTACGCTAGATTCTAGATTACAATGGGGCGCTCATTTATCACCGCTTTCAAAGCGGCTAAGTTCTGCAGCATATGCTGTAAGGAAAGTCCGCCAATTAACAGACATAGACACTGCAAGACTAGTTTACTATAGTTATTTTCAGTGTCATGTCCTAGGGTATTTTGTTGTGGGGGCGTGCTGCAGAGTGTATACGATGGTGGCGATGATGATGCTGCTGATCTGCTCCATGAGGGCTGCTTCCAATCACGTCGGGGTCACCACTGTGGAGGTATGGGTATCATGTCCCTCCAACACAAAGGGAGGATCCTCCGACCACGCGAGGTGATCATGCCTGGCGGGCCGCGGCCCAACGGTTGATGTTGGGAAGTTGTATATATACTAATCGGTGCGAGAACTCTCATAGCGCGATGCAGGATTAGTATGTTATGTTTGGAGTATGTTTCGTTTTGCTGTATGTGGAAGTCGCCACATACCCATAATGGTTTAATTGAAATAAATGTTTTTTTTTTTTTTTGATTTTGTAGGTATAAGAATGCAATTAACTACTCAAAACTGATAGTGTGTAGAATGGTAGTCTCTAATTATTGTTTTTATTCATAAACGTTTATAACTAAAGAATGATCGACTATAACAGTTGCATGCGGAATTAGCTACTCATAGAACCTTATTCTGACTTATGTACATCGGATTAGCGTTTTATATGTATTAAAAAGTAAACGATGTTTTATTATATTTATAAATATAAACAAATGAATGCCTTATTTTCATCTATCTATCTATATTCATTGCCTTAAAAAACCAAGGTCTATGCCATCTCAAATATTTGGTACCTAATGCCATGGTATTATTTATACACCTTAATTTGTGAAGAAAAATACAAAAAAAGTTAAGTGTTTCAATTTAAGATATAATCGTCCAATGAAAAACCTAAACTGATGATGATAAAATGATGCAGTGGGGTGAATTGCAACCAGACAGTACCCATTTCATAAAAATTCAAATATAATACCTTAATTCTACATACATGAACTGTTCAAATGTTTGAATGTTTAACTGTTTATCTTCATTGTTATTTTATTCGTTAATAAACAATTGCTTAGCTACCAATCCATTAGAACTAATATATTAATATTATCTGACAGACGACAGATGCGTTCTAAAATACACTTATGAATATAGGAAAGTTATAATTATTTAATTTGTTTTGTTAAATAGTGTGAAATACAAGTATTTATGTATAGTAAATTGTATATGATTATTTATATAACATTTATTGATATTATTTATATGTAAAATATGAATATAATTTTAATATGTATATATAATAATTTAGATATTTAAATTTAATTGGGGCCTGCGAGAATAACAGCATTGCAGAGCGATCGGCGACACTGTTTTATTGTTCATGTTTTTTTAAAAAGACAACTCCCGCATTAGGAATTACTCCTGTGTCGCGGGGGACTTTACAAACATATAAACAACGGACACAAAGAACACCCAGACTCAGATGGGAATCGAACCCACGACCTCTGGCTCAGCAGTCAGGGTCACTAACCACTAGACCAACAGGCCAGTCATAGCCAGACACTAGCTGACGCAGGCACCCTATTTGGTCTTCCGTACCACCCTAGTCTTAAGTCATATGATTTTTATTGTTATAACTGAAGATACAAATAAAATATTTTTCTTTCTTTCTTTTCTTTAATAATCTGAAGCGTCTCATAGTATTCACCTCGCACTTAGTATGAAGAATTCGTATTTTGAGAAATCGATCGAAAAAAGAAAATTTTTGTAATAGTCATGCTCTCCCCTCTTGAGTCCAAATAAGTTGAATATCTAGGAAGCAGACTAATCCAATAGGCAAGCCACATCAAAACGTATACCATAAATAGTTTCTATCAGATTATTCGACGAAGGCTGTTATTCACAAATAAATTTGTTAAGAGGCCTGTCAAGTTCATAGTTTACAAATTGGGAATATCGAATAAAACATTTAATATCGAGTGACGTCAAAAGGAAATTTCCATTCCGCAACGGTTTTTGTATCACCACATAACAACCTTGGAGAAAACATTAAATATAATTACAAGATCTTATCTGCGTAATAGAAGTCCATTTGCGTTTATTGGAAATTAAAAGGGTACCTACGTTTAGGTAGCGTAGGTGGCAATTAATACCACCATCAATTTAACAAGTGCCCTGTTGATTATGCAGAAGGTAATGTAATGGGTTTGTAGAAATACTCTGTAGAATTAGTTTAATTATTGATTTAAGTATGCCGTTTCAATTTAAGAATCGACTCTATGTAAGTATTCTGCAATTACAACACTTGGTTTGGAAATTGTATTTATTAATTGAAAATTTTTTAAATTAGAACTGGATTTTTGTTTTTCTTTTTTTATAATATTTTTTGAACCGAGACTTCTAATCTTACTCTCGTTCCTACATTTACATATTTCTGGGCGTTTCTATACCTATATACTTACCTATATCCATACATTTACCCTTCAAACCCTTTTACCGGCCTACACACCATGGCAAAATCGAGGTTCAAGCGAATAGATTCTTGGTGCATTAAATGAGATTATTTTTATTTTGTTCAGAATATAAAATTTAGGAACATTTTCTTAAGGACACATCCGAGCTGTGTCCACAACTGGTGCAAGAATAGCTGCAATATTTATTAACTAGCCAGCATAATTTTATTAGATCAAACGTTCATATGACCAGAGGGTTTTCTATCGAAGTTGCCATGTTATGAATGTCCTTAAAAATAGAAAAAATAGATTTTATAAGATGTACAACAGTCCCTTTGTGGCTGGTTCTCCTAAAAGAGATGCATAATGGGAAATAGCTTGGGTCAGTAACCGATATAGTATAGATTATATGCCTATATTCGTTTTGTTCACCGCTAAGAAAACTCCAGGAACTGAAGGTTCACTTATTCAGAATAAACTGTTATCATCATATTCTTCTGGAATTATTAAGTTTTACGTTAATGACGTAAAACAGAATAATTCGAAAATCGTTGGTTTTGCCACCTATCATCAACTAGTTTCTTAGAAGGCTTGTTATGCTTATCATAACGGGGCAGAATGAACGAACGTAAGTCTTGGACATACTTGAGGCCACTTTTTGCCAACGCACTGCCAAACGGACATACAAAGTGTTCACCTCCTTCTGGCACAGTTTTTCACCGACAAATAGTTTTTAGTTACATGTGGGATAGAAGCGCTCACATACTGCGATGTCCATATACATTGCTAGTCAACTTGTTTGTCAGTTTACCACGGGGTACATTTTTATTTTATTAAAAATCTATTTATAAACTGAATTTTATAAATAGAAAAAAAGAAGCAAAGTGTGTGTGAGTTTATAAGTTAGTTTCAGAAGTAGAAGTAATCTTCAAAGTTACTGATCTCATTTAAAAACTCTTTTACTAACAAGAAGTACTTGTAAGTTTCCCTGAGTAGAATAGGTAGCTTAGCTGATTTTAAATAGATGAGGCAAACATGCTTGGATGGGTTAATCTCAGAAGATCCTTTAGAAGCGGTCTATCGGACTCTTACCGACTAAAAACCACACCGGTGTTCCGTTACTTGCCTATGATCGGGGGAGCGAGAATCGCTATTGCATTCTTCTGCAATCTCAGAAGATCCTAGATACCACCAACTATTTTTTTTAACACGCTTTTATCAGCTTCTCTGCTGTTCCCGGATCCCTCCTACTTAAGGCGCAGTACGGCACACCGTGTGGTTTTAGTCGGTTCGATTCCGACATACCGCCCCACCGAAAACCCCGGTGAGGTGACGGCCTGAGGGGGTTTCCACACACACAAAAAAAAAAAAAGGTGTCCAGCTATCTACATACTAAATTTCATCGCAATCGGTTCAGTAGTTTTTGCGTGAAAGAGTAACAAACATTCATCCATCCAAACTTTTAGTGGGACTAGCTGCACCCCGTAGATTCACCCGCATAAATCCCGATCCCGTGGGAATATCGGGATAAAAAAGCCTATGTGTTAATCCAGGTGTCCAGCTATCTACATACCAAGTTTCATCGTAATCGGTTCAGTAGTTTTTGCGTGAAAGAGAAACAAACATCCATACATGCTTACATCCATACATCCATACATCCTTACAAACTTTCACGTTTATAATATTAATAGAATACTTTCCATATAAATTTATAGTTAAATTCACAATTTGCGATTGCTCCTTTACATATTTACCCAAAAACAGTAGGTATCCGTTGAACATTGTTTGGGAAACGTTTAGAGAAAACAGCGTAAAACGGAATCGAAAGAAAAACGTAAAAAAAGTGTTCATTTATTTTATAAGATTACTGACTGGAATTTCACTTCCGTTCTTCAGTTTCTCTCCACTCTTATAGAAGCAAATCGAATAAATAACGAATATCTAGGTAAGCAATAAACATCTTTACAACACCGTTCAGCTGCATTCTTAGTAATCAAATCGCATAATAATCTAATACGATAAGTAAACCCTTTTATGAATCATGAAACAGTTCTCGAGGAATTCGTCCTTCTTTTACGGCCATTTGTATCACATCATCGTTTCACGGGAATCATAAAATGAATCAGTTTTACAGCATAGAAAAGGTTGATGTAATTCTTATTTGGTGAAATTGCACATTTTCACGGCTTATCGAACACTGGAGTTAAAAATACATTATGGTGTGTTTTATGACCGCCTTTGAGTTATAGTTGCGTTTGCCGTAAAATCCATTCTTATATTCTTTCCGAAATGTTCCATCGCATTAATCCAGGTGTTTTAAGTTAAGAGGACTAACAAATAAATATAGCAGAAAGCTTTCAGCTTGTTACGTTAACGTTTTATTTTCTTGGTATTCTTTCCGATATTTCTTACGTGGGTAATCTAGAAGAAGGTACAGTCAATTTTGATAGTAAAAGTTGTGTTGTATTCACTAGAGACAGATTTTCACGAAGCAAGAAATAACTTTTCCCTTTTCCCCGTTAAAATGTTCTATGATGTTGATATATGTATACGTATTATTGACAATATGACAATTGAAAATACATTTTGACTATAAGGTCACAATATATGTGTTTTATTAGTAAAAAAATTCTAAGTAGGAACAGTGCTCTTATTCGATCTTAAAAATAATATTCACGTATTATCTTACTCTACTCATACAGTATTAATGGAATTAGGTATGGAATTAATAAATGATTCAACTAAAATCAACACAAATATATTTTGACCTTATAGTCAAAATATATTTGTGTTTTATTAGTTTAAATTTTACTTCAATCCAGTAAGAGAATAATAATAATTTTACTATGGCATCACTTATCACCAATGATGAATGATGACTAGACTTAGTCACTAGGAATGGTGGTATCAAATTGTGATGACATCACCTTTTTGTTTTTACGTAACTATATTCTTCACCAAGAATTTATTACAGCCGTGTCAGTACTTTGTGATTTTCTATTCAGTGGCACTAGGATTATAAATCTTATAATCAATTTCAGTATACACACTTTTAGTGTAATCTATCCCTATACTTACGATAAGTTGGCTGGAAGAAAATGCCTATGGCATAAGGCCGCCTTAAGCAAAAAAAAAGTTTAGAAGGAACCATAAATTAAAAAAAATAATTAACAAAAAATTACACCGACGAAAGGAACTGAAAAGCGAAAAATAAATTTGGAGTTAAATTAGGCTAAACTTAACTCCTATTATAATCCTACTAATATTAAAAAAGTGAAAGTTTGTTGAAACGAGGATGTATGGATGTTTCTCACTCTTTCACGCAAAAACTACTGAACCGTTTGCGTTGAAACTTGGTATGTAGATAGCTGAAGACCTGGATTAGCACATAGGCTACTTTTTCATCCCGATATTCCCACGGCACCGGGACTTACGCGGATGAAACCGCGGGTCGCAGTCAGTAATAAATAATTATGAGTCAGCGCCAAACTTAGCGAGGTCATACATAAAGAAAAAAAAAATACGGCTTGACTTGAGACCCTCCTCCGCTTTTTCGTCGGTTAATAAATAAATTAGTAGTTAACGAACAATTCGTATACTCTCGGCTATTTTGGCGTATACCTACGATAAATGTGTCTGAAAAAATATTGCGAACCACAGTAATTATTCTTTATAAATAGGTAGAAGGCGTAAGTAGATCAGTATTTCTGTCTCAAAGAGTTAGGTAAATTAGCTCAACTTTTTATGATAACTGGTTATCAATTATCATCTATTAATAAAGTAAATATTTGGGATATGTAATTGAAAAAAATACATTTAAATAAAATATTTACACAAATTAGATCTCACACACAACGAATTGATTCCACAATTTAAAACGAAGCGAACGTTTAATTTTATGGTGCGACTCGACATACAAAATAAAAATACATTATTACAAGCGCGTGAGCGCGGCGTTTTTGTTTAAAATACAGTGGCGGGGCGGGGGCGGGTTTCACGGTTTGGCGGATGATTTCAAAGACAAGAACAGAGTAATGTCTAATTCTGTATGCGGTTTACGATTTTAGATGGGCCCGATACTAGCTAGTACTTATTTTTTAAATTTAAACTTAATGCACAAAAAACACGCTGCCGGGCTTAATGAATTAGACTAGTCCACCTTATTGTCATGCATGAGATAAATTAAGTTAAAATATGGTAAAAGGCTCTGTTGCCGCATTTAAACTCGTAGTCGGTCCAATATGCGTGCAGATATCGCTCTGGGTAGCTTAGACAGCCTAGCTCGTTCCAGAAGCACAGAAGCCTCCGAAGGTGTCGACCGATACTTACCCGTTGTGTGGCAAATATTGCGCATTTCAGGATAACGTATGCGGTCGTTTCCCTTCCGTGGATACATCCTCTCCATAGAGGGCTGTCTGCCGCATTAGCTTATAGTGTTAGATTTTTTTTTTATGGAATGGGGCAAACGAGCAGAGGGGTCACCTGATGGTAAATGACGACAACGACGTTGCCGGCCTTTCAGGTGGGAGTAGGAGAAGAAGGGAAATGGGGAAGAGGGGGAGAGGGAATGGTTAGAGCCTCCGGTAACCTCACTCACTCGAAACTGCTTGCTTGCTTAACTGCCGGTTTTCTGTGAGGCCGTGGTATCACTCCGATCGAGCCGGCCCGTACGGGCCGAAGCATGGCTTTTCCACAGTTTATCTCTACATTATTCTGATATTTTTGAATTGTTTTTGACAGTGTTTAGCTCTGTTATCTGCCACTAGGCAATAGCACCATCCCACTAATATTATAAACGTGAAAGTTTGTGAGGATGTATGGATGTATGGATGTATAGATGTTTGTTACTCTTTCAGGCAAAAACTGCTGAACCGATTGCGATAAAACTTGGTATGTAGATAGCTGGAGATCTGGATTAACACATAGGCTACTTTTTATTCCGATATTCCTACGGCATCGGGACTTATGCGGGTGAAACCGCGGGGCGCAGCTAGTTATATTGTAAGGCGAGGATATAGGAGAGGTATTAAAACTCCGAATGTTGAGATAATACTGGTCTATATTGTTTAGTCACGCCATTATATATAAGGGATACAATTAGATTAATTATAAAGTGTTTACACACTACACCTCCTTTCCAAGAGAAAAAAAAAATATAACATACATTTTTTTTTCACTTCAACTTCCACATAGTATTATCAAGAATAAAGGAATACATTATAAATTGATTTCAAATTATAGATATCTTTTCAAATTAATAGTATGAAATTTGATGTTCTTAAATATGTTTATACTTTACGGCCGAGATGGATGCGCCCGTATCAAGTAACCAACTATACATGTGATTGTTTATAGATAAATTAATTGAACAATTACTGCTACATGACAGAATATTAGTCACGAAAAAACTTATTTTCTGTATTTGTCGTTTCCGTCTTTACTTCCGACTCCGCTAATATGTTAATATTATTGTTGCACATCCTTTGATTTCTATTACTATTATTATAAAAAAACCTGCCTCTGTATGGCCGACTGCGAGTAGTAACCTGGTGTTGCTGTTGGTGCTGGTAAGGAGGCCCATTCCATCCCACACGGCGCCCACTACTGTTGTAGTTGTGGACACTACCCCGCTGTGGTCTACGCTGTGTGTATGTTGGGTGCGAATATCCCCGATGCCCTCTCGCAAAATTCCGCTTGTAACTTGTTGAACCTCTATAAATACCTAAAACCTCGCCAGAATTCGCATGCGAAGTCATCTCTTCATCTCGTGCGGCCTGTACGGCGTCCTTGAGTGAGCTAAAATTTCGTGAGGCTATAATTGTACTTAGCCTACGATTCCGCAACCCATCAGCAAACTTTTTAATTGCGTGTTGCTCATTAATAGGTTTTAATAAATTATAACTTTCAGAATTGCCCTTGGATTGTGAAATTGTAAGGTCAACAAAAAGCTCAGTTATTTGTTTGCCATAGTCTTGGACACCCAAATCGTTTTGTTTCATGGAATTTAATTTAGTTTGGATTGCTGTTGCTGATTTCTAAGATAGTAAAACCTTTTTCATATCAGCTAACAAGTCTTCTACGCTAGGGTAATTAGAAAATAATTGCAATTTAGCAGCCTGGGACAGTCTACTCTTTAATACAAATTTTATTAATTGTTTTTTACATTCAGGGGATGTTATAATAGAGTTATAATACTCGATATTATCGATTAACTGTTTAGTGTTAGATTCCCGTCATGAGCGGTAACAAATTCATCGCAACTTTAATGTCAAACTTAGCCATGGTTACAATATTTTGAAACTTAGAAGGTCTACACAATTCTATTATATCAGTATAAGTAGTCTGAAACTTCTCAATATACTTATGAATCAATGCCGCATCGCTACTTGACACTATGCCCTTTTTAATGTCATTAGAGACCTTAATTACACAATTAGAATATCGTGTAAAATATCATTTGCTTCAACTAATTTCTTATTTAATAATTTCTCAGTTCTACGACTTGGACCAACTTTTATCAAATATACTTTTATTTCTTTAATTTCATTACATAATGTTTCTAAACTAGATGCCATAACTTACCACAATAAGTGCATTGTAATGCTATCGAATACATGTTACTATACGAACTACACTTCCAGAAACGCAGATTATTGTCCTTTGCAGTTCACTAAATCATGTCGAACGTAGGGTTTATTGTAACCGGGATACGAAAGTGAAATATTTGCACCGTATATTTATTTGTATTTTGTAGGTATATCATATTTATTTTGAAACGTTTGTTAACCGCACTTGTATTTTTATAACACTTCACAAAATGCCTTTTTGATTTATTTAAGTTTATACCCTGACGTCAACGGCGGGAGCTTTGGGAATCGCGCGTACAAATGACCGACGAAGCGTGTGGTGATGAAACTGTTGATCAATCCATTGCAGATGACACCTTTTGTAGACACGATATCCACCGTATAGTATGCCAAACACCATCAATGCGAGCATCACCATCAGAATAACATTTGTAGTTCCAACATGCGTCCTTATTTCTTCAACCGACGCCTGATTCTCGCCCCCAGCTACGTTCTGAGCAATGATCACCTCTTCTTTTGATTTATTGGAACCCATCTTCGCTCTTACTAATAATTATTGTCGCACACTGTCTAAAACCCAGTCGACAACTATTCCCACTCATCTGCGCACCGAACATTTTGGAATTTTGATGCTAAGCCTTATATGGCACAATAATTCTAAACAAATGCTTCACTGGACTTTGGCAGGGTCGCCATGTAAGGCGGGGATATAGGAGAGGTATTAAAACTTCGAATGTTGAGATAATACTGGTCTATATTGTTTAGTCACGCCATTATATATAAGGGATACAATTAGATTAATTATAAAGTGTTTACACACTACAATATATATATTAGTGATAATCAATTAGCCATATGACTGTTTTGTGTCATAGTGAGATTTTCGGTGATATTCCCCAGTTTTTGCCGAGAAGTCGTCCCATAAGCCATCGTTCAACATAAATGTCAAACATTTTTAGTTTGTTTATTGAACACAGATTTATATTTAGGTTGTGTAAATATTTATCACTCTTAGATCTAGAGTTCAGTAACGTTTGTATGCCGTCGGTGACTCATTTTTACAGTTAGGAAAACCTTGAAAATATGCAGGTGTGGTCTGGAATGGACTTTAACTTTTTTTAAATATCGATATTCATTTGAATTAATTTGATAGGTATAGTTTGACATACTGCACCTATGTATTTGTAATTAGCATTTAGTTAAAAAAAATAACAGGTGGTGTACAGGGGCAGAATATGCCTTGAGTGAGGAAGTATCGGTTCAAATATAAAAAAACTAATGAAAATCCTGACTATAGTTGATTGCTATTAAGCTTTACAGTTCTAGAGGATAACCATTGTTATGATACTTGAGAAAAATCTTAAGAACTATTCTAATCCTAAAAAACATTGCAGAAATGTCTGTGCAACCTGTAAATACATTTAGTTCAATATTTTTATAGCATAGTATTCTAGGCCTATACAACGTTAAAAGCGCAGTGGTGTAAGTGATTAATGATCTCATGAGATGATCAGCGTACATCTCATAAACTACGCTTGTTTTTTTTTTTTATTATTTCTTAAAAAAGACAACTCCCGCATTAGGAATTACTCATGTGTCGCGGGGGACTTTACAAACATACAAACAACGGACACAAAGAACACCCAGACTAGGGTGGGAATCAAACCCACGACCTCTGGCTCAGAAGTCAGGGTCACTAACCACTAGACCAACAGGCCAGTCGACGTTAACTAGTTACGTTTGAAAGTTTACACTTATACAGATATCGTTTTTTCTAACTCCGTTCTTAAAAGAATTCTACTCTTCAGACAACATCAAAGCAAGCAATTAGGACTACAGCGAATGAAGTGTTCAGGCAAAGGCAGCAGGAAGCTAGTTATAATGAATTATCACCTTTGTCTCGAAGTAAACTTCTAAACACAATATTGAAGGGATCACCTGGCTTTCTCCGCATGCGCCACTGCACCGGCGGCGGCGCCGGGCTGCCGGAGCCCGACGAAGCCAGCTTGAAGCCGTCACCTTAACAAAAAAAAGAAATAATTAAAAATCATAGTAAAACAACAATCCAAATATCTTCCTTCAATCCAGAATACAATAGATTTCCGAAAAGCGCTTTAAAAACGGTCCGAGAAATAAGAGCACATAAATATGTGATTTTTTAAAATTAGTTAAAATTATTAATTAGTTGTACAACTCTGAAAGAAGGGCTACTACACGCCAAGGAACGCCAAGTTGGTGGGTAGGCATAGAGTGGTGGTGGATAAGTGGTGTATTATGCTTCAAAAGAATTTTTTGGTTTTGTGAAAACCAAACGCGTTATCCGCAACTGTGCTCGCGCGTAAGTTTGCGCAACTTTGTGCTTAGTAGCAAAATAACGCAAAAATACCGAGTGTGAATAATAAGAATGTGTTTCTTAGTTAAAAATAAACCACTTATATCAAAATAGTCTCAAAAAGACAACTTTACAACAAGCCTTACGTAATTAACCGTAAAATAAGTTGATACTTTCTTGAATCAGGTTTAAACAATTTTTGAACCGAATTAGCATAAAAAATAATTTTTTTGAGTTACCCATAGATATTTTATTGAAATAACCAACTAAGAATATTATACATTTCATGGTGACAAATATGAATGAATGTTTCTAAACATGGGCCGTTACGATTTTTTGTTCCAGATCTTTAATAGCTAATAACTACAAAAATAACATAATAATATAACATTTTTATTATTGTATGCAATGACATCTATCGGTTGCCTTCATAAATAGGTGAACAGGGCGTCACCGCAGTACCGTAGACGACCTCCGTTTTGTGAGTTGGCTCCTAACGCAGCTTCGAAATAGTGGCTACAAACATCGATAGATGGCGTAACTGGTAATATTAGATACCTGTTAAACATTATCTATTTATTTTCCCATTACAAATTAACTTCTGAAGTACCTCTATTATTATATTGTTGTCTTACAAACTAGTAGTAGTACTAGTTACCATATTTTATTAATTTACATAAAAATAACATTACGACCTGGATGTATTTAAATTAGACTTGCACCAAATAAAGTATTCGGCCACATGCCGAATATTCTGCAGGCTTCCTGGCCGAATAGCCGATTATTCGCAAAAGTATTCGGCTGACGCGTGGCAAGAAACTTTTATCGACATTTTTGTTTTTTGTTTCTACTTTCCACCGTTTTAAAGCAACAAAGCGACCCACCCAAGAGCATCTATCTTCTTTAATGGATTGCTACGAGGAGTATTCCGCAGAGAAAGCATAGCCCATATCGAGACATCGAAAGATAAAACTCAGTTGCAACTATTGCGGGAAAATTCAGAAATATTAATTCTCTGCAGCACAATCTTCCACTGCTAAATTCTGTAACGGTTCAAGTGCATGGACAGATTTTTTTTTTCACATTGTGGAAGTTAATTATGTATGAGTACATACACACCATCTCAACACTACTACAAGGAGCACTCAACACCATCAACAACTGGTGCAGAGAGAACGAAGTATCAATCAACGCAGACAAAACTACGATAATTCCATTTACATAGAAAAGGGAGCTGGAAAGTTTGTCACATCCAAAACTAGACGGTAAAATCCTTTCCTTCTCTAGTAAAGTTAAGTACTTAGGGGTCACACTTGACCAAAAGTTAACCTGGAATTCACACATCACAAACATAGTCCATAAAGCAAAAATGGCATTATGGTTGAGCTTTCGCATGGCTGGCGCCAGATGGGGACTTCAGCCCAAGATTGCCCTATGGCTATACACGGCGATTGCAAGGCGTACGTTAGTACAGAACTGTCGTCTGGTGCCGTAAAGTGAGCCAAACGACTACCTCAAACAAATTAGACAGCCTACAACGTACGGCTTGTTTAATAGCTACTGGTACGCTATCTTCGACACCAGGGGAAACTCTAAACGCACTACTAAGCCTGACCCCGCTCGGCATCTATGTGCAAAAAGAAGCTAGCAAAAGCATATACAGAATATGCACACAAACGAAACTAAAGTGGCAATCACGAACACTAAACTCACTAAAAGAGTCGGTTTTCGAAATAAAAGCTCTAAACATGCCAGCGGATGACATGCAAACAGAGATTGACTTCGTGAGAAGGTACACAGCAGACATACCACAGAGGGATACATGGCTGGAAGGCCACCAATCCAATAAAAATGGTAGTCACGAGTGGTACACCAATGGGTCTAAAAAAGACCTTGATGTAGGTTGCGGAATTTACGGAGAGAGGCCAAAATTCAGATGGAGCGCCAATCTGGGAGCAGAGGCCTCCGTCTTTCAGGCTGAGCTCTTTGCATTAAATAGATGCGTGGAGATCAACCTTGAGAGAAAAGTAAAACATCAACACATCTGAAAGCTAATAAAAAACTGCAAGGAAAACCTGAACACACTGGGGCAATCAAACGAAATTACATTAAGATGGGTACCAGGCCATTCAGGGATCAATGGCAACGAAAAAGCCGATGAACTCGCCAAAGCTGGTGCAGCCAACCGACAGCATGGCCCAGAACCATTCTGCGGCATCAGCAAACAGCGAGCATATTCAATCATAAACGCCCAATGTACAACATTAGCTATTAAGAGATGGAAGACCACGACTGGTCTAAGACACTCGAAAGCCTTTATAAATGGCTCTGATAATAAAGTATCCAAACAACTTTTAGAGCTCAAAAGATACAAAATCTGTTCAGTTACAAGAGTCCTCACCGGGCACTGCAAACTGAACAAACATATGTTCACCCTAAAGTTGGGCGTGAACACAATATGCAGATTCTGTCAAGAGGCAGAAGAAACTGCAATGCATATTCTATGCTCTTGTGGCCCACTAATGCGGCACCGAAGTATTAACCTAGGGTTCCACATCGTACAACCGCAGGAAATACAAACAATCACTGCTGAAAAGATCTGGAGGTTTCTCGAAGCCATAAGTCTGAGCACTGAACTGTAAAACAAAAAGTGCGCTACAAAAGACCAGAAATGGTCAAGGTGGCAGTAAGCACTTCAACAATAATAATAATAATGTATGAGTATTTTACTGAGAATAAAAAAAAATCGTTTTCTTTTACTAATCATCAGACCACAACAAATAAAAATATATAAACATACTCGCACTCTCGCTCGCCTTATTGCTCTATCAGAATACTGCCGATCTGGAGAGCATAGGTAGATATTCGGTATTTTGCCGAATAGTATGAAAGTAGCCGAATAGGCCGAATAACGAATATTTGCCGAATACAAGCCTCGTTTAGGTGGATAGTATATACATATCCGACGAGTTAGGTGCTACTTACCACGCATGTACTTACCACCCATAAATCTAGAGGGGTGTCCATTTCCATATTACACTTAGAAATTCATGACGTATATACCTGTAGAAGTACCAAGAGGGACTTATCGAGTAAACAGTTATAGGAATTTGTCGGTTTAGTATAAGGCCTCAGTCACGAAGTCGAAGCTCCCGCTGACTTCGTTTCCGAGGCCTAAAGAAATGTTAGAGACAACATTTTTTTACAGACTAATTTATTCTGTTTCGGCCTTACAAGTATGACTCAGAAGACCTAGATCCTAGAATACTAAAAATATTTTTAGCACACATAGTTACGTTTTACTGAGACATACCATACGACTATACCATAGAACCGTGAGCAATATAGAAAAAAAATTACTACACCGTAATATACTGTAATAGACGATGTTATAACTATCTTCATGAGAAACTATGAACAGTGCAGGTACCTAGTTAGTTATTATTTTTTGGACGATTTCATTGAATTTTTATATTAAATGTGTAACTATCTAACGGTCTGGTGAGAGAATAAAATACATAAAGGTATTTGACTATAATGAAAATACAAAAATAATGAACAGAACCACTTTATCGAACTCAAAATTTAAAAATATGTATGATATTCATAAAAAACTCATGTTAGTCCATGTGATTGAAAACGCACAGGAGTGGCTAAATGCGAGGTGAAGTCAATTGATAATATAGAATAGATGGTGTGTATATGGTAATGGTGATGGTACATTCTGTTGATTCGATTGTTGTTTCTTCGTTTTTACGAGTATTATTTTCTATTAACGACAAAAGTGAGAAATCACCTGCAATAGTTATTTAAAGTAAAATGAAGACCAACTATTGTTCAACCTGATAGCGGAAATCTCCCTAAAATAGACGCGATATGGTCGGTATATGTTTTAAAACCAAAACCTGATTTTTATCCTCATTATAAAAGAATAAAGCTAGTTGAAGTTCTTGCCCTGGTAGCCTCTTCAATCACAGGACGGACATACGGGTACGTGACCTCGACCTCTTCGACCTACAGCAGTCTCAGTCTCGTTCGTAAATGCGAGACTTGCGGTATCCCTTACCCAAGCTCCCTCGCCCTATCCGTTTTCCTTACCCCAATTTACCATCTTCCTTTGTCCAGCCAAAACCCTTTGCAATGTTATATATTGCGCCGACCTCAAATAAAGTTGGGGATAGGGCAGGAAGATGATGATGAGGTCCCGTGTAATTGAGAATGTTTCACACGGAGGTGGTGCCCGCGTTTTTCGCGGGCAGGCGCCAGGAGGGTCCGGATGTCTTAATGAAAGCTGTTCCCGGATCCCTCCTATTTCAGGCGCAGTATGGCACACCGTGTGGTTTTAGTCGGTTCGATTCCGACACACCACCGCACCGAAAACCCCGGTGGGGTGACGACCCGACGGGGTTTCCACACGCACAAAAAAAAAAGGAAGATGATGATGATGATTTTTAATGCACCTATTTCCTGTTTTCTCCTTATCCCCCGAAGGTTGACTGGCAGAGAATGCCCTAGGCATTAAGTCCGCTTCTGTATTATGTGTATAAAGTTTAAATAAATAAATTTTCGTTAAGTTCACATCTGGATAGATTACTTTCTAATCCACGTAAAAGCATCGCGCCCACGGTTAATTGAGTTAAGTCGTCCTTAATAGGACCAGCCTGAGGTTAAGTAACGTTGTGACTGACTGACATCACTTAAGAGTACTGATTCCTTTAATTAGATTTTTTATTTAGTGAATATTAGGATAAAAACAATATTTATTCCATACTTTCAGGTAAATGCCTTTTTACCAAACAACTAAAACGTTTACATTGTTTGCGATTGTGGAGTCACATAGCTTTAAACACAAGGCTATAATTTATTAGTTTATTTCTATTCTCATAGTAAAAAAGTTTGTACTTAACCACATTCAACCCGTTTATTATGCATATCTGGAAAGTACATTTCAGTAGCTTTCACAAGATACTAAATTTGACTGCCTCCACTTGCGTCACCTGAACAAAATGGAACAAAATTCGACAACGTCTATGAATTTTAACAATACCCATGATCACTTTTCAGGCAAATCCAAGCATAGTATACCAATTAATCGGAAATAACTTGTGATGTTTTAATTAATGGGTGAATATAATAAGCATGAAACTAGATTTTAATTCTTAATTAGAAAATTTCAGGAAATAACATTCTATGAAGACGAATAACCAAATTATTTCAAAAAGAGTTGTTTCACTTTATCTATCGATATGAAAGGATGCTTCTAGAAATAATAAACGGTTCGTAACTAACAAAAGAAACTAGCTAGATACATCTATAAATTTCTCTTCGAAAGAAAAACAAAGAAACGCGTTTATTTTTGTGGAAAGACAAACAGACTTCATGGAAAGGTAAAAACGACAGAAAACTGAAGAACAAAGAAGTTGTACAGAAACAATGGAGTTGAGTATGCGGCTAAAATAAAGCTCTGATCAGAAGCCAATGTTGCAAAAGTTTTACTTGACATTTTTAAAAGCCCTGAATCTTCGAAAAATTACATTAAGAAAGACGAAGTTAACATTTCTAAGCTCGTAGAAGATATATAACTCTTTATTTACTTAGTAATCTTGAGCTAACATTGTCTTCAAAGAAAATTGACCGTTATATCCCAACACAAAAGAGTGATCAAGGCGAAAAAAAAACCAGTGCTATCCTAACAACATCGTAATAACTGCGAGTTCAGCAGAGGTACATCTTTTGGATTTTATCGATCATGCACTGAAAAGTTCTGCTATCATTTAGTGATCTAGGTACTTTCTAGAGTGAAAGGATGATATTTAGAAGTAGAATTAGATATATAATAAGATAAAAAAGAATAAGAATTAATTAGAAGTTATGGCTTATAAGTAAATAAGGCTGTGATGATCCTTCCGATCGTATAAGTAGTTATTTGAATATGGAGTTGGTCTCTGATGCTTCTATTTTTACTTCTATTTAAATTGTATATATGACATATGTAAGTGTAAATGTATAATTATGTGTATGTAGCCAATCCTACTAATATTATAAACGTGAAAGTTTATGAGATTTGATTTGGATGTTTGTTACTCTTTCACGCAAAAACTACTGAACCGATTGCGATAAAACTTGGTATGTAGATAGTTGGAGATCTGGATTATAGGCTACTTTTTATTCCGATATTCCCATGGCATCGGGACTTACGCAGGTGAAACCGCGGGGCGCAGCTAGTATAGAATATATCGACTACCATTCACAGAATATTTAATTCATGGATACAGATACAGAATATAAATAAGATAATGGCCTTTGACCGGGTGCTATGGAGCACATTGGGAGATGCCTATTATTGCCTATATCCAGCAGTGGTCGGCAATAAGTTGATTGATGAATGGCCAAATGGAAGACATACAAGGAAATAAGACCAAAGTTAAATAGGAGAAGAAGGATAAGAGAATAGGAGAAGGTATTAAGAAATATCGTGAAGCTTTTACCCGGTTTTTATTCAGAAAATAATAATATACTTATTTATTGAGAATTCTAATGTGAGGTACACATTAGAAGTCTCAGAAAACTACCACAAATACAGTCAAGTCTTATCCTCACGATTATAAAATTCTCTCTAAAGAACCAGAAGTCATGATTTAAAAGTGTATTTCCTTTTTTTTTGCATTTTCGTAATATTATTTCAATAACGCTTTATTTTTCATAATACACCTTTTAACTATTAATCTAGACTGACCAAAGCCATATACAGGCGTAAACACACTTCATATAATATTGGCCAACTTTTGGGTAAATTTTACCTGTGTGCGGCGGAATATATTATATTGCCCAAAGAGAGCGATGTATTTAAATTAGAAATGAGGCTCGGCCGTGGAAAAATAAAATGAGGAAAAGTGCTATGGCATGCCAATTGTTAGAATGTCGAGTTATTAAATGATTATATAATGTAAAAACCGAAAAATAGATCGCGTATATGTCTTCTGTGCAGTAGTAGGATTATTGCTATGTATAATTATTATTCTCATAATTATGTATTATTGTATTGTTATGTGCGGTCCACAAAAATTCTCGGGATGCACTTGAGCCCTTCACTTAAATATTCTGTTTAAAATTTCAAGGTACAGCTAAATTAAAATTAATTAAAATTCGGAGTACAGGTATAAGTATATAGTATAAGCAAAAGTATATAATAAACATATCGACGGGTCTGAGGCGAATTGACTCAAGCGCCATTTTGATAAGTTTACAGTAGAGCAATTTTAAGTAAAATATTTTGGAAAAAAAATCACTGCCTGCAAAGTATTGCTGGCATTGCATTATAACTGGAAGTCAATGAAAATATGTCTAAAGGGCTTTCATTAGTTTAAAGGTATTGTGTAGCGAATTAGATGTCGGTTAAGTCAAAACGTCCTATGTTCTGTTCAAGGTAAAGCGATTCAAGTACAAGGAAATTCAGTAACAGACCAAGGAAAATAGATTTTTACGCCAAAAAAGTCGTCAGATTTTCATGAAACCCGGACCAAAAGTCGCAGAAAAAAATCGCTGATTGCAACGATGTATATAACTCAATATCGTCCAATGTGGCGCTTGAACCAATTCGCCTCAGACCCCTCGATATGTATATTTGTATAAGTAGGTACCTGGTTACCTTTCCGTTTAAATTCAATTCAGTCCCTACTAGTACGTAGTAACTACTTAGTAATATGTGCTTAAGGTTAGAATAGCTCAAAAAGTTAGATACAAAGTACAAATTCTATGAACTTCTCGTTAATAAAAAATCCCAGAACTGCTGTTAAGAACAAAGAGAGGCTCTTGTAATTGGGTTACTTGGAAAACTAAGTTTATTTTACACAGAAACATTTGTTTGCTAATTAGAAAGTTAGAATCAAAGCAAACGGGTGTCTTTAATCATCTCCAAATAGCAGGATGTACTGTGGATCTGTGTATACTCACTTGTTTATCTGAAAAGAAACTTTAAGAAGCACTTACGTCATCGTACTAATATACCGCCTGAAATACGAGTCCGATGTTTATTAAATTTTGACGTACGTGCGTTCTGTAAGAATGAATGTGACACTAAGTGAGTTTGGTAGCTTAAAACTAAAATAATTCAGTTTAATTGTAAATGAAACCACCTTCTAATAACATACTAAAGATAGAAGTGAAGTTACGTCAGAGCACAGGAGGGAAAACCACAACACAAGTAGCCACACCAGCAGTAATAATGGAATTTGAAATACATAATAATATAATCGAGAGAGATTTTACAGGGGCGTTACTTTGTGAAAACTGACAATTTCGTGATTGTTTTAGGTTTTCCTCACGTGTGTATTTCAGATAACTGATTTCGGACCCGGCCCCGGCCGGAAAAGGGGCCCGGCCGGGCCCGGCCGGGCCCCTTTTCACAGAGTGAAGCGTCTCCGAAATACACATGTGAGTAAAACCGTTTATCTTTAATAAATAATATTGTAGATGGTCTCAAGCTGCCTTCTACCATTCTTGTTACATCCTCGTTTACAATATTTTCGAGCATCTACCAAGCAATTCCTAGAAAACAAAATAAGTAGGCACATAAGACTTCTGCTCCAAAATGAGCTGCCTGTCTGTGCCAAACCTTCCACTTCTTACAGAATATCACCGTTAGGCAGTTCTACTAACGTAGAGCTGTTGTTTGTTCTGGTCCTGTTGAATTGGCTCGTCCTGTTGTTTTTTTCCAGAGCTCCAAGAAAGGAACGCGTTGGCAACGCACAAATAATACCACTGGTATAACGAGGTTTCATAACAGCTTGTGCACTTGTTTGTTTGACATATAGTTTTATTAAAAAATACACAAGTAATTTGACCCTAATTGAAAGATGTCTTGAAATTTGGTCAAATTAGTACCCTCTATGCACCGCAGGAATGCCTGTTATGACATCTACCTTATCTACTTACAGAATATTACCTAACGTTAAAATTTAGTGCCTCGGTGGACCCAGACTGACAATTAGCACTTATGTTTGAGTGCAGTAGTGCAGTAGTGTGGATTCGTTTCCCTGATGGGTTAAATTGTTATTGAGTTAGGAAATTTTAAAAGCAACACGAGTATAGAAACATGTTCGGTGGTGGGCAGTAATTTTCTCATAAAAATATAACAATGTGAAGTATGGGTATATATTTACTTCTGACTAATCCACGTAACGTACGTACATACTACTTTGTAATGCTGTTTTACTATTCTCAAATGCTGAATTAAGACCATGAATTCGATTTGTTTATATTTTGTTGAACTTATCAATAATAGATAAAGTGTATATAGTGAAAAAGATAATAAGAGAGATATTGTACTATAAATAAACAAGCCTAAAGTTAAGTAACCCTATTTACATTAATTTGAAAGAGGCAAAAACCTTTGGCCTGTTTCCCGTAGTTATTGCGGTTAAACTAGAACTTTCATCGTGTTATTGAAATCGTTTTGATAACTATAACGTTTCATGTTAAGTAAATATTTTATATAAAAAACGTATATTATCTAGCTGCGTCTAGTACTTATATATTTTTATGAAAAGAGTATTCAGGTCTCCGTTGGTTCACATAAATTTATGAATTAAGTATGCGTTCCTACGTAATATTTAAAAATAAAATAATTTACGATTGCAGTAAATGTTCTCTGCAGTTCTAAGAATGCTAGCAGCATTATGAATGGCAATGTTTAGCCCTGCTACCAAAAATAATATAATCGAACACGCAGTGGTATGTTGCATTCTATACCTACGTCCTACCAATAATGCTACCAAAAATCAGACGACTATTTACCTACAAAGCCAACAAGTCAGCCATGTAGGTCGACAAAGCACAACAAATCGTAATGACAGGGGACGGACTTAAACCTCACTTTACCCACAACTTGTATTGAAGGGTTCCACAATGTAATTAAGGTCTTTCAATTTTAATCACACACGGCTATGGTCCGGAACATACCCTTGTTTAATTTTATAAATCTTTTGCAGAACTTATATAAAAAAAGGTTATTAGTAGATAGGTATTGTTAATTGCGTAGGTCATCACCTACATACATACCCATTATTAGAAGTTTTTGGTTTAATGTTGTTATTTTTTAATTACGTATATACTTGAGCTATCTATAATTTATTTTTATGGTATAGGGGACAAACGATCAAATGGGTCACCTGATGGTAAATGACTACCGCCACCCATGGGCATTTGCAAGGGGGACAGGAAGGAAGAGGGGAAGAGTAAAGGGTTAGGGGCTCCGGTAATTTCATTCACTCGGCGAAAAGCAAAGGATGCATTGCCTCGCTGCCGGTTTTCTGTGAAGCCGTGGTATCACTCCAGTCGAGTCGGCCCATACGTGCCGAAGTATGGCTCTCCCACGAACAAATATATTATCTCTTGATATTAAAACACCCATTATTAACTTTACCCGTTACTATCTACGAATTGCACAAGATCCGACTTCCACTGACCTTCTATCATCGAGTTTCCTAATTGAATGAATATTTTATACAATATAATGTATACATATTTAAACAAAACATGATAGGGTTGCTGTCTCATTATCTGCACATAGCTTTTTTAATTAAAAATGATTGCAGTTCCTAAATGGCCACTAAGTCTGCGCTTGCACAATCACTTCTTCTTCCAATTCTAGACTATGCCGATGTCAGCTATCTGAATCTCACTGAAGCACAACTTGATAAACTTGAGCGACTTCAAAATGTTTGTATAAGATTCATATATGGGTTACGAAAATATGATCACATCTCAGAATTCCGTCAAAAGCTCAAGTGGCTTCCAATTCGCTCTCGCCGGAGTACTCATATCCTCTTCTTGCTTTATAACATCTTATTCAACCCTAAAGCCCCTTTTTACCTCAAAGAACAATTTAAGTTCCTTCATGACACACATGAAAAATGTCTAAGGTCGTCTGAGGATTTGAGACTGGAGATGCCACAGCATTCCACTAAATATTTTGACCAATCTTTCGCTGTTCAAGCTGTACGCTTATGGAATGCGTTACCATTAAATATTAGGCGAGCACAATCAGTAACCATTTTTAAAAAAATGGTTCATGAACACTATCTTTCACCTTAGGATTCATTAATATGTATGTATGTAGTTACTACTGATCGCTTAACGTATACTGTATTAAGGTATATTATATATTGTAAGGTATATTAATTATATATATATATATATATATATATATATATATATATATATATATATATATATATATATATATATATATATATATATATATATGTATATATGCGTATATGTGTATTGTATATACTATGGTTAGGTTTATGTATGTATAAGTGCCTATTGGTATTTAAAGTACGTTAATATTTAATATCTGTATATTTCTATTTTTCATATTTATTAGAAATTACTAATAATTAAAATTTCAAATATAACACCAACTGCCACTATCTCTCCGAATCATTTTGATCCATCCTAAGGTTGCCTGGAAGAGATTGCATCTAGCAATAAGGCCGCCCTTTGTACATTATCTGTTTACTGTAATTATGAAAATGTATCTTCTACTGTATTGCTAATGTACAAATAAAGTGTTATCTATCTATCTATCTATCAAAGACCAAATTTATTAGCAAACAGCAATTTCAATAAAAATATAACCATTGCGACAGGGCAGTTCTTTGTGAGAATTTATGAGAAAATGGATTTCGCGCTCTATCCTATTTATACGAACTATCTCTATTTATGTTATTGATACACTGCAATGATTTTCTATTAAACCGTGTTATTTGCCATGTACGTTGTCCACATATTATGCCTAAACAATTATTTTCTTATTTAGTTCGTCTTTAATTGCAAAAAATATTAATTAAAATATGCAAAATAAGGGAGCGAAATTCAACTTTGCAAAACGCTTCACTATTGGTCGAAACAAAACATGACGTCAAATTCCCCGTCCTGTCATTTATCGGCGCCTATATTCGTAGTGTTATGGAGAAAGATAGGTGTTTCTGTGGTTTTTGCCCTTAGCTAGTGCAATTTAGGCATTCTAGTGATATTAGAAATTATCTAGGACGATGACTGAATGTAGTTTTGTCAAAGAACAATCGGACAATCTACCGAAAATAGATGCATTCATGATGTCTACATATTTTGCATCAAATCCAGATTTTACGTCTGCTGAGGTCAAAGGAGTGAAATCCGCAAGGTAATTATTATAATACTTGTTATATTATAGTCTAAAGGATAGGTAAGATATGTATAGTTAGTTATATTCATGAAGTTTTATTGGACTTTTGTTACTTAGTTTAAGTAGACAAGCAAGTTGCCTTCTGCTTGATATTTAAAACCAACATAAATGACCTACTGCTGACTAATTCACACTATTCTAGCAATTAAATTGTAATATGCTTACATTAAAGTGATCTTCACAACAATATAAACACGATATTGAAGATACTTCATCTCTTCTCATTAATTTACACCATTGTTTTCGTATTTCTCATTATTATTTTGTACAGGAAAAAATACTGTATTGGGTGTACTTCTTATAGTGTTTTACACTTAGGGACAAGGCAATACTTATAAAATGTTTTTTAAACTTTATCCATCGTCTATCAATCACAATACATAGTAATTACAACTGAAAATCGGTATAAAATTACTGTAACACTTCAAGTAAGTATACTAAGTTTATGAAACTAACACTGAGCGTGATATCTGACGTCATCCAAGGCCCGCGAAATATGGCGGCGTTTAAACAGATCAAATTTTATCGATGTTTTCAATGTTATTTTAAAAATTAATTTGAACATTGCCGAGGTTATTTATATTTTTTATTAGAGTAGAATGATGGAACAAGTCAATAAAAGATAAAAAAAAATACATGCATATTCCCTATTGGCGCCCATGATAGAAGACAGACGTAAAATAATTTTTGTTCATCTCTTCTGATAGTAGATAAACTTTGTAGCAGAACGAACAGTCTTCTGTTACTATTAAGTTCTATACTAACGATGTGCTTGCACACATCGTTAGTATAGAACTTATAGATAGAAGTTAGATAGAAATGATGTGGTTTGAAATAACTTAATTTTTCTCCTTTACCTCTCCTATATTATACAACATATTTTATTTACTCATATTATGAAATATGTGTTTCAGCTTTATTCTGTCTTTATTTATTCTGTGTCTGGGTGTAATTGATCTATGTGTGTATTTAGAAATATATAAGTATGTTTATCAGCAGTCTGGTTGACATAATAACTCCCACACGGCGTTCTGATCCCAAACTAGGCAGAGCCTGTACTATGGTAACCAGATTGCTGAAAAACATACTTATATATTTCTAAATACATACGTATTATAGATAAATTACACCCAGACACAGAACAAATGATCATGCTCATCACACAATTATTTGTCCTGGGTGGGAATCGAACCCACGACCTTTGGCTTAGCAGTCAGGGTCACTAACCACTAGACCAACAGGTCAGTCATTGATGTGTGAAGTTATTATAATTATTATCTTAATGTCAAGAAAAATAAGATTAGACGGAGTCAGTGTAAGGGATCGGACAAACAATACCGTCCAGGACGGGAAACGCGGCGCCAACGCTCCAATATATATAAAATAGGATAAACAGTTATTTAGTTAGTCACTTATGAAAACTTTGATAGGTACTGCCTAGTCAGTATGCTGGTAAGTAGAAACTTACCAGCATACTGACTACGGATTGATAAGCGAAATGTGGCGAAGAGAGATTTAGGTACGGAAGTTGCCGGGTAGGTACAAAAGTATAGGACAACCAAAGAAAAGATGAATAAGCTGCGTGAAAGAGGATATTATGTCAAGTTAAGACTAGAAACCAACCAACCATGCTTCGGCCCGTATGGGCCGGCTCGACTCCGCTCTATACCACGGCCTCACAGAAAACCGGCAGTGAAACAATGCTTGCATAAAAAAAAAACCGTACCGACTTTAATACCAAACCGCACTAAAACGTAGAAAATAATGTTTGATTGTAAAAAGGTGTAGGGTGGTTTTTTATTACATTTTTATGATAACTCTACACAAGAGCTATTTGTAACAAGCACTCCAGGTTTGATGTCAAGCACCCCAGGCTCTTTTCCATTAAAAATATTTTCTATTTTTCAGTGTGGTTTGGTTGTAATGCGGATTTTTTTTATTATTTAAATACATTTTTTTACATTTTTCTTAGTTTTGAGTCTTGTATTGTCATCGATCCTTGATACATGTGCAAATTCCCCAAAAAAAAGCAGTATGGTGGCTCATGGCGAATATGGCGAAACAGTTTAGTGCGGGCTGGATTAAGGACGAAAGTTTTTCATGCTATAAAATTTACTATGTGACGGCTCTACTGAATCTGTTAATAAAATATATGAGATGTTCAGTAGGCACATTGATTCTGATTGCTACTGTTCTGAATCATAAATAAATATCCCTAATACTGTACAGTGGAGCGCCTCGGGGGTTGTATTTTTTGTTATATAACAACAAATTAACGATTTTTGTTTTTTTTTCTTTACTTGTGTACCGTAGTACCGTATAGGTTTTGATTTACCTACGAAATGTTCAAATTTGGTCAAATCTAAGGGTTAATAAAATGCCGTATGTTTTGATTGCGTTCACTTAGAAGAAGCTTGATTTTTTACAGCTTCGAGGGACCGAAGTATTTGGTATTATTTTTAACTTGATGCGTATACCTCAGCGGGTTCCTGAGAAAAAGGATCTTGACAGACACACAGACATACAGACAGACAACAAAGAGTTATAGGGTATCTTTCTCACGGTTCCTTTTTTCCTTTTAAGGATCGAAACCCTAAAATATGGGTTCAACATAAAAATAAGTAACCACGTTAGGAGCTGCTTTACGAACGACAGGACGGACTGCTATCTCTCTTAAAAACGGAATTTCTTTGTACTCATACAAAGTTGTCGACCAAAATATATAAGTAAAAAAATTTTCAAATGCACAAGAAGAAATCAAATACAACTTCATTTTCGCTTCAAAAAAGAAGCTTCGAAGTAGCACTGATTTATCTACTTTCGATTGGTAATAAAACTGTTTCCTTTGTAGACAAGAATCTGATAAAGACAAAGAAGTAAATTTGAATTAAAATACGAGAAGACGAATTTCGTACACCATTACTCCAACTTTAAATGACTCGCTCCGCTAGTGAGCTCTCTTTTAAGTGTTTTTTTATTAAATTGTTTTATTAAACATCAATAATTATGAGTCTTCTCAAAAGCCGATATATCTATTCCACCATTTTTCATCACCAATTAATTGTTGAATTTCATTGATACCTAAGTTAGAAATCTATTTAAGTATATTTTTTTAGTTACCCAAAAAAATGTGATATTTGAATTGTCGGTATTTATTCCGACGCTTCTCAATTAATTATAATAAGTCTATTTTTGTTGCCTACCCTCAAGAAAGTAACCGTTTAATTCGCATTCCGGAGATTCCCAAAATATTGTTGAAGTACTAAATGTAAGCCCTTTAATTTCGGTTTGAGCTCTCCTACGCCAAGTATATTAGGGAATAAAGGCGAAAAATGTGTGTCACGCAGGATATTCGTCTTTATTCGTATATATACACGTAAAAGAAACATGTGCCCGCTTCCTTAAAATGAAACGTTCAGGCGACAACAACAAAATTGAGATAAACGTTTTGCATTATTCATAAAGAGTTTAACTGAAGCGGTGGTAATGTAATGGCTTAGGCGTCGGACTATATTTAGCTTCATTGAGTGTAATTTTACAATGTTAATATTAAGACAGTCAAAGGAATACTTTTGAAATATTTTAACGTGTTTCAAGTCTAAAAATTCAGTAAATAATTTGTTTTTGTTATTCCCATTTATAATAACGTTACATTAGTTCGGAAGACGAAAGTTTCAGGAAACACAGCAAGAGAAAGTTATTTGTAATTGTTTATTTCTCCGTGAATACATATATTAAAGCAGACTACAAACAGGTAAAAATATCGTAAAAGGCTTTCATAAAGTCAAAAGATTAAATGTAAGCTGAAAAATGGTTGGTACACAAATCATCGAGACAGGTAAAAAATGCTTTGGAGGAAAATGTGTCATAAAATAAATTAACATATTAAGTATACTCGTAAGTGACAAAACTGATTTGTATAAATACAAAAAAAAATATTTTTATAAACAGTCGTACGTATAAATTGAATTTGAAGCAACATTATGTCATCTATGTACATATTGTACATACTTCAATCAATCAATCAATCATTTATTTATTAATACATTATCATCAGAGTCAATCATGTCCGGCTGATTAAGGTATGCAAAATTAGTTTACATAAGCAAGTATACCTATATTATTGCAAAAAAAACATATTTGTATTACATAAATTTGTCATCATTTAATATAAATTGCAATGTCAAACAAAAGAAAAATGTAATAAATATAAATAACTAATAAAATTAAATCGGACGTAATACAATAGTTCCCATTATAAATAGTACCCTACTCACCATGCCCTTTTTTTATATTTATTTATTTTATATTTATTATATTTGGTATAGGGGGGCAAACGAGCAGACGAGTCACCTAATGATAAATGACAACCGCCACCCATGGCACCTGTAACTTAAGAGTCACATGTGCGTTGCCGACCTTTAAGGAGGAGAGGGGGACTAGAGGGGAGGAGAGGGGGAGAGGGGAAGGACTGGAATAGGGGAGAGGGAAGGGTTAGGGCCTCCGATAAAGGGTTAGGGCCTCCGACCTTGTGTTTATCCAGGATGTGTGTGTTTAAGTTAGTTCAATGATGCGCCAGCAACCGAAGCACTAGGATGCTACGCTTGTCACCAGTTGTAAATCGATACTTTATAAGTAAACAGTATTGTTTGTTAGCACCTGTAGGATGAAGGTGTAGTTTCCAATTGAAGTTACCATATTTTTCTGGAGTGGTTAAATTTTTCAACAATTTTAATAACAACATATTCGGCCTGCCGAATCTGGAAATAGCAGACCATCATTTTGAGTAGAAAAACATTGGAATTTTCTGCCAGTAAATTCATTTTTTTTTGTACACTTTTTTGTTTAAAAGTAATATCACAATGAGTAAACCGAACATTTTACCGAAAATCGATAAATCAATAAACACCCCATACAGCCAAAAACTGCAATGTAATCAATTAAACAACATTTATGCAATCAGCTGCTTGGACGGCGCCGAACGTTTAAGGTCATTCACCGTACCGCACAAAAATGATACCGACATATGCTATACATTGCGTAGCGTAAAATCAAACTAATGACTTTTAATCCTTAATCTCTCATTTTTATGATGAACTGACTTTTTCATTGTGATAAGTATCGCAAGAAAGCCGTTTTTGTAAGTTTTTATCATGATAACATAATTGTATAACTTGGTGCCATCAACGAAGCCAATCTCACAAGCGATAATAAACCCCTGAGATTTACAGATTGAAGTCATTATGGCTTACCCCTCATGATTTGTGTTCTTAGACATTGTTTTAGATGTTGGATAATGTCATTTCTACCATCGCACCGCTTGTGGTTCCCCTGACAAGGCTTTTAAAATGTCTCTACTAAGAATGATTAGGTTGTTTAATGACTCCCTGCTGTTGATCCTCCTAAACCCAAGCAACTAAAGTATGTGGTTCTTCATTAGAGTCATCAGAAGCTTATGACATATGACATGACATAGGATCGATAATACGAGGTAGTTCTGGTGCCGCAAGCATCTGCGGAAACTGCTTAACACAAACAGTCCGAATTCACTTCATTCAGTACAAAGTAGTGTTTAGAAAATAAAGTATGAAAAACAATTTTTTAAAAATTCAAGCAAAATAAAAATTACAATCTAAAATACTAAACTCAATTAACATTGAAACTGCTCATGAATGAACGCTGGCCTAAATACCCAATGCAACTAAAAGTAAAGACTTCACAGTTGTTCACAGCTTTAATTAAACTGTCGATTGACGAGAACGTTGTTTAACTCTCATGCCTGTATTAAAATAGCTCGACTCACCCGATCAAGTCGATGATGCAAACTCATTTGGCATTATGTTCCGTTTTCAATCGTTGCGGATACATTCGGTACACGATCGTTCACAAAATACATTTGTATAATAATAGGGTGAGGAGAATTAAAAAACATAGATATGTTAGGTAAACGACACACGACTTCAGTACAGTATAGTACAATATACAATTGCGGATACTATACTTTTTGCTACTCTTTACTCAATATTGATGGACCTCGTCTTACGTATCTCCTCAAAACAGCAGGCACAAGGTGGGTAAATAAGTTTTTCAACTGTACGAGCATAAACGTTCGTACATGAAAGAATATGAGATAGCCAAACCCTATTACTGTTTTTACATAACACTAGAGCAGTGATTCCTAAACTTCCACGGAAAACTCTATTCTACGAATTTCACGAATTATTTATTATATCCATAGGTAGATACTAACATTATTTTGAAATGGCACAAAATACGTGTTGAGAAAGCTATAAATGTGGGGTTCCATAAAATTATAGAGCTCTGATAAGTGTTCCGTTACCTTAATGTTTAGGAACTCCGTAGACCCCGGAAGGGTTATGGTTCTGTCCCAAGGCGTCTTCGAAGAAAACAAATATTTAAGTTACCGTTACGACAGAACAGTGATGCAGCCGATCGCTTCACAAGATCGTGTAGTAAACTACAAGAGCACATCTAACTGAGCAAAATCAACCCAAACATTATCAGTTTGGTAGCAAAAAGGCAACACCAACCACCTCATTAAAATTAATTCAACAGAATTTTTTGAAGGCTTTCTTCCCTTCAAAATAGAAAAATGTTCGTCTAAATTAAAAAGGTTGATGATAAATGTCACGATACTATACACAGATCTCAAATAGTTGGAAGTAATCGTGGTGTGCTCCAAGGGTCTATTTTAGGCCCAATATTGTTCAATATGAACCAATGATTTATTAAATGTGTTAGAAAAGATGCACCCAGACGCAAGGCCTGTCGTGTATGCTGACGATACTAATACAATCACCGCAGCGCGTGAATTAAATGATTTAACGAGAAAGATAAATATGATTTTTGATACTATGCATGAGTGGTTCATAGCCAATAAGTTTTCTATAAATACAACTAAAACAAATGTCATACTGTTAAAATCCACATCTCGTTATAATGATGGGATAAAGGTAGAGTTGGGAGGTAATAAAATTGATCTAGTGGACACAGTGAAATTTCTTCGCGTCACTATAGACTCGCAACTAAATCGGAAAAAAGAGTTGGCAGCAATCGATTCATCAATCTCATCAGCGTGTTATGCACTTAGAACTCTAAAAGATGAAATAAGCGTTAACCAACTCAAACTAGTGTATCATGCCATAGTCGAATGCAAAATCAGGTACAGTGTTATGTTTTGGGGAAATAGCTATAACTGCAATATTCAAAGGGCTTTAATATTGCAGAAACGTGCTATAAGAACTATGTTAAGATTACCTCAGCGTGAATCATGTAAAAGTTTTTTTAAGGAATTGGGCATCCTCACAATTCCTAGTTAATACTTACAAATTATTTTATTACATTATTCAAAATATATCCACTTGTATGAAACTCAAGAGGAAAAAACGTTAAGAGAAAGTACGCGTAGGAATACCATTAAGAATAAAATCTTCCCACATTTAAACATTACTAAGCACTGTTCTACTTACTGTTCACTACCAAGCCGTACAAATTTTTAATAAACTGCCAACACATTTAAAGAATATAGTCTGTAACACGAAATTACTTACAACAAGGCTGAAAGATTACCTGATAGAAAAATGTTTTTATTCTGTATCTGAGTTTATGTCCTTGAGTAATGATGAAACTGGTAGGTGAACAAATTGTACTTGGATAATAATACTGTTTTCTGACTAAATAATTTATCATCTGATTTGTATAATTTATTTATTTTTATTTCTGAAAAGGGCTGGTAATGGCTGCACTTGCGTGTGCGAAATTCACATAAATCGAACGCTTTAGTATGTCAAAATTAAGCCGCAAGATTTTAATATGTTATTTGATTGACAGTTACGGGTGCTAGTTACGCCTTTTAATTTTCAGGATAAAAAATAAATCTTACTTAATATATGATTACTTGTTAGAGTGATAAATCACTATTAAAAAATCACGATTCTAGACGTGTCTACTCACTGTAAATTAACACACATCCTGAAAAGAAAAATACTATTACTGATGACGTAACGGGAAAAATGTACACTACTACCTTTTACAATCTATGTACCTACCTATTAAAAACAAAACCAAAATTCCAAATTTAATGAATATAACAAACTATTAATAGAATCTGTGTAATTTTGACGGCATATCCTGTGTGGCATTACGCACATGAAACCCTACTCGAATTGTAAAAAAAATTAGTTAATATCGAGTTTGTCTTAAATGTCGATTTCTTTAACTCAATTCAGCAACAAACACACAGGCAGTTCGATGGTAATTTCTATTATTCTTCGCGTTTTAAAAATATCAGGTGTTATTCCTATTTGTCAAATGAGAATGCAGAAAAAAGAGAGAAATTGCGCAACGGTAAATCTGCCCGACTCATAAAGTTTCTGTGTACCTACCTTAAACTCGCTCCACATTCAAATATAAACTGCGCGAGAAACCGCGAACTGTGAGTGTGGAACCTTGTTTATGGGATCGCGCGATGCCGCAAACAAGGCTCTACACTCATCTGTTGCGATTTACGCGCATTTCGCATTTGAATATCAGGCTTTACAGAGGATGACTGAAAGTATACTTTAAGTCAATCAACAATACTAAATTATAACTTAGTATTATTGATTTTATAAGGATTTTCAGAACTGTCTTCATTAGAGAGCGGTAAGGTAAAAGAAAAAGAGATCTTTTAAGTTTCTTATAAGAGTCCCTAGTACCGAACAGTACGATTCAACTGACTTCAAAAAAGGAGGAGGTTCTATGTACGGCTGTATGTAAACCGACTTCAAAAATCACTAAGAAAGATTTAATTGAAAAGACTATATAAATGTGACACTTTTAAAATAATAGGTAACATTATAAAGGCACTACGGTCGGTTTGAAGTCGGTGCCAAGCCCGAAACGCAATAAGTAGATAATACTTGAATATATATAAACAGCCCAATTAAGAACGACATATAATTCGAATGACATATTTCAATAGTTTGTTAATTTATTGAAGAACTTACTAATAATATACGAAATAAAGCATTCAAAATTCAATATCATTGGATACGTGCATTAACGAGGTCTGCCCGTTCGGAGGCTTCGGAGTCCCTCGCATGCGGTAGACGTAGCCTATCTATCAAGTACCTTTACGGTTTATTCCTTTATGGCCGAACAAACAATTTTCCATGATTATACTTTAGTTTAAATGCTGAATTTTACTATTTCAGAAAGAAGTATTCATTACACAATGAAGGAAATTAAAAAAGATAGTTGGCAAAAAATTTAATAGATGCAATTGAAAAAATTGATTCGAAAAAATAAAGAAAATGTAAGTCGCATTAAAAACTTTTTTATTGCATTGTAGAGTAAAATAAAAAAATAGCTTTCATTTAAAAATATTACCGATTGTAAAAAGGTTTACAGTTTCGGAGCTACGAATTTTTTCCCAACAAACTTTGGTTTTCCCCCCTCCCCAAGTTAAGGATGGAATCATTTAGGGTTCATATAAAAAAATGTTCGTATTTACCATGGGCATGCTATTAATGTTAAGCGGTCCAAAAATTTTCCATAGGAAAAAGTTATATACTTCAACTACGCCTACGCCATTTCTCAATAAAAAAAAAAAAAAAATGCTTGCCACGTACAGTACAACTATTTACGAGTATTATACATTACACCAAATTGGTTGATTTTTTATTATCATTTTAGGTGTTCGGCACTGACTGTGGGACTTCCCCTTACTTATTATTAAAGTAAATAAAAAAATACTACGTTCTAGTGAAATCGTGGTATTTAAACAAGTATTATTTAACAACGTCTTTGAGATAGGAAGAACGACTGTAAAGTATGACATCGTTGCGTTTATTGTTTTCCAATATTGTCTTGAATATTCATTCGTGACCATAACGCAATACAATGTTTGTGAATAAACATACTCGTACATACATACAACCCGATTGTTTCTCAACCACGTCGTACTTGTTATTATCCTCGTTTAGTTGTACGGAGGAAATAAAGTAATAGAAACCACGTATGTAGGTATGCTAACTATTGTAGAATATCTGTCCATATATCTATGGTAATATAAAACATATAAAGCTAAAGAGGAAACAAACTTCATCATATCGTATTGGGCCAGGATCAATCCAGTCCCAAAAGTTATTTTCAAGTTAGTTACGTCAGGTTAGTTAGATAGTTAGCTCGTCTATTGACAAAGGTTATATGACTATATGCTACATTATAATTTAAAATAAAAACGAGTAAAGTGCGAGGCGGTTAATACTATTTATACGTACTAGTTATTCACTACATTCATGTCTCGTGTTCTCGTATTCAAGATTCTGTCTGCTTAAGTTAGTATGAAGTAGTAACTGCTTACTCCCTTTCTTGTCATATCCTCTTTCACATGATCCATCCATCTTTTCTTCGGTCGTTCTCTACTCTTGTATCCGTCCACTTCAATGCATGAAACTCTCTTCACCGCATTTTGCTCATACCTCCGCATCACATGTCGGACGTCGTCGCTACAGATTATCGTGGTAGACTATGATAAGCCATAGCTCCTCAACATTCATCCACTTGGACGCCTATTGAAACTTTTCATTCACAGTCCTCACCTTATCCATCCCAATCACAACACACATCTATCTCAACATTCGCATTTCAACTACATGCAAGCGTCTCTCCTCCTTTCTCTTAGTTGGCCAACATTCAAATACATGCAGGATGGCAGGTCTGATGATGGTCTTATAAATGTATCCTTTCAGTTTAATATGGTATCTGGGATCACATGTTGTTCCTGTTACCTGTGGTCTGGGTGGTTTGTAGACCGGTCTATTTTGCCATCGCTTTGTAGGAGCGAGCGGTACTTGAAATCGGTGCAGACTGGTATTGGTATTCTATTTAGGAAAATGATTTCAGGACTGGAGAAACCGCCGAAATCAGAGAACATGTATTCAGTTTTGGTTCTGTTGATTTTCAAGAAAATGTATTATTTGACTAAAGTTAATTTCCTGTTTCTGCTGTGTCGAATTAAAAGTATTACACATGACGTAGATCGTCAATAAACCTTGACACTTCATTCAATTCAAATAATGAATTTTGCGTTTGGATTTCCGTGTCAACGGTTGTTAAAACCCAGCCTGAATCTTTTGAATGTTTCCAGTTTTCATTAATAATAAAAGCTACTACTACTATGACGCCGAAGTGGCAGATATTTATAATAACATAGATTTAATCTTAAATTCAGTAAAAGATAAAGATAGCTTGATCATAATGGGGAATTTTAACGCGGTTATAGGAGAAGACTAGGAAGATAACATAATTGGGAAATTTGGACTGGGTCAGAGAAATCGTAGAGGACAGAGATTAGTACAGTTTTGTAAACAAAGTGATCTTATTGTTGCGAGTACTATATAATAATAATAATAATACTCTTTATTGTACACCAGGTATTGAAAAAAAAAAAACAAAAATCTTACAACTATAGACAGGCTTGTACAATTGGCGGCCTTATCGCACAAGGCAATCTCTTCCAGGCAACCATGGGATGGAGAGAATACGGCAAAGGGAGTTATGGGGCAGTGTATGGTGCATAATGATAAAAATAACATGTCACAGATACATATAAGATACATAAATACAACATAATAAATACAACATAAGAGTATATTAAATATATAGTAAACGCATACCTTATAAATAAAATAGTAGTGGCGTAGATAGGGTTTCCTATTGTAACGGAAGTAGGTAGGATTGGAAAGGGGCAATAATACGGCTAGTTTCCTTGCAGGTAGTGAGCTTTGACCATTTTTTTGAAAACTGGCAACGACTGTGCACGTCTGATACCAACCGGCAGGGAATTCCACAATCGGACAGCTTGAATGGAAAATGATTTCTCCATAAAGTTAGTCGAATGTGCCGGCATGTTCAACCTCAAATTGTCCGAAGATCTCAAGGATTTTGAGTGTGTTTCACAGACGTAAGCAAAACGTTCTTTGAGATACGACGGAGTATACGGGTTAAACATGATGTTGTACAAAAGGGAAAGAATGTGGGCATTCCGGCGAAGGCGTATGGGTAACCACTTGAGCTTTGTGCGATACTCAGAGACATGGTCATATTTGCGAAGTCCAAATATGAATCTTATGCAAAAGTTCTGGAGTCTCTCAAGTTTATTCAATTGGTCGTCGGTGAGATCTGGATAACTGGCATCGGCATAATCAAGAATGGGGAAAAGGAGGGATTGTGCAAGCGCTATTTTCATGGCAATAGCTAGAAAATTTTGTAGCCTACGCATTGACCCAGCTGAGGCAAACATTTTGCGACTAGTCTCTTGCAGCTGAGGACCCCAGGACAAGCATTTATCGATGTATATACCTAAGTTTTTAACTTTATCACTATACTCGATATTTGTTCCACCACAAGATACTTGAGGGAGTAGAGACCAGTCTATTCGCGATATAAGCCTTGGGCTACCAATAGCAATGGCCTGTGTTTTACTTGGGTTTACTTTTAGTCCGTAAGATTTGCTCCATTCACATATTTTAACCATGTCCTTATTTATGATGCTTATGGCGTCGGTCAAATTATTTAGTCTGGCCCGCGAATATATTTGGAGGTCATCTGCGTAGAGGTGGTAGGAAGAAGTCAGGTGGTTGGTGATAGAGTTTATAAAAACTGCGAAAAGTAGAGGAGATAGAACGCCGCCCTGAGGAACGCCGGCAGATGTGGAACACCAAGGAGAAACGGCGTCTTCAATTTTTACACGCTGCCCTCGTCCGTACAGGTAACTATGAAACCAGTCAATCACTGTTGGAGATATGTTAAGAGATGCCAATATGCTGAGCAGAACGTCGAAGTCCACGTTATTGAAGGCATTACTAAAGTCAAGTAGGGCTAAAACTGTTAGCTCACCGTTTTCCATACCCAATCTGATGTCATCCGTAATATGAACTAAAGTTGTTGTAATGCTGTGACCAGGACGAAATCCTGATTGGAGAGGATTCAAGAGTAGATTTGTCGAAAAAAAATGATTTAGTTGGTTATATATTAGGCGCTCGAGGACCTTAGAGACGAAGGTAAGGATAGAGATAGGCCGATATTCGGAGAATGATGAAGGATTATTCTTTTTGGGGATAAGAATGATTTGGGCGTCTTTTCATGCAGCTGGAAACACGCTGTTGGTGATGGAAAAATTGAAAATGTGATAGATGATAGGAAGGACTTCGTCAAGGATGGGTAGGATCATATTACGGCAGACTGAGTCAGTTCCAGCTGCGTTTGAAGTGATTGACATTAAGCTCCTCTTAACATCACAACTAGTGAATTGATCGAAAAGAATGGAGTACAGTCAGGAGTGGGAATTGATGAAAGATGTAGTATTGTTTTCCTCTTAATTGCTAGGTCAAAAGTTGACGGAGCACAAAAATGTTGATTTAATGCATTGATATCAATGTTATTCCGAATTGAGTCTTGTCGAGATTTACCTACTCCAAGTGACCTTAAGAATTTCCAGACTTGGGCTGGATCCTCGTTTTGAACCCAGGTATGGATATGTCGGCGTTGAGCATTCCTACACACCTTACTACAGTGATTTCGAATATATACGTATTTATCCCAGTTCGAATCCGTCGGTGTCTTTTATATTTTGACTTGGCTGTAGCTTTCTTAGCAAGGAGCGCTTTAATTTCTGTAGTCAGCCAAGGCGTTGGATTATGTTTCACCTTCATTTTGTGGATAGGAGCATGGACATCATATAATGCATTTAATTTGTCTGTGAGCAATTGCACTTTTTTTTCGATGCTAGGAGAATCGAAGAGCAAGCTCCAATCGATACAACCAGCATCCCTACGAAGATTGTTAAGATTAATGCCACGAAAATTGCGTTGCAAGAGGTACTTAGGTTTAGATTTTGGTGGACGGAGTCTAAGGGATAGGTATAATAAATCGTGATACGAGAATAAGTCAGCATAACATTGTCCGTGATTCAGTACACGATTTGGAGTGGAAACAAGAATGAGGTCGAGTAAGGAAGGTGTGCAGTTTGGGAAATGATGAGTGGCGTTGTACTATGTTTGACTTAAGGAAAAAGGGGCTCTATAGATACAAACTAGACTACATTTTCACAAAAAATAAATACCGTAACCACTTCAAGTTCTGCAAAACCCTACCAGGAACAGATTTGAACACGGATCATAATTTACTAGTCAGTACATTTATTCTAGAAACTAAAAAAGGAAAGAGGAAAATTAAACCAAAGCATATAGATTTTAAAAAGCTTAAAGATGAGAATTTTAAAGTGCAATATAGTAATAAGCTAGGATACAAGTTAAAAAAAATAAGGAAACCTTATAGAATTAGAATATAATAATTTATATAGAATATAGAGTCCGGGTGGCTAAAAGTTGGAAATATTATAACGACTTGTGCTGATGAATTGCTACAGAAAGAGAAGTTAGTTCCTCGTAAAATACGGCTAACTTCAGAAATTATTAATTTAATGATAGAGAGAAGACAAAATGGAAAAGCTCCGAGTAATGATCTCTTATATACTCGTATAGAACTGATTAAATATGAAGATTGCGAGCCATCATTTGACGAAATTTACTACCTGATTGAGAAGATGTACATAACTGGTACGGTACCGCAAGATTTTCAAATTAGTAGAACAGTCGCCTTACCGAAAAAACCAGACCATTAAGTGTAAAGAACACAGAACCATTAGCTTAATCTCCCAAGCATCTAAAATACTACTAAAAGTAGTACAAAATAGAATGAGACCACATGTAGAGAACTACCCAGGGCCTGATTTCACACAAAATAAAGATGCAAGAGAAGCTATATTAGCCCTTCGGGTAATTATAGACAGGCGCAT
Source organism: Callimorpha dominula (assembly GCA_949752705.1). Taxonomy (NCBI): domain Eukaryota; kingdom Metazoa; phylum Arthropoda; class Insecta; order Lepidoptera; family Erebidae; genus Callimorpha; species Callimorpha dominula. The sequence goes on from OX457007.1 coordinate 13,450,978, forward strand.
GGATTTAAGCCTTCCCACATTCGTAGCCTTTATTGACTTATAGAAGGCATTCGATAAGGTAAACTGGACGAAAATTATGGAAATTTTGAAAGGGGTAATAAATAATGTAATTACAATGTTTAGTATTGTAGTCGTGCCTATCTTGACAATAATGCCGATATGCATTAAATACATAATTATGTAGGTCGCATACTCTATTAAAACACCAAAAGGCCAATGTACAGCGTTACAATGCCTATCGAAACCTTATTTATTATAATCCTACAAAACTAACATAAGATTAGAATAAGAGTAACCATTACAGGATGTAAATACTCGTCGTATAAGTAGTCCGCAATCTCAAATAGAACAGAATCAACGTTGTTTACGTTTTTACATGCAAACGCCTATTCCATTTCACAATTATAAAAAAAGAAAAAACCAGTATCTATGGAACTCACAGGAAATAAAAACATCTTCAAAAGTCTAGGAATTGCATTAAATACTTTTTACGAAATTTATTTCACAACAAGTCAAGTTTCATGCTTACAAATGAAGATTTAATAATGAATATACTAAAGACACTTCATCGTAATCATCATCATCACATAAATAGACTGATTCATCGCAAATTAAGGAGCAGCTAGATAAAACCGACATCCAACTAGTCAATAAAACGTGAGAGAAGGCTCTGATCGTTAGGAAGATAAAATGAGGCCGGTAATTTGCCCAAGGAATGAAATTGTGCATCTGCACGGAAAAGCTTTTACACTGGCCCTGTATTTTACGTTTGCAAACACAGAATAGGTTCTTTCAATTAGAAATTACTCTTTTTAATGTGTTGACTAAGCAGAAGTGCTTTTGTCTCTTACTAAAATCTAAATGAGTTTGGAAGAATGTATTATATTAGAATATCCTTTCATGTCATGGAAAAGCTTTGTTGAAAGCTTCGGAGGAAAATGGGACGGTAATTGAAAGTCTTGCATCAATAGGTTTGTAATACAACATATCAAGTCACGTGCACTCAACTGAAAAACTAAACACTTTCCAAATATTAAGATTCAAATTACACAAAAAAATATGCGATAAAATATATAATTATGATCGTATCTGTATAAACTAGGCTCAGGAGTTTATTTGATTTTAAGCGTTATTTTGTGGTTTGTTTGAAGATTTATATTGTGTTAGGTTTGTAATACAACATATCAAGTCACGTGCACTCAACTGAAAAACTAAACACTTTCCAAATATTAAGATTCAAATTACACAAAAAAATATGCGATAAAATATATAATTATGATCGTATCTGTATAAACTAGGCTCAGGAGTTTATTTGATTTTAAGCGTTATTTTGTGGTTTGTTTGAAGATTTATATTGTGTAGATACATGGAATATATAAAAAATAGTATGCATACTGCGGCGTAGTAGTTACGGGTGTTACGGCGTTCTTTAATGCCCGGTTCCTTTTATAATCAAGAAATGATTCGTTTTGCGGACGGTAAAATTTCGTTGAATTTTCAACGAAAATTTTACCATCCGTAAGCAAAACCAAATCGTTTCTTGATTACAGGAACCGGACATTAGAAGTTTAAATCACATGATACGAACGACTAAGTCGTTTATACATTTATATACGTCTCCCCACAGCTCAGTTCTACTGGAGGCCAAAGATGAGTCTTCTAATCTACATGACTAGAGGATTTTCTTTTATTCCCTTGCCGTGCGCAGGTTCAGAAAAATAGACATTGGTATCGGAAGTCGTTTTCTGGCCGTTGATTGAAATTAATGTTCCGTATGTCACCCGATTGCTAATCTATCTATAATAAGGGAATTTCATTTTTTATCCAAGTGTGTCTGTACGAATAAGACATAAGTTTTTGAGAAGTGTGATTTTTTCTTTATCATCGCCATTAATCGCCAAACGAGTTTTTCGTGCAATTGAAACGATATACAGTAAAATAGTAATAAAGTCAAGCAACCTGTTTTAGGTAAGAAATATATTAGATTATATGAACTAATGTATGTATATTTAAATATAGAAGAAAACCAAACAGTTCAGTAACTTTTTCCTCTGTTTTTTTTTAGTTTTGTAACTATTAACAATCTTTGTTGTTTTTAATAAAACCGATTGAAGTATTTTTCTCTACCTGTAAGCTCTATAGCTTTATTGTTTCAGTAGCTTTATTGTTACAAATATTTAATGTATTACGACATGATAGTTTTTGTAAACCAACACAATTTTCTTTAAGAAAATTATACATAAACCTATTTAATACTTCATTTTCAAATTTCAACTTTCGATAGTATCTGACAAGAAGTAAAAATAATCTGAACTTGTTTGCTTTGACCTAATTAACATCACAGTAATTGAAAGTAGCGTTAATAAATCTCACGTCCTACTCAATATAGGTTTGGTATCTCATAATTTTTTTATCTAAATTATTTTAAATCCGTGAGCTTTTTAAAAAAATCGCATTAATTAAATTAGGGCACAAATTTAACGTGCTTTCCCAATAGTGGATATTTGCTTGAATAACTTCCATTACACTTATTGGCAATTCGAATTTTTCAATATATTTTTTTTTATGCTGAGTGAAGGCCCTTGTTCTTCACTACAACATATTATAATACCTGTTTAAAAATAAACAAATAGGAATCTGAAGGTCTGATATCGGAGATCGCAGGGTGGTAAAACCGCAATTTCACCTTTCCATATTCAGTGTTGAATTAATAACAGTAAATCTTAATTTGTACTATAATATTATGTTTAAAAATAGTAGTTTACATTTCAGCCTTGTGCTAAAAAGATAGAAATATAATTTTGAAATGCATAGTTAATTAATACTTCTCAGGAAATGTGTGAGCTTGACACAAAGACACTCTTTCTTATGAAATGTAAACTAATATTAAAAATGTGAAAGTAACTCAGTCTGTCTTTTGTTAACACGGTCGGTAAACCACTGATTCTATGTTAATGTAACTTGCTGGAGCATAATTGGAGTATAACATTAACGCAGTTCAACAACTCCCTGCAAGCGTTGTTTTGCTGTAATTGGTAATTACAAAGTCTCTTGCACAAAGCATATAATACGGTGGTGCGATTTACCACTGGTAACCACTTACCATTAGGGTATGTACGTGTATGTCAACTTAGTTGAATAAGTATTTATAATAGACAAATTGACACACCTAAAAAGCTGCCATGTAATTATGATTTTGGCATTTAGAGAGCAAAGGGCAAAGTTATTTAGTAAACCTTTTAATTTTTAATCGCGTGACCTCAAAGTTATTTAGTAAACCCTTTAATTTTTAATGGCAGGACCTTCAGTCCTTTCCTCTAACAGTGTTTGTAACTTAAATATGAATCAAGAACAGCCCTTTTTAATAATTGAAGATAGAACAAAATATACACATCGACGACCATTACAATTCACTGCAGCCTCGTATTAGGTGAAGCTGTTGACGTATTCTCTCTTAAGAGTCACGTTCATTGGAGCTTTCTTTTCGAAATGGAAAATAAATAAATAATGTGAGATTTTCGATCGTAATTCGTCATTATTTAAAAAAATAATGGACCAAATTTAATCGAACTGGTCTTAAATTTTTCGGATTTCTACCAACTGTACGATAAAAATGTTCGATATGCTCAATTGTAATACGGTAGGAGAAAATTACAAAAAACTCAATTTTTTGCGATTTTTTGCATTAAAATCTTAATTTGACTAATTTCTGAACGTCAAAAATGGGATGAAATTCAGGACCCTGTTCCTGATATAGGTAGTAAACAAGTTTTACCAATACCTGTGCGTAATTAAGTGAAAAATAAGCCCCTTTTTGTCTAATTCCACTGGCCTAGTAATGTTTTGTCTTACTTGCATTTAGAACAAAAGAAAGAACGTTGAAGCTTATAGGCGTACAACACAGACGCGTCTTGTATGCATAGAACGTAAGCGCATACAGGGACGTTTGACCTTTATATTTTTTCGGTTCATTTCGGTTTGATTGGGTTGCTATACAACAGTTAAAATTCGAGATAATGATATATTTCAGATTCTACGTTCCAACATAAATGAAATAACTAACTTGTGAAAACCTAATTACTTCTAAGTAAGCTACGGGTTAAGGGAAAAGTAAAATGGGCCCTAAGATCCCGTGATCCCTCTTTTTGACCCGTAATTGGGACTGATTTTATAAATCAATATAGTATTATAGATCACAACACTTAACCATTTTCAAAAGGTGTCTTAATATGTTCTGTTCAGCAAATTAAACATGTTAATAAATCGAAGATTAGGTAACCATATAATTTGTTTCGAAATAATAATTGGGAGATCCAAACTAGACTACGATCTCTAATAGCACTGTAATTAGTCTCGATAATCGGTATGTCATAAGCATAAGGTACAAATATATATACATTACTGAATCAGGTGCTAATATTACATTTATATTATTTTTCCATTTGTGTTCACATCTATGTTAAAATAAACTTTAAAATATAATAGGTTTGACCGTGAGAAACACAGTGTCACATGACTTATGTGTAAGTAAGTCACTGACATAAATAAGTAGTTTATAGTCAATAATTAAATTTCTTACAGTCTGCTGGTAGTAAACTTCTATACGTCACATTAATAGATTCTGTACTAAGTGCAATATAATATACTCCATATTAAACACAAAGAAATACAATGAGCAGTATATAAAAAGAAACTCGCTAATTACTCTCTGTAATAAACAATTTATTATAATAGCCAGTACAGATGACGAATTGAGGACGGACACTGAGACGGATTGCCAATGAAATTACATTTATTCTTAGGTAAGTACTCACTTAAGAGTTCATATAGGTACCTATAATCTTTATTATATGTATGTACTTATTTGGTACCTACTAAGTCGGCGTACCTACTAAGTAAGTACTATCGTTTGCGTTATACGGGGAAGAAATTATGTGCAAGTATATTGCAACGCATAAAAATACTATGTTATATTAAATTCAATAGTAATTACCTATTCACTCCATACCATCAAACAATACATAAATATTTAATGATGTGAATTTTAATTGAATACAAATCTATATATGGGCGTTTCTCTGTAAACTGGGCAACTCATTGTCCCAGGCTAATTTTGTTTAAAAAATAAGAGATAGTAAATATATCGTAGATAATTTCAAAAATTAATGACTTAATCTACCTCTGCTCAACATTGAAAATCCATTAAAATAAACTGTATTATATTAAAAACGTTTGTATAGTCCTTAAAAACCAGTCCCCTGGCATGTCACCAAAGCAGTACAGTTACTTCAGACGAAGTTAATCCAGACAGTATCTATTGGAATTAATCGAAATTGTATATGATTAAACCAATACTGTTGAATTGTTAATGAGACCTATTTATTTTAGTTAAATTTTATTTTACAATTTAAAAAAAGGCAATAAAACTTTGTCTTCGCGTTTAGTGAACAGTCCCCCTGTCTATATTTTAAATTACGTGTCACGTAGCCGAATGGTTGAATAACGCCTTTTATGCGTACAACGAAACGCAACAAGTCTGAAGTTTGCACGGTTGCCAGCATGACGGCCCGGATGCTATCTTTGTTAGTAGTGTGCGAGTGTCCATCCGTCGAAGCCGCTTTGTAACCTGACAGCCAACAGTCCTCTGGTAAGAATTATTTTACTTCTATTTATGTATTTTAATGATTCCTTGAAATATTTAAATTGTTACAATAGACACATATTTCCTATGTGCAGCAAAATAGCATAGATGAATTACATTTTGTACTACTCACCAATGACATCAAATTAAACAGTCCCCTGGCAACAGTCCCCTGTCTCTCTACAAGACAGGGGACTGTTTCAGCATCCAGGGGACTGTTACTGGGCTTATTTTATTTGTTATTGTTCTAGACTTGTTTTGAGATATGAAAGCGAAAGAGATATGAGAAGATTAAAAACGACCCTCAAAAAAGGGAACTTAGAGAAAAAGAACGCCTTAAGTACCTTAAGAGAAAAGAAAAGGGAACTAGAAAGCTTGTTGAGAATATGACTCCACGAGAACACCGGGATGCAAAGAAGAAGTCTAACTCATTTATTAAAAAAAATACTCCAGTTTCTGATGTATCTACTTCATGTCAAATGTCATCACCTGAAATTGCTGAAATAAATTTAATTTAAAAAAATTAAAAATAAAGAAAAGATGCTTAGATATAAAATAAAAAAGAAAAAAGATGAAAAAATTAAAGAACTGTAGAAAAAAGTATTGAAGTACAAAAACTGTATTTTGCGTCTAAAAAGAGTATAAATCCAAAGCCGAAAGAAACACCAAAAACTCATTCTCCGCGCCTTTTCCCAACTAAGTTGGGGTCGGCTTTCAATCTAACTACGATACGGCCGAACTTTGATATTTTACGTGAAGCGACTGCCATCAGACCTCCACAACCCAAGTACTAGGCGATATCGAAGTTCTGTAGACCAGGTTGTCGGACTTTTTACGGCTCCAACTACCCGTAACGAATGCCATAGATGTTTGTATGGCACCCCGCATGGAGGGGTCTCAATGTGTTAAGAATGGTCACCCATCCTAGACTGACCAGGCTAGCATTACTTAACTTTGTAATGTGTTAACCTACTCGGTTACCACTTAGCCACGAGCCCCTCTTACCACTTAGCCACGAGCCCAAAAAAGAAGTTACAAAAATGGCAGATGCTCCAGAATTAAGAAAAGATCTAGTCGAAACAGCACTTTTCGGTGAAGTACTAAAATAACATATAAAAGATAATTTTTCAGAGATGAAAACCGTAAAAGAAAAAAGACTTTTAACAAAAATTGTTAGTGGAAAGATAGTTGATAAATATAAGTTATGGCGAATGAAAAACACCGGTGTGATAAGCTACAAAAGAATAAAAAAACGGGTTATCGACTATAAAGAAGAAACAAAATTTCAGATAAATGTGTAAGAGTAGTTGTAAATTTCTATGAAGATGATTCCAGTAGTAGATTAGGAGCGGGAAAGAAAGAATTTATAACGAGAAACTTAGGACGAAAACAAAAGCGATACATGCTTGACTCATGACTGGCCTGTTGGTGTAGTGGTTAGAGATCCTGACTGCTGAGCCAGAGGTCGTTGGTTCGATTCTTACCCAGGACAAATAATCAAACATTCACACACGTTACATTCTTAAAGCTCTGTGATAAAAAAAGCCAGTTATTTAGATACGATCATGACGACGTGGCAGACGTTGCAGTGGACCAAGTCGTATAGAAGCTGTCTAATCCAAATATAGTTTTAAAAGGCAATTTTACAAGTTTGATTCACCTGTAGATGGTTTGGAGAAAAAATAAGACTTAAAATACCTTTTTTTACCAACTTTTGCTATATTTTCGAAATAACTAATTATTTTTCGAGACTGATTCTATAGTGTAAGTTTAAAGTACTGAAAGACCTTTCAATATATGTGATTTTAATTAATAATAGTCCCCTGTATAAATTTTTAAGAAAATGCTTAATATCTTCTAAAGTAATGGAAATATTTGTGGTTCATTTGCCATACATTAATAAATAGACGGATACTTGTTCCCTAAATAAAATTTATTATATTATGAACAAAAAAGTTGCTTAGACAGTTTTCTTACAATAGTTGCCCAGTTTACAGAGAAACGCCCATATACAAAGATTTCGTGTCACGAACGATGTAATCAGGCGATTTTAATGAAATTGTGCACAATCTGTGTATTTTGGCCCAACTTGAGAGATAGGATACTTTTTCAAATTGAAAATTCTTTAGCTACAGCAACGCGTGACCCGGTAGCTAGTAAATTATAAATATCTATGAATGTTTATTTTAGAGTTCATGAGCTGATTGCTATTTATTAACAACTCAAAGGTTCAGTGTCAGCCTTAGAAACACTTACATCAAACTGACCTAAAGCAGTACAACATGTCATCAATGATATAATATTAATAGCATAGTCAGTGGCATACAGTGTAAAAAAATCGAACCAAATTGTCTAATTTTGTTTGTTTTAATCAACTCCTGAATGTGATACTAGGTAAATTCTTGATTAATTTTATTACAGATAAAATTTCCTAGTAAGTTCCTTATGCACTTTTCGGATGAGCTTTTCGGAAGTAGTAAAGAGATAGAAGATCGGGCCGAAATTATTGGGAAATACGCATGTTTATGGTGGAACCAAACTGCCAAATATCATTGTGCTTAGATATAGTTGTAAATTCTTGGAAATTGGAAAACAAAAATAAGTAAAAGAATGTAAGATTGACAGAAGGAAAGGAGACTGTAATGCGTTTCCTGACGTAACTTTTTTTGAAAACATATTTGACGTTGATACATAGGTACATAACATTACCGTCCCATGACTTTCCAAGGGCAAAGTGTTCAGTCATTTCGAAAAGCAAACAGCAAACATCGTAAGTTACAAAAGCGTATATATAACACGACTCCCGGTTACTACATCAGAAGCTCTCAGAAAATCAATTTGCCATTAATTACAGGAATCCCATTACGTTGCTTGTTAACTCCATGACAGAGCACAATCTGTGTTTAATTACAGGGACGAGTTGGTCTATTGTAATAAAGTTGCCACTGGGAGGCTTCGAGTAACCTCAGATAGTTTAGGGGCCGACAATGTGACGTCACTTGGTGTCTTTTTGTGTTTTGTACACATTGATACACAGTTTTTACAAAAATATGATTTTGGCCTTGGTTTCCAGTCCTTAGTCGCCTTTCGATAAGGGTCCTTCCCTGGCCGACGATCTGGTCAAAGTGTTAGGAAGCAGTTGAATGAGTACTGCTTTTTTGCCAAGATATTGTAACAGAGGCCAATGTTTGTTCAACAGCGGACTTTCCATGGCTCAGATGATGGGTGATTTGCGTGATCCTCTTTGATAACAATAATGAATGCCCTGGTTTTAAATGATTTTAACTATGATAAGCTGTAATTTGTGGAGATAAACAAATACATTTATTATTTAATATTGTAGTAATATAGGTATCATGAGCGGTAATTTCATTTGAACTATAGACTTTCAATTGTGAGGTTTAGGAAAACGTATAAAGGGCTTGAGTCGGATCCAAAACTAATCGGGCATCCCCGAAATACACAATGGGCTAATGGCCAAAAACCTAATGGTTTTAGGATGGCCGTTAGGCCGTTGATGTGTGTACTTTCGCTTAGGACCCTTAAGAGTTCTGGCGAAGGAACTTATGCACCAGATGGTATTACCGTTACGATGGTATATCGGTGTCTCATAGGTCGGATGGATATTTAAAAAAAAAATACAGAAATGAGTGCAGAACAAACCGTGATTTACTATTGAAAACTAGAATAAGGAAATTAAGGAAGTAGAAGAGAGAGTAGAACTTCACATCAGATGTCTATTGGAATTGAGCCGCCCTAGTCCACGCTACAGAAGACTGTAGTAGATAGCTAGCAGTGCTGTTAGTTTCTGTAGATAAGTAGGGTCAGCAGAGTTCCACGTAGTATTTATATGCACCGTAACCACTTGTCATGATTCTCGCCAATTTAATTGTATAAGAAAAACAAAAGTTTTAGTAATCAAAGTATGAGATGAGTCATAAGATACACTAAAATAGGTATCAGTTTTCGAGAGTGTCTAAGAATTGGTATTTCGGACAATAATAATTAAAAACACCGGTTCTGGAGTTCAAAAAATACTGGTAACGACGGTGAAGATATTAGGTTAAAAAAGTTTTTTGATATTGTCAAACATCCTTCTACTTTAGTGACAAAATTACATAGGTATGTATATTATCTATACTAATTTTATAAAGCTCAAGAGTTGGTTTTGGTTGAACGCGCTAATCTCAGGAGCTACTGGTTCGAATTGAAGAACTATTTTAGTGTTGGATAACCCATTTATCGAGAAAGGCTATAGGCTATTTAACATCACGCTACGACCAATATGAGCCGAGCAGTGACCATAAACGCAGGTGAAACTGCGGGGACGGCTAGCGGCGATGAACTTTTGAAATAGAATTTATCCGAGATTGAACTTAGTTTAGACTTTAGATGGTGATATTATTTATTTATTTAAAACTTTATTCACATTTGTACAAAGGCGGACTAAACGCCCAGGGCTTTCTCTATCGGTCAACTTCGTCAACTTTAGGGGTCATGTAGAAATGGTATATAGTACGTGCAAAGATGTATTGAACTTTTGATTGATCTATTTGATGTTATTTATCATAAAAGTTAAATTAATCAAGACAAGTTGATATACATAGGTAATACACAGGTAGCTTATGTACATAGATATATAATATACGTCGTCAATACATGATATAAACACACACATACATAATATATACAAATAAGAATACATAAACTATGAATAGTACAGGATGGGGTATTACTCTATGGCTAAAATGGTCCTTATGACCGCGTCTCGTGACATCAATTTGACATAGGTACGTTAATGACCCCGGTCCAACGCACCGAAATAATATACCATAAATTTAGAAAATAGTAAACTTATGCATTAAATTGGTTATATTTAAAAACACATGTTTTTCACAAATATATATATATATATGTATGTTAGGAACCGTCTCACAACCACTGTTATAAACTATGAAAATCACTAACTAAGAGTAACTGCCATGTTGTTCGTACCTCTCTCCGTACTCAAGTGATTGTTACCCATTTAACACATTCCTACCCTTTTATAACCCCACTATTCATCAATATTTATCAACCGACCAATAGTATTGCTCTACCGGCATAACCAGTCATAATAAAATAGTGAACTGTTTTATCATCTATTATAGTTTGCTCCTATTGCTAATAAAATCAATAAGAGTTTTTGATGTGGCGACAACATGTATATATAAGTATTAATTACTCACAGCTAGTTTATTAGTCAATAAGTAATGCCACTTAATACGCTAAACATTACATAACTTTTAGAAATTTAAAAATTTACGATTGATTTTTTATTACTAAAGCATTCTTTAAAAAAATGCACTTTTACAGGAATTAAAAATCTTTCTTTGAAGCGCAGGTTTTGAAATAATGTCTTAACCTGCCACGCCTCATCATTCATAAAAGGTAGGATACGTGTATAGAGGCAGCTACTCGAAAGCATTAAAAAATCTAAAAACCGACAACAATAAAGAAAAAGTTACTAGAATTTTTAGGACCGTCTGAAAATCTGTGAAGCGGGAGATGAAAAAAGTGCGGAAGAGTGGCGGACTGATTACTTGTTAAAGGAGGTAGTCGCAGATTTAAAGTGGGAAATGCTAAAAGAGATCGCTGTATAAAACGAGAGTAAGGCCTTGGAGGGTGCCATTCTTAGTTTTAACAGTTGTAAAGTAGATAAATGTTTATGTCAAGTTTCAATCAACTTTTCGATTTTAATTTACAATATTCTTTTATTTGTAAAAACTCCGTAGTCGAAAATATTATCTACTTAATAATAACCAGTACTTATTCAAATTTATATATATCGTATTAACTGTATAATAAAAAATAATAAAAATCCATGCCCTACTTCATACTAGTACATTTAATAATTAGTTTTTTTATATAATTTAATATTAAATTCAAATAATAGTCATGTTTCTTTCATTACCTTCCATAGTTTCGTTTGTTAGAATTTATTCATTGAAATTGATGAGCAATGGATGAATAAATTAACATGTAATAATGCAAATTTATGATGACATTTGACGTATTAGAATTTGGCGTTGCGTAGAGATGTAGCCTCACTCTGCATTCTCTATCGCATGTATCATAGGGAGTTTTGTCGCGTTTCGCCATCGTTCAACGCGACAAAACTTTTATCCCCATCACCTGGACAATTGACAATCCACCACTGTGCGGTTTTCCAGATTTTTTTTGCCTCGCACAACCAATCTTTGGAACAAATTGTCGCCTGCGGTATTTCCGGACCGATACGACATTCAAACCTTCAAGAAAAGAGCGTACTCCTATCTCAATTTGTGACTCTTGAGTTGCAGGTGTCCATGGGCGACGGTAGTCACTTACCATCAGGTGACGCGTCTGCTCGTTTGCCCCCTATAATATAAAAAAACATACTAATGTAATTGATTAGTATGTTATAATAATAAAGATCTATTTTTAATATCGTAGATTAGGATCTCATTCTGACAATCTCAAATATCCATAAGTTCAGTATTAGGCTCTTAGCAAGACGGTATACTAAATATAATATAATACTATACGAAATAGTTGAATAAATCAATCAGAGGTATCTAATACCTTTTCGTGGTCGCGTTAATTCCCGTTTAAATACAATTATAGATGAATAAAGTTTAAAACTAAAAGTTATGAATACACCTCTCACGGAAGTTATTATTCTAATATTATACCTGTCGGTTTACCTTTGGATTTATTACTTAATAGTTGGTATATAATGAAACAAAGACACCTTGCTGTGAAGTAACTAAAAATACCCCTACATAGGTATATATACAGTTTAATGATAATGTACAAAGTACATATATCCAAAAAAAAAAATATATATAGGGTCGAATTGAGAACCTCCTTTTTTTTCGTCGGTTAAAAATACAAACTGTCTGAATATAATATCACTAACATGTTGGTGCGTTGGAATTTACTAAATAAGTTTCACATTAAAATTATTGCAATTTAATACACACACGTGGTGTTCAGAATCTGGCAAAAACTAAAGCAATTCATTGTGATAGTGATAACGATAGATAATTCATTGTGATAGTGATAACGATAGATAATTCTTTTGATTCAAAGATATACTTATTACTATCTTGAATAATATCAGCAGTTGAGTTTCAGTTTTTCGCAATAGGTGAATAATATTAACTTATTAAAATAAAGTAAGTAAACTCCTAATAGGTACTTTGTTATCGTTTATACTTATAGATAGAGGTAAGACAGAGGCGCGGTAAATTTCCTACAGATTTGGCCCATTAAGTTAAAAGGCGATTCTGGCTTCCAATTACGCCAGAGAGTCTGAAAGCAACCGAAGCGGTTCTTACTCAGCTTGTGTAAATAATTCCAACCACTTTAACTTAACTATGGATACATTCGCACAATAGGGAATATGCATGTATTTTTTTTTTATCTTTTATGAACTTGTTCCATCATTCTACTCTAATAAAAAATATAAATAACCTTGGCAATGTTCAAATTAATTTTTAAAATAACATTGAAAACATCGATAAAATTTGATGTGTTTGAACGCCGCCATATTTCGCGGGCCTTGGATGACGTCAGATAGCACGCTCAATGTTTGTTTCATAAACTTAGTATTCTTACTTGAAGTGTTACAGTAATTTTATACCGATTTTCAGTTGTAATTACTATGTATTGTAATTAATAGACGATGGATAAAGTTTAAAAAACATTTTATAAGTATTGCCTTGTCCGTAAGTGTAAAAACACTATAAGAAGTACACCCAATACAGTTTTTTTTCCTGTACAAAATAATAATGTAAAATACGAAAACAATGGTGGACATTAATGAGAAGAGATGAAGTATCTTCAATATCGTGTTTATATTGTTGTGAAGATCACTTTAATGTAAGCATATTACAATTTAATTGCTAGAATAGTGAGAATTAGTCAGCAGTAGGTCATTTATGTTGGTTTTAAATATCAAGCAGAAGGCAACTTGCTTGTCTACTTAAACTAGGTAACAAAAGTCTAATAAAACTTCATGAATATAACTAACTATACATATCTTACCTATCCTTTAGATTATAATATAACAAGTATTATAATCATTACCTTGCGGATTTCACTCCTTTGACCTCAGCAGACGTAAAATCTGGATTTGATGCAAAATATGTAGTCATCATGAATGCATCTATTTTCGGTAGATTGTCCGATTGTTCTTTGACAAAACTACATTCAGTCATCGCCCTAGATGATTTCTAATATCACTAGAATGCTTAAATTGCACTAGCTAAGGGCAAAAACCACAGAAACACCTATCTTTCTCCGTAACACTACGAATATAGGCGCCGATAAATGACAGGACGGGGAATTTGACGTCATGTTTTGTTTCGACCAATAGTGAAGCGTTTTGCAAAGTTGAATTTCGCTCCCTTATTTTGCATATTTTAATTAATATTTTTTGCAATTAAAGACGAACTAAATAAGAAAATAATTGTTTAGGCATAATTTATGGACAATAAAGATTCAAGGGAAAATTAATCAAGTAAATTTAAACAACATGCATATTCCCTATTGGGAGGACAACTGGTTGCATTCTCATTGGCTTATTTATTATTTTTTTATAGTTCAATGAAGCTTCTAAAACAGCTCAGTACCTTTTTTGCAATGTGAAAATAAAATATGTTTTGACGTCAGAACCGAAAGCACGTAGTTTGTTGTGTCTACATGAATATTTAGAATGTCTTCATGTTAATGTTTTTTTTTGTCACAGAAACATGTATAGGTACAAGTCGATACATGTATGTATGTGTACACAACGCCTATTGTTTTATTTTAGTCAATTCACACTGTAACGTAAACTTACAGTAGATTGTTCTAATGAATGACTAACTGATAATTCGCGCATGTTTTGCTTTTGCAACGTAGTAAGACTATTTATTATCTGGTATTTGTCACAATTGTACTATAATTGAAGTTCGATTATATATTTTTATTATATTTTATATTACCGTTCTCTTAAACGCAGTAAAAGATTAATTATTTTGGTTCCTATCCTCACTCACTCATTAGTACCACGTAATCGAACGTCATTCGAATAACACATTTGAAGCAGCTAAAAAAGGCGTCCAAAATACTGTTACATTTTTTTATAAAAACCCTTTAAAGGAGTAGTTAACAACCTTTAGTCCAAACAAAGTATAATAAGGCAAGCTAAGGTTTAACAGCTTTACGAGTGTAAGAGAAAGACAGCACTTCTTGCACAGCTAAAAAAGAAACGGAACTGTCGAGAGTCTTGCTCGAGTTACAGCCATCCTTACCAGAGAAGAACCTCTATCCTATATAGCAATTAACGAACGAAACTAGTGTAGTGCCGTTTTCTGCTGCTCAGTGGGGAGTACCCTGGCCCTGGGGTCACACTTGACAGCAGTGATGTCTCCTGGTAGTTCACCATATTCATTTTGACGAGCATAAACTGCTTGGCAACCATATTAAAGTAATCGAATCGCAACCCGTGAAATACTTATTATTGAGTAGTTCCTGTGGCTATCTGTAGTGTTCAGCATCAGGTTTGCCTTCACCGAATGGTGCTTTCCGAGATCAAATGCACGAGTTACTATAAAAATACCTATTTCGCTATAGGTATCGGTATAAATCGCCTATCTATAATATTTAAAAAGTTCCCTCGATTTCTCGACGATCCCATCCTCAGATACTGATCTGATGAATGAATGATAGAAAGTATACCTTTTCAAACAAAAAAAATTACAAACCTGTCAAGCCATCTTTGAGTTATCGGATGACTTCCAAAATAAAAATATAAGATTTCACCGAAATGAGAACCTTCTTTTTTTGAAGTCGGTTAAAAATAATTATTTAAATGTATTGCCTTATTATGCATAGCATATTATAATACCCATTATAAGAGGCTATGTTCAGGATTAAGTGATGATAAATTATCACAACATAACTGAGAGATCAGAAAACATTCGTGTGAGGCAGTAGAGCAGAGTAGGGTTCGTTGATGTTGGGTGGGTAACATGTAGTGACTACCAGATTTATCTAGATTATTATTTTAATTGTTCGAATGTGAACTACATTTATCGAGGCCACAAACTAAATTGGCTTTATAGTGTAAATCAAGCGGCACAATTGTAGAAATCGTGAATTACAATATTTGGCGATAATAATAAGTGGTATCAGAACATTATCAATGACTCGTCCTACAACATACGAATGTGAGAGCACGTGCATATTTTTACGATAACATAAGCGCCAAACACCAGTATATCAGTAGTAGGTCAAGCAAAGTAATAGTGTTCGTCATGCGAATTAAAATTAAAACCTCTTATAAAAAACCGGCCAAGTGCGAGTCGGACTCGCGCACCGAGGGTTCCGTAAAAATTTTGTATTATATGATGTAACAAAAAATTAACGGTTTTCGCAATTTTTCCTTTATCTGTGCTATAAGACGTTGCTTCGTACCAAATTTCAAGATTCTGAGTTCACTCTGTAGGTTTTGATTCCCTTGCGAATGTCGAAAATTTGCGGCATAAACGGCTGTATCTTTTGATTGCGTTTGCTTAGAAGTTTGATTTTTTCACAGCTCTAAGGGACAGTAGATTTGAGTATTTGATATAAATTTCAGCTTGATACCTCCACGCGTTCCTGAGAAAAAGGGTCTTGACAGACAGACAGAACTTCGGACGGACGGACAACAAAGTGATCCTATAAGGGTTCCGTTTTTTCCTTTCGAGATACGGAACCCTAAAAAAAATAAAAACCTCAATAAATCTAACGCTATATGGTGCCATGCCTTATACTTTGAGGCTAATAACCTTTTACATATGCAATACTATTAAGGTGAGAGGACGGCATAGTAATCAAATATATTTTCAAATATTTTACATTATAAAATATATATATATATATATATATATATATATATATATATATATATATATATATATATATATATATATATATATATATATATATATATATATATATATATATATATATATATATATATGTTTACTCCAAAGTAGGTGTTAACGTATATTTCTCGTCTCTTCCCATCTTTCTTAGTCTGAAGAAATGAACTTGCCTCTGTTACCATCGGTGTTACTATGACAAAGCCAAGTGATATGACAGACTTATATTAAGAAAAATTATTTTAAATTTGAAGTCAAGACTAACAGTCGTAAGGATTTTCTTTAAAATAGTATTTAGTATGTATGTGTGTACAAATTGGGACCGGTGCTGATCTTTAGTAAATTCAACACTGATTGTAACGTAGTCAATTTTTGTCATCCTACATCTACAGTGGATATTTCGCTTGTTTTTGGGTCCAGTTTTAGCAGGCAACCATCGTTATATATCGTCCAGCTTGCTTTTCTTTCAACAATTTCATGTAACTCAGTTTGCAGTCAAATTTCTTATTATGCTTATCAATATCAAACCATTAATTTAAAAAGAACTAGAAATCAATAATTATCTGTCCTTCAACTACTTAATCTGATTCCTTCAACAATTATTTTTATTTGTTTTATTAATAAAAAAGAAGAAAAATCATATTAGTTGTAATAAATAAAAATGAGTAGGTTCTTTCTTACCAGACTGTTTTCGGATTCCCTATCTATCGTCATCGTCGTATCTATCTCGATAATGCTAGCATTAATATCGAAGGAGCGTTGCCGATTGGTATTTAAAATAAATAACAGTATGTGAAATATCATAGTCAACATTTTCTATTTCAAATGGTGATGAAGGTAAATTTATGGCAGTATTGTGGTTTTTCGTGAAACGTTCCAGTATTTTTTTTCCGTTTCCGTTTCCTTCATTATAATCGTATATCGATTACTACAAAATAACAGATAAAAATAATGATATTATAATTTTATTAAGGGCACGTGCATCTTGCTTCATTTACTTTTCTTAATGAATGATAAATCTCTTTCTAAAACATTTGTACACGGAGCGTTTTCGACCCATGCTGGACACAAATAAGAGTCATAATTATTAAAAAATAAAGAGTTCTACATATCACACCTCAAGTTAACTAAACACACACACTTAAACGCACAGCGTGCCAAACAAATATATATGCATATAATGCACACTATACATACTTAATACAATTCAAACTTACGTATTTACAATACATACTTACGTACTTACCTATTAAAAACATTAAAACTTACAAACATACAGACACCATTATTTATAACATAACTTAAATTTGCATTTGTTTTCGAATACATAAGACGAGATTGTTGTGATTTAACTGTGGTACGATGTTGTAATTCCAACTGTCATTATAATAATAGTCTATTCTATACTATTCATACACTCGAAATACACAACCTAACTTGAGTCAAGATAAGCTGTACACTCTACAAACAATGGTTCAATATATAGAAAATAAGCACAAAATACTTCCGTGGTCAAAAATAGGCAAACGTAGTATACGGTTCACGTTCCGTTGTTTGGCGTTCGAAAATTCGGCACAGGTCTTAGTTCCACAAGTGCTCGCTCTGTATTGACTTTGACTGTTCGTTCGTTCGAGTTCGTTTGTTCGTTAATATCATTTTGGGCCGTTGTAATTATGTTTATTTAAAGGCTTTTAATTACTTATTTAAAAAAAATATAGATATTCTAATTACTTGTGAAGTAACGTTTATTCTGGTATAAATTGTTGGTAAAAATAATAATGTAATAAGGGGAAATTTACATGTTACGGAGCGATTTAGTTAGTTTTATGCTTATGATTGTGGTTTTTTTTCTAGGTAATTCATACATAAACCAAAATTGTGAGGCTGCTATGAACTATATTACTATTTCAGATATATTATTATATTTCTTTTTAATTTTATTTGCTTAGTACTATCGTTCAATCCACGAACTCAAAAAAGTGTCGTCGCGCAAATTACGAAAAACTTGCTTCGGAATTTTAACTTTGTCTATAAAATTAAGACAAAATTAAGAAAAGTGAGGCTGCTTTGATCTATGCTAATAACTGTTCTCCATTTTTCAATAAGCTTAAGCGACTGAAGATTTTTGTTGCTCAGAATAAGAACGTCAAAGTTGACTCTTTAATGAAAAAATCACGGTTGAAATGTAATATTCCTCTTAAACACACTTAAATGTTTAGCGGTAATTTGAATTCCGCGGGTAATAAGGTGTGTGCTACCTATTAATTTAACAAATAACCACATACACACAAACAAATTACAAGCTGAGGCCTACATAATATTACTTCTTCTACATAGATACATTTGATGTTTAGATTGGTTTTAATTAGTGCTACAGTACTAATCACCGGTCTAATTATTTGGTTACATATAGTTACATACTTGTTTGTTTTGTTTATTTTGCGTATTTCATAATGAGTTATATTCATTGATTAGGAAACCACACATTATAATAACATGACCATTTTTTGCTATTTTTTCATAATATGTGCTCTACAATATCTGACGGAAAGTTATTATTACTATTTACAGGTAGTGCACCTAAATTACAAATTGTTTAGGATATTTTGCCATTACCTTCTGCAAATTATGTAATTGCAGATACATTTACTTCAATCCAAGAAAACATGTGGTATAAAAATTAAATAGAATTGTTAAAGAAACTCAATAATATTCGGTCAAATTGCTCATATATTACTTGCCATAATTAAATATATTTTTATAAACCTACGATACGGTAAGTAATTTAGAATCTATAAATATAATAAAATTGTAACAGGTCCATACTACGAGAAAGGATATAAGATACTTTTTATCCCGAAATTCAGGACGATTTTCTTGAGAGGATGAAAGTCAAAATGTGTACTTAGTTGTAATTCATTAACACGTCGCATCGATTGCAATCGGACTAACCGATTGCAATCTCATCATCATTCATCATTTTTTTTTTGTTGTATAATAAATCTGTAGACGTGGAGTATGTCTGATGGTTGCTGTACTTAAAAAGTACAAAATAATCGCGGAAACGTATTATGCATTTACAAAATAAATAAAAAAGTATTAAATTTAATACTTTCTAAAAGTGCACATAACCTACAAAACGTTGTGTATGTGTCCTCTGGAGGGCTTTGGAAATTTTTTTTGGACGGGGGTCCTTTTCGCATTTATTTCCTTAAATTGGCCTACCTGTGTTTGCTCTATGCAATTATAAAATGATTTATATGCGGTTACAAAATAATAAATTCGTTATTTCTTCACTCAGTGTCGGAAAGCCAAGCTGAAAAGCTTGGCTTTCCGAACCGTTTGGAAAGTCTGAAAAGACTTTCCAAACTCTCAAGAACACTTTTTTTTTTATGGTATATGGGGCAAAACGAGCAGACGAGTCACCTGATGGTAAATGACTACCGCCGCCCATGGGCACCTGTAACTCAAACAGTCACAAGTGCTTTGCCGCCCTTTAAGGAGGGAGTAGGAGAAGAGAGGGAGGGGGAAGAGGGGGAGGGGGAAGAGGGGGAGGGGGAAGAGGGGGAGGGGGGGAAGAGGGGAGAAGGGAAGGACGGGAATAGGGAAGAGGGAGGGTTAGGGCCTCCGGTAACCTCACTCACGCGGCGAAATGCAATGCAATCATTGCTTCACTACCGGTTTTCTGTGAGGCCGTGGTATCGAGCGGAGTCGAGCCGGCCCATACGTGCCGTAGCATGGCTCTCCTAGGAAAAACACTATGGACAATTCTCATGTATGCATTTAGATTACATTCCTTTAGTAGGAATTCATCTAAAATTAGGTTGAATGAACGGCGGGGAACCCTCGCTTCATGGAGTCAAAAGGCATGGTATGCAAAAACGCGTTCCTTATTTTGATTCTTGGACTCTCAATGCTTTTATAAATGTACCTTTATGTAATGTTTGTGTAATTACATAATGCTCAGATAATTTTTTTTCATTATGTGGACAATAGATTATATATAATATACATACATATATATATATATATATATATATATATATATATATATATATAATAAATATATATAATAGAATTATTAAGGTTTTAAATAAAATGAACGGAAACCATTTCAAATCAAAGAACATATGACCAAAGTGAGAAGAGAGAAGGGTCGTTTTATATTTATTTGATGATTAGAATCTTTCTACGATTTTTCTGCAGCTTGTCAAGTGATTTCCACAAAACAAAAATTAAAAAGAAGAAAGCTATTGTAACATTTTATTGTAAATAACTATATAATGAGTATGTGTAAATCATTACGAAATCTACATACTTATATATATCCATTTTTATACAAGTGCAGAGGGCCAGAGGGTGAACTCTCTTTAAATTCGTAGACGAGATAGTTTAACATTTGATCCCTCTACATATATAATATTCGCAGCAATGACTTCTCTAATTGACTGTCAAGAGATGTTTAAAACGCGAAAACAGCATGATTTCCAACGCCTCAGTTTAGACCAATAGCTGTAATTATAGAAATAGTACTACAGTCAGTCTAAATCAATTATAAAATGCGTGCGCTTTCTAGATTTGCTAGGTATTTTATTATTTTATACATAAGTATGACAGCTTGTTTCATGTGATAAGGTAAAGGGTAAGGTAATTAGATGTGATGTTGACTATACCACTGGCTTTGATGAAATGATAATATCCGTTGCGGAGTGGTGTCATATTGATAGCGTAGATAACAAAGCGTTATCGAATCGTTTGCTATAAAAGCCATATATAGTACATGAAATTACACTTTCAACGCTGTAACGAACAAAACAAATACATTTTAAAGGTCAACTATACTTTCTTCATAGTGTATGCTATGTTCCCACAGAAATTTTGGGGGGACCTCAGAATAAAACTAAATAAATAATGAAACGGCCATATCCAATCTTTACGTGAGGAAATTAAGAATACAATTAGTCCGTCTAGAACAAGGCTGCTCAACTTTTTCTAACCGACGAAAAAACGGAGGAGGTTCTCATATCTTTTAATTTCGAGTCGGGGTCAAGTCCATAAACAAGTAAATTAATTAATACGTAAAATGAAATGATGGCAAGCGGCGCCGCGACGCGTCTATTAGTCGAAGTGTTTTCACATTTATTGCTTTTATATATTATTGATATTGATTAGTATTACCGCAGTCTCAAAGAACAACATAGGTAATGAAATAAATAACTTTGTATAAGTGCCGTAGGGTGGAGACCTCGTGTCCTGAAATACAGGTCTAGAGCTTACTTTAGGCACCAGTCTCCCACAATATACTAGTATTACCATAAACACAAATAAAATGTAAATATAAATATGTAACAAAAACTTCTATTCATATAATATTTATTAATGTAAAGTTGTTTATTATGGTGAGAAAATAAATATATATTATTATAATTTTTTTTCTAAACCTAGATAAGGTAACCCACTTACTCATCGCGGTATGATCGCTTCTGGATCTACAAAATAGAATCATATAAATAATAAGTACCTACTATCGGGCTTCGCCTAATCACACACGTGAATACAGCTGATCTTTAATTTACCTAAACGATAAATAAATTAAAAGTGAAAAGTCTACATAAACCAGGCTATTAACGTCAGTACGCCCAAGAGTTTATAATAAATTTAAAACGAACCAATCGAATAAACCATAAAAAACCGGATACGTTCGAGTCCGACTCGCGCACCGAGGGTTCCGTTTGCAAACAAACTTGTACGTCTAACTCGGGAATCAATTCTCGAAGATTTTTGCCCGTCTTTTCCGGAAGACAAACTTAACTTTGCAGTTCTAAAAATACTCTCCCCTTTATCGATTTACGATAAAGTCAACTTTCTAACCGCAAAATGTAAGTTGATTTAATCACAAAAACTATTTTTTTATGTGATATATATAACAACAAATTAACGAGTTTCGGATTTTTTCTTTACTTGTGCTATCTTACATCTCACCAGATTTCATTATTCTAACTAGTTCAATGGGATACGCAATTATCAAATTTGTAAAAATCTAAGGCTTAATGGCCGTATCTTTTGATTGCGTTGACTTAGATGCTTAGAGCTTGATTTTATTACATCTTCAAGGGGCTACTGACATAAGCATTTAATGTTAATTTAACTTGAGGCCTCCACTTGCTGAGGGTCTTGACAGAAACACAGACAGACAGACAAATAAAAACAAATTTACAGCTTTCGAATTTTTTCCTTTATTTATGCTGTGAGACCTTGCTTCTTACCAAATTTAATGATCTAGGTCTAGGATGTAGGTAGATCTAGGTCAATGGAAAGTACTCTACTCAACTCGTAAACCTGGCCGCCAAGCGACAGAAGTAGGGGTTCTTCAGGGATGCTAAGTCATCTAATTGGAGCCGCCCAAGTGGCAAAGTACCTCGTCCTTACAGCACCCATAAACCAAATAGAACTACTGGTATAGGTTGCCGGTTTCATCTGATAGTGAGCAGGATTACCACTAGGGATCCGTTGAAAACAGTTTGGGAAACCCTGACATAGACAATGTGGGTCAACTGATTTGTTACCCTTCATTGAAAAACAATAATGCTGTTTTGTATGGATTCGCACTTCTTATCAATAAAAGCTGTGGTTAAACCCGAGGAGAGCGATTTCTTCGTTAATTCCTTTGTTTGTTCATCGGAAATTCCTTTACAATTAATAGATAACTTTTGTTTGTAGTCTTAATATTATTATAAACTGGAGATCATTATAAACTAAATATTTACTTAAACATGTCAAATACAGTGCAAAATGTGTGTGGTGAGTATATAATTTTATTTTGTAGAGTAGATATTGAAACAAAGAAAATGAAAGGTAACAAGGTCAATTAAAATAGATAGACATTAATTTCTTCCATCTTACTATTTCTTTTAGATGTCTCCAGCTTATGAGTCTGTCCTTCTGTCTGTCTTTAGTTCTATTGAATTAGCCAATGCTTGCACATGATGCACATGATCAGAAATGTACGATGATACTTACCACTGTTTTGGTTGTTAGATAAATACGCAATATTAAAATTTACAATTTGAGATGTATATTCCCACTAGCTTTTGCCCGCGGCTTCGTTCGCGTAAAAATTATTTTGCTATCCCTCGGGAACAGAACATTCTTCGGAATGACTATATATAATATATATATATATATATGATAAAGTTAATAGCGCGATCAACCACAGACCAAGACTAAACTAAGTATTATAAACTACGATATCGAAATAGAGTTGAGTGCTCATAATTCGCGGTTACCTATCGTTGAGTTTCTCAAGACTTTTTCTGGTTACTTTGATCTACGAGTATATAGGTAAAAAAAGAAATCCTAAAAAGGTAAATATGTTACTCAATTTGTCGGAAAACAAACAAACTAGATACCTACTCTTTGTTTTTTTTTAATCCCTACTTCAGGAAGTCGGTGGCAGTGTACCATAGTCCGACAAATTCGATAATTCGACACAGCACTGCAAAACGTTTGGATTACCACGGGTTTACTGAATATATATTTTTACAGTACATAAACCGTAAGGTTTATAGCGATAATTTATTATGTAGGTGCTCTGGTTTCCTCGGTCATTCTAATATTATAAACAGTAAAATCCTTTTAGTTTATAGGAACATAAAAGTCGGAAATAATAAATTCTTCTCGTAATAATATAGGTACATCGGTGCAGCTAGATGTGGGTCATGTCAGGTTAATTTACTTTGCACGTTATAGATAACATTGCAAAGAAACGTCATAACGTGAATCATTCCTTAGTCAGTACTTATATTATATAATACTATATTACATACATTATTTTATATCGTGTTCTTTAAAGGTTGACCTTGATGTTTATTTGAATCTCTTCAATATATTTTGTTAGTATTATTACTACATGTTAAAAAACAAAGCCCCCGCCGCGTCTGTCTGTCTGTCTGTTCGCGATAAACTGAAAAACTAGTGAACGGATTTTCATGCGGTTTTTTTTTATGGTATAGGGGGCAAAAGAGCAGACGGGTCACCTGATGGTAAATGACTACCACCGCTCATGGACACCTGTAACTCGAGAGTCACAAGTGCATTGCTGCCCTTTAAGGTGGGAGTAGGGAGAGAGAGGGAAAGGGGGAAAAAGTGGGAAGAGGGGAGAGCGGGATTAGAGGGGAGGAGAGGGGAAGGACAGGAATAGGGGAGAGGGTAGGGTTAGGACTTTCGGTAACCTCACTCACGCGGCGAAAAGCAATCAAGCATTGCTTCTCTGCCGGTTTTCTGTGAGGCCGTGGTATCGAGCAAAGTCGAGCCGGGCCCATACGTGCCGAAGCATGGCTCTCCCACGTATTTTCACTAATAGACAGTGTGGTTCAAGAGGAAGGTTTAGGTGTGTAATTTTGTTCCCGTGCGAAGCCGGGGCGGGTTGCTAGTATTCTATAAAATGTTCATACTATCCCGCAATATTAATCCTAACTAGTAATAATATAAATGGAAAAGTGAGTTTGTTTTTTGTTATGCTTTCTCATAACGTACATACATATCGTACATACGTACATATCGTACATATCGTAACATACGTTGGATTCTGTGTAGCAGAACGAAATATCCGTGTTTCAACAATGTACATTAAAACGTATATAAACATAATGTTAATACAATGTCTATTCACTTTATGTCTACGCTAACAGCTGACACGAAGGCCGGGCTGTTTTGTTTCAATAATTATGAATACCTATCTGGTAGAAATCGATTAATGGAATAAGAAAAGTTAACACAACATTAAGATAAACAAATAAAATTAGATTTCAAACTATTTAGTATATTGGTTAATTATTTGTTTATTTATCTATTTTTTTTTATTTTTCTAATAAATATCGGAACTATAAATCAAGAACGACAGGAACGGAACGTCAATGTCAATGCTAATATAAATAGAAATCAAATAACTATTTATATTGTTTTCAAATTAAATCCCCTGTTCACAAACCTGACGCAAATAATTGTATAAAAATGTAAAAATAATTACTACAATAATTTGTTGTGACGCGTGAGAAATATTTGTACCACTTTTGGTCATTGTCCTTTTCCATAAATGTTGCTAGGGGTACTGAAAAGGACATTCCGAAGAATGTTCTGTTCCCGAGGGATAGCAAAATAATTTTTACGCGAACTGTTACGCGGGTCTTGTGTGAGGGGGTTTTAAAAAAAGAATTATTGGTTGACACACAGTTTATAATAATTAGGATACACAAGGTCACTTATCTAAGGCTTTCGGAGCCCTTTGGCAGCCGTCCGTCGGGTTTCGGTTACTGAACAAGACTGACTGTCTTATGGCTTGCTCATCCTTAGCCCGAGTATCGAGGGCGCTGACACAGCACTCCGTATGCAGATTCATATACATAGTCTAGGTGTAACAACCCCCCGATTAACTCTAAACTTCGGGGTTATATAACGAAGTTTATGAATGTATATATATATATATATATTACTCAGTAATGTAATTACTTAAATTGTAGTTCTAAGTCTAGGTAAGGTAGTTGTCTCTATAGTATCTAATTCCACAGGTTGTTGAACCTCAGGGGTGACTGTCGATTTTTTTAGAATTCCGATGAGGCTGCGGCCAGGCAGGTTAAATCTAATTAACTTATATACTACATAACAAACTAATAAAAACACTACTACAATAAAAGAGATTGAATAATGAGTCCCATATTTTATTATATGTGGCTGTTCTATTATATGATCAAGGTCCCTCAAAAGAGAGTTTGTCAATTTCGAATTTTTACTCAAATCGTCCAAGTCTATATTTCTTAATAAAACAGGAGACACATTGGGTACAGTTGTTTTCAATTTTAATAAATTACAACACGAGTCGTTTACAAGATTAAAACCAAAAGAGTTTAAGGTATATGTTGTATTCATTACATTATAGTGTAAAGGAATCAACCTAACTGTTTTACAGTACGCAGTACAATAGTTGGGAATTTGTAGTATACCTGTACCCAATAATGTGGTTTCAAACAAATTTTGTTGAGCGCAATCTATAGATATTTTACTAGGTTGAGATTGGATGTATATCCATCTATTATTTGTTATAGGTTTCCAAATGTCTAAATTGCCGCGTAGTAATTTGGTATCACACTGCACTGGTATTACTTTAACTATTTCTGTTAGAAGTTCACTTTCACAGCTTGGGTTTGCGTTTGAACTAAATACACTTTGTATTTCACATATGTAAGTCTTGTGTTCTATCGTTTTACACTGGCTTAGGTTGTCAAGGTTACAATAATATTGTTTGTCTTTGGTCATACATATGTACGTGCTACTAGGTAGTATAGTAGCAAAACTATCTGGGTTATCTAAACTATGTGGTATGGGTAGCGGAATGTTGTGGAAAAGATTGAAATCTTTCGGTAGGGTCAGCGGGATCTGCATTACAAAAACTATCTTATTATTATAGTAGTAACTAATTACATTAGATATATTCATTATAACGTAAATTAAATCTAACTCTAACTTAACTGGTAATTCTACTTCATTAGGTAAGTGTTTATAGTTATCGCCAAGCTCTCGGTAAAGTTGTAATGGTGTAATTATAGAAGGATGCATGATATTTTGACTGCTGAACATGATTGCATTTGTAATACCTTCTAATTGGAAAGATAGTGTTAACAATATGCTTTCAAGAGTGGTAAGAATACTGTTTAGATGGGACAAGAATGTTAATTTGTCCAAAGCAATCGTATTGTTTTTCAGTATCGCCGAGAGATTGTCGATCATTACATTGAGATGTTCCTCGTTAATTTTTAGTGTTTGTATAGTCTTATTGTAACTAGATAGCGATGACGTCGTAACCAAAATATTTTGTTTCATAAGTGATGCTATTTGTTTTTCGTTAGACTGAACTGTTGCAATGGCGTTTTCGAATTTTAAACCGTCATCTTCATTTAATGAACCAAAAAGTGTTTTAAATATGTTACCTACAGCACCGATCCAAGCTCCGCGCTTAAAACGATGAGAGATTAAGTGAGACAGACTATCAAATTCTTTGCTAACGTCGTTAAATCTAACCGTCAGAGAGGTTAATGTATTATGACAAGTAAAATCTTCAATGACGTCACTCTGTTGACATATGTATCTAACTGTACCTATAACGGAATTGATATTATCTATTTGCGGGCCAATATGAGAAACATCTAAAGGTAATAGTATATTTAAAGAACCTCTACGTATTCTTAATTTACCTATATAATCAAAATATATACCAGGACTCGACGTCATGGGTTGGACAAAGTCCGTGTTGGCTTCAGCCATTATACTGAAAGAAAAATATAACTAAAGTAAATTATGATGTCAAAAATAATTAAGTATGTGTACATATTATATACATACACAACACAATAGTAAGTAGTACAAAACTAAAACTAAAGTTATTGGTCACGTGCATCGGCTAACTTAATCTCGTCGAAATGATGTTTGACATGTCTACGGTTGATGAGTAATGTGACGTTATTATTATTATGAACCTTAACGACCTTGTAAGGTCCTTTCCACAAAGGAGATAAGGCCTTCCTAAGTCGCAAATGATTTTTCAGATACACGAAATCACCGACTTTATAAGTGACAGTTCGCGTGTGTTTATCGTAATGGGTTTTCGACTTTTCTTTAGAGTTGTCAATATTTTCGATAGCTTTGTTTCTAGAATGGATTAATTTATGTTGTAACATTTTGAGGTACTCGGGATAAGTGGTTTCGGGATCTTCGTGGTATATCGAATCTGGGAGAAACGGCTTTCTTCCAAATACTAGCTCATAAGGAGTAAACTTTGTGGTACAATGTACGGTTGTGTTATATGTTAGCATAGCGGTGTAAACATATCGCGACCAATTATCTTGATTTTCGCTAACAAATGATTTTAGGTACTCTTTAAGAGTGGAATGGCTCCGTTCTAGGGCACCTTGAGTTTGCGGGTGGTATGGTGTTGACCAAAGTTGCTTAATCTTAAGAAACTCGCAAGTTTTCTTAAAGAGGTCCGCAGTGAAGTTGGTACCCTGATCTGTGAGAATAGATTTTGGGATCCCAAACATAGAAATAAAGTGTATGACGCAGTCCGTGGTTTCTTCTGAGGAGACACTGCGCATAGGATATGCAGCTGAGTATTTTGTTAAATCATCTTGTAACGTCATAATATATTTTAACTTAGCAGTACCGGATTCTGGCAGAGGTCCAACGATGTCAAGTGCTACCCGTTGAAATGGTATGGTGGATGTACTGGTAATCTGCATTGGCGCTTGGTTAGTTCGCCTTAATGCTTTGTTCTTCTGGCAAGCAGAACAACGTTTGACATAATCTTCTATATCGCTTCTCATAGACTTCCAATAGTATTTTTCTTTGATTCTATTGTACATTCTAACTGACCCTAGGTGTCCTGCTACAGGTAAATCATGATTTTCTATTAATATTTTTTTTATTTCACTCAATGAAGGATACATTATACTATTGTGATATATATTAATTGCAATGCCACTCCCTTCAAACATAAACGACAGCATATTATAAATTTTTATGAATGATAGTTTCTCGTAAGGGTTTTTAAAATCTGATATTGCTATTTCGTTTATATTACCAAATTGTAATAAATCAACTTTTATGTTTTTCAGAGTAAGAAAGATATCAGGGTAAGAGGTTTGGTCAAAGTGGTGGACTTTGACAAATGCAAGGTAAATAACTTTATTTCTCAGTGTTAACTTTTGGAATGTATGTAATTCTTTTTCAGCGCTTAATATGCTATCTGCATTATCAAGATTACCAAGTACTTCAGGGATATATGGGACGGACTCATCAAGGTCTATGGAGGTAGGTATCAAAATACATCTACAATGGCTTTTCATCAGGTCTTCGTTATATTCTTTCAGGTGAGTACTGACTATCTTATTTTTATCTTGGTTGTATTTCAGGAAAGCGGCATAGTTTCCTGTAGAGTCATAAGTTGAGTCTGATGTTTCAGGTTGGTATGCGCTAGTAGATGGCATGGGGTCCTGAATTCGAGTATCAGGAGTTTCATGAGTGGGAGTCATAGGAGTATAGGGGAGATTCTCTGTGGCTTCCATGGGGTCGTTAATGGGCCTGATCGTTGAAGGGTTATTTGTAGTAAGTGGTTTAGTTATTGTATCCTGAAAGGGGGTTTCTTCAACGTCTCGAGGAGAGGGGATTGCGAGATCCTCAAAATCCAAATTCAATTCACTGGAATGAGGACTGAAGTCTAATGGTCCAAGGTCTACTAGTTTGTTATTTGGGTTATTAGTCTCGGGATCGGAGAGTATGGGATTAATTGGATAACGAGAAAGAGCGTCAGCCACAGAATTTAGTTTACCCTTACGGTAAACGATTTCATATTCGTATTCTTCCAGCTTTAGTCGCCAGCGTTGAAGTTTGCTACTAGGGTCTTTGTGGTTGAAAAGCCATTTGAGTGGCCGATGATCGGTAACTATCTGGAATTTATGGCCATAGAGATATGGCCTAAACGTTTTACAGCCGAACAAGATGGCCAGTAATTCCTTTTCAGTTGTACTGTAGTTAACTTCACTTTTATTTAGAGTTCTCGATGCATAGGCTACAGGTTTATCCTTTCCTATATGACCTTGTGAGAGCACTGACCCTATAGCGTGATTAGATGCATCGCAGGTAAGTACAAACGGTTCAGAGAAATTTGGATAGATTAGAAGTGGAGCAGTAGTCAATTTTTGTTTAAGGTTATCGAATGCTAATTGTTGTTGGTTCTCCCAGTTAAATGGTATATCTTTTTTCAGCAAACTGGTAAGGGGTTTTGCAATTTTAGAGAAGTCGGATATAAACCTTCGGTAATAAGAAACTAACCCTAGGAAGGATTTGATGTCTTTTTGGGTTTTCGGTGTAGGAAATTCAGTCACGGATTTTATTTTGTCAGGATTGGGTCTTACCCCTTCTTCCGTAATAACATGTCCTAGGTAGGCGACTTCACGCCTGAAAAACTCACACTTATCGGGTTGAAGTTTTAGGTGAAAATCTCTAAGCCTTTGGAAGATGGATGCTAGATTTTTTATGGCTAAATTTAAGTCATGGGCGTAGCAAACAATGTCATCTAGGTACACAAAGCAGTGGATGCCTTGAAGGCCAGATAGAGCTGTGTTCATTAGTCTCTGAAAAGTGGCTGGGGCGTTCTTTAATCCAAACGGCATTCGGTTAAACTGAAAGTGCCCTTCTGGAACGTTGAAAGCTGTTTTGGGTTTGTCGTCTTTATTTAAATTTATTTGATGGAAACCGGATGCCAAATCTAATGTAGAAAAATATTTACTATTTCCCAATTGGTCTAAAATTTCTGCAATCTGAGGAAGGGGATAAGTGTCTCCAATTGTAACATCATTCAATTTTCGGTAGTCGATAACCACTCGCCATTTTTGGACATTTGAGGCGTCGAGTTTTTTCGGAACCACCCATATTGGGGAGGCCCAAGGTGAGTCAGATGGTTCAATGATATTCTGTTTAAGCATTTGATCTATTTGTTTTCTAACTTCTTCCTTATGGATTTCCGGGAAACGATAGGATTTTGTATGGATAGGGACGTCAGTGGTCGTTTTTATTTCGTGACTCACGGCATTTGTATGACTAAGGTATTCTCCAGGTAAGTGAAAAATGTCAGAAAAGTCTGAACACAGCTGGTAAAGTGAATCTTTTTCTTCGGCGTTTAAATGAGAAACCCGTAACTGGTTAAGAACTTCTCTTGTACGTTTGTATGCGTTTTTTGGTGATACTGCGTTTATTTTATTTATAGTGTTCACGGTCTCAAGATCGGAAAACGTTTGAGAAGATTGGGGCTTAAAAGAATCAACTGAGACCATTTTAAGATTGAGGTTAGATTTTAGTGATATCGGTTGCTCTGATACGTTTATTACAGACAGGTTGACCCTATTATTTGTTTTCACTGATACTATGCAGTTGGCTATTAGTAAGTTTTCAGAAACATGTTGGTCTATAATAACACCTTCTTTTATTTCGGGATTCATCACTGAACATTCAATTATACTTTCGGTTCTTGGGGGAATAATGTAAATAGGATCGTCGAAATGTAGCTTTAACTGAGTTCTACCCATCCTTAATATATCATGAGTGTAATCAATGCTACAATTAAAGGTGCTAAGGAAATCGTTACCTATTATTCCATCATAGGGTAGATCTATATCCTTTATTACATGAAATTTATGAAGTAAGGATTTAAGGGGTTTTGATTCCGTTATACATAATTTAAGCATAAAGTGGCCCATGGTTGAAGTTGCCTCTTCAACAGGGTCTATTCCTTTTAATTGAATTGTTTCCTTATTAAGTTTAGGATGTTGTTGCAAACACGTTTGTTTTACAAGGCTAACTGACGACCCTGAGTCTACGAGTAAGCATAATGGAATTTCGGAGACAGGCGTCTGGATTAAAACATGTGGCAATAGCCGTTTATTAGGGTTTGTTGAAACTTCGTAGACCTGCATACTAGCTGTAGAAGCGGCAAGGTCGGATTTTTTAATTTTTGATTCGCTAGGATAATCGCGGCTTCCGGTTTGGGGCTGGTTACCCTGCTGTGTAGCCTTATGAGATTTAGTACAATTAACAAGGCCTCCGGTTTGGGGCTGGTTACCCTGCTGTGTGGCCTTATAAGGTTTAGTACAACTAATGAGACCTCCGGTTTGGGGCTGGTTACCCTGTTGTGTGGCCTCGTGGGATATAGAAGGATTATGGGTGTCGGATATTGGATGCACTATAGGTACGGGTCTCACGTGACACCGTCGTGAGCCCCTTAAGCGTTTAAATCGTTGTCCGGCTCAACTACGTTATCACGATTCTCTTGGTCAGTTTCGGTAACTTGAGATTCTTCTTCGGGGTTGTATTTCGACTGCGTAAAATGAACTTGGAATCGTCGGTTGTTATAATCACGCTTTTGACATTGTTCTAAGACATGACCGGTAGATTTACAATAACGGCAAAATGGTTCTTGTTTATTAACGTTTCTAGAATTCGAATTAGAATTATATACAGTATTCTTCTTAGGCCACATAGTATTACTAGGGAAATTAGGCTTCTGTACGTCCCGACTGGTCGACGGACGTACATTTTGGTCATGAACAAAACGCGAACTCGAATTTGGTTGTGACGGACGGTGTTTTTCACCGTAGTTAAAACGTTGACCTTGTTGAGTTTTATGAAAGTTATTAAAAATTTTCTCTTCTGCCACAGCAAAGTTAATAGCTTCGTTAAGTGACTCTGGGTTTCGACAACGAATTACTGCGGATAATTTGCTATTTAATCCTATCATGAATGTGTGCAATGCAAGGTCCTCCATAGCAGCGACGCGGCCACTTAATTCTCCCTTTTTTTTTGTAGGTATTGATATATTAATTTCCGTCAGAAGTTTAGCCAAACAAGTTTCTACTCGTAATGAAAACTGGTTAACTGTTTCAGTAGGACCTTGCTTGCAGTCTTGTAAATCTGAAAGTAAATGTGTGTAATGTTTTTTCTCGCCAAACTGTGTTTTAAGAAATTTTTCTAATACGGGCCAGTCATCAAATTCTTTAATTGCGCAAGCCGCTTCTGCTCTGCCTTCTAGACGACTTAGGATATATTTAAAAATAATTTCTCGTTGAGCAGATGTAGCTAGGCTAATCGCATTTCGGCAGTTAGTCAAAAAGGGGTTTAGCTTTTCACGGTCACCATCGAAGGTGCCGATAAATTTAATTAGGACGTTAAGGTCTACAGATGACGACGATGATGACAATGACTTTGTAGGGTCTTCTTTTGTTTGCGACGTCATTTTATACGATAATATTATTAGCTAATAATAAAAAATAACAAAGCACACAAAAAAAAATAAAAAATGAAAAATACAAACAAAAACTATGATAATAAAATATAACTATAAAAACGATTCACACTTGACAAAATGTTCTACTTATGATAACATCGTATGACCAAAGACTTACAGGATGATGTGGGCGGCGAACAGACAAAACAACATCTCGGTTCGACTTGGATATGATAAGACGTTACCGAGAATTCTTGTATAAACTAAGCTTGAACACGACGGCGATGTATCTTTTTATGGCGTGATGATAGAATGTACTTTTAGGTAGGAACTCGATAATGGGCGAATTTCATAGGAGAATGCTGCGTTTCTTACTGCACAAGGAGTCACTCGGTGCTGGGCTGGTTCCACAAGAGAACAGTGTACCTCTTACTACACAGGGAGTTGCTCGGTGCTGGACGGTTCTCCAGAAGAAAGGTGTACTTTGTACTGTACAAGGTAAAGGTCGGCAAAAATCTTCTTCTTTCTGTAGTTTATAAAGCACTCAAGGTAGGTATTATGATTCACTTCACTCGGTCACTGGTTTCACTGGTTTCACTGGTTATTACGTGTTTTACGAGCTGGTGTTTGATAGAATACGGAGACGTACCGGGACTGCGTTTTAGCAATCCTACCACGCTGCCACCAATGTTACGCGGGTCTTGTGTGAGGGGGTTTTAAAAAAAGAATTATTGGTTGACACACAGTTTATAATAATTAGGATACACAAGGTCACTTATCTAAGGCTTTCGGAGCCCTTTGGCAGCCGTCCGTCGGGTTTCGGTTACTGAACAAGACTGACTGTCTTATGGCTTGCTCATCCTTAGCCCGAGTATCGAGGGCGCTGACACAGCACTCCGTATGCAGATTCATATACATAGTCTAGGTGTAACAGAACGAAGCCGCGGGCAAAAGCTAGTGGGAATGTACATCTCAAATTGTAAATTTTAATATTGCGTATTTATCTAACAACCAAAACAGTGGTAAGTATCATCGTACATTTCTGATCATGTGCATCATGTGCAAGCATTGGCTAATTCAATATATATATATGACATATATATGACAATGAAGACGAAGAATGTAAACGCCTTTCCAAGCGAGACCTATTCACTCTACTCTAGAACGTTCCAGAGTCATATTTTTTTAAGACAACTCCCGCTTTTGGAATATTCCTGTATGTGGATCACACAATTTTTTGTCCCGTGTGGGATTTGTACATACAGCTTGCGCCATCCGTGCAGTCAAGATGCAGGCAGTTCACTTTAGGCGGACGTCCATTCAGAACTCGATGCACTGCATCTGAATACCTATCAATAAATTGACCCAAGACTAATATTGATTTTTAGGTATAACGATTTAGACAGATCTAAATTACATGCGGACGAATTTCTTAAAGACAACAAAAAAAGTTAAGTAACACTGTTGACCACAACTTTAAGGTATGAATTCAGAATATTAATACGGTAAGACCACATTAAAATGTATGTTATTCACAAAACAAGTTAAGTTTAGTTTAATATTCGTGTAGTTGTGATATTTGCATATCCTGTTTCGAGAGACTATGAGTCTGAAGTGGTTTCGATTTTATTCTTAACACATGTTCAATACTTGGCGATCTCGGTATATTATAATCAACAGAATTGAGAATTAAAATACAAAGTGCATTAACACGTTTTATATGAAATATTTAAGTTCTTATTTAAACATAAAAACTTTTTTTTTAAATGTATACGTATTTAATCTTATGTAGGTGCGCTAGACTATACAACAATTTTAAAAATGTCAACAACACATCTTAGTTAAGAGCGTACATAATTTTGATGACGAACACCTATATTCGATATTTTCCACATTTAGACCTAAATATGGAAAATACTACTACTACTGTGTATATAATATCATTGCCTACATGTCATTGAAATACGTTACGATATTTTTAATAAATCATTTATTATTATAGGCATAAAAGATAATATTGTATAATAGACATGTAAACCGCCGACCCCAACAAAATTTGGGAAATGGGTAGGACGATGACGATGATAACGATTACGATTGTATGTCGATGTCGTTGTATAACGATGTATTGAATTTATTAGCTAAGCACTTATTTTTGCAATGTTTTTTTGTTTACTATAGGATTAAGTAAGTTAGTAGTAGTAAAACATGACAATTTTTCGTGCGTGCAGCCTTCGTCCATCGATTTATAAGACGTTATCACGTCAAAAAAGCGTCAAACTCTCCCTGTCTAAGTAGCTGTCTGTCAGAGGGCATCTATATTTTACATAATATTATTATTATATATTTGCTAATTTAAAATATAATCTGATAACAACTATACATATATTCTGCATCGCATTATCATACAGGATAAATCAAATAAGGAAATATAATACTACTAACCCACACATTTCATAGTGGGTATTACTCTCAGATAAGACTCGAATGCAAACACACGCTCTGTGCCGATTAAAATAAACGATGTTTAGAGAGGCCCGGTTAACAAACAATGTTTTATCTAAAAAGCCTTTCTGTTATCTCATAAACCGGTGTGATTCAGAAAACAAACTTTGAAATTATTATACCAATGTCAATGAAAATGACAACCAATCTATTAAGCGGGTTGGCGTTTTTGCACGACAGGATTTACATGGTATATTGATAAAAAAAGTAATTTTGGAAATGACACACCGTATCAGCTGTCTGTCCCATGGATAGGGAGATTTCATGTAAATTAATGTATGTCCATCATACCATATTGAGTAATGAAATAAAATAGAAATAAAGGATAAAAGAACATGAAAGGATATGCTAATTTCCCTCCTCCTCCTTTCGTCGTGTATCCTCAATGCCAAAGGTCGTATGCTAATTTAATACATATAACCAGAAACTTGAAGCGTATATTTAAATTTGAGAAGAAAATAAATGAAAACGTCAAGTGTTTAAGAATTTTAATATTTAATTTCTGCGATGTTACGTTTTGTCTTTAAATATGTATGTCAAAACTATAATAATAATAACTTTACACATATCACACGGCTGTCTGATCCTAGTTTGGAATGAAACAGCCGTGTTAGCTAAAAATAGTAAAAAAAATCTAAACCATGAGTAACATGCGCCTACCACATTTTCATTATATCCTCTAAACTACTCTAAAGTGAAACAAGGTCAAACTAATCATTATAAAAACCAGTTTCTCCAGGACCGAAAACAAGTAAGACACTGTACAAGCAATAAAATAGACCACTTTTGTGGTTGACCACGATTGATATATATGGCGAGGGTCTCACCGAATGCGATTTGTGATTGTACAGTTATCATGTGAATGATTTTTAAAAATGAAACATAATAAATAAAAAGAGATCGGCTTCAAGTAGTCGAAGTTTTGCCGTTCAGTTAGTATGAGGAAAATATATGTTTTCTTTATAATATTCGGACAACAAGTTGTTGCTAGTAAACAGTAAAAGATACAATATAAGAGGTAAAGGCATCAAAAGCCAAAAAGAAGGAGGGAAATGTTTGCAAGAAAAAACACTAAAGTATTTACGCTCAGACATTGTTCGCTCGCCATGAAAAAAGGTTTTTGTTTATTGCCAAACGTACCGGCTACCTGAGGCAATTCATTAAATTGATTTATACTAAATAATAATTACAAACTCCAAAGAGATCCACGAACCATGCAATCAATAAAGTTTTTAAGAAGAAATCGACAATGACTGAATGAAAAAATGTGGCTAAAGGTCAACTCTAAATGAATAAAGGAAACAAAACAATCGCTGATACAGTTCCGTAAGTCTCAAAGACGTCCGTAATTGACCCATCGAGCGGAAAGAAACGAAACTGCGTGGACTGAATTTTAATTAAGTATTGAACTCAAGCAGTAGGCTTAAGTTGCGTTGAATAAAAATTAGGAAGCAATAAATTTTCTCCGTGACTTCCTTGACATAAATTCGACGTAGGAAAGTGGCACCGGATACAAACCGTACCACAGATGGGACCTGTGGACGTAAACAAAACATAGGGTCGGTTATACCGCGCAGATGTAACGCACATTTGAACACTGTGGGTTGAGTCTGTTACGATGATGTACTTATTGCGTATTGATTCTGAAACACAGCGTTTACTATTAAAAATTCTAAATCTTGGGATCATTTAGGCATGGTAAGATATTTAAAGAAGATTATCACTACAAACAATTATTTGTGTGTCACACTACCTCGGCACCATAACTATATTAACTATTATCTTGTTGTAATCGTGCGTTGTTTAGAGTAAGATTGTTGCTTATTGGGAAACATAAACTAGCTTCACACCCGGTGAATATAGAAGCGAAGCGCAAAATTTTTGTTTTGTCTGGGTGTAATTTACCTATCTATTATAATTATAGGTATGTATTTAGTAATAATATACATATAGTATAGGCTCTGCCTAGTTTGGGTTCACACGGCCGTGTGTCTCATGTTATTATTACTATAACAAAAAGATGATTCTAGAAAAAATGTTCTCCCTTACATAACTCAATGCTATAATTTGAAAAGGTGCATTTTTACATATTAACAATTTTCAGACTATTCCCTTTGCTTGCTACTTGCCAATTTTCATGATTCTAGGTAACAAGTAAATAGGGTATTATGTTAGAGTTGATGAGTGTATTTGAGAGTATAAACAAATTAAGGAACTAGCCTTACCTTCAGTTTGTATTCAGAGCTTTTATTTTTTATACCTCAAAAGGATCGGAAAAGGAATTGGAAGAAATGATGTTTAAGATAAGGTACAAAGGAAGATAAGGTTAGACCTTAGTCAACATATATTAATTTCGACTTGATACCTTTCTCTTATTCAGAAAAAGGATCATGAATATATTAATATTATAAAATATTAACATTTTCATTTTTACCGAATCATACTTATACTTTGTAATATTTTTTTAGTATCATGTTTCTATGGTGGGATTATTATGTAGCGATTTTCACAAGTCTATGCCACTTATTGCCAATCAACTACTGAATTCATTCAAACCGCAGAAAAAAGCAAGCGCTTTACGATAAATTGCCAGAACTCAAATCTTGCCATATTATGTTATCTGAAAAAAAATTCGTTGTCATGTTTGAAAAGGGTTTAACCTCAAGAAAGGCTTTGTGATAACGATAACAAAATAAAATCGTGTAACATGCCTACTAGGATATCAATACCAGACAGCAGTTTGACTAATGCCGCGTTCCAATAAAAAAAACGATTCGTTTTGCTTACGGACGGTAAAATTTTCGTAGAAAATTCTACGAAATTTTACCGTTCGTAAGCAAAACGAATCGTTTCTTGTTTATTGGAACGCGGCTTAAGAGGCTTTGAATCCAAGGGATTTTGCTGGGCTTTCACGACTCTGTACCTCAGTTCTTTTCTAAGTTATTTCTTACTAACAGGCTCGTAGTGTATAGCTGTATGTGTAAGTAACAGTCTCAAAACCACTGATATAAACTATGAAAGTCACTTACTAACAGTAACTGCCAAGTTGTTCGTACCTCTGTTCGCATTTAAGTCAGTGTTAACCACTTATTCCTACCCTTTTATAATCCCACTATTCATTAATATTTATTAATCGACCAATAGCATTGCGTTACTGGTATAACCAGTCAAAATAATGTATATTAATTTATTTCTATTAAACTGTGAACTGTGTTATCATCTTTTATAGTTTGTCCTTATTTTTAATAAAATAAATAAGAGTTTTTGATGTGGCGACAACATATGACTAAAGCATTTTTTTACGCCTTTTGACAGGGCAAAAGCAACAAGTGACAGGCCATTTTTCAATAAATAAAGTAGGTGGTTACATCTAAGAATCATTTCAATAACACTTAATCTCAAAAGACAAAGTCAGTATACGTTTGTTTGTCTCTCACTAAAACAACGAATCAATGTCAAACTAATATGTTGTTCTTTTCAATTTTCTTTTAAATTAATGATGTCGAGATGGATTGATGCGATATTAGCGTGCCGTTGAAGTCTATCTCATAAGTGTATAAGTAATATTATAAATGTGAAGGTACTTCTATCAGTTTGTTCGTTTATACACTTAAATCTGATTATCGGATATAGGTGAAATTTCACAAAGAATTATACCTCTAAGATGGCAAAAAAGCTTAGGCACGGCCTGGCTCATGGTAAACAGTAATGCCCATAGACATTTGCGACACGAGGGAGGAGATAGGCACGTAGGGGACTCAAAAAGCCGTAAAAATATAAATCTTGGATTAAAAGAAGGCCGCGTCTGTTCGCGATAAACTTAAAAACTAACGAACGGATTTTCATGCGGTTTTCACCAGTAGACAGAGTGATTCATGAGGAATGTTTAGGTGTATAATTTGTTAAGGTTTTGTGTAAAACGTCTGTAATATGACGATGAATGCTAAAGATATCGGAAATAATCAATATAATAATCAATAATTATAATATTTAAATAAATATTTTCTAAAGTCTACTAGTAGCATGAAATTAATTATAACTTACCAATAACAATTATACATATTATATTACTAATTTCCTATATATATTATAAAAAAAAAACTATTGCGAGTCCGGTCGTTCTACCCAACCAATTTGCTTAATTTTGTTAATGAAAGCTGTTGATGAATATAGATTTGTCATTAAGCATTGGAAGTCTAGCTTCCACCCAGAGTTTGTGAGTATAGATGGATGTTTGTTACTCTTTTACGCCAAAATGGCTGAACGGATTTAGATGAAATTTGGCACACACAGGAAAACTTTTACTGTGCTGAACAAAGACTAATCAATTCTATCTATTAAATAATCTATTCAAGATTGCACACCTTTTCTACAATCAGTAGCATCACTACAATATAATCTCCATACAGACAGACGAAGAACTTTTTTTGGTTATATCGAATGTCGTGACGTCGATAATAATACGCTTACGTTGTAATCAGGCCAAACTAAACAAATCGTTCGAATGAGATCATCCTTATGATAGATAAATAAATACTAAACATTGTGTGCACACCCATCTGGCTCGAATATTATTCGACCTTCACAGTTTTATTACAATATATTTTCACATTGTTCACATCAGTAACACATTGTGATTCATTTCGCTTCTCATTCCACCGTTACAGTTATAGATGTGGTTACCTGGTGTTAAAAAATATGCTCCAAAACAAACCACTATGAGATAGATAGTGATTTACGATTGAAGTTAAATGGTACTGTATTGTATACCTAGGATATAGAAGTAAAAATGTGAATGCCGTCACGAAAGTTGAACACAAATGTCATAACCATCACCATAAATATGCAATAACGCTAGTGAAAATACTAAAATATGGAACATTATTTCGAGAACCGTGATGAATTGTAGCTAGTGGATATATGTTAAACTAGCTTTTACGCGTGGCTTCGCTCGCGTTAGTATAGATTTTGTCAATCTACTCAGGTATCCCTCGGGAACTGTACTTTTTTTCTAAATGAATGGTAACCCTATGTTCATTTATGTGCCCCTGACAACATGTGCGCAAAACTCTGCAAAAAATGATTGAGTAGTTAAAACGAGAAAGCGTTACAAACAAACATAAACGAACAAACTCACTTTCGCATTTATAAATATTAGTTAGGATTTGTCACAAGAGCTTGGGTATTTTGAATAAATCACTCCTATTTTGCGGGCACAATGACTACACTGTGTACTATTTCGCATTTGTGAAAACTCTAAGTTTATTTTGTCGCTATATAATTATTTTAGATTCATTTATTTATTTATTAGAACTTTATGGACAAAATTTTACAATGGCGGACTTAATGCCATAGGCATTCACTAGCAGTCTACCGTAGGCACAGAATACATAATCAGGTCGGAAGTCCCACTCAGCCAAATCATTTAAATAAATAGTGACTCGTGTTGCGACACAATAAAGTCGCAATTCAAATTAATTATAACGCTAATTACCTACAGTTATATTCACCTAGAAGTTGCCTCCCTTTTCATCGCGTAACTCTTGTTTGTTCTGACGACTTTAGGGCTGTCCGAAACCGAATTTTGGCACGATTAGTCGACCCCGTATAGATATAGCTTTATACCTAAGCTGCGGAGTGGGCCTGGCTTGCCCTAGGGGTGAATGGTGTGAATTGGGTGAAGTAGTGAAAACATAAAGAAAAGAAGAAACGAGGAATACAACATGGAATATATATGACGGAGGGGTATGATCATCATCCTCAAAAGGGCCCATAATTCCTCACTTTCTAACTAGATTATTACAAATAGACACACGACTTAGCTAGCTACGTATATCGATAGGAACGCGCGACGGTTTCGATATTCGACCGCTCTGTTCGACTGCCGCTCAAGAAATGTCGGGCGCGCCGCTCGGCCTTTAAAAATTGACTCCGTCTAGCGCCGACAGGTGGCGCTGGCGTTCCGGATATAACGTAATTGAGACATATAAATATTTTTTTTTATTTTTATTTAAAGACTTACCATATTTCTTAAACTAAAACTCAATTTTAACAAAGCCCTATAAAAAAGAATTGATTTTTCTGCGCTATGCTGATCCATATCGACAGCTCGTAACTACAAAATACAATGTTAGGTGTTTGTATTTATTATTACGTTGTTATATACATACAAAGATACAAACATATATATGCATTCACATCATAATATATAAAGTATTCATGTTGTGATGATCCTGCTAAATTATGTAAGAGGAGAGCTCGTACCTTCGCCTTGAACCTAAGGCGACTGGTGCATTCTGATTTCCTGTGATAGGCTATCGCAAAGAATGAAATTAACTGCTTCCACGAGAGTTTAAAGGGCGAGTGTCAAGTAATACACATACTGAATTACATTTGTGGTTCGTTAATATATCAGATATACCTACAATTATTGTAGATACATGTATGTACATACTATTATTGTACATTATAGCACAGAATATATAATGGTAATTGAGGTCAGAACAAATTACATTATGATAATGAGAATTAAGATGACACCTGTATTTAAGAATTGTTAGTAAATGTTATGAGGTAGGTTGACAATGAATTTTCCATCATATGGTAAAAGGTGGCGCCATGGTGTGTTTTCGACAGTGACAAATCCTTTAAAAAAAGGAATTCTATCTTCTATCTATCCGATATTATAGTACATTTTAAAAAAATGTGGTGTTTATAACTATTTAAGTAGTAATTAGAAATCTGAAAAGCTGTTTAAATTGTTTTAGATAGTACAGGTCAGTGGAATGAAACTGCGAATATTAACCTACTCGTATTTATAAAAGTAAAAAATACATATTATTATATATACAATAACATTGTTGTCTTTTAATGTATACATTTATGTATTTGATATATTTCTCGTGACCATATAGTTTGAACAACGCTTCATGTGACCGGAAGTCAGGCTTTTCATGGCTTATAATAAGCAAATTTACTAAATAAATAGTTATAAAAATAGTTTCATCATTTTGAAAATAACTGTTAATAAGTTTTACCTTTTACAGCATG
Organism: Callimorpha dominula; assembly: GCA_949752705.1. Taxonomy (NCBI): domain Eukaryota; kingdom Metazoa; phylum Arthropoda; class Insecta; order Lepidoptera; family Erebidae; genus Callimorpha; species Callimorpha dominula. The sequence continues at coordinate 13,493,933 of OX457007.1, forward strand.
TAAAAACGACGCTGAATAAATTTGCTTATCATTGTTAAATAAAGGTATTCCAAGATCTTTTATCTGTTGCTTAAACTATCAAGCGGATCTTATTAACATACGTATTTCACGACATAATACTAGAGAAGAAACGGTTTCTATGCCTCATAGTCTTCATAAGTAACTTTTGAATAGTAATATGATTATTACTTATTCTAAAAGCTATTATTATTAAATTCCATTTTATGGAACATAGTTACAGAACCGCTTTTGTGATATGGCACTTACGGTAACCTAATAATAAGTAAGTTGTCCTTTGCGTAAGTTTTCGGAATAAATTCAAATAAATAGAAATGTCTTTGATTATATATATGCCATCAAAGAAATCAGAGAATCAAAAAAGAAAAGAGACATCGTAAACCTAACATGTAGCAGAAGTAGCAAGTTGTAATAAAAAAGTGAGTTAGTGGTAGAATTAATGCAATGGGACGCAACGGGACGGCAACGGAAGCGGCAAGTGTGACGCACATTTGGGCCGCTGTTTCTACGCGTTTGGTGCATCTCTCTAATTAGCACAGGGTTTATCGGAGAATCAGCCAGGGGTTGGACGAAATGGCTGTCTCTAGATTATTTCGTCTGGAAATGGTGGCCAAGATAACACAATTATAATCGCTTCGTGCTCTGGAGTGGGTGGTATCTGAGGATTCTAAACAGAAACAAAAAATAAACAGTTGGTCTAAAATAATTAAAGCTATTCAGCAAAGAAAGCATCAGAGATAATAAAAAACTTTCATATAATGGATGTAAGTATGTGTGAACGTTTGCAGACGTCAAGTTTGCCAACGAAGAAAACAAAAAAAACTTTTCAGATTCTTACCCAATTCGATAAATCGAATAAAAGCCTGTATTCGATTAGGTCATTCACCTGACTTCTGCGTAAATTTAATATACTATAGGTATTCTGGTTTAGAGCTAATAAAAAACCAATTTCAAATGGTAATAGTATTTGTCTTAAATTATATTATAAATCAAGTACCTACTTATAACTTTAATAACTATTATTATTATACATATTTAGACTCTGACTATATGTAAATTAAGATGTGTGCGTGTGTTAAGTATAAAAGTGTGCATAATGAAAAAAAAAATATTTTGATGTGAACGATGTTCCCGGTCTCCTTAAAGACAAATTTTATAAATACCTAATAGTCAGCACTAGATTTATTGAGTTAGGAGTTTGGTTAATCAAAATTTGTGTGATCCACAAATAGTTGTCCCGAGTCTGGGTGTTCTTTGTGTCTGTTGTTTAAATGTTTGTGAAGCCCCCCGCGACACAGGAATATTCGTAATGCGGACGTTGTATTTAATAAAAAAAAAACCATGTTTGTAGAATTAAAAAAACACGTTCACCCATTTTTATAATTTGTTTCATTACTTGCAAAACATTTCGTAGGCATCATAGATTACAGTACAAATAGTTTGAATAATTCCTAAAACCGAATTGTTAAAAACAGAGGACAGCGAGGAGGTTGACCTTGTTTCAAAACACATCGTCCGTCGACTTTGTTTTAGGAATATTTTGGAGACGATCCGATATAAACAATGAGGCCATTACGATAGCTGGTTATATTTCCTTGTAATTAAACTTGGCGAGTGCACGGTAGCTCATCGTGTAAATACGAATACCATAAAGTGTGAACGAACAGCTATGTAAATATTGACTACTGTTCGTATTCAGACATGCAAAACATTTTAGTTTTAAGCTTAACTTATGTTTCTTAAATAAAGTTATATGGAATAAAAGAAATATTAAAAAAGAAAATTATTATTTAATTTATGTATACTATTCCATTAAATCACCCAGAGATTGTCGATCGGATTTATTTGGTTAATTCCAAACTATTCATTTTCGTTGTTAGGGATACGCACGGCGTCTGCGTGAAAAAACGGAATCCGGATCTCTTGTACGTCTATCTGTCCGTCTGTAGCAGGCAATTTGCTCCGAATCTACTGCATTGATTAAGTTAAAATTTGGTACACATCAATTTCTGTAACCCAACACACAGATGTGCAACGTAAATAAACAAATTTTGAATATTGGGGCCGAATAAAAAATATTCGAAGCTGTAACCGTGTAACATACTTTCAAATGAAAGGGTTTGTTTCTTTGTTTTTTTTTTATAATTTTAATATTAATAATTTTTAAATAAGTTATTTAAGAAAAATAGATGAAAATTGACTTCTCCCCCTCCCCCCTTATGTCTTAAACTACAACTCAATTATCACAATAATCAACTCGCACACAATGGTGCCAATTCTGTTGTTCACCACACTAAACTAAAATTTCACTAAAAATCTTTTATTTTAGTCGAGAGATATCGAACATGGTATTCTGTTGTTTCGTTGAATTACATTTAGTTCTTATTAGGACAGCACTATATTTGAATCTGACATAACTAAAAGTTAAGTACGAGAGTGTTGCTGCTACTTTAAAGTAAAGAATGAATGACTAAGAGTGAAAGAAAAAAATCTTCTGAAACTACATTTTTAGGTTTTTTAAATGCATGTTAATGTTTGTTTACGAACATTATAATTATGTACCGAACAAAGTATCATATTTCCAGCTCATAGCTTAGTAAATACTGTTCTACTGAGTTCACATAGCTGGCAACCCACTGTATATCCTTTTTTGTTATCTGCCTAAATAACAGCTAATAATGAATCTGTGCAAGTCAAGCTGACATATATCCCAAATAAATATAATTAACTTATTTTTTAAAATAAGTCTAAAGTTATAAATAAATAAATCAATCACGATGAAGGAAAATAATAGAAAAAATTGTAACTTGTGAAACGCATCAACAATAACCTTGAAATGGCGAGAGGTAAGAAATTTTTCATTGTTTTATTTACCAAGTAATTTTGTTTGTTAAATTGGTTTATTATTCTACTCGTTTACGTCTTTACTGTATTTACATAACATAAAATAACATTAAGACAATTTCGTTACAATATTGTTTTGTACTCCCTTTAGATAGATAGATAGAACATTCTTTATTGTACACCACAGTTAGACAGAAATTAACACAGTTTAGTAGCAACATACTAAGCGGCAAGTACAATGGGTGGTCTTATCGCTAAAAGCGATGTCTTTCAGACAACCTTTGTATGGAAACAACAGAGGAAGATAATCTTTAAATTTTTTAATGACATTTGTTACCATGTCCATTTAATTTTTTCAGGTAAATAGGCAAATCAAAACGTAAAGGAATTTCAAGCATGGTTATCGAACTAGTTCTACAAACTAAGCTGTAATGTAATAACTTCTGTAACCACTGTACAGCAATGGCAGCATGTAAGTGTTGTTTGTTGAAAGCATAAGTAATTTTCAATAATTTGAGTATAATAATTTGAACATACTATCTTGAAAATATCGTGAAGAGGCGTTTGAGGATATACCGTACGTTCACGAATAAGTAAATATAAAAAATCAATTAAAATCAGAATTTATACAAAATACATGATATATAGTAGTGTAGATAGTATTTATGAGATTGATTAACAAACAGATAGACAGGCTACCTGATGATAAACAGTTACCATCATTATGTAAGCTTGCATAATTCCATAGAAAAAGGAAAAATGGACCGAGGAATCTTGAATTTTTTTTATCATACTGCTACCTTAAGCCAATTATGAGAGTGGTAGTGCCCAGATTGACTCTAGTACATCCTCATATCATAATATGCTTATACTAATACCTTGTGATTTAATTTTTGTCTAGATTTGGAGTTTAAGGAGGGCAAAAGTGAAGACAAAGGGGCGTAACATCTGTGATTCAATAAGGCCAAAGAAGAAGGACCAACTGGATCTGAGCTTACAGATATAAAGTGAAAGATACTAGATATCATAGGGACTGCCTCCATTCCAGGATTTCTTGTTGAGTTGATTATATCATGTTAAAAATTTTAGTTATTATTTGTTAATTTGTTAAAATAACATTTACTAGTAGTTTAATTTAAATGTGTTTGAATCAGTTTTTCCTGAATATGCCATGTCCGTATCAAGAAACCTGGGTCCTCTTTGCAAAATATTAGAATCATGATTCTCTTCATCCACATTATTTTCATTGTCATCTGGAAATGTAGAAATACAATAATTATAATTTTGTTTTGAAAAAAATATCTAAATTAGAGTTTTATTCAATTGAAGTAATCAAAAACCATGTTAAAGAAGGTGCATCATGCTAAAATGATTATTACAGTTCGCTCTGGCTGGTAATGAAGGCAGCGATGGTGATGTAGACAATGAAATTTGTTTTAAGCCGTCCTTTGCACATTTCCAAATTATTTCTGACTAGCATAACAATTATTGAAGGCAAGGTTGTATGTAACGCCATAAAACTACTTAGAAGTTCAGAAAACAAACAACAAAAGGTTACCCAGATACTGCCCGTACTGAGACTATGCCCAAAGATGGACTGTGCAGTGCCCTTCTGAAGTAATTATCCAGATACTGCTAATACAGTAGCTATGCCCAAGATGGACTGAGATAGCGTGTCCTTCTGAAGTAATTACCCAAATACTGCTAGTACTGAAGCTATGCCCAAGATGGACTGTGCTAGCCTGCCCTTCTCATGTAATTTTCAAAATTTAAGTAAGCGAAGCCACAGGCAACAGCTAGTATAATAATAAGCATTAATCTCAATCAATATAGGCACAGATAAGATCATAGGTTGCAGTAAATTAAATTTAGGATTTACATAGGTAGGTAGTTTATTATTTTCAAGCCGGTGGAAGTATGTTAATTACAGTTAATCAATCATATTAGCCTATTGCAGTCTACTTTTGGATATAGGTCTCTCACCTGCATCCAGTCTATCCCAGCTACCTTGTTATTCTTACAGTTTATTAAAGTGATTATTATAATTAATGTGGATTATACTCACAATCTGACAGTTAATACTGTAAAATCCTTTTCTATTATAAAACAGATTTCCAGGCTGGTGCAGTAGAGTGAGTTATTGGTGGTTTTGCTATTACAATGTGCCCCATCTACTGCACCTATGGTGTTGGGCATATTGAACAATTCTTGAAAACTGAAAACTTCAGCAATATCAATCAATATTACAATCTATTTACAATTTATATATAAATCTATATCTATGGTTAAAATTGATGAGCAGGATTATAAGAAAAAAAATACAAAATGTTTTGTGTTAACTCTTCCACTATTACATCTGATGTTTTTGCAAAATGCACCTGCTCACAAAAGTTTGACTGAGTGCAATGAAATTGTCTTGCCCTACAGGAGCTTGATAACTTCCTTGGGCAAAAAAGGGAGTGCAAAAAAAACTAGAAATACATTATATAGGAACCTACATAAGTAGATTATATGATTGCACCTCTATCTATTTACATATGAGTAGGTACGTGGTGTACCACGTACCTACGGTGTGTGTTTGTATTATGGGGAAAGTGCCATTGCATAAAAATGATTAAAAATCAAGCAAACCTTTAGATGTATAAGGGATGAAGCCTTTATCGAGATAATTTAGTAAATGAAAATCTTTAGATGTAGAGCCTAAAAAGTTTCTGCTAGTTTTCCTGTGCCATTTCAAACGGATTGGAATTATTGTCTCGTACGTTTTTCTCTATTCTATTATTCTCTCTTGATAATTTCATCAGGTCATGAATTGATGATTATTTAGTTTTAATGTAAACAGTAAGCACTCTTATTAAATAATGAATTTAAAATATACATACCTTTCTGCCAAAGCGAACAAAGCCAAAATCACATATTCGATATTCATCATATAAAAAAATATACTATTACATAATTTACTTTTTATCCAAAATCTTTATATCACTAAAGTTAGTCGGCATGTATTTATATGTCGTCTAATTTTAGTGTGACGTTCCCAATTTTAGACATATAAAATGTATAACAGAATAGCAAATGAGTAAATTTGGACCAAGTTGAGTAACTTAACCAATTTTAGTGCTGTCAAACTAAAATTAGTTTAATCCTGCGTTTTCAGAATACGAAACGTCATTTGGCAGAACTAAACTAAATTAGTGATTTTTAGTCTAGTTTGGTGAGTTTTGTAACAACAGAATTGGCACCAATGTATAGAGTTATAATGATGAATTTATTTTTTAATAAGCAGTCATTAATCCACATCGATAATCACGCAGTTGGTTGAAACTGAAATAAACCCCAAAAATCTTTATTTTCTCCCTAGACCTTATGTCGGCATGGCAAAGTGTGGAATAAGTCATTGGAAAACCGGCAGTGAAGCAATGCTTGCATTGCATTTCGCCGCGTGAGTGAGGTTACCGGAGGCCCGCCCTCACCCTTCTCACTCCCCTATTCCCATCCTTCCACTCTCCCCCTTCTCCTACTCCCACAATGGGTGGAAACGCACTTGTGACTCTTGAGTTACAGGTGCCCATGGGCGGCAGTAGTCATTTACCATCAGGTTACCCGTCTGATCGTTTGCCCCTTATACCATAAATTTCACTTTTTGTTTTGAGCGCCTGACAGCTGTCCTATTAGGTGCTGGATATCCATTCTTTCTGGGCAGCCTGTATATAAAGTTTGTATGCATGTTTGTTTCGGGTCATATTTTACAACTGACTGATTAAGACGAAATTTAAATGACAATAAATAAATAAAAAAAAAAATTGTATTTTTTTGTGTACCACGCATTACTTAAACGCTCTATAGAGAAAAAAAACTTTTAATTAAATTAAACCCATAAATTTATTACATTATTACACAATTTATGGTGGTCGTTCTAATGCTAACATGTTTTATGAGCGCGCATCGGATTAAATATATTATGTAGTCTATATACCAAAATCCTTTCATTCCTTGTCATGTGAACATACGGTTAAGGTTTTTAAATAATTATGTTATAACTAACTCTATATTCATATGACGGGGATTGAGCGCGCGTTTTGATAACGCGTTAACAAGAATGTACACGAATTCTGTTTAAGCGCTCGCCATGTGAACACTATACAAAAACGTGTGCTTAACTCTCGTAATCTGAACAAGTGAATTTGAACGAAAAATGATTAATTATATTTTTTGAGTAATGTTTGGTCAAACCGGATCGCAACCATCACTTTAGCTTGTCCCTAACATACGAGTAGGTACGTAATGGTAGCATTTTATATTTACAAAAAAATAGTTTGTCTCAGTCAGAACTGTGTGGGTCCTCTGAGGATATTCATATTTACAATTTAGCTGTCGGACGCTGTTTAAGCTCAAACAGCTTTTTACCTTAGGTTTACACTTATCACTTAAGGTAGGTTAAACCTACTAAAAACGTACACTCCTAATAGTAATTTTTATCTCTCCATCGTTAGCACGCTCTGCGGCCACATAAGAATTCTAATGAGTGAACAAAAAATAAAAATGAAATATTCGCAAACTGTACCATGTGATATATATAAATTATTCAAGACATTGTTTATACGCCCCAGAGACATGATTTTGCTTAATTTTGTTTTCTCGCAATGACGCCTAAGCCCGATTTTCACTAAGGGACACCTAGGGATGACCTAGGGAAGGACAAACCCTGCGACCTTGTCGTCCGACACCTGAATACAATAGACAACTTACTGAACTCGTGACCGTCACGCTAATAATACATATATAGATCCATCAATATATAATAATACAAATTATATTGGTCGTTTCGTTTAAGTTTTCACTTCCCATGACTGCCTATTTTTTTTTTCGTAGTACCTAAGCAGGAGAAATTGTGTGTGTGCTAGTTTTTATGTAGAAACTCAATATTGCATATTGACTGGCCTGTTAGTCTAGTGGGTAGGGATCCTGACTGCTGAGCTAGAGGTCGTAGGTTTGATTCCCACCCAGAACATATAATTGTGTGATGAGCATTTATCTATAATATGTACGTATTTAGAAATTTATAAGTATGTTTATCAGCAGTCTGGCTACCATAGTACAGGTTCTGCGTAGTTTGGGATCAGACGATTATTAGTATTCGAAGATTTATTATTATGAATATTGCCATTCATTTTTGCTTGATATTTAAATTATAGCAGACGAGTCTTCCCCTGTCATATATACTTCTTTATGCTACGTCTAGAAAACTTCATCATTATTTTATGCTTGATATTGAAATTATAATAGACAAGTCTACCAACGTCCTATATACCTCTTTATCATACCTCTAGAAAATTCCAATTATAAATTTACATATAAAGTAAAAGATGTAAATTTTATTCATAGAATATTTTTTTCTGTTCCCAAGATCGGCAGCCTTGTTTTTAACAAATTGAAAAATACTTATAAACGTTACTAAGTTTGCTTCCACAGCAGTCAAAGGTCTATAATGGCCTAATAATGAATGACTACTACGCTGGAATATTATAAAATCGAAGACTAAACGCGACATTCTTTACCAGTTGTTTTCACAATTAATAAAAAACCGTTTTAGTTAAATTAATTTAAAGTTAGTACTTCTGGAGTGAGAGTCCTTAGATTGTGTCCGTCAGAAAGGCTGGTTGCCTGCCTCATTTAGCATCGAGGTAGTGATTAAAAATTGCTACCTATTTGCTACTATATGCTAACTACAACTAAATAATTGCTACCTCATTATTTAAAAAAATTAAGTATTATCAATGTGACCAGCCATTCTGACCTCAGGATGGCTGGCCAACAGTACGTAAACTAAGCTTGTTGTGTAAACTAAGCTGAGTTAAGTTATTGTTTTTGCTTTAATATTTGTCACTTATTTGCTACCTACCCTACCTATCAATTTCAGTCTACTATGTATATATATAATCTGAATCTCGGAAACGGCTCCAATGATTTTCATGAAATTTAGTATGCAGGGAGTTCGGGGGCGATAAATCGATCTAGCTAGGTTTCATTTTGAGAAAACGAAAAAAAAACCGATCCAGGCTCGGTCATCCAGGTACTTAGCTTAAGTACCGAAAACGACACTAGTAAGATCCAGGATAGGAGCACTTTTACCATCCCCGGACTAGTCGCTCAGTCCGCCTTTTCGAATAGAGCTCCCGCTACCGGTGGTAATGTGCGTCGCATGAGTCGGACGACTTCAATGAATGAGAACGTCATGCGAGCATATTTTGTGGTTACGGAGAAGGAACTAACCTAACTACGTAAAGCCTCACTACTATATATAAAGATCAAGCGGGGTATATTTCGGGGTGACAATTTGAGGTTTTCCTTAGCTTTAAATCCTCTCAGCATTATGTTAGTGGGTTGAGGAATAGGGTATCGTTTGCGGAGGAAGTCACCTTCATGGATTTGAAACTCTTTGTCTGCAGCAATTTCCAATTAATAAGATTACTAGAGAACGACATTTTAGTAAATACTATCAGGGTGGACTTTGGTGTAGATTTAAATGTGCAGTCATGCATGTAAAAAGAAGCAGGATTGTGGAAAGGAACGAACGACCTTGAGTAACCTGAAGGGATAGAACTCTAAGATTCCACACATCTTAGATGTCTTTCCGCGAACGAAACTTAGAAGTATTATATCACAGGCGTTGAGTTTAAATTAATAGACTATGCAGCTATCGTTACAGGAATCGTTACACGAATGTTGTAAACAATGGTATTTACAACATTCGTACCAATTTTCAGTTCTATGTGAATTATTGGAACCTCGCCATTATTTTTTGAGCTAATTTGACCGGAATAAATGACGATAGTAACGATGAAAGTGTCATAAACTTTCATAAACTCATTCAATACCTAGAACATATATTTAACATTCTTTAATATTCGGTCAATAATTGCAGCAAATAGATTGCAATAAAATGGTCGTATTTAAAAAGCCAAAATAGTATTAAAGTACATGATCTCTTATACAAACAGATAAAGTTATACCTCAGTAAAACTGGTAATAAAAATGCAATTAATTGGTATTTGATGTCGTGGCCTTAATTACTAATAAAATAAACACAAAACCAACGTGCAGATGCAAGCTGATTAGTTAAGACATAAAAACGTAACCTTTCATAAACATTTTCGTTTGTAAAACCAATATAATGGCCCCAATTCTGTTACTTCACTCGCTAAATTAAAATTCACTAAATTTTCTTCATATAAGAAGTAAACCTTGTACACTTAGAAACAAGGTCTTATTTCAAATTGAAACAAGTAGGTAACATATGTCGCTATCGAAATAAGCAATTTATTTGTCGACTAAAGTCTGATACGCTTAAATAAATTTTAATACCACGTAGCGAGAGCCGCTTTCCGTTGAATGCCATCTCTTTTGCTGTGTTTTTAGTAAGCGTCTATGTAGGTGTAGATTAAAAACATGTCATCCTTGTTCGTTTTGAACAAGTTCTTATACGGCAACTATACAGCGTTTGAATAAATGAAGACTCTCGCTGCGTGGAAATAAAGTTGAGTATACGTTGACAGGTTTAAGTAAAGTTTAGCGGCGCTGAGAAATAGATGCTAGTAACAAATAGACCTTATTACGAAGAACACTAGGTTGATTTCATATGAAGAAATTAAGTCAGGTTTTAGTTTAGTCGAGTGTACAATAGAGTCGGCACCAATGTCAGTCCAATTATGGTCTTTTAAATCAAATTTGCCTTTTACATGAAAATGTATTTTATTTGTAGTATTTGTTTTGCTGAATCTAAATATAGGCCTTAAAATTGATAGTTGGCTATTATTGCTTATTTAAGCTACATTTTATGTTATAGCGTTTAGCCTAATATAAAGAATCATATTTATGACTAAAAGTCTAAATATTTAGGGATTAATATGTTATTATTTTCTGTTACTTATCCATTTGATATGCTTTATAGTATCTGTGTTTACTTTACTAGTTCTTACGTGAAGCTTTATTAATTTTTTAACATTTTCGACACATTTTTAATGAAAAAGTTGATCTCAATGTTATAGCCGTGGCGTTAAGTCAACGAATGGGCTATACGAGTACCAAGGACTGTTTTTGTGTAAGTGGGGTAGTCGGGGTAGGTCTTTAAGTTAGATAAAGAAAGATTAGAACTCAAGACTAAACTACTCTACTAACTACTAAAAACTCTTTTACCACCTTCACATATTAAATTGGGACTAATTAAGAATTTTGTCAAGATTCACAAACACACAACAAAGATTTACCAGCTTTTAAATACCTGGGAAGTAAATTTCCTCATTTACGCAATGCCAAAATAAAAAAGGAATCTTTATCGGTCCTCAAATTATAAAGATTCTAAAGGACAAAAACTTTGATTCCATTTAACCAGGCCTTGAAAAGAGGCTTGGAAGTCTTTCAGGGCAGTCATTCACGGTTTTTTCAGTAATAGGAGAAATGAAAATTATGTTGAGCTTGTGAACAATCTCCTACAAAAGTATCCCTAAAAAAATATTTTCGTTCCTCTCATCTTGATTTTTCCCTACTAACTGCGGTTCCCTACGAAGTGACGAACATAGTGACGATTCCATTAGGACACATTGACAATAAAAATGAGATACCAGGGCCGGAGAAATATGGCAATGTTAGCGAACTGCTTCTGGAACATACCCCTAAAAGTAATCACAAAATAAGCAAAAGAGTAGAAAGGTCGGGGGAATATGGCAATTAATATTCAATCGCTATAGCTGGATAATATAAGAAAATATCAAAAAGGGAGCTTTTATTTTGAAATAAAAGTTGTTTCAATGCTACTTGAATGTTACCCGTATGTAAATTTTGAATTTTTTGGTTTTGTTTTTATTTTTTATTTTAGCTATCTTGATTAAAAGGATAAAATGTTTTATTCATAATTTTCTAATTACTCACTTTTATGTAAAAAGTTAAAAAACCCCAAACATTTCAAGCTTTTTTTAAATAAACGTTTTGTGTTTTTGAAATATTTTCATATTCAGTGACCCTATATAGGGTCAGTTAGTACTGAATAAACATTAAAAAGGAATCAACATTAACATTTGTAAGAAAGATTTCAGTACCTATAATATACCTACTTATCATAACATAAAAATACAGTCCCCTCCGTATAAAAATGTAGCATTTATTTAAAAGGCACACAAATTTTGGAATAGACCAGTGATATAATTAGATAACATCAGATGACTAACAGCATTCAGATGAGACTGGTTGGGGGCGGGGAAGCCAACGCGGCGGCAGTAATTCAATCTCCGTCGCTCATCTAAATCTTCGCGTGAAGCGACGTTTCTTTAGATGTTTTCAAGCAGAAGAAAAATCGCTTACCAAAAGGCGAGTCGTGCGTTTGTTCTGACGAACTTATTTTTTATGAAGATGACCACACCTATTGTTTTTTTTTTGAAAGGTGAGTAGGTAACAATGACTTTGTATTGGTAAACAGTACTAATGCAATAAAATGTTCTAACCAAAACCATAAAAATCTGCAATTATATAACGTACCATTACAACGACAATCATATTTCCACCGGTGTTATTCAAGCACCGTGAAGTTTAATACAATTTCAACTATATCACAACATTAACTGCTGGTAAATACTTCCAGAGTTCAAAGAATTCAGGCCACATTCTCCAAGCGAGAGATCGTTGTGAACGTATTATTACTGCAAGCATATTTACATATTCATGTTACGTGATTAAATATTATTTCAGTAGACATTCTTTAAATAATTCCGTATAATAGGTTCCGTACGATGAATATGAATCTACCGAGGACAAACTTAACATTGTAGTTGAAGAGCATGTTCTCCCTAACATTCCAACAGCAAATGTCAGTTTGTACGCACAATAGTAGTAGTATAAGTCCATCAAAGGTTGCCTGTAAGAAATCGCAGACTGCGATAACACCGCCCATTGTACTTGTACTGCTATTTAATATTAGTATGTACCCTATTTTTGGTGTGCAATAAAGTATACTCTATCTAATGTGGCAAAACTTGTAGTTAGGGACAATGACCTAATAAACGTCAGTTCGTTGCAATTCCCGCCTTTTATTTACGTCTTCGAAGTAAAGAACTATTTTCTGCACTTAGGATCATTAGTTTGGAAGATAAGGGAGTGTGTAAAAACCTAAAAATTTATATTTTTAAATGTATATTTTTGCGTAATTATGAATTCCTGGGATCTTTTGACTTCCGGTATACTTAAGCATCTGGGACTTACACGTCAGTAGCGTCAGTAAAAATGTTACGTTGTTTTTATTAAAAAAACAACCATGTAACTAACTGTTGGTCAGGAGTCCACAAAATCGGATGTTTACCACGTTTCGAGCCTTTCTATACTTGTGTGACTTACCTGATCTTGTAAAGAATCATTATATACCGCTTTTGAATATTTTAAATGAACGTTATCTAGGTCCAGGATTTGTCTGGCTGCTTACAAATAATATTAAAATAGTACTCTAAACATCAGATATTAAAATCAAGACCCAAACTATAAGTAAACTTAGGTTATTTTTTCGAACTTTAATGCGTCAGGCGTAAATAACCTCAGACGGAACCTATCTGGCAATATTGATACTAACTTTTTAATGTGTATAAAAATCGGAACTCTGAAGTTAAGAAAAGTGACCAATGGTTTCATGTAACATTATTACCTGTTATCTGAAATTGGCCACATTTTGAACGTCAGAAAGTTAGTAAGGTCTGGCGGCTTTGGGATCTTACTCTACTCGATGCAATTATTTATATACTTGAGCCAAATTGGATATGGAATCTTTGCTAACAAACATCATATTTAGGGTTACGTCCATATTTTTGGTTACATCGTTTGCCGCAATCTGACGATATCCCGGATAGCAAAATACCGTGCTCCATTGCCGCATACATGCCTTCAAGAAAATGCATGGAGGTTAACTGTTGATACTCTGTAACATCTACATACTCGATGTGCCTACACAGTTTGCAATAAATGTTTTTGTTTTCTCTTATCATTGCATACAAATTAATTTTCTTTCAATTATGTCCTAGAAAATTATATTCCTCACGTAGGTTGGGAAGAGGGCTAACAAAGGTTCAGTTAACTGAATAAGGTGGACACACTGATAAAGGTATCTCGTACCAACCCTCAGTATTCATATTCTCTCATTGCTAGACAGTATTCTGTTTAACCCTTATACACCTTCTAATTTAAAAGGACGATTTGAGTTCCTTCACGATACTCATAAATATAAATATAAATTTTGCGCGGTCCCTAATTATTTTCTAAAATTAAAGTAGCCTAAGTTACTCTTTATAACAACAGCTATCTGCCAGTGAAGTGAAAGTTTAGCCGGGACAAACAAAAGACAGACAGACAGACAGACAGAAAAAAAATAAAATACGTGACTTTTAGGCATAGGTATCGTGCAAATAACTGTATGAGCTTAAAAAATAACTATTATTTTGGCATTACAAACAGACACTTCAATTTTTTTTATTTGTATTGATGTATACCTATCTATATGTATAAGTATTTAGCTACATATATCTCGAATAGTACGCCATCAACTACTATGTTTTTATTAAATAATTTTGGAATTATCTCCATCCTAAGGTTGTCTGGTAGAGATCGCTTTTTTAAAAGCGTCTCTGACTCTGATTTGTAAGATCATTAATTGTTTCAACTGTACTTTATTAATTGTGTCCAATAAAGAATATTCTATCTATCGATCTACCATTCCATTTAAATTAAGAGAAGATGCTGGTAAGACTGACTGGTCTGATCTGTTAAACGCGCAATGTGTTAACGAGAAAGTCCATATTTTCTGTGAAACATTATTACAGCTTTACAACTTGCACGCTCCTTTGCGAACTATTAAAATAAAACATTTACCAGCTCCATGGCTCACTGACGAGATACGGCAGATTATGTCAAAAAAAGCTGCTGCTACAAATAAATTAAACAAATAAATACAAGCATCGACCTACGGACACAACTTGGAAAAATATGTATCCTTAAGAAATCACTGCAATAAGATGTGTAGAAATGTACAACGCCAACATATCCACTCATCCGTAGAGAACGGAGATCCAGCTAAAGTCTGGAAATTTCTGAAAACATTGAAAGTTGGGAAGTCGCGCCAAGACTCTATTCCAATTAATGTTGATATCGATTCTCTTAATAAGCATTTCTCTACTTCGTCCGACTTTAATGATACAATTAAAGCTAATACTCTTAGACATATCTGTTCTACCCCACCTCAAGATTATCCACCTTTCTTCTTTGATCAACTGTCCGTTT
Organism: Callimorpha dominula; assembly: GCA_949752705.1. NCBI lineage: Eukaryota > Metazoa > Arthropoda > Insecta > Lepidoptera > Erebidae > Callimorpha > Callimorpha dominula. The sequence goes on from OX457007.1 coordinate 13,509,104, forward strand.
GTGATGTTAAGAGGACTATACTAGCAATTTCATCTAATGCAATAGAAAGTGACTATATCAGTCGAAATATGATTGTCCCTATCCTTGACGAAATCCTACCTATCCTATGCAATATCCTAAATAACTCCTTGACCAGTCGTGTCTTTCCATCTGCATGGAAAGATGCACAAATTATTCCACTGCCTATAAAACTTAAACCCTCTTCTTTTTCTGACTATCGTCCAATATCTATTTTGCCTTTCCTATCCAAAGTCCTTGAACGCCTTATCCATTCTCAGTTAAGCAACTTTCTCTCTAAGAATTATTTACTAAACGGCTTTCGTCCTGGACACAGCACGACCTCTGCACTCATTCACGTTACGGATGATATCAGGCTAGGCATGGATAGTGGAAATATTACAGTACTTACCTTACTTGATTTTATCAACGCTTTCAATACTGTAGATTTTTACATTCTGCTTAGTATACTGCAGTCTCTTAATATATCTCCAAGGACAATTGATTGGTGTCACAGTTACCTGTCTGGTCGCCGACAGCGTGTACGCGTTGAAGACTCGGTGTCTTCTTGGTGCAGTATCACTGCTGGTGTAACGCAGGGTGGCGTTTTATCCCCCTTACTCTTCGCTGTTTTTATAAACTCCATCTCTAATCAATTACGTTCGTCCTACCATCTTTATGCAGATGATTTACAAATATATACACAAGCTCCACTAAACATGTTATCCGAAGCTATTAACTCAACCAATGTAGACCTATCGCGCATTTGCGCTTGGAGTAGTAATTATGGACTTAAGGTTAACCCCTTAAAAACGCAGGTATGCATTATTGGCAGTCCTGGATTAGTTTCTAGAATTGAATGGTCTCAACTTTCCCAAATTCGATTTGGCGGCACTTCATAGAATATCAGCACTAGTGTAAAAAATCTGGGAATTAGTATGGACAGTACCTTGTCTTGGGGTCCACAGTTGCAAGAAGTCAATCGTAAAGTATTCGCGGCAGCGGGATCCTTGCGACGATTACGTAACTTTCTTCCAACTTCCACTAAGTCTGCGCTTGCACAATCAATTATCTGATGTCAGCTATCTGAATCTCACTGAAGCACAACTTGATAAACTTCAGCGACTTCAAAATGTTTGTATAAGATTCATATATGGGCTACGAAAATATGATCACATCTCAGAATTCCGTCAAAAGCTCAAGTGGCTTACAATTCGCTCTCGCCGGAGTACTCATATCCTCTTCTTGCTTTATAACATCTTATTCAACCCTAAAGCCCCTTTTTACCTCAAAGAACGGTTTAAGTTTCTAGATGACACACATGAAAAATGTCTAAGGTCGTCTGAGGATTTGAGACTGGAGATGCCACAGCATTCCACTAAATATTTTGACCAATCTTTCCCTGTTCAAGCTGTACGCTTATGGAATGCGTTACTAATAAATATTAGGCGAGCACAATCAATAACCATTTAAAAAAAAAATGGTTCATGAACACTATCTTTCACCTTAGGATTCATTAATATATATGTATGTAGTTACTACTGATCGCTTAAGGTATACTGTATTAAGGTATATTATATATTGTAAGGTATATTGTATATTAATTATTATTTTCGGTTTATGTATGCATATTGACAAGTGCCTATTGGTATTTAAAGTACGTTAATATTTAATATCTGTATATTTTTATTTTTCATATTTATTAGAAATTACTAATAATTAAAATTCTAAATATAACACCAACTGCCACTATCTCTCCGAATCATTTTAATCCATCCTAAGGTTGCCTGGAAGAGATTGCATCTAGCAATAAGGCCGCCCTTTGTACATTATCTGTTTACTGTAATTATGAAAATGTATCTGTATACTGTATTGCTAATGTACAAATAAAGTGTTATCTATCTATTTATCCATATCGAATTTGGCTGAAGTATAGTTACACAGATTTGCGCGATAATTAGTACCTATCGTCGGCTTTGAAACTGAAATAAATATAATGTGTAAAATGTAAGAACATTTAAGTATACGTATAGAAAAATTTATTGCGTCATCCCCTGACGCATTTTGTAGATGTAGGTAAATGATTTCATAAAACGGAGTCTTTATTTGAAGGAGCGCCTCCTCAAGTTTTTAAATGTCAAGTTTTCAAACGAACCTACAAGATATCGGAATCCGATGAGACAAACCGGACAGGTAGTCAGATGCTTATTAATTAATATTATTGCAACGATTTTATGTAAGTATATATATTTTAAAATGTACTGACTACTATATTGTGGTGAGAAATAAATCATTATTATTATAATATATTAAGATAGTAAAATCTAAATACCAAACTTTATGAAATGAAATTAATCTAAAACAATTATAAAGACTGTAATCAAGTAGATCATAATTATTTAACTTTATCATGCAGACTGCCGACTCGTGCGTCCGTCTGTATGTCTGTCACAGCCAAATTGCTCTAAAATTACTGGTTGAAGCTGAAATTTGGTACACACACGCGAAGCCTAAGTCAAATATCTTTATTTCATAAAATTTGTTAAAAACGTCTTTTTTTTAAACTAAATATTAAAAATTATTGATCAACACAGTGTGCCCAATGTGACGTATGAAAGAACTATCGTATATTATAAACTAGAATTTCAGTGTTTAAGACTATGTAATATTTTGCAACAATATTTTTAATCTAATTTTGATTAACCAATCAAATAAATCGATTTAAAATTTTCAATAGTTTCAAAATCAAAAGTTTGAAATAGAAATTGAACTATGTATGTCACAAAAAATCTGTGCCATCGGTTAAATCTTAGAGAAACGTGCACCGAGCGCACGTGCAAGAAGCAATCAACGACAAAACCATGCCGTTTAGATTACGTCTCGTTTTGTTACGGCAATTCTAAAAAATATCCATAAGAGTAAAACTTAAAATACTGTATAATATTAACTTTACTTTATACACTGATGTTTGTTTACTCGATTGAATTTGCCGGGTTAAGAACTTTTAAGCGTAAATTTCAAGTTCGATTCGTCCCAGCAATACACAACGATCATAAGGAAATGGATTATTTGTTGTCATTGTTTATATAATAATAATAATAACCTTACACATCTTACACACGGCCGTCTGATCCCAAACTAGGCAGAGCCTGTACTATGGTAACCAGACTGCTGATAAACATACTTATATATTTCTAAATACATACATATTACACCCAGACACAGAACAAATAATCGTGCTCATCACACTAATATTTGTCCTGGGTGGGAATCGAACCCACGACCTCTGGCTCAGCAGTCAGGATCACTAACCACTAGACCAACAGGCCAGTCAAATTTATTATATATATATATATATATATATATATATATATATATATATATATATATATATATATATACTATATATATATATATATAGTCGTCTTCTGCTACTTATTTGATCATGCGAATTTTTCAGAAATGTTGTTGATCCACCTTAACTATTAAATTTGCTGGCTCCTAAACTGTTTTCTCATTGAATGAAAGCATATATTTCAACAGCACATCGTGTTAATTATGCATATTCCGTCAGTTATTAGTATACTCTACCGATTTTTTTGCATATTTTGAACTACCTTGTGGTTCCATCTAACGATTTTTTCTCTGACACTCGTTACGCATTTCTTGATCTTTAAATCGAAAACGTTCCCGGCACTTTTTGATCCATCTTCAATTTATACAGATGAGGTAACTCACCGGTCAATATTAGACGCAGAGGTCATTGATACCGGTCATTGAGACATATTACAATGTTATCAGGAGTAAGTTGATCTAGAAATATACATATTTTCGACACTAGTTTTACTTTGTTTTGCCTTTGGTAAACAAAATCAACTTAGATAAGTATCCGTATTAATATAATAAATGCAAAAGTAACTCTGTTTGTCGGTCTGATAGCTTTCACGCCGCTTTAATTTTGATACAAAGATTAACAAGACCTTGGAAGAGGACATAGGTTACTTTTGTCAACTAAATAAACCATGAAGGTGTCAAAATAGGCTATTAAAGTTTGTTTGGGAGACCAATCATTTGTCAAGTTTCTTGGATGAATTATTGTATAGAGATAAACAAGACCTTGAAAAAGGATATAGGCTACTGTTTGGCACGAAAAAAACCTTGAATGTGGCAAAATAGGCCATCAAACTTTGTGTGGGAAACCAATCATTTGTCAAAGTTATTTGGATGTTGTTTTATAGAAATTAAAAGACCTTGAAAAAGAACATAGGCTAATGTTTGTAGCGAAAATGAACCTTGAAGGTGGTAAAATAGGTTATCAAAGTTTGTGTGGGAAACCAATTATATGAGAAGTTTATTTGGATGAATTTTTGTGCAGAGATAAACAAGACTTTGGAACAGGACATAGGCCAAAGTTTATCACAAAAATAAACCTTGAAGCTGGCAAAATAGAGATCAAATTTTTATGGGAGACCAATAATTTGTCACAATTCACCATTAACATGCTTTTTGGTAAGCCGGCAGCAGTGGTACATTTAGTATAGTGCTCAGCTTGGGCGCAAGGAAATGGGTAGCGTTACGTTGCCGCGTCACCACAGACCCGAGACGGCGGAGGGACGTATTTTGCGTGTGCCTCTCTGAATCACAGGGGGCAAAGATCCTCGCACTCCATATTGGAGTCACCTATTGTTTAACAGGCGGCCCTGTCTGTCAGGGTTTACAAGGATTTCCTCTCAAGGGTACACTTGACACCATGTGGCTTTAGTCGAATATACCACCTTGCCATTACCCCGGTTTCCCATTCAAAAGTATCAAACCCACAAAAGATAAAAAAAGACTGGGCAAGTGCGAGTCTAACTGAAATTGATATGTACATTATTCATCCATCTCGGATCTTGGGAATAGATCCTCGAAGATTTGAAGATTTTTACACGACTGCCCAAAACAGGAGTGCAATGTTTTCAGGGTTCATGAATGTATGTATGTATGAGAGTGCTACATTAGTTTAGTCGTATCCAAATAATATTAATATTGTGATTTGTCATAAGTCATATTCATAAACACTAGGTAGTAATGAAAAAAAAAACAAATTTGAAGACAAGGAATCGTTTGTTCGATATTTAAATTAATTTTCTAAATGAAAATGGTGGGCTTATCTCGTTATGACATTTGTGTTACATTGTATAACTTTAAGCGTGGTTTAACTAAACAAAAATGTTTCGAGGAAATGAATAGTGAACTGAGGGAAACTAGTCAATCTTTACGGATGAAACGGTGGTTAATTCAATTCAATAGCGACAATTTAAATTGGAGGATGATGCAAGGTCCGGCAGAGTGACTACCGATAAGAAACGGACGTGTAACATATCGACAGATCGAGTAAACCCTCAAGTTAAGTGCACCAATTGTTCACTTGATGACTGTGACTGATGATGTGCTGAGGGAACAGCGTGACTTGGTCTCATGATATGTTAAAAAAATGAAGAAGACTGATCTAACTACTTGAATTTGCTGCTGTATTATTTCGACGATCTTAAACCTAGAGTAAAGTGATGGTGTTTGAAGAAGAACCACGCTGACGTCTATGAAAATGTCTCGATCCGTAAAGAAAGGAATGGCTGCTGTATTTTTTACCAGGAGAGAAATATTGGCTACGGTTGTTCTTAATACAGGTAAGACCGTTACTGCTGCATGGTATACAGAAGAATGTTTAGTATGAAGTGATCCTTTAAAGGTTTCTTTCTATCTTTTGAGGAACAGAGACCTAAAAAGACCAAAATGCTGGTATTAGAGGCGGAACTGGTATTCTGAGCATCCACCCAATAATTTAAAACCTAACTATACCTACTCATATTTTAAAACCACACGAGAACCGTAGATACCTACCTACTCACTATGTCACGCCGCGCCACCGATATTCACAAATATCTACATACCTATCTGCCTTGCCAAAGAAAGGGATCAACAACTATCGTAAGATGAACCGTCCTCAGGACAGTTCATATTACGATAGTTGTTGATCCGTTGTATGGATATATATTTGTGTTCCAAATATTCAAGCAAATTATTAAATATAAATTATTTCATTATTCATAACATAGACACAAGTAACTTAGTTTGCGCAAAGTAACTGATTAAAATGTACCTATTACCTTACCTACGTAAAAGCTTTTTGTTTAGTTCGAGTGTAACAAAGTAGTCCGGTCCGGAAGGAGTTATATGTCAGTCAACTAAATAGGTATACCTATAGATTACGCTTGAAAAATATTAATCCATGTATTTAACTTGGGTAATTTTTGTATTTAATTCGCTCGTTAGAATTGCGCGGTGTTAGGTAGATGCGCCGCTCGGGCACCTTAGCTCCAGCCTAGGTGTGCACCAGGCGATCAGGTTATCGTACATTAAATGTCTGTGTAGTTCTTACCGAAAGTACCAATATTAGACTAAGGTAACTGGAATGACGGTCTACTTTTCAATCCAGCGAGACTGTTTCATTTCATTTATAACCCTCAACGCAAAAAGGAGGGGTGTTATAAGTTTAACGTGTGTATCTGTGTGTCTGTCCGTGGCATCATAGCTCCTTTTTTTTTTCGTGTGGAAGCCCCCACGGGTCATCACCTCACCGGGGTCAACGGCAAGGTGGTCGGACTCGAACCGGCTAAAACCACACGGTGTTCCGTCACGGGTCCTAATGCCGGGGACTCAGATGTACCCTAGAAAGGAAATCTCTGTGAGCCCCGGCAGACTTGGCCGCCTGCTCGACAACAGGCGACCCCACAATTTGGTGCGGGGGCCTAGCCCCCTCCGATTTAGAGAGGTGCGCGTGGAACTCGGGCCTGCTTCTGCTAGGGTGACGGGTAACCCAGCCCATCACCCTCAGGCTAGCCGGAGATCATTTTGTACTCTCCGGCGCCTGGTGCGTCTTCTGCGGGACGAGAGAGAAGTAGTTCTCTCCCGTTCCTTTTCCGCCGCCTCTTTGGCATACATCACTTCTTCACAGAAGGTTGCAGCGGAATCCTATGCTCTCTCGCACCGGACCATGGCCATAACCATGGTTTCTAGCGAGAGGCTACCCACACCAATGTGGCAATGTCCTAAATGAATAAACTGATATTAGTTTTTTTTTATTTGAAAGGTGACTTGATCGAGAGGGTTTTTAGCTATAATTGAAAAAAATCTGTTCAGCCTTTTAAAGATCTTTACTAATCGTTAAAGAGATTTTTGAGTCAAGGGTACTTGAAAATTTAAATTTACATGTTTTAATTACGTTTATGTTGCTACAAGTAAATACTTACCCCTTAGACGTGAAATGGATTACCGACGAACCGTAACCTATATCATGATGAATCATTCACATAACCTAACCTACTTATCTGCTTTGTCTAAAAAACGGATCAACAACTATTGTAAGATGAAGGTTATCGTTAAGGTCAATGTGCTCGTAAAGCGATCGACACAACACAACCAATCAGCAGACAAGCAGCTTCGTGATTGGCCCGTTTGAATCGGATCAAACAACTACGGAGTGGATTTGTATATGTTTTGACTGGTTTTGACCATTTTCAAAAAAACAGTGTCAAGCATTTGTTGATCCGAAATGGAGCCACAACAATGAGATACGTAGATGGCATTGGATCAACAAATCGGGTCCGGATCAACCAATTTGAACGGATCAACTTAAAACTGATTATACGTACCGCTTGATCAAACAACTCCTAGAAGATATAACTATATATATATATAAATATATATATATATATATATATATATATATATATATATATATATATATATGCTTAATATCTGTTCTGTGTAAGTCTCAGTTCACACTAATATGACCTTTTCCTGATCTCATTACTCACAAACCACGTGAGGCTGTTTGAATGTGTTTATATTTTAGGTAAACTAACGTGTTTTATCTTCCTACTCCAGAAGTAAAAAAACTTTGTAAAGACTGAATTTTTTTATATATATTATAAGTATGTATTTTTATTCCCACCCATGATTCTCAGGTAAATCAGGAACCAAATAGGTTCGGGTTTCTTAGATCTACTAAATATTTACATAATATTATTAGACTCCTAATATAATGTAGGGTTGTATAATGGAAGATCTGGCGTAGGGATAATATCAGGTCGGGCATACAATATATAGAATATTGACGGCCTTTGAATTATTAGACTTTAGTCACGGGTCCATTATACCATATAAAGAAAAAATTTAAAACTCGTCTGCCACCCAACTCCACAAGATCATCAGAAATGCGATGGATTGAAGAAGATGGTGACAAATCATCCACTCCAGGTGTAGACCACCCAATGATAATCTCGATCCTCAGTCATGGAGAGGCCGACTACAGAGAGAGACATTACTCTGTTATTTCCCCATAGTCCTCAACTCAACCTCTAACAATGCCAACAACAATTCAGAAATATTTGAAAAGGAGGAATACATTATCACTATCAATGTCATTTGTTTTAGTACAACAACAATGATTAAACGTTATGCGTAATTGAACACAGCATAATATATACATATACTAGCTGTGATCCGCGGTTTCACCCGCGTAACTCAGATGCCAAGGGAATATCGGGATAAAAAGTAGCCTATGTGTTAATCCAGGTCTCCAGCTATCTACATACGAAGTATCATCGCAATCGATTCAGGAGTTTTTGCGCGAAAGAGTAATAAACATCGATACATCCTCACAAACTTTAAATTTTTTTACATTCAATATCTTCACTACATATTATACAAAACAAAGTCCCACGCCGCGTCTGTTCGCGATAAACTGAAAAACTACTGAACGGATTTTCATGCGGTTTTCACTAATATATAGAGTGATCCATGATTAAGGTTTAGGTGTATAATTTGTACCCGTGCGAAGCATGGACGGGTTGCTAGTATATAATAGAAATGAATGTATACAGAGCCTTTTAGCAAATCGCTAGTGTCTTGAAAATTCCCAATACGGACACAACCGTCAACGTATGCCCGCCGCCGGCCTGCGTCGGCGGTAAGCGATGTTCCCCCCGCCCCCTTGCCCGCAGTTTTATATTATGGTCGTAACTTTTAAAATATTTGACCAAATTACGTACTTCAAAAGATAAAGTTTATCTACTTTGAATATCAGAAGCGATAAAAGATATTTATTTTGATTATCACTGCTAAATGTGAATTGGAAATAAAAAATCTAATTTTAATGTATTTATGGTTCTCTTTTTTTGGTAATAATGGCTTACACATAAAAGATAGATTACTATTTAGGAGAAACAATCTTACCGTACATTATATTCCTGTAACTCTTACAGTATTCCCACCGCACGCCAGAATAGCTCGCAGATGACAGATTTTTTTCCGACTTACTTAACACTTATCGTTATATTTTGGTCAATATACACAATATCGTCATAAATTATAGCCTATGTGTTATTCTGATATATAAGCTATATTATTGTAAAGTTTCATTACAATCCATTCAGTAGTTTTTTGCGTGAAAGAGTAACAAACATCCATACATCCATACATCCTCACAAACTTTCACGTTTATAATATTAGTAGGAAGTAGGATTTAAACATATATAATAATTTCGTGTCACATTGTTTGTCCGCGATGAACTCCTAAACTAATGAACAACTTGAGATATAGGATAGATCTGATATCTCAAATTATAATCACAATATTTTATTATTGCAAATTACTTAGCCACAGCAACGCATTAGCCGGGTTAGCTAGTTTATGTATGTTTTAAAACACAAGTCATTTTTCTCACTTATTACTAATTTCTACAACAAATATGTTTTTATGACTTATATCAGTTGTTATCAAAACGATTTCAATTCGTTTACTATAAGATATTACTTATCTCTGTTCACTTGTTTAATACTCCTTATCTAACTCACATGATTGTATGGTAAATCTAATAGTCGATTTCAGTTTGAAAAGTAGAACTATCTGAAACGAGCATACTTTGTGCTCCATAATTAATTTACCTTCATTGTAGTTAGTCTGATATAACATTTATAATAAATGTAAAGATCATGATATGATCTGATTGACCAATAATTAAATTAATAGACTAGTCTTCAGTTTATAATTAATAAACACTAAGTACTAATTTATAAGCACTGCCTACACCCAAGACCTTTTCCAATGCGTACATTTACTAATAAAAACTAAGTTAATACATAGATTATTAATATATAATAAAAGCGCTGAAATCTAAAATTATTAAACAATATACGTTACAAATTTAAACATTACGAGAAGACGGCTAAAGCAAAGCTACACGCAGCCAGTATATTATGTTGACCGGTGATGGTATCTAAGTCTAGATACAATGACGGTTCAAGTTATACTGGCCAATGAAAGAAATCAAAAATAAATTATGGTCGAAATTCGACCGCCACGCGTCTCTAGTATAGATAAGTATAGGAATTATACCTCAACTTTTTTTTTATGAATACGCCTGTATGCCTCAAAGAAATATACAGTTAGACGTTTTATACCTACATGTCGTTATTACGTCATATCCGCAACGCCAGCGCTACCTATCGGCGCTTGACAGAGTCAATGTTTATAGCCCGACAGTCGACACTTCTTGTGCGGCAGTCGGATGGAGCGGTCGAATATTGAAACCGTCATGCGTTCCTAGCGATATACGTGTGTCTATTTGTAATGGTCTGGTTAGAAAGTGAGAAGTTATGGGCTCTATTGACTATAATGATCAAACTCTTCCGTCATACACATTATACACATCATTTTCCATCATGCACATACCTATTTTAGAATAACATAATATTGGATGAGCACGTCTGTAGACTCTGTGTTGCTACTAAGAATTTCTTAAAATAAAACTAATTTGTCCGATTAGGAATCAAAAGGAGGAAATGGTTAAGCCAAAACTCTTGTCACACTTAACAAAAATATAAAATCACAAGGCGCTTTTAAAGTAACTAAGAATAAGTGAGATCTAAGAAAATTTAGTCTTATTTATAAACTTTCTTCTGTCTTTGACCACGTAGAAATAGAGCAGTTATTCAGTAAGCAGCCGTTACACACAAATTCACAGGCGTTTACGGTGACGCTTTGCTCCTAAGGTCGTAGCATGATGTTAAATAAATAGCCTGTTAAATAGCCATAGAACCTTATTTAAATTCAGGTGGAAGTTTCAGAGATTAGCGCGACCAACCAAAACAGACTATTCAGCTTCATTATATTAGTACAGATTCAAGCTTAAACAGTAGGTCATTTGTTACACAAAGATAAAAAGTTCATTGTCTAATATGCGCCACATAAATAGGGATAGCCTCTCCGCCATATCAGCTTATACCGAGACTTAGGACAGCGAGCTGTAAGTGCGCGATAAGCTTCTGTCAGGCATACCTATCTAAATTCCAATTTCGTAAGTTAATCTCGTTGTAATTTGCCCCGGACTTACCTGCACATTTGCGACACTAAAGGAAATTTTAATGTATAGATTTCCTGATTTGTTTGCCAAGTGCGTTTGGATGTATACCAAAGTAGACAATGTAGACATATATGAATTACTTAAAGTTTTATATGATATTCAAGTGTATAAAGTATCAGTGGCGTTGTGCAGTTTCGCTTGCTTAATAACTTCTTTACTTGCATTTTTTATTAATGTTGGTCGAAGGGATTTGTAACAGTGACGATCGTACAATCCGCGAAAGGTACCTTGGAAACTTCATACTTAAAAAACTGACTCTACAAAATCTTAAAACTTATTAAAAATTAATAATGTCGATACATTCTTCCAGTATATTATTTTCAACATCTGTTTGTAACTTTTGTTTCGCTACGTAAGATCAGTTCACACTACTAAAAAGGAGTCTGCAATTATTCCTGTAATGTTTTACTTTTTCCTATTCCCAAAAATCCCTAGTGTAACCAAAACAAAGCCTCGCGATAATATCTATAAAGGCTGTTAATGAGATTATCCTCCAGACAATTTCTCAACCTTGTCTTACTAAATAGAAACATAAATTCTCTAGTTTACTTCTTGCCGTTTAAAATTAAAACAGCAATTCACAATGGCTGTAAATTACGCCAGACAAAGAGTTAAAGCCCGTATACCAGCATTTTATAGTTAAGATATTTAGTCTCAAAAACTGCTAAAACGATTTCGTAATAGAAATAATACTCTGTAGTTTGTAGACTATACGTGCCGCAATGAATTTGTGTGTTACAAATTCAATGCGGCAGGTATAGTTTCCACACTCGATATCCGATAAACTGAGGCTGGTCAAATCGAAGTAAACATGAGTGAAATCCATTAGAGGACAAAGCAGCGTCTAGCGACAGTGACGCAAATTAAATGTTACGATGAACAGGGAAGACATCCGCCATATTCTTACCGTAATAGTGTTGTTGATAAGCCACAAAGGTGGCAAACATGGTGGTGACTCCCGTATTGCCGAAAGTATAAAAATATTTACGAGTGTACCCTTTTTTAAAAAACTCGTACTATAATTTAAAAGAAAATCTATGGCCGGGCGATAATTTTACAATTCGAGAATCTACGGGAATAAATGCTTATGCGTAGTAGTAGTAGATTGTAGAAAGTACCCGTGGGCATCACTCATCTCACATATCTCAGAACACTACGCAATATACAACGTGACAGGTAGAGCACAAAAATAACGACACAAAATCTTTTGTAAGGCTAAAAAGTTCCATGCGGCTTGTGTGGTTTTAGTCGGTTAAACTCCGACATATGGCCTCACCGATAGCCCCGGTGTGGTATCACCCTTAGGTAGTAAGTAAGTAAGTAGTAGGTAAGTATAAAATAACTTAATAAAGATTAAATTTAATACACCTCTTATGCAAACTAAATACCTTTAATATTGATAAAATACTATTATTTGTATGTGCTACCTATTGATAGGTTTGAAGTCGGTGCCAAGCCAAATGTAGGTACCTACACTCGCCGCGCGTGACTTTGAGCGGGATAGCTTCGTCTAGAACAAAACAACCCAAGTGGGCAGACACGACAGAGAATAAAATATAGGTTTAACATAGCTATAGTTACTCATTCAGGTATTAATCTATACTTATAATAATATTATATATATATTTTTATCATAAAGTTTCATCTGTTTCACATTAATTCACATTGTTCTTTTGGTTTATTTACGTGGGTTAATCTTTAGAGTGTAGGAATTTCATTACAGTAAGTAAGCTGTTTATAATATTAAGTTTTATTTTGTTTAGGGCTTGGCACCGACTTTAAACCTATCAATAGGTAGCACATACAAATAATAGTATTTTATTAATATTAAAGGTATTTAGTTTGCATAAGAGGTGTATTAAATTAAATGTTTATTAAGTTATTTTATAGTTTTTAGTTTTTGAAGTCGGTTTTTTTTAATATAGTTTCTTTCATTTTTTACTTTTTAGTAATATAGATTTTTATATATTAAAATGCGGAAAGGATTAAATAAATAAACATAGATCCCAAGAAACGGGAACGGCAATAAATGAATACACAGACCACATGATGACAAAGCACTACAGGAAATGCAACGATTAAGACAGTTAAATCTAGGTTAGGTGTTTTCTTATTTTTGAAATTTCTTTTTATTTCTTCGTTCCGAGATTTTATGCAATCGTATTGGTTATAATATTTCTGTTTCTCCACTCCGCACTCGCTCCGGTTCAATGACAGGTAGCCTAAAACCCACTTATCGAGACACGGGTTAGAACGTTAGTTCGAATTGAGAACCTCCTCCTTTTTGAAGTCGGTTAATAAAATAAAAGAAATAGTAAACCTTTTTAAAAATAAGCTTTTATTTAAGGTGAATAAAAATAAGTTTACATTTTTTTTTAATTATTTGTTTCCAAAACAGTTGTTAATAAAACAGTTGTTGACAAAACAGTTGAGTACCAGTCACTCCGTTTGTTTTGAAAACTTTGATTTAAACATTTTACCATATCTCACCTGCTTTAATGAGAAACGTGTGATAATATCAATAGAAAAGTGTAATACCTGGAAATTCAAACGGTCATAACTTTTAAACGGATAGTTTAAAAGTTATGCCCTTTTAATAAGCGACCGAAATTTCGGTTTTGGTTTCGACCAAAAAATCTAGTTTCAGCCTTAGTTTCGGTTTCGGCCAAAAATGGCCGTAACTTTCGGTCGCACCGAAACTCAGTGTTCTAAACTGAACTGTTGTGCGTCATTCGGCTAACTAGTGGCCACTGAACGCGCCCGCTCAGTTCGCCGCAGTCCATCGTTGATCGTATTACTTAAGTGTTTGTTGTTTTTACTTGTACTTTTGATATTATTTTATTTCAATGGCAATTATTAAGTTGTGCACTTCGTTGTGTTGAGTTTTACAGACAAAGTTTTTGTTTAGTAGCTGTTGACGAGCGTGTTACATTATTAATTTTTTTGATTATTAATTGTTAATTTTTTCATATATATAGGGTAAAGACAAACAACAGTTCAGTACCTTTTTATTAGTCATCATCATAGCTATCAATTTAAAAAAACTTTAGGGTTATAAAACTGTATCTAAGATGAAAAATGCACAATTGTTTCTAAAATTTTTTGTTCACTAAGAGTGAACAAAAAATTTTAGAAACATTATATGTTTTTCTAAACTTTCAGTAATGATTATGGTCGAATTTTGACCACTGGGCGAACACTAGTGTAATAAATGACTATTTATCAACTTTAATTAAGCAAACAAAGCTTTGACATTGTACCACCTGAGAATGTTAATTTGTATATCGATAAAAACGCAACCGAAACTTGTTTATTTTTAATACATATACATTTAAATTTGTATATCGGGACTTCATCGCGCCTCCGTGAGATGTGAGATTTTTATATTTTTTTATTTCAACTGTTTCAACATAGATACTATTTTGGAGTAATAGTGACGGTCTGCGATTGTACGCTTGGTCTGATTGATGTACGAACTAGCTGCAATTTTCCTGCTAAACTCCTGGCATCTGTAGATATAGTTTCCTTTCTTACCCATCAGTAGCTGTCGGTTATTGCCGACTGTGGCGTGGTGAGCATCAAATATTACATTTCGAGATAATATTTTTAATTATCGTTTTTCTACTATTTATGAGATTATTTTTTTTACATTTGAATACCATTCAAATAATAGATTATTATTGTTATCATAGCAATTGTAAGTAATAGCAAAAAAACACAGTTAAGCTACTACGGTATCCGTTGCGTCTTAGTACCTCCTGAACATGAGCGAGTTTACTCCCTAAGTGTTCAGGGTCGCATCAAGTCGTCAGCTCGGTTCATTAAAGAAGCGACAACTAATTGCTGATGACATGGGCTTATGGTGTGAGTGGACGTACAAGTCCCGATTTACACATATAAATCATATAATAAGTATAATAAAAAAAAATGTGTATATATGTCTCGAAAGTTTAAATAGGTACAACTAATACGTTCGATCTCTAATCATTGAACTGTATCACTGAGTGAAATAGAATATTTTACTCTCTACATTTTTTTTATCGCTAGGTTAAATAATTCGAGTGCAATGCTTAGTCTAAATTACGATTAACAGTCTTATATAGATACATCAGCCGTTTTTATAACTTAATAATGTTGACATAACAGTAAAAGTCCAAGTAACAAAAAAAGTTTTATAGGCTAAGCAAGGCGTTGACTGCTATTAGGAGGACCATAACTAGTTTTAGGGGTCTTTCGACGTTACCATTTTGTAGGTTATTGACGTTCCGGCGCTCTAATTGTTCGAACACAACTGATAAAATTATATGGTCCCAAATATTTCTTAATAATGGTAGTTTTTAACTTTCTACTTTTTTTTCTGATTTCGAAAGTTTTAGAATTTCACAGAAGTTACAATTTTTTCCAAAGGAACTGCCGGACGGACGGACAGACGGACTGCCACTTGGGCAGTCCGTCTAGGAGCTTCTTCGACTCGTATTGATTATCTTTATAAATCGATATCAAAATTTCGTGTCATGTTGTTTTGTTAGGAATGGAACGCATCCTTAGTAGTACGAGTTCTTGTCACAGCGCGGCGCCACTGCCCTTACCAATCTTTACAATTGCACAGTGTACGTACACCTATTTCCGCAATAAAAGTAAAATATTACATGAATACATACTTGATTTATTGAAAATAATCCTACATGGTAGCAGAGCGTGGTTACGTGATTAATACCAAGTATCAGTTTAAATATTCGTGCAGAATATTCTGTAGTTTGCGGCGTGCAGGAAAGTTAGGTTATACACGTGAAAGTGATCGGCCGGCAATTCGAAAAAACACTGAAAAATTAGTTCACATATGTTTAACCTTGATAAGTTGATCGGTCGTGAAAACTTCCCGACGCGGAAGTTTAGCGTCAAGACGTACCTGGAGCATGAAGACTTGTGGCAATGTGTCGAGCCCAAGGATGACAAACCTGTTGATTCTAGTAAAGATATCAAGGCGAGGTCCAAATTAATATTGTTATTAGAACCGCAAAACTATGTACATGTGCAAAGTTGTAAGACCGCTAAAGAAGTGTGGGATAACCTCCAACGAGCGTTCGATGACAATGGGTTGACCAGAAGAGTCGGATTGTTAAAGGACTTAGTGAATACGACTTTGGAATCTAGCGGTAATGTGGAGTCATGCATTAACAAAATAATGACCACAGCCCACAAATTACGCAACATAAGGTTTGAAGTCAATGATGAGTGGCTGGGCACTTTGATGCTGGCCGGTCTGCCCGACGTCTACACTCCAATGATAATGGGGCTTGAGAGCTCTGGCGCGACGATTAGTGCCGACCTTGTCAAGACCAAGCTCCTACAGAAGGTCAGATCAGGAGATACTAGTACTGCTTTGTATATTACATCAAAGTCTAAGATACAACATCAGCCACAACAACCAAAGACCAAAGGGCCACGATGCTTCAACTGTAATAAATATGGACACTTTGCTAAGTTTTGTAGAAGTGGATAAACAAGAATGAGAATGAAATGGATATAGGTTTCATAGCAGCTTTTTCAGCGTTTTCAGGAGATAACCATGACAAATGGTATTTTCAAGTTCTATAAGCAAATTTCGCAAGGACATAAAATTGTACCTTTCTGATAAACAAGCTTTATGTTATTAGGTTACCAACCATCTTCTGTTGTTTTGTTTTACTTAAACAGCTAACTAGCTATATGTAAAAAAAAAGGAAATATTAGAGCATGCGGTGTTTGCTCATAAATGGTTGTACATTTAGTATAAGTGTATGTGTATAATAGTTTAAGTCCATGAAAGTAATAAATATAACAACTGTCAGCAAACCAAATAAATAAATAAATGGTATGTAGACTCTGGTGCATCGGTGCATATGACTGGCAATAGACAGTGGATGTAAAATGTCACAGAACCATATAACAGTTGCCAATAGAGAGCCACTGTCAGTGGAAGGAGTTGGATACACCGACATCAAACTAGCGCAGATATATCTTTCTCCTTCTTATCTAGCAATAGAGCCAGACAATAATAGCACTTAATTTGACACCTATTTCTTTAAAAAATCCACTAATTAGAAGAATAAGAATTACGAAATTTTACATATATATTAGTATGCTTGTGTTACATGGTAAGTAACAAAGTTGGGACAACATAAAATATTTGAATACTTGCGACACAGCCAAATATTCCATACCATAAGCATTTTTAGTTTGTAGCATAGAAACATTTAAAGAATGAGAATAACGAATAATATATGCATCTGAGAACCTCTACTACTTTTGTTTTGAACATTATTTTACCTCAGGACTCTTAAAACTCGTTTTCGGTAAAAATAATTTAATAGGTATGCTATCGTACTCCTTTAATGGTAGCCGGCGTTAATAGCCATAATATTTGGGGTGCAGCAAGTGTGGCCGTATATTGAAGTTTAGGTCTAAGTATAAAAATACTTACGCCGCGACTGCGGTCATGTCAAAAGGCATAAAGGAGTACAACATTCGTATACTGTCATACAGTAAGGCCGTTTTAAGGGCCCTGGAGGGCAACACCATGAACTCCGGTCTAATTTATGAATGCCACCAGATGATAGAGCGTTTAGCCTCTGCCAATGGGGTAATTCTGCAATGGATCAAAGGGCATAGTAATTCATTAAGGAACTACGCCCCCGATGAGCTGGCAAGGAGGGGATCTGCAACGTCAGTGGCAGGTCCAACTATACTACTGCCACTTCCCTTTAGTCAATTTCGCTCATGGATAAGGCAACGGACTCGTGAAGCGCAAAACGGCCGTTGGGCCGACACACCGGGCTGTAGGCAGTCTAAACTGGTGCTGGTGGAGGTCTCACTACGTTTAACTTTCAGACTGCTCAGTCTTCACCGACTCCACATAAAAATAGTTGTAGGAACCATTACGGGCCACTTAGCCCTAAACCAG
This sequence comes from Callimorpha dominula, assembly GCA_949752705.1. Lineage (NCBI taxonomy): Eukaryota > Metazoa > Arthropoda > Insecta > Lepidoptera > Erebidae > Callimorpha > Callimorpha dominula. Next base: position 13,527,512 of record OX457007.1, read on the forward strand.
TACCTATTCAAAATCAGTGCGACAGACAGTCCTCTATGCAGAGGATGTCTCAACGCGGAGGAAAGGGCCGCCCACGTTATCCTGGAGTGCGAGGGAGTTCTCACACAACGGTCACGTATCCTCGTGGGTGCGAGATCGCTCCTAGAAGCCTGCGATCGCCCCAGGAGGCTTCTGTGCTTCTGGAAGGAGCTAGGCTGGCTCAACTAGTAAGCCTATCTGAACGCACAATGGACCATCTATGAGTCTAAATGCGGAAACATAGCCCTACACCAAGTGTATAAAAAAATTACCAAGTGCCGTTAGACATCAACGCCGAATTAGAATTTCTATGTCTGATGCTCCATTTACGTGACAATAATATTTTCGTTAGATTGACATTTATCCCTGAAGAATTTCTTTTACTTTTCAAAGAACGTTATTGTCAACGCCCTCATCATAAATTTTGTTTGGCGCAAGACCAAAACACTTAATTTTTACTTATCCTACAATTCCCTACGCATCACATGTGGATGTGAATATTTTATTTTAAAAGTGACACAATAAAAAAATCTGCATACTAGGACTACTACTTTTATTAAACTTTGTTGATTTTATTAAAGTTTTTAACTTATTTTATGTCTAGTCTGCAATTTGCACTGATTATGACTTAGTTCCGTGTGAAAGGCTTCTTACGAAACCTACATTACGGAGAAAAATAAAGTAAACGAATGAAGGTGGTACAGAATTTGCACTACTATTTTTCACGAATGAAATGTATAGGTAGGTATTGCTCAAATACAAATCATTTTAAACTCAAAATATCTCTTTTATCAATCACTCACGTGGACCATAACTGTAATATTTGCCTGTTTGTATGTTCTTTGTCTCCAACAAAGCTAGGTGCATGTTTGTATTAGGAGTGAGTTTATCTTGGTATTACCCTTGGCGAGGTTAACAGTTACGCTACCGCGAACTCTAAGAAAACACACAAGTGGTAAGATTTTAAATAAATAAGTTATAAAAAAGATACACACAACTTACTCCTTTTTTGAAGTAGGTTAATAACAAAAACACTCAACACTTTTAACGTCAATGTTGCTTAATTTAAAGAAAAATCAACAAACACACTTCATGTGTCCTTTATTTTTGAGGGTTTCTTTGTTTACCCTCACCAGATCCGGACTTGATGACAATGGAACCACCGTTACCCCACTCCACTTATACTCTTTCAGATATATTTTTTTTACAATTCATAAAAAAATAAATACAGCCAAAAATAGAACCTCCTCCTTTTTGGCAGTCGGTTAAAAAGTGGACGTCCTACAGCTGAAAATGATGATTATCGTAGTTGTGATAGGATTACGTACAAATGTTAAACAGTACACGGGAACCGATATTTCTCACCAAGGTCACCAACACTTATCGCTAAGGTTTCTATAACGATAATGTGCTGCTTATAATATATAATAGTATTTATTTGGTTTCACATAACATTTACATAGATTAAAAGACTTGAAGTTTACATAAACAAACATGATAATAACGTTTATAACTTCATCAATTTTTCATTACGCAACTACGAGGACATGTATATAATCAAAGTACGAGTAGTAAGAAGTATGAATAAAAAAATTTATAACCCGACTGCGTTAAAAATTTGTACTAACCTATACTTGAATATATTTTTGTAATCATCTTTTTAAACCGTTTTTTTCATCATATTCGATAGGTTTGGAAGGTTTTTTTTTTACATATATTTTGGCGCAAAAACGCAGCTCTTTTAATTTTTTTTTATTTTAATTTACCCAGCGACACTCGCGCTGTAAACATTAATCTAACGATATATCATTCATCAAAATCCGTTAACCCGTTTAGTAGTTACCAACAAACATAGGGTCGGACATTCATGTACATACAGGTTAAATTTATAACCTTTCTTTTGGGCTTCACCGTAGTCGGGTAACAACTTACTTGATAAATGTTTTTAAACTTTCGCGACTATAGCTACATATTTGATGTGTTAATTGGGACTTAATCGCGGTCATAATTAGAAGGTACAATACTTTTTTTGGTTCCCCGACGCGACGTTTCGATCGAATTGCACCGATCGTGGTCACGGGTAGAGATTATTACCGATTCAGTCCCGATTAACACATATACACTGATACAATGTTTTTTATGACCATTAGTGATTAACAATAATCATAATTATACCATTACAGCCTACTTCTAGCTAGATCATTATTCTGGATTTGTGTAGAGTCTTGATTTCCCCGAGTAAAAAAGTCACAACAACAGGAAAACTGTGAACATCTATTTGGGCCGCCTTATCATGCGTCTTTAGGTCAGCGATTATGGACGCGGAAGGCGTTCTCCGGAGTAGGCATGGGGAGCGTAGAAAGCAGTGTCCTAGCGAAAGAACTCAGAATATTGGACTCGCAATGCCTCCGAGGTCTAACTATATGAATTTTCTGAAAATTAATGCTAAAATGTACTTCAGATTGACATAACAAAGAATAAGAGAACATAACTGTGTTTACAACTATTATAAATGCGAGGTAGGTAATTCTCATGTATGCGTAACGTACTATTACGAATTTGGCAAGGCTAACTGGAAATCCATTAAACATGATGGCTGTCGTACCGCATATTTTAAAATCTTGTTGACTACTCACTACATAACATGCAAGAGCGTTTTAAAACTGAAAATATGAAACAGTATTTCAAGCAATGTTTTAGAGGCCTACTTCCGGAGATATAGGATGATGACATCTAAATACATATTTTAAACGGTTGTTAGTCTTTGAAACAGGTGTGATTCACGTATTATCAATTCTCAGTTCCTTAGTGACAACATTGGTTTTGCGAGCCATAGGCGGGTTATTCCTTCTTCGCCAGATTAGAATAATTTGGTAATAAACAGAATTAATAACCTAAAATAAGCACAGCATGATCGCTTCAATACAAGTTTCAAAGATTCTTCTTGCCAGCTTTAACATCTGTTTCATAATAAAGTAAATAATAAAAAGCGAACAGCAATGTTTGTAAATTCTTTGGCGAATAGAAAAGGCTTTTCTATGTTTTAACATGATTGTATTGACTCTTTTAAGGGATTTTTTGTATTTAAAGAGTTCGAAAAGAAGCAAAATCCTGGCCTGTCTGATAATTGTAATCGTTGTCTACAGGTGAGGTGAAATTCTATTGCGGTAAAATTGAAATTCGTAAATCACGGAGTGACATTGATACTACTGCCCTTAATGAAAAAGAATAGGGAATAGGACTCAAACGGTATATGCATCTGAAATAATTTTGAGGTATTTATAAAGATTTAAGTAATAATTATGGTTCGTATGAAAAGACAACTTCGATCATTGAAAGAATTGGTTGGTATGTTGAAATGAAATTCCAACCAATTTGAAATTATTTCCGATGTGTGTGAATGTGAGACAGCTCACTGTGACAATGTAAGACATCTGGTATTACATCACTTGACAGTAAATAGAAACTAGTTACAGTATTATCGTGAACTTGATCATGAATTCACTATGAGACAAGGCCAGTATCACAGTAATGTTGTTAATAGCAGTAGATAGCTAGATAGATACATAGATATAAACAATTATATTCTTTTTTGGAGCACTAAGACTCTGGTTGAGGTTTGGATTTTTACACATTACGAAACGATAATTTGACATTTGACTGTAGTCGGCCCCTCATGACTGGGGATACATCTGGAGTGGATTATTTGTCTCCATCTCAATTCTCTCCCTTGTCCTAATCTTAAGGAGCTGGGGTGAGAATACCACCTTGGCGTACCTCTTTTTTATTACGGACGTATTAGAAAACTCCTTTCCTATTTTTACTAAGCAGTAATTGGTAGCATTTAACTGCTGGATTAGCCCTAAGACTAAGCGGCACGGTACCCCATTTTTGATCAAGACGATCCACAATTTGCTCCACTGCACACAATGCTTAGAGTAATCGATGAAGTACAATATCGCGGGTTTATTAAATTCTATACTCTTGTCCATGATTGGGCTTACGTTGAGAATTTGTTCTCGCGTGCATTTCCACTTTACAAAGTCGGCCTGTTCTTCGGGTACCTACTTATCGATAGAGGTAGCAGTGAAGTGACTTGTTAAGGATATGCAGTAACACTTTGCTTGCATGAAATATGCGTGCAATCATTCTATAGTTACCGCATTCCTTCATGTAACCTTTCTTGTGCAAGGGAATAAATTCAGGCTTTGTCCAGTCTTCCGGCCACTCCCCCGTTCTTCATATGGCATTGCAAATGTCCGTGATGGCCGTGACTTTATTGCAACCTAGATGTTTAATCAATTCAGCTGAGATGCCATCCCTGCCCGCCGTCTTTCCACGCTTGAGCGCATCAAGTGGCCTGTGTGCGTAACAAGCAAGGCTTATTAAGTAATGGTGGATACATCAAAAAAGTAAAAACTTCACAATGAGAGGCTTCATCATTCAAAACGAACTGTAGAACCGTGGCTTAATGTTAATAAGGCTGTATAATGTATGTTAATAGGTAAGGTAATAAAAAATTGCTTCTCTATAAGATGATTTTTGCATGTTGGCAATATTGTCAGTGCTTCATTCAGCTCCTCACAATCTCGATATTGTCAGTCAAAGCCATTTCAATTGAAAGGGTCAGTTTAACTTTTAGTCTAATCTCTTCTTTGAATATACTGAACCTACCGTATTCGACGGTACAATTAGTTGCAGTTTTATGTTTTCTGCAGGGTGGTATTGTCACACCCTCAATTACCGTAAAGGACGTAAGTGGCGACTTCGAGACTAGACAGACATACGAACACATCATTTAAAGATCGACCTTTATTGTGATACAGAATGTTAATGTTATAGATATTAAATATTAGAGTGAAAATACTGTATGAAGATGAAAACATCGTGATATTACAAAAAAAGTTTATAAAACTTGTAGGTAGGTTTGCGAATGTATAGTTTGTTATTGTTGTTAAAGTTTGGTGTCGTAAAGCAGAGGCGAAGCGTCCAATATATATCAAGGGCCATATAACAAGGGCAAGGATAGAAATCGTGTTATATATTAGAACTTCTGACCTTCTGTCTTTTTAAAACTCTATAAATACAAAGGTTCTTATTGTACTGCTTAATGTTGCATTCCAATTGGTAGGCAATACGTAGATTGGTCAAGGTTGTCTGGCATTTTAATGACGAGATTATTGTGGATTCACATAAACTGCGTTGCGTATATGGAAAATTTCTGTCTGTATTATATAAATTTTTGATAGCGGTCACACAGAAGATATTTATTCATACCATAAATAAGAGAATCGAAACGAATACATCCCATTTTTAACATTTTCATACCATATTATCTTTTACAAAATTAGTCCACTATACAAAACAATACGTAGAAAACGAGAAAAATCGAAAACATGTTTATTTTCTTAGTTTATGTATTGAGTAAATGTAATTTATGGAGAATATAAAGGAACGAATTTTATAAAGGAACCTTTGAAGAATATGAAGCCAACAGCATGTTGAAATCGTGAATAATGAATCATAATATATGTGGGTATGTTTTTCCATAATTAGGTAGATTTCGAAGAAATTCTACGTATTGGTTTTGTACCAGTTGTCGAGTTTTCCAAAAAAATCTTTACAGGAGGTCTAGTTATGATCCCTAGACCCCAAAACAACGGCACGATAGAGGTCGCAATTATGCACCGATTGCTTTCAAACTTGGACGACAAATCAACAGGGCAAAAATGAAAGTTAAGTAGGTGAATGGGGGATAAATTTAATGAATAAGTTTTACAGTTACCATGGTCTGTAAACTAATATTGTTAAAGCGAGTATCGTGGCTGAGACTTCAGTCTGGCTGCACTGACTCAACATGGGATTAAGCTGTTTCCTAGTGAGAGTTATCAGCAAGTATTAGATTTATCTAAATTTGGACAGTTAGATAAATCGAATATCTTCACTAATAAAAAAATGGGCAATTCATCTAGCTTTAAATAAAACCACGATAAGCCAGTGGACATAAATTCACACGTGTGTGGGTGTGATAAAGATGTATGGACACCATTCACGGCATTTGTTGACATTTATTAGTCAAGCTTAAGTAAGAAGTATTCCTCCGACCTGGTTTATTTACCTCATTCAGAGTCGTAACGTATTACGTTTACAGATAATGTACAGGTTTTATCTGTTCATGTAATACGTACGAAACTAGTAAACCTTACATAATGCTTTGTTTGAAAATAACTTTATTGACATAACATTAGCAAAAACTGGTAAGTAACAAAAACTTCTCCTCATAAATCTGTTTTAAAAATGGTTTACGTGCTGTTGAGTGTACCAAAATGGTTACAGCAAGTGCACTATTGATCGACCTGCGTGGCAGAGCTGAGCTCGTTTTAGGTCACAGGCTAAGTTACTACAACTTTCTGGGGCCATTCATGACTTCAAGTAATGTACATATATACCCAATGGACATACGTCCAAAGCCAGAGGTTAAGGTTATCAATACCCTACTACTTGATAAACGACTGTTGTTTAATAAATTATAATGTACTAGGCATAGGTCATTTGTATCAAAGCAAACATAAACTAGATCACAGAATACCTACACCCGAATGGCATGTGCTATCGGTACAGTATGGTATACCATAGTCCAGAAACAACTGATTACAATGCCGTCTGATGTCTCAAAATGAATACAATTATAAACTTTTTATTTCAATCAATACCGCTTTCCTAACGAAAACCTTAAGTTACCACTCCGACCACAGAACTGAGAATATGTATTTAGAAATGCCATCAGCTGTATTATGTTCGAAATCATGTCTCGCAAGTTGCACACGCTTAGACGATAACCATTATTTTACAAACATACAGAACTACGATTATTCGTCACAGAGGATTTATTAAATATGAATCCTAAACGCCATTTATAATTATACTAAATACACCCCTCGGCTTATCAGTATAATGTTTGCACGTGTTTACCGAATCTTTGAGCGTTCGTTCATAGTTTCGTCACGTGCCCCGCTAACATCGCACTTCTTACTTAATCTCAATTCTGTGGTTCCGACTTTGTTGCCTGAAAGTTAAAGGCGGTATACACGTGAAGTGGCAATTTAGTTCTCATTTCTGGCGATTTGGCAGAGATTAAAATTATTTCGATAACTGTGCACAAAAAATAAGCGCGAGCGTACCCTGACCCGGAGAACGGGCGACGGGCTGCTGTTGTCGCCCAGGCAGATCTGGGTTATTTTTACAGAGGTTTTCTTCTTTACAATACTGAACAGCTATCGTTGCTGTGCGTTGCAGGATTACAGCTTGGCCGGGTGTATATCTCTGCCAAACTGTATATACCACTTCAAAACGAATCCAGATAGAGCAAAAATAAACCGGAAGCAACGTCTCCACAAAAGTAAAGTCGCATTGAGGCTTCCGCTCCACGCACCGCGACATTTTCAGCTATACACCCAATTTTAACAATGCCTAAATACGAAATTCATACAATAATGCTCTTTTTAACCTATAATATAATGGTAACCTTAAACTGAACTGAACTTGTAATTGAAAATGTGATTTATAAAAACCGTAGTAGTTTAGTTTCTTTAATTTCTACACTTGAAAACTCTGCACTTTTACAAAAAAGTTACAATTATGTCGACACTACTTTTGGCAAATTTCTGTAGCCTTTTATCAAACCAACTATCATTTTTATTGGAAAATGCAATAAATATTCTCAACAAACTAATCTTAACTGTAATACTAACTAAGTTGACATAACAGGAGTGTCAACGCTGATCGGTGTATTCAATTTATTTTATTATAAAATTATTCAATTCTGTTAAATGTGTCATTCGGGACTTAATCGCGATAATATTAAAAAGGTACAATACCTCTTGGGTACCCGACGTTTCGATCGAATTGCACTGATCGTGGTCACGAGTGGACTGATGAGAGCTCAGCGACGCCTCCGTGAAGTGCGAGTTTCGGCAACTACCCGCACACTTGGTCTTCACTATTTTTATTTTTATTCGTACTGTCGGTACTTCGACACACTACACTTACGACGTCCCCTGACTGATGTCGAGAGTGTACTCGCTGACGATAGCATTTGCTGATGACGGGATTTCAAGATGTTGGTAAGCGGTACCCATCTTCTCGGTTGAAATTTTTATGCTTTTTTATTTCAACTGCTTCACGTACTATTCTGGAGACGTGTGACGGTGAGTGACGGTCGGTTGAAAGGACCTGTGGTTGATGTGATTCAATCCAGTGGTTTGGACCTGACTCCAGCAAATGCTCCACGATCGCCGACTTGTTAATTTGGCGGTTTCTTTACAGCTGTGATGTGTTCTTTGACCCGTTCTGCGATCCTACGTTTGGTCTGTCCGATGTACGAACTACCACAGCTGCAATCACACACATTACCTCTTATCATAGAATGACCCATTAACTAAAATAAAAACGTTGCAGTGACCCTTGTTTTAAATGTTTTTGTAATAACTAGCTGACTCGGCATACGTTGTTTTGCCATATTAATTATTTCTAATGAATATTTTGGTAGTCAAATAAAAAATAACTTACTTATTGTGGGGGTGGGGTCTATGACTGAAAGAAGAATGGAGCGCTGTGGTCTATTGACGGCCTATAAAAATAACAAAACACATTTTTTTTCGTGCTGTAAAAATTATTGATACGGAACTTCACACGTTCATATTGAATTTACGTTTACTTTAATGACTTATTGAATGATACCATTCAACTAGTGTACCCTTTGAAATGTTTTATATCACCTATTTAATGCAAACGATTGAATATTGTGGATAAAGCAACGCCAAACAATGATGCTATCTAGTTGGTTGTTTGATATAGATACAATACTACCCTGTTTATTTACTATAGTGCCTGGTTCTCTTCGTGGCTCATTCTTCAAGTCGAAGGACAACAGCTATTAAACTAAGAAAATGCAGTGCAATCTTGTTAGGCATATCATTTCCGGAACGCGTAATTAAAAAATATTGTGGAATACAGACAGAGGCTGTTCTGAAACGCTCAACGTTTTCGTAACTAATTTAATCCAAATCCATTAACCGTTTTAGACCATCGAATGCTCTGTAATACACAACATTTTCAATGTGAAATCTTAATAACATTCTTCAAATTAGTTGTGCAGTAGAGACAATTGTAACATACCTAATAATAACATACGTAACATATCTAAAAATTTTAAAATATTCAGTTACTATAATATTCAAAATCTGTAAGTAACGTTTAATATAATTTAGAAGCGTCAGATACCATCTACTGTCATTGAATCATTTGGGTTAGGTTGGGTTTTAGAACAGTGACCATTAACGCGCGAAGGCGAGCGAAGCGAGCGTGCCGCGGTAGCGGCCGCCGAGCGCCACATCCCCTCCATTATTGGTAAATCATTTGGTTTAGATGAGGTTATAACAGTATAATGTTTCCTGATAATTACTTATTCATTACCGAATTTTGGCTCAAAATTAGTAAACCTTAGGTCAAATGAACGTTAAGTATATTAAAAGAGCATTATACGATTTGAAAATTATATGAAACGAACGTTATACCAAATGTTTTTAGAGCAATGAAAGGTTATAACATTAGATCATGTTATATTTCATATAACCTTCCTTTGTTCTAATCACAAGAAATTACGTTACTTGTTTTTATAGCATATGAAAATAATATCATGTGAACGTTATTTCAAGTGATATTATACTATTTGTTAGTATACCATATATTACACCCAATATAAACATATACATTATACATTTAAGTAAATATTTTTAGTGCAATATTCATTATAATTTAATAGAAACTAATACAATTTTTAGTTAATTGTCTTTACTGCACAGTCAACTAAATTGAAGGATGTTATTAAGAATTTCACATTGAAAACGTTGTGCATTTCAGAGCATTCGATGGTCTGGAACGGTTAATGGATTTGGATTAAATTAGTTATGAAAACATTGAGCGCTTCAGAACAGCCTATGTCTGTTATCAACAATGTTTTCCTATTATGCTTCCGGGACAGACATGTCGGTTGCGTTAATTATTGAAATCTCTGTTTAGCTCAAACTTCGAATGTGAAAACAATTGAAAATCAAAGCTTACGAATCATGTACCTATCTCAAACAGAGCAAACTTTTAACTACGCCCTACGCTACATTTACCATTACCATAAAAACCCATTACCCCATAACTCTTTAATCCATACTATTATAAGATGACTTGGCAGGTCACTCTAACTGAACTGAAAACTCATTTAAAAGGTGAAGTACACCTTTACTTTTAATTAAACGAGTTTTCTACATAAATAACCTTTTTATAAGTCCAACTTGCGACCAAAGTAGTGGTCATCGGCTAGCGTAATATGGTAATAAACACACATATTTTAAAATCAATGACCTTTGTTCCAATCAAGTTGTTAAGCAATACTCATGAAGTCGTAATATTTGATCAAATTAAGAAATATTATTGTAACTGATACAAATGTGTTGATTATTATTTAATTTACCTAATTGTTTAGACTTTAGATAACTGTTCGTGTCAGACAGCGGACGAGGCGATTCGGCGGCGCGGCGTGGTTGTCACCCTGCGGGCGTGATGATGGCATCAGCGTCGCACCGCCTTCCCGCCGCACTCAGCGTGATTACTCGAGCATTTTAAAACAAGATGTCAAGTGATGATGCTGGCGAAACCTTGGACGTATGGTATGACTTGTAATGTTATATCTTGTAAATGACCGCAATTTAGTGTAAGTGTTTGAGTACGTTTAGACGGCTGTCTAGATTCACACAACAAAATCTTTCAACGTAGTGAGCGAGCTGTCAAGTTATTATTATTCTGTTTATTTAATTAAATGTACATATAATGTAAATTACATTTCTGAATACATTCAGATGTAACAAATATAAAAAAATAAAAAATAAAAATATAAAAAATAGTGTCCCATCGGTATCGGGTAAAGGGACCAAGCTACCGGTGGTTAGGGTTCCAGTGACAGAAACTTCCTCACTATGCGTGCCGCATCGAGTACTTACTTACTACCGTACTTTCTGCATCAGTCCCTTAATCTAGCCGCCTAACGTGTACCTCTAAAGGTGTTGGTCGAGGTTCTTAGCAATTAACCCATGGCCCAAAATGACTATCGGCACAACGATTGCGGAATCCACATCCCAAATGTCGACAATCTCGTGGGCTAATTCCAAATATTTTATTTCAGCTTTTAAGAGATTTTCGTCATGGGAATGGTGATGTCAACAATCATTGCTCGGCGCTCTAATCGGTCTATCACCACTATATCAGGCTTATTGGCAACAATAGTCGCGTTACCGTACTACACGTATGTACGTGTAGTACGGTAACGCGACAGTGACAAGGTTATATTTAAGAGCAAGTTGCTGATGGACTATCCTGGCCACTTGGTTATGTCTATACAAGTACTCGCCGTTGGTAAGACGAGAACAACCGGAAATTTCCCTGAGGGTTTCTCCGGGACGATGACATGCCCGACAAATGTCAATTGTGCCGTCCTTCAGGATATATCTCCGATAGTTATTCGTCATAACCAAGAGATCACCGAACCGTAGCCAAAATACAGACGATAATAAATCGACATCGGGACTATTTAAGGCCCGATAAAAACGTCCATGCAGCTCTTTGCCTTTCCAGATCTCCTTACGATCAGTAATATTCAGTACTGCAGGTTTGCGCCTCTTTTACTAGAGCAAGCGGAGTGAGTCCGTTATCAACTGCTACCACATCCCGATGCACATTCACGTTAATTATTATTATTATTCTCTTTATTCAACATAAAACTTATTAATTACATTTATAAATACGTACCTATAAAACAAAATATATATTTAAAAATATAAAAAACATTATTATTATTATTAGTTCCACCAACTTCAAACCCTTGGATTATAAAGCGTGGAGTGCTTCACATCAAATTTTAATGTTACAAATAATTAGTCCATTGATAGCTATAATAAAAGTAGAGTTATTATAAAAGAAATAGTAAAAAGCACCCACCGCCTGCCATTTTACAATCAATCATTATTTCCTATTTCTTAGTTCGGTTTGCAATTAAAGCGAGTTTTTTAGTTTTTAAACTATAATCTAGGTATTAAAACCTTTAGTTTCGTACATCACAACGCCTCACGTCACGTCTCCGTCCCGCCCCGTCCACTGTCTGACCAAACTTTTATATTATACGGTCGTGATGATTAATACTACGTATGCGGAAAAAGGATGGGCGTGAAGAGCGGAACCTCACATGATAATATGTGAATGTTATTAAAGTAGGTATTATAAATCAAATCTTAAAAAACTACAACGTTCACGTTTGAATATATCAAAAGATTTTAAGTAAACAAATCAGAAGGAAAATATGAATCAAAACACCATCATTCCACGATTAGGTAATATAATAGACAGCTATTGGAATACTGTTGCTATAAGGTTAAGTTACATGTTACTAGTGATGTGCCGGATCGTTAGGAATGTATATCCGCGCATACGGATACGAATACGGATTATTGGTGTCTAGATCCGCGAATACGCATACGGATCTCAATTATTTTAGTCAGTTGGTATAACCTTGATGTGCCGGATCGTTAGGAATGTATATCCGCGCATACGGATACGAATACGGATTATTGGTGTCTAGATCCGCGAATACGGATACGGATCTCAGTTATTTTAGTCAGTTGGTATAACATTGAAATTATATTTGACGTTAAAGATAGAGATAGTAACACGACATGTTTAACTATTTAAATGTACATATCGGAAAGTTTGAAGTATGATCACATTATAAAGATAGTTTCAATAACAATAACAATAACTAACTAACTAACACTATAATACATTTATACATATACAGTCATTCTGGGTAACATTTTACGTCATTTAAGTGATCTTTAGACATTGAAAATAAAAAATATATTGAAATAAATAAATGAGGTGCGAATCCTGAGATATAAACAGAAACAGGTGTGGTCCAAAGTTTCACTGACTTTGATAACTTTGGGGTAACATTAGACCATAATTTTTTAACAACTATAAAATCCTTTATATTGCGCTTTTGATAATAAAAGTAACCATATGAAACGTTAATAAAAATAACCATATGAAACGTTAATAAAAATAATCAAACTCACATTTAAACCCAGTTTCACTTTCGTACAAGTAATAATTCGTATTCCCCAGGTCAAGAAAGCAAAGTACCCTGGTTTTTTAAGACCATAATTCCTCATTGCCACCTAGGTATATTTAAAATTTCATAAACTTGATAAAATATAGTTATGTAAAAGATCCATTCAAGATCCTCAAAAAAAAGAAACGGATACAGATACAGATCTTTTTTCTTCCTCGGATATCCGCGGATACGGATATCCGGAACATCGTAGTGATGTTCCGGATATCCGTATCCGCGTGTTACACATAGGTATCGAGGTACCTCTTCATAGCTTGCGCAAAATCAAGAATTGAAGTATCATATAGAGCCATAACGAACCAAAAACAAACAAACATAAACACATAGGTATTTGAACGTGTGTGTTTATACACACACGTCCTTGTCTAGCACGTGGTTCTGATTACAGAAGATATAAAATCTGCATTCTTGATCAACAAATGGGACTGTCTAGGTACTTCTTTACTTATTCACACATTAAGCGAGGCATGGAAAGGTTCATCTGCCTCTCCATTTACTATCTAATTGTAACCGAATTGGAGTGTGATATGCACATATAGATTCCATTTTTTTTCTTTGTATGTACAGATCGAACCCGAAACTAACGACGATGACAAGTCCCACCAACCGTAAAGTCCGTAACCCAACGCGTAATCACGTAATCACAGATGCCACCCTCCATGTTTACCTTGTAAACGTATTATGTACTTTCGCGTAATTTTTCAAACATTTTCGACCGACGGCGACGGTAGATGACAGGTATGTAATTAAGGTTAAGTATGTTTATTGGTCGAAGGAATTAGTGTTAGATAAGCGATGCGATGCCATTTAGCGAATTGGCCTTATTTCGCAGCTGGTAGAAACAGCTCCAAATATTTACAAAAAAAAATCGAATGGCGGATATCGCACCTGCTCAAGGCTGAGTATGTAGCTACATACATAACATACTAACTTACCTTTTTCGGTTTAATTTTATTATGCGCATGCAATTTTTATACGTAAGCGAATAGCAGGTACATACGCTAAGACTTGGATGATTCACAACAAAATATTAGGAGGTGGGTTGGGATTTTACTTTCAATAGGTTTTTTGAATTTCATCTTGTTATAGGATGTAGGTAGGTATTAGCAAAGAAAATGCAAGGCGCAAATTTTTAACAGGAAATCTCCTACGAAAATTATATACGGTCTCTTGTGACCAATAAACAGTTGTACGGTAATGTTTCTCGGCTTTGTAGTTTTGACGCATTATTCATGTCAATGCATTGCAATGTAATGGAAGGTATGTTGGTATTAGAATTTCATTCTTATTATTAATGTCATCAGTAAAATTTCTATATTAGTATTTAAGTATAGCACATTGTATGTAACCAAAAAAAAGAACTTAGACGTAAGATATAAATAGCTCCAAAAATCTTTAGTCAAAGAAGTAGGTAAATGCTTAGATTCTTACCACAGAGACGCAGTTCAAAGCAACAAGTTCACGGTCAAAACACAAAAACTGCAAACCGATCACTAAGCTATGGCAACTTTGTAAACACAAGTTTCACAGGCGTCCGTATGACTGGAAAGTTGCAATAAAATACTTTTTTTTATTTCTGAGATTTAATAGCAAACACTAAAGTATTTTTTCAAAAACTGGCAAGAGAAAGTTTCACGATAAGAACGAAGAGGTTATGTTATTGTTATGACGTCACAGATACGTCGACGCAGTACGAACGTCGCGCTATTACTGAACGAACTGCGAAGTCTACGAACTGAACTGAAGTGAATTGCGATCCGCAAAACGAGAGAATACAGTGACGTGACACGGGATATTCATTCTCTACTATAGCGATTTTGCGTGATTTTGTATCTCCATTGCGTTGTAACTTAGGTTACTTAGGTACAAAAGTTGTGTAATTGCCGGGTCTGTATACGATTGTTTTATTTGATCATTTCCCGGATTAGAAACCATCCCTTGATTAGAAATGCCTTGATAGCCTGTATTAAGTAGCCAACTGTACAAACAGTGTTTTATTGCTCATTCCATTTTAGCAAATGATCTCAGACTCTCAGTTATATATACCTAGGTACCGAAGTGGAAGTGTTATTAGCTAAAAGCGAATAAAAGAACAAGTAGTGTTCTACAGGGTGATACCCAATCTTAATCCCCGGTTACGATGTACCCTTAGATTATATATAATCTAAGGATGTACGTAACTATTATGTATCTTATCTGTGTCCCCGATAAAGATAACCATATTATTTAAATTATCAAAATATTACAACTACAACATTACAATGACGTTTCTCGACAACGCTATTATAACCTTGAATTAATGTACCTATGTACTAACATAAAATCGGCAACTTTTTCTAAGAAATAAATATGTAGGTAGGTACATATTTGGAAACCAGGGAGGTCAATATAATTAATAAAACGATAAAAGCATTTTATTTTAATAAAAATCTGTTTTAAAAGAAATTTATCGTACATTGAATAGTGCAACAGATCGTTGTTACAATGTGGTAGCACAAACTTAGATTATAATTATAATCTAAGAGCACAGACATTATAACCATAGACATGGAACTTGGAACCGTTTGAAATCAAGGTATGGAAACCCCCTCGGGCCGTCACCCCACCGAGGTATTCGGTGGGGCGCGGGCGGTGTGTTGGAATCGAATCGACCTAAACCACACGGTGTACCGTACTGCGCCTAAAATAGAAGGGACCCGCGAACAGCTTTTAATAAGACATCCGAAAAGTACCTACCTACCTAACCCAACGAAATTCCAAACATTATATTAAAACCGAAATGTATTTCCTAATATTTAAAATCTTAAATAAAAAAAGATGAATTCTTATATTAAGTTAATGGTTTTTTTTTCAAAACAGGTTACAAGAGTAGGTACGCACGAAGTGAGACGAGCCGACCTTCACGCGTGCGTCCACCACCGCTTCACCGCCTGCACCACAGAAAATATACTCACAAGGAGGCCTGTACTCGTCGAGCATTATGGCATATTATGGTTATGCACATGCCTGCATTTTACAACATTTCCACGTTTTCGGAGTTACGGGTTTTTCCTCTAAATAAGACCCCCTAACAGTCTGTAAGTTGGATGGAATTTTTAGGGATTTTATGTTTTAAGGTTTTTTTGATTTAGTAACTAAATATCATCATCCCATCAAAGATGTGAAATAAAACGCGTGAGCTGTCTTTGGGATACTCGGTTGGAACGTCCTTTTGCTGTATATAAATATACTAGCAGCGCCCGGCGGTTTCGCCCGCGTAAGTCCCGATCCCGTGGGAAAATAGGAAAGAAAAGTAGTCTATATGTTAATCCAAGTCTCCAGCTATCTACATACCAAGTTTCATCGCAATCGGATCAGTAGTTTTTGCGTGAAAGAGTAACAAACATCCGTACATCCACACATCCATACATCCATACATTCTCACAAACTTTCACGTTTATAATATAATATTAGTAGGATTTAATGGATTGAATAAATTGTATCAAAAATAGTAAATATTGTAAAAACTCGAAATTAAAGGGGCTATTTGTGAAATTTGTCTGAACTAATATCTGGATAATTAGTACCTATACAACCAAGAACAATGTACAGTAGTATCTCACAGAATCTACAGATATATTATATCACTCGCGTTCAGCATATTTAAACCAAGATCCCTTATGAGTTTCCAGAATGATGTCATCTTATTGGGATTAATACTGGACCTAATGAACGGCAAAATATATAGGTACAGGCCATTTTATAGAAGTAATGAAGTAATGGAGTAATTTTTCACAGTTAAGCACTATTAAAATTTTATATTTATGTACATATATTAAAATTATAATTTTGAATGTTTTTCATACTCTGGAACTAAAATTATTGAACTGATTTTGAACTCATAGATTTTTTAATCTCCTCTACCTGAGAATCGCTTACCCTAAAGTTGTGCCGTAACTAGGATGGCCTAGCAGGAAACAGGACGTGAAGCAATGCTTCGTTGTATTTAGCCGACTGAGTGAGGTTATCGGAGGCTCAAAGCCTCCTCCTTCCCCTACTCCCACCTTAAAGGCCAGCAACGCACTTGTGACTCTTGAGTTGCAAGTATCCATGGGCGGTGGCAGACGGTAAGTGGTGCAGTAAGACGGTTGTAAGTGACCTTACCATCAGGTGACCCGTCTGCTCCTTTATCCTCTATTCCGTAAAAAAAGTATATTCTACTTTCGTCATTTCTAGGAAAGGAAAAAAGGAACTCTTGTAAGATCACTTTGTTGTCCGTCTCTCTGCCTGTGTGTCAAGACATTTTTTATCAGGAACCCGTGGACGACTTAACTTGAAATTAGGTCTTTTGTACGTACACGTTTGTATTACTAATCCCTCTGTTCTCATTATTATACAGAACTAGCTGCGCCTTGCGATTTCAGCCGCGTAAGTCCCGATGCCATTAGAATATCGGGATAAAAATAGAGATATTATAGCTAGAGGCGGGAAGGTATTGGATTCCCTGTATGTTGGTTGGCGACGTCGGTCAAAAGAGAAAGAAGGCAGCGATTT
Source organism: Callimorpha dominula (assembly GCA_949752705.1). Lineage (NCBI taxonomy): Eukaryota > Metazoa > Arthropoda > Insecta > Lepidoptera > Erebidae > Callimorpha > Callimorpha dominula. The sequence continues at coordinate 13,545,294 of OX457007.1, forward strand.
ACATGTAAATCTCTCGCACCTCTTCGCTGATTGGTTGACTCAAAGTATATCTATGAGTAAATTTCAGCAGAGGTCCAAAACATAGCCTATGCACCTGTATACATCAGCATTACCATGTTGTAGTTATTAATAGTGTAAAAAAAAAATTCAACACGTCGAAAAGCTGTTATGTTTGTAAATGCCGAAGCATGGCTCGTGGGAGAGACGTGCTTCGGCACATATGGGCCGGCTCGACCTAAGTGATACCACGGCCATACTGCCGTGCGAGAGGTCTGTCACTACAGGAGCTACGCCCCATCGGTGGCGCCATACTCGTCCTGCCTGCCTCACACATTTTCTAACTAGTGGGGACGTCATTGTTCCGAGGCTGCTTCCGCCAATGGAAGTAATGACTCGCACAGCTTGCATACTCCTTCGATTGGAAGAATAACTCTTTACTACGCGAGAGGCATGGCCTGGTAGCCCCAAACTCGAATTTAGAACACGTTCGACATATTTTATGAAGAATAAATGTTGAAGACAAGTGAGTCGTGGGGAGGACAGAAGCCTGTCTTGACGACTTACGGGCAATGTGCACAGAATAATTCAAGAAGTATTATTTATAAATAATTTGTGTGAAGTTATAATTGTTACATGAATAATCTGATCCTGATTATATCGCATAGTGCGTTTGCCTGCTCTTTTAATTTCCCTCCTCTAGCTAGAACCTATCGAACCCGGATACCATAAAGCCCCAAGCTTTATACCTGGTGGAGTACGCCGCAGTTATTTTAGAAGAAGTACTCCACGCGTTACAGTATTTACATAAAGTATTCGAATAGTGACTCAAAAAAGTGTTCAAAAACGCGTAGCGAGTCTAACTGACTGAGAGTACCACTCACCATCACGCGAGTCTAAAACCCAGTGCACAATGGCATACAGGGCAGTATGGACAAAATTACATCTAAGCTGAAATTTTGACAGATAGCTGGGAAAGTTTTTTTACTTTAGCCTTTCTTTTATTCTTTTGGTTATATTAGTGTGACATCTTATGTTACACCGTGAATAAACAAAGCTCAGAACCAAACATTTATTTGTTGCGGGGTTGGATTTTAGTATTGGCTGGGAGTAATCTGTTAGTTATACCGATGATATGTTGGTGACGGCCCTAGGGGTTGAACGAATCAAGGCATTAGATCGTCACATTAAATTGCTTTATCGCGATCTTCTGCGAGGAGAACATATCGCGCAAGGAGGTGGACGGATCTACTGATTCAGTAGGCAAACTGCCAGGCGGAACCGTTTTACCGAGTGTCCGAGAATGGATGAAACGGGTTTTATGTTCTTCACATACAGTAGAGTCTCCTGTGAAGGGTGTGCCTGGACATCGCCCACTTAATAGACGGAGCCCGCTTGCCACCCGCGGGCTGGCGCTAGGTGGACGAATAGAGATAAAACGTCGCAGTACCGACGATGGGATGAAGAAAAGAATTGGAAATCGATTTAGTTTTGTAAGGTGCACATTCGATATAATTATTATTTATCAACATAAACTATATAATACATACCTTAAAAGGTATAACACTACATTAATGAATAATTAAAGTGTACCTATACCTTTTTAATTATTTTAGGAAAAATAAGTTGTATGAATAAAATAGTTAATGTCTTTGTTTGTATCTGATACAAACATACTCCCCTTTCAGTGTGATTTGTATATGGGTGTTTTGGAGGTTTTTGAATGCGTTTTGATAGGACAACACATTTTAGACCAAGTAACACTGATAAGTCACACTAACTCAAATAACTGTCAAACTGAAGCCAATTCAAACGTTTGAATTTAAATATTTTCTATTTGTTGTGTTGTTGCATTATAACGTTACAAAACGGTTATTATTAGAAGTAAAAGTTATAAATTAATACAAAATGATCAAAACAAAGCCTTGGAGTGGTGGACCTCACGAAGAATATGAAACGCAGCACTTTGGTTTTGGAGCCCAACGTCTTAAAATAGCAGTCCGACAAATGGTGGAACAGAAAATAACTTCAGGAGTGAAAGATATGGAGTCTTACTTAAAAGAATCATTGGATCTCAATGAGACAGATAAAACTACGTTGACAAAGTCGTGTGACCAACTGATACAATTATATTGTGATCGCGCAGGTCCATCCTTGGATATAATAGATGAAGAGGTTGAAAGAATTTTGAGGATACCTCCTAACGTTTTGCTGCCTGAAGATGAACCTCAGTTGGAACAAACATCCGATGAAGATTTTGTTAAACTGAGGGAAGAGGTTGCCAATCTCAGAAAACGAGTTGAACGAGGTGTTCTTATGGAAGTGCTACTCAATGCTGAAGAGGAAGAATTGTCTACTGTTGAAAACGTATGTGAAACAGCTAAGAAAGACATGGAGGTTCTGGATTTACTCTGTAAGAGTATTGGCAATGAAAAATGTTTAAAAACTATACAACATGAAACACAAATAATGTGTGCAAGAACACCATTTGTTAAGAAGCAACCTTCCAATATATTTGATGATTGAACTATTTTATGTGTATAATTTGTAGTGCTGGTCATTTTGTTATTGGTGATTCATCTTTATGATTATTGTATATTGCCAATAAAACTAGTGGAAGACTTTGGACAGTTAAAGCATCTTAGTGCTACATATAAATTCAAATTGTCATGCAAATAATTTTGCTTGTATTTTATTAGCAGTACTTATTTTAAGTCCTTGCATCACAACTTGTACAAGTCACACAACTTGTAAAGTCAACAAGTCAAGATGTGCAAATAAAACTGGTGCTTTCTCTGCAATACTCATTGCACTGGAAACTAAAGCATAGTAATCTCATAAATTCATATTTTATTAGGTTCTTATGATAAAATATATATAATTTAATTATTGTTCGTGGGAGACCCATGCTTCGGCACGTATGGGCCAGCTGAACCGGAGTGATACCATGGCCTCACAGAAAGGCTTTTCACCGTGTGAGTGAGGTTACCGGAGGCCCTAACTATACCCCTTCCCCTTACTCCCACCTAAAAGGCCGGCAACGCACTTGTGACTCTGCGACTCTTGAGTTGCAGGTACCCATGGGCAGCGGTAGATATTTACCATCAGGTGACCCTTTTGCTCGTTTGCCCCCTATACCATAACAAAAAGTTATTTAATTAAAAAAGTTATATGGCTTTTGGTTTCGAGATTTAATTATTCTTTTATTAGTTATTTTGTCAACTTACATTAAAATGGGTTTTAAAATTAAAATATCTTTTAAACTAGGTTTCATCTTACTTTTCTACATTTTATTATATAATTGCAGTAGCCTGAAACAAATTTTTTAACTATAGTGTAACATGGTGAAATATTTACATTTAAGTTGATATGGCATCAGTGGTGTCCTGGGTGTATAAGGTACTGGGCCTGATGCCTTACCAATTAGTTACGAAGACTAGAAGAACAATAACCTAAGTTATGTGAAAACTTTTGTAATAATAACTATAAAATAATAATATAATAACTTTTATTTCACTTACCTTGCCTTCTTGTGTGGAAACACCTACAGGTCAACTCTCTTTTTTTGAAGTGGTAGTGGTTATGGTGAAGTGTCCCAACCAAACCAACTAAAACCATATGGTGTTCCACCATATGTGGGTATATTGTAAGAAGCCCAGCATAGGTTTATCTTAAGATCTATGTTAAATATCCCAAGTATTTGAAAACCCTGGCACACCTGGTGTGGCTGCAGGGCAACTTGATACTACATAACAATTACACCAAAGCTTATATATATATATATATATCAATATCTCCCAATACTTGCAATTTTTTATTTTATCTGGTGGATATTTTGTTCATATAAAATCAGGAAATAGGGGATAGGCTACAAAAACAATTATAACATTTCAAACAGTCATTATTTTAATGTAAAAACAGAACCTCTTACATAAATTACCTAGAGATGTGTATCATAGATTAACAATACTTATTACACCAATTCTAATATAACACCCATGTTACGTCATGATTACTTGTCATACTTTTTATATTAAAAAAACTTTACAAAAATTTATACATTCAATTGTTATATTCACCTCAAAAATTTATAACTTGGCACATAGAACATGAATCGTTAATCCTAAAGAGATTCCAAAATTTAAATTATATATCAATAAAATAATATTACACATTAGGTATATTGTACTAAACTTTATTTGTATCACATTTATGACTTTAGCTACTCACATCTACGAAGTTAAATGAACAAGTCTTACTCAGTAATACTCGGTGTCATACAACAGTATGACACTGAGTATTACTTGAAATATTTTTTTATTGAGTTACCAGATTTAATTGCTATCATCTTATGTTTATAATTTTGTACATAAATAATAAACTACAGTAGATTAATGAAAAAGGGCAAATTAACAAAATCACAGAAGATTGTGTTTTATTTTTTAAAAACGTGTTTTGTTTTACTTTACAAAATTATTGTGTTTAAGTAGATATTGTAATATATTTCATAGAATGTTTTTGATATCTGCTGTCTTTTAAATATTTCTTAAGTATCTTACATGTTATTTAACAGCTTACGTAGAAATATAAACATTAACATTGGTTGGTGTTAAACCAATTAAATAAACGACTAAAGTAATTACATCACAATGATAATTTAGAATAGATTAGATTGTATCAAAACTAAATGACGTTAGGATATGAATAATATTTAAAAATATATTTAGTAACTACTAATGTTTGTAAAGTTTTTAATAAATGTATGTTTTTATAATAAAGAAGTAAAGCTAATGCTTTGCTTGTATTGCAGAGGTCTGTTTAATATTTATCTTCTGAATTTCATATGGGTTATGTCACTGCATTGTATCGTTATATATTACTTTGAGCTTATATTTGCTAGGTTTTCCACATAATTTTATATTATAACTAACTGCACCCGGTATGCGTTGCAATGCCTTTTTAAAAAATTGGGATGGGAGCAAGAGGGTGAAAAATACTTTACGACCTATCATCTCACCTACCAAATTTACAAAAAAACTTCATTGAAATCTGTCGAGCCGTTTCGGATGAGTTCGTCCACAAACACCGTGACACGAGATTTATAATATATTAGATTATTAGGTACTTGTTTATTTGGTTGAAGTACTTAGCATAAACTGTCATGAACTCATGATAAACCATATAGGAACATATAAAAGTACTTTTGAATGTCAATGGGGATGGAAGAATTTTATACGATATATGGAGATTAAATTAGATCTAAGTGTATGATTGCATTTCGTGCACTGCACTATTCACACCTACATTTAATAATAGGGTAGTCAACAAATAAATAATTGTATCTACTTACAACTAGAAAGTCAATACAAGTTTTAAAATTAAATTAAAGAATATTAATCCCAACTAATTGTCATCTTTTAACTCATACAATAATTTTCTGAAATAATGCTTAGTTGTGTGAATCTTTATAACATTATATCCTAGGCAACGGTCGTATCTTAATAAACTGGAATCATTAGCAAGAATCTGGAATAGGTGGCGTGATTTATGCACTCTTATAATTTGTACATAACTTTAAAGTATTAATTTGTGTTGATGTAGGTATGTACGCGTAGTAAAGCGCAAAATAATGAGATGGCCCTCAGACTTTTAAAAAGCAGCAACGGCGGCATTTACAACGGAAAGTCAGTCTCTAAAGTATTTACTATGACCAGCATTGGCAGTATTGTCACATATATGTAGCTATGTAGGTACTATAGTCCCTAGGGGCTAAAGTCATACCTATTTATCATAGATCTAACTTATTTAGTTAGGTCTATTTTTTAAGTGTTTCAACACTCACAAAGGAACCTACACGTACATCTTCTCCCAAGCCACCCTATTGTACTACGTAATGAACGTAGTGACATATTGCTTGGTTTTGCAGTGTGAGATTAACAACCAAAGTTCAACATCTAAGGTTATTTTAAGATATTTTTTTTAAGGAAGAACCCAAATAGTAAATATCTAGACCTGTGCATTTCATACTTGTATACATACTAACCTATTTATTAGGTATGTAAACGCTTTAGCCCTCAAGTCAAAATACGTACACAGAACATCACACCGATTACATGTTAGATAGATAGAATAATCTTTATTGTACACCATTATAAAAATACAGTTGAAAAAATATTTTACATATCAGAGTACAATGGGCGCGGCGGTCTTATCGCTAAAAGCGATCTCTACCAGACAACCTTAGGATGGAGATAATATCAAAATGATTTAATAAAAACATAGTAGTTCATGGCGTACTATTCGAGATATAGACAAATACTTATATACATACTTACATGCTCATATACAGTTACTTAGTGGAGACAATGGTGCCGATTCTATTGTACACTCGACTGAACTAAAACCTGACTTAATTTCTTCATATGAAATCAACCTTGTGCTTTTCGTAATAGGGTCTATTTGTTACTGGCATCTATTTCTCAGCGCCACTAAATTTCATTAAAACCTGTCAACGTATACTCAACTCTATTTCCACTCAGCGAGAGTCCCCATTTATTCAAATGCCGTATAAAAACTTGTTCAAAACGAACTAAGATGACGTTATTTTAATCGACACCTACGAAAACGCTTACTAAAAACACAGAGCAAAAGAGATGGCATTCAACGGATAGCGGCTGTAGCTACGTGGTATTAAACTTTATTTAAGCGTATCAGACTTTAGTCGACAAATAAATTGCTTATTTCGATAGCGACATATGTTACCTATTTGTTTCAATTTGAAATAAGACCTTGTTTCGAAGTAAACAAGGTTTACATCTTATTTGAAGAAAATTTAGTAAATTTTAATTTTGCGAGTAAAGTAACAGAATTGGGACCCGTATCATACTATTATAAACAGGAATTTAGATTAGTTATGGTAAAAAAAAAAAGAATGACAGTGACAGATAATGTTGCTTGACCAAATTTACATTAGAAATATTTAAAAAAATATCATAATTAATTCGGTACGTAACTGTCAGGTCTACACACTAAAGGTGTAAGATATACTAAAAATAATGTTGAGTATAACAGGTCTCTTGATCACTAGTTCGAACATTCTCTGTTCATCATCATAAACTTCTACATCAATATCATCGTTCGCTTCAAGTGCATACGCATTCAATCACACTACCTGTTGTATGCCACTCAATAGACACCTTATATTATACATATAGTGACCAGCACTGTAAAACATATAAAATTGTATCTATTATTATTTAAGCGATAAGATTCACAGTGCAGTGGAGCTATATTTTTAATTTCTTACATAATATTATGTAATTTTATAACAACTAACAATACATGGTACTATAAAGATTCCAACAACTTGTAATTACATTACACAACATTTATAATTGATTAATACTGCTTATCACAGATGCTAAATAAAATGAAACAATAAATAATTACTAGTGAGTTTATGTACAACACTTTAGAATTTATGCTTTATCTCGAGTCTTATTTACAATTTGTTTTACATCTAAAACTATACAAATGGATTATGATGTACCTAGTTTACAGTAAATAATTGATAACAAATTTCACTGTTTTAAGTTGAAACTTAATATTAAAATATTACATCTAAAATAAGAGATTTTAGTTTTCATATTCGAAATGACTTACGAAATTAAAATTTGCAACTTTTATTTCTTATTGTCGGCCCCAACGAAGAACACCAAGTGCTCAACATTTGTAAAAACTACAAATATATTACAAATTATAAATAATTTTGTTATGTTTAGCATTCATTTATTTATATAAAGACTAACTTGGATTTCGCATAAATATCTTAGAAATAAAATTATTATATTAAAATCATTGTTTCAGCGTCAGCGTCATACACAAATATTTGAAACATACTTTTTGGGACAATTACGTTAATAAGTGACATAAATAAAGAGTCTTATGGGAACACAGTTTTTAGTATTAATAACAGTACAGATTGCAGACTTTGTACTGAAGACATTGCTATCTATTCATGTTTATATTTGTGGCTAACATCTTTGGTGTATGTTATCTCTAACTGAGCGGTATAACTAGTATGTTATTAGTGAACACTAGCCTTTTCTACGTATATATATCTATAGTAACATGCAAACTTTATTCTAAGAGTCAACAGTTTCAAATCAACCAAAGTACATATATTATGTAAATAGCTGTAGTACACCACAAACTCATCGGAAATATTTATTATGTTAATAAATATGTTTCACAAAATTGAACATGTGCTGATCTTTTAATATTTTCATTCAAGGTAGTAACCTTAAGCTTAAAAAAAGAAAATTAAACATATAATATGTGAGATTGCTGGCCAGAACTGCAGTGTTTTATAACAATGTTGTATGTCTTATCAGAAATGTAGTAGGTATGTGATAACTATAATACCAGTCTGATCACATTATAATATCGCTAGACTCAACAAACTTATTATCGTTTCTACACGTCTTGATAAAGTTTGATTCATTATTCAGTATGAATCTATATGCGCATTCTGTAAAATAGATAACAAAGTAAGGTAAGAAATGCAAGGTGCCTTTAAGTTCATGTAATTACTTTGGACTGCATCATCTAAAGCAAAAAGTAAAACGTTGGGACTTTGATATTAAAAGATGGAGAGAGAGAGAAGAGAGTGTAAAAGAGAGTTTAATGACATACTGTTGAAGTTTGATGATTTAAAAAATTTAAATAGTGTACTAAATCGCTGCTTACGAGCACACTTCAAAATATAAAAAAAAATATTATCACATACATTTAGAAAAATCATTAAATTAAATTAGTATAATATCTATTTTTGTTATACGTTTATTCGATACATATTTTTTGGGAACAATCTTAATAAGGCTACTTATTTTGGCACTCAGTTGTTATAAGTATTTCTGATGTGTAAGTATTTTTACCCATAAAAGTAATTATTTTGGCAGTGTACTCTTTATGTGTATCTCTTTTCAGTGTATCTACTTACAAGTACACTTTACTGCACACAGGTTTTTTACTGTAAGATAGAAATTCTGACTGTCTATAACAGAACAGTGTGCAATAGAAATACTATATTTTGTCCAAATTTGTTAATTCACGAAGTCTGTCTTTATTTCTAACATATCTCACTGGGTAGACTAGACAATAGTATTACGATGTTCTCATACAGCAGTTACACCGGAACAATACATTTGTTAGACATTTTTTATGATAAATGATTATAGAAATATGAAGTAAAAAAATATTAAACAACAATGATACAAGTTATAACTTTTTATAAATGTGGTGGTGGCCACCATTCACTTCCAGGCGCCAAGTCCACACTAGAATGAAATCCATGACTAGAAGAGAGCCTAAACAATAACGTTTATCCACGGAGTCAGTAAGAGTGAAAACAATCCAGTAGGCAATTCTCCTTCGAATTTCTTTGTAGATCGGAACTAAAAGAGCTGGTACACAATATTTAAAAAAGTTTTTCCCATCGTGAATAACTTGTAAAATGTAACCTATGTTTGAGAATCGTATTATATAACTGCTGTCAGAGCACCATTGTGAGCAAAGGAATGGCATATTTTATATAAATAGTAAATATATATTTTGATAAGGGAATATCTACGATCACATTTTCTCTAACGCATGCACAAATTAAGTCTTATCACTGAGCAACGAAAAGTAAGATGTAGTCAGACGAAGGCCGGCGGGCGAGAGTCGATGGCAGTGACCACACTTTTCGCGGTGGGCCCCGGCCACGACCAGCCATTTTCGCTGAGCGCTACCAGTCACACAGGTCCACTCCATTCTGTGTTATCCTGGAAATGTAAAATATTTTATGAGATAGAACATTGATGATTTTGACTTCAATTGCAAAAGTCGGTATTTTGGCTACCTATGTATTTAATAAGTGAGCCCTCTACGCTTTAGGAACGTGCTGCTTGTTGTAGGAACCATTACGGAACATTTGGCCCTAAATCGGCCTCTATTTACCATTAATGCAACAGACAGAATGCAGAGGATGTCTCAACGCAGAGGAAAAGGTCGCCCACGTTATCCTGGTATGCGTGGGAGTGGCCACAAAACGGGCAAATATCCTGGCGGATGCGAGGTTACTTCTAGATGCCTGTGATCGCCCCAGGAGGCTTCTGGAAGGAGCTAGGCTGGCTCAACTGGCCAGCCATGCATAATGGACCGAGTTCTGAGTCTAAATAACGAAAGAGAGCCCTTAATCAATACCAATACTCTGCGCTTTAAGTTATCTATTCTGTTTACGAGTGCTTAATCTTTCTCAGGTCAGACCTTTACATACATACGTATCTACATATCTCACGGCCTACTCTCGTCTGGGATAGCCTATTCTCGTCTGGGATAGGCAGAGACGATAAAGTGCCTACTTTCTTTAATTAAACATAAATAATACATTAGAATAAAATTTTACATATATAATGTATTGAAATGTTACCTGTGAAATGTTAACAGTCTTAGGGTGTATTGGGCTCTGCGCGGCTACATTGGCGTTGGTCGTGAAGTAGCCCCCAGGGCGTGGGCGCAAGTGACGATTGTGCATTTCCATCTGCACTATTTTCATGAATTCTATTTGTGCGGCTAGCTTTTGGACTTCTTCCTGTAATCAAGTGAGTGTCTGGTTACTATATTCTAGTCATGCACAAAATACACAAGTGGGCTTAATGACTAAGGCATATTTCGCCAGTCGACGTGACGATAAGGTAATGCAGCAATACGTGGAAGTGCAATAACATTCAGGTAGCTGATTGATAATAATTTTATCTAAATAGTCAATGCTTCGCTCCTAAAAGTCGTAGCGAGATGTTAAATTCATACTAATACTAGCAACCCGCACCGGCTTCGCACGGGTAGTATAGACATATACAAAACCTTCCTCATGAATGGCTCTACCTATTGGTGAAAGCCGCATGGAAATCCATTCAGTATTTTTTGAGTTTATCGCGAACAGACAGACGCGGCGGGAGACTTTGTTTTGTAATATGTAGTGATTATAAAGCTGAAGTGTTTGTTTATTTGGTTGAATTGAAAAATTATTTTAGTGTTAGATAGCCTATACATCGAGGAAGGTTATAGGCTATATTACGTCAAGCTACAACCAATAGGAGCGGAGCATCAATGAAAAATGTTGCAAAAACGGGGAAAATTTATCAGTCACCTATAGCTTATAATATAACCTTTTAGTATTTTTTTAAATCCTACTGGCAGTTCTAGGGACTAAAAAGACCCTGGATAAGAAAAAGGAAAAAATGTCAATTAATAAATTCCGTTAATATTTTTTTTAATACCGTTATGTTGTTTTGGCTGACACTATGGTTAAGCTTAATATAAATATATTATAGTCCGTAAAACGATGATTCAAAATGTTAATGAACACAAAGTAAAAAAAAAATATTAGTTTCGGAGATAGATATTACAAATGTAAGTTGAGCTCAATCAATAATAATAAATAGGTCAGTTTTTGCTTATACGCATTTTGTGTTCTTGTACCGAGCTCTGAAGGGTTTGTGATATCGCATATCTAATTACCAAGCGGTTTGCTGAGCACACTTATTAGATGGTGATCAACTAACACAACTAATGGTAACGCAATTACTGAAAGATTACCCCACGTGTCGCCCGTGCCGCGCACCACGCGCATCACCTGCGCGGGTACAAGCCTATACATTGACATTACCTTGAGCTCCTCGTTCTCCTGGTACAGGTCGGGCGGCTCGTCGGCCACGAGCCCGATGCCGTTGAGCGACGAGGAGGCGGGCACGCCGCGGGCGCGCGCGCGGCTGTCCCACGTGTCGCCCGTGCCGCGCACCACGCGCATTACCTGCGCGGGTACAAACCTATACATTATGTTCACAAACACTATCAACCAATCTGATTGGCGTAGTACTACAAAAACTGGGGGCTTTTTCCTTTATCCACAATAGAGAACCAGGTGTAACTTTTAGGTAGATTTCGAAGAAAAGTCTACCTATTGGTTTTGTACCAGTTGTCGAGTTTTCCAAAAAAATTTTTACAGGAGGTCTAGTTATGGTCCCTAGACCCCAAAACAACCACCAGTTAAAAAGTGCAATTATGCACCGATTGCTTTCAAACTTGAACGACAAATCAACGGCAAAAATGACAGTTAGTTCGTGAATGGGGGTACCCCCCCCCCTGACGTGTATGCAAAATTTCATAGTGATCGATTGGTTAGTTAAGGCGTGAAAACATAACAAAGAAACAGACAAATTTACTATTGCATTTATAATATTACTCAGAAGTACCATAAGTGCAGTGGTATTCTCAGAAAGCGATAGCGATCTCTCTAAATTAAAGATTACCTGCTGTGTAACATGCGACTACGTTGGCATAAGTCTGCCGGAGTTCTCATTGCTTTCTTTTTAGGTTACATCCGAAACACCGATAGTAAGACCTTGTTGCGTAACGTCGTGTATTTTAGTAGGTTAGAGTTGTCATCATCTTCTATATCATGTTTAAACCGTGTCACTTAAACCGTCACGTAATGGCTATAACGCTCACGTTATAGCCATTACGTGACGGTTTAAGTGACACCACCACATCTCAATGACGCCAGAAAAATACTAGTGATTTTAAATATTTTAAGAACGTAGGATTCCAATTTACGTACACGTTTATTAGCTAGTTAGCCTGAACATACCTTTGGTAAAAATACGAGTAGCACCGTGGTTGAAGTAGACAGTTGAGTTCTTATAAAGCCAAGGAGATATTTGATGTCAGGTCCAGCCTGAGGTAATATGAGTAAACTGTAAACAGTAAAATTTTACATAGTGGATTAGATTTACAGTTAAATTGAGCAACAGGGCGAAACGAATTCTTCATTGTTCATAAGTCCTTAACCAAACTTATTTTAAAATAAAGGTATACGACTTATAAAGAGAAACGTAATAATGGCACTATACTTCATTATAATTTATATTTTCTGCCGAGTATGAATAATGTCAATCAAATTCAAAACATTTATTTGCTTTAAATGGGGTGGTACATGAGGTTTAAAAAAAGGCATGCAAATCATAATTTATATCCTAAGATCATAATTTACATGGCTTATAATTTATCATTTCAATGGTATCAGTTTTTGAGTATTGATTATAATTTACATATTATTCATCGTCGTTTTCTCTGTCATTTAAAAACTCTTTAACCGAATAAACTAACTAAACAACCTTTCAGGGCTGGATTTAACTTATTTTTTGGGTAGTACTTTGAAGCGTTCTGGAAATTTATTAGACTTGAAACCACATCAACAAACTGTTTTTAAGCAACTTCGAACTGGAGTTTATCAATCACTCCACTGAGCTATCGTCGGCAACAAGTGTTTTCGATAAATTTAGATTTGTAGAATATTATTATTCATCCAATTAATATTATAATGAATGTCAAAGTATTATTGATGTCATTTTCGTGTTGTGCAATTGTAATTTTTTGTCTGCAGTTACTATTACAGATACATCACCAGCAACTAATATAGTAATATGGTGAGTAGCATCTGGTAAATCGTTAATGTAAACTAGGAAGAGGAATTGGCCCAGAGCCCTGCCTTGGAGAACTCTAAATTTATTTATATTATAGTTGGACCTTTTTCTTTGACACAGTCTTTTAAGTTCAGTAGTGTTACATCAATACATTGATATCTATATTCCAAGTAGGTTTTTAACCAATTTAAAGCTGGTGAAGCTCAAACTTAGTCATAAGCTGTTCATGCGGAACAAAATCGAACGCCTTGAACATATCTAGAAGGTGTATTTTTCTTGTTGAAAACTATTTTCCTTCTTTCAATGGTATTGTTAACATTGAAGAAATATGTAAGTTCTTCATAAGTTCTTCAAATATTTTTGAATATATCGGTAGTACTGTAACGACGTACTGTTGACGTTTTATATCTTTTTTTGTACAGTTTTTATACCTGAGTATTTAAGTTTTTTAGGGAAGTCCCTGTCTCCAATTAAAGATTTACCAGAAAGGTAAGTATGGGAGTTAGTTGACTACTCCACATTTTCAGATTTTTTTTGTACATATTGAATTACAACTCACGATGTAGTATTAGTAAGAGACATGATTATGTTACTTATGGATGTCTACTGGGGAAAAAAACAAGAATTTACCTGTTTATTTCTTGAGCAAGTGTTATGAATTTCGCTATTCAATATATTTGTTGTTGATATAAAATATTTATTTTATTTTTTTATTTTATTTAAAACTTCCTGCAGTTTACATTGCACGAGGCGGACTTAATGCCACATGGCATTATCTACCAGTCAACCTTTGGGTGGTTCAGTGAGGGACATGGCAGGTGTATAAGAATGAAATTTCATGAAGAAAGTTATAATTTACATAGAAATACAATTGATTATACATAATACATACATATATAAATACTTACAGATAAATATATATTCAAATAAATACTATATATAGATACAAAATATTCATTAGTCTTTGGTTATTTTTAATGGAATAAAAAAATGTATACATACTCAGGTATTTCGTTTTTAAATGTTATACCATGGTTTTATTCTTTTAACAAGACTATAATAGAAACGACTATATAGACGCGATTGCAATTCGTTAATTCAAATTCAAATTTAAAATTCAAAATCATTTATTCAATTAAGACACTAAGTGACATTTATGAACGTTAAATTGAAGCTAGAATTAAAATCATAGATCGGCACAAACAGACGCCACAGCATGTACTGGATTGTCAAGGTGAATTAGGTGAAAAACACCAAAATCTACTGCCTGTTTGTGTCGATCTATAACTTCCAGTTTCCAAACTGCGTAGGGCCTTATGAGAAGAATACTGGCAAAGAAACTCAAGGCCACTCTTTTTAAAAGTCAGATCTTCAGGTACAAACAAACACTCGCATAGGATATTCACTGTTCAACTATTCCCTCCTTAAAAGCTAAAATAGAACATTATTCAACTTCTTTGCACTCCTCTACACAATAGACAAGATTACTTAATTAATCATATTTATGTAAACTGAACACTCCAAATTAAGATTTGTTGCTTTCCGTATTAAAGAGCTTTAATCATAACAGAGAAGTCGATTTCATACGACCAAGTTAATTAAAAGGTACCAAAACATATACAGAACCCATATCCAAATAACGAATGTTTTGGGTAACCCCACCCCAAGCAAGCATTTTGCTTAGTCGGGGGAGATGTTAAAGCTATTTCTAGCGTTACTAGTAATCATGGCGGTAAAAAATAGTTCACCTTATCTTAGATACTTACTGGAAGGCTATCATGAGGGAGTTGACAGTGAATATGTTGTAAATTGCAATGGATATGAGGCGCGCCTCGTTGTATAAACTCTCGGCGTGACGTACGCGGTAACATACACGAACGCCCCAAAGTAAGAACAGGATTTCACCTAGAAAGCACAAAACAATCAAAACTTTACGTGGGAGAGCCATGCTTCTTAACGTTTGGGCCGGCTCGACTCCGCTCGATAGCACGGCCTCACAGAAAACCGGCAGTGAAGCAATGCTTGACCCGTCTGCTCGTTTGCCATCTAAACCATAAAAAAATTATATATTTTTTTTTTAATAAAGATAACTCCCGCATTAGGAACTACTCTACTAAAGACCTTAGCTATGATATTATTATTAAAGTGTAGAAAGATCCAATATAAATATCGGAAAATAGGTTCGATAACTGGACACTTTTTAAATTTAGATGTTGTTCTTAAAAGTTCATTATCACTTGGTTTACATTTTTTTTCTTTTACGAAAACTAGTCACTTGGGTCACACAGTCTTTTTAACCCCTCCTGCCAAGCTTATCGCTTGTGTTAGGAGTGGGTTCACGTCGGTAGTGCACTGGGTGGGGTTCAAACCAGCAATCACTTGATCCCAAGTCCGACGCCTTTTCCATTACATTTATTCACTACATTATTTACATCCACTAAATAGTGGAAAAATACTGTTATTTTTGAGGTTTCTAATGTGATGTTGTAAATAATTACATAACTACTGGATCGACTTTAAGAATTTTTTCAGTGAATGACATAGGCAATATATTTTATACCCGTGCGAAGCCGGAGCGGGCCACTAGTGAATAATAAATGCCTATACTCACCTATGGCTAAACTATGATCCCACCAATTGTAAGTACACTGCTTAAATTTAAGCCCTTTGTTGTCTGTAATCTGCAAAAAGAAGTTGAACTAAAGCTAAAACATGTAAAAAAGGAAAACTATACATAGGTAAATCTGTTAAAAAGAAGTTCCTATCAAAAATGTTCTACAGTTAAATCAAATATTGGTTAAATTATATAAAGTTAAATGGATTCTTCACACAATGTTTAGTGGTAGGATTCTCATTGCCATTATATTATTATATTATTTATATTATAGTTAACATAGTAGTAATACAGAAGTAGAGGATAGAAATATGTTAAATAAATAGGGTAGAAAAATTTGATTAAATCTTACCACTTCAGCATCTGGAGGTGAAGAAAGAGTCCAAGTGCAAAGGTACACTAGCATGATGAGGAGGATAGGTGCCATCCACTGTAACAGCTGTTTGTCAGTCAATTTTAGTTTGTGAGCTGACTTCACGCGGTATGTAAGTGATACTCTGAAAGTAAACAAAAAATAATTATTTAATGGTGTAATTTTTAGGCTTGTACCCAATGAAAATAATAGGTGGACAGTTGAAATTTGTATGGAGTGTCTATTTGTGTTTATTTCTTATTAATATTGGATTATTATTGTTTTCCTATTTACAATTACAGTGTGTGATTATTGCAGTGGAAATAATGACTAGCAATGAACAACAATAGTTCTTAGTGAAGTGGTGAAAAAGTATATCATGATGAAAAGGTAAGCCATCATTTAATTAACAAGTTATACATTTTATCCTGGTCCAGGGTTTGTTGAATCTTAAATGAGCTGTAGTGGTGATAGCATGTAGATTTAGTTGTTCAGCCATCAACATAATGTTTAGTACAATTATATGTTAAAATATTTTTTACCTCCAAGTCTTCATCAATAGAGCTGTATATGTTATGCAGAATCCCATATGACGTGTCCATTTTGTGGCAATACAAGAGTATCTATCTAACACTGGGAAGATAGCTGCCATCTGCAAGGTCAATATAAATTGCAATTTTAACATAAGTAATATTTAAAAATTACACCAAATATGTTATGCTAATCTAAGTTATTATTATACTCACTTCTATGTACATAATAGCGCATCCTAGAAGTGTGATGGAGAGGAATACAGGACTTGCAACCCGGAAAACTTTGACCCTGCGATGATGACGGGTGTATATTGTTAAACAAACTGTCATCCCTGCACAGGTTACTGATATCACCAGCAAAGATATCCTGAAATTGTAAAGTATTGAGTATGATTATATGAAATACTCATATAGTTATCAAATATTATTCTTTATGTATTTTAGTATACATTATGTGCTGTTATTGTTTTGTGACTTCCTGCCGTTGTTTCTAATTAGGGCTGCGATCCGTCTGGATTTCCAAGGATTTGTTCTAGTTTAGAGGGCATCCGGGCTGAGTTTTCAAAAGGTGTCCGGGTAAAATCCGGACACTGTGTCAAGGGAAAATCATAATTGTTAGATGAATCATTAAGAAGCTGTTTAAATTTATAAAAAATGTAAATGGAATTTTTATAATTTCTTATTAGGGTGTCCGGGAAAAAAATGCGATTTCACGCATGTGTCCGGGGTTTTTGAAGTTTTTGTCCAGCGTCGGTAATTTAAGTGATGGCAGGCCTATTTAAATAATGGATAGAAGTTAGAACTTATTTGTTTCAGATGATCTGATGACATCTTAGTTCCACTGCGTCAATCAACTAAATTATATAATATTGTATCATAAATTTACTCTTACCGAAAGGGCCAATTGTAAGTGGCAAGGCAGGGCTCTGGACCTCGACATGATTCGCAGCCTGGCTGACATTGTAGACATTCGTATGGTTCGTTCCAATTTTCTAAGCCGTTCTCTGCGTATTCTTGGTAGGCAACTGCAAATGAGGCAAACACTATAGTTTCTTGAACAATAAATTATAGAATTTATTCCAAGTTTACGAAGAATACAGGTTAAAAGTATTATTAACTTTACGTAACTTGACAAATTTTACGACTTTTGTAATTAACGATAGATAGAGAACTTTAAGAATAGATCGTAAGAATAAATACCTTTTAACAATAATGTTAACAAAACAATTTTATTTAAATAATAACGTTTACTGTTAATTACTATGTTTTTCATGAATTGTTAAAAGCGTGCTACTCAATGTAAACAAATCAGCAGATGTTGCCATTAAAACAAAGCCAACATTATTATCGCAAAAATACATAACTTAAAGTGGGAAATTATTATTATTGTATATTAATGTTTGGAAATTATTCTTTTTAAGCTAATTTCGAGCAAGGAAAAATATAAAACTACTAACTATTGCTGCTATGACAAAAAAGAATAAAAAAAATAGGCAGTCATGGGACTGCCGACAGAAGTGAAAACTTAAACGAAACGACGAACTTAAAACGTCACAGTAGCAGGTTGTTAACATTAATTAGTAAGGAGCTGACAGAACTCAATGTTTAGATTAGCGCCCTCTAGTGGGTCTATATATGTATTATTTGAGTGACGGTCACGAGTCAGTGCTTTTTCCCCACAGCAAAAGTGCACAAACGAGCCTAAAGGAGTTTTCACTTCAATTAAATTAAAAATGATAAAACCCTTACAGGAAACGTGTTTTTTTTGGGCGTCTTATATACCGTAATAGGTAGAAACTTGAAATTTTCACAGAGTGTATATTTCTATTGCCGCTGTAACAAAAAATAATAAAAGTAAAACAAATTAAAAACTAAAGGGGCTCCTAGGCCCCATACAAGAAACGTCATATTTTTCGGCGATTTGGCTGGACCCTAAAAATTACTATAACTATTGAAGAGTAACATCTAAGTAGTCTTATTGGATCAATATTAACAAAAGATCTCTACGGACCAACTTCGGCATACCTTCCACAAGAGATCCGTTATATCCTTCAGGATGATGTATCGAATAGTAGCCAGGACGACACTGGCAAATATATGATCCGCGAGCCCAACCGGCGTATCGCACGCCCATTTCTCGGTTCGGCTTGTATTCACACTGTATGAAAAACAATATTTAGATTTGTATTTCTTACAAGCTCTTAATTCTTACTTACACTAATTATTTTCCGTTTTAAAAGTTAGGTAATGAATCAAGTTGCTAGGAAATCCACTATAATAACTTTTAATCCCTGCTTACTTCTGAACAATAAGAGAAATTAAAAGTCATTGGTTCAGTAAAGTTCAGTTACTTAACTCTTAAGTAGTTAATTCTTTGATAGGTTGTTTTGTTCTGTAGGTACTTTAATAAATTCCTGATATGGAGTTTTAAGGTAGAGTTAATTGATAGTTAATGTTCACTAAACGGTCCTGATAGATCATGTTTTTACAGAAAAAATTATGCCCGTCATTGGATATAGCATGGCACCCACACGGTTTGTGACAGACCTTTGTTAGAGCTGATAATTATTCAGAGCAGGTGACTCCTCTGGCTTTTGTATGCTTACATAGTATTAAAATAATTTTGAGTCAACCTTTAATTTGCTCCCCGGACCTACAAAACAAATTTTGTCCTCCCATGGAGCCAACCACAAAATTTTTTGGTCCTAACCCTTCCCTCTCTCCCTCTTCCTCCTTCCCCTACTCCCACCTTAAAGGCCGGCTACCCACTTGTGACTCTTCAGTTGAAGGTGTCCATGGGCGGCGGTGGTCATTAACCATCAGGTGACCTGTCTGCTCGTTTGCCCCCTATGCCACAAAAAAAAAAACGTTAAAATGAGCTAAACTTACGTAAGTTGTTTCATTAGGACATTTGTGTGTGCCATGAAAAGAATAAATCTGGTTACTATTTTTTTCTTCAATATCCGCCTCGCACTGATTTATTTCCAAACTAGATATGTCTATGTCGAGCGAGATGATACCTTTTAATCTGTAAATTAACCAAACAATAATTTACATTATTACTACATCGCATTTATACATCGCCTATAGTATGGGTTATTTTTTATAAGATTTTTTTTTTGGTTAGGAGTTCTATTTCATAACTAGGTACCTAAGCTATGAAATATGATGCAAATATGAAATTTCTAAGCGAGGAGGTTCCTAATACTTTTGGAGTTACCAGGAGTTATACGGATCGCCGAGCAACCGTACTTGTAACTACTTGTGTGAATGTAACTGCACTTCATACAAAGTGAAACTAGGCGTGAGTTTTCCATTTCTCGATTACTCAACAACTTTGATAGTGATATTGACACAAGTTTTAATATGTAGAATCTGAGATTCTTAGATTTACATAATTGGTAGGGTTCTGCAAAGTAATAATACCGAGTAAAAAACGAGCTGCTGATTGTGAAAGTATTTATATGGGTGTTAAGAAGTTGTTTATTTATTGCTATTTGTCCTTCTTCCAGTAAGTACTACAATAATTCAAATAGGTATATGGTACATCAAATATACCGATTATGGTTTATCAAATATACCATATTATGGTATATTTGATAGAAGGATTTTTTTAATTAAAAAAATAAACTAATTTATAATAAAGCTAACGATAGGAAAAATAAGTGATTTCTTAACAGTAAACTTACCCCCGAATAGTAGAAACAGGCACAGTATAGGATAAAAGCCATCGTTTTGCTTCACAACTATAATAGGGATAAGTCCACCAGCCCTCCATAGTAGCACCCGGTGGCGAAGGCATGAATTTAGGAGACCGAACCGTATCGCTTTCATGTGCTGACACGTACCTGAAGTTAGAGTTAGTTTATCACTGTTTCACTTACATTTATTAATGTCCCTAGATCGATTCTTAGTAATGACTGTAGGTGGATTAATGGCAGTTCTTTGTTACGTGAACATCTATTCCAAAGATAAATGACGATGGCCCGCTTCGAGGTAGGTATATAGTTTTCTGGTCATTAATTCTGTAATTAATGAATAAATATTCTAATGTTTGTATATACAGTGTTTTGGACTTTGATTGATTGTGGTATAATGATGATTGGTGTAGTTTTTATTGGGTAACACTGGGTAAGTGTTAAGACTAAGGTGTTTTTACTTTTTATAATTTCATTTTACCGGTAGTAAACAGTTTGTTTGACAATGAAATGTGAAAATCTGCGCTGAAACAATTCTCTCACCATAATATTATTTCGGTTACTATTGATTCGGTTATTTGCCCTGACATAAAACTATCTCGGCCCTTTTTAGAGTTGGGTTAGGTTATGGAGCCTGCGAAAGGCACCATTGTTTCTTGGTTTGATTTCTGGTATTCTTCTGTATATAAGTACTTTCCTATCTTGTAACACCTGGCATTTAAAACTCTGGAATAGTCCTCTTTAGGTTTACAGTCTACATTACCACTGCTGCTTGGTTATTGAACAATACGATTTGCACCGTACTGTGGAACTGTAACTGCTCCATACAAAAAATGCGAAATTAGATCAAATATGATGTCCAGGAAAATGGTTTTTTGTTCAGATGGTCTGACGAGGTTTATTTTTTGCCGCTCCTCTCTGGTGGAAATGCACTCTAAGGATGATCTTATGCTGGAGTATAGACGACGCAGTAATTTACAGCATAGCATGGCCGAGTTTGTATGGTACAAATAGTCATGACGGCCTTACAAAATACAATTTACGTACTGATGCAATGCATATGTTACGGATAATGGATAAAATATAGGTAAACCCACATCCAGTTCTAGCCGGTTTTAAGTAAAGACGACTGATGACAATATGTTAATCTTACGTTTAACGTTTAACGGGCGTTTTTTAAAGCAGTTTTGTAATGTATGCACATTACAAAACTGCTTTAAAAACCGCTCGTTCATAAATCTAATATCAGCATATCAGCTCTGCCCTACGCCGCACCATTATACGAACATGTCAAGTCAAGTGCACGACACATATAACTGGCGCATGTCGCAGGCGTTTCTAGCATTTAACGCACACAAGTAGGTATATCTACTGCCCATCTGGCAAGTTAAAATTTACTTTTCTAGCAACTTTTTCCAACGTGTTCATTCTCCTCTACATTACTTACCAAGGATATTCAGTATCAGGTGGCTTTTCTGGTTGTGGAGCAATTACTGGGATCGGGTCTGCAGTGCCGTACCTTTCCCAAGCAACAGCACTGTTTACCAAACCATCCGATCTCAAGGCTAAGGCACGCGCCGCTACAGCTCTTTCAGACGGGCTTGCTCCTAAAACTAGTCCTTGAGATACTGCCATCAAATAATCTGTAAACAATTAATGATAACGGTATTCAGATAGGTACCTAAGTAATAAATACCCAGATTTTGGCCCGGGGGAGCAAATTTGAGGTAGTGCGATGCACAAGTGGTGTAAGTATTTTAGGACGGATCTTACGATACGTTACGTGATGATTGTGTTACTATTAATAGTGTGCTAATGTGTCACATACACTATTGTGTGATGAAAATAAATAATACGAATCTAAATACGTACTTACTAAACCAAAAAAATAATGCAAAACAAAACTGTCAGTCGTAGGAATGCACGTCAGAAGTGAAAACCCACACTTACATCTGTATTATATGTAGCATGACGGTAATGCGAGCTCAGTGCGTTTTCACCATACGAAAAGTGCGCAACGTGCCTAAAGAAGTTTTCACTTCAAAAACAACTCTAAAAATAGTTATGAAATGATATAGTCGCAGAGATAATATTATAACACAAAATATGTAAAAATATTTTGTGTTTTTATTTTTACGGTAGCTACTGCTACGTGTTTGTTAAAATTAATATCTTGCTGATATGATTTTTTTAAATATTCGGACACGTTGAATGCCATGTGTTTGGTCTGACGTCCAATTTTCTGTCCGAAGATAGACCGGTTCATCTTGGGCATGTAGATAATCTCGTATGTATGTTACACATAGCGGCCGTAATAGGGATGTTGCAGGTCCAGGATGCGAATATCCAGAACATCCCTGGTCCGGACTTTGGACCATCAAGACTGCTTGCTAGGTGCTGAGCTAAGTCGTAATTGCGCCTGTATTATGTAATATTATGTTATTGTAAAAAACAAAGACCGATATACCTAATATAGACCACTTGTAATTATCTATTATCTCTCCCGGTTTCTCCATGTGTAGATTAATGTTTATGCGTTAAGTATTTTATGTAGCATTCGGAGATTTTTCAAGTGTATTTTCACTTATTAATGATTTTTCCACAGCTTGGATTTAAAGTACCAGTCTACGTTTTCATTACACAAAAAATATACACAAAGTTGTATAACAACCCGTAGTTTCTAATCCGAGCTGGTGAAGTAAATTAGCAGCAAGGTCGGCCCTAGCCCTCGCCGAGTCCCATCGTGCGGCATGTAGGGGCGCGCGAAGTCTTCCATATCCATGTGTGACGCATAGCGCCCCGGTTGCTCGCGTAGCTACGGCATGTACCAGACGGAGCGAAGATTCTATTTCTTCCTGTAAAAAATTAAACTTTCATGTATTTCGTTAGATTTAGCATAAATTTAGACAGTTAAAGTGTGTTACTATCGATTGATTACAGCCACGTTGTATCCCAATACTAGGAAGGAGCCTCTTTTCAGATTTCAGTACGAAAGATGTAAGATGAAAGATCATTGTCAGCAACGTTGGTTTGGTATCAAACGGATTGACAGATTTTACAAATCTTCGAGAACAGGGAACCAGATTTCTTAACAATGTGTTCTTTTACCGTTGATATAATACATAATTACTTTCTAGTACGCACATCGATATTAAACAGTAAGATGCGCTTACAGAGATCGAACTAAAATGTGAGATGCCAACGAGGTTCAAATGATCCATTATTCTGTATTATGATCATCCTCTCGTAAAAACCCTACGTTGTAAGTATTGTTAGGTAATGAAGTTAGACCAGGAGAATGAGAAACTCTACTGTGTCTAGTTTGCAAAGGGCGCACGCCTTTGTTCGAAATTAGCCACCTTATTGATTAGTTACAAAATTTCCATTCAGAACTTTCTGACTAAGGAAAAAAACACGGAGTTGTGTTGTTTTTGGGCCGTACCAAAATAAACTTCAGTCGAAGCTATTGAAAAAACATTTTGTTTCAGCACAGTACAGCTATAACTGGGTAGTTATTTATTGAAATTAAATCGACTTCTAATAGAATAACTTGGCTGGGAAAGATGCATGGTGATTGGCTTTTAGTATTTTTTTAATTATACCTACTGCTCTAAGCTCTCAGACGGGGCTTTTGTTTATAATGATCAAATATGAAACATGATTCTAGTTACGATATAACCATGACAGGTTTGGACCAGACGTAAAAGTGCATCGGATTGCGGGGATATTTCAGAAGCCTCGTAGTATTATTGCCTTAATAAATAAGGTTACAAGACGATAATTATGGTATCATTCTTTGGAGTTGTACCAGTAGTGCTAGGCTAGAGGAATATGTGTGGCAATCTAGGACGAGAAATTCCAGCAATAGTACTGCTGAACGTAGGCTTTGCAAGGACTTTCACACCTTTACCTTTAGATCTATATTCTATATATTAAACATAGGCAATAAATAGAGATTTTTATATTACATGTACATATTTAATGCCGTAAAAACATGTACTAAAAGATAAACTTATTCTATCGTCTACGAAATGGTAAAACTTTCATAAAATACATTTAAGTTCGTAAGAGCGATCCCCGTTGTTTGCCTACGATAGACAAAACTTTAGAATTTGATCATATTATGTTAAAGTGTGTCCAATATGTACATGTTAATGAAATGGTTTATTTGTACATTCTTTTTCTTTGATCTAGACACGCGGCAGTATGTCAATCCAAGTTCAAGCCAAGAAAAAGATACTGGCAATGCAACGCAGCCACCGTGTGTTACATTACACAAAATATTTGGAGCCACTTTTCACGCCATAATCATTCAAAATCTATTTAACATAAACATATAAACTTTGGTTTATTCTTTAAAACCCCTAAGCTTAACTAGAAACCCAAATTTCATAAATACAGCTCAAATAGTCATTGAGATATTGTAACGGAAGCCTAAATTGACGCGTGGACGCCATCTATTAACGAGTAGAGTAGAATTACGGAACTTATTTATTTGTCAATAAGAATGTTCTACTGAGTTCTAAAAATTCCAACAGCGGTCGAGTCAAAAAAACAGTCAGTCGTAGGACTGCACGTCAGAAGTGAAAACATAACTTCACTATGTATTTGCATATACACACACACATACATCTGTATATATCTAACTAGGTTAAAAATAAAATGTAGGTAATAACATATGTAAATGTATACATGGGGTGCACTGGAAGTTCTGCGCTCCTGGCTGCTCATAACTGTTTGAATTTCGAATGTTATATTTTTTTAAATTTAAGAAACACGGCTCCGTCTTACGAATTTTCGATTAGGGTCACGTGTCTGACGCGAGTTTAACATTCTTTACCCATCCCAAAAAGTGCACAACGCCGCTAAAGAAGTTTTCACTTTAATAGGATAAGACGAGCTTTTTCAGGAAAGTTCACGATCGCCGCCGCACATAGGCACCTGCAACTTAAGAGTCACAAGTGCGTTGCCAGCCTTTAACGTGGGAGTAGAGGAAGAGGGGGATAGGGGTCGAGGGAGAGAGAAGGGTTAGGGCCTCCGGTAACCTCACTCACTCGGCGAAAAACAATGCAAGCACTTCACTGCCAGTTTTCTGTGAGGTCGTGAAATATGTGATCCAATTTTTCATGATCTTTTGTAAATAAATCGATTATTTCAAAAATATCTGTTCTTGCTTATCCTACCTAAATGGTTCGCATTGACAGCTATGACATTACAATAACGTATATATTTAATTAGTAAAAGCAAGTACTTGAAGTTCTGGATTCTGTTGACCGAAGAGCCCGTAGGCTTATAAACGACGATGTGCTCATATACTCTGAACTGCTGTATACTCTTGAACATCGTCGTAAAGTCGCATGCTTATCGTTTTTTATAGGATTCACTTTTGCCTTACTGGACTTCAACTGGACTGTTACCATTCCTTCCTCGGACGACTAGACGCAGACAGAGGGTCCACCCTTTCATTATCGAACCACCAAAAAGTCGAACGAAAAGCTTGGCCGATCCTTTTTGGTTCCAGTCGCCAAGGTGTGGAATGAACTGCCTACGTCTATTTTATAATCCTGGAACGTTCAGAGTGAATAGTTTTCTCTTGGATAGGCGTGTACCATCTTCGTCTTCGTCATCACTTTCCAATCAGTGAGTTGGAAGACAAACGCCTATTCCATTAACCAATAAAAAAAAAGTGTGATATAATTCAGTTCTCTCTAACAATGTAGGTAATATTTTAGTAACACTGTCTTACGATAATTATATTTACAATAATACTTATTGATATCGTAATAACGGTTATTCAATGAAGGCAAATACAGATTGTTCTACGTCCGTAGTAAAAGAGAGCTAATTAATCGTAAAAGAGCCTTTCATCGTCGAAAACCTTAATCTTATCACGTGTAAGATATTGAGTTTCAAGAAGGTTCATAATTGCTTTCTAATTACTGTGGGACTGCTCCCTCTATAAGGTAACGTGTCAAGTTAATTAAGCCAGATATGAGTTGAGTGTTTGTAAAATTTAAGAGACACGTTTATCTATAACGAGTTTTCAACGAGGCCTGTCATGTCTACAGTCTATGCTCAATTAAATTATCTCTTATGGGTATTGCTTCTTGTCACTTGAGTTTTTACAATTCTGCTAATTTTAATTATATACCTGTGTGGCTGTCTAAGTAAAGTTATTGTAATCATGTATATATACGCGAATTAACGCAATCACGAAATAGGTATTACATAACTGTCTTTCTAGAGTTGGATATGTAAAGGCTACATTTATGGCTTTGCTTGAATTGCGTTCAATAGTTTGTTTCACAAGCACACACTACCCCTACGTCCGTCAGTTTGACTACAACTGCTGGTGCTATGCTACAGTCAAGCACCTATTCGTCGCGAAGATTCAGGTGACATGAGCATTTGGTCACAACGAACAAATTGTCGATGTGAATATTAACATCAGGCAGATGTCAGTCGCCACTTTTAGATTTAACTTTGACAACATTATGCCGGATAAATCCCGATGTTCCATCAACATCCTTAGTATTTATATTACCTACTAGCTCTTCCCGGCAGTTTCACCTGCGTTTATGGGCACTGCTCCGTGTACCCCTGAATTGTCTGACCATTCGACCAGGTTGCACCGGCCGTGGTCACAGGCTGACTAATGCACATGTTTTGCAATTTCCGACCAGTAGCAGTTTGCTATACTAACTTTTAAACTTTCGCGTTCCATGATATACCTAATCAGGTAAGATAATAGATATATAATCACGTCTTATGGGCATGCAAAGTTTTAAAAATTAATTCGGGTGCAATCGAGTTTAGCCGTTTCTATAGCGGCGTACGATTGCTAAAAAAAAGATTCTTTAAAATTAAGAATACCCAATAAAAATATAAAAAAAAAACACAATTTTGATAGGCCTAGTGGTTAGTGACCCTGACTGCTGAGCCAGAGGTCGAGGGTTCGATTCCCATCTGAGTCTGGGTGTTCTTTGTGTCCGTTGTTTGTATGTTTGTAAAGTCCCCCGCGACACAGGAGTCATTCCTAATGCGAGAGTTGTCTTTAAAAAAAATAATAAAAAATAAAAAAATATGTTAACAACAATAAAGTGATAAAGTAAAGTGATAATGTTAGGTCAAATTTGGGAATAGCAGTCCTAGTTGGGCTGGAATACTTCTTTCCTGTACATATATGTTCCGCGTAGAAAGAACATCTTTCAAATGGTTAACGTTCATATTGGAAACCTAATTTAAATTCGAAATGGAAGTCCATAACATGATATTAAATTTAAAACGGTCTACAAAACGAAGTTGCACTATCGCTACCCCAACATCACGCCAGCTATTGATTCGAGAAGCCGTACTCTATGTAGATCACAGATTGTAGAAGGTTTACGGGTCAACTACAAAATATAAGGGTTTGTATAGTTGAGAACGTTCGCATACAACCTTTATTTTATTAAATATATGTGATTGCGCTGTGTACATCAATTTTGCATACGATATTGCAACACAAATTATTATGTACATTATGTAATTTTTTTTATACTACAGTTTTGTATTTTTTCTAAAGTATGTAACTCTATCGATACTTACTGATATACCTTAACAAGCTTTAGTAGTTCAGCTTTGTGACCTTTCTGGCCCCAATTGTTTAGTGAATATATTTCTAAAGGTTTTTCACAACTATTACTTCTTTTTCAATACGGTAGTTATAAATCCTTGCTGACGCAAATTTTCTCAAGTGTATTTATCATTTTCTTGTGTTCGATAGATAGGTACGAACAAACGTAAGTTTGTAAACAAAAAAAGCGATAGGACTAAATGACCTCATCATAAAGTCTGCATATTACGATTTTGTTCTTAGAATTTTGAAAACTTTTGAGCTGATTAACTACTATCTATGACTCAAAGGGTGGTTCCGCCCCGGGTACATACCCGTACATATTATTACAGATTAATGATTATTGCAAATATGTAAAAACTCTTCATCATATGATTCACATATATCACACATATGTGTAATAACATTTGGGTCTGATTTCGTGAGATAGCCTTAAAAAATGGTTATTCCGAGTAAAATTTAAAGAAAGCTGTTTAAATAAGTGTGAACATTATTGAATTAGACACTCTTACCTCAAAGTCGTATGAAAAATTGATAGAAAGGTCCTGTAATTAGGGTATCCTGATAAACATCGATCGTGTTCTCGCTGCAGAGATAGTGGTGGTAGGTGAAACTCAAATCCCTCCTAGCAACTGATCCACCTACGATTCATGAATCCAAAGTTTCAATATAAACCAAGATTCCGAATATAGATAAATCTCTGTGCGATTCTGGTTTAGTGCACCATTATCTATGAAGAGCCACAACCACATTATATTATATTATGACACAGACAGCTGGTACACACAAGTTATAAAGGCGAGTTTTGAGGTACTTACTATAGAAAGTAACTTGATTTGAAGATTCCTTTTATCCATCATCCTTTAATGACATCCATCTTATTTTATTTGTCGTAGCTCACCTAATCTTTGATGCTTATCACGCAAGACAATTTGCGCATTGTACTATCAGTTTGTGTTCGCTGTTCAAGAGCTTTTCCTGCCTGCGGTTGTGAGTTCTCCAAACATAACCCTCATGATACCTCATATTACAAATGACAAAGAGCTATTGCGGTTACTAGAAGTCACACCAGAAGAAGTCTTTAGGATAGACATATGTTCAGTAGTTAACGTTCGATGATTGTGATGATGATGAACTGTAAGTAATTAATACAATAATTACAAGATTCGATCTTTGTAATAGATGTAAACGTTGTAATGTGCTCTATCGTTCCTATAACATAATCACTTTGTATCGTGCAGCCATCCTTCGTTTAAAATTTAAATTATTTACATATTATGTAAGCTTTTGATTTCCTATATTGTGCCACATAGTACTTTAGTGCCGTAACTATATTTATCTGTAAGCGTTCTTAAAATCTGTACATAAGTAGATGTATCAACGGACATGCAAAATTCAAACCCAAAAGTAAAACAATAAACAAAAGGAAATTTGAAGTAACAGCATATAAAACAAAAGACAAACAGCCCCTCCGTTTCCCATTTAAGCTTGTCGAATAAACACGATTAATGCCAAGTATGTTAATAACTTGTTGAAAAATATGTTAATATAATAATTACCATCGTACAATGGATAAGCCTGAATATTTAATGGTTAATTCATCTCTTAGAATAGACATTCCCCTTTTGTAAGGTAACGGGGTTACCTGTGGGCCGACATTTACCCGCAAGCCGTTATATTTTTATAATGTCCTTGTTCGATGAATAACACCGGTAAATTGTGGTAGAAAATATTGTAGGCATATAATAAAATTGTAATATTCTGAACAAGCCAGAAATGATAATCATCCCGTGTTAACTTTATTACATTCATCTTAATGAATAAAAACCACATTGGGCTGACTTCAATCATACTTTATATTTATTACCTACTCTTCTTTGTAAGGCATACAATTTGAATTATCCATACAATTTTAATATTTAAAAAAAAACTTATAACGGTATCTTTATGTAGCCTGTTTTTTTTTATAAAAATTTTGTTATTTTTGTTCTCCAAACTTTAAGAATTTCTCGCCGTCTAATGTTCTACAATAATTTGAATTTAATTAGACCATAAATGGAAGTAATCTTTACTGTTGACAAATACTAAATCTATGCTATAGAGGGAATTAATTTAGAATAGTATAATATTTTAAATTTGAAGGACTTTTGCCTTGTTGAAAAACTTTCGGTACTAAGTATTGCTTTCTTTAACCGTTTAAAAAAAAAACATTAAATTTCTAAAGGCAACTCTCATCTCTTTCCATTAATATCTTTTCTTTTTGATAGTTCGATAAGCCAATTAGTGGTAAAATAACAATATAACAATTGATTTTATTTAAGAGGAAGTTTTATTCGGTTTACCAAAGGTAACAGGTTAGTTTTACCTAAAATACTGTACTCGTTTAATAAATTATATTACCTATGTTTACTATATTATACATTAGAATTGATTATATTAATATTACAAAGAAATCAAGTGACAAATCTAGTACACATTTATTATCTTTCATTTTTTTTTTTTAAATAATATAATGATTTATTCTCTTTTCCACAAAGGTAATTTAAACCTATGGTTGTTAATTCTAGTACACAGTCAGTCATTTGTTCATAACTCTAAGTTTAAACTGGATTTTCAACATTTTTATGTTATTTACTGCAAACATAATAAAATACAACTTTTAATAACTGTAGACGAAAGACTTTTTATGCTGATTTAAAAATTGTTAATACCGATTTTTGAATATTCAGTTCATTCACACAGTAACATTTGTTCACAGAACTACGTACTCGTATAATACAATAGAAACTACGTAACTCTTTTTGTTGCGTAAAACAAAAATGGTTAATTTTGAAATAAATACTGCATGTACACAGTGCTGGTTTTAGCACTACCAGCGCCCTGGGCGAGATTTCTACGGCGCCCCCTGTCTCCCATTGAAACCCCTTGATAAAATTTAAAATAAGGAGAGGAGTAATCACATTCTGATCAGGCAAAAAAAAATTTAGACTTATGAGTTCATCAAACAACATACAACCATCTATATCTGATTTAGAGTCTACAATTAATTTCAATTGCAGATCAGCACACAGATAAAATAAGGTCTGGTTTTTCTGGAATCTTTTTTATATTGCTCAAAAAAGACCAAGCGGAATCTTCATTTAAATATTCATTTAAATGTTAAAATTTCATTGAGTGAATCCAGAATTCTCCTTTGAACCCCAATATTTTTTCCTTTCATATTCGCTCCGTTGTCGTAACCCTGGTCCCTGCAATTGTTTAATTCTAGTAGATATTTATTTAAAACATTAATAATGACTTCAGTAAGTATTTCACCAGTCGACTCATCATCGACAGGTATAAATTCTATAAAATGCTCTTTTACTGATATTTGGTCGGCACCTGATTAGTCAACAAATCGTATTGTCAGAGAAAGTTATTCGACATGATTAATGTCAGGGGTGCAGTCTGCTATAAATATTTTGATTGTTTTGCGCGTGACATGATCTCTGACTTTACTTTTTCACCCATCAGCTCTATTAATTCATTTTGAATATCTTTTCACCAGCAGTGGTCAGAAACATCACCCTTTACAGCTAAATACAAGTGCTCCTGCATAACTGGACCGAAGTTGGCTAGTTGTTGTACTAAGCCCAAGAACTTACGTTATGTGGCATATAAAGTTTATCAGAAGTACCTCTCAACACCATATTATTTTCAGCGAAATAAAGTGTTATAATATGCATAAATCTAGACAAAACATTATTCCATCTTGTGGTTTCTTTTTAACCAAATTTTGTTTTTGGCAATAGTCAGTACATTTTAAAATATATATACTTACATAAAATCGTTACAATAATATTGTGGGAGACTGGTGCCTAGGCTAGGCTTAAGGCCTGTGTTTCAGTACACCAGGTCTCCACCCCGTGCATACATACATACATTTCAATTTAACTATAAGAAATGGGCACTACAAATTTAGATGTTTTACTATATTAAAACTTATTTCTAGTGGCGTAGTATTTAGATACATATATTGTTATTGTGTGTCTGTAAATGAATGACTGTATGTATGCGTGTGTGTGAACGTGTGTATGTGGATGTGTGAGCTTGTGCGCATGGGTTTGTATTTGTGCATTTGTGTCGTTTAGCTAAACTCTGTTTAGCTAAAATCGGTACGGAAAGCATCGCTTTAGTATCATCGTAGTTCAGCCCCTTCAAATAATCAGTCAGCGTTCTTTTACACGTGGCCTTTGTAAGGTGGAATATTGGTGTAACTCTGTTGACATTATTATACAGGAAGCCGCCAATGTGACAAAAGAATCGCTTGGAGTATCGTGTTAAAAACTTAGTGCGTTGCACAGGATTAAATCGTCTTTTCCCACTGGAGAGAGTTCGACTATAGGTTAGTAGGGAATGTTGTTTTAGCAGGGTGTGTAGTATAAATAGCTGACGCACCGTTAAAACCTTAGTCTCCTTGTACAGTAATGCCGTAGGAAAACGATATGGCTTACAGAATGACACCTTCAAAATAGCCCTTTGTGCTCTCTCAAGGTCAATTAAGGTAGTTTTCGGCGCTCCACCCCAAATGGTGATACAATAGGTAAGAACTGACTGAACAAGGGCTGAGTAAACTGCTTGAAATGTGACTTTACACTGGGCCAGTAGCTATTATATGATCAATAGTTTTGCTATTCCGAGTGAGTGGCCAAGTAGATGGATCCGATATAGCGGCGGTAGCGTAATGGCTAAGGTGTCGGACTTGCGATCAAGTGGTTGCGGGTTCGAACCCCACCCAGTGCACTACCGACGTGAACCCACTCCTAACACAAGCATTTTAGCTTAGCTGGAGGGGTTAACAAGAATACTAGTAATGTGTGACCCACGTTGCTAGTATTCTTTAAAAAAAAAAAAAACAAAAAAAAAATATTCGTGACAACATTTTTAACGTCACCTAGAACTTGTGCTTGTTGTATATCACCAACGGCGGCGTCTTGAGCAACATCTGTAATTGTTGCACAACTTGTCTCATCACTTCTTGAAATTTCGTTCACAATCTCTTCCACAGCTACTTGATCTAACTTGTCAGACAGCTCCACTACCAATACACCCGTTTGTATTCCAGATGTAGATGCCACGTTCAGGTCTTGGTTTTTTATATTAAGGTGCGCCTGCGGCGCCCCTCTATATCTGGCGCCCCTGGGCGGTCGCCCAACAGCGCCCTACCCTAACGCCGCTACTGCATGTACAGACAGTATCGCAATGTCTACGTATGGTTATAAATATGAAAATAGATGGTCTATATATTCTTCTAACTGTGCATTTCAATGTTTAATTTGGCAAACTACTCCGGCACAGTTACTTTCTCAAGCAACTAACAAAAAAAGTAAACGAGTGGGCAGAGTAAAATGAGACAGTATTGCGTCGTATTTTATGGTCAGATTTATTTCAAACTGTTGACGTTGCTGTTAAAACTCTCTTTCGTGAACCATGAACATAACAAAGGAGCAGAACCGCAGTAATATCGTTTAACTGGACCCCTATTGCCAATATATTCGGTCCAGATGAAGTTTTTAGACGGGGACACGACTAGAGCGATACCCAACGCTTACCCTGCCCAACTTACCGCTTCTGTACCACATGTTCGGACAAATGCACGTTTGAGGAATTAATAAGCGCCTGTGCGAACGCGAAACATATTTAGAGATTGACGAGCTCTTGACAGAAAAGAAGAAAAAATAATATAATGTTTTGCGAAACCGACTGCGACAGCGGACATTTAATTTGCGATCTGTTTTAGCAAATTTCTACATCAACATTCTCATTTCAACAGCATAAAATTATCTATAAAACCCTAAGTATCTGTTCTAATTATATCGATCAGTGATTGGTAAAACTTTTATCGACTTTAATAGAACACCACACAGCCCTTTATCGATATATATCTAAGCCCCCTCGCGCTAGAGGGGAGCAGCGATGACGTAGATTCGACGGAGCATTAAAGGCAGAGCTAAATATGCATCGATACTCTAATTAGGCAATGAGTACGCATTATTAGATATAATTAATTGTTCGAGACTAGCTTTTCAACAATTATAGGCATTCGTCAGATGGCGAATAATAATGAATAAAAACATTTTTCAGTTTGCGCGTCTTTTCCGAAAGAGAGACTACACACACTAAAAACTAAACAGCTAAAAACTTTGCAGTTCTTAAAATATTCTCCCATCGCTTTATGACAAAGTCAACTTGCCAACCGTAAAATATATGTTTGTAATCACAAAACTATTTTTTTAATGTGATATAGTAACAAATTAAATACTTTCTTTCAATTTTTCCTTTACGAGAGCTGTCGAACCTTCCTTCTTAAAAAAATTCACACTCATGAGTCGCCGACATTTAGGTAAAGCATTGCATATAAAAAGCAACGTTCGAAATACATAAGTTAACCTACACATCCTAATACTTTTAGTCTATAAGCCAGCTCTGTAATTGACACATCGATTCTCGATGCTGCAGGGTCAGTTTTTAACCCAATTTTAGGCTCGCGAATGAAAATCGCTTTACCAACGCATGCACGTGTGAAATTGGAAACAACCTTTAACTCCGTCCTTTCATAACAGAGCTGGTAGGGGATGAAAGTTCGAAAATGGGTTTAAATTTAGACGAAGTCTTTTGGGGGTTTTAATATCATATGTAAATTTGCATCTGACGAATGGATTTTACATATTTTTTACTTGTACCATGTTTAACCATCATCGTCATGCCACGAGACGAGACCCAATTCAATGTTGTTTTTTTGTGTATATTATGCTTATTTTTAACGATTGTCAAAAAAATCAAAACAAGGCAGGTAAATAATTTCATATCCATACCCGGGGGCATAAATTTCTTTAAATAGAACTGTTTAATTTTCCTGATTAGAGTTTATTGTTTGTGTGTGTGTACTATCACCTTTTTACAGAACTAAGTAGACAACCTGCCTGACAAAAAGAAGACGATTCGCCTGACACCTGACACTTCACCTACCCTGCTAAAGGTGCCTAAAAACACCTACGACATTATAAGCGGTAGTAAAGTTTTTTTTACCTTCGATGAGGCTTTTACGATCCTACTTATGGCAAAAAACAACACGATACATAAGAACATGCTGCCGATTTGGCTCCAATTCGACCTAAAATTGGGAGTGATCTGCGCATATTGGTTTTCTAATTTGTTGTCATCAGATTACACACATAAAGGAAACAATATAAGTATCTACCAGGTTTTTGGTTTATGGTGATAATATCATCACAATAGTTAAAGTTGTTATACATTGCTGTACCATATCATGTTGTATCGGACTTAAAATGTGTCGTAAAGAGTATTGTATACTTACTCGGTACGTAGTAGCGTTGGCGGCATTCGCAGGTCGAAGGGACAGAAGCGCAAAGGGCAGCAGCAGCGCACTGGACATGCGCCGCGGCCCCCCCATCTCTGCGCACCATTCGCGCAGTCCACGCGTCTACCTGCGGGACAAACACATTATTATAAGAACAGTCTCTTTCATTCTTCTTAGGCGGTGTTTCATTAAGGGATAATAGAAAAGACTGCTACAACATCAACGTGAGTCTAAAGTCGTTAAGCTTATGGGCTAAAAAAAACGAAAAAATCTCACTCTGCAAAGTACGCAAAGAGAAACATTTTTCACATTTCTGGTTATGAAGTGTAGTTAGTGTGAGAGGAAAACAATAGCGGAGTGTGTGCCGGACTGCCGATAACAAAAGGGAACCAACTCTCGACGTAGAACATTATTTTATAGCGCCCGCTCAAAATTTGTTTATATAAAAATTTACAGTTGATATAAATCAATACTCAAGACTTATAAGAGTTAAAAGGTTTATTTACTTTTTGATTTATAGTTTTTTTCCGTCGCTTAGATTTTTTGGTAAAAAGTTTTTATTTTCTGTTTTTCTTGTGGCTCGTGTCATCTTCTAATACTCTGACAACTATCTTTAAATATATTTAATACTAAACACTTTAAAACGCTATCAAATGTCTTTTCTTCAAAGCATATTAAGTGGTTCCTGTCACTAAAGCTACAGTTTTTACATCTAACTTCTGATTGTTTAAGAAAGGCATGGTTTCCATCATCAGCTCAGCTTCATGATGTGCTCAGCTTCCTAAACGCAAATAACTGATTAAGTTATGAAAAGTAAACCGAAATACTATTGCCACACAATTTTTCTTAATTTTATCAGGATCCTATTATCGTATCCGACTTCCTTGACATGGGACCACCCTTGAGGTATACCCTATCTAACAAAAAAGAATAATCAAAATCAGTTCACAAATAACGTAATATAGATACGGTCGAATTGAGAATCTGCTCCTTATTTTTCGTCGGTTATTTTTATTCTGATTTGGATCTCCTTCCTTTAAGTTATCACCGTGCAGCAATGTCTCGCAAAAGTAGGATACAGTGAACGGTATACCTATTTTTGATAACTGTAGATGATTAATAAACCATACGGGGAATGAGGTGCTCTGTTCTGTGCTCAAAAGTGCATCTGCTGAAAAAATGGTAGTCTTCCTTAGAAAATAACTATTCTACAAGAAATATTATTCTCATTTCAATTGAAATGTTTTCTTAACTTAACAACACCAGGGAATCAGTTTAAAACGAGCTTTATCATAACTAAGCACAAAAGAGTTGTATTTAACCATGAATGAAAATGACAATTTCGCTTTCACGACTCTGTAATGTTTGTTGAGTATCCATTGAATAAATCTGTGACAAACCCACCGTTTCATACTCGGCATTTCGACAGACAAATAAATTGCATATTGCAAAAAAGGCAGTACGCAGGTGATTTACCAAATAGGTTTATGACAATAATCAAGAATATCAAGAATTCTGGCTAGGTATAACGGTCGGGAAAACGTCTATCAAAAATTACCGAGGAGTTAAGAAACATTCCTAAACAAAACTTCCACGTGCAAACCCGTACGTGGAAGTTATGTTTGGGAATGTTCTGCACTCTATTCGGTCTTCAACGGACGTTCGAGTTGGCCCTTACATCCTTCGTCATGATGCAAACCTCATCTTAGACCAGTGTGCTCTTCTGGCCCATATAGCCCAGTCAACCTTATTGTTTTATGATCAAAAATAAACATTTCGATTACCACGCAGTTTTATTTTTGGATAAATAGTAAAGAGCTTAGAAAATTCAAAAAACGATTTACGTTTATGAGCCCGTTAGAATTTCTAAATAAATTCGAATATCGATTATCGATTTTACCCGTTTTATTACGATATTTTGAGGCACAAGGTATACACGACATATAGAAAGGATATCTCAAAATATCGTCAAAAAAAAAACTTTAGGCACATATGTCGAAAAACGTAATGAAAACGTGATATCACACGAAATGTAAAAAAGTATTTTAAATTGTTAAAAAGAAAATGACGCCCCACTTGTCCAGCACACTATCGAAATTCTTAATCAGCGCATTTTTTTTACTATTTATCTAAAAATAAAAATGAGTGGTAAACCAAAATTTAGGTATTTAATTCCTTGACTGGGCTAACAGGACTGTGCTAAAGCCAAGGTCATTATTTGATTTATCCACCACTTAATGAACGTTGTGAAACATTACGATGTAGGTATTACTTATACGGCCTTCTCGCTACTTTAAAGTATGACGATGGGTTACTAAATAAGGTAATACTTAACACAAAATCCAGAATCACACAATCGTCTTTCTTTTAATTTTTAATAGGTTCCTTTTCAAATTTTACCGTACCTCAAATCATGCAACATTATCTGAAAGTTTTGTACGCATTAAAATCCATTTAAAAGGGGGAAACATTAGCCTTTCTGAAGTTTTACGTGAAATCTTTATGTTTTACGTGTCTTTGTAATTATTTACTTTCAGATTTATTTATTTTTGACTTTCAGAGTTAATTCTGAAGAAGTGAATTTAAATCACTGGCTTTGTACGTTATTGTCACTTTTGTTATTCACTAGTTAGTGATATCTTAAACTAAATTCAATACAAAAAGATACCATGCTTAATACGAACATTATTTGTGCTATTGACATGTAAAAAATTGATAGTATTTATCATTTCAAAAAAGGTGAACATTTCTATATTGTTGTTTATTTTATTATCTTTGCTGCCTTTATCTGCTACCAAAGCCTGACTTTTGTTATTTCAGTTTGTTTATTTTAGGATTGAACGTCAAACTTTGTGTAACATGTCTGGTACATCAACACCCTGGGCATGACGTTACGTGTATACAGTATATACTTAACTTACAAGTTTGTTTACTTTGTAACTTCGAGCTTTACCCATTTTCCCCGCCCAACCTTGTATCAAGTTACCAAAATCAACAAATCTTCTATCCTCAGAAATCCTCTGGAGGATCGGATTTATCACTATCCTAAAATATCATGTTATAGCGCACAATAATCTCTTTTAATAGCTATAGCTACGAGTAAGTATGTACTATTTAATTATTAAATCTTAATAGCTGCAAATATGTATATGCTGGAGCTCGCTATAAAAAAAGTTTTGCTACTCTTATTTTTTGTTCAACTTAAAGAATATGATATTTTTTTGCAAATAATTTTGTGTTTTAAAATACCTGTCAGGAACTCTATCCTCGAAAATTCTTCGAGCCACTGCAGTTTCAGTTCCGTTTTTCATCAGAGGTTTGTGATATCCGTTACCCTAGCTTCCTCCCCCTACTCACTGTTGCAAAGAATCAGCGAAAACCTTGTGCAGTATGAGTAGTAAGTATATTAAGCGAGTTCGTCAGAGCTAGGGCGTACCCTGTAGGTGACGCGCGGCCGCGGCCGAACAAGTGGACAAGAGTTGTTGTACCACTTGAGGTGGGTACAACGTAAGACGTTTAGTCGTGGGAGAGCCATGCACGTATGGGTCACCTCAAGTGATACCGTGGCCTCACAGAAGAGCGTAGGCCCTAACTCTTGCCTCTCACTCCCTCTCCCTTCTTCGCTCCTGTCACCCCTTCCCTCCCTTCCCCTACTCTCACATTAATGGCCGGTAACGGACTTGTGACTCTTAAGTTGCAGGTGCACTTACTTTCAGGTGACGCGTCTGCACGTGAGCCGCAGACCCAAAAGCCGCACACATAAGGCTGAGATATGCATGTTGCCTTGTTGGGACTATGACTAGAAGAGCGAAAAAGTTAGCGGATGTTTTTCGAAGAAGAAGGATGTATGTGGCATGCTTGCAAGAAGCAAAATAAAAGCTTACAAAAACTAAAGAGATTGAAGAGGGACACAAGTTTGTTATTATGGGAGTGAGGGGAATAGAAATGGAGTGGGAGTAGTGCTGAATAGTGTTCTGAAAGAGTGTGTGACGGATATAAAGAGTGTGTATGGTAGAATAATAATTTTGAAAATATTATGGGAGAGCCTGTTCATGAATATTACTAGAATGTATGCATATCAAGCTGGACGTAATGAAGTGAAAAAAAAAGTCGCAACATTTTAATACGACTATGATAAGTATTTTTGACGGGTACAATATAAGAGGACGACCAAAGAAAAGATGGAATGACTCCGTGAAAGAAAATATGGCTAGAAAGGGAGTATGCAGCGTATTGACAAATGATAGAGTAAAATGGAATGATAGATCCTCCCTTTGTGTTGGAGGGACATAACACCCATTCCTCCACACACCTATATAGATAAACTTAAACTAGAGCAAAATCTTATCCAAATATATAACATTTGATCTGAATTGTGAGCCATTTCTGTGATACACGAAATAAATTTATACACATTAATGGCTCGTTTAAAGTTATTGGATTGGATATTTAAAAGTTAACTATTCTCGGGGTATGATGCAACTTTCGCAATTTTGTCCAATCGAGTGAGGTCTCTGTAACCTCCTAATACGACACATCGGCTCACCTTCTGTTTTATTAGACCGACCTACTTACTTATGTGTCTAACAAGCAGCACAATGCTGAGCTAATATTTGTTGTAACACTCTTTTTTGAATCTCTTGTGCCTTTGTATGTGTGCAAAATAAATACGTTTTTTTTTCTTTCTTTCTTTTAATAAAATTATTTCAAGAATGAAATCGTTTACTTTCATCCTTTACTAATAACCGTTATTAATACAAGACATCTTGTACATTTATTTTTATTAATCTCGGACCAAAGTGTATAGAAAAGTCATTTTTTATGCTGGTCAGGTCAATGAAGCAGTGTAAGACTCTATAGTCAAATATTTGGCTAAATAGATAACAGCAGTCTGTCCACCTGACCCTTGTGGTTTACAAACTCTCTAGAGAGCTGTGAGGTGGCTTATCTAAAGCCGATTTGGACACTCGGAACGGACTGGATTGGAGGATTGGAGGTGTTGAAACGCTGGATTGAATTCAAACATGATTTTTGTGGTAAATATATCATTACATTAATACGTGAGCAGAATAATTCTCTGTACCCCTTTTTAAGAAAATTTCGAGAACGTAGTAACGTGAATTTTGAATATTTAAAGTTTATATATAAAAAAAGTGCAGAACAAAGAGTGTACAAACACTAGTGCAGAAAGCTAAAATTTTTAAACAATATGTCTTACCACTTTAAAAATTACGTGAAAACGGTTTAATGAAATCACACACGTCCAGTATATGCGTTGATCTGTCATAGTAAGTAAGTCTATACAATGACAGCTCAAGTTATACTGGGCAATGGAAAAACCATGGTCGAAATTCGACCCCCGCGCGATCTCTAGTTTATTTTATTAAGGAGTAACTTAGGCTACTTTTATTTTGGAAAAAGAATTAGGGTTCCACGCAAAATATATAAATGTGTACACGCGAGCGAAACCACGCGGGAACTGGTAGTAGATAATAAGAACGTAATTTATATATAAGTCACGAATTGTAATTAATACATTTGAATTTTATTTATGAATTGTGTATATTTAGATTTAAATAGTTTCTAAATTAATTAATGTAATTGGTTACATGTAACTGTTTTAATTAACTATAAAATAGATAGATAAATTCTAAGGCCAGAAAAAACTGTCTGAACACATATTAGTTTTCTGTAACTGAGATTACCTATCTACGGTTTATAAAATCGTTTCTGACAGAAATCAATCGTTGCATTGTTGTAAAATGTAATGTGCCCTTAGACAACGTTAAACGGTACTGTAAATTAAAAAAAGGGAAATGACTTCAGGTTGGCTGGTTGGCTATCCAGGTCACCAGTGATAGAGACCAGTGCTCGGGGCACATTTCCGACACTAAAGCCACGAGATGCTCGTAACGACCTCTGCGGGAATAACTTTTTAGAACAGGTTTGTGAAGTTTTTAAAGTATTTTTCTAGATTGTTATATACTTTATATTGGTAAAAATAATTAATGGGTATATTCATATATTATATAGATGTGTTGCCAGTGATAGTTAGTCAAGTTTGGGCGAAAAGGTGAAAATATTTCTTGTTTGCATTTTGTTTGTTCAAACATAAGCAGTGCCTAGCTGTTTCAACTGGGGTCGTTTACGGTCACTCCTCAGATTTGATTAGTCGGTATCATTCCTTGATAAATAGGCTGTGCGATTGTGAGGTTAGAGCATGCAAACAAATGAGGTTTTTTTTATAAATTGCCCTAACCATACTATCACGAGTATACTCTGTAGCGTGTTCGTCGCTGCCTTTGGAAACATAAAAAAAACATAAATTATTGCCCTACTTAAATTATTAGCTTAGTCTTTCATATACTTAACTTATCTCGTTCATATGGTAAAATTATGTCCTTACTGCCTATAATGCGATTTGCGTTCTGCTCATGGTATCGTCACATCACAATTCTGTCAATGATATCAGATCTAACAGATAGGTTAAACCTGATATTTTCTTCCCTCAATGACTATTTTATATTTTTGGCTACCTTATACATTTACTAAACTTATAGATAGATTGACTTAATAGTTTGTTACGTGTGGCAGATAAACAACTAACGTTCAATCGCGACGGATAAAAAATAAGCTAAGTTATGGAAGCATATTACACTGTAACATTACATTATTGTTATTTTTTTTTAATATTATAGGGGGCAAACGAGCAGACGGGTCACCTGATGGTAAGTGACTACGTGAGTGACACCTGCAACTCAAGAGTCACAAGTGCATTGCCGGCCTTTGATATGGGAGTGCGCTTTTTTCTTGAAGGTTTGAAGGTCGTATCGGTCCGGAAATACCGCAGGCAACAATTTGTTCCAGAGATTAGTTGTGCGAGGCAAAAAAAAATCTGGAGAACCGCACAGTGGTGGATTGATTGTATATTATGTATACAATTACATTGGTATTTGTACTGTATTTATTACGCTTTTAAAGTTGGGGTAGTTTCCAGACCAAACTATTCTGTGTTGATAGTACTTATGTAATCTTATTACATAAAATTTACTAAACTTGTAAAAGAAGCACAGTGTGTTCAGTGTGCATGTTTTTATAGAGTTAGGTCCAGCTTCCAATTAAGTTCTTTCTTTTAATTACTGTAAGTTAAATGAAAGTTTTTGTTACGTAAGATCAGCATAAAGTTATAGAAAGTCAACATAACTCCTACGTTCAGAAAATTTGCCCGAGCATGTTCTTATAAGTTGGGCTGGATGGTCGCGATCTCGTACGCTAACTTATAACTAACAAAGAGCAGTTTAAATAGCTTTGCAAGTGCCTCACAAGCGATGGATAAACTTACAAATCTTACAATACAATACATACATGTGCTGCCCGAACCTAGGATTTTTATTTAGGTGTCATAATTAATTTCGACAATAAAACTAAAACACACATTAAACCCTTTGGTCATAAAATAAAAAATATATAATTATTAGAACGGTTTCAGCGCCATTTATCGGATCCCATCGTGAATCTAAACCTTTTAGTTAAGTCACTAACACACGTACAGCAAAATGACGTACATAAAGAGCACAATGCTAATTTGCTAATTGATTTCATCATCAGAATTTCTAAGGAAATAAACCTGAACGAATTTGTGATTATCAATAAAAACAACTCAAAACCAGTCCAGCAGTTTCTTTTTTATATTATATTTAAATAATCTTTTCAACTATAACACAAAATTGATGTAATGAAGTCACTTCGCACAATGTCACTTCTCTTTTTTTATTTTTTTTACACGAACAAAACAATGCCTTAGTTGCAAGACTTTTAAGTCATCCACATTGATTTTGTTTTGAAAACATGTGACAGCAGAACTTTACAGCTGTACTTCATTTCACGTTATGAAATTCAATATCAAAACGTCAAAATTGCTGACTTTTCCGTTCATTTTCCAAAAATTTGTGTTATAAAAACCTTGTCCTGCCAATTACGAATACAACAAAAAAACATCAGCCAAATCGGCGGAGTCGTTCTCAAGTGATGCTCTGAAATGTATGTGGCATTTGATTTTTACTTTGTAGATATAGACTATCCTTTATCCCGCTTAATTTCAAGCGGAATTTTAATAGAAGGAGGTAATCAAATGCAAAAGTTAATAAAAAACGATTTTAATTTCCATTTGATGACGGATTAGAATACGAAGTTTCGTAAAAGGCGAGAAAGCGATCTCGTATAATGAAACCCGTGTGGGCAATGTAGTAAATTGCGGGCAAATATCCTACAATCAGAAAACCCAACATAAACGGTTAAAGAAGCAATGCCGGCCGTCCAAAGACTCTCCAGGTGGCTAACATAAAGGAAACTGAAAACTTACGACGGTAATTCTTTAAAGCCAAGGAAAACACTTGACAGCAAGGGCTACACCATAAATGAAAGTGTTAAAGTTTCTATGAAAGATCAACGAAGAACAGTCCACTCGTGGCCATGATCGGTGCAATTCGATCGAAACGTCGGGTAACCAAGAGGTATAGTACCTTTTAAATAAATATTATCGCGATTCCCGAATCACACATCTAGTATGTATCAACGAAGACATTCGACAAAGAATAAGCAAAGTGAAATGGTGACGGTCTGACGACATCTCCCGGAGGACTGACGACCGTTGGAGCATACGAGTCGTGGAGTGGAGATCACGAATAAGTAGAATACTACCTAGTCGACTGACGACCTGAAGAATGTGGCTGGAACGCATTGGATGCTTAAGGCGGCGGAC
Organism: Callimorpha dominula; assembly: GCA_949752705.1. Lineage (NCBI taxonomy): Eukaryota > Metazoa > Arthropoda > Insecta > Lepidoptera > Erebidae > Callimorpha > Callimorpha dominula. The sequence continues at coordinate 13,589,750 of OX457007.1, forward strand.
AGATAAGTACGGAGCAAGTCAGGATAGGCATATGCCTGTTATTAAATATTGATTATATTCTTTGTTTGTACCCTGTCACATGTATTTCGTAAAACTGTTTCAGTACTTATTACTTTTGTTAAACTGTGTATTGAGATCAGGTTAACATAGCACCTATATGTAGTTCTAATAACACTATAATATGACAGAGACCTGTAGTTGATTTGATGATGGATGCGGAAGCATCATCAGCAACATCAGATAGGTATCTCGTGTTTGTTTCATCTTAATGAGAACTTTAAACCTAACAAAATTGTGGAATATACGCATCAACTTCTCCGTTTTTTCGTTGGTTAAAAATAACTAAAATCCAATTCTAACAAAGATTAAAAAGCTCTAGTTATAAACAATATTACGTACGTGTGAACTTTCACAAACAAAGATTAGTATAGAGTATAGACTATTTCATATGAATATTATTATGTATAATAAAAACTACAAAACAACCATACGCATTATCCGCATTCAAATTTACCGGCTTCTTCTGCTACGCAACTTACCCAAAAATGTGAATAAATTGCAAAGTTTCAGATTGGAGCGGGTACGTGATCCACGTGTAAAATAACACTTTTATTTACATAAATCGTCCATATTTTCTTGTGTAATGTTACATCACTTTAAGAAGGAAGGTCGTAGAAAAACCGAATACATAATCTCTGGAGGCACATGAGCAGGGTTCTAGAATGACAGGGTTGTTTTCTACCTAGACAGTCAATAACAGAAAAGGTACTTAGCTGCTTCCTGATCTTTCTTAATTCTTAAGAATATTTACTTTCTAAATTCCCATTGAGAGTTGTTAGTCTGTATGAATTATTCAAAATAATTTTATCTTATTGAGTTTTCTATTCGTTGGAGGCAAATTGCATTAGCCTTGAAACGCAGATGGCGTCTCAAGGCTAATGCAATTTGCCTAAGTAATGCGTTTAAACACATGATAGTTAACGATCTTACTATATGGAGGGTGTAATTTGGAAGAATCAGCTGATATTATTAAGATTTTACCTAAACGACTATTAACTGCTTATTGTTTTTGTAATATTGAATATTGTTAACTAAACACGTTTTTAAATCAGCTCTACAATTATCTACTGAGAAGAGTGGTTATGAAAAGGAGACGTACATAATAATATATTATGTCTTCGTGTATGTCTAGCTAATGCAAGCATTCGTACTTTCTTTCCAGATATTGTTAGCAAATGTGTAATTGGAAACTGATATCTTGCTAGGGTTTTGCTAAATCGAAAGCACATGTCATATTGTCAACTCAATGTTTTATAAATAAAATTATAGTGGGCGTTATTGACTTGGTTTTGTCGTAAATATTGGCACATAACTCCATCAGCAGTGTGACAATGTGCCGATATTTTATTAACTACAAAATATCGAGTGTTAATTCTGTAAAATGTTTGATATCTAATGTTCCAACCTGGATGTAATTCACACTACGGGCACCGCTCCAACTAAGTTGTGTAACGTGCCGCTCTAGACCTATTCAACGTTCGGAGTTAGTAACTAAATATACAACTAGCATACCTATCATGCTAGTCTAAGAGTGCTTCTGAAGTTCTTTATGTGTATTATAATAACGTCATTGCACTGCAACAATATCCATTGTGTATCATTGTGATCATTGGTTTTAATGTAAATAAATATATCTTACTAATATTTGGCGTTACATATTGCGTTATTATGACAACACAGCAACTAATCTGATCAATATATTCTAAGTGCATTTAGTGGATAATCTAATTAGTGCAATTCAATACTGAAACTGACAACTAAGATTGGCTCAGTAGGCATAAATGGTCCACGCTCCGCTTGCTGCTCGTGGCCCTTGGAACGTCAGTTATATTATATCTATACTGATAAAATATCAATATTATCAACATACCAACTGATATCCAATAAACACTTTAAAAAAAAGTTAAACCGACTTCAAAAAGCATTAAGAAAGGGCACTGAAAAGTGAAAAATAATCGATATCAAACTTAATTGAAAATACTATACATGTGACACTTTTAGAATAATAGGTAACACTAGCTGTGCCCGCGACTTCGTTCGCATTTTTTTCGGAAAACAGCAATTTGTCGCTCATTGCATAGTACCTCTTTCTCCAGGCAGTATTTCTGATACTGTATTGGCGGTGAAACAACCTGGAGCGTACAAAAAAGGTTGTTTTGGTTGCTTACACGTGAAATAACGACATAATTTGGCCGTGGTAACATTACTCATTTGTTTTTCGTCTGGAAGCTCACCTCACTGGGCTATTGGTGAGGCCGTATATCAGGCTTAAACCAACTAAAACCACACGGTGTGCCTCACAGCACCGTTTATGAGTTGACCGTCGGTACGGCGACGTTTTGCCTCCAATGATCCACCCAGCACTGGCTAGCGGGCGGCAATATAATATAGCTGGGTGATGTCCAGACAGCCTCTTCACGGGAGACTCTGCTTCGGGTGAAGAATATAAAACTCGTCTCATACACCCACGGCCACTCTTAGCGTACGCATGAGAGCGCGAGTGAAAAGGTTCCACCTGGAAGTTTTTCTACCGAATCCACACCATCACCTCCTCCTTGCGCGAGAGTTGTTTTCCTCGCAAAAAATCGTCATAAAACAACTGTGACGCCCTAACATCTCGATTCGTCCGACCAATTGGGAGACTCTTGCTGTAGTCAGTCAGTCAGTGCTGCTTCCTAAAAACTATGGGCCCCCTCGGTATACCTAACAGATAAATGTTAGCTTCTGAGCTTTGTTTAGTCACGATGTAACATAAGATTTCACACTACTGTAACCGAACGGAAAATAGATGGTCTGAAAGTGTAAAAAAAACTTCACCGGTTACATGACAATATTTCAGCTAAATGTAATTTTTTTGGCGCTAGTGTCTGCCATGCATTTAATATAGTAAAATACTGTAATACTAACAAACTTCATTTAACTAACAACTAAGTCATAGATGCTTTAAATAAAAATTATTTTCCATTCTAATATAATCATGTTGACGGGAATCAACTCGATCACGTATTTAAAAGGTGTCATACCTTTGCTTTGCCGTGGTCGTGGTCGTGGTGACCGTGGTCACAGGCCTGTATAATACTTTGAAATACGTGAACGCAAAAGTTTAAAAGTTTGGATCTTCTTTTTCTATAACTCTATTTATAAATATATGTATATTTACTGGACTGGCCTGATGGTCTAGTGGTTAGTGACCCTGACGGCTGAGCCAGATGTAGTTGGTTTGATTTCCACCCAGGACGAATTATACTCTGTCTGGGTGTAATTTATTTATAATATGTATGTATTTAGAAATATATAAGTATGTTTATCAGCAGTCTGGTTACCATAGTACTGGCTCTGCCTAGTTTTGGATCAGACGGCCGTGTATGAGGTGTGTAAGGTTGTTATTATTATTAATGCCCCGAAACATATTTATGAATTTAATGGCTGCGAAAGGCAAAATAGCTCGTTGGCATAGTCAATCATCAGCTCAGCTACATGATGTAATGATTTCTAAACGCAAATACCTGATAAAGTAATGAACAGTAAACAGAAACACTATTCGTTTCTACAATTTTAGAGGGTTTCTCTCAATTTTATCAGAATTCCATCATCAGATCCTGACTTCCTTGACATGGGACCACCCTTGAAGTATACCCTATCTAACAAAAAGAAAAATCAAAATCGGTTCATGAATAACAGAGAGGGCAGAACATACATAAAAAAAAAGAAATATGTATATAAACGGTCGAATTGAGAACCTCCTTTTTTTTCGTCGGTTAAAAACGATACCTAATTTTAAAAAGTAAATTAAGGCTACATTTTATTAAAATAATATTTATTTATATCTAATTATACAATATACACAGTTTAAACATTAATTTTATATATTTCTATATATAGGCTATTTACATGCGTAAAAGTAAATTAGTTTATATATTAAAAAAAAGTAGTTTTTTTTTAATATATTCAATGTACAGAATTCATCCCGCTACAGATTTATTTTAAGTATAGATATAGATTATAAAGGCACTAGGTACCTACTGGTCTATGTGAAGTCGGTGGCAAGCTAAATAGGTAGGTTTTTGATAGATAGGTTAGGTCCACCTAGTGGTGGTGGTGCACATATGTATATAATTAACAAAATATTCGGATATTTCATTAGAATTTTATTCCGTTCTTGATTAAGTTCTGTTTATATCCCTAAGTATTACTTATTGTCCTTAATATCTGAGGGTTCAGTCGTTTTTCCTCAGATACCACGATCAGATCCGGACTTGGTGACAATGGGACCACCTTGAAAGTATATCCTTTCAAACAAAAAAATAATTTTTGAAATCGGTCCATAGATGACAGAAATATCGGTGAAGATACATAAAAAAAATACATACAGTCGAACATAGAACCTCCTTCTGTTTTTTAAGTCGGTTAAAAATAGCTTGCCTTACTTTGCTTCCAAATTTACTTACTAATATATGATGCGTGATTGAAAGAGGATTCTTTTGCATGCCTAATATATTATGACTTTCTGTTTGGTTCGGCCATGGTTATGGTTACTATCAGCTAACTACCAGGTAAAGGCGGTCACGGTGCTGGCTAGCCCAGGTTTCCGCCAGTGTGTAAAGCGCCGTGTCATCGTTGTGGCAATTATCACAATAGTGGCACCGTGAAGTCGGCTCCCGGCCGAGCTGATACAGGTACTTGCCGTGTCCAGAAAGCAGCTGTGTCATCCGAAAGGTGAGGGCTCCATGCCTTCTCTCAAGCCACTCTTGTAGGACGGGTCTTACCGCCGCTATAGCTTCGTGCTCCGCACTGGGTAAGCCAACCACATGATTCAAGAATACCCAAGTCATCTAACCCTTACTGACCCCAAAGGTAGTAAACATTTTAATAATCACGAGACGAAATATTGAAACCATATGTAAGATTGTTCTCTCAAAAGAATCAATTTGATTTATAGGCGATCTAAACCAAATTTTCTTCATATTTATGAATAACCTCGAAAATGATGAAGCTGTTCTGTGTCATTCGAGTTCCATAACAGATAATCTTGTTAACACAAATAGGATCTGGGAATACATAATAAGATTCCGGATATTTCTCATCGTCTTTTCCCTCGTTTCGGCTTTTATTTCTGACGTTCTCATTTTTATAATGTGACGGGTGTGAATTTCATAAGCGGGTCAAATGTAAGAAAAATGTCAGTCATTTTATAAAGATTTTTGCATTGCCTTATTGATATATCGAGTGTTTGGTCAATATATCACGAGTGTATTAACCGCAAATTCAAGAGGTGCGTAGAGTATCACATTTATAAAATTTACTTATTTAAATTTTATGCACATCAGGTACATAGGCGGACTAAATGCCAATGGTGTGGTATTCATGGCTATGGCTGGTTGCCTAGTGGTTAGTGACCCTGACTGCTATGCTACAGGTCGTGGGTTCGATTCCCACCTGAGTCTTGGTGTTCTTTCTGTCCGTTGTTTGTATGTTTGTAAAGTCTGACACAGGAGTAATTCCTAATGCGGGAGTTGTTTTGTTTTAAAAAAAAAAAAACATTTATCACACCTGTAAGCTACCAGGTATCAAAAAAAAGCATATTATCTGAATAACATTAATATATGTTTTCAATGGGGCTATCTCATAGCAGTTATGAATAAATAAATAACTATAAATATATTCCGGGATAAAATTACATAGAACCTTTTTAAGTTATTGTTATTTCAAACTCGAGAACAATTTTTTTAACAACAGGGAAAAATGCTTATTTCTACATAACACAATACGTATAAATGATAGGTATAGATAACCACACCATAACAAAAAAAAGTTACACGCACTTAACCTAATAAAAAATATTCATTGTGCCAGACAGAATCAGAGGTAATCAATAAAAGTAAAAGATTGTTAAAACGACACGGATCTGGAAAAAGCTTAAATGCTAATTACTCGGCTTAAGTGAGATTTTAGTGTTGAGCCAAGGAAAAGATGCGGATGTCAGTTAGATGTGACACTTGTTATCGCCACTTCAGAAAACTCGTATTATTTTATTAAAAATAGGGATGATCTGTAGTAGATAATAAAACAGCTCACTATTTAATAATAATGAATTAATAGACATTATTATGACTAGTTATGTTTGTGACTCAACGCTATTGGTCTGTCTGACAAATAGCGGGTAACGGTGGGGTTATTTAAAGGCTAAGCGTGCATTATAAGAGATATAACTATCACTTGAGTGCTGATGGAGGTACGAACAACATCGCGGTTACCGCTATTTAGTGAATGTGATAGCTTATTGCTGTAGTGGTGAGGATGTTTTTACACACATATATTTCCTTTGCGTTGGTATCTTCTTTGCAATTGTTTGGACTACAGACTATTTCATTTCAAATAAATTGAGTTTGATGTTGACAGGATATACCTAAAAATAAACTACTGACTAGTAATATCTTTGATTTTGGCAATATGAACGTAAACAAAGAATGTTTTATTTAATTAGATGTGTTGGTAACACACATTATAAATAAACCTCAAGTCACGACAAAGCTCAGACTTAAAATCAAAGGGAATTCATAAATATGCTATGTAATCCTACATAAATTAAATCATACGGCCCCAAATAAGAGTAAACAAATTAAAATTACATTAAAAATGCATGAGTCTAAATAATATATGAGCGGTAGACCTACTTACCGCCATATTCTTTCTTCCAAATGAAATATTAAAACGAGTAAAAATTCACGTTGGCGAAATCATTGAACGTTTCTGCAATGCCATTAATTTTTATTCAGTAATGGTCATATTCTTTTTTATTGTTAGGATCCTGTTCTTTTTATACAAGGCTGGTGGTTAGTTATTCCCTTAAATCTCTCGAATTTAATTAGTTAAGTGTCGCAGAATAACCAAAAATAATTCACCACGTACCTACACCACTTTTTAGGATCCAATTCTCTAATGTAAAATATGTTCAAGTGAGGAGTGTAATTGGAAAAGTAATTTAGAGCGCAGATCATATAACACACTTTGGAGATTCAGTGGAATCCTCGGTTTTTAATAATTTTCGTTTTTGGTATTAAGTATAGCAAGGGGTCATGATGGTTAACATGAATTCGCTTCAAGGGGTCGCAATGAGAACTCCTTTATAAAATCATCTGAAGGTGCTGGAAACAGAAACCTCTGCCACAATAGAAACAGGGTCAAGACGACACGGCGCGGCGTGATTACGACAATGTTTCCTCGGGAATCATATTATAGAAAGGCACAAATAACGTATTTCGATGGACATGGGTGATGAGGATGAAGTGAAAGTTCCGATTTCATGAAAAGTAAATCGTATAACTTAAATCACACCTAGTTAAGTGCTTAAGCTATTATTGCTAAAGCGTGGACGTTAGTGAATATGTAAATTTACATAGCTCTTCTATATTTAAACTTTAAAAGCGATTTATCAAAGTCACGCTTATCTAATTTATATTCAATATAAACAATCGCTTATTTACATATAACGGAATAATAGAACTATGGTAATAACGGAAAATAAGCTCGAACGAGATTAAGTCTAATCGCATTTTTAAACATTACATTTCACACGAAAAGGAAATTGATGAGTTACTTTAGCTTACACAGTAACTACTTAGTAATCTGTGCTTTAACTAATGAAGATATTTATAACAATCTGTACGTTTGAATTCAAGAAAAGTAGTAGTCAACATGATGATTGAAAAGTTTAACGTGCTAATTAGGCGCATAAAATTAGCTTAACCTGGACATAATTCGATAACCCATTGTTTTTATTATTTTATCGGATATTGTTATTAAGTACCAAATATTAATTAGATATATGATGTAAAAAATTCGGGGTGGTAAACCATTGTTGCTAAAAATCGGGAGATTTCGTACACTATCAACTTTTTCCTAAAAGCAAAATAGGTAACCGAATACCTTGTTAGTATAATTTTGAGGTGCATTCAAATGCTATCACCTAATAGTAAAATTAAACTAAAACCAAAATCGCATGTATGTTTTTTTACATTATCAATCTGATCTCAATATCTAGACAAGCAAAAATAGTAACTATGATGGTTGTATCTTATTAACACGTTAGTGTCACGCTTATGAAATTGCAAAATTTAATCGAAAATACGCGCAAACAAGTAGTGGCGCGGGATGCATGCGGCGGGTGCGCGGTGGGGAAAGAGAGCGCGACGCCACGCGGAGATAGCGGCATGTCATAAGTAGTCACAACGTTTATTTCAATTGCGTGTTTTGTACCGACTCGGGACTGCATCGAGTAGGTATTAGAAAAACAATCTGAAGATGGAATTTCCTAATTGTAGGATATGTAATTGTGCGTTGTCTGGTACTTATGTGCAACTTTTGCTATATGTTTTAGTTTTTACGGACACTTGTGTAAGGATAAATAATAAGTTTTATTTGCTGTCATACCAAAAATTAGATATTTCCAAAAACTCAGAAACATGTGGATTCGCGCACACGGCAGCGACGTCTGTATTCTCGTGAAAATCAATCACCTTGCTTTTAATACCTACAGATACCTTATATATAATCACTAGCTGGTACCCGCGACTTCGTCTGCGTAGAATTTGTAATATTTTTTTCTTCAATCTCTTCCATCTTTTGAGGAGAAGTAAGGTACACGTAAGTTACTTTTGGTCTATTGGTTAGTTTCCCACCCAGGACAAATAATTGTATTCCAAATGTATACTTACTTTCAGTTTCCCTTGCTTTCAAGGGAACTGTTAGTACTCTTTTCAACTGGAATGGCAAATCGGTCGGATTTTTTTGGATTACGGGGAATTAATCCACGTTTTCCTTTTGGTGTTCCTTTCATATTTATTACTCGAAAATATCACCTTCAACATGTGATATGCGTTTGGTCGTTGGTCTGTCCTACAATTTAATTCCTTGAATTTTTATATCGCTAAACTTCACAAATGATACCTTTCCCATATAAACTTTGATTCCCTATTTTGTGACCTTCAATGTTTATTATACAAAAAGTAGACTACATATGGCCTGTACCAAGGCTTTGTTTATCTCTATAAGTACCTAAATTCATTCAAATAACTTGATAAATAACTTAAATGATAGATCTTCTATACTTAAAAATTTTGATCCCCTATTTTGCCACCCTCGAGGTCTATTTGCGCGATACGATAAGTAGCCTATGTTTTTCTCCAAGGGTTTGGATATTTCTGTACTAAATATCAACCAAAATAAAATTGACCAATGAATGGTCTCCCATACAAACTAAGATCTCCTATTTTGCCACCTTCATATTTTATTTTTACGGCAAAAATCCCCAGGATATAATCTATCTCCTTACCAAATTTCATTATGATCCGTTTAGCCGGTTAGTCATAAAAAGGTAATAAACAAATTGACACACAACAAACAGAGTTACTTTTGCATTTATAGTAATTTTAATTAATGACATTTGCTATAAACTTCATTAATTTGGCAATGAGCAAAAAACTGTTTGAGATATAATATTTATAATAACAAATTTATATTGCCTTCAAAAAAGAACAGCATAGTTATGAAAAAATCAGTATTCGCATGTGCGTGTAGCACAGACGTCTGGCCGTTCGGGTAAGCACACTTAGGCATAATTCCCCACCATCACCGCCACCGTACCACCGTACCGATCTGCCTCCCCGCGGCTGCACAACGCTCATTGGGTGCGGCGAGGTGCTTGGCAAGTTTCTTACTCGCGTTAATTTCAGTTTCACATTTTGTAATGACTCCGTAGATGGTACATCAGAATAGCTCTAATATTTTGTCTCTTGTCGCAAACTTATAAAACATTCACATAAACCTTACATATTTCCATACAAATTTTCATCCCCTATTCCCTATTGTTTCTTTACACCCTTGAGGGTAAAACTTTTACAACCTTGGAATGTCATATTTATTTTTATCGAATCAACAGCCTAAAAAATAAGTTTCAAGCTTCTAGCTCTAAATATGACGGTACTTTCATATAACTTTCCATCCCCACCTTTCAACCCTTTACACCTTACCCTTTTTTTGCATTAAAAAGTAACCTATGTCCTTTCTCAGGCTCTAGACGATATGTGTACCAAATTTCATTTCAATCGGTTCAGTAGTTTTGTCGTGATAGGGCGACAGACAGATAGACAGAGTTACTTTCGCGTTTATAATATTAATAAGGATTAGTAAGGATTTATGCTTGTTGTCACCTAACATAACATATTTTTATTGAAATAATTGTTAACTGTACAGAAAACTGAGATCTTATAAATAGGTTTAAAAAAATCATATCTCATCCTCAACAATTTAGTTATTATCGATCTAATGAACACAATATTTCAATTAAATCTCCGTCCTAGTCGAATCGTGGTACCAAAAAGTTCGAAAATCATTGACCAACAGACTATCCTAAATATTTACTAGCTGTGCCCGCGACTTCATTGGCGTTTATGTCGCACCTCTTCCTGAAAGGGAGGAATCCTAAAGGCCGGATTTTTTTATAATGTACTAAGCTGCGCCCCTTGGTTTCAACCGCGTAAGTCCCTCTTTAAGTTTTCTTAAATTTTCTAATTTGCCGCGCCACGTTCTTCATTTTTTTTAAAGTAAAAGTAAAGTAAAGTTCATAAGAACCTTCTTCTGACAAAAACAAACACAAAAAAAAAGAATTAGCGAAATCAGTCCATCGGTTCATGCCTAATGCCGTGACCAAGGGAAATAGGGATACATTTTTATATATATAGATAGATTACAGAATTACCTACTCGCCCAAGCGTTCGTTGGAGAGTTGGTACACAAAGAAATTACGACCTTATTTGGCAAGAGATAACGTTTATATTTGAACGTAATTTAGAAATTTATTTATTTTATTTATTTATTTTAGGAAAGCTTACAGACTAATTGTTATATGTATAGCTGAATAAGAAAAAAAAAAATTGCTAATAACAAGCTTCCACATATGATGACTGAGTATTGGTTAAAATTACACCAGTTGTGTATATCAAAGGAATAAAGGAGATAATACAGATGTATGTATGTAGCTTAAATAAATTGACATTTAAACATATGAGGTATTTTTAAAACTTAAATATAAAATTAATTAATCAAGGAAAGAAAAAACAAACAAAAAATAAACAATCAAACAGAATACATAGCCTGCTTAGCTCAGGTCTAACTATAGCTACCAATCACCGCCAAAGAAAGCATTAATAAAAAGTTTTTTAATTGTAATTGAGGTATTACAAAATAGATCTAAATTAAATTTGGACGATACTGTATTATAACTTTCAGCACAACGTATAAGATATGAGTTTCGTCTATATCTAGTCGCAGCATAGGGAACATGTAATAGGGGACGTTGTCTTAAAACTAATTGATTGGTGCCAAGCATAATTTTGCCCAATAATTCTGGACAATCAAAGGTACCATTGACAACGTTCACTAGATAACAGATATCACTGATAGTTCTTGTTTTCTAAGGTTAAAAAGTGATACCGCTTACACCGCTCAAGATAATCAACTGAATATTGATTAGCTTTATAATCCAAATACCGCAGAAACTTTAATATAAATTAATGAATAAACGTGGACATTTATTGTTTAATTTGTTTTTGAAAGTACTAATAATATATTGAAGGCATAAATTAAACACTTTCTATGTAGTTATGTATTTGGCTTTCCAAGAATTACAAATATTTGTGACTTTACAAATCCGCAAAGAGAATCTGTTTAATTTTTAATAGTATAATATCACACACAATATACTATTCAGAATTAATTGTTGAATCACAGTTATCTATAATTTCTGAAAAGATAAGCCAAAAATATCTATAACTAACTGAACCTTCTTTATTAATGACTAGCTTTGCCCGCGACTTCGTTCGCGTTTTTTTCGGAAAACAGCAATTTGTCGCTTATTGCATAGTACCTCTTTCTCCAGGCAGGATTTTTTATACTGTATTGGCTGTGAAACAACCTGCAGCGTACAAAAAAGGTTGTTCTGGTTGCTTACACTTGAAATAACGACATAATTTGGCCGTGGTAACATTACTCATTTCTTTTTCGTGTGGAAGCTCACCTCACCGGGCTATTGGTGAGGCCGTATATCAGGCTTAAACCAACTAAAACCACAAGGTGTGCCTCACAGCATCGTTTATGAGTTGATCGTCGGTACGGCGATGTTTTGCCTCCAATGATCCACCCAGCGCTGGCTAGCGAACACCTGGGCGATGTCCAGACACCTCTTCACGGGAGACTCTGCTTCGGGTGAAGAACATAAAACTCGTCTCATACATCCACGGCCACTCTTAGCATACGCACGAGAGCGCGAGTGAAAAGGTTCCACCTGGAAGTTTTTCTACCGAATCCACATCGTCACCTCCTCCATGCGCGAGATGTTCTCCTCGCAGAAAATCGTCATGAAACAACTGTGACGACCTAACATCTCGATTCGTCCGACCAATTGGGAGACTCTTGCTGTAGTCAGTGTTTGCTTCTGAGCTTTGTTTAGTCACTGTGTAACATAAGATTTCACACTACTGTAACCGAACGGAAAATAAATGGTCTGAAAGTGTAAAAAATACTTCACCGGTTACATGTCAATATTTCAGCTTAGTTGTAATTTTTTTGGCGATAGTGTCTGCCATGCATTTAATATAGTAAAATACTGTAATACTAACAAAGTGTTAAGTTAAACTAACAATTTTTTTTTTGTAAGTCATATATTATATGCTTTAAATAAAAATTTTATTCTATTCTAATATAATCATGTTGACGGGAATCAACGCGATCACGTATTTAAAACCTTTGCTTTGCCGTGGTCGTGATCACAGGCCTGTTGGTACTGTAATACTTTTTAAATACGTGATCGCGTGAATTCCCGTCAACATAATTATATTATTATGGAACGCAAAAGTTTAAAAGTTTGGATCTTCTTTTCCTATAACTCTATTTATAAATATATGTATATTTACTGGACTGGCCTGATGGTCTAGTGGTTAGTGACCCTGACTGCTGAGCCAAAGGTCGTGTGTTCGATTTCCACCCAGGACAAATTGTTATATATTATATATATTCTCTGTCTAGGTGTAATTTATTTATAATATGTATGTATTTAGAAATATATAAGTATATTTATCAGCAGTCTGGTTACCATAGTACAGGCTCTGCCTAGTTTAGGATCAGACGGCCGTGTATGAGGTGTGTGAAGTTGTTACTATTATTAATGCTCTGAAACATATTTATGAATTTAATGGCTGCGAGAGGCAAAATAGTTCGTTGGCATAGTCAAGAACCAGCTATCGATTACTCTGGGATCACCAAACAAAGAAAAAAAAACTCCTGTTGCTTCAGCAATCAGCACAGAAAAGCACGATGATATCCTACGATTGAAAATATACATTCACTATAACCTGCGCAGGCACTCAAGCTATTACACTAAGTTTCAAGCATACCCCTTCAGTAACTTCTGAGTTTATCGTGAAGATACAAACAGACAGACAGAAAGAGAGACAGACAGACAGACAGACAAAAATTGTTTGAATCGCATATTCGGCATCAGTATCGATATCTTAATACCCCTCAGTCGTTTTTTTTTAAATATATTCAATGTACAGAATTCATCCCGCTACAGATTTATTATAAGTATAGATAAGTATAGATGAACATACATAAAAAAAAAGAAATATGTATATAAACGGTCGAATTGAGAACCTCCTTTTTTTCGTCGGTTAAAAACGATTCCTAGTAAAATTTCAAAAAGTAAATTAGTTTTTATATAAAAAAAATGCAAAAAAAATAAAAAAAATATCAAAGGGGGATTCGATCCAGCACCCAACCTAGTAGAAATCGTACTCTACACCAGAAAAGTGTATCAGTCTCGTCCTATGCTCCGAGCCATACGGTCGCAATTATCACCTATACCTACTGCGTTGACCTCAAAATCCTGTGTGTCTCAAAGTATCTTCGAGTAATATCTTGTATTTTATAATTCATATCATGGATAGCAAAGAGTGCAGCGCGTGCAAGGAAGCCATATCAGACGGTGCTTTTTGTACAATTTGCAACCGGAAGCTGCATTTCCATTGCGCAGGAGTGACAGAAGCTGGGTACAGGAGGTTGGGTGACAGAAAGAACTCATGGCGTTGTAGCAGCTGTAAACTATCGAGCTCCACCCAGCCGCCTTTATCCCCCCGAGAAGGATCTGAGTCTGTTATGCTGAAGGAAATAAGAGCTCTTTCCGAGAAACTAGCACCCCTTGACTATCTGAAAGAAGAGATTACCGGGCTAAGGAAGGAATTTGCCGAAATTAAATTATCCCTGAATGAAACACATAAAGAGATAAAGGTGTTCAATGCGAAAATGAAGAACATGGATTAAGCACGTAGAACGGGTGGAAGAGCAAGTAAATATAATTCAGGCTCGCTTTAAAAAAATTTAACAGGGTTCACAAGCAAATGACCAATGGACAAGAATGAACAATATAGAGATAAAAGGAGTACCACAGAGTTATCATGAAAATCTGTTTGAAATAGTCAATAAAATTGGTACCAAGATTGATTACGCAACTCAAAAAACCCAAATCAACTTTATAACTAGAGTGCCAACACGGGAAAAAGATCGTATAAAACCTATAATTGTGAGCTTTTGTAACCGCTACACAAAGGAGGATTTTATAGCTGCGGCCAGACTTGCCACTAAAACTACCCCCTTGACTATTTCTCATTTTGGTTACTCAGGAAACAAACGGATATATATAAACGATCATCTGACAACAACAAATAAAATATTACTTTCCAAAACAAAGAAACTAGCCAAGGAAATGGATTTTCAGTATGTCTGGGTAAAACACTCGACAACACATACCAGAAAAACGGACATGTCACATATCATACTCATAAAGACGGAAAAGGATCTCGCAAAAATAAAATAATTCCACTCGTCTTTCTAATAACATTATTAACTATCTTACGTGTCTTGACAGGTACTGTATATTTCAATTATAAAGCAACAAAGTTTTGGAACCGCAGAACTGAGCGTGCTACTCACGTTTTCCACCTTTTACTGTGTAACTCTGCTGTGCAATCAAGGAAGTCTCTTCAATATTGTTTTTATTTATATCACGTATCGCATTTAAAAGTGAACCTTAATGTATGTATACTCTATGAAGTTTAATTCTCTTAAAGGTGTTTCGTCGAATGTGTTGCCCGTATTACCTGCTTCCATTGTTGGTAATCATGTTTTATTAGTAATGACATATTTGAACACAACTTTATTTATGAACTGTGTCTCACAAAAGTTCTCAACGCACTATGAGTTATTTAGTCTTACCCACATTGTGTTTAATTTTTACAAAATTATTCCTCTGTGCTTTTTAAATATTAAAATGATTTACTTAACAAATGTATATTACTTTTTGTTTAGTAATGTAATCGTAAAGTTATGTCGAAATGGCTAATCTAACCATATATTACCAGAATGTGCCTGGTTTACGAACAAAAACAAATAACGTGTTTCGTAACATTTGTCTTAGCTCGTACGATGTCGTTGTTTTTACGGAAACATGGTTGGATGACAATTTCTACAATGATGAACTTTCTGATGGTCGATATATGGTGTGGAGACGAGATCGCGAATATTGTCGTACGGCACAAAAGCGTGGGGGCGGGGTATTGATAGCGGTGAGGAACGACTTATCCGTGATTGGAAAACATGAATGGTGTAGTTCGGCCGAGGACTTGTGGGTGTCTATCGTTTTGCGGAGGTCTAGACCGACAGTGGCTTACAATTTACACATTTGTGCGCTATATCTGTGCAAGGAAAACCTGGGTAAGTCTTACAATGTTCAGTTGGAGAATTTTACCGAAAATATTAACCGTTTAATTTTGTCTAATCCATTAGATAAATTCATTATTCTAGGCGATTTTAATTTTGGAAACGAAGTAACATGGATTGCTGATAATAACGAATTAATCCCAAGTAACATCAAGAGTAAATATATTGTTGATTTCTATGATACCATGGAAATGACAAACTTGTCGCAGTATAATAATATTCGAAACATTAATGATAGACTATTGGACCTTGTTTTTTCGAATGACTCTGTAACTGTAAGTGAAAGCTATCAACCTCTCGCTGAGCCTATCGACATACATCATAAACCTATACTAGTCCAAACTCGATTTGTAGAAATACATAAGTTGCCCGAAAAATTAGCTGTTAAATACTTATTTTCTAGAGGCGACTATACAGCTATTAATTCTATACTTAACCAAATCGATTGGTCTAATTTGTTGTTAGGGAGGTCCTTGGAGGATGCTGTATCCTATTTTTATAATAGACTTTATGAAGTCAGAGACAAATACATACCAACACAGTCGGTTAAACAGTCATTATATCCACCATGGTATAATTCCTCCATTATTAAAGTGCTAAAGGAAAAAAATAAATTTCATAAAAAATTTAAAACCTACGGTAATATTTCGGATTACCATGTATTCTCCTTGCTACGTAAGAGGGTCATTGAGTTAGACAGAACTTGTTTCACTACATATATGGACAAAATAGAATCTTCAAAAATAAAAAATCCAAAGTCGTTCTGGTCG
Source organism: Callimorpha dominula (assembly GCA_949752705.1). NCBI lineage: Eukaryota > Metazoa > Arthropoda > Insecta > Lepidoptera > Erebidae > Callimorpha > Callimorpha dominula. The sequence goes on from OX457007.1 coordinate 13,606,408, forward strand.
TACGTTAAGAGTAAAAAAACTAGCAATACTCTCCCTAACGTAATGCATTACCTGAATGAGACAGCAGACGCAGGTGATAGTATCTGTAGACTATTTACTTTCATTCTACCTTTCAAGAGCCAGATTTCGAGGATCCCTTAAGTCTGTGTAACGAATCTCGCATACCGATTTCTACTATAAGTATTATAGAAATAGGTGAAACTCATGTATTAAAGCTACTGCAGACCTTGGATCTCTCCAAGTCTGGTGGCCCCGATCTTTTACCACCGATATTCATAGTAAACATTGCAGAGAGCATAGTTAACCCAATTTGCATCCTATTTAAATGGTCGTTAGCAGAGGGTATAGTCGCTAAAATATAGAAGAGCGCGTTTGTTTCACCAATTTTTAAAAAGGGAGATAAAACAAATATCGAGAACTATCGTCCAATATCTAAAATATGCTTATTCTCTAAAGTATTTGAACGATTAGTATACAATAAAGTTTATTTTCTTGAGATACCTAGACTACAGAGCGCAGCAATGGTCTTTAGACTATGATCACCGCTGCAAAAGATATCACTTTATGTCTCTTCAATATAGGCGAGAAGTTAATGATATACGTTTCTTTATGAGTATTGCAAATGGATCAGTCGATAGTTCCGAGCTCCTTTCTTAAATTTCCCTGCGTACCAATCAAACCAGCTTACGTCAGCGACCGTTGTTGCAAGAACCTTTTGCGTCCGTCAACTATCGACGAAATACTTTTATGTTGAGAAGCGCAAGAAGCTTTAATAATGTCTCGCGTAAAGTTGATGTTGACCTTTTTTGCACTAGCACAACCACCTTACGCAGAATATTAACTTAATACATAAAACTTAAACCTTATTTTTTGGAAATAATTACGTTGAGCGGCATCCAAGCTTATAATTGTTTTACGGTATTTATCTGTTTGTTTGCTTGATCTGTATGTTCAACTTTTTTTTTTTCTTTTATTTCAAAGTCTAACAGTTCTGTAATTTTGTTTTTGTTTTTTTTCTTTTTGTTAACCATTAATTAATTATGTCTTCCAAGCGGATATTATAACTGTGGGGGCTTGTTATTAGCAATTAAGTTACCTATTTATGTTCATGCAGTATTTTGTTATTAGTCTGTAAGCCTTCCTCAAAACAAAATAAATAAAAAATAAATAAAATAACCTAAACGCTCGCTGGAGTGTAGTTCGAAATAAGTATATATGTTCTACTGACGTTACAATGTTATTACAGCCTTCATTGATTTTCCTGTGGGAACCAAAGTTTAACCCGGGATAAAAAGTACCCTATAACCTGCGCAGGCATTCAAACTATTATCATACTAAGTTTCAAGCATATCCCTTGAGTAACTTCTGAGATTATCGTGAACATACAAACAGAAAGACAGACAGACAGACAGACAGACAAAAATTGTTTGAATCGCATATTCGGCATCAGTATCGATATCTTAATACCCCTCAGTCGTTTTTTTTTTAAATATATTCAATGTACAGAATTCATCCCGCTACAGATTTATTATAGGTATAGATAGTCCCGAATGATTAAATAGTTTAATTTTGATTACTGTTATTGGAATGCAAGCATCATATTATAACAGAGGTACTATTACAAAGTTATTTATTTTGCTGTAGTTATGAAATTGAAATGTGTTGAAAGTTCAGCTTTTCAGTTTTCCTATATTGACGCGGTGCTTTAAAATGTTTAATTCTTTTTATTTTAACTATATCTAATAATACTTTATGTCCTAGAAAAAGAAAATTACAGTTATCGAATTATGTCCAGGTTTAGCTAATTTTATGCGCCTAAATATGATCCGTTACTCTACAGTCCGCACCCACATAATTTATAGTAATACTTTTTGTGGATTTGAGGTGAGCGAAGCGAAATGGATATTGGGTGATAGCCTGATCGCATATACAAAGGTTAATTCATTACTTCATGAGAGATAACTGTAAACTAAGACAAACTAAAGCATCATCATCAGCCCTGATCTTCGGTAGCTTAGAGATACTTTTCGCACTCAGGCATCTCCTATTCATTAATATATTCACTGTACTTGAACAAGTGAATTCAGATAATTATAGCTAAATAAAAATAAAAAGTTTACAGTGTAGAAATGACATATGTAAGTACCCTGTAGTTTTGCAATAAAATATATTTTCTCTCTTTCTTTTACAAACGTAACCTATATAAATTAATGTTTTTCAACTTACTATTATTTAAGTACATATATATAGTCGATGTTAATGTTAAAAAGTTACGTATAATCTAGTTAGAAGCTTTTCGCTCGCAAGATATTTTTCCTGTAATGTTAGATGTTAGTACGAATATATAAATAAATACTTTATAACCTATTTAGATACCTATTTAGTTATTCTTATCTACAAAAGTGTATTGCCTTGATTTTTTTTTATATGTACATATTACATTGGTTTATTTTTCTAATCCGGAGGTTTACAGATGCCAGAGGCATATTTCAAACTAGCGTCTACGCATAGCTACGACGATACAGATGTCGCGTATTTGCAAAATTTACGTAATACGTTTACGTAAAACGTTTCATTTCATACTCTTCAACAGTCAAACGTTACATACTCTTCAGATATGAGATTTTTATGATCTATTAATACTCAACGTAAGTCAAGCTTGTAATTACAACAAGATACATATCTATACCTGTATCTGTAATGGAAACGTAGGGATTGGTTAAATAAAGGTCAATCGTCATTTGTGATTCGTCGAAACGAGCCGAGCGTTTTATGAATTCACGTACCTTCATATGTTTACGAGTAATTTACTGGAAATAGTTAAGATTCCAATGAGAGGATTTCTCACTGTGATGATCAAACAATTCATATAATTTTATCTTATTTCCTTCGTACCTAATGCTTCTCTCACTTATATTTACAATAAAAAAGTTTCTAAATGTTATTATGGCTATCATCAGTATATTTTATCAGGTACGTGATAAAATATATTTTTAAATTAAATTGCAAGTATTATGAACTACGTGCAAAAACGTTATTTTAATTTCCGTTCCGGGTGTGTACCCCTCCATTTTTAACCGACGAAAAAAAAAGGAGGTTCTCAATTCGACCGTATAATATTTTTTTTTTTTTTTTATGTCTGTTCAGCCCTCACTTCGTTATTTATGAACCGATTTTGATTATTCTTTTTTTGTTAGATAGGGTATACCTCAAGGGTGGTCCCATGTCAAGGAAGTCAGGATCTGATGATGGGATCCTGAAACAATTGAGAGAAACCCTCGAAAATTTTAGGAACGAATAGTGTTTCTGTTTACTTTTCATTACTTTATCAGGTATTGCGTTTAGAAATCATCATCATTTTTCATCATCATCATCATGATAATGAAAAAAACCATAAAATAAAATCTTTTTAACAAAAAATTAAACCGACGAAAAGAACTAAAAAGCAATAAGCTCAATACTTAAGACTTAAAGTTCATTTATTTTTTGCTTTTTAGTTCTTTTCGTCGGTTTAATTTTTTGTTAAAAAGATTTTATACAATGTTATATCTTTTGTTGTTAACTAGTATATAAAAAACATTTTATTATATAGAGTCAGTCAGTCCATGGAGTCAGTAATAAGCCAGTATTAACTTAACTCGTCTATCATTGCGAAGTCGTAATGGTTATCAATAAAAACATTTTTTTTGTTATCTTCTAACATGTTAATTAGTCCACTCACTGCGCTTGTGAATTGTAAACGGTTAGACCTCTCTGATTTTTATACAACTTTAACACAACTGTGTTCCAGAAATCAGTGTTTATTTAAATACTATTTAGCTACTGATTATATGTAGGTAATGACTGTTAGAGGCCGGGTAAGTTAAGTTTAACGTTACAAATAGATTCAATGACTTTATTATCCTTTGTCGTCAAATTTATCTATGTTATGTTAAACAATGTCTACCTTGTAGGTACTCGCAACAGATTTCGGTTTTCCCCAATAGTAAGGTTTGTACGTATAGTTTCATATTGTTTTGTGTTAATGTGTATAATGATATGACAATAACTGTTAACCACATTAGTATCTACATTGCACCCGTGCATAGCCGGGGCGGGTGGTTAGTTTGTTATAAAAACATATGCGTTTTATCACCCTTTACTTGAAACCGGTACCTTTGCGGACAAAGCTATGAGATGTAGCCTGCGACTGTGTTAAAGTGTAAATTCGTATGAAATCTATCCCGTGGGAACCGTACATTTCTCCAGCATACAAAGTAGCCTATGTTCTATTCCTGACTATAATCTATTTCTATGCCAAATTTGCGTGAAAGAGTAACAAACCATCATCCATCCATCCTCACAAACTTTCGCCTTTATAATATTAGTAAGAAGTAAGATTTTCATAAACTCGTCGTAGAGTTTCAATAACCTTCATATCATGTTGGATATTTAGTAATTCTCATAGATACTTTAACAGTTCAACGTGCATATGGGGTCACGGGGTGAGAATCACTTTGCAGTATAGTAACGAAGGTTTCGCAGCATAATAGTCAACTGTAGTAGGTAACTAGGTAGCACACGATCTCGGAGTTCAGCTTATATGAGGCAGATACGGCATGTACTATGATGTATTCTGTGGCTACGGTTTTAACTTTGATAGTTGTTACTATTTCCTATTTAATTTCGATCTTCATTCGAGTTTTTTTTTATAAAGAACACTAGTAATTTATTCATACTAAAGAACTCTGAACGTTGTGTTTTATATCTTTCGTCAGTATATCGTGAACTTTCATTGTATAGACTTTTCGTACCATAACAGGTCAACATATATGCTGGACCCTGTATCTTTTTTTCTGTATCTATTTGCGTGAATATAGATTTTGTCAACACTACTTTTTTTCGAGATGAAAGGACAGGATACAAGAAAGGACATAGGGTAAATGTCCTTTTCTGTCCTTAACTTGAATTTTGCAAACACACGTAGTGTATGCTAAATTGCAAATGTTGATCTGTTGAGTAGCTGAGGTGTAAAATCGTAACAAACACAAAACAAACGCACTTTCGCATTTATAATATATGTAAGGATATTGATTACAATTTTAGCTTTCGGCCCTTCTTCTACGTATAAACTTCAAGTATTCCCAATTTCAGATCCCTCCATGCGCGGACCTTTGGTTAAAGAGAGTTACAAAGAATTCTCCTCACGTGTTTATATAGTACACTACTGCAAGTATATGAATAAATTAGTAAAACAGGTAGTAAAATATTTAGTATCCACTTATCTGTATCGGGTATCTGGATTTTGTAGCCTAATAGAGGCCACTATGAAATGCAATTTTTAGACAACTTTTTAGCTGATATGGCTGAATAGTGACACACCAACTAACTAGTAAAACATTAAGTTACAGCAATTTAATACATAACAACAATACTCAAGCGTGGATAGTACCTTCCAACTGTAACTGTACTTGCGGGAGTGTTGTTTAATATAAACAAACCCAATAGTGATTGTATTTTCACCGACGCCGACGTCAAGGAGGACGATCGTCACTCATAGATAGAATGTTATCTAAACAGTAAAGTCAGGTGCATTCGGCGTGATTCGGGAATTTAGAAGAATAAGTGTAGTTCTTTAGTTTAACTCTCTTCATAAGATTTATCACCCACTTATCACAGGGACTTCACAAACGTACCTAACGTTCTAGGCAAAGTGACATATTATACCATTGTCATTCGTTCAGTTGACGCAGAAGACAAAACAGACTCTATACTATTCGGGTTCTTAACGGGCGTTCTGATAGAAATTTACGAGCATTTTATCACAATTCTAAAATCTTATTCTGACTGAATGATTTATGTAAGAAATCGTTAGTAACATGTCTGCCTTTTTCTGTCCTTCACCTAATCGTACCGTAACCGTAATCACGAGAAATATTCAACTGGGGCCACAATTTTTTTGCCCTTTTCTTACATATAAAAGAGGAAACCCTAAAAATTACAATGTTTTGTAAACCAAAAATAGAACAACCTCGTTTCAAGTACTAAGCGTGGGTTTCATTCGAGGCGGTGTGGACCGACAATATCTCGGTGTTATTCATCTTTTCACCAAGTATTACATTTTCGCTTGTCAGGTAAATAGCACAGAAATGAACATTCAGTAAGTTCTTGGAAAGAAGTTTTAATATAACGTTAAATTGTGAACTTTCTTATAAATTATTTTGGGTAGTGTACAGAATAGACAGCTCGCGTTCGCATATTCCTTTAAAAGTGCAATCAGTAATGTACCATTACCGTTTACATATCTGGGAAATGAAATACGTGACTATTAGTGAGTTTTGAAGTCATTAACTGATCGTCAAGTTTACTACCAAATGGTCATAAAAATACGGAGCAACCTGTTGTGTGAACGAATTCAAGACAAGAGTTTAGTTTGAAATCAACTAATAAACATATAGTTGTTTATATTTTTGTATCTAATCATCTTTTAAAAAGAAGAATGTAACGACAGTTCTAATAACAGATAGAACAATCGGTTCAGCCGCTTAGTAGTTACGAGGGAATATTATTAGAGTATTTCCAAGTGCTTTCAATGTATATATTTTTTTAAATATAAATCCATTCTATTATTTCGAAGATAGTTTATAAAGAAAAAACAATGCAAAACCTTTATATAATTACCAAGGTTTTCCTAGTGAAATTTTGGTTTTGTAAAATGGGTAAAAATTAGCTACTCTTGTATATGCCTACCAGTTCTTTTCTTCTTCTTAGCAGCAATTTGAAAATTACTTACCTATTTTTTTTCAAATATTCAGATTGTAGAATTATTGTGTGAAAACTATTAGTCCGATCTTTATGAAATTTGGTGGGTATTTTTATCACATAAAAAACTTTTCTCTTGACAGGCATGGAAGTTACGTAGTAAGAAGTATGAGTTACATGAGTAATGTTAAAATGGAATTAGTGCAAGACTTTCGCTTTTTTTTTTGCGATTTTTACTATTTTAGTAAAAGTAAAATGTTTTTTTTTTTGCAATTAATTGTAACTTACGTGAAATTCCATTTCGCCACTTTTTTATTCTGGTAAACTTTACTCTATATTTCATATTAAATGAGGTAAACAGTCCTAAAAGGCAACATCTGGAAGTTGAAATTATATGCCTATGGCTTGTGTTGAGCATTAGTGACATAATGTATATCAATCGGTGTAGATCAATAATTCTAGATGACTTAGGTTTGGAGTTGACTAAAAGGACTTCTGCAAAACTTGAGACAACAAATAGCAAATATAACAACTTCTTAAAATATTCCAATTCATTTACCAAATACAATCAATAATTGTCCTCCAGACAGTCAATACGTCAAACTCAAACAAATTACTCTTAACTTAAACGATATTTCAGTGCCCAGATTGAAATAACCTTTTCCAACATTTCAAAAAGTGTTAAGGTTTAACACTTTTATTAAACGTTTTGTGGTGATTCTCCAATATTATTTCAGTGCAAGCTCATCACAGCACAAACTATTCGCTCAGGGGGTTTTTACACTTTAAATATTGTAATGGGTTTGAATATCAAAGTTTCTCTAATAAGTTATTAAACCACTATTTTATCGCACGTTGCCTCTAGCCTGGCTCTTTATTAATTTATACTTATTTTCCATGTACAAATTTCCCTCTAACGTCCTACCGAATGTTTAACTTTTAAATTATACATAAGCAATCAGAGCAACTATCCGGGATGAAGACTAGAAAAACACGATTACAGAAGTATAAATATTATAATTCATTCGACTGTATTTAGTTAGGGCATAGAAAAGGAAATCTATGTCAAATCCAGTAGGAAGGGGTAAGCATCATATATTAATAAAGACAGGGTGAGAACCCTCCATTATTAATATAACTGCAGAAATCAAATATTATTCTCTTTTAACGATCATTAAAATAGGGTTGGTATTTAGTTAGTCCAAAAAAATAAATATCGATCAGGAAAAATCTAAAAAAATACTGATCAGGATTCTTCATGTGTTCTTCGTATGTTGGAATAATTTGAAGTAAATCCACTTTATTATTGCTTATATATCATTTATCTAAGTCGCATAACAGTATAACAGTACAAATGTATTAAAAATGCAGACGACCTATTGGCTTGAAAAGGGATTTTCCATTTCATTGTTGTTCACAACAATCTTACCTGACAGTGGATTTTACGTTTTATCGCTCGTTAACGGCCAAGCATGTTGACAAGCTCTGTTCTGTGGTGTTTATGTGACAAGCAACTACAATCAAGGTGTAAAACGGTCGTTAAGCTGTAATGTTTAAGTATTATTGTTTAAAAAATCAGAACTTTTAGACTTACTGTTGCACGGCCATTGTTTCAATGATTGCTTTCTCTTTGAAAGTTATATTCTCGGCCTGTTCCCCAGTTAGGATTTAGTGTAATTTAATATTACTAATTAGCAGCAACTTTTGTCGTTGGTACTCGTAACTCGATGGTAACTCGTAATTGGGAATAATATAATGCTATTGGGAACTTTGCATGACTGTTTTGTCTCGCCCATTGGTTTGTAACCAGATCTCCAAAGAAGGGGATGATAGGTTTGAAAACCCACGGGGTACCCTATTTTAGCAAGTAGAATATCATATAATTATTATATTAAAGAGGTAAATCGTCGAATCCAACTCGGATGGGCAGCGTTTGGGAAACTACGCAGCATCTTTTCGTCCAAAATTCCTCAGTGCCCGAAAACAAGGTTTTTAACCAGTGTGTGAAGTTTAAGCCAGTGATGGTGATGACATATTGATCCGGAACGTGGTCTCTCACTATGGGCTTGATAAGCAAGCTCAGAGTCGCTCAACGAGCTATGGAAAGGGCTATGCTTGGTGTTTCTCTGCGCGATCGAATCAGAAATGAGGAGATACGCAGACGAACGAAAGTTACCGACATAGCCGAACGGCTCAGCAAATTGAAGTGGCAATGGCGGGGCACATTGCATGTAGAACGGATGGTCGATGGGCCCGAAAAGTTCTGGAATGGAGACCACGGACCGGAAAGCGCAGCGTAGGACGTCCATTCTATGATCGATACTAAAGCCAAAACTATATTTTTTTTCATTTTTGTCTGTCTGTCTGTCTTTCTGTCTGTCTGTATCATGGCTGAGCATTACGCTGAAACTACTGAACGGATTCAAATGAAACTTGACATGATTTGAGTTCATACTACGAGGTAGGACATAGGATACTTTTTATCCCGAAATTCAGGACGGTTTCCTTGAGAAAGTCAAAAAGTGTTCTTCGTTGTAATTCATTGATGCGTAGTCCGATTGCAATCATTCTTTTTTTGTTGGAAAGTAAACACTTTGTAGATTGTCACGTAATGTTTTTTTTTCTATATCTATATGTATAATAAATCTATAGACGTGGAGTTTGTGTTTGGTTTGTTCACGTAAAAAGTACAAAATAATCCCGGAAACGTATTATGCAGAAGTATTGTGTGTAATTCGGTGTAACATTGAGTATTTGATTGATCACATTTGTTTCTCTTTATCCATAGAAAAACAGTTCAAAAATTTGAAGATAAAAATAAAATTAGCGACATCTGTTATTTGTCCCAAGTAATACTAACTATAACGTTAAAATAAATGGTATTTTTTTATATTTTTTTTTATATTTGAGCTGCCAAAATGACTCTGCCTCGCCTGATGGAAAGCACAAGCAGAAGCCAAGAGTGATAGTCACCATCCTCACTGCCAACAAGGACAGTGTAGCATGGTGACCAGCACTATGGCGGCCTAGTGAGATGCTTTTTCACGCCCCGCTTAATGGACCCGGGATCATAGTGGGACGGAAACACGTGCGCTGGTAGTGAGTTCCAGGTTTTAACTGCTCGGCACAGAAAGGAAGACCCGAAACGATGAGTGCGAGAGCGTATGTCTACCACTCTGAAGGGGTGACTTCCGAAGCCGGCACGTGTTGTGGCAGAGGAAGGGAGAAGGGGGGACCAGTTGGAAGAGCTCTTCAGAACACTCCCCATGATAAAGGTGATAGAGGACTGCCATAGAGGCGATATCTCTATGCATCTGCAGAGGCTCAAGGGACTCGGTGGCTTGAGGACTGCCGACAATGCGGATTGCTCACCGCTGCAACCGGTCGAGAGCGTCAAACAGATACTGCGCGGCTCCATCGCAAAGGTGAGAACAGTACTCCACACACGAGCGAACCTGGGTCATATAATGAAGACATAGATGCCCAGGCGAGAAGAACCGTCTCACCTTGTTTAGAATACCTTAGGCCGAGGCCGCCTTAGTGACGCTCTCAACGTACTCACGCGGGTTGAGGTCATGGCAGATATCCATGCCCAGGATATCGAGCCTGCCTTGTAATGGCAGTTGAGTGCTCTGAAAAGTCGGAAGGGGAAGGAATGGAGACTTTTTGGCAGAGAACGCGCACACCTGTGTTTTCTTGGCGTTGAACTCGACCAGATTCTCGCAGCTCCATTGAGAAATGCGGCCCAGAACATGGTCGAGTTGAGTGACAAGCTCCTGTCGTTTTTCTTCAACATCCTTTGCTGCAGGGTGTCCAAAATATCGCCCATGAACTGTACTGTCGTCTGCATAGCAATAAATGTTGCCAAGGGCTAACATGTCATTGATATGCAGAAGAAACAGCGTGGGCGACAGGACGAAACCATTCGGTACACCTGCGTTAATCGACTGAAAGTCGGAGGCTGCACCATCACAAAGGACTGATGCGGCGCTGGTGCAGAAATGCGGCAACCCAGTTGCAAAGTTTGGGGGGTAAGCCGAATGCCGGTAGTTTGGAAAGAAGCGAACGGTGCCAATCCCTATCAAAGGCCTTGGTCATGTCTAGGCTGATAGCCAAAGATTCCCCGTGCCTGTCAATAGCCTCACCCCAAAGGTGTGTGACGTACGCTAGAAGATCACCCGTGGATCGGCTCGGTCTAAAACCATACTGACGATCATTAAGTAGGGAGTGATCCTCTATAGTGGACCAATTGTTTGTTAATGATCCGTTCGAACACTTTGCAGATAATGGAGGTGACCGTTATCGGGCGGTAGTTGGCTGGGTTGGAGCGGTCGCCTTTTTTTGGGGACAGGCTGAACATTCGCCACTCTCCAGGCCTCCGGAACAGTTCCCGAGGAGTAAGACAAGCGATACAGGCGCGTCAATACCGAAGACAACTCTGGTGCACAGTTCTTAAGAACCACCGCTGGGATACCGTCAGGTCCACTGGCTTTCCGGACGTCGAGTGACCGAAGCTCCGCACGGACATCACTCTGCCGGATGCGAATATCCCGCATTGTGGCATTGCATGCCGGAATGGTAGGCGGGTGCATGCCGCGGTCATCGATTCGGGAGTTAGCCACAAAGAGATCAACAAGCAGTTTCGCTTTCTCCTGCGGCTGATGGGCAAGTGATCCGTCGGGATATTTCAGCGGTGGTAGCGAGGGTTGGCAGAAGTTGGTCTGCACGGCTTTAGCCAATCGCCAGAACTTTCGGCTACCCGTAGGGTTTGCGACGAGTTCTTGGCCAAGCCGCGCGATGCGTTGGGCATCCGCTGTGACGTAAGCCTTCTTGCATTTCCTAGTGACTTTGTTAAACGCTGCTTTTAGTCGATCCACGTCGGGGTGGCTGTGAGCGCGGGCCCTGGTCCATGCACGGTAGGCCGATTGCTTTTGGGCAACAGCGTGGGCACATTCGCGATTGAACCAGCGACGGGTCGTTTCGCTAGCGACCTCACTGTAGGGAATATAGTATTCTATTCCGACAGTGATCTCGCCAGCCACGGCAGCCGCACTTTGCGACGGATCTCTATATTTCAAGCAGCGTTGGGCCCACGGAATGGATGCAAAATAGTCCTGCATTCCATCCCAGTCTGCTGACGACAGTGATCGGAGGATCCCAGAAGGGCGAGCACCGTACACTGTAGTGCTCTGGGTGGCTCGTCAGCAGAAGGTCCAGCAAGGAAGGCGCTTGACTCAGTATGTCTGGTATCCTGGTGGGCTGGAGTACCAACTGGGTGAGGTCATGCGTGAGAGCGAATGCGTGGAGAATCCGACCCGCGTATTCAGTTCTGGAAGATCCCAACCAGGACTCATGGTGGGCATTAAAGTCTCCCAGAAACACCAGTTCGGCGGTCGGATTTATTATTAGCATAGAACACACGAATCTATACTTATGACAAACTGTTATAAGTCATTGGACTTTGAAGATACTAGTACAGAACATTGAAGATAGTTTGATGATGAGATGTAGTGGCGAGGCGACCACTTAAGCCATTGCGCCATCTGTGTATAATATAAACATATACAGTATACCTTTATCTTACCTTACCTTTAAGTAAATTGTGTGATTGTAGTGCAATATCTATACTAATATTATAAAGACGAAAGATTTGGTTTTCTATTTATTTAGAAAGCCACCTATAGAATGCTACATTATCAGCGAGTACCACAGGCTATATTTACCACATAAATACACATCAACTTTATAAAACTTTATGTACCTAAATGAGTAGGTACTTAAAAATGGGAAATTATAATAGCGCTTCTGTTTTCAATTTAAGCTAACGAAGTGTCTCCACTAATTAACTTACTGTATACCAGAAATGAAAAGAAAATGGCTACTCAACAAATAATCTTATCGTATCGTATCTAAATAAATTGTAAAAAAAATTATTTTAATGGTAAACGAGCAGACGGGTCACCTGATGGTAAGTGACTGCCGCCGCCCATGAGCAACTCGAGAGTCACAAGTGCGTTGGCTGCCTTTAAGGTGGGAGTATAGTAAGGGAGGGAAGAGGGGAAGAGGAGGAAGAGGAAGGGTTAGAGCCTTTTTTTTTGTACGTGTGGAAACCCCGGTGGGGTGACGGCCCGGGTTTTTGGTGGGACGGTGTGTCGGAATCGAACTGACTAAATCCACACGGTGTGCCGTACTGCGCCTTATGTAGGATCCCTCCTGGTTAACTGTTTTTATTAAGACATCCGGACCCCCCTAGCGCCTGCCCGCAAAAGTGCGGGCACCACCTCCGGGTAAAAACCTGAAACCTCTCAATTAGGCGACGTCCAGGCACACGCGGACGCCACCTCCTCGCGGAAGCCCACTACAGCGGGTGAAGGGAAAATCCCGTCCCGTCCACCCGTGGTCACACTCAGGTTCGCTCGGTTCGCCGGCGGCGGATTAGGTCCGAGTGGAAATCTTCCTCCCGGACCAAGAGTGCAGGTACTTCTAGAAGCAGCCATGCCCGGAAAGAACCTGCGTCGAGCCGGCCCATACATGACGAAGCATGACTCTCCCACAAAAATATTTAAAATTAATTAAAATAAGATTACCGTTTTTATCTAATTAACATCTAACATCTAGCTTTTTTTTGTTGACGGGGTGGAAGATCCTCATGGATGTCCTCCGCCCTTGGGGAGGCGAAGGGGTCTGTCGGACTCTTACCGACTAAAAACCACCCCGGTGTTCCGCTAATTGCTTATGATCGGGGAAGCGAAAATCGCCATTGCATTCTTCCGCAACCCCCGATAGGCATTGACCCGTCACACCCAAGACGGGTCCCGTCACCCGGTGCGACCGTCACCCGTGGGTCGCACTCCTCTGAGAAGCGCGTGCGGAACACTACGCACTACCTCTAGGGCCTGTATCTGTTTGGACGACGACTTTCCCAAAGGTTCGTCGCCCGCAGACCGCATCCTAAGGTGGCTGGAGGTCATTGAATGCCCTCCGGCGCCCGGTGCGTCTGCTGCGGGCAGAGAGAGTCGTATTCCACTCCCTCTCCCGTTTCGGCGCCTCCTTTGCGGACATCACCTCCTCGCAGAAGGAAGTGACGGCGTTCCATGCACTCTCGCTCCGAACCATGGCCAGAACCACGGTTGGGAGCGAGAGACGACCTGCAGCTCCGACTGCCACAACGAGGTCACGGCGCTGGTCAGCCCAGGATCGAACATCTAGTTGACGTCTGTTGGGTCAACTATCCTATTTTAAAACAAAAATATTTATGGTATAACAAAAATACAGACTTGCACACTAAATTATCAAGTTACAATGGAATTTCTAAAATTGATTTCTAACTTGCTTTACAATAATATAATTATGTATGCACGACCAAATTTATTTCACAGAGAGTACATATATGCTAGGTTTAGGTTAGGTTACAACTGCGACCACAACGAACTCTATTGCCAGAACCGAATTCTATAGTAAAATCTAAAATTTTTTGTAACAAACATTCCATAATTTGAACACTGGATGTATTAGATAATAAGTTTCCATTAAATAGTAATAATATTTTATTGTGACTCGAAGAATTATTAGATTTACTTTTATATAACAGACGGTAAATCAGTTCACGAAGTAAATCATAGTTTTGCTTCATCTATTAAACAGTATACTGAATTTTATTTAATTTGTGTGCATATTTAGTATGCAATTCATTATTTTTGGTGCTACTTTCAAATATTTTGTTAGAAAAAAGATATTTATAGTTATACGATTAAATACTACCCCTTAAAAATTGGGTACCTAATTAAAAAGAAAAATGTTTATAATAATAGTGAGTTGCCAACAGAAGAGTTTTCATTTAATAGACAAACAAAATAACTTTTGTATATATAATATTGTGACTCCAAAACCACCCACGTATATCATAACACTCCTGTCCATCCTAAGGTTGCCTAGATATTGCTTCTAGCGATAAGGCCGCCCATTGTGCATTTTGTGTATAATTTTTTTTTTCATGTATTGTTTCCTTTTTTTGGTGTACAATAAAGAGTATTTATTATTATTATTTATTACTATATTATAATAAAATATACATATATATATGCTTCAACTTAACTCAATTTTAATATTTGAAGTCTTATTACTAAATTCGGTCGTATCGATGTATTTTAATTAAAAATTGCGATTATGCTCCTTATGATTAGACAGGCAGAGTTCAATATTATATGCAAGAATTTATCCAACACTTGAAATTTCAATGTGTTCAATTCCCTAAGGAATTTTTTTCTGATAAAACAATACTTTTATAATTTATAACATTCTCCACATTATCAAATTGACTTTATTACACGATAACTATATAGCTAACCAAATTAGGTACAGTTCTTAAAAATAAATAATATTCGAAAATTATAGCACCTTTTGTATTAAAACATTTAGTCTACGTCTAGAGAACACGGGCGAGTGAGACGTGTGTTATAAACACACACCAGTATATGTGCATCTGAGCGTGACGGTCACGCGAGTCGAATACTTTTTATCTATCCCACAATTGCACAACGACGTGTTATATACACATATTTGTAAACATGTATCTGAGCATATATAATGTATGTGACGATCACGTGAGTTCAGTCCTTTTTCCGCAATCCAAAAGTGATCGTCTGACGATGTGTATAAGGTAGTCGAGCGGCTCACTCGCACGGTCCGCTCCTTACTCACCGCACTAGTGCAAAATAGTGATTTTTCGTAAGAAAAATTGGACATTCGATTGAAGTTTTTCAGTTTTTTTTTCTTTCAATTACGAAATAAACTACTGTAAATTTGGTGGAATGAGTAAGATTTTGCCCTAAGTGCCATACAAAAAATAGATAGATGAAGCGAGCAGTGTGTGCTGTGCATCCGGGCAAAGTGATTATTCCCAATATATAGGAAGTACCACAATCCATACAAAATCTTTTGACGGACATTAGTCTATTGTCCGCACATTTTTTGAAAAGGTGTAATAGTCTCTTTCATATGCCTTCGTTTGGGAATAAAATAAGTTATGAATTTAAGGAAGGAAACTTCATGCTCACTTTTAAGGTCGGAAGGGCAGGTTGACCGCCTCATAGGCAGCCTTTTCCCGCAATCAAACTTATAGTCACAAACTGACCCCACGCGGGTGAAGCCGCGGGCACAGCTAGTATACAATATAAAATATCATAGTCATCATTGAGCCTATTCTTTCAGCATTAACATTAAATTCTAAAACTGTAAGTACGTCTCGTAGGCGTAGACACATTAAAGCGTGGGTAACCCCGGGGCTGCTGAAGTGCATGCGCCACCGTGATAACCTACATAAAAAACATAAAAAAGACCCTTCAAACGTAATTCTATCGGTATCATACAAAAGATATCGTAATTTCTGCACAGCTATACTGCGTAAGGCAAAAAGAGCCCACGAAAAACTAGAATTTGAGAGAGCCGGCAAAAACTCCAAACAGTTATGGCAAGTAATACAATCTATCACTGGTAAAAATAAATCTAAGTCCCTAGCGTGTGACCTTCTAGCGCCAAACAAAGATAAGCAAGGGTCAATAAACGTAATTAATACTTATTTTGCTAATGTAGGCAAAAACCTAGCGGAGAATATTCAGAACTCCTCCTCTTCCATTCCCCTGAATCCTAGTGCGAAGTCCAAGAATTCTTTTGTGCTGCTCGAAACGGATGAGGCTGAAGTTGAAACTATAATTATGTCTTTAAAGAGTAACTGTGCAGTTGGGTGTGACGGTATTTCTGCCGATTTTTTAAAGAAGTATAAAACTATTATTATCCCTCCTATTACTTATATTTGCAACCTCTCAATTAACACAGGCATATTTCCAAATCACTTTAAAAAAGCACTTATTCATCCGATTTATAAGTCAGGGGATCAAGACTGTCGAAAATTTTAGACCTATATCCGTTTTGCCTGCGATGTCAAAAATCCTTGAAAAAATTATCAATGTAAGACTTGTTGACTATTTAAAGACTCATGGTCTTCTGTCTGCAAACCAGTTTGGATTTAGAAAGAACTTATCCACTGATGACGCTGTTCACACCGACCTGATAGTCAGAAAACTTGATGTAAAACAGAAATGCGTTGCAATGTTTCTAGATCTCGCAAAAGCGTTCGACACGGTCTCGACTCCCATTCTTTTAAACAAGCTTGAATCACTGGGAATAAGAGGAAATCAGCTATCATTGTTTCAGAACTACTTATCAGACAGACGGCAATCGGTAAAAATCGGTCCGTATACTAGTGCTGAATATTCCATAAATTACGGCGTGCCACAAGGCAGCATCCTCGGGCCAAGCTTGTTTCTGGTCTATATAAATGACCTGAGCAGCATCAGGCTTGACCACGGTGAAATCGTATCATATGCAGATGATACAGCACTTGTTTTCTCATCTAACACCTGGCAGGACACGTATCGCCTCACCCAAATGAGATTTGATGTAGTTGGTAAATGGCTTACTGATAACCTTCTCACATTAAATGCAATTAAGACCAAAATAATAAACTTTTCCATACGTTCACCAAACCTATCTGACAGTTCGCTGAGAATTAGTGCTAACCTGTGTACAGGCACCCGTGATACAGGCCCCTGCTTCATAGAGAATGTAACCAGCATAAGGTACCTTGGCGTGGTTCTCGATAGTAATCTTAACTTCAAACATCACATAGAGTATCTAGCAAGCAGAGCACGTAAACTTATTTATATACTTAAAGAACTACGACACTCAGCCGATGCTCACATCATGAAAATGGTCTATCAAGCACTATGCCAATTTATCTTGAGTTACTGTATCACTACGTGGGGTGGTGCCGCAAAAGTCACATCTTAATATTAGAATGCGCCCAAAGAGCCGTTTTAAAAGTATGCTGTTTTAAGCCCCGCCTGTTTCCTACAAATAAGCTCTACGATTATTGCCAAGTCCTCAGTATTAGGCAACTATTCATAAAAATTACCTTACTAAAACAGCACCCCTTAACCATATTTTCGATCGATAATACTCGTCGCAACCACCCTCCCATTCTATCATTCCAAACCAACACCATTTTCAGTCGTAGGTTCTTTATCTTCTTAGGCCCCTATTTGTAAAAAAAAATCCACAAAGCTTTGTCTATATTTAATCTTAATATATATCAATGTAGCATCACCGTAACAGAATGGCTTCAAAATCAAACATACCAAGAAACTGAAGACCTCTTGATGATCCTTCAATAAAATGTTACCAAAAATCATTACTATAATTCAAAAACCATTACAATTCATTTCGGCACCTTTTAGGTCAAAAGTGTTACAAACAGACAAACAACCTGATTCTCGCATTTTTAATATTAGTTATGACAAATGAGCAAACACATATAGATCCTTACTCAAACAAGCACTCGCACACACTCACACGCCCACTTACACACATACACACACTCACACACACACACACGCACACACACACACACACACACACACACGAACACAAACGCGCGTGTGCGCGCTTTGATGCATTCAGACACCTTATATTATGTTTTTACTATTAATACATCATTGTTCATCATTATAGTACGTCTCTGTAAATATTTTATCAGATTTTTGATGTTATATATAATTTGTCAAAGTATTAACAAGGTCCGAGTGGGGATCTCGTGACCTGTAATACAGGTGATACCCACCTACCTCAGGCACCAGCGATCCACGGCCGGAATATTTTGGATATACGTTAGCTAAGTCTTTTCTTTTCTTTTAGTTATTGTTTCATTTTTGTTTTTTGTATCATTGTATTTCGGTTATGGTGAGAAAATAAACGATATTATTATTATTATAGTTTATTAATAGCTAGATATATACGCGCATGTGCTTAAACATACATATGTAGTTCGAGTTTAAGAGATTATTTATGTTGATATTGTAGTATTTCTCCCATGCTTGCCCATATCATAAACTTATGTATTGAACAAGGAATATATCCCAGTAATTTAAAAACATCTATTGTAAAACCACTTTTCAAGAAAGGCAGTAGAGAGGACACGAACTGTTACAGACCTGTTGCTCTTATTCCTGTTTTTTCTAAAGTCATTGAAAAATGTATACACCGATGTTTCTACATCTATTTTGAAAAAAAGAAATTGCTAGTAATTGAACAGAAAGGTTTTAGAAAAGACAAGAGTATAGATATCGCTATTTATGAAATGATCAATAAGGTGCTACTTTTCATGGACAAAAAAATACCAGTGTCTCCTGTGTACATGGACATGAGCAAAGCTTTTGACCACGTAGATCATAAAATTCTTCTGGAGAAGCTACATGCATATGGCGTAAGAGATAATGCACTCAGTCTTATACGTTCCTACTTAGAAAATAGAACACAAATAACCAAAGTAGTTAGAATATGTCCTAAGTCAAAAACTGAACTTATATACCAGTCGGAGCCAAGATATGTCAGATACGGTGTACCACAAGGGAGTGTATTGGGGCCTTTGCTTTTCCTTATATACATAAATGACTTGCCGAAGGTAGTGAGCACACCTATAATTTTATTTGCTGACGATTGCACGATGATATTTTCTAAATTAAGGACTACTGACATGAATATATATGAGGATGACATAAATAATACAATTAAAACAGTTATAGAATGGCTTGAAATAAATAATTTGAAAATAAATATTGACAAAACAAAAATAATGCATTATAAACAAAGGACACAAACTTTTGCCATAAACATAAATTATGCTGGCCTTAGTATAGCAGAGGTCACTAATCAAAATTTTTTAGGATTATGAATCTATAATGACTTGTCATGGAAAACACAAGTAGAAGAAATATGTAAAAAATTTAATCCTTTCTCGTATGCATTATATATGCTCTCTAAAGTTGCAAGTCTACAGGTCGTACTAATTGCTTACAATGCTTACGTAACAGCTACACTACGGTACGGAATTATCTTTTGGGGAAACTCAGTTAAGAGAGACGATGCATTTCAAGCACAAAAAACAATGTGTTAGAGCCGTATGTAGTTTAAGACTACCGGACAGTTGCAGACCTCACATCAAGGAACTAAAAACTTTAACTCTACCGTCATTGTACATTTTTAAGCTAGCAGTTTTACTTAAATTGCATCCAGACTATTTTCAAACCCTAAAAAGTCAAAGCCAGCATGACAGAATCCATGTAACGCTCCACACAAGCGCACTTGTTGATAAAAATGTCCTCGGCATGGCTCCTAGAGTGTTTAACAAGCTCCCAAAAAATATTTGACAGATATGTGACATAAAAAAATTTAAACGTGAACTCAAAGCGTTTCTGATTGAAAAACGTATTACAACATAAATGACTTCCTTTCAGATATTTTTTAATAACGTTGACAATTATTTATTTCATTGACTGTACTATTATTTTGATTTGACATGAAATAATTAAAAATACTATAATTAATGGAATTTAGAATTAAGATTTTATTATTATTCGATAACAATTAAATATTTATTGTATTTTAGTGTGATTAGCTGATATGAAACATTTGCACACCTAAAAGGGTAGTATACAGCGGCCATAAATAGTTTCCAAGATCTTTGTATTACCTGTATCACGCAAATAAACAATTCGAATTTGAATTTAGACAAGGTAAAACTCTTTCGGTGAACGGAAAACAGGACGAAGCCATTTTTAAACGGCGTACGGCGAGAAGTCTTTCTCATTAAGGTTGTTATCGGCTGTAATTTCGTTTTGAGATACCGTTCTTTTTAAGCAAAAGCTATTGATACCACGTTACAAAACGACTTAAATAAAAATAATATATTAAACAGTTTACGACCTTAACGGTCGTAAACCGATCGATTGAAAACCACAAACGGATAAAATGTTTCCATAGATTACGGTGACCCGTTCCCATTAGACAGCAAGACATTAAGATTTTCGTTTGCAAACAGTGGTAAGTCATTATAGCTTTAGATAGCGTTACTTATTTATTTGAACAGTACTTAATCCGTAGGAGCTACCAGACTATGTAAACAAATTAATGTTTTCATTAATCTATACTTCTTACAGTATTAAGATAAAAAGTTGGTTTGTTTGGAAGAGCTTGTCGCAGGAATTACAAGTTCTTCACTTCAACATCATGAGCGGAATTACCTAGTAACTACTGATCCTGAATCGCGGAATGAAAATTCTCGCGCCGATTAGTATATATCGTCCGCGTAGAGCGAGAATGAACTAAATAGAGTTATGTATTTACTTTTTTACTTTATAATTCAAAGCACCGTTTCAAGTTCTTTATTTCTGTCTTACTGCTAGTTTTTGTAGCTGTCATAGTTTTTGACTGAAAATTTTAAGATGAAGGTTATATACGATATATCATTGTGCTAAGACTTAGCGGAGCAGTAACCACATCCACTAATCGCGGAGGAAACAGTCAACAAACACCAGTGGGTTAAAGTAGTCCCACTACTTTAACCCACTGGTGGGTCCATGGAAAATTAGCTATACTCGATAAGTATTTGATGGTTATTACTCATTTTGCCTAGTTTGGGATCAGACGGTGTATGTCTCAAGTTATTATTATTATTTTAAGTTAGTTGTTAATTAACATACATTTATATTATTATTTTCTATGGCCGAGTAGACTAGCCATTGACGTCATAACGTCATGTTTCCGGTGAAACAATTACAGTGGTGAAAGCTCCAAAAATGTGCAGGGCTTCATGTACTTGTGCCGTATGCGGATTGTACACATTACAAGTAATTTTTCGTTTAAATGAGAACCGTCAATTTAGGGAAATAGGTCCGTTGTAGAAGACCGCGATGAGGTTGGTAATTGTACATTTACGTAGGTACAAGATAAAGACGATATTATTAAATTCTCCGACTGTTGAGTCTACAGAGACTGCGAGTCTCGAGTTGGTCGTCAGAGACTACGACAAATGCCAACAATCTCTAAATTAAACGTTATCCCAATTGTATACTGAGCCTACAATGATCTTAAATTGTAAGCGAATAATTTAGATTTAAGCGCAAGCTTTTGATCGGAAAATTGCAAATATTCAAGTCCTTCTAACATTAAGTCCTTCTTATCTATATATCTTAAATTACTTTATCGATAACTGCTATTGATATCACGTTTTAAGGCCACATGGCACATGACTATTATCACTATCGGTTCTATCTCTTGAAAATAGCTATTTTTATGGAAGTACTTACTCGTATTTATGCATCATTTTCTTATTTCTTGCATAAGAAGGTCTGTGATTCAGTCTTAAACCTTAACCTACATTGTCAATTTTTTTCTACTTGTTTTATTTTTTTCATTGTTATTTTTTACTTAATTTATTGTAATAGTATGCAAGTGAAAGAGGTATACTGTCTATATCGGCAGTATACTAAAGAATAAAGAAGTAAAAAGCACCCGTCACCAGCGAGCATGTATCGTCTGCGCCTACCCTGGACGGGAATAGAACGTGAGATAAATGTATATTGTATTCGTAGTGTGTAAGTATAATAATATATAAGAAAATATGAGGTTCGCCAAAAGTGGCAAGTGTTAAAGCAGATAACAAGAAAATAGGGAATTATTAATAATCCATAAAGATATAATTAAGTTATAATGCAGCTAAAAATATCCTTATAACGAAGAAGGCAAGACATGAGATTAGTAATCATAGTTGTCAGATAACGTTAAATTTTCTGTCGATTTGGAAAAAGATAAACTCAAATAGAGAGTGTGAATTGTGACAATTCATTTACTAACTAGTTTTGACGCTTCGAGTTACAAGTTGTGAGTTGTGAAATGCTTGCGGGGCGAGCTAGCACAGTCTACGATATTTCAACAACGAATTTGATAACTAAATGATATCTATATCGTTACTGCTTTATTCATTTTCAGATTTATAGTGTAGGTATTGTCAAAAAGATTGTGAAGTAGGTAATGAATGAAGGTTTTGTTAAAACGGAAAATGTAGTTTTTCAGTATGTATTATTACATCATTCTATTCTGGTTGCATATCACCATCGTTGGGTGACAGTTACATGATCTACATATTTTCAACCAAGCAATAAACGAAATGAACTGTTTTTAACTGATAGAACATAATAAGTTATACATCTAAAGCTGAATGTTATGATATTCAAACGTACATATACAACATATACATACTATTTCATAATACGAGCATATTTTATAATATTTAATCAGACCGCGTACTTACATCGATTTGATTTCGAGGGCTCCGGTACAGTACTGAACTTTTCCTTCTTTAGAATCCTTAATTCTTGAACAGTTATTTGTGAATAGAATGTCCATACTATTAATCGTTGTATACCAATAAAGTAGTAAGTATATTACACAACTTAGTACTCCTCTTGGCATGATTGTTATGGATTGCCACGCCGGAGGTCGCAGTTTTGATTCCCGCTGGGTCTGGGTGTTTTTATCTTATTACTATTAGAAATGCGAATCTGTGGATGGGTAGATCACGCCAGTGAACGAATTTGGAGGAAATTTGGGACAGAGATTAATTATAGTCTGGAATAGCACAACGGCTACCTATATTTTTATCCCGAAAAATAATTTGGTTCTCGTGGGATAGATTTAAATTTCCACACGAACAAAGTCGCGGGCAACAGCTAGTGTATAATATGTATGTATATATTTATAAAAAAAACTAGAACATATAGTACAAGTTCTTCTTAGTTTGGGTCTAGACAGTGCTGTGTATATGTCGCAGATTATTATTATTATTCGTTTGTTAATTCTTAATATTTTTAAATTCTCTTTCTCCTGAACTGAGGTATTAAATAAGCGCTTACCCGCTACCAGTGTCAACGGTTTGTTGCCAAGACATTTTTTTTTACCATAGAACTTAAATAACATTAGCTGTTTTCTGTTCCAAATCATTTGTTGCCAGTTGCACACGCTTAGACAATAATCATTACTTTACACAAATACAGAACGCTAATTCGTCACATGGGTTTTTCATAAATATGAATCCTAAAGCTGATCAGTATAAATTAGCGTTTCGTGTACATACTTGCCAGCCGTAACGTCCGTGACAGCTTTACGTCAATAGAAAGCTAACGAGTGTGCATCTTAACATTTACCAAATATTTTTTTGCAAAATGTATAGCAATATTTCTGTGAGCAATGTAGTTCATTACGTGCTCTCGTAGTTCCATTATAGTTAGTACTAAAATATGATGCGCAATGCAAAGCAAAGAGTTACTTTTAGTATTTTAGATCATAACGGTTTTCTCTCTGAAACTGCGTAATACTTTGTGGATTTTTGTCAGTATTACTTTAAACAAAAATTTTTGGACCTACCGACGAAATTACACACTTGTATGCACGCAAGTACGAAAATGTTTGCACGTGTTTTCCGAAGCTATAAGCGTTTGCTCATAGCTTTTAGGTGTGCGTGCCCCAGCCACATCGCACTTCTCAGTTATTCTCAGTTCTATGCATTTTCCCACCAAAAACCACCACCGTTTTTAATAATTTATTTGTATGACGTGGACATTTAAGTTGGTTGTGCAGTAACAACTTGTGCCCAATAAAAAAGGCTGGTAATCGTTTAACCACAGTCTTTTGAAAAGTGAAACCGTCCCAGCTGGAGTAATTAAACAAAAATGGAACTATCTGCAACTCTTAAATTACTTCCCATTCGTGCTAATTATTATATAGTATACTAGCTGACCCGGCACACGTTGTTTTGCCATATTAATTATTTCTAATGAATATTTTGGTAGTCAAATAAAAAATAACTAACTTATTGTGGGTATGGGTTCTATGACTGAAAGAAGAATGGAGCGCTGTGGTCTATTGACGGCCTATAAAAATAACAAAACACAAACCATTCATTTTCTTAATTCAAAGTACTTCATTAATTTAACTGACATATTTAAAGTTTAACAGTGGGAGAGCCATGCTTCGGCACGTATGGGCCGGCTCGAAAGGAGTGATATCATGGCCTCACAGAAAACCGGCAGTGAAGCAATGCTTCGTTGTAGTTCGCCAAGCGAGTGAGGTTACCGGTTGTCCTAACCCTTCCCTCTCTCTATCTTCCCCCCTATCTCTCCATCTCCCCTCCTCTCCTACTCCCACCTTAAGGGCCGGCAAGGCACTTGTAACTCTCGAGTTGCAGGTGTCCATGGGCAGGGGTAGTCACTTACCATCAGTTGACCCGTCTGCTCGTTAACCCCTTATTCCATAAATAAAAAAGTTTGACATCGACTTGACGGCAATCCATTATTACAATTGATTACAACAATCGCACTTTCTATTTTCACTGGGTTAAATACTTTAAAAAAAATGTACCAATGAAAGTAAAAATACTAATATTGCTATTAAAAAACAGGGGTTGATCATAGAGGGTTTGCCAATTCAGGGTTGTATGTATTATCATAAAAAAAAAAGAAAAAAAAATCTAAAAATTAAAAAAAAAAATTAGGTGTGGGCTACTTAACATTTAGGGGTATGAAAAATAGATGTTGTCCTATTCTCATCTACCCAATGTGCACACAAAATTTCATGAGAATCGGTCAAGCCGTTTCGGAGTAGTTTAATTACAAACACCGCGACACGAGAATTTTATATATTAGATTTGTTAGAAACAGTCTCAAAACCACTGATATAAACTATGAAAATCACTAACTAATGTATGTTATCATCTATTATAGTTTGTCCCTATTTTGAATAAAATAAATAGGAGTTTTTAATGTGGCGACAACAGATTATGTCATCGATGACATTCGTTTCTTTTTTAATTACAAATTCTGCCCAAAGTATGTATTATCCCCAAAGAAAAGTGAAAAAGTAGATTGTGTTCAAAGAGCCTCATGAAAAACACTTTTTTAATATAATTTAGTAAAGATGGTTACTTGGAACAGTTGGTACTTTTCTCAGCTTACTTAGATTGGATATAATTTATTCATCATACTTTATACTATAAATTCTAAGCAAGTGGCAATGTAAAGTTTCAACGTTTTTATTGGTGCGAATCCTAAAAGAATTCATACTCTAAAAGTATTTTAGTTGAGTATTCTTGTTTATAAGACAGGGAGAAAATAGAGAGAGAGAGAGAGAGAGAGAGATATTTGTTTAATTAACATAATTTTTCTTTAAAAAAAAACTTCCGTGAGTGTATTCTATTTATTTATAAAAGATAAGCGATCGTATTCAAATGTATTTTAGGTCGTGTCTGAATTTCGTTAAACACGAGTACAACCTTTAATTTTAAATCTTAATTAAATAAACGATATAAAGTCTAGTTCACTAAGTACACACGGAGGAATGAATTGCTATTAGTTTGATGGATACTTACTGGTTATATTCATTTATCACAAATATTTCTATACATTCATCAAAGTATGGGTGTATTCCCGTTGTTCCCATTGCCCTGTCCCCATTAATGGGGATAACGAAAATGAGGTATTTATTTTCCCGTTGTCCCCATTACCCGGGACTACCAATGGGAACAACAAGAAGTCGCCAATTTTATTCCCGTTGTCCCCATTAATGGGGACAGTATTTTTCTAGCCTAATCTAGCTAAGCCCAATCTATTGGACTCGTCAAAACGAATCAAATAAGCCCAAAGTCAAGGTTTTCCCTAGGAGTTACTGAAGAGTTCCACTATCCACTTCCTGGTTCTATCATTAGATCAGCTCCAAGATGCCAAATTGTAGTTTTGTCTTCCAAACAACATTTACAAACATACTTACAAAATTTCATTACGATACGATAGAAGTAGGTTAAAATTCACTTCCAAGGTTTGTTTATATAGTTAAAAGTGAAGCTAATAATTAAAAAAGGTTGAAAATTAGACACTAGTCTTATATTAGATAAGCTTTAAATAATAATATTAGGTTAAGTTTATTTTTTGTTGCATAAAACGTGAACCAGTATGTGTACATGCGTTTCTTAGTACTAGCCGAAGAAAATTAACATAGAATTAAAATAAATTAAAGCGTCAGCAGTTCTCTTTGGCACGTATGGGCTGGCTCGACCGGAGTGATACCACGGCCTCACAGAAAACCGACTGTGAAGCAATGCTTGTGTTATGTTTCGCCGGGTAAGTGAGGTAACTGGAGGCCTTAACCCTTCCCTCAACCCGTCCCCCTCCCTCTCTTCCCTCCTCTTCCTCTACTCCCACCTTAAAGGCTGGCAAAGCTCTTGTGACCCTTGAGTTGCAGGTATCCATGGGCGACGGTAGTCACTTGCCATCAGGTGACCCGTTTGCTAGTTTGCCCCCTATCCCATAAATAAAGAGCAGGCTGAGAAGTTAATAAAAGCTAGTATTACTAATATTAGTCCTAGCATTACCCAAGAACTCTGAATTTTAGTTACCCTTAGCCTTCGAACACAAGGCCGTGTTAACAGTGTAAAAATATCTAAGTCATTACTATGCATCGCCTCATGCTAACATGGCCGTATGAAATAATAATGCTGATATTTCGTCATTAGACGCCCTGCGCGTGTCTGCCTGTAGTCTGTATGTAGAATCCGCAAAAAACAGTGTATTGAACATAACTGATTGCTGAAACGCGTAGGTATTTTCTACTGGAGTGGAGTATTTTCTACCGTAAAATTCAATCTAGTTAACCTAAATAGATATTTGTTTAGCTACATTGAATTTTGCATGTTGTTATTATTTTTACATGTTATTTTACAACTATTAATAGCACATACGAGGAAAGTATATCCATTTTCCTCATGCCATCTCAGCTATTATTCGGCTCCTTAAATATGTTTTTTAAAAGAAATTGATCTGTTACAAAAATAATTTGATATCCGTGGCTGTCTTCATAGAATGCTTAAATAACACGTTCCCAAATATGAGAAGCTTTGAAGGATATCATATGCTACGATATAATCTGATACTTATTCTACTTGTGTCATACATATCCGTAAATGACATAACACTTTCAACATATTAATAGAGCGTATTACACAATATACACTTTATCTATTCTTCTGTTTTCTTCTGTTAACCTCGGGGCTGTTCGGAAGTTTCTCGAGAGTTTTTCCTAAACAAATTTGTTTCTGCTTAAGCTGTAACAAACCCTATTTTTTACTATCCACCGTCATTTCTTTAAGTATTCATAACGTTAATACTCCTATTACACCTTGAGAGTGAAAACTAGATAGATAGGTAGATGAACTCCTTATTGTACACAAAGAAATAGGTTACAATATTTTACTTATATCTACTTACTAGCTAATGTTATCGCAATTTGCGATCCCTTCCAGGCAACCATTGGCTCCTGCTTTACACCTTTCAGGGTATCAGCTGACAATCTTTCCACCGGGATTCAGCCAGCTGACATTTTAATTTTTTCGCAATAGCATATAAACTGTTTTCTTATAAATTTTCAATTGAGAAGAAATCACTGAACGTATAAGTACATATTTTTTTCACGTTCATGTGACCAGCTGACGTATAATTCACCGCTCTATAGTCAGCTGACTTTTCTTTTTCTGCAAAATATTGGGTTAGCTATAATTTGATACAATTTTCAATCGGGAGGAAATGACTAAAAACAACATGGCTGCTCCTCCTCAACTCCCCGACGGAATCGCAGCTGACTGAGCTGAACTGAAATGACTGACGAATGTGTACCTGGCTCGTGGACTATACGGAAACTGTTGCGAGCTCATCGCGCTCTACACTTTATTAGAGTGCTCAGCATGGCTGCGTTGAAAGTGTCCATACATTAAAACAAAATATGTCTAAATATTATTTAAGATTTGCTCGCATGAAAAATCGTCAAGTCCTTAATTTCATTTAAAGGTGATTTTCGTGTATTAGTCTTCTTTTAACTTACGTAAATAAAGACTGGAAGTAATTTCGAAAGGATCTGTTTTAATTAACTTTGAGAAGAAGAAGAATCATAACTTTGTTTTTCTTGCATATTTTTAGGAAGTCGTGTAATGAGAAAGTTATAGCGCCACTGATAACCCATCTAAAGTATATATATAATTAAAGTATTAACTTTAATTATATTTCTTGGTGTTTATTAGACTCTGTTGAGTTTATTCATTATATTGATTGAAAATTTCGATTTTAATAAGTTTATCAGACATTGTATAGCATAATCAAAAAAAAACTTTCAATTTTTACTTTATAAATAATTACAGTAAAATTTTAAATTTTACTGTTTATTTTACTGTTATTATTTATAAAGAGAATAAGATGGTTAGAGAAAATAAAGAATGACGGTAAAATAAATTAAGCAAATTATTTGTGTTCAGTGTAAAATATTCCCAAACCCTGTTTATACTAAAACATATTTTCTAATAAATCTACATAGAAATATTGTTATTTAATATACAAATATTATATTAGATCTAATAGAATCGAATAGAATTCTGTTTATTGTACACCAGTACATATTGCTTAAAGTTAGTTTACAATATTGATATGTACAAAGGGCGGCCTTATCGCTAAAAGCAATTTCTTCCAAGCAACCTTGGGATGGAAAAATAATGACGAGTAATATAATAATTTAATGGGGAGTTTTGGTGTGGGTATCAAAACGTGTTAGGCTTAAAACTAGTAAATGATACCTATAAACATAAACAATATAATTAGATAGGTAATACAGGGAACCAAGTGTAATCACTCTGTAACATTTAATATTTTCATATACATACATAAACATATATAATAAATAATACATATATATATTTCCAGATTAATAAGATAATAATAATATACCATAGATACACGTTCTTCTACAAAAATCGCATCAAAAAGTGGCACTTGGCAGTTCCAGACACTGAGAGACTAAAAGGGACAGGTGCCCAAGCTACGTATTTTAAAAATAACAAACATTTAAATTATCTTTTGTTACAGTGCCATTATTATACTTTAAAAATTAAAGCTATCATAAAGAACATTTCATGCCGCACTTTCTTTTCTTTCTTTGCATTTGACACCGCTAGCACGGGCGCGAAGGCTGATACTTCAACTGCTGTGTTACAACTGCATTTAAGCACAGTTTAGTTGGTGTAACTTTTCGAGCGGCGAACAAACGTATCAAACATATATATATCGTACGATCATATATACCATAGGGTATATATGATACTATAATCCTTACATAAAAATAAACTATTTTCTCGTCAAATCTGCAATACTCTAGAATATAAAAGATAGATATAAAATATAGAAAAGATACTTCTAAAAGTAAGAAATATTATTTTGGTTGTTTCTGTTCCTACTTGGCCTAATCCGAGACAAAACAGCCGGAGGTTGGAATAACCTCATTTCCTTTATGTTCACTCTACACTACAGAGCTATTTCTGCTAAATTCACCAAATATGCAGGGACGCCGTAGATTTCAAGAAATATTTAATATCCTGCTGTTGCCTCAATCATTATGGAATACATTTTATTGTTTTGGAAAACGAAATGATTTTCAAATGTCTTATTGTAATTGTAACAAAACTAATAAGTAAAATACATTTCTAAAGTTTTATTTAGCACTATTTCTGTTTAAATTTATCATTGGAAATAAACAATGTGTCTTACTATAATTTATTAGTAGGTACTAAGGTACCTCAAACTGTACAAATTATTAATATATTTTTCAAGATAATTTTACTATAGTCTACATTATGTAACTTCAAGTATTAGTAAAAGAAAAGATTCTGCAACTTCAAACAAATTTAACTAAAAAAGTAGGTAAATTTAAATCCAGAATCAATTAATCATCAGGACCTCGACTTTATTAAGGTCTCTGTATAACAAAGGACCCGGAGTTGCATGATAACAAAGTAGGTATATTGCGAAGAGTAAAAGCTATTTCTCTCAAAGGCGATGCGAACTCAAAGTGATTGTACTAACCCTCACGTAGTCAAGGTCCTGGAAGCTCTAGAAACTCATTTTATGCTAAACTAAAAATGGTATCGACTTCTACCAAACAGAAACCGGGTTTCTATAAACTATTCCCTATTTTGGACTTGTTTACTTTTTAATAGGTACTACAACTAATGGTCACTGTTTCGTTACTTCATCAAAATTGTTAACATAATTTAAATTAATAAAAATAAAAAAATACAAACATCTCATAAAAAAACATGAATGTTATAACGAGAGAACCCCACCATTTTTATTTAGAAAATATTTTGAAATTCTAACAAACGAGTCCTGTCTCCACTTTTTTTTTAAATATTACTGAGCTTAATTGCTGTTTGTTAGTCTCGCTAAAACTCAAATATGACTGGATGGGTTGGAACAATTTTTGTTTTATGTTGTTCGATCTACTATAAGAGTGGTTTAAAAAGAGAGAAAAATAGAGAAAACACAAAAGATTAGAGAAAAATCTAAAAAATATAAATCGCCCATTCAGATTACTTTTTATTAAAAGTATAGTAGTTGACGTTCGTGACGGACCTGTCGTCTAACTGACGTGAGAAGCCGTTTTAATTTGGAACGTAAAACCAACACGTGGTCATATTTGCAAAGATTTAAAATATATTGACTGCTCATTATTAAAATGCTTAAATAGCCTTTGCCATTTCATTTCCTGTACCCGAAATTATTTTCTGCAATAAAGTAAATGGACTTTTTTTTAGAAAGCGAAACCGTACATTTCAGATGTTAGGAGTGAAATCGAATTCGTCAGTTCCATTCTGAATAGCTCAGTGCGTAAGGGCTTAACTGTAAAGGAATATATTTCAATACACGCACCCGTAAAAGTTCTGTTTTATAGGAGTTCACTGTAGCATAAATTTATTCATTCAGTTCATTACATGTACGTTTTATCAGCAAGTTGTAATATTCTTGTGTTAATTGTGTAAGAAATGTTTCTTCACTTCTATGGCTCGTACAAATTTTATATATTAAACTCACCTCGGTTGTATCTGAATCATGCCTGAATCTGAAAAAGAAAAATGAATTTATTTTATTATCTATAGTTAAAAATAATAAAATATCAAAATAATTTATCGTTGGAATTTAAATAAATACGTCAAATGTGTATGTGTAATAGCGGTCGGACGTACTACATAAATGTAGGAAACCAACCACCAAGGAAATATTTAAAATTATACTAAACTATAGATCTTTCGAACTGAATCTGGGAAAATATATACATAGGTGAAAGTTCTGCGTATCTGGTCGCTCATAAATGTTTGAATTTCGTTTTTTTTTAAACATAAGAAACTCAAAATTGGCTGGAAATCACGTGTCAATTGTTTTTTATCACAAGCTGAAGTTCGTCGTCCGTAGCAAAAATGGAATGAACGCGAAAAGATTTTAGGATCTGAATGAAATTTGGCACAGAGATAGATTACAGTCTGGAATAGCACTTTAGCTACTTTTTATCTCGGAAAAATGTACGGTTCCCAGTCAAAATTTCAACGCGATCGTAGTCACGACTCACGGGCAACTGCTAGTAGGTCATATATTATGCACCTCGATGATCGACGCTAAGCTACGGACAAGCCCGGCTAAATTCTCGTCGACGTGTAAAATCTTTGTAGCTACATCGAACGGCCCCAATGTTGAGGCTTATTTAGTAAAGCCTCAGCTCAATAAAGTACAATGTTGACAGCCGTAGCATGTCGCGGGAACTACATACCTGATGCAACGTGAACTACATACCTGATGCAACGTGAACTACATACCTGATGCAACGTGAACTACATACCTGATGTAACGTGATCATTGATGTGCATATTAAGCTTGTAGCGCGAGATTGAACTCTATTCGTATGGTCTCTATTCATTTATCTAAATATTTTGTAAAAATAAGCCCTCTGTTAATACTATTTCAAAATTACATTCGACAAGGAATATCTACCGTAAATACTACATTGTGCTGCTTGCTCCACCGCTGCGGTGGACCATCCTAGACAATGTTGCTGGTCTTTAAACGCGATAAAATAAAATGCATAAAATAACTACAATTAACTAGATTGCAATTTGCATCGTGATCGTGGCGCAGAATTAATTGCAGACTGTTATTTATAACTACTGAGCTACTAACAATCAGTCCCTTAGATTTTATTTAATGGTCCTAAACATTCGCAAAATTTTTGGAAAGTTTTCAAAACATTTGTCAAATTATTACGCAATAAAGGGAACCTTGAAAAACCCAAGTTTGGACCAGAATTTGGCAAATCAATTTACACCTTTATGCCGCTTTAATACTTCTGAATGGATGATGTTTAGATCAAAGGGATCTTTTATTTGTTATTTTTTTCATAAATATAATAATACTAGCTGCGCCCTGCAGTTTCACCCGCGTAAGTCCCGATGTTGTGAAATTTTTTGGATGAAAAGTAGTCTTTGTGTTAATCCAGGTGTCCACCTATCCACATACCAAGTTTCATCGCAATCGGTGTAGTAGGTTTTGCGCGAAAGAGCAACAAACATTCATACATCCACACATCCATAGATCCTCACAAACTTTCACGTTTATAATATTAGTAGGATATCCATACGGCCTCCTTGATGGCAAGTAGTTGCTGTAGTGTATAAACGCTTGAAACAACAGGAGTGGTCCTTGCGCTGAAGAACCCTAAATTGTAGTCTCTAAATAAAACCATGGCAGGCAGATCATTCCATAATTTTAGGCTCAACAGATGGAAATCTCTTTTAAACTACGTAGTGCCTACGCATACTTACAGGTTTTTAAGCATTGAAATGGCAAAAAAAATACCGTAGGCGTCATCACAAATAATTCCTCAGAACACTACAAATTATGTAATCAATAACAGGCATATAAGAAACCAAAATAACTCCTAAGAAAAGTTATAGGTTAATTACCGTTTGCAAGATAAAGAACGATAACAAAATGTTCGGCTTTGTACCATTTCAAAACTCTCCATGCGGGTACGATTGCTCAGAGCTCAGAGCTGACAATACTTCTTTAATATGAAGCCATTTTTGTGACTTATATTACAATCAACCTTTAGTCTTGAGTCAATACTGGTTTTATACTATTAAACACCATTTTCGAGTTCGTTTCGCAAGTTTAACCTTATTTTGAGAATGCCTACGGTACTAACCGTCATTTGAGATCACTACTAGACAGTTGTGACGCCTACGCTTGAAATTACTATCCAAAATGGCACTTTCATTCACAAACATAACATGTCACAGATTGAAACCTATGGGAATATATTAGTGCAATTTAATCAAAAGCATTTATTTCATTATATAGTTTATAAAAGCGTAATATGCCTTACCATAAAGTTTCTGTTTGACTATTATTTTAAATTTGTTTATGCTCAGGTTTTTTAGGTTTATAGTTTGGTATCTAAAACAACTACAAAACTCTTGGACCCTAACTATTGGCAGCACATTCTTATGCTCATTTCTAGTATAAAGTAATGCTATTTATGTACGTTGCTATTTTTTATATAGTTTTAAATATAAATAAAGTTTTCATGTACAATATAACATAGAGAGAGATGCTACAGTCACGATACCGATTTTTTTTCCCACAACAAAATACCGTAATACATAACACTATTGGAATAACTAAAATACACTAAATGGGCTGTTTATTTGAAAATTCTGTTGAGTTTTTGTCCATATTATTTAAAATTCTTAGTTACTAACGTTCTTTCTTACTATTAATACACATTAAAAATGATGTACTTAATATTATTTTGTATCTAATATTGTTTGACTACACGCAAGTTTATTCCTCAGGAAGGTTTGGTAAGTGATTTCTGTAACATATTTGGTACATAATAGATCATTAAAGTCCAACAAAGTCGTTAATTGGTGGTAGGACATGAGCGCCTTAAACTTTGTGTCGTGGATAGAGTTCTTGTACACTGTTCTAATCTGTTAACAGCCTTTGTATTATTTTGACCTCAATTTTGGGATCAAGGTAGCTGTTTAAATTGCGGTAGTTAAATGTAATATAGGAGTAACATTGATCAGCGAAGGGTGCGGTGCGGACCCGTGCTGAATAATAGTAAATATGAAAACTTGTGTGAACTTGTATTTTGCGTGCACCTAAATAGTGAAAGATATTGCGGTGAGATGATATGTAATCGGATCGGATCTAATGAGACATGAAAATTACATTTTGTAGAAAACAACCCTTTAGTGATCTCAGCACGCACTATTTGGAGACGTTTGGTAGAAGAACCTTTTACTCAGATAAGAAGTAAGAAGATCCAGCGCCCGGTCAGGTATCATAAAGAACAAATCAAAAGCCTTGGGTAATTCGGAAACTATTCCTAGAGCATCGTGGGCATCTGCCCAGGCATCAAAGATATTTTTTACAAGCTCAACAATCGCATCAGTAGTGGAGTGACCCTAGGGTTGCCACAGTTTTCTGAAAAAAAGAAAATTATATATTTAAAAAAAAACTGTAAAATATATAATACTTTTTGAAAATGCAGGAAAAATAGTACGCATTAAATTACTACTATCTTTGGCCCCGTGGTTTAACTTGCGTTAATGTAAATTTTGGAAATCAATTGAATTCTCCCTCAAGAACAGTAAGTACTTTTTCTGGATTTGTATTCAAAAATTCATAATTATCGTGTTGAGTAGTTATGCGTGAAAGCCTCAAACAAAGCGATTTGGGTGCAATCTGGTTACGGTTAATATAAAAAAGGGCTACAGTTGAATAAGCGATAAAAATATAGTATTTTTTGTACCTACTATATTATTTTTCTATAATAAATAGTACAATTGACTAAAATATACTACGATAAGTATGGGTGGCAACCCTAAGTGACCCCTTGTAAAACTGAATTGCTTAACAAATTATGGTTACGAAAGAAACTTTGCATTTGATCATAAACCATTTTTTTTTTTTACTGAATACTGGTAGCGCTGAAATTGCTGAAGATGGTTAGGTCTGAAGTTGTTAGTTTGGCTTGGGACTACTATACTTGAACAATGGACTGATTCTACTGGGTTTTATTAGATCCGGAAATACACCACTATCGACACTGGTGACGGGCGTTGGCCGCGGCTCGAACGCACGTTGAGTTGTTGTATAATTTACATATGGCGAGCGCTTCTCGAGCATTAAACGCGCGTTGTCGCAGTCCAGTTCGAGTTCTGTTTTCGTTGAAAATTAAAACAGATTTTTATTTTCTCTGTATAGATACAACTGCCACGGCTTAATTTATTAATATTTTTTTTTGTGGCTAATTACAGTTTCTATACATTATATTGTCTATTCATATGAGAGAGTAAGAAAGGAGAGTCAGTGAAATCTTCCAACATTGAATTTATTTAAAATTTTAAGATACTGAATGCAAATGAATAGTATGAATCTCAGTGTTCAAAGGTTCAATACAGGTAGAAATCATCTTAATTACTACTCTTAACTGCCCTTAAATTATTTTATTTTAAAAATAAATACACAATTAAACATACAATTCGTATATAATAACCTATACCTAATTGATATCAGAAGACGGCTGTTTTTATCCTCTTTTATTTGTCAAATAAAGATAGTAGTTGTATTTCTTACCATTTATAAAGTTCTTTACTCACTGCGTCACCCCAATGTACACTAAAAGATAATACCATGCATGCCAATTGCATATAAGTCCATTACACACTGACTGTCCATAATAAAATAAAATAAAAAGAACACAATCGTATCGTGCACAATTATATACTTGTATCCGATATGTGTGGCACCTTCTAAGGGCACCTGTTATGTTTTTTGTACCAAGAAAAGTGAAAGAAAATAAAAGTGGATAACATGAATATTTACAGCAAAAAGTGTAACAATTCTGTCTGCAAGTATATAAATAGAATGCGAAGAACTATTATCTGACAACTGTTACCGCTACTGTATCATTTTAATATCCCTACCCTATTTCATATTATAGCTTATATCTTTTCCGATTTCCGTAAAAACAGACGGTGTATTCCATCTGTGGTATGCTTTACATATTCTTTATAATATTAAAGTGAATATACTGCGTGTTTCTGCTTACAAATTGCGATCACGAGTCCAGCCCGGCTACTGGAGTAACATCTGTTTAATACTTCTGCAGCAATTTATTCGCACTGACAAATTGCTTTTACAGCCCTTTTTTATTTTAAACGTAGAACTTAAACATCTTCCACGAAGTCAATTTGTATTTTTATTCACAACATTCTTCGTAAACTTTATCTATTGCATGATTCTCCGGACTTTGCTGATAATACTAAAGTTTCTGATTCATTGAATGGGTTTTTTCATTCTAGATTTTGTATGAATATAGAATGAAATCTACTATTTTATTCATCCTAAAGCTCATAACAATGATTTTCTGTGCACAAGTTGTAGTTATAGTAAACTTTTAGCTTTTTGAGTGTATATGAAGGGATAACTTCTATAAATTGTGAAGTAATTTTAATAATTATTTTTATAGTGCATTTTTTTTAAATCTTGTTATATTTTAGTGTTATTCGTCAAATGAAAGTACCTTAAACTAAATAACAACAGATAAAAGATTAAGAAAAAGGACAAAAGACAAGCTTTGACAAACACTAGTATCTAGTCCGTGTTGTTACATCGTAGTGTTACGATAGCTATTGATAGCTATTGATAACCATTTATGTATAAACATACCATACATAAAAGCATAAACTTTTCAACTAATTACACTAAAAGAGCTGTGACGCACTGTGATTGCGGAGTTCAGAGTACGAGTACATACCCATATAAATATACTTATGTACATAAGCATCGAATATACGACTTAACATTTTTGTGGATCGTTTTGTTGACATTATATGTAAATGTGAAAGTAAATCCCCCTGGATTTATTTTTGTTGGTTTCTTACATTTATCATCGTTATTCCATCATGATTATTCTTTAAAATGATCAAAATCTATAGGTTAAAATATTATAAAAACCGAAAGCCGTCAACTTACGAAATAAACTGCGCATTTCTTGAAAACAGTTTTGTTGAGTTGTTGATCGTAACTATTAACTCATAAATTCCTCTATCTACTTGAATAGATAAGTAATATAAGTAAATACTCGCCTATACTGGTAACTATAGTCTACTTCTTTAGTGCAATTTCCTTTAACCACCGATTAAATTCATGGAAAACGTAGTACATTTAAAGAGGTTTGGGGTTAATTGGTTATTCTACTGACTAATAGTTCAACGGAATGTTACAAATGGTTTAGCACTAAATTATATTCGGGGAATCTTACTTAAGTAGAAATTAATAATACGAGCTCATTATTACTTTAATACACAAAACCAAAAATTATTTCTGAAGTGATAGACACTAACAATTCGTGAAAGTGTTTTAAAGTAAAGTTACATTGAAAGCTATGGGTTTTTGGTGTTAAAACGGCTTTCAGTAATTTATAAATAAGACTTAAGTCTATACCACTAAACCCAGCTTTACTGAAAGGAATATAAAATAATTGAACAGCTGTGTTCTACTACAAGTTTAATTGCTGTTAAGCATGTTTGATACAAAGAAAACTTATATATAAGTGGTAGAGAAACATGAGACTTAAAAAACAATCTATTTTTTACAGGGAAGTTGAAAATTTATTTATATGAATTAGTTTACCTAAAGGGTACTAAGCACGAGTATAATTTATTTGGAAATATCAAAAGAGGAAAGGCCCAGTGGGACAGTTTCTATGCAAGGCTGATTTTATAGGATACATTTTTTATAGGATACATAAATAAGAACGCAAATTGACTGTGACAGATGGACAGACAGTCGCACGAGTGATCCTTTAAGCGTTTTTCATTCTATCATCATCATCACTCTAAAAAGAGATTCAACTACCGTATTACGTATAATATAAATTTTAAGTTCTCCATACTGTATGACGTGTGTAAAAACCTCGCAACACTTAACTGATTCGTGAAAAAAACGTCTCAAGTTATTAATATTATATACATTTTTATCCAAAAAAGAACTGTTCTCTGAAACTTATATATATATATATATATATATATATATAATTGATTGACAAATTCTACATTAACGCAAGCGAAGCGGTGGGCAATAGCTAGTATATTTATACATACAACAATATCCTATGAATTGCCTTGGCTTATATGTGCTAATTCAGTTTACTTTTCCATCTCATAAAATTTTTACACGGAAGACTATAGTCCTTTCAATTGATTACTTCTTTAGCGTAATAAACATAAAGCTTTCTCGTAAAGATAAAATAAAGTAATAAGCCTAATGGTGGTAAACGTATTAACAAGGGAACACAATTATGGAGCCTTCTGTTTCCCTAA
Source organism: Callimorpha dominula (assembly GCA_949752705.1). Lineage (NCBI taxonomy): Eukaryota > Metazoa > Arthropoda > Insecta > Lepidoptera > Erebidae > Callimorpha > Callimorpha dominula. The sequence continues at coordinate 13,645,349 of OX457007.1, forward strand.
TGTTATAAGAATAACTTTAATAGCCTTTAATATATGGTTGGACTCGATACTTTTTTCGTATTTTGTAGTGTTATGTAATTCTAGTTTGGAACAGTGCCAGCCTTCAAGTATTCTTTGTTGCTTGTTGATTTGGTGAAGGGCTTTTAAATCAAACAAGAGCAACATTATTAGATCCTACGAAGAGAACCCGTGCTGCTCCAGCAGAAGAAAGTTAAGTTGAATGTTCACTCCTAGCTTCCCTCCAACTCAACCAATTTAAGTTAACAAAAACTCAAATGAAAGAGCTCATTCCAGTGAGTTTTTTTTGATCAAAATGAACCGCGTACCTCAATTAGAACTGAGGATATAAGGAAAGAAAACTTTGAGTATGTCTTGAGAAGGATGAAAGTTAGGCTTGGTGACAAATACAATGCATTTAAAAAAAAAATTAACAAAACGGTTGGATAGAACGGGTGGACGGAGTCGTAATTGTTTTTAATGTGAATAATTCCAGTGTGAAAATCGGTATCTTTCATTCTACACCTAAAATTTCAATTTTAAATATTATTGTTATAACATGTCAGTACCTATAATAACAATATAATTTTCATACTATTTTTATTTTCCTAAATATTGTTGTTTCTGTCACAATTTAAAAACAAATACAAGCATTTTTTTAATACGAGTTTGCAGCATTGTTGCACAGAAAAAGACAAGTGAAGTGTATTCAGTGAACTTGGTTCATATGACCGACCATAGACGAATAATCTTAGATCATCAATATGTTGTCTAGATGGACTATCAAAGCTGTGAAAGCGTCGAAAAAAAATATGCATAATAGTACCTTTCCTATGCTCAGTGTCAGTTGTCAGTTGCGCTGTCACTAAAAATACGCTCCAATTGCATTGCGAAATCGTATTTTTTACAATGACAGTTTGTGAGATAAAAGTGTGCAGAAATTACAAAGTTCCATCTAAAACAACGGAAAAGTTATTTTCATCAGGAAGTATTATTATGCATTGTAAGGAGTGACGTTTCGCGTGTGTACCTAGTTGTTTAGTTCTTTTGTAGTGTGACACTTCAGTCTCCATCTAGACGTATTAATAATCTAAGCGAATATTATTACTGAATATATATATATATTTGTATATATTTTTTTTAAAGAAAAAGAATACTAGCAACGTGGGTCACACATTACTAGTATTCTTGTTAACCCCTCCAGCTAAGCTAAAATGCTTGTGTTAGGAGTGGGTTCACGTCGGTAGTGCACTGGGTGGGGTTCGAACCCACTTGATCGGAAGTCCATTACGCTACCGCCCATTATATAAATATAAATAGGCAAGACGCTTAGGAACCATTTTCTCCAATGTTTGTCAACCACAGAATAGAAAGATATAGGTAGAAATGACAAGTAGGCGTGACACGCTTGCCACTGCCATGCGTTGCAACGCATACCTTTGTAAGTTGTGGGTATTTTGTATACCATACAAAATACCCACAACTTACAAAGGTGTTACAACGCTGTGTCGAGTCGGTCGTCAATTGAAAAATTCTTTTTACGCCACAATGCCGTACTGCTCTGTTTTACAGTGTAAAAATGATAGCAGAAGGAAAAGCATTAATAATGGAGGTGTTTCTTACCATCGGTAAGTACAATTTCATATATTTTTTCAATAAAATCTTAAAATTTTATTTAACTAATAATTGACTAGAGATTTAAGCTAAACTCTTCCTTATCTTATTTACATAAAGCTCAATTTAGTATGATTGGGTCTTATCAGTTTTCAATGTTATTCTCGAATATTCTATTCTACTCGATTAGTGATGTAGTCAGGTAGGTTTGTGTTGGTTTTATCGATATGCATACTTTTAAACGTGTTATATTTACTTACTCTAATATTATAAATTTATTTGTTTGTTTGTTTACGTGGCCTTGTCGTTGTCTTGAAATAAGCGATGGTAGCATCAAATAATTAAATTGTGATTTTCTTTTATATGGTTGTTATAGGTTCAAGAATTGATTGCCAGAGAAATTGGAAACACCAAGTCATGTGTCACATCATGGGCAAAATATTCAGCAGTCAGAATCGCTAAACACTATCCCAACGGGTCGACAATTAGACGTATTGCATTTTTGTTCATTGCAGTCAATTATGATTATTGAGACTATGTATTTTCTAAAAAAATAAATTTGAATATAGTAATATTTTTATACATTTTATTCTAAAATCTACTACTAGAGATACATACTATGCCAAATATTAATTATGTAACCACTGTTTTGAATTTTGTTAAGAGTCTAATACAGTCTTTATTATATATAATTTTATTATAATACAGATTCTTAAAATTAATAAACATTATTATGCAAGTACTTATATTTTAGCTTCCTCACCTTTTTATATCCTTCAATTCATGTTTTTTATTCTGCTCCGTCCAAACAGAAGTTAGGTATCGATATTATTGATAATATTCTAAAATGTGCTACAACACTAAGCGAGTAGCGGTACATATCAAAGAATGACACAAATATCGAATTATTCCTAAAGTGATTAAAGTTATAATTGCGTGCATTTATAATAACGCCACCTGTTTTTGAACAGCTTGCAATGAAGTATTCTTACTTTCAAGATTACGAAACGTTGTAAGTTTTTCTTACGTTATGGCAAAATAACTATTATAATTACGCGTTAAGGTATATTATCAAATGTGTGACTTTCAGATTGTAGGCTAGTTTTGAGCAAAATAAAAACATCAAATCAAAACAATTCGTTATTAGTGTGCAGTAATAAATAGTCCTTTCATTTCTGTGAGTTTGGCGACAGTCGTTCCGCTGTAAATTATGACACAAAACACTTCTACCTATATCTTTCTATTCTGTGTTGTCAACCAATTGTTTTACTCTGTTTAGTATCTATTGACGAGTTGAGGTGATATCAATAAAAAAAAATTGGTTATATAATTTTTTCTACACAAAAAACGCGTCCAGTATATAATGTTGACCTGTTATATTGGTCAATGAAATAAAACAAAACATTAAAATCTTATTGAACTGTACATTCGAAATTCAAAGTGAAATCAATATTTTTGAAAGTTTTTTTTTAATATGGATAGGTAAAGACAACCGATTTCCTTTTTTTTCGTTTCTTTAGTAAATATTAACGAGCTTTAGCATTATCAATATATAAAGCGAAACAATTACTTTTTTTTTAATTTATAGGTAAACCAAAACAGTTGAGTACCTTTTTCTCGTCTGTTGATCGACCGATATATTTTTCATTAAGCAAATATTGACAAGCTTTAACAATGAAAAACAATTAAATAATTAGTTTTTTTATAATTTATAGATAGGTAAAGCCAAAAAAGTTCAGTACCTTTTGTTGGTCCCCTTGTTTCGTTGGTTCCGTTTGTTGGTCAACCGATTAATTTTGGTTTTATAGCTATTGGTGCCGATTCTATTGTACACTCGACTAAACTAAAACCTGACTTAATTTCTTCATATAAAATCAACCTAGTGTCTTTCGTAATAAGGTCTATTTGTTACTAGCATCTATTTCTCAGTGCCGCTAAATTTCACTAAAACCTGTCAACGTATACTCAACTTAATTTCCACGCAGCGAGAGTCTTCATTTATACAAACGCTGTATAATTGCCGTATAAAAACTTGTTCAAAACGAACAAGGATGACGTGTTTTTAATCTACACCTACGAAGACGCTTACTAAAAACACAGAGCAAAAGAGATGGCATTCAACGGATAGCGGCTCTCGCTACGTGGTATTAAAGTTTATTTAAGCGTATCAGACTTTAGTCGACAAATAAATTGCTTATTTCGATAGCGACATATGTTACCTACTTGTTTCAATTTGAAATAAGACCTTGTTTCTAAGTGTACAAGGTTTACTTCTTATATGAAGACAATTTAGTGAATTTTAATTTAGCGAGTGAAGTAACAGAATTGGGGCCATTGACGAGCTTTAGAATTATAAATAAAATAAATTGGGAACAGTTGCTTTTTTATATATATGGATAGTAGGTTTTTTCCTCTGTTGGTCATCCGATATTCTTTTTATGTTTAGCAGCTATTAACGAGCTTTAGTGATATCAATAAAAAAAATAAAACAATACTTTATTTATATATTGATAGGTTAAGACCTTTTTCGCCTCGTTTAGTCTAATTAATCTATTTTCTTTTTGAAGTGAAAACTACTTTTGGGGCACTGCACACACATTTTTTCGTAGGTAGTTAGGCTGATCCGTCACGCTCTGAGGTGAGAAGGCTCGATGGGGTGAACTCGGGACCGCCGAGTGTACCCGAGCGAGAAACATAAAGTCAGCTGCTCTTCGCTGTTGTGTCGCTGTGTTTAGTATATTCAATTAATACGTAATAATTGTCATTATTAATTTAATAGGTATTATTGGTACGTAATAATATTACTTTTTTTTTTAAATTATTTGGTTTACATTGAGAGGTTAGTGTGTGTAGTTAGTGGTTTATCGTGCTAATATTAGAATTATGAAGTTAATACTGAATTGTGATTGAAAACTTCTAATGTGTTACGTCGTTTTAAGTTTTCACTTCTGTCGCCAGTCCTATGACGGTCTAGTAGCAGTAGTCCGGTTGGTAGTCCGGTTGTTCGAACTACTGCAACTCTCCAGTTGCATTAGTTCGGTACTGCCTATTTTAATTTTTTTTATTGTTTAGTAGGCTGAATAGAAAACAATGTTATGAATAAAAAATGGATGCTGTTTCCGCATTGACAAGAAAAAAAAATATCACTATAACAATGTGTAAATAAATGTGTAATAAAGTATGAAAATGAAGTGATGTGTTATTGTGTTTCAATTAACGTTTTGTAAGTCTGTTGAGTGCATTTTAACTTACAAATTAGCGTTTTCTATTGTCGATTGAATTCAAAGTGAGCGTTTCAATTTCTAATAATAGGGTCGCAAGAACGTTTTAAATTAATTAAATTAATTTTCTTTTTTTAGGAAAAGATTGTTATTTGGTTTTGCATATTGAATATGCCTCGGCGTCATACATTGTCTGGTCGAACCGAAAGACAGCAAATAGAAATAATTATCTATTGGGACACGTCGAAACACTGAAAATAATGTTGATAACGAAAATAATTTAGACATATAACAAGATTATTTTAAATGTGCTTTGATTATTGTTCCAGGGAATATTCTAGTCCATGTTTTTTGAGGTTACGTCAAAATGCAATATGCGTATATAATAAACACGAGGAATTGCAATTGAATTTGATAGACTTAATCCATTTATTCGATCTTATAAATCGATACCTGAAATTTGCCGTAGACCTCTTAACATCTGTAAGGAGCTGTATGGCCATTAAGATATTAAAAGATTTAATGATACGTTATTTTTAGTGGTGATACTGGATGGCATAATAACAAAAATCATAACATAGCAAGTACATCTAATGCTCTTGTGCCCAGATATCGAGTTACAAAGCTGCAATAATATGTTGAGTTTCGACTTGCTGTTAGAAATAATTTAAGTTATTTGTATCATTGCCAAAAAATTATTTTGCAGTTGATAGTTGATGTAAGTTCGTATTAAAGCCTCACGTTGGCATTTCATTAAACAAAATCAAGCAAATTTAAGATCTGAATTGTATAACAATCTCATTGATTATATAAATTTGAATCCTAATTTAAAAGATGAGGTTTCACATGTTGGACGTCGATTTATTCTTCCATCATCATTTGTTGGCTCGCGTAATATGTGTCAAAACCATTTGGGTGCTATGTGTATAGTCCAACATTATGGTAAACCAAGTTTACGATGGATGACATGTAACCCTAATTGGACTGAAATTGAGAAAAATATTCATAATAAATTTTACGGTAGTGAATTTCCAACGGTTTTGAACTAGGAATAACGATTTCAAAAGAATGATCTTACACCTTGAGAAACAATGGAAGCGTGTTTCAAACCATGATGCAATCAGCAGCAGTCTTCAAAGTAAGCGATTAAATGGTATTGATTCATTTCATCTTGTCTCTCGTCATCTTGGAAAAATAAAAAAGCGCCGAAACACCTTAAAGGTATTCATCAATTCCCGTCTCAATTTTTTTATAGCAAAACCATTTTTTAATTTCAGTTTAAGTTCAGCGACAATAATGGCCATTATTTCAATTTATTAAATATGCACTTTTCTCACTGTAAAATGTTCATTTTTAAAATGAAATGAAAATTTCATAGGCAAGCCTGTTTATTATTATAATTATAATCAAATCTAATAGACAAATCAAGTTTCAAAATCCGTTCCCTTTCCGCCGCCTCTTTAGCGGACATCACTACCTAACAAAACAAGGCTGCGGAATCCCAAGCACCAGTCCTCATGACAGCCTCAGCAGCGATGGAACACAGACGTTGGCCGGCCTATACGACACAGGTACTTTCCGAAGCAATTGTGTCCGGTGAGCACCTGCGTCAGCCGGTAGGAGAGGCGGCTGCCTCTCCAGCCAATCCTCCATGATGTCTTGGGTCTTCCACGGATAAATAGTAAGTTTAGATTTAGGTTTCTTTAATATATATATTTGTTAACATATATGTTTTCGTATGTTAAAGCCCTTGTATACTGAATTTCACTGAAATTCATACATAAGTTACCGGTAATAAATGAGTTTACGTATATTTTTTTAACTATCCTTAGAGTGATAGGAAACTCAATTCCTTAGTCATATTTTATGACAACCATAAAACATCGCAGTTTAATGCGTTAAATGGATTGGAGAAGCGCTACCTGAAAATATACCTACCGGCTGTAATAAAAGTATAACTTGTGTTTTTTACTTAGATATAATGCTATAATACACTTAAGAGCAAAGGGTATTTTAACATATGCAAGCGAGAAAGCAGACAATTAGCGAAAGAGAGCAAAACATTCCCCGTTTGTCCAAGTGTTTTTTTATACATAAGCAAAGGAGATTTTTAGCTCTAAAGATATTGGCTTGCGTCCCTTGTGTCTCCATAGAACTCCGCTGGGATTATCATTTCGTCGCCAATTTAATCCTTTATGACTACGCTGCCAACTCAAAAGCTTTTAATTTTTAAGAAGTTTTATTGTAATTAATTTGTGAGACTTTGACCTTTGGTTGCCAAATATTCTCATCTTTTCAAAGTCATTGTGCAGGGATGTTTGTATGTTGACCTGAGTCATTTGATATGATCTCCGAACACCGCGTATATCGCATTGTATGACCAATTTCTAAAATTTTCTCGAAAGCGACTGACATTTGCACATTGGTTCCGTCCACTTTAACTAGGTCAGTGAAAAGAACTAATGAACCCTTCAAAGGTTGGAAAGACCTGATGATTTTCAAACGGCTGAACAGAGTTTTTTGAAGTACATGTAAGAACACTCTCACTCAAGAAGATTTTTACAGCTAAAAAATACAGAGAATACCAACCTTTTCACTGATTAATCTGATGACAATTTACATGTCTTTTAAATTCCAAAGCAGCCAGCCTGAAGGTAAGCGGTCGCAATGGCGTCACATGCGTCACAATTGAGATATGATCAAGTTTAAGAAGAAAGAGTCGCTTACTTGAGTTTACTAGAAGTTTTGGTCGCACGGAAGAAAAATAATTTGCGCAATGTTACAAATTAATCTTATCATATAGTACATCAATTGTTAGAAAATGAAAAGCTGGAAACGGACAGGATATGTCAACGAAATAATATGCGCAAATTGAAACACGCGGCAAATGGACATTTATTATTATGATTGCCTTCGATCACTCTTCCAGATTGCAGTTCCTAGTCGTTATTATAATATGATTGAAGTTTTATTATTTACTGATATAGTGGTGTAGTACAGTAGCAGTTTTGCTTAAGTATTAAAAGTCAACCAAAACAACTACATAAGTACTTATCATTTCATACGTATTGGAACATATTACACCATTAAATCATGTATTGGATATTATTTAATGGCATACCTCCCTTTTTTAACCGCACCTTTTTAGGTCAAGAAAATCGTGTTTTATTTTCTAGGCGAAGGAAATCACAGCGAAGTTTACTTTGAACCGGCAATTGCAAAGCTTGTGGAAAGCTTGTTAAGAATGTTTATACCTTTTTTTAGCTTTATTTTTTGTTTTTTTTATGAACTTTAGTGGCTTAAGTTACAAAGTCAATGTTTTTCTTAATATATATCCTAAAATACCACCAATTTGTTCTCAAATTCTCAAAACGACAGATCTGTCTATATGATATTCATATAAATCATATTTTAGTTACAAGTAAAATAAATAACAAAAAACGATATAAGCAAATTAATAGATGTTTATAACAAATAGCAGCGCCTCGCAGTTTCACCGTAAGTCCCGATCCCGTGGGAATATCGGGATAAAAAGTAGTCTATATGTTAATCCAGGTCTCCAGCTATGTACATACCAAGTTTCACCGCAATCGGTTCAGTAGTTTTGGCGTGAAAGAGTAAGAAACATCCATCCATTCATCCATCGAAACTTTCACATTTATAATATTAGTGGGATAATATACACGCTGTTAACAAAAGGTGTAAGACCCCGTAAATAACATAACGCACTAACAACTTTAGAAAAGAAAAACCGTATTTTGTAAAACAGAAATCTTTTTTGAAACTGACAAATTGAAATTGATAACGAAGCAATAAATAAAGCTAATATTTCATAAGAAATAGGACTGACATGGATAAACCTATGGGTATTTAAATACACAGGATATTTGATGGAATGTGCGGATATTTTTTTGAAATTTTTACAAAAAAAAGACTAAATCATTGAAATTGACACAAAAATTCTTAACATGTTGTTTAGAAATGTACACCTTAATAAGGAAAATAAAAATAAAAAAAATTATTCAAAATACATTTTTTAAAGACAAATTAACTATTTTTTTGCTACAAATAACCAAACCTTCTTTAGCACTATGTATTATTTACTTATCTATACATCATTAGTGAGCAATATGACGTTGATATTCTGTTTAACTAATCAGACTTAAATTCATTGAAAATGTATTCATAACTACATTTTAGAATACATCTGAGTAAATAAGATTGCTTTTTTTACTTGGCATTTACATAGTAATGGCCATTGAATTATGCATACAGTAGAGATGAGTCTTTCTTTAAGGTGAAGTTTTGTAGGTGAGGTGAGGTGGGTATAGGTAGGTAAGCACACTACGAAGTTAGAGGAAAAAATATTTAGCTGACAATTGTTTGTTATAATTACAAACAAAAAAACGTTAATATTTAGGTAACGTAAGATATTGTTTTCTACAAATTTCATGCTAAAGAAAAATAAACAATGAAAACTGTACACTATCGATTGTAGCATAGACAACAAATAGGGTTACATTTTTTTTAAGCAACTCTAGTCGTAAGTAACTTGGTTTTAAATAGTCGTACATCGGCGTCAAATTATATTAGGATTTTTAATAAGCCATCCAGCCAAAAGAGGTGTGTCTGTGTCTGTCCGTGGCGTCGTAGCTCCCAAACGAATGGACCGATTTAAGTGGGTTTTTTTGTTTGAAAGGTGACTTGATCGAGAGTGTTCTTGGATATACTTCAGGAAAATCTGTTCAGCCGTTCGAAGATCATCAGCTCTTTTCTAATCGTTGAAGGGATTTTCGAGTCGGGGGTGTGTTAAATTTTAAAATTATTACCGCAGGGTGTTATAGCCCAGTGTTATTATTATAGTGTTTTAGGGATAACAACAGCTGCCAACTCTTAACTAGGTACTTAACAAGGATTACATGAGTAGCCAATAATAGTTATACTCGCATTGAGTGGACAAATATGCTATAAACAGTACTTAATATTAAAGCTGATTGGCAAAATTTTAAGAGATACAATACGAGAGAGAGAAATACAACATTTAATAAATTGTTATAATTATAAATAACCTATATAAATATGAGGAAAAATATACTTACATACAATATAATACAATAATATAATATACAATCTATAATTTCTATTTTAAAACTATAAAACCAGCCATCCAGTGTAATATAGTTGAGATGTGAAAAGACTATGATGATAATAATTTAAGCAATATTCATTTTTTTGAACTTGTCCTTAGAACCAATGAATAAGTCCACACTATTAAAGTGATTATTGTAAGAGTCAAGTAGACGTGATGTTAAACAATTTTTTTTTTAATAATTAATCCTGTGCGTAACCCTTAAGCATGATTTCGAACGAAAAAGAGCTCATACTCATACTCCATTTTGTATTTTCGAAAACGATCGTTGAAGCTGTATTATAATTTTAATTAGCGGATCAGATATACGAGTATTATATTCTACTTAGCATTGTGCTCTATCAGTAACAGTAGAGGGTCAACTTTACCCGTTCCTTACTAACGCCTTTACAATACCTATCACATATAATAGAACTAGCACTTTGAAATTTTAAACATATTAGAATATTTGATATAAGCAATTAGATTAGAAAGCTACAAAAACCTTTACGACCAACCACTCTCCAAACGCCATCCGAATCGTTTTAAATAAGAGTGTCCCTAACAAAACTTCTTCATTAATGGAATCCCCACAAAAAACAATTCCAACGAAGTGAAGTCCCGTATAAAAGTTCCCTGAATCCTAATTGTTTTACACCACATTAAATTTTCTAAGTTTAATTAAAACCGTTTGGAGCCTTCATTTGGTCGAAAGAAATTTTATGACATGGGTGAAGTTTGAAGTGACCACCCGCTTTGGCTTTCGACGGTTTTTTTAATAGCTATCATATTATATGCGTGAACGATGATTAGTCTGAACATTACTTGTTAAATTTGACTTAACGTCGGTTCAAAATGACAGTGGCTTACGTGCTAAATAATTATTTTATTCATACTAGGGATCATCTGGTGCTCCAATTTTTTTTTCGTTTTAGTTTATTTTATTGACCAGTATAACTTGAACTGTGATTTCATATACTTACGTACCATTACTATTACGTACCATGTTTGTTTTGCTTAAAAATACATAGTGAATTAGCTTGAAAAGAAAGGATTTTGAAAAAAAAAAATATATTTGTGTAACTACACTATAAAATGTTATTTATCGTGTAGTTACACATTTTTGAGTAAAACATTATAAATTTTCATGTAAATTTTTTAATATTTTATGGAGACATTTTTAGAAAAATATGGACATTTAATCAACATCCATATTATAAAATACCTATAGTTTCATTCATTCCAGCCCTGTCAGATACGAAGTATTAGGTTAATCGGTAAATTTTCAAGTTTATTTTTATTTAATGTCATAAAATATTTTTATAAAATGTTTACGTTATTCACGGGGTCTACTATACGACCCTAAAATTTGACCACACCTTTCTATAACACCCTATATATTCAATTGCCAGGCAATAACAACATTGAACTAAGTTCGACTGATTCACTTTAAAATTACCCTGACGATAAGTACCATCGGCAGAAGATAGGGCAACTTAAGTGTGTCATTTTAAATAAAGCTAATACTTTGTGTAGCTCGCTACATTGTACTCCATTGTAGTATGTTTATATGTACTGTGTCAGAATCGCTAAAACTAGATACAGCCAAACTAGAAATCAAATTTAGATGTTTAATGTCTAGATGAGACAAATGTGATGCTACGGCACTTTTCTTACCCGCTAGTAACCCAAACTTCTCATCTAATGCAATAATACAATTATATTTTATCGGTGTTCAAAATTATAAACTTCTTAGACTTTACTATCAATGTCTACTACTATCTATATCTACTTAATATCACTATGTACACGCTAAGTAGTTTTATGTAATGTTCAATAATAATAACGTGCTTTGTGAAGTTTGTATAAGAGTAATTAGATTACTCAGGTACATAAATAGACTTGCAAAAAATAAATACATGGAATGGGATGTATAGGATTTTACGCTATTGCCTACTGGTACACCTGACGGTCTCACGGTATTCATGTACTTCCATTATTTTACTTTACACCTCCGCCCCCTTTTATTTATTCATCTTAGCTAACTGCTTGTGTAAATCTGTGTAGAGTTTCATACATCCAATGTATAACAATGAAGGTTAAAAAAAGTTATGATTTTTAAGCCCATACTCAGGCGATTAACCTAAAAAATAAAATAATTACTTAGTTTAAGGCATGTAACAATAGATGTCACCTATTTGCATGTGATTATTTTAAATTAATTGAAATCAATTACTCATGATTGCTACCAAAACTCATTAGTAGAGATCGGATATTCGGATGCATATTTACCTAAAGTTGAGATGTTGGCTATTATGGAAAGCACTTTTTTATCGAAAGAATCTCGCGATTCCAGTAAATTCAAATTTAAGTGTACCTATACTCCATGAGATGTAATAAACCCCAGTTTGACACAAATGACACTTGCTCTGTTACATCGTATAATGGTTGCTTTTCCCTACTTTTATTGTCAGTGATTTTTGACGAAGCAAAAACAACCTTATTACGTTGAAACAAGTGTCAAATCGGGCCTATTAAACCCCAGGAAATGTAAGCATTTTGTAAGAGTGCGAGTGAGACGGCAAATTATACTTGCTTGTGCGCAAGTAGCGACGCGACAATACAACTGCATTCGTAAATAAAAATATACTTAGAAGCCGCTTCCATAATTTGTTATCCAAAAAATAACTTTAGGTAAATATGCATCCGATTATCTGATCTCTCTCTACTCATTAGGCATACAAACGTCAGGCAGGCGAATACATCGTTTATTTATCGCAAATATTAAAAATCCAATAGACTGGATTTGCTATTCATTTCAAAAATTGAAGGGTATTTATTACTCATCACGTAGGTACTTATGTTCTGGATAGAAATCATCGATATTATCATTTGAGGTTTCGTAACATTCGCAATAGGAAATGTCCTGAGATATATTGGTTGCTAATTTTGACCATGACATGAGTTTGCAGCCACAACATGATTGTGATTGCAATTAATGTGTATCAACTTACATACATATATTTATAGTTATTAATACAATCATTTTGTGATCAATCTCTTTTGCACTCGTAGGGCAAGCACGTGATGCCAATGTTTTCTTTATGTAGTTTATAACACAGTTTCGAGATTTTTATTTATATTAATAATAAGTGTGTGTCATAGTTGATCCAGGTACCTAAGTATTAGTTCCTTTGGTCAGGAATTCATCTCATTACTCATGGATGTCAAAAGTTTTTACTAAAAAACAGCAAGGAATCTGAGTCAACAATATTTCTCATTTATTTTTCTACACGACTTATCGCTTTTTCGTTCAAGAATGCGACTCATAATTAAATTTCATTCAAACTGGAGAAGTAGAAACTTGGCGCAAATTTTAACGACCCGGGCGATCAGTAATTTAATTCAATTGCTTTTCAGACCCTTTGTTTTATTTAAAACGGATAAAAATGAGCAAACTACCTTTCATGTTGTACACAGTTTAGGGATAATAGGTACATAATATCTCGATGGATATAGGGAAGAATTTACTCAAGTTGCAAAGATTTAAATTCATTTGCTGGCTATAATTTCAATGTCATCTACGTGACTTTATCCGACTTCCAGTTTGCCTGTTGAACATAAAATAAAAAGTTTCTGAGTTATGAAACGTTAATGTTAAAAAGTTTACTTTTCATGGAATGATTCAGAACAATGGATAAGGAAAGTAATTGCAGTTGGTGTATAGAACTTGGCAAAGTTCAACAAAAGATTGATGTAAGATAGGAAAAGGATGGTTCAAACTCTAGAGGATATTTTAAAAATTGCATCAAGTAAAGTGCATTTTGTGATGCATACCTTCGTGAGCTTATCTCGTTGGTCGCAAGTTTGACTTCGATCGGGCAAAGTGCTATTGAATTTCTTGCCTAGGAGTATCCATAGCTGAACAATAAAGACGGTAGGAAACAGATGAGAAATCCAGTATATATATATAGTTAAGTGTTAAACTTAACTAGAAATTACGCAACATAAAATTTTATGTTAAGTAAGTAACAAACGTATGTGTTTTGCATCTGTCTTTAACTTGACCAAATTGTAAAGTCGTTGTTGTGCTTTACGGCAGTATTTACTTCCTAAGTGTATTAACGACCTAAGTGTATTCAATATGTATTCGTATTGGTCTGGGTGTGCCGTCGTTTAAAATGAATGTGTTTACAAAAAAAGCTGTATCTGTAATTATAATCTGGGTCTAGAACTAAAATAGTACTAGTTTCTAGCGCTGTTTTATATGTCCTATATTATTAATATTAAAAAGACATTGTGACATCTGTTGAACTATTTTATTAATTATTAGATACGATTTATTTTATTTATTAATTCATTTATCTATTGCATTTAACATAGAATAATAACCATATTTTTCAACTATGTGTACGCCTTGTGTGACATAATCTGGCATACTGACTTGGCATTTATTTTAGAATTTTTTACATCTTTGATTAATATTTCAAGTTGTTTTCTCTTTGAAACCACACCCGCAGCCAATATCGGTAAGCAAGGCCGTTACGTGTAAGTGACACGTATTAGTCCTTAACACAAATACTACTGAACCGATTTTTTGGCAAAAGAAAAATTTCCACTTTTATAATCTAAAAATAATGACCGTTTAAACACAAAGCAAAAAAGACTAGACAGTTAGTTATACTCGTAATTTTTCTAGTATATCAGAATAAAAATTATTTCCTTGCAGTTTTATTATATTGCCACTGAAAATGCTGTAATTTCATTGATGTACGTTCTGTTTTCATTGATCAATAAAGAAAACACCACAGAGGTAATTTCCAGGCGTTTACTTAAGCATACGCGCCATCCATGCAATATTATATACACTTGCAGTACTAAGTATATCTATGTATATATAGGTTATAGTTTTTTGGTACGTTGTATACTATTATTTTGTTCCCATTATAATTATAATTGGAAACTCGATACTTTCCCGCAGTCCAAGTTAATTAATGTTAAGGGCAAGTTAAAGGCGTTCATAGAATTTATAGCACAATAAATAAATTTTAACTGCCCAGTGAGATTCAAGTGAATGGCGACAGAGATCAAAAGACCACGCTGTGTTGAGGAACTGTTTGCGATAGCTCTCTGACTTACTAAAGTACCACCAGTCCACTCCTGACCACCATCGGTGTTTTTCTATCGAATTGTCACATAAACGTAAAGGTATCGGACTTTGTAAATGTCTTCTCCCCTTCTTTCCAGTCGAGAAATACCCGGCTATTCGTTCCGCCTCAACTAGCCCATCTAAATGTTTTTTGATACACATAGGTTTTCTTTTTTGCAACCTCGAAGAGCCACCATTCCGGTCCGTTGACAATAACGCTTCCAACTTTTGTGGAATAAGTTGTGGTGGTAGACAGACCGATTGCTTCCATTGAAGGCAAACCTGAGAAAACGCTTGCGCTCACTGGGAATTTTAACAGGCCTAAAGAGCCACCGCGCACCGTTTCTGTCCGTTACTAGTCAGAGTTAAAGCTGTGCTGGAACGTTTCTACTACTTTCAAAACAAGTCCACATACAGCGAACCACAATGCTCCCAGCAATGTTTTCAAAGATTTTTTTCTTCGCTATCCAAAAGAGCCACTGTTCCCGCACTGTTACCGTCTCTTGCCTCTATATCATATTATATAATATTATAATATTATTATATAATTATATACTATCACCCACATTACAATTCTTGTCTCGGTCCCGTCTATAAGTCAAAGATGGTATCTGTTTCCGCACTAGTCTGTTATAATATGAAAACGTATCATATCAGAAGGCATATTATGTGCTACCGATGTGAAGACCTTATTAGTACTGTATTACATTACTTTCGTATACTTTTTATGCTTATCACCTCATGCTTATAAATATATTATTAACATATTTCTTTCCTTCACGACGTGCCTTTTGCGTGCAAAATGTCATCTGTTATTCAAATAAAAAAACTTCTAAACTCACAATACACGTAACCTAGACTTTGCTCGCTTATGAATGTAAAGTAAGAATAGAAGAATAGAGCTGAGATGACATGTACTACGTAGTAGGTTAGTACAATAATGTCCAGCCAACTACTTTGCACAGATGTGCCATAAAGATTCATAGCATATGTTACCCGATCCGGTACATGACATAAAATATAAGTAAATGTGTTTATTTGCATAAATAAATAAAATTATTTAGAAAAATATAAAACGTTTATATACTATAAAATAGAAACGGATGAGATTATAAACACAAATTTTAGAAAATGTATGGCAGGCGGGGGCATTACTAAGATAACTACGAAGGCCTATTAGCTTATTTTTATGCCCACTGGGCTCTCCCAATGTGCATAAAAATAAGCTAATAGGCCTAAGTAGTTATCTTAGTAATGCTCCCGCCTGTACCTGTACCTGTACCTTGTTGCATATGTCCAGCAGTGGACTGCAATAGGCTGATTGATTGTTAAATTGAAGTAAATGATCTTACCCATTTCTATTTTACTATTTATGTAATACCATGGGGTTTTATATTACAATAGTAGATTGATAATCGAGGTCGAGTGTGACTTTGGAATCTGCTGTCACACAGGCTCACACAGCTAATTTCAAAAGTCAGAATTATGGTAATATTCACCTATTTGACAAAGTTTACTTATTAACTTTCCCTCTAATCCTTTTTTGCGGACTCCATCTTGACTTCTTTTACCCTATCTCACTCGTAATATTAAGACGTTTCAAATGATACATCACATGTCGAAATCCATCAAATCGTTTATGCTCTTGGCCGGGCTTAAGAGACCTCATACATCTTGAACCTCTCGACCTCAGACTCGAAAAAGATATTATTATAATTATGATTTTAGGAAATTTTTCAGGAAATTTAATATAAAAGTAGGTGAAGAGCAATTAAAAGTTTTCACAGATAAAATAATGTGGATAACCCTGACATAGTCGGATACGTCAAAAATCGAAAATTATATCGTTCAGTTAATGTATGGAGCATTATGTCGAACAACTTTAGATACCTCATATTCTCCCGGATAAAAATTCGTAAACCGCTATAAATATGATCTTGTAAGTTACAAAAAAATCAGCTGACAGCATGCCGAGGTAAAACTCGACAGCTGGTGCGGCTAAATAGGCGATAGATACTCCCATCCCATCCTGCGTTACACCTTTCAGGGTATCAGCTGACAATCTTTCCACCGGGATACAACCAGCTGACATTTTTATTTATTCGCAATAATATATAAACTGTCATCTTATAAATTTTCAATTGAGAATAAATCACTGAACGTGTCATGTCATGCACATGTCATGTTTATTTCACATTCATGTGACCAGCTGACTTATAATCCACCACTCTATAGTTAGCAGACTTTTCTTTTTCTTTAAGATATTGGGTTACCTATAATTTGATGCAATTCTCAATCGGGAGGAAATGACTAAAAATATTATTCTTTTCTACGTGCGCGGGAGGCTGCTGCACCTCAACCTCACGACGTTATCGCAGCTGACGTTCACGAGGCTTCATGAAACAACTTTCTAAAGCATTTTACGAAGTATCGCCCGAGAGGAAATGACTGACGAAATTTGTACCTGGCTCGTGGACTATACTGCCGCGGAAAGTCCTGGCAGCTTCTGGCCCTTATTTCTATCAACCTTATGCATTTGAGTGAACATCACTCTCATCCCGAGAAACGCGGGCTAGACGGCGTGCCGCCTTACCTGACCCGGTGATTGAGTGACGGTTGCCCTTACCACCACCAGGCTATCTATTGTTTTTAGACAATGAACGAAGAAAAACTCAGAACAGATTTTCACAAACATTTTGAGAGATTTTTGTCCAGCAAAGGTGCAGATTTATATAAAATGCACTCAGTAAATTTATTCTATCACATCATGACCGTTCTATATTTGCAATGTCACCTAAATACTACGAATACGACCAACGAAACGTTATTTCTTGCTTAAAGAAAATTACTTGCTTAGATATACTTATAGAAGAAATTGAAATATGTTTATATTTTCTGTTTCAATACTATGGTATGAAAATGGTCTAGCCATTTGTACCGTCAAGCAATCGGTAAACTGTTGGGGACTGTCCAACTGTGAAATTGCCGTATTCCACACAACTTTCGTCTGAGTCGACTCCATGCCTGAATTGATACAATGATTACAGAGCTCGGAGATTCTAATCGTGATCAAATCACTTGTTTTGATTGCTTATACTGAAGCAATACTGTTGATTCGGGGTTCGGGTTTGTATTTACAAACGGTAGACTAGACAAACGTACTTCATACGAATATTACTTGAGATTAAGGCTGTATAGAATAACTCAATCTTTATGAATAACATCGATTTAAAAAATCACAGAATTCCTGGATGAGGTCGGTATTGTACAGAGGCTCAAAGACAGTTGCTACCAATGGGTGGGTAACCGTTAATATGTTACTTACTGTTACTTACAACTGCGGACAGAAGTGAAAACTTAAACGAACCGACTCTCTCTCTCCTCTCTTAACACATTTAAACTTTTTTATGACCTCTGTTTCCCTCTTAAACTGAGAACTAGGCATGTTCAAAAGAAACCGAAAAGGATTTCGAGAGGCATTAAATTACGAGTATGTAGCAAGAAAAACCATCAGCTACGTTACAGATTACAACCAAATACCCGAAATAAAAATAATTTCAAAACTTACTCCAAAAGGCTTAAACACATTATAAAATTCATTAAACGTGCACAAAATTATACTATCAAACATTGTACTAACACATCAAAAGCTTGGAATATACTCAATAATTCAAAACCAAACGTTCCTAAAGCTTCCATTAGCAGTATAAATGTAGGCCATAAAATAATTAGGGATCCGCTGGATATAGCCAACACAATTGACAAATTTTTATAGATAAAATTGAACCTATTAAGATTTCAGGAAGTAAGGTAACATCACACATCCGAGTTCGTAAGGACGCAATCTTTGTTGCACCTAGTATTCCAACAGACGTTCAAAAAATTATAAAATCTAGATGCTTTAAAGCTATAATCAAACCTTTATTAAAAAAAAAAACAAGGAACTTATGAATAACTACAGACCTTTTTCCATACCTATTATATCTAAAATATTTGAAAAATATATATATATATACTTAACAAAATATATATTTTTGCATACGGTCATGACTAATATGGACAGGAGAATTCCGGTGTCATTTACTGAGATATGGCGCAGGTTTTTCATTATGTTAATCACACCGTTTTATTGCAAAAGCTAGATAGAGGCTTACGGCATGAGAGGTAATATACTAAAACTTTTAAAATCATACCTTTGTAATAGAAAACAATATACACAAATCACAAAAAATAATATTACAACAAAGAGAGAGGAAACGTTCATGTCAAAAGAACGTCCTCTCTTATATGGCGTCCCTCAGGGCCTCCCTCAGGGACTTGGGCCTCTATTATTTATTTTATATATTAATGACCTGCCTAAACCTATTGACAATCCTATGACCCTCTTTGCAGACGATTGCAGTGACAATATCTTGCAAAAATAAAGACTTAGAGAAACATGACATATTAATATTTGACATCAATAATATTATGGCTGGATGAAAATAATTTAAAAACTAATTTGAATAAGACTACTGTAATACATTTTATTCAGCGGGCTAAAGATTCTGACATTAACAAAATTAATGTATGTCACATTGAATATCTGACTAAAAGGCTAAGCTCTTTTGCATACGCTTTGTTAACAGCATATCATGCGTTAGTAGCATCAGTCCTGCACTATGGCATAATGTTCTTTGGTAATTCTACGGACAAGGATATGACTTTTAGGGCATAAACAAGGTGTATATGGGCTATGTTTAATTTAAAACAAACGGATAGCGGCGCGCCATTAAAAAAAAATATAGGATACTCTTACACTCTTTGTATATCTTAGAAATAGAGATATTTGATAAAATAAATCCTGAGCTATTCTGAACACAAGCTAACACTGTGATTCGTAATAGACGTGATTAGCAAACTTTGCACACACGGTGCAAAAACAACTTTTATGAGAAAAAGCGTGTTCTGCATGATTCTGTCTGTCTGTCATTTAAAATAAATTACCATAGACTTATAAAAATTCAAATTTACTTGTATTTAAAAAGAAGGTTCAGAATCAGAATTTACTGGCAGACAAATGTTATTATAATGTAAATGACTTTTTGACTAATGTTATAATGTAATAAGAATGTTATTGGATTTATTAGTTGTTATTTACCTTTAAATGAATTTACAAACTCGCCATTATGTATTGTTCACATTTTTACTTTGTACGCCTACGTAGACAAAACATGTAGGTGCTTCTATATTTTATAATCATATTGCATGCTTAAATTGTGTGTAAACGCATGTTTGACAAATAAATTATCTTTATATTTATACAACAATAGGCAGGACGTACCAGGTCTATATAACACGTAGCCTGTTGGTACTCTTTAAACTTCAAAATCAGTATGTAAAATTAAAACCCTTTCCAATATTTCACTGTATCTTTGAAACTGGGTTAATAGAACACACTCAGCTCCGCTCACTGCTGTTTGGAAGGTCTAGTTGCACGGGCTGTTTAATGATACGTACCTACGTATGTACTAACTATTACTGTAGGCATATATGTACCTATGTGTTCACTGCTAGTAAAATCTAGGTCAATGGCTTTAAAAAATTTTTTGAGTACACCATATGAAGATATATAAACAATTTTCCCATGCTCTGTCTAGTTTGTTATAGGTATGTTATACTATTTTTTAGTACTTTTTACAATATATTTTTTTACTCAATGGATACAAAATAAAACTTTATATTATTCATTAAAGTAGTAAATATTAGATAAATGTTTATCGTGTCAAGGGTTAAGTAGGACAGTTTATATGTATAACAAAATATCAAATATAATTCGTTATACTACGTTTTGTTCAATAAGTTTATTATAATGAACAATAAATTAAATTTAAACTAATTTTTCCCCAGAAGGACCCTAATTATGTAATTTCCAATATTATGTATTTTGACAAGTATTATACCGTATATTATGTATATTCAAGTAGAACAGTTTATATCACAAAATTTTAATATAATAATATGAATATCGTTACATTACTAAATAAAAAATAATTTGTCCTGCAGAAATTACATAATCTGTAATTTCTTATAGATATACTATACAATTCATATAATTTGTACTAGTAAAATTATTTCAATAAGATACAATTATCTGTAACGTATAAAGACCCCGTTATACTTACTGCTGTGTCACTGGTCAAAAACAAAACTAAGTCTGCTATTTCCTCCGATTCAGCAATTTTGCTAAGTGCAGTCGTTTTGTTTATTTCCTTTAAAATTGCTTTTCCGTATGTTTCGTTTAGACCGCAATTTTCCAGGAAACTAGTCCTGATCGGCCGTGGAGTGACAATTTACTCGAACTCCTTTAAGGGCTAGTTCTAATGCAACACACCTTGTAAAGTGGTCTAATCTAGCCTTCGATGTGCAAATGTATTCCCTTAGAGCTGTGCTACAGTGCTGGATATGTTGATTATACTGCTTTAGTTTCGATTAGGTACGGTACCGCTAAATGTGTCAAGTGATTTGCAGATCTTAGATTTGTAGTTATGATATGATCAAACTTTTGCAAGGTATATCAAGCTAGCACTACAAAGTTAAGTTTCCTGTTCCTAATTGGCACTATAATTTGTCGCTAATTTGTCGCTAATTTGTTACCAAATCTAAAAATTTGTCGCTCTAGCCATTTAATAATAAATCGACATGGTGCTAGCTTGATATCAAGCTAGCACTACATTTGCGTATCTCCGCGTAGGAGCGGCGTAAAGCAATCATACAGGTACCAAAATTTGTCGCTAATTTGTCGCTGAACGATGGCACTATTTCCGATTTTGTCGCGAGCCCAGGGTCCAGCTGACCAGCGAAAAACGTCTCAGAAGATATCAAGCTAGCACTACATTAGCGTATCTCCGCGTAGGAGCGGCGTAAAGCATTCATACAGGCACCAAAATTTGTCGCTAATTTGTCGCTGAACGATGGCATTATCGCAGATTTTGTCGCTAGCCCAGGGTCCAGCTGATCAGCGAAAAACGTCTCAGAAGATATCAAGCTAGAACTACATTAGCGTATCTCCGCGTAGGAGCGGCGTAAAGCATTCATACAGGCACCAAAATTTGTAGCTAATTTGTCGCTGAACGATGGCACTATCGCCGATTTTGTCGCTAGTCCAGGGTCCAGCTGACCAGCGAAAAACGTCTCAGAAGATATCAAGCTAGCACTACATTAGCGTATCTCCACGTAGAAGCGGCGTAAAGCATTCATACAGGTACCAAAATTTGTCGCTAATTTGTCGCTGAACGATGGCACTATCACCGATTTTGTCGCTAGCCCAGGGTTCAGCTGATCAGCGAAAAACATCTCAGAAGATATCAAGCTAGCACTACATTAGCGTATCTCCGCGTAGGAGCGGCGTAAAGCAATCATACAAGCACCAAAATTTGTCGCTATTATGCCGCTGTACCATGGCGTTATCGCAGATTTTGTCGCTCGCCCAAGGTCCAGCTGATCAGCGAAAAACGTCTCAGAAGATATCAAGCTAGAACTACATTAGCGTATCTCCGCGTAGGAGCGACGTAAAGCATTCATACAGGCACCAAAATTTGTCGCTAATTTGTCGCTAAACGATGGCACTATCGCCGATTTTGTCGCTAGCCCAAGGTCCAGCTGATCAGCGAAAAACGTATCAGAAGATATCAAGCTAGCACTACATTAGCGTATCTCCGCGTAGGAGCGGCGTAAAGCTATCATACAGGCACCAAAATTTGTCGCTATTATGCCGCTGTATGATGGCGTTATTGCCGATTTTGTCGCTAGCCCAGGGTTCAGCTGATCAGCGAAAAACGTAGCACATCATTAGCGTATCTCCGCGTAGGAGCGGCGTAAAGCAATCATACAGGCACCAAAATTTGTCGCGATTATGCCGCTGTACGATGGCGTCATCGTAGATTTTGTCGCTAGCCCAGGGTCCAGCTGATCAGCGAAAAACGTCTCAGAAGATATTAAGCTAGAACTACATTAGCGTATCTCCGCGTAGGAGCGGCGTAAAGCATTCATACAGGCACCAAAATTTGTCGCTAATTTGTCGCTGAACGATGGCGTTATCGCAGATTTTGTCGCTAGCCCAGGGTCCAGCTGATCAGCGAAAAACGTCTCAGAAGATATCAAGCTAGACCTACATTAGCGTATCTCCGCGTAGGAGCGGCGTAAAGCATTCATACAGGCACCAAAATTTGTCGCTAATTTGTCGCTGAACGATGGCACTATCACCGATTTTGTCGCTAGCCCAGGGTCAAGCTGACCAGCGAAAAACATCTCAGAAGATATCAAGCTAGCACTACATTAGCGTATCTCCACGTAGAAGCGGCGTAAAGCATTCATACAGGTACCAAAATTTGTCGCTAATTTGTCGCTGAACGATGGCACTATCACCGATTTTGTCGCTAGCCCAGGGTTCAGCTGATCAGCGAAAAACATCTCAGAATCATCAAGCTAGCACTACATTAGCGTATCTCCGCGTAGGAGCGGCGTAAAGCAATCATACAGGCACCAAAATTTGTCGCTATTATGCCGCTGTACGATGGCGTTATCGCAGATTTTGTCGCTAGCCCAGGGTTCAGCTGATCAGCGAAAAACATCTCAGAAGATATCAAGCTAGCACATCATTAGCGTATCTCCGCGTAGGAGCGGCGTAAAGCAATCATACAGGCACCAAAATTTGTCGCGATTATGCCGCTGTACGATGGCGTCATCGCAGATTTTGTCGCTAGCCCAGGGTCCAGCTGATCAGCGAAAAACGTCTCAGAAGATATTAAGCTAGAACTACATTAGCGTATCTCCACGTAGGAGCGGCGTAAAGCAATCACACAGGCACCAAAATTTGTCGCTAATTTGTCGCTGAACGATTGCACTATCGCCGATTTTGTCGCTAGCCCAGGGTCCAGCTGACCAGCGTAAAACGTCTCAGAAGATATCAAGCTAGCACTATATTAGCGTATCTCCGCGTAGGAGCGGCGTAAAGCATTCATACAGGCACCAAAATTTGTCGCTAATTTGTCGCTGAACGATGGCACTATCGCCGATTTTGTCGCTAGCCCAGGGTCCAGCTGATCAGCGAACAACGTCTCAGAAGATATCAAGCTAGCACTACATTAGCGTATCTTCGCGTAGGAGCGGCGTAAAGCAATCATACAGGCACCAAAATCTGTCGCTATCATGCCGTTGTACGATGGCGTTATCGCAGATTTTGTCGCTAGCCCAGGGTCCAGCTGATCAGCGAACAACGTCTCAGAAGATATCAAGCTAGCACTACATTAGCGTATCTTCGCGTAGGAGCGGCGTAAAGCAATCATACAGGCACCAAAATTTGTCGCTATCATGCCGTTGTACGATGGCGTTATCGCAGATTTTGTCGCTAGCCCAGGGTCCAGCTGATCAGCGAGAAACGTCTTAGAAGATATCAAGCTAGCACTACATTAGCGTTTCTCCGCGTAGCAGCGGCGTAAAGCATTCATACAGGCACCAAAATTTGTCGCTAATTTGTCGCTGAACGATGGCACTATCACCGATTTTGTCGCTAGCCCAGGGTTCAGCTAATCAGCGAAAAACATCTCAGAAGATATCAAGCTAGCACTACATTAGCGTATCTCCGCGTAGGAGCGGCGTAAAGCAATCATACAGGCACTAAAATTTGTCGCTATCATGCCGCTGTACAATGGCGTTATCGCAGATTTTGTCGCTAGCCCAGGGTCCAGCTGATCAGCGAAAAACGTCTCAGAAGATATCAAGCTAGCACTACATTAGCGTATCTCCGCGTAGGAGCGGCGTAAAGCATTCATACAGGCATCAAAATTTGTCGCTAATTTGTCGCTGAACGATGGCACTATCGCCGATTTTGTCGCTAGCCCAGGGTTCAGCTGATCAGCGAAAAACATCTCAGAAGATATCAAGCTAGCACTACATTAGCGTATCTCCGCGTAGGAGCGGCGTAAAGCAATCATACAGGCACCAAAATTTGTCGCTATTATGCCGCTGTACGATGGCGTTATCGCAGATTTTGTCGCTAGCCCAGGGTCCAGCTGATCAGCGAAAAACGTCTCAGAAGATATCAAGCTAGCACTACATTAGCGTATCTTCGCGTAGGAGCGGCGTAAAGCATTCATACAGGCACCAAAATTTGTCGCTAATTTGTCGCTAAACGATGGCACAATCTTCGATTTTGTCGCTAGCCCAGGGTCCAGCTGATCAGCGAAAAACGTCTCAGAAGATATCAAGCTAGCACTACATTAGCGTATCTCCGCGTAGGAGCGGCGTAAAACATTCATACAGGTACCAAAATTTGTCGCTAATCTGTCGCTGAACGATGGCACTATCACCGATTTTGTCGCTAGCCCAGGGTTCAGCTGATCAGCGAAAAACATCTCAGAAGATATAAGGCTAGCACTACATTAGCGTATCTCCGCGTAGGAGCGGTGTAAAGCAATCGTACAGGCACCAAAATTTGTCGCTATTATGCCGCTGTACGATAGAGTTATCGCAGATTTTGTCGCTAGCCC
This sequence comes from Callimorpha dominula, assembly GCA_949752705.1. Classification (NCBI taxonomy): domain Eukaryota; kingdom Metazoa; phylum Arthropoda; class Insecta; order Lepidoptera; family Erebidae; genus Callimorpha; species Callimorpha dominula. The sequence continues at coordinate 13,670,987 of OX457007.1, forward strand.
AGGGTCCAGCTGATCAGCGAAAAACGTCTCAGAAGATATCAAGCTAGAACTACATTAGCGTATCTCCACGTAGGAGCGGCGTGAAGCAATCACACAGGCACCAAAATTTGTCGCTATGTTGTCGCTGAACGATGGCACTATCGCTGATTTTGTCGCTAGCCCAGGGTCCAGCTGACCAGCGAAATACGTCTCAGAAGATATCAAGCTAGCACTACATTAGCGTATCTCCGCGTAGGAGCAGCGTAAAGCATTCCTACAGGAACCAAAATTTGTCGCTAATTTGTCGCTGAACGATGGCACTATCGCCGATTTTGTCGCTAGCCCAGGGTACAGCTGATCAGCGAAGAACCTCTCAGAAGATATCAAGCTAGCACTACATTAGCGTATCTCCGCGTAGGAGCGGCGTAAAGCAATCGTACAGGCACCAAAATTTGTCGCTATTATGCCGCTGTACGATGGAGTTATCGCAGATTTTGTCGCTAGCCCAGGGTCCAGCTGATCAGCGAAAAACTTCTCAGAAGATATCAAGCTAGCACTACATTATTGTATCTCCGCGTAGGAGCGGCGTAAAGCAATCATACAGGCACCAAAATTTAATTTAGATACGCTAATGTAGTTCTAGCTTGATATTTAAATCGGCGATAGTGCCTTCGTACAGCGGACTAATAGCGACAAATTTTTGTGCCTGTATGATTGCTTTACGCCGCTCCTACGCGGAGATACGCTAATGTAGTTCTAGCTTGATACCTTCTGACACGTTTTTCGCTGATCAGCTGGACCCTGGGCTAGCGACAAAATCGGCGATAACGCCATCGTACAGCGGCATAATAGCGACAAATTTTAGTGCCTGTATGATTGCTTTACGCCGCTCCTACGCGGAGATACGCTAATGTAGTTCTAGCTTGATATCTTCTGAGACGTTTTTCGCTGATCAGCTGGACCCTGGGCTAGCGACAAAATCGGTGATAGTGCCATCGTTCAGCGACAAATTAGCGACAAATTTTGGTACCTGTATGAATGCTTTTCGCCGCTCCTACGCGAAGATACGCTAATGTAGTGCTAGCTTGATATCTTCTAAGACGTTTCTCGCTGATCAGCTGGACCATGGGCTAGCGACAAAATCTGCGATGACGCCATCGTACAGCGGCATAACCGCGACAAATTTTGGTACTTGTATGATTGCTTTACGCCGCTCAGACGCGGAGATACGCTAATGTAGTGCTAGCTTGATATCTTCTGAGACGTTTTTCGCTGATCAGCTGGACCCTGGGCTAGCGACAAAATCGGCGATAGTGCCATCGTTCAGCGACAAATTAGAGACAAATTTTGGTTCCTGTAAGAATGCTTTACGCCGCTCCTACGCGGAGATACGCTAATGTAGTTCTAGCTTGATATCTTTTGCGAAGTTTTTCGCTGATCAGCTGGACCCTGAGCTAGCGACAAAATCGGCGATAGTTCCATCGTTCAGCGACAAATTTGCGACAAATTTTGGTGCCTGTATGAATGCTTTACGCCGCTCCTACGCGGAGATACGCTAATGTGGTGCTAGCTTGATATCTTCTGAGACGTTTTTCGCTGATCAGCTATACCCTGGGCTAGCGACAAAATCGGTGATAGTGCCATCGTTCAGTGACAAATTAGCGACAAATTTTGGTACCAGTATGAATGCTTTACGCCGCTCCTACGCGGAGATACGCTAATGTAGTGCTAGCTTGATATCTTCTGAGATGTTTTTCGCTGATTAGCTGAACCCTGGGCTAGCGACAAAATCGGTGATAGTGCCATCGTTCAGCGACAAATTAGCGACAAATTTTGGTGCCTGTATGAATGCTTTACGCCGCTGCTACGCGGAGAAACGCTAATGTAGTGCTAGCTTGATATCTTCTAAGACGTTTCTCGCTGATCAGCTGGACCCTGGGCTAGCGACAAAATCTGCGATAACGCCATCGTACAACGGCATGATAGCGACAAATTTTGGTGCCTGTATGATTGCTTTACGCCGCTCCTACGCGAAGATACGCTAATGTAGTGCTAGCTTGATATCTTCTGAGACGTTGTTCGCTGATCAGCTGGACCCTGGGCTAGCGACAAAATCGGCGATAGTGCCATCGTTCAGCGACAAATTAGCGACAAATTTTGGTGCCTGTATGAATGCTTTACGCCGCTCCTACGCGGAGATACGCTAATGTAGTGCTAGCTTGATATCTTCTGAGACGTTTTTCGCTGATCAGCTGGACCCTGGGCTAGCGACAAAATCGGTGATAGTGCCATCGTTCAGCGACAAATTAGCGACAAATTTTGGTGCCTGTATGAAAGCTTTACGCCGCTCCTACGCGGAAATACGCTAACGTAGTGCTAGCTTGATATCTTCTGAGACGTTTTTCGCTGATCAGCTGGACCCTGGGCTAGCGACAAAATCGGTGATAGTGCCATCGTTCAGTGACAAATTAGCGACAAATTTTGGTACCTGTATGAATGCTTTTCGCCGCTCCTACGCGAAGATACGCTAATGTGGTGCTAGCTTGATATCTTCTGAGACGTTTTTCGCTGATCAGCTGAACCCAGGGCTAGCAACAAAATCGGTGATAGTGCCATCGTTCAGCGACAAATTAGCGACAAATTTTGGTACCTGTATGAATGCTTTACGCCGCTCCTACGCGGAGATACGCTAATGTAGTGCTAGCTTGATATCTTCTGAGACGTTTTCCGCTGATCAGCTGGACCATGGGCTAGCGACAAAATCTGCGATGACGCCATCGTACAGCGGCCTAACCGCGACAAATTTTGGTACCTGTATGATTGCTTTACGCCGCTCAGACGCGGAGATACGCTAATGTAGTGCTATCTTGATATCTTCTGAGACGTTTTTCGCTGGTCAGCTGGACCCTGGGCTAGCGACAAAATCTGCGATAGTGCCATCGTTCAGCGACAAATCAGCGACAAATTTTGCTGCCTGTGTGATTGCTTTACGCCGCTCCTACGTGGAGATACGCTAATGTAGTTCTAGCTTAATATCTTCTGAGACGTTTTTCGCTGATCAGCTGGACCCTGGGCTAGCGACAAAATCGGCAATAACGCCATCATACAGCGGCATAATAGCGACAAATTTTGGTGCCTGTATGATAGCTTTACGCCGCTCCTACGCGGAGATACGCTAATGTAGTGCTAGCTTGATATCTTCTGAGACGTTTTTCGCTGATCAGCTGGACCCTGGGCTAGTGACAAAATCGGCGATAGTGCCATCGTTCAGCGACAGATTAGCGACAAATTTTGGTGCCTGTATGAATGCTTTACGCCGCTCCTACGCGGAGATACGCTAATGTAGTTCTAGCTTGATTTCTTCTGAGACGTTTTTCGCTGATCAGCTGGACCCTGGGCTAGCGACAAAATCTGCGATAACGCCATCGTACAGCGGCATAATAGCGACAAATTTTGGTGCCTGTATGATTGCTTTACGCCGCTCCTACGCGGAGATACGCTAATGTAGTGCTAGCTTGATTTCTTCTGAGATGTTTTTCACTGATCAGCTGAACCCTGGGCTAGCGACAAAATCGGTGATAGTGCCATCGTTCAGCGACAAACTAGCGACAATTTTTGGTGCCTGTATGAATGCTTTACGCCGCTCCTACGCGGAGATACGCTAATGTAGTGCTAGCTTGATATCTTCTGAGACGTTTTTCGCTGGTCAGCTGGACCCTGGGCTCGCGACAAAATCGGAAATAGTGCCATCGTTCAGCGACAAATTAGCGACAAATTTTGGTACCTGTATGATTGCTTTACGCCGCTCCTACGCGGAGATACGCAAATGTAGTGCTAGCTTGATATCAGGCTAGCACCATGTCGATTTATTATTAAATGGCTAGAGCGACAAATTTTTTGATTTGGTAACAAATTAGCGACAAATTAGCGACAAATTATAGTGCCAATTAGGAACAGGAAACTTAACTTTGTAGTGCTAGCTTGATATACCTACTTTTGCATGGCATTCGGATCGAGGAAGCTGACGAGATCGGAACATTTTACTTCTAAAGTAGTGTTTGTATACTCTTTGATGTTACTTTTTAATTTGCTGGTCTGTCATTGGTTTTTTCATTATGGCATCCTTTAACAAATTTTGTGTCGCTATTACAATGAATTTAACTCATAAAAATTTTCGCACAATGTTTTTTTATGATCAATAAATAGATATATGTCAGATAAAAACTAATACTCAAGTAAAAATTTAGAAGAAGCAGAATCTAAAGACCACCATAAGTACCTAGTAATTTACAGTGGCATGTGGCTGTGGACTCGTGGAGCTTGACCTGTATTTTGCCCAGAATTTTTATCAGTTAAATTATCATCGAGTTTATAATAGGTACGCTTGTTTAAAGAGCGTGCGTTTTATACTAGTTTTAAATTTCTTCTCATTTAGTTGAAGAATATTAGGAGATATTTTATTATAGAAATTAACAATAGACCATAATACCCCATAAAAGACTTTCGCACTTTTGTTAATCAAAATTTTGATCAGTGTTGAACTAATTTATTTCCATCTCTAATAATATAATTATGTGTTTCATATCATTTTGTAAAGAGCTCTGATAGCTATTTTCTGCAGAATGCACACTACTCGATAGCATAGACTGCAGTACCTACGCTTATCTATTATTATGGTATACCCCATACATTTAGTGATAAAACGCCATGTCACAGCTCTGTGTATTCGTGGTTCAGTAAATCTAGATGATGTATGTATGATCATCTGCATGATAATGTACGTGGAGGTTACTGAATCCAATTTTCTCAAACTGTAAACAAATCGAACAAACTTCTGTTTATTTGTTTACAAATACACTTTTAAATGAATGTAATTGAAATCTTAGTATAAATCATGAGGGTTTATTGAAATATGTGAACTGTACATACATAAAGTTCATGATGGACAGTTAGCGTCACCCTGTTGCTGATGCCTACTAGCCCTGTTTGTAGACAGAGTTTTCTATGAAGCGTTATAGGTTTTCAGGTTTCTGTTTTTATTATTTTCTGCTGACGAAAATGTTAGTTGGCTCTTCACTTATTAATATATAGATTAACAATAACAAGCCATGTGGGATTCTGAAAGGCACCTTAACACAAATCTCCCTGCGGCTACACTGTTCTAAAAGTTACAGTGTACAGTAAATTCAAGCCAAAGTGATCCATCTCAAGCTGTCATCGGCAGGCAATTAGGAGCTGGTAAAAACTGATGAGGGTTACACCCTCTAATTGTTTAATGCCAGTGACGTAGGGATAGGAGGTCGACTGTAAGATCGTAAATGATCCTGATAATTCCACAGCGTTCTCCTTAATTCAGAATAAAGCAGAAGAACATACAGCATAGCCCCCTTAATATAAACGTTTATGACTTTTAACGTTATTATAATTGATTGCTAACTGCATGCTAATATTTTAAGTGTTCTTTTTATATGTTGGGTGTATAAATCAGTACTTAATCGGCATAATATTAAACAAAACGATTTATGTCACATAAAAAGGCATCATATTATGCATACTAGTGCGAAAATTTATAAAACAATATTTCTATACTAGCTGCCACCCTCGACTTTGTCCGATTAAATACTTTCTAACATTTCATTTTGGAACATTTTTTTATTTTTAGTCCTACTAGGTGACCCCGCGACTTCGTTCGCATTTATGTAGGAAAACAGCATTATTATGTCGCTTATAATAGGCGTTGCACCTCTTTCTGAAGGGGGGGAATCCTCCAGGTAGGATTTTGGAACGACAATCCTTATCGCCCGTTACACTTCAGGCGCTCGGCAGGTGGCTAGGCAGGGGGCTAGGTGACAAAAAGGGTTAGCGCAACGGAAAATACTGACCGCAAGTTGATTTATTTTATTTTCGACATTTGTGTTGGACACTAATTATCCATATATTACTTCGGGAATCTTTTACAGAGGGCGCAATTTTAATTTCGAATGTTTACAATATTTACTAACTTTTGATACAATTTGTTCAATATAATTAACTGGAAGGGTGCCAAAGTTCCCCTCACTTCGGTACGCAATGGTGTAGCTGCCATCTGTTTAAAAGCCTAAGGCTCAGTTCACATCACTACTGAGAACCGAGCCGAGTGTTGAAATATTTTAATTTTCCATTATCTCCTATGCTATGCGTTCAAATAACATACTATAAAGGACAAAGTTCATAAAATTGTTCGACGATGAAATACCTTTCGCTCGTAAGGATTAAAATAATGCTTATAAATCACTTAAATTTTTTTGTCAAAAAGTACCTTATTGTGCGTTATGTATAAGCATTGTGCATATGGTATCGCGGACTTTTTTTCTAGATATACTAAGTAGCAACATGTTTGTAAAGCATTGGATTTAAATATCACTAACTATTATATACACACGCGCACGCAGATAAAAAGGTTCACGAGCATTTTTCTTCCAATTTACTCAACAAAAAACAATATTTAAGGCTAACTGAGAGGTGTAAGTGAAAGGTAGGTAAAAAGAGAGGGAATGCAAAGAAAATAATATTCCTTATACGGTTGGATTGGGGGGTGAAAGCAATAGTTGGAGCTCCGGATGTTTTAATAAAAGCTGTTCCCGGATCCCTCCTATTTAAAGCGCAGTACGCCTCACCATGTGGTTTTAGTCGGTTCGATTCCGACATAACGCCCAAGGGGGTTTCCACACGCAAAAAAAAAAAGAAAAGACTCAACTCAACAAGCACTTCGGCATCAATTAAATAAGAGTGCGGGCTCAAAATCTACATGCATATATAAAAATGCATTTCTATGTATTATAATATTCTTTCTACTTATTAAGAGCTATAGATAATTATTTACCAAAAAGGATAGATAACCGCCCATACCTACATTTCTTGATCTTAGTTCGGGTGTTTAGTTTGCGAAATTGAATTACTGAGTTGTTAAGCAGAGTCTTGCAATTCTCTTGTAACAGTAAACTTAGCTATGGCAAAGGGAGGACCGAAAACTTTTCTAATAACTCTGTGACTTGGCTTCACTCGAAATTGTGTTCTGTAAGTGTCTGTGTAAAATATTAATGTAATACAACACCCTGTGGCATGATGTAGATACGTCAAGGGCTAATTCATTATTGTGATTTAAAATTTATTTTACTTTAATATTAAGGATAGGTATTTTGATTTATGCGACGAATATAAAACCCAGAATATCCTGCACCATTACAGGAAAGCGAGTAAAATTCCAACAATACTTTGTAACCATATCATGTCGGCAAAGTTTAATTCTTCCTATATAATTTATCGTTAAAAAGCTTCACGATCAATACGTCTAAGTAGCAAAACGTCCAACTAGTCGAATCGTCTATTTAGCAATACGTCTATTCGTTTTTGCATCAAAACGTCTATCGACACGTCTATGTAGCAGAACGTCTAATTAGCATATCGTATAACAATTTTCGTGTACTATCGTAAACATTGTTTTTTAAATTATAAACTAAGTTTATTTATTTTATTTTTATTTAAACGTATGAAATTAAAACATTGTTTTTTTTTTTGGTAAAGAATACTATTAACGTGGGTCCCACATTACTAGTATTCTTGTTAACCCCTCCAGCTAAGCTAAATGCTTGTATTAGGAGTGGGTTCACGCCGGTAGTGCACTGGGTATGGTTCGAACCCGCAAACACTTGATCGCAAGTCCGACGCCTTAGCCATTACGCTACCGCCACTTATTACATATTGTACAATTATTATGAATTTAGAATTCTCTTGTTATTCTCTCTTTCCCTTATAGTGTATTGGGCATGCATAGTTTCTAAATAACCGAATGAAATGCCTTAAGTTTTCTTATGTGTTAGGTTTGTAACGGTGTGATAGCGTGATACATACCTATACATACATAGATTAGTCAAATAATAAATGTTCTAAGAATTCCGCCGCCTAGAAGATTGTCTGCTTTACTACCGGTCTCAACTGACAGTCCACAGATAATATTGTAAACGTTATCAGTTTGACTTATCAGATGAGAAGATATTTGAATAATGGACTGGACGGGCAGCTCCCGTTGTAAAACTTTAGGGTACAACCCACATCGAGGAAGTCATTGTCTTTGGAAATAACATGTCTGAAGAGGGCTGAATCTTCAGGTTTGTCGTATTGATTTGCTACCCTACTACATTGAATGATGGACATTTCAATCACTGGCTTCATAAGGGACAGCTGATTGTATTTAAAGTTTAATAAAGACAGATGTTATTATATAACGTAACTATTGTCGTCGGAGTCTTGTTGTTAGAAACAATAAACCGTTGTTAACAAATGATAAAAGTTTGTTGTTTATTTATTGTTTGTAGTTCTAAGTTTTATGAGAATTGGTATTTGCCCAGAGGTCTAATGTATAACAATAAAGCTCTGTTGAAGTTAGGGAAAATAACTGTTTCCAGTTTTTGGAGTTACGTTCCTCAAAAGAAAGAAAAGAAAACCCTTTTGAATCTCTTCATTGTCCGTCTGTCTGTCTGTCAAGACCCTTTTTCTCTAGAACGCGTGGAAATATCAAGTTGATTCACATGAAATCCTTGCGTCCCTGCGTCCCTTGAAACAGTAAAAAAATGAAGCATCTACGCAATTAAGATACGGCCATATATTTTTTTATTATAACCAATTTTAACACTTCGCAAACCAAAACCTATAAGGTACTTCTCATTGACATAGAATAATGAAAATTCGTAAGAAGCAAAGTCTCAAAGCACAAGTAAAGGAAAAAATCCGAAAGACGTTAATTTGTTATGTTAAATGTATAAGAAAGTAAAGATTTACGTCACAAATACTTACAGGCTCTTTGTTCATATTTACCTGCCTACTTACTAGTATCAAAGTTGGTCATATATATCAACAATATATACGTCGTGTACAGAAGCGAGTAGTTAGATATATGCATTCGATCGAGGAGTTAGATACAAAGAAATGAGTTTTATAAGCTGTAAAATTTTTATGTTATCAAAAGTATCAAATTAAATGAGTACTAACTAATACTTAAAATAATGTATATTATGTAATAGTGTAATATTTCATGATAAATTTGGTTGTCCCTCAGTCTAAGATCAAAATTTATTGTACATATCATGCTAACAAAGGGAATATTTATAACGTGGGATGTAAGACGCGGCACTCACTAGGATTTCTTTGTAGACCCAAGATGAAGGAGTAAGGAGTCGGTTCTGCCTATTTCGACTTTCTGGGGTTAAAATTATATTTAGCAGTCCAAAAAAACTACACTTTCTTTTTAGGATTATTATTCCTAAAAAGAACGTGATAAGTATGATTGATATAACAAATAGAAAAATATAAAATTTACTCATATTGAAGTTTAACAGGTAATGCCTAACGTATAAAAATAAATCATTTCAGCGTCTAAATTGTGTATTCGCAATATTGAAAACCGCAACGGACACCAAAACATGGTTCCCTGAGCAATCTTTCACAGTCAGGTATAGGAGCTAACCAACCTACTAATTAAATGAGGGACGCCCGAACGAACATCTAAACTAAGTATAATAAAGGACAAATATTGCGTCCCAAATGAGGAAAGCCTTATCACTTATTTTAATGAGTGTCCATTTTACAACTAATATAATTCATCATCTAACATTTTAAGTTACATACTTTATATTCTTAAACATTAGCAAGGAAGCTTTTATAATAGCAAGCAATGAACCGCAAAAACAGCAACATGCTTATAAAAGCCAAAAGCTATCGCTTAACGAACCTAATAACGAATTTAGGTCCGAAATTTAAACAGTTGTGGCGTGCCACATACAGCAAAAACATACTCCAACATCATCTAGAGAAGACGAGCTGAACTACGGAGTAACTACTAATCCTGCATCGCGCTATGAGAGTTATAGCCGATTAGTATTTATACAACATCCCAACGTCAATCGTAGGGCCGCGGCCCGCCAGGTGTGATCACCTCATCTGGTCGGAGAGTCCTCCTTTGTGTTGGAGGGAAATAACACCCGTTCCTCCACACAGTCCTGAACTCTGTAGTTTAGTATACTTCCATCTGATTTTGCCCAATTGCGTTAATAAGTTTAAAGAGTGTATTTACAAAAATATGTGTATCTATGCATGTTATGTATCTAGAACCCATAGAAGTAACTATTATCTTATCTGTGCCCATAGTACAAGCTCTGCTTAGTTTGCTTGGTTCAGCGTTTTTTTTTTTTGAAGACTACTAGGAACGTGGGTCACTCATCCCTCTCACTAACCGAAATGCTTGTGTTATGTTCACCGCAATCACATGATCGCAAGTCTAGCGCCTAGCCATTATGCTACCGCCGCTTATGTAACCCTATATGACCCAGGATATTTTTTTTATGTTACTTCGATTGTGCTTGGGTGAATAAAAAAGGTAGGAAATTTGAAAAATGTAGGTCATTACTATTATCCACACTGAGTTTGGCACGCAATTTTTTTCTTTTACGGGTTGTTTTGTGGAAAAAACTCATTCATTTTATCTTGTCTATGAGCTTCACTCTGCTTTCTAACTCTGACACGCCTTTCGCCACTTAAAAGTTGTATTTTGAAGTTCGGTTAAGATCTAATAAAGAAGGTAGAGCGCAGTTAGATAACACAACTACCCTAAAACTGTTTTTTGAACTGATAGGCAGGATTAAGACTATTACATACAAATCAAGTCTCTACGCGAAGGGAAGAGGATTGACAACACGCAAGTGACATCACATATATAAAATAAATAAATATGGAAAAAAGCCAACTATCAAGTACTGCTACTGAATAATAGGTATATATATATATATATAAACAGACGTGTCTTTTTATGCAGTGACTTTAAATTTAATTAATTGGTTGGAAGGGAATGGCCATGTTGGATATAATGCACGCGTGCATGATCATAGATCTATTTACGTCTATGGTCCTGACCAAAAGTGTTTAGTTCTCCTGTTTCTTGGCCAGAGCGCATGGACTTAAAATTTCGTTACCCTGCATATTTTCCTTATCGTTATTGTAAGAGTACATAAAATAAGTCATAAAATGTCGACATAGACCCTTAGAACAGTTGATCAAATGTTTTGAAGGTACTACACAGTCTAAATGTAGCCCTGTATGAACATTAAATTAATTAAATGTAGGCATGTTGAAGTATGAGGTTAAGACGTCGAAAATGTTAACAGAGAATTCAAATGTTAACAGAGTTTCATAAAGAGATATGATCCTAAGGACTGATTTTTAAGAAGAAAGTGAGGAGAGACATGTTTGTACTATTAAGGCCAATCTACCTAAGCCTGGAGCTGAGTGTGTGGTGTAAGAATGCTATTAGAACGAGATTAAAAATCGATAAAGCTCTGTGTGTGGCGACATTCCTTAATTACATTGCTTTTAGACTCCAGCGAGCGGGCGGCGTGATACAGACAATTTGTATTCAACCTAGCTAGTGTTCATATTGTCTTTGATTGTTTCTTGCGGTCTAAGTGAATGTTAAGCATTAAGGGAGAGGCCTATGTACAACAGTGGACACAACAATTTATGGTGATAATGATGATGAATGTAATAATAGTTCGCACAATAGGTACGGTTAGTTAAATTTTCTATTAATGTCAAATATTTACTTAATATTAACCTTATGTAGTATGATTGATATCAAAACGTGAAATTGATTAATTGGTATTGCTTGCCTGAAAATCACAATATTAACGATTTTTCCATCAAAGGCTTTACTGTTACAGACCCTCAAAAGTTCATATAACTAGATAAAAATGTTAGATTACAGTTTCAGAAATAATGTGACATAAAAGAAAAAGCTTATTGTTATTAAAAAGTTTATAACCTGCGTAGGGGAATGTAATCCGCTTACTTTGAAAGGACAAATTGTTTTCCAACTGTAAACCTAAGCGATCACTGGTAAACAATTATTGGAATAGTTGGCCTCCCTAACCATTCCAATAAGGCATAGTTTTATAAAGGCGAAAGCAGGTAAAACAATCACGAAATGAATCCCAAATAAAAGAAGACAGGTTAACTGTCGCGCATAGCCGCGCTTGCATAAGCTTCAGGCTTACGCAAGCGCTTGTAACGCTTGTTTATTGTTGTATTAATTATGTTTGGCTGGAAATGTTTGTGTATAATAACGGGTCAACTCCACTCGCATAAAAACCTACGTGGTTTAAGCAAGTTGATCATTGCCTAATAAAATTGTAATTTCTTTTGTTTTGAACAAAAAAAAAAAGAAAAACTAAAAAATATGAAGAAACAACTACAACACAGTTTTAGAGTACCGTAGGCGTATATCATATTATATTCATTAATTCATTGAATTGAGAATTGGAAATTGTTGGTGCTTAAGTACAAGTATTTCTAAAACAATACCGGGTACATATATGTCCTTTTCATGTGGTGAACATTAAAGCGATAATGGTGGTATACCTAGCTACACACTTTGGCAATTTTTTTCGTGTGGTATCCTTGAAATAAATAATTTGATTATGAAATAAAAATACCCATGAATAAAATCCGCCAAAACAGTCCGCCATTTTCGCGTCGTCAGCTTAAATTTTGTGTAGTTTGAAAAAGTATCTTAAGCAATCGAATACGAGCTAACGATCAAGTGTAATTGCGCCATTATAGTATAATGATAATGTACATTGTATTGTACATGTGTGCACTGGAAATTTTTGTTAAGCATGCTACTCGGCCTATATCGCGGAAGACATTTTTATTAGACGATAGGGCTCTGAGGAGTCGTGCATAAAAAATATTTTTTTATGGTGTAGGGGGCAAACGAGCAGACGGGTGACCTGATGGTAAATGACTACCGCCGCCCATGGGCACCTGTAACTCAAGAGTCACAAGTGCGTTGCCGCCCTTTAAGGTGGGAATACCGGTTTTCTGTGAGGCCGTGGTATCGAGTGTAGTCGAGCCGGCCCATACGTGCAGAAGCATGGCTCTCCCACGTGAAACTCTCCCACCTAATCTTGGTTGGAGTAATTTTTACTATTTAATTCACTGGAGTTAAAAATAAATAGTAGATTCATTCCATAGTATCCTAACCTGCAACTAATCTATTGAAAGTCTTGTATACATTTATAGTTGTTATTTCGGGCATAATTATCATTACTATTGTAACGATTAACCTTTTTTAATCTGGGCACACTGTATCGAGGACATAATCCGTTAAGATTATCCCTCAGTGGGAACGTGTTTTCCTTTCGTGGCTGTAAGTTAATTGCCGCTCTGATGATTAAGGGTGGAATCTATTCAAGCGAAATAGGATTATCAACTCATATGGATTAAATCTGTCCTTCATTTCCGGATGTTAGCTTTTGTAACAATGACCTCCACAATTCGTGAGCTCGGAGTTACATTTACAACATTTTGATTTATAATTTTCATTACGGTGTTTTGTTGAACATATTCTTGTTTTCATTTTATTTTGATTCTGGAATAAACACAATTACGAGCTATCTCGAGTAATTTTCGCAGCTGCTTAGTAGCGACGCTCATAGTGTATCTAATGGAATGCAGGTATTTCATCTTATTCTTATTGTTTATTAAAAAGAATAGAGGTACTTGGACTAGATACCCGAGTGATACCATGGCCTCACAGAAAACTGGCAGTAAAGCAATGTTAAGTTGTGTTTCGCCGAGTGAGTGAGGTTACCGGTGGCCCTAAACCTTCTCTCTCCCCCCTTTTCCCCTCTCCCTACTCCTCTTGATGACGATGTTTTTTTTTTTATTTGAACACTTTTCTTTAAAAGTATACAATAATCCACTGAATCCAATTCAACATATTGATACTATCGGACTCAAAGCATTTATACCATAAAGAAAATAATAACCAAAAACAAAAATGTTCTATCTGATATCGCTATCTTTGATCTCTGTTATTTTAAAACTGTCTAAAGTATCCAGAAGAAGAAGCTGTAAGGGTTTTTAACAATTAAGGCTTTTTTTTAAATTAGGCCTATTATTCTACCGTGATAGATTCCGAGATGAAGCATGGCTATATAACTATAAATAAAAAGCCCTGAGAAGATTTTCAAAGGCTATTGAAACTAAAACCACGGTGAAAATTAAAACCGTTCACCATTCACTGTGAAAAAAAATATAACAGGAAGTTAATTATAACAGGAAGTTCTCTTGCGCCTGCACTCTTTCCTCCCGCTTATCTTTAAAGAAAGCTTTAAATTGAGTTGTTAATATTATTATCAAGCACTTGCCTTTTTTAACCTCATTTCCCATCTTATCACAACAACTGTCAAAAATGTGCTATATGTATGTCTTTCAGCTTCGAGGTATCGTTTTAATCCTTACTTATTAAAATAGAAAATTACTAAATTTGTAAACGATATTTTTCACCTGACATTCCGCAGTGGCTGCCAAAGGTCTATTGAATTGTCAACAAAATTGCCAGTTTAATCGAGCTTTTTTACCTCTATTCAAAGAAAAAATGTGACTCCATTTAAAAAGATTACTGCGTAGCAAAACAGAAAATTGATTTGACTTCCGATGAAGAAATTTCCTTGAAGCCGGGCATTCTTAATAAATTAAATTTTTCACTGACAAATAAAAGCTTCCCTCAAGAAAATTTGATTTAATACTGTAAAGTAGTTTGATGGAGGTTTTTAAATGTTGTAGGTGGATTAACTAAGCTATGAAGTCAGAAGAAAAATTCCTTTAAAAAATATTAATCATAACGAAGCTTTGCTCGTAAAAACAAGTTTGTATATTACAATAATTTAATTCATTGAAAGTATTTTACAAAACATCATAATTTTTGAAGTGAAAACTTGTTTAGCGGCGTTGTGCACTTTTTGATGGGTAAAAATGTTAAACTCGCGTCAGGACGCGTGACCCTGTGTAGGTACAGCGTCAGAGAGACATGGAGAGGGAGGGAGGGAGGGACAGGGACAGAGGGAAATAGAGAGAGAGAGAGAAAGAGAGAGAGAAAGAACTGAACTCGTGACCGTCACGGTAATATGCATATATATATCGACTAGAGCTCTTTATTAATTAATGTCATCAACTTGTTAATGTGACGTATTAAGTTCCTCGTTTGGTTTAAGTTGTCACTTCTGTCCCATGACTATTTTTTTTTTTTCAAGTTTAATCATAAATTAGTAGCTGCACAACAGAAGCACGTTAAGTTTCGTATTTTTAATGCTCAGTAGAAACTATGAGAATGAATACTGTAGTAAGATAAGTTTATTTCTTCTCTTCACATTATTTTCAAATTATTTTTCTTTTAGCAGGGTGATTTTTTTTTCTTAATAACATTAGAAAGTAAATCTTGCACGCCTTTTAAGATTACAGTTTAATTTTTTTTTGCTAAAACTTTAGTTAAGTAAATATGTACGTGGAAATGAAATTGTTGCCAGAACCAAAGTAAGATTGACAGAAGCACGTGGCGCGAAGTGTCCTCATACACTTTTTTCAACTCTGGGCCCATTTTTGTTTCTGGTATATATTAATGTTGACTTACCACAACTTGTTAAAGATAGCCATGATGTAGTGTGTAGATGCAACATCATTTCGATGTAAATAACTAAAATAGTGCAATGCATGGTTCAATGTTAACAATTTGTTATTTTATTTATATATTATAACTAATGTCAAAAAAGTTGACACCAGTGTACGAATACATGATACGGAGTTGTACCTTGTAGACACCACAAAGTTTTTGGGCATTACATTAGATTCAAATCTGCAATGAAGCCCGCATAAGTTATCGAATAGACTCAGCTCAGCAGTATACGCAGGATACAAGATTCGTCTGATAACGGACATTGAAACTACCCATTTAATGTATTTTAGTTATATCTGCTGCTGTTATATAGAAAATGCTGCTGATATTCGAACAACTTTTTTTTCCAAGAAAGAGAAAATAAATTAATATCTCGAGGTCTAGATAGTCACTGAGGGAAAATTTTAAATAAATCGGTATCACGACACTTGTACTGTTTCAGTTTTGCTACTGCTTCTGCTACTGTCACAAAACAACACAGCTACGTCGTAGCATTCGTAGCGGCTTACACTGTATACTGATGCAAAATAAATACATGCCCTAGCACTGCCTGATACTATGTAGCACATCTACATATACATTCTGTATTTGTAGGAATCCATGAGTGTTTGTTACATGTAGATATACGGTAATATTCAATTAGAGGAACGAAATGTAAGAATCTAGTCGGGTTTTCCAGAAACACACGTGAGTACAGTTTTAGTGAAAAACATGTACTTCATTTTTAACCTTTTCATATTTAAACCCTTGTTGGGTTCAAATATGAAAACGTTTTCATCGTGTATTTAATCCAATTAAGTGCATTCTCCGTTTAATGTCCATTCTCCATGGACACAGATAATACAATACTATACTAGTATCCATGGATAACTTTTATATCTACCTACGACTTTCTCGTTGCGCTTTCACCTTCGTCGTGTGCACCCAAATGTTGGATTATTTGTCGGGTTCGGTATTTCAAGCCACAATCAACCGGGTTGTATTCAAGTCTAGTCAAGCTTGTTCCATTTTAAGAAAAAGAAAACATTAAGAAAAGCCTATACAAGCGCTTAAGTCAATGCTACAAGTAATTCCTACCTATTTCATAGAAGCTAACTTAAGTTTATTAAATTTGAATTAGCAACCGTAGTGTAGTTAGTTTTTTCCGTATGACTATTTGTAGACTTAAGCATATTGCCAGTTCAAACACGGTTTTTACTCTAAAAATGTGATGACTTATAAAGGTTATCTCTCAACTCTAAGACGGCTGGATTGTTTATTATAAAAATAACATAAAATTAAATATTGTCAAAATATATAGTTTCTCTAAAGAAACGTTGAGGTATAGTAATATAAGTTAATCTGTTATTATTCCCCTAAAAATAAATTAGTGTATAAAAACCCCTTATTACTATTTCGATGAAAATAGACTACGTACTCTAAACAAAATAACTCCCATACTTTATTTTCTCTCACGCTTACGTTTACCTAACAATAAAGTATGAATGAAGATAGTATCAGTGGTTTATCATGCCGAAAGTCGTAAAGTTGAAGAGGGTGTTACGGTTTTAATATTAGATAGGCCACCGACCCGTCGCCGTATCATACTGCTTTGCAATGTTCCAAGTAGTTTAATATACATAGAATATTTATGGCAACGTAAAAATAACTTTGTGTTAAATAAATACACATTGACAAACCGGGTCTTTAAATAGTGAGTGGCAATAAAATTACTCGTAGAATATAATATGTATATCTCTATCTATAAGGATATCTAGATATATTTATCATTGATCCACGAGGTCAGGATTTGGTTTTTATCTTTTTATCTTGATCCTTTGTTTATGGAGTTTTATTTTCTGAAGAATTTGTACCTCATAATCACAAATCCTGTAGCTTCTCACAAATAGGGTTTCCCTTAGATTACAATTGTGAAAAAGGAGTTCAGAGAAGAATAGAAGATGTTCTCTCCTCCTTTCTCATTTCATATCTGTATTCAGACCAGTTCTGGGGGCACAGCAGTCCATCCAGTCCGCAGCATTGAATTTTCTAATTATTTAATGGGTAAATCACCTCTAGGAGGAGAATCAACACAAGCACACAACAACCATTTTCCAACGAGGAATAAAAAAAACATTTTAAAACAATTTAATTTTTTAATTTAATTTTGATTTTAGATAAAATTACAGGTGCCTATGGGCGGCGGTAGTCATTTACCATCAGGTGACCCGTCTCCTCGTTTGGCCCCTATACCATAAAAAAAAAAAAAATAAGTTCTAATTATTTGTGAACGTTTTTTAAAAAAAGAACAGCTTCAAATGGTCAAAACCTTACAAGTGTGCACAGTTTGTTAGTCATTTTCCTTTACCTGAAAGTATACAATTACATTAACTTACCCAAGGAACAGCGCAAAATAACATTAAAACTACATCTCACGATTCAGTTTCAGTAGGAACTGTAAAGGGAGGGAACAGAAACTGGCGCTTAAAGCAATTATTTCTACTCAAGAGAACAACCGACTCAGCACTCTGCGTTCTTGCGGCATCATGAATTATTTATTTTAGGTGATGAATAATGTTTATTTATAACAGTACCATGACTTTATTGACAATTGCAGCTGGGACAACCTTTGTCATTTTCATGAAGTTTCACGCTAATTTCATTAGTTTGCTTTTAGAAGTTTTGGAGTATACATTTTTAACACATCAAAAACATTTTTAATTTGGACGAAAATAGTAACAAAACCTTCAGTCCATGCATATTAATATACAATGTTATGAATTTGAATACCGTAGGCGAAATGCCTTTATAAAACTAACTTAAAAAATATTACGAATAAACATAAATATTCTTTATTTAATTTGCTTACTAATATAATTACTGTTTATATGTATATAATAATAATAATACTAGTCAAATTATACATATTTTTTAATAGTATCGTGTACGTCGGCAGGTGAGAGGCCTGCCACCGAATGGCTTGAGATCCCGAACCCCACCGGCTTCGAATAGGTACAGATGGTAATGTACGTTGCATGAGATGAATGACATGAGAGCATATTTTGTGGCTACAGAGGGTGGAAATAATTGCACTGCGTACCGTGATCGTATACTGTCTCTGTTTCAGGAACTTTAACCAGCTATTAACGTTTCGTCGCAAAGACTGTCGAATGAAGTACGGGCTGTCTAACGATGTCATTTGTTGAATAACTCCGTGATTGAGAGGCTACGCTTGGACTTGCAGAATAGCACTTTTATACCATGGCCTCACAGAGGGCCGGCAGTGAAGCAATGCTTTCATTGCATTTCGCCGAGTGAGTGAGGTTACCGGAGGCCCTAACCCTTCCCTCTCCCCTATTCCCATCTTTCCTATCTCCCCTCTTCCCACTCTTCCCCCCTCCCCCTCTTTTCCTACCCCCACCTTAAAGAGCGGCAACGCACGTGTGACTCTTGAGTTACAGGTGCCCATGGGCGGCGGTAGTCATTTACCATCAGGTGACCCATCTGCTCGTTTGCCCCCTATACGTTTATATATCTATACTTTAAAATAGTCTTCGAGTAGCATCTGTGATGTAACTGATTAAATTATAAGTATAAGAGGAAAAACTGTAAAACTGATAAGGCTGTAAAAACGTTTCTGAACAGTTTATCGGTTCCAGTCTCTTGAAATTTTCATAACAGAAGTACTTACATATAAACTTGCGGATTTGAATCTACAATATTGACCAACACTTTGATTAATAAAATATAATGATATTTTATACATACTTACTTAACAAACTAACTACTTAGATGATGATGATCAGTACAAACTACAAAAATAAAATTGAAGTGTCTGTTTGTTTGTTCACTGATAGATAGCTGGTGTTATAAGGAGCAAGTTAGGCTATTTATATTTATAAAAAATAATTAGGTTAGGGTTGTACATTATACGTTATAAATATAAGTGATAGATGAGTTTTTAAATTTTCCAACTATTGATGGCAGGCCTAATACCCTTCCCATTTCGTTACCGCCGCTTTACAGCAAATATACTTTAACTACATTTACTTTATTTAAAAAGGCATAATACATTCTATCTCAGCGTCTCACTGGAAGAGAATATATCCTATGACATTTAGTGCACTTGTGTTTAATAAATAATTTAATTAATCTTTACTTGGGAGTCGGACACAACAAACCCAATTTGTTTTATCTATATTCGCAGCGGACGCAGAATTTTAAACAAATCTTTAGCAACGCGGTCCCTATTAATTATTCCCAGTAATTTTCAGGTAAAAGGGCATGGGTATGGGTAATAGGGTATAAATAAATAGGGAGAAATTACAGATAAATAAATACTTACTTAGTTTTGTTCGTGTTTATCTTTAGATTTCGATAAACACAATGTTTTACTTAGTGTATTTTTCTTGTCTAAAACTCCCTGGAGCGCACTTCTCCTCAAGGCTTTTTTTGTTTGAACTTTACAAAGTTTATTAAATCAGGAGTTGGGGAAAAAATTGCTTGTTTTTTCTCTAAGGCTTGACAAGCCGGTATGTGTGATTTGAATGACAATAAGATAAGTATTAAACAAATAAACCAATCATTTGGCTGAGGGAGTTAGGCTACTATACGTGCCATACGATAGAATATTTAATTTGTTACTCTCTGACTGAAAAAGGGGCAGGATAAATTTTATTGCTGCTACAAAACTTGCATATATTGTAAACCCTAAAAATGTGTACAGGGCAACATTATATACGAGGAATCAAAGCTACCTTTAGATGGATGATATGTTATATTCCTTAATTAATAATAGTGGCGAGGCTTTTAACAACACGGTTTGCATTACTTTTTTTGTTAATATATAATTTTTTAAGTATTTATAAGTTTAGATTTATATCAGTAGAATAAAAAAATGTCAAGACTGCAAATATTCGTACAGCTTTATCATTTGAATCAAGTTTACTTGTTGTTACGTAGATGTAATAGAATCGCATATCTAGTGTACATAAAATAAAAATCTAAGGATGGGGCTTTGAGAATTTAACCTTAAATACTTTCTTATTTCGTAAAAGAGGGAGTGAAAAAGGGGGTCACTTGCGCCCAGCGACACCCACACCCATATTCACAAACAGTGATATGAAGACTCACAGTGAGCCCGGATACATAGAGTCGGCATTTTCAATTCTTAAACAATTCTTGAGCGATGACAAATTGACCAATGGACCAATGGATCAACTGAACGAATGAAACTTGACAAATGGACCAATCACAGATCAGTATTCGATGCACAGCGTTCGCTTAGCAAAGGGTAACTTGAGTATCTTTTGTGAATGACTAAGCTGGCCACAACGAACGCTATGAGAAATTCCTTATTTAGCTTAGCGTTGCTTCCACACTACCCTAAGTATCGTTTGTGAATACGGGTGTCAGTCTTATAGACAAAAAATTGCGAGTTGCACTCATGTGGAGACGGTTTTGTAAAACGAATATACATATACCTATATATATATTGTCTAATTCTTTTGCTATCTCGGTGGATATCTGTTCAATAAAATAAATAAATCAAATAACATACATCTACTCCATAAGACTAGTTCCAAGCGGAAATTAATATTATACCCAAAATCACTCAGTTTTGACGACACTGAAAAACTATTAAATAGGGTTACATAATAATATAATATAATTATGGTTGTGCGTGATAGAAAACATAATTTTGAAATATAACTAATAATAATAATAATTACAAAAATAATAATCTTAATAGTAATAGATTTAAGTACCTACTAGTAACTACCTAGTTTTATAACATGACGTTAAAATTTATCCCAATATTTTTTTTTTTATTTATTTAAAACTTTATGCACATAGAGTACAGAGGCGGACTTAATGCCATAGGCATTCTCTACCAGTCGACCTTCGGGAGATGCAGAGAAAACAGGAAGTAGGTGCAATAAAAAAAAAATAGTTTATTAGGTAAATATGCAAACTAAATATCAGACAAAAATACTTAAAGTATATAGGATAAAATATATATCATAAACATACATAAAATATGTACACAAACATAATACATACATACATACAAATAAAAACATAGTAACGATTTAGATGATAAACTATGGGCAAGTTGCTTCTGCAAGTTGTTCGAAAAAGTACTCCTTTACTTTAACTTTGAATGAGTAACGATTGGTGGCCATCCTGATTTCGAGGGGAAGCGCATTCCAAAGAAGAACAGATTGAACGAAGAAAGAAGAGCCTACAAAGTCTGTGGTGTGAGAGGGACAAAGAAGAAGAAGATTATTTAGGGAACGAAGGTTTCTATCATGATTACTACTTAAATATTGGAAATATGAAGTTAAATACGTTGGGGAAGATTTGGAATTAAGGATGGTAAACAGGGCAGTGAGGGCTAGTAACATACGGCGCTGACGAATACGCAACCACTTAAGCTGAGAACGGAAAGAGGACACATGGTCATATTTACGAAGATTAAATATAAATCGAATGCAGTTATTAAGAAGACGGTCTAATTTATCGAGGAGATCTGCATTCAGGTCATAATAGCACACATCACCATAGTCGATTATTGGGAATATGAGAGTTTGCATGAGCATTGTCTTGGTTTTCGCGGGGAGAAAATTTTTTAAGCGATGTAATGCACGGAGGGTACCAGTAACCCTCTGGCACAGGTTTGTAACCTGAACGCGCCAGTTCAATGTGGAGTCAAGATATAGACCCAGGTTTTTCACCGATTGACAAATAGGTATAGTAGTACCGTTAAAATTAACAGCTGGGAGCGTCTCAGTGTCTACTCTACTCATCAATCGGTGGCTACCGATTATAATGGCTTGACATTTTGAAGGATTTACTGACAAGCCAAACCTTTGAGACCATACTTCTATGGATTCGAGGTCTCTGTTGACCATGTCGATGGCCGATGATATGTTCTCAACCCTAGCTTGAGAGTACATCTGCAGATCGTCGGCATACAGATGATACGCACATTGAAGTTCCTGGGTTAGGAGATTAATAAACAGAGAAAATATCAAAGGAGAAAGAATACCGCCTTGAGAGACACCAGAGTCAAGATCATTCCAGCTTGATGAAAACTCGTCGACACGAACAGACTGCTGGCGTCCCTGAAGATAAGATGAGAACCATTCCAGTGCATCAGGCGAGATCATAAGATAGGAAAGGATAGATAAGAGAATATCGTGATTGACGGTATTGAAAGCGTTTGAGAAGTCGACCAGTACTAAGACTGTCAGTTTTGCGTCTTCCATTGCTGCTCTAATATCGCCAGTCACTTTAAGGAGAGCGGAGGTAGTACTGTAACCAGGCCTAAAACCGGATTGTAGAGGGCTTAACAGATTATTTTTGTAAACAAAATTGGATAACTGTTTAAGCACGCAGGATTCTAGCACTTTAGAGAGGAAGGGAAGAATGCATATGGGTCTAAAATGGTTGGGAAGTGCGGGATTTGCAATTTTGGGTAGAGGAATGACATAGGCTTTGCGCCAAAGTGATGGGAAGATTCCGGAATCTAAGGAATAATTGATAATATGAGTAATAACAGGCAAAAGTGGATCAAGGATTGTTGTGACCATGCGCCTGTTGATTTGATCACAACCAACGGCATCAGATTTAATGGATAGAATTATTTTTTTGATCTCATCCGATGCAACTGGAGAAAAGTGAAAAGGTTTAATATTAGAGCAGTCTAAGCCTGCCAAGTAATCAACAGTGCGATATTTGGTTTGGTGATCCAGGTAAGCAGAGGTTGAAAAATGACAGTTTATGTCATCGAAACCAACTATCTTCTGCAGATTCGTGGGTCACCGTTTACCAACACCCAGAGTTCCAAGAAACTTCCAGGTGTTGGCCGGGGAAGAACAGGTGATGTTGTCGAGAATGTATCGCCGTTTGGCGTTACGTATCATCTGATTACACCGATTCTTTGCAGCTTTGTACAGGCTCCGCCTTTCCTCTGTACGATCTCTTCTAAGTTTGCAAAAGGCCCTACCTCTTCGCCGCATAGCCTTGAGAACAGCCTCCGTCATCCTGGGTGCAGGTGGTCTCTTAAGTCTGATTTTTCTAATAGGTGCATGGCAATCATAAAGACCAATAAGTGCATTGTTAAAATTATTTATTTTATCGTCTACGCTTGACACGTTTGTTACAGTGTCCCAGTTCAGTTCAGAAGCATCCCTACGAAGCCTATCTACATCCATACGACCAAAACAACGCATGTGCAACTCTCTGGGAGGGGGTTTGGGTGGTTTCAGGACGTACGAAAGGAATATAAGGTCGTGATTGGAAAATCCAGGCGCAGTAATTTGACCATGGCTACGGACGAATGTTGGGGCTGAAGTAATTATTAAACCTAGAAAAGTGTCTGCTCCTTGGCTATTGTAATAGGTCGCTTGGAGGGGCAACACCTGCAGGCTGACAGATTCGACAGTTTGAAGGAGTTTGCGGGAACGTGAGGAGTGATGGACAAGGTCTGTTTTGAAATCGCCCATGATGACGTGATGTGCATATTCTGACCCTAAAGATTCCAGTACTGTCTCCAGGCTGGAGAAGTAGTCTATAGTAGGAGGACAATAAACAACACCTAGGAACAATTTGGCTCCTCTGACAAAAACTTCGAGGAAAAGGAATTCTGCGTCAGCGGAATAAGAAGCAGAAGAAGCAGCTAAAATTTTATAAGGGAGGGAACAGTAAATATAAATGGCTACACCGCCACCTCTTATTTCGTTTCGGTCATTCCGAACAAGAACATAACCTAGAAGAGGATATGATGTAGAAGCAAGATTAGGTTTGAGCCAACTCTCAGAGATCAGGATGGCGTGTACGTTGGTGTCAACGAAAGCCTCTGTCAAATCAATAAAGTGGCTAGGCACGCTCTGTGCATTTACGTACGTAATTAAATGCCTATTATCTTTACTTCTATCTTACACCAAAACTACCCGTTATTCTTTTATCTATTATCGATTTTGTCCATCCAAAGGTTGCCTGTAAGAGATCGTTCTAAGCGATAAGGCCGCCCATTGTACGTATCCATTTTGTGTATTTATTTTAGGCAGTATGTCGTTGGTATTAAATAAAGATTATTCTATTAAATTCTATTCTACAGTTACAAATATAAACGTGATTACTTCTTTAATTTTGTCCACACTCCGTCAATTAACACAAACCTTACTTACTATTCTCTCATTCATCCACATTTTACTCTCAGCACATCAATAGCAAAACACACGCCGTATAGGTATGTGTTTTGTTTATGTTTATTAACATAAACAATAATTTCATAACAATAATTTACACCCACTTTTCTGCTTTTCCCTTGCTTTTCTTCTATATACTTATTTACATTTGTTTCACTAGTTGTCAGTGATTTATTTCTCGACCATGTACTTAGACTAATTTTACTGTAGGTACAATAATACAATACATACTGCCGGGTGGAGCTTGGTGACGCAGTACAGGTTTATATGAACCTTTAACAGGCACCAGCTCTCACAATGTAGACTACATACTATGTATTTCGTTTTAACACCTGTTTTGTTTGTCAATTGTGAAAGAAAAAAACGAAAATGTTATTATTATTATTATTAAACATCAAGTTAATCGGTTAAGTAGATTCGGAGTAAATTGGCTGTGACTGACAGACAGGCAGACGCACGAGTGAACACTTAAAAACACTTAAAAAGGTCGTATGTAATAAAGTTATTTTTTGCATTACATATAAATTATTGTGTTTGTGCAGTTAGTTTCTAAACCACCAGGAAACTTGATTTCAATCAGTAAACGTTGGGACTCGTCACGTTTTGGTAATTCTCAAGTCACTCTAACTTTTGGTTTTGAGAGAGTTAAGAGCAGAACCAACTTATTGAGGGAATTACAGTCTTCTCTTGAGTTTGAAGGCTTAGTTAGATGTTAGAGGGATTCCCCACAAACTTACACGGTAAATACAATGCCACCGGTAAACTTATTAAATAAAAGTAATGTTTATTATTGAAGGTGAAATTGTATTTTGAAGCCTTATAATAATAGATATAAATATTAAAAATATATTGAAAGCTTCGAGCAATTAGTACTGCTTCATTTCAGCGAGAATACTCGCTTCGTGAAGCCTCAATTTGTTTTTCAAATTGCGAGATACCTTTTTGAGAAATGATTTCTTATGATTGTAATTAGTAGTGAATGAAATAACAAAATAAAGGAATCCCTCGTCTTATTTTTAATTGTTGTACCTATTATATAGTATTCTCTCAAGGGCCTGGATCCATCCAGACATTTAGGTTTTACTTGTTATGTTTATTGAAGTATGTCGATGAAGTCATCTTCAGGAATTTGGTTAATTGTTATTAAATTCATGAATGCGATTTGAATTCGATGCATTGCGATTAGTAACGAGGATCTAATGGGCCTCGTCTATGCTAATACCATGGGTAATTTCACTTAACGTTATATTATTATTCGTACTCATATGAAAGAAGAACGTTACTGCATGAGCTGTGATTTCAATCAGGCCAATCAAGAGTTCATTTGTGTGATGGCAAAGTTATGTGTGCATATGAGATGTAACAATACCGAAACGATAGGTGCGAAATTATTTACATTTTTTTGTTTTACGTAAACGGATTAGAATGATGTAGCATGAATTATTTATGTAAAAGTTATCTATGTCATCAATAGTGAATATCAGCTAAATAAATGCAGATAAAAAGTCATGTTATTCAATGCCTACATGTGATTTACACACACATACCAAATAATAGCTTTAGTCGTAGTTTACAGTTTGCTGTCCAAAACTAATAAATGCACAAAAGAAAACAAAACTTATATACAAATATCGACGACTCATTTATATCAATATTCTACGAATGCATAGTTACAACTCAAATTTGTGGTAATTTGCTTTATTAATACTCAAATACATGTATTTACAGTTATTATGATAATAAACTCCTACCTATAAAATACAGAAAATGGTGCCGTGACCAATAATAACGAGAATAATGAGTAACCATTCCGTTGGCTACTCATTATTCCATTAATACATTATAATAAAATAAAGGTTGTTAGAAGCTCACCTCATTTATAACTCAGCATATAACTTAAAAGCAAAATATACCCGTAAAATACTGATAAATTACATATATCCACAATTTTGTTTGTGTTGCAGAATTGACATTAGAATTTTGTGGAATCGGAACTATGAATATAATAAAACGTAGCGAGAGTCCTCCGAGGATGGTATTCTGGCATGGCGTGGATGGTTTTGTTGTCAAACTACAGGTGTCAGGTCAGCATTAGAGTTTTGAGCAGCCAATCAATCTTACCGAATTATTGTTTGCCAACATAGTGAAATAACAAGATTACCGCGGGATGCGTTATAACTGATAGCAGTCAGTGTTAATAAATAACATACTCCGAGCTGTTTTCCTGAAGATTTTCTTTATTACGTTTAACGTAACAAATAAGGGTTATGATTTTTATCAGTTTCTGGCTATGTATGTGGAATTTTAATCAATAAGATGTCATTATAGGCTTGTTTATTTACTTTTAACTGAAATTCTGGCCGCAGAGTAAATTATTCGTAACGTTAACGTGAGCCTCTGAAGGTGCTGGTCGAGGCTCTTCGCAATCAACCCGTGGGCTGATTTGAATAAAGAATAGAGTGTGTATTACTAAGATCTTCGCTATTAGCTAAATACTCAGACAACAGCGAGTCCAAGGCACACTAGCGGCAACTAGCATCTAATGCGGTAATTCACAAACCTGTATTTCAGAATTGCATCCCCCAAAGCGCTCCTTGGTCTTTCATTGTATTGGGCACTTACGGATATAAACCTTACTCTCCACAATTTCATCAACAGGTACTAACTATGGTGTGGCGTTAGTCACCAAACTCACTGTTAGCAAAGAAGAAGGGATAATAAAGCTATTCCGTACATCAGAGGTTATATAATTATCATTCAGCAGGTGACAGTGCTATAGCTCTCATTACGGATCCGAAGATCCGACAGTCGTTGTGCCGACATGTTGGCAGCTCAAATTCCTGATACAGAGACACTAATCGAGCCCGGTACGCAAAAAGGTTCGATCCTAACTCTGTAGCCGGATATTACGTCCAAATGACGAATTGAATTTCATTCAATGAGCTAGTCGATTTCATGCGGATCTTTTTGAGGTCCGTGATGCTCGGGGTCCGATGCAGGTCGGTGGCCGGCCTCTTCCCTGCCGACACACAAGTGTTAGCGACGTCGGCGGGGAGAAATACTCGTCGCTGGAATCTGAGCTCAACGTTTCATTTATAGCCGATCTCACTGAAAAGTGCATATGCGGCTGCAAGTTGGAGCTGTGCAACTAGTCCGGAGATACTAGGTGTGCATTTCTATTTCTTCTTTTACTTTATCTTTTTATTCTACTACCACAGAGCTAGGAATTCTACGAACCGCGATTAATAATGTGTAATTCTCTATATATGTACATAACTACAATACACGTGGAACTACAAGGACTGAACAAGAGACAATTTTAACGTAAAAGTGACTCACTCATTCAATGTTGTAAATTGTTTTGTACTTGAGCGTAGTGTACTAATTGACATCATTAAACGGAATGCACTTACACTCGTAGCAGTCCTGGTATATAATAGATTAATTAAATACACATTCACTGGATTGATGAACTCGTTTCTCTATATTTTTTAAACAAGTTCTGTGTTGTTTTCAATTGCAGATTTTTATCGCTTACAAAATAATCCGAAGTTTTGATTCTTTTGTACGTTCTTTTGGTGATCATTGAATAATGTGACACAGATACGTGAACAATAGTAGGTATCTTAATAACTGGAGTACCATACTAATAAATGTAACTAATTTGAAGTCTTCGCCAAACAAACAATCACTACATATTATGAAACAAAGTCCCCCGCCGCGTCTGTCTGTCTGTCTGTTCGCGATAAACTGAAAAACTACTGTAAGGATTTTCATGCGGTATAGTAGTATTCAGTAATAGAGAGAGTGATTCATGAGGAAGGTTTTGGTGTATAATTTGTACCCGTGCGAAGCCGGTGCGGGTTGCTAGTTTAACTATAAATTAGGTACCTATGGCGTAAAATAGTGTATTTTTTTAATGTTAGTGTAGTTGTTTAACCCCAGCTCTACAAAACTCTCTACAAAATTAGGAACACCAGCTTAGAAGCTTAGTTGTTAAGATATTATACTTAACTTCAAATTATTTTCTTCAGTATTTACTTTTGTGGTTTCGATGTAGTCATAAAGCATAAAAACAATTCTTTATGCTCTATGACTACATCGAAAGTACACACTTACTTATTATTACGAGTGCCAAGTTTCAAAAGCAAAACGTTGTCTACATGGTTTTACTCTTAGAAGTGCATTGTTTATCAACTTTAATAGAGTTAATCGAAAACAAACTGCCGTCAAAAAAAAATTGTTCGTAACTAATACTTATAAATAAATACGCCTCAAAATGAGAACCTTATTTCGACCGTTACATATATTACATAAATAAGTTGTTGAGATCCTTGATTGAATTGATCCTTTAGACATTCCCACCTTTTGCCACAAATTAATCTTTGGGATTTGAAAGTAAATCTCATTTTAAAGGCACAAATATCTTACGAAAGGAATTCCCAATATACTTACATTTAAATTTCAGTAAAGTATGACGTACGTCTTCCTGAATCAATGGTTGAAACTTCGGCATATGAAACGATAAAACAGTCTTCAAGTTTCACTTTACTCTCTTATTAAGAAAGTTTTTCAACTCAAAGGTTCTATTTAAACTTTTGAATTTTCTTTAAGTATAAAGAAATGTAATGGTATATACTCGTGTGTATATATCCGTAGAACTGTAAGGTGGTTGAGAAGCAATTCTGACCCTTTTTTACCCAGACCTTGAGGTCTTGGAGTTTATCTAAACACAGTTTTAATGTTCAAATACATAACTGAATGACAAAGAAGAAATATTGCCCAGCTTGCGTCCCTAATATTCGAATTACGAATCTAAATATTCTAAATTAAAATTAAACTCCGTTATATGCCATGTATATATTTATACCAGCTGCGATCTCCAACGAGTTGAAATACCACGGAACAATTGTGTGGACAGCTTGTTCATTGAAGCATTTAAATTTTAAACTGAAATTTACGTTTATACAACCCCGATAGTTGTAAAATTTTATAAAGAGGTATTCCCATCCCATAATGGGCTTTCTAACATCGACTGTTTTAACAATTCAGAATATGCTTATGACACCCTTGTGAGTAACAAACCTTTTAACTTGATGTAATCCAAATTGTTACTGTTTACAACAGTACTTACTTGCTTGATCGTGTTTTCTAACCGTGTAAAGAGTTTTAGTTATACAATTTTTACCTTTCTGTACAGTTAGCTACGAGTGAATTACGAATGACTGCATGGGGGGCGCGCAATGGTTTAAGTTGTCACGTCGCCACTACGCCGCGCCGAGGTTTAAAATTCCACACGGGACAAAAATTTGTGTGATCCAAAAATAGTTGTCCCAAGTCTGGGTCTTCTTTGTGTCCGTTGTTTGAATGTTTGTGAAGCCCCCGCAACACAGGAATATTCCTAATGCGGAAGTTGTCTTTTTAAAAAAAAAAAGAATACATCAACCTGTCATTCATATGAAAGTAAACACTATTTTCTGCACTTTATTGTTCACTTTTATACTCGGACCCTTATAAAGTTATAACTTAGTAGAGCATCGAAATCACTGCCAACGGATACTTGAACCCTAGTCTTGAAAAATGGATCCCTAACAACCCTAAAGGATTCATATCAACAGAAGGGTCCATTTTATTAATCGACCTTCAAAGAAATTCTTGAGATGAAAACGGTAAATTATAGTGAAATATTATTATGTAAGTATATTGTAATGCGTTAGACTATTTTAGTGGATTTTTAAAAATAGGAAAGATAATAGGTATGTATTTTTATCGGGGGAGAGCCATGCTTCGACACGTATGGACCGGCTCGACCGTACCAGGGCCAGAGTGAGGTTACCGGAGGCCCTAAAACTTTCCTCTCCCCTCTCCCCCTCTTCTACCCTTCCCCTACTACCACCTTAAAGGCTGGCAACGCATTTGTGACTCTTGAGTTGTATGTATACATACCTACTTTGCTTATGAAAGTATTATTGTAACAATGGTAATTGCGTTAGGTCGACAACTACGGTGGGCATTGAAAATCAGTTCTGGGGTGGGTGACCATCGCAGTAAATGCTGAGAGTCCACCTTTTTGAGGGGCATAGCATACAACCCTTGTCAATATCATATAAGCGTCTACTATATGTGTGCAAGACAATAAATTAAGTAATTTTTTTTTTAACCTTGATATTTTTTAAACGTGGTCGGATGCCACATCATCGCGCCACGTCATACGACACTACATATTATAACTGTCAGTTGTCACTAATGTCACCATCAGCTTTGATCAGTTGAATCAGGTTGAGTGTCGTATGAAATCCAGTTTTTTAGCCTAGTATGAGTATTTATTTTTATTTATTTCTAATGTTTAAAGTTGTATGCCTTGTTTTACGAAATAAACTTATTTTCTTTCGTTCTTTCAACTTTATTTAAATTTGACTCCACGAGTTCCTGAGAAAAAGGTCTTGACAGACAAACGGACGACAAGGTGATCCTTTAAATTTAATTATAAGCTAAACGTAATATCTCACATCGACTTTCTTTTTACTTCATTAAAATATCCGTTCTACCAAACTTTACAAGAAATATTTATTATCTCATTAAAACTTAATTGTTTAAGTTCTTCTATAACCGCGAAAGTCTATATTGGCCCTTTGGACCACGGACGTTAAGGAAGTTACTCCATAAAGCATAAAACCTTAATATATATCTGATCCAAGAAGGACCCAACTCTGAAATGCGTAGTAATAATGAAATGAAAATGATTGATGAAAATGTGTTGAGGGATAATAGATTGATATGACACTTAAATTTATCTTATAATAAATACCAGAGATGGCCTATTGGTCGAATTTCTACCATCCTCCGCGCCTTTTCCCAACTAAATTGGGGTCGGCTTTCAGTCGAACTACGATACGGCCGAACTTTGATATTTTTACCTGAAGCGACTGCCATCAGACCTCCAGAACCCAAGTAATATGCGATATCGAAGTTCTGTAGTTAGACCAGGTTGTCGGACTTTTTAGGGCTCCAACTACCCCTAACGAATGCCACAGATGTACTCGTATATATGGCAACCGGGACCGACGTTTGACGTGCTCTCCGAGGCACGGCGGGGTCTCAATGTGTTAAGATTGGTCACCCATGCTAGACTGACCTGGCTAGTATTACTTAACTTTGTAATATGCTAACCTACTCGTACTCGTACTCGTTACCACTTAGCCACGAGCCCCTCCATAATAAAATTAAGTTTTGAATGTTTTTTTTTATGTCATGGCCGGTATAACTTGAAAAGCTTTTCCGTACAATGACAGGGCAATATATATACTGGATCCGTTTTAGCATAATATTTAAATTTTTATTAATCAATATGTATATTGATCAATAATATTAACTTGCTGTAGTTCTTCTACATACTCGTATATAAAATTTACATTCCGGGCCCGAAATTTGCTTAAAAAGGCCTAGATATTATACTGTGTATTCATTGAATACGGCCTTTCCTGCCATTCAAGTACCCGTGTAAGTAATATAATTATTATTTTATTTCACTTTGACAATTTTCTTGAATGTTCGTTCAAAAAGATTTTTTTACTTTTTGATACAAGTAATATTATATTGATATCGAAAGGCATACACAAATAAAGCTGCTGTAGAATGAATATAATAGTAAAATCTTCACCAATACATCTTTTAAAAATATTATACGGTCGAATTGAGAATCTCCTTTTTTTTCGTCGGTTAAAAAAGAACTCGCAAATGTTTAAATCTTAACAATTCGGGTATATAGTTTGTGTATCTATCGCTGGTATGAAATGCTATAACACCTGAGATGATCTTGAGATCGACTACTAAATACCTAGGATGTAGTGAATATGTTGATCATACCTATGTTTGAATAAACACGGTATGATTATAGGTATAGAACTTGATGTGTGTAAAACAGAAATAGGTGCATATGCTGCTTCATATTCTAAGCACATTCTTCTTCTAGCATTGTAGTACACATAATATTGTTATAGAATTATTGCACATTTAAAACTCAAACCGAATTTATAATTAATCAAATTATGATTACGTCATTATCCGGTTATGCTCATAGACTAATAATGTAATAAATAATATGCAAATATTTCAGTCAAGGTGAGGTAAAATATCCATTTTTTTTCAAGGGGTAGTTAGATAACGTCACAGGTTCCCTCCCTCCAGCCTCCACAGCTAGGGGTCGTAACCTTTAACATGCCTACGTCCTTCTTCAAAACATGTCAAACACTGATCAATATTTTAGTACAATAATAAAAAACAATAAAAAAAGCGTACTTACAGTCTTAATTCGGGTAGGCCCCTCCAACAAATACGGACGCAGGCTTTCGTTTTACACCGATAATTGTCCAACAAAACCCCTTCGACAATTATACAAAAAAAAAATAACACATGTAACACAAAAAATCACGTTTCATAAAAGCATCACTCTATATCACGGCGTCTCACAGTGGTTACTTAATCATTTGACATGAAATTGTTTTACCGGTTCCCAATTATATAGAAAATGTGTGGAATCCCCCCTGCAACTTCCAGAGGACTGAAGATTCGAGCCTACGGGAAAATATCAAGCCTCGACCGGGACTCAAATGTAAAAACACACTGCAGACAGAGTCGACCCTCGCTCGCTTACTCACTTGTAATATTGACTCATCCATGAGTCAGAGAAGGTCGACCGCATTGTATGCCGTACGTTATGGCGCTACGAGTGAAACCGAAGTTTCCCGAAGTACGACGACGATCTACGAATGGAGGATACGCTGAAAGCTCAATGAGCAACCATAACTCATTATGAAAAGGACATTTTCCACTTTCTTTTACCTCATTCGTTAGATGTGAGGGCCAGAAGGATCTTAGATATTTGTGAGAATAGATTTAATTAAACAAATTTAATTGGCACCATTTTTCAGATAATAGCTTTGTTTGTATGATTTCTTTCCACTACTGCGAACGATGAAAATTAAATGAACAATTTAGTCACGGTTCTGTAATTTTTGAGTAAGTAGGCGTTCTCGGGGCGTCAGTAAAAAGAGAATGTAAAAGTAACAACCTTTTAGTCAGCCTATGTTACAGTTCATTTGCTCTAATAAACTCCTCATAAACATATTTTACATCCAGATTTTTTTTATGTAAGGCTAAGCCTACGATATAAATAAGGAACAGAGAGGTACTTGAAAAGTAATGTAATACGTCATCTTAAGATTTTAATATAACAAGGTGAACCTGTGTAACTGCAAAAGTGCTTTTAGTTTATTGATTACGATATTATAATGGTGATATTATATGTAGACTAGCTTTGGTCCGCGGCTTCGCTCACTTAAATGTACATTTTCTCAAGCCGGAAAGTTTCGTCGTGGGAGGTCTAACTTCGGGACGTATAGGCCGGCTCGACCGGAGTGATAAGACGGAGTTACAGAAAACCGGCAGTGGAGCAATGCTTCCATTGCTTTTCGCCGAGTGAGTGAGGTTACCGGAGGTTGGCAACGCACTTGTGACTCTTGAGTTGCAGGTGTTAATGGGCGGCGATAGTCATTTACCATCAGGT
Source organism: Callimorpha dominula (assembly GCA_949752705.1). NCBI lineage: Eukaryota > Metazoa > Arthropoda > Insecta > Lepidoptera > Erebidae > Callimorpha > Callimorpha dominula. The sequence goes on from OX457007.1 coordinate 13,705,266, forward strand.
GACCCGTCTGCTCGTTTACCCCCTATAGTATAAAAAAAGTCATTGTTTTTTTTATCTATATGTTTATTTATCTATCTATATGTTTATTTATTTAATCAAACTGGCTATGTGATTGGTATGCAGTATGTATCTTCACACCTCATACAGGACATTTCCTTATTTGTAGACCGGCTCTTAGAAAATAGCGTTCTATTTATAAGTAAGTAGCCAGCGTATATACATACTCAAATATATGAGATAACATTTGATTTGACGTTACACTGTCCACACAAGTTAAGGTTTTAACTTGTGTGGATAGTGTAAAGTCAATACACGTCTAATAAATGCTCATAAATAAATATTTGTCACAGTTGTTTTAGGTGCAAGGTTCTTTTTTTGTTGCTCCTAACGCTTACTCGTGTGTCGCAGTACGGGATAAATAGAATTGTTTTATTTGGTAGAATTAGAGAATATGATTAACTTTAATAAAACTGGAGCGGCATAGGAAGCAACAGCAAGAATGTTTACTTGAAAAACTTCCTGCATTATATAAAAATAAATACCTTGGTCACGACATTTCGCTAAATCTTTTTTTTTGTGTTTGTTATTGTTATGAGAAGGTTCTTATGACAGAAAACAATAAGAAAAATGCGCGGAAAATTAGAAAATTTCAGAAAACTTAACGACCATATTAACTTTTAACCTTAGCTTTTGACGCTTTTGACATAACTGTCAGTCGTTTGACAGTTGGCGCGATTGTTCAATGTTCATAGTTAAGACAGGACAACGTCTGTTGGGTCAGCTAGTAATGAATAAATGTTAAATCACATCTTTTTGGTGTACTTATGTCTATACTTTTGCCAACCCCGTACACTTGGATGAGAGCAAACACTACTCAGTTAAAAAGCATATGAGAAACTTAAACACGCTACTTCTCGTATTTTTTAAGAGAGTTAGGGTGAGCCCCCTTCCTGCCACCGTAATGAGAGGGAATTTGTTTTTTTTCGCCGTCTTAAAATAATACTACTCCCCATATCTGTCAAGAGTTTGACCAAACGAAGGCCTATTACTGGTCGGGCACCATGTACACCAATAAGAAAACGTCAAAGATGGTGAACTCGCTTTAATAAATTTTTCTACGCACTGTGTTCTCTGATCACTACTACTCGTTATATTATATATAGCATCGGTGAATGGCGAGGGACAAATGTCGTTAACCTCTAAACAAACATTTCATTCGACAAACAAAAACAAAATGTTGTTACAAACTTGAATCGATCGTAAAAATTGTCCATTTCAAATTGTTTTACAAAAACATTTCACACACGCTCATTATAATGTGTTGATACATTTTCCATTTAGATGAAAAATTACTCTTGATCATATACATGAGGCTATTTAGATGCACAGTAAAGTTGTCCCAACGTCTTTTCTAGATAGGTAGTAATATGTACACCAAAGAATACAAACGGTAATTCTCTTGAATTTTTTTATTTGCAGGTAACCGTAATCTGTCCTTACACACTACACCACAAAATATAAGTTAGTCGATAGGTACGGAAGATTCAATCATTAAAGACACTACATATTTTATAAATAGTGAATCTTGGATACCCACATTTAAGTGAAACTCAGATTGAAAATAATAAAATCAACATACTCAAAATACAGTTCCCTATCAAAATACAGTCTGCATAAGCTATTGGGAATCAAATGTCTCGAGCACGCGAGAAGTTCTTCTGTTCCGTTCTGTTATATTCAAGATTCCATGCCTGCGTATAATTGTGATTGCTGTTATAATATAACACAGCATGACATTGACATTGCAACTGATTACAGCTTCTACGCTCCTACGAGTTCAAAGAGTGATGTCATGCAATGCCATTTTACCCGTTCTAATGCCTTAAGTAACCTTAACCTTACTATATGACACGACGGTGACCTTCTCTTTTATTTACCTCATGTATGTTAGCCTCGTTCGTCCCCTTCCTTACTTTCCCTCTACTTTCCCTTTTTATAATATTTCCTCCTAACTTATAATATGCCCAGTCTTTTTAAAACCCTTTTTTTACTGTTATATTTAATGCTCGCTTCATGATTGGAGGAATAAATAAAACATCGTATACAAATGGAACATGGTACGTTCAAACAATGAAACTAAATAGGGGATAAAAGAAGTAGAGGCAAAGTTGAAAATAATAATTTTACATGGACATAAAAAAATATTGAAGTACGATTACTAAAGAAAGTGCTTGGTTCTTACAAATTTATAGCAATGTGAATTACAAAAGTATAATACAACTAGCAACCAGTAGGGGTAGCAAAGAAACTAGGGTAGCAAAGACATCTTCAACAATCATCATCATATATCAATCAATTTACACTAAATTTTAACAAATTATACACCTAAACCTTCCTCATGAATCACTCTGTCTATTAGTGAAAACCGCATGAAAATCTGTTCAGTAGTTTTTCAGTTTATAGTGAACAGACAGACAGATAGACGCGGCAGGGGTACTTTGTTTTATAATATATAGTGATACAAACAGGACCATTCAACGAAAATTTGCATTGATAGAAGAATAATATGTACAATATGAAAATATATTTCAAACTTTAATAAAATAATTACGACGTCCAAAAAACAAGTTTATTGAACAAGTTTGATTTCCCTTTTTAACAACATACCGTTGTCGGTAAAGAAAGATGATCCTGTAATCGCTTTTGCTTTGTCACTAGTTACAAAAAGGACCAAATCAGCGATTTCTTCGGGCGCCGATACTCTTTCGAAAACCGTTGACGCTGCTATTTTTTTCCAAATCTCGCTACGATCACCCTTTTGTATGGGTAGTTTATTAAAAATTTCGGTTTCCACAGGGCCAGGGTTAACGGAATTGACTCTCACACCTCTCGCACCGAGGTCTAATGCCATGCATCTAGTAAAATGATCTAAAGCAGCTTTCGAAACACAATATGCAAAATAACCCTGAGAGAGAACATCAACGGCAGCTACGCTAGAGATATTAACAATATTACCTTTAGTCTGTACGAGATACGGCGCAGCAAGCTTAGTCAAGAATACAGCTGATCGAAGATTTGTTGCCATAATTTTATCAAAATCCTGCATTGCTGTATCATCCAATATGGAAGCATTACCAACAATACCTGCATTGTTAATCAAGATATCTATTTTGCCACATTGAGAAATGGTGGTACTGATGATATTCTTAATGTCATTCTCTGCGGTAACGTCGGTGATAATAATCAAAGGTTTCACTTTGTATTCTTGGCATTTCTTGGAGACTTCCATTAATTTGTATTCCGTTCGAGCTGCAAGTACAACTTTTGCTCTTTGTTCAGCAAATTTTATAGCAATGGCAGCACCGATGCCAGAACTAGCGCCAGTAACAATTACTACTTTGCCTTCGAAACTCATGATAGCTAAATAAGCGGGCTAGGCGCAGCTTCAGTATTGCTTCTAACCTATCTATGTGTTAACTGTGGCATTACTAAAAATATTTAATTTATGTATAAATTTTCCATCACTTTTGGCGTTCCGTTTTTCTACCGAAGTGAACAGAAAAACTTGGTAACTAGCGATTCTGCTTGACAAGGAAATTTCTCGCGGTTAATATACCTAGATATTAATATACCTTTTGTGATACGGGGGCATTGCATCCCGTTCTTCTACACATGATGTCTAATCCTTATCGTATCGTAATGTAGGTCCATAATCTTCCCGAATAAACGGTCTACTTAAAACAGTTTTCAGTTACAATGATAGAAACTGACTACGTAGAAAGAATAACTTCAACTTCCACTATTATATGTTACTACTATATTATACTCGTATATAATACTACTAACAGAGAAACTATCACATACAATATTAAACTTAGATTGTATAGTTTCAATTGTTAAAAACCTTTGTAAAAATAAATGAAAGCTTATATTTTTGTACGTTCATACGTAGATATAATTATGATTAGCTTTCCTTCCCCCAGTCAAAGAATTTTCCGGGGACTACCTTCCCCCACATTAATAATGTTAGTATGTGTATTACTTTACACCATTGGGTTTTTATTTACGCGATGGTAAAAGAGATAGCGTACAGCAGATTTCTACTCAAATAAGAACCTACTGCCTGGAGAAGTCCTAACAAGCTGGGGAGAAGGTCACTGGATCGCTGACATTCCTATATCCCATAAGGATGTAGATAGCGTTCTTCAGTCTCAGTAATCGAAAACACGCTTTGTAAAACGCCTATAATTCATTTATAAGAATTACATTCCGTAGAAACCGCAATTCGTCTGTAAATGTACGGAACTCGAATATTCTGGGATCGGACACACTTGGTAGATTTTAATAATTGTTTGCTATTTGAGTAAATGCATAAATTAGTACGTTCAGACTTACGTGTCATCCTTCCGTCTTCGTACTCTATTATTAAACTGTAGGGGTCATTTATTTCTATGACATTCAATTCAGTAATGTGTTTAAACTAAATATTAGCAACGTAAATAGTTAACAGGATAGGAATCCTGTGAAGTATTTAAGCAGTTTTTTTTTAAAGAATACTAGCAACGTAGGTCACACATTACAACCCAATGAACCCACTCCTAACACAAGAGTTAAGCCTAGCTGGAGGGGTTAACAGGAATACTAGTAATGTGAGACCCACGTTATTGGTAATCTATAATAAAAAATAGGCAGTCATGACATTAATTAATAAGGAGCTGACAGAACTCAATGTTTAGATTAGCGCCCTCTAGTGGATCTATATATGTAGTATTAGCGTGACGGTCACAAGTTCAGTGCTTTTTCCCCATTTTTATTATTATTGTTTTAAGTGTCTAATGCCACCTCGACCATTTCTTGTCTTTATAGCACACTTTTGCCTTACAGTTCACTGCTCAGATTTATGACTTCGAGAAACCTCCAGATCCTATCAGCAGTGTTTGTTTGTATTTCCTGCGGTTGCATGATGTGTATGTAACCCTAGGTTAATACTTCGGTGCCGCATTAGTGGGCCACAAGAGCATAGAATATGCATTGCAGTTTCTTCTGCCTTTGAAAGAATATGCATATTGTGTTCTCGCCCAACTTTATGTTGAACATAATATATGTTTGTTCAGTTTGCAGTGTCCGGTGAGGACTATTGTTACTGCACAGATTTCGTAACTTTTGATACAAAAGTTCTTTGGATACTTTATTATCATAGTCCTTTATTCGATATAAAATTAAAATGATCTTCACTCATGTTTGCATAGCTCTTAGGATATTGCATAATCTCAGCAATAGGTACTTATGATTTCTCGACACTATCATTTTAACGAAACAAGTACACAAGTACTGCAGCTAATTTTATGATATTCATTTTATCATGTACGACACTTGTTTCATAATGTAAATTCGGCTTAACTGACTATGAAACAAATCTTGGAAGCCAATTTTAACCTATTTTATCGTATCGAAATGAAACATTGTATGTAGTACGGACGACACTGCTATAATTTTGCATCTTGGAGCTGATCTGATGATGAAGTCGAACCCTTTAGTGGCTACCATTAAACCCCTCGAGTTTGGGCTCATGTGATTCGTTTTGATGAGTCCAACAGATTGGGCTCGGTAACGATGGTCTGACGATGGGGAGGTTGATATTGGATCTCTTTTTTACTTTTTAATTCGGCTTGCCATTAAAACGTGTCTTTAGTTTTACTAAACTTTAGTTATTATAATTTGCCATTACACGCAGCCGCACCGCAATACCATTTTGATCTGGAAAAACATTGCTCCCCTTAGCGTTTGAGGATACGAGCGCCGCCTTTTCCCACCCATTAGTCGGGTGACGGATTCCCCAATCCTGATGATTTTTTATAGATTTCTTCCTAGCAACCGTCAAGAGCCAGCTTTCCAGTCCATGTCGGACCTGGACACGGACGGACGGACGGCCAGACTGTCTAGGTATATTGCCTCCAAACGAATCCAACAGTGAACCTTTTTGCAGCCGTTTTCCTCAATGCCCCTAAAAAGCCTCGGTTTGTTCATTATGCCAGTCAAGGCTGCAGTTTGTCACTGTAAACCTAATCTCTGTTTATCTGAAAGACAAACGGTATGGCAGACCCGACAAAAATAGTAGAAACTGTCGTATTAGTATAACAAGAACCCAGACAAGACATCGAGCAACCTAAGTCAAAAGCCCGAGCATAAGTATATCCTAGATAACTATTGCACAGAAAATACAAATGGTATTTGTGGTTTGCTATGGATATATTGACTAGGATACGAGTCGCTAGTATTTTAGGCCTGACAATGCGAAAGTATCTACCTACTTATAGTTACTGCTGTCACTTCTAGCAAGCTTCTAAATAACGACCAACGACTTATGAGAGTCTTATCGATTTTATAGATGAAGTAAAGAAAAACTATAATTAATATACTTACAATAACATTTATTGTTATAAAAGAACATCAGATAGTTTCAGAAACAGAAAAATCAATATTTTACAAGTTACATTAAATTATAATATGTTATTAACATTGTTTATCATACAATTATAGTAATTTATTCTTCACCAGAAAATAAAATACATAAAAATATTTACCAGGCTTTTGATTAGAGCTAAATTGTACAAAAAGTTCATTGTTGAAACTTAACACTATCGGGTTCACATTATTAGCACATAATATCTAATTGGTTGTATGACCATGTCATAGAATATGTACCTTACTAACAAGATGTAGGTACAATGCTTTATAAATGCAGAATCTTACAATGTATGAACTGTGGGTACATTTTATATAAAATCTCTCAGATTATCTTTGTTAGCTACCAGGAAAAATGAGAAGAATCAGTAGTTTTTTTAGAGGACTAACTGATATCAAATAGTGACTAAGTTCTTGAAAAAACGAAATCACTCACTTTAAGCTATTCAGTCTTTCACGTGACTGTGCAAAGATCTGACTATGTCTTATGAGATTATTAATAAGTATACCACTGCTGTTCGGTAAAAATCGAATGTAGGAGAATCTAAATAAAATTCTTAAGTATACATATTATGTTAGTTTTATAAGTATGAGATTCACATATAATTATACATATAATTAAATCTAACATCTAATGAAATCTAATATATTTTGGACGGTTTATTTTATCATGGACGAATACCCTTATAAATAACTTTACATCATGTATTCAACACAAATTAATATATTACATTTAGGTACATATCAGCCACTAAACATAATAAAAACATTGATTTATTCAAATCAACAGACTTCTATTCTTGTAGTAATAACCTATATAAAAGGTTTTATAGTACGAACAATGATATGTAAAGAAACGTAACTCTCACACAGTTACCAGTAATATTTTAAACCACTAACAAATAGCAATAAAACGTAACCCGTATTCTCGAAATATGCGTACATTATTGGCCACGGCAATTATTAAGATTGTGTCCTGCCGCATTGGTCTACTATAAAAAACCAAACGCCACAGGTTAGGTTAGGTTTTCACGGGCAGATTTCCGCAACTCCACGACGAGGCGCGTATTTTGCGTTGGTGGGAAAAAGGCTATTCGAGCCACCCTAACTCCCCGAAGAATCCCAGTAACCCCTTCACGTTACCGACGATCTCGGAGAGTGACCCAACGCCACAGTAAACTGCTTACGACCAACCGCATCACTTAAAAGGCGCAGCCAATATCAGCTGGTGATAGTTTTTAAGCCACCTAGTGAGCTTCCACGTTGCCGTATTTTGAGCCTGAGATTAGCTTGAGCTACATTTTTCACCTATCATTATCCATCGGTTTTATATGACTTTTTAAGTAATCCATTAAAAACCAAAACAATGACTGTTTTGTCATCACCAGTAATGTCTAACATGTTCAATTTTCATGTTAAATCCCTCATTAAGCCCTTTTACTCATTTAACAATGGTTTATGCCAGTTCCAAGGGATAATATCAGACCAAGTATCTAGCAGTCTTATCTTATCCAGTAATCTTTGCCAGTTAATTTATACATCTACAATGGTACCTACCTAACTATAATAATATATGTATATATTTCTATAAAATTTGTGTGCTCATATCATGATTTATTTTATTACAAGGCACTGAATCACTTATACAAAAATGTACTATATAATTTTATACACACTAAATAAAAGTGGTATAATGCAAAATATAAGAGTCAATGATGATGTGATAGTTGAGGAACTGTTACATTCATCAGAGGTACAATAACATTCCTCCCAATACACTCCATTCTCATACACTCCCCAGTTACAAACACCTGTTACACCAGTCTCCGCCACAGATGCACATCGTCGAATAACTTGCCTCCACCTCCCATCCCCTGTAACAATTATTAAAGAAAGATATTAATGAAATTAACTCTACTACACTACTTAAATTATCAAAATAGCATTACTTATTTTTGTCACACTAACACATGGACTAAAAAAATTTATAAGATTGGCAATCCCAGAATAATGAAACATTTTAATTAAGCCTTATTTATCAATTCTTTTTAGATCAAATTTTATAACAAGATAGTATGTGTACTGTGGGATTTATTCCTTAATTAATTGTACCTACATCTTTGATATTGTTTTTATGTATACTTATATAATATATAATTAATTAATAGACAAGTTAAGACACATAAACCCCCACTTAAAATGTATGGAGGTAAAATAAAAATCTTAAACTATATTGTGGACTTTTACATATATATATATTATAGTTATACTTAAAAAATATTATCACATGTGGTCGTATAAATAATTACTTGGTCTAGTCCTTGCTTATGATTTATACAATATTTAAATAGCATGTTATATAATTATGAAAAGAAGCTGAATGTAAACTTTACTATAGTAAACCATCTTCAAAAAGCAGAAAATTCTCAACTTTGCTAAAGTTTTATGTAATACTTACTACATTATTTTGTGATGACAGAGTAATGAGCCTGATTTCTGCTCAATACAAATATTTGAAAGCATGAATATGTTCATTTGCAGTAGTCTGGGTGTTTCTGGCCTGTTGGTCTAGTGGTTAGTGACCCTGACTGCTAAGCCAGAGTTTGTGGGTTCGATTCCCACCCAGGACAAAAATTGTGTGATGAGCACGATAATTTGTTCTGTCTGGGTGTAATTTATCTATAATATGTATGTATTTAGAAATATATAAGTATGTTTATCAGCAGTCTGGTTACCATAGTACAGGCTCTGCCTAGTTTGGGATCAGACAGCCATGTGTGAGATGTGTGGAGTTATTATTATTATTATTCTATATGCAATATGTATGTAGAAACACCCAGACCCAGTATGTATTTACAAAACAAAATGTTATTTGTACTACAACCCATAGTGCAAGCTATGCTTAATTTTAGTCTTAGAGAATGATGTGTAATGTGACCCTGAGTATTTTAATTTTTATTAAATACTAGCAACCCACCCTGGCTTTGCACGGGTCGCATAGACATCTTCAACAATCATCACCATATTTCAACCAATTTACACAAAACCTTAACAAATTATATATACCTAAACCTTCCTCATGAATCACTGTATCCATTGGTGAAAATCCATTGAGTAGTTTTGAGTTTATCGCGAACAGACAGATAGACAGATGCGGCGGGGGACTTTGTATAGTGATGATGAATTTTTTTGAATACAGAAACGTGCCTGATTCAATTTTCAGTAGCTTATGAACTTTCAAAGTAGATGCAGTCCCATGAGTTAAGTCGTAGGTTAGTCGTTTTTTTTTATTCATAACTTACAAATAAATCCTTTTGGTCCCTGTTGGGTCAACTTCATGCAAAATGATCCTGGCATGTTGGATTCATCACTGAAGCATTCCACTGCTATGTGGCTTTCTTTGTTGAATTTTCGGTACGCACCACAGTTATCTTCACCTTTACTGTCCTGAGACGACGCACATTGGTAGCATCGTACACAAAACACTGAAATTCATTCATAGACTATTATAGATTAATGAAAAACGGTTAAAGCAGCTCGAACTTTACAAAACAAAGTATTTATTATAGGATAACGTACCGGTTGGCAAGATGCAGAAAACTGTAACTAATAAACATTTTATTATCATTTTGTTGATGTTCACTCATAGAAGACTGAAGACTGCACAATTTTAACGTATCGTGTACACACCCAAAAGTAAAGTACCAGAAGTACCTCAACCAAAACACTAAATTTTTTGGACTTAACTCCGCATAGTGCTGTACTAGAAAAAGTCGGTAAGCATTTTTATCGGTATTTTATGGGGTAAGCATTTTTATCGGTATTTTATTAGGTTTCTCAGAGAGTGGATTTTACATAGGAATGACTTAAACTGCAAAGAGATGGCATTAAAACGATAAATAATTTATTGATTTTTGAAGACAAGCAAATCTTAAGCATTTAGACAGATTTTTGCATTCCTCTTAGTCAGAGGAAAATAATGAAATGATATTCTAAGTAAATAATGAACTCATAGTTAAATCAAAATAGAAAATCTTTAAGATTAATTGTGCAATAAGTCTAATAACTCTCATAAATAAAAAAAGTGTGTGTGTGTGTGTGCAATTTCCACATGGCAGAAATGAAACTTCAGAAAAGAAGCCTACGAGAGAATGAAAAATACTAAAAAGTAAAATCACAAGTAAAAACACAAATAAATAATTGACTAATGTTAATAAATTGAATTTTAGATATTTCTATAAAAGTTATTGGTCAAATTATTTTATTTTTATTTTATTCAATAGGTACAGATACAGACAACAGATCAAGATATACAAAGAATGGCCTCAATAATAAACAGTAAGCAAACCTGAAGTCCAGTTACAACCTTACAACTGTACACAACTTTCAAAACAAACAATACTTCGTTTTTAATATAGGTTAAGGTTGAATTTAAATGTAAATTTGTAAAGAATCAATTAAGTATAAGTGAAATATGGAGAAAAAACAACTAAAATAAATTTAATAAGCAAATGCACAAAAATTACACCACGTTGACATTGACATATTTTTAACACAACACAAAAAGAAAGGTTTTCAATTCGACCGTATAATATATATTTTTTTATGTATGTTCAGCCCTCACTCTGTTATTTATGAACCGATTTCGATATTTGTTTTGTTAGATAGGGTATACCTTAAGGGTGGTCTCATGTCAAGAAAGTCAGGATCTGATGATGGGATACTGATAAAATTGAGAGAAACGCTCGAAAATTGTAGGAACGAATAGTGTTTCTGTTTAATTTTCATTACTTTATCAGGTAGGTATTACCTACGTAGAGCCATGTCTATTTCTACGTAGGTACATATAAAATTTTGATAATTAATCAGTTTGTTGTTTGGCGCCGCGCCGCCTCAAAATAGTTTTATATTAAATTTTATAGTTTATGTAATTAAGCTACATACTTTAGACTTAAGGTTTATTTATTTTTTGGTTTTTAGTTCTTTTCATCGGTTTCATTTTTTGTTAAAAAGGTTTTATCTGAAGGCTTGGTAGTACGCAGGCGCAAAGACAAAGATTATATAAACTTTATCGTGATGCTTTCATCGAATTTCAAATCACAACAATTCTAAAGAAGTTTTACTTCAAAAGTATCCCTTTAACCACGCTAGGTCTTTGTGATTGGTGAGATATGAACCCCTAAATATTTTATGTAACTTTAGCATACGGTATCTGAAAATTGGCAGCCAGCTCATCTTGGGCAGGTGAGCATTCCTTCAGTCTCTACTAATACTATTCCAAACGCCACATTTTGTTCCTCAGAACATAATCAAGGTCTGGAGGCTTTCGGATTCTGCTTTATTATGTATAGTGTATTGTAATACTATAAATTGTATTATTGTGTAAGCATCCATTATTGCTGAACAATAGGGTTAACAACTCGTTAGTAAAACCACTAGTAAAGTAATTATAACAACGTGACACACCTCACACACAGCCGTCTGATCCCAAATTAAGCAGAGCCTCTACTAAGGTGACTAGACTGCTGATAAACATATTTATTTATTACTGAATACATACATATTATAGATAAATTACACCTAGACACAAAACAACACATAATCATGCTCATCACACAATTATTTTGTATTGAGAGCTTTTATAAGCATCAATAAGCTTTTACAAGTGTTCTGCTCTATTAATCAACATCGAAATGTTCTTATTGCCAAATTAATTAGTTTAAAAATATTTTGAATAGGTAACAATGTATAACATTATTATTTGTTTGTCGCATTTAAGAATAAAACGTAACATATTTTGCATACAGATACTGTAACGAAATATTTTGTTATGGATTTTAAGTTACGGTTTTTTATACTTCCCTTGGTTGGGCTTTCATTCAACTGTCAAAATAGTGAAGAACACTGAACCTGAGTGAACAGTAACTCATAAACTCACAGAGTAGGTACTTCATTGAAAGCGTCACTACGGAAATACAAAACTTTATCGTAAATGTGAAATAACTGAATTTGTTTTACTGTACTATATATGGTTTAACATAAGACAAAATGTATGTCAGTTTTAAAAGAATTATATGCCTTTGTGTTGTTTTTGTCAACATTGTGCCATACGGTAAGTTACGATAAATATAAATTATAAACAACGGTCACGCCCAATAGAACTAGTATTACAATATTCGTTAATAGTTTTCAGCATAAAATGTTGGAATTGCCGTTCAAGTAACGACCCTAAGTGTGCCGACCCTTTTGACAATAGCACAGTGCCCATAACCGATTGTAATCAAGAGAAAGGGTTATCGCATCTACCTGGAGTACGACCTTCCATGTGTCGAAAAATTAGACAAAAAGGTGGGTATTTATTCTGTTAACAATGATTTAATCATTTCGTCTTCAAATACACCTAAAAATGAAGTAGGTTTTACCAATCCAAAATAAAAACTATGGGGTTAGCGTATAATGAACGCACACACACGCACCATATGTTTTTAATAAAAACTTATTATTTTATTCCCCAATTAAACATTACACATCTCTGCAGATAATCCTGGAGACATGTAGTAATGAATCTTTGTAATTTTCCATATTGTTTGTTGGTTTCAAAGGGTAAAAACGGGACCCCATTACTAAGTTACTAAAACTCGTCTGTCTGTCTGTCACCAGGCTGTATCGCATGAACCCTGATAGCTAGACAGTTGAAATTTTCACGATGTATTTCTGTTGCCTCTATAGCAACAAATACTAAAAACAGAATAAAATAAGGTTTAAGTGGGGCTGCCATACAACAAACGTGATTTTTTAACGGTTTTTGCTTGATAATAATAACGCCAACAGGTAGACTCTTGAAATATTCACAGAATATTAGTGTCTAATGTTGTACAGATAATGGTACAGAACCCTTCATGAGCGAGTGTGACTCGCATTTGGCCGGATTTATCTTAAATTTTGTATGAAATCTGTTTGAAAAATAATTTTATTTTGTATTTATAATTATTATTTATTCAGATGAAATCACAATTTTAATGCTTAGCTACTGCATATAATCTTCTGTAAGAATTTTGATGTACCACTCATTACCACTTTTCTCCTCCTGAATGTTCAAATTCAGCCTTTAATTTACAATCAGCCCTACTACAAGCTGAGGTAGGTGGTGTTTTTGACCCTTATTATCTGTGCCCTCGTTTAAGAGCATTACTCTCTTATCAAGTACTGACTTGTGTAATGGGCATAAATAAAGTTCACATTAGTGTATCAGAGTATAGTTACTATTTATCTGTGACAATTTTTTATGTGTACATATTTGCTAAACATGTTTGTTTCATTGGTTAAAATTATTATAATGATATTTTTCCGTATATTCAATACGAATTTTCTTCAAATAATATATTGAAATTTTCATTTTTTTAGGTTTAGATTGGATACATACCTACTAGCAGTGGTAGCGAACATTTTTTATAAACATATCTATAAATACTAATTCTTAAAAATGCTTCTCATGCTGTTTCAGTGAATGGTGAATGGCACTACTTCAGAGACTGCGCATATCTCGGTGAAGTGGGAATACAGGGTGATGAGAGATTCTGTCTTATGAGAACTGGTACCTACAACATTTTCATTGAATACTGTACATGTAATAGCAAAGATGGATGTAATTCATCATCAGTATTAAATCCTTTGCCCATATTTTTCTTCGTATTGTCATCTGTCCTACTGAAATGGTTGTCATAACAATGACAAATCTTGTTCAAAAGTACACAATTTTCAATAATCTTTGAAGATGTAAACAATAGAATATTTTAAACATCATGAGAAATTCAGAATGAGCGTTCGTTGTGGAACATATTGTACATAAGGATGTATAGTTTATCAGAAAAACACAATGGCATTTACAATTTAACTTTAATAGACCACAATAGATAATAATCACCTCTGACCTAAAATGAATATAATAAATTGATAACCTCTTTTAGCAGTTTAAGTATTTTTACTAGGTATACAAATATTTAAATATAGGATCTGATCTGCTGATCTGCTGAATACTTAAATATATTATGACAGAAATGTTTCTGATTGTTTTTAAATTGATCTTTTTCTTTGCTGTTATCAAACCCAGAAGATTATGTAAGGGATCTAAAATTGAATATTTTGAAATTAGCTCATTTAATAAGCTACTGAATTTACCATTTACTGTGCTGTCAAATCATGCTTAAATAAATGCATTACAATTGGAATTCTTCCATCATCGCAAACCGTGTAGATCTATGCTCATATTAACATGAATTGATTTGTGCTCCGATGAAACATAGACTAGTGTCAAAAAACCTATTTGGAAATGGAATCTTATTAAATATTAGAGGCATATAATCTCTGCGCCAAGAGTGATCAGGAGTTACAAAAGGAAAGTTAGTTTCATTCATCAGGTATCACTTCTTTCTTATCAGAAAAAATGTTCTAACTACAATTTCCTTTCGTTTGACCGCGCCTTTAGTAAACGGTTAGTTTAAATATTTATATGGATGGTTTAAATACATAAAATATTCGAGTATTGTAATCGCTCTGTCAACTGATTGTATTTCTGTAATAGTTCTTACAAAATGTTTCGTAAGAATTTACAACTAAAAGCTATCAACAGTTGTAGGTATAATAGGCCTCATGGCCTTGAATCTAACTAGAAGTTGTTAACTTATCGAATGTTATCTTTAAATGTAGTTTAATCACAAACATATCGTCGTCGTCGTAGAAAAACGACGGATTTGATTTTTACTTACTTTACAAGAGAGAACTTGAAAGTTTTCAAATTATGTTTTACGTAATGTTTTGAAAACGGCTGTTTCTTTTAATGAAATCTGAAAATGTTACTGTGTGTATGAGCTTTGAAAAATGTTTTGTTTTATGATAAAGTATAATGTTTTCAGTAGGCCTATGTCTAAAACAAAAATCGACCAAAAAATGTAATTCGCCGTCTGTGACGATATTTTTTACTGTAATTGTGGTATCTTTTCGTCATAGTATATTCTTGTGTACTGGTACATAGAATGACACATAGAACACGGTGACCTTCAACGTAGTCTCCGGGTTACATCCGATCCTTTAAGTAGATATATTGACATATAGATATCACACCTTCTCTTGACTGAATCTCCTAATTTTAGCCTACAAGTTATTTTTATTAACTCTCTCACTATGGGTAATTTAAATCGCGCAAGACTATGAACATAAAGTTTATGACCTTAATGAATTGGAAGTAGAGTAGAGCTGGAAATATGGTTATTTTATACAAGGTGTAAGAAACACCGTACCGAATATTGAAATAGTGTATTCAGACCATGATTCTGAGTCGAAAATCATTGGAATTTTCTGCTGAAAAAGGCATAATTATTTTTTTATAATTTTAGTTTTTTCGCGTAGCTCAAACTTACACGCTGTATATTACTAGCTACCCGGCCACACGTTGAAGTCGCTAAATAATTTGCAATAAAAAATATTGTGACTATATATTGAGTTAAAAAACTATCCTATGTTTCACGTTAGACCAAACAGCACACAGTGTGCAAAATGTCATTAAAATCGGCTATTTAATTTATGAGTTTGTTGCTGACAATCAACGTGACACGAAATTTTATATACATATAGGTAGATAGATATTCTATAAAAATGGGTTTTAGATTTAATCAAGTGATTGGGTAGATTAAAAAATGACACTCATAGGCGCAAGTGAGAATAATAATAGGTATATAAGTTTATTTGATTGTTTGTACGTATTTGATTTTTCATGTTATTAAGTATGAACACTTAAGGGGTAGCTAATAAGCTTTTATACCATGTTAGTTGATAGTTAATAGCCGCATACAAATGTTTTGTACCATGATAAGCATAAACTAATAATAGGCATAAGCTTTTAGATTTTTAAGACTGAATACCGTCCGTTTATTGTAGAAATTAAACAATATTATTTTGTAACATTGACTCAAAATAAAATACTTTCATGATAATTGTTGTTTTGCTATTATGAATGCCCAAAGGAAACCACTTACCTACCTATTATAAAAAGGAACAAGAACAGTAAGTTACTTATATAATTTTTATGGTTAAACAACGAACCTAGGTAGTTTCAATGGTTTAAATAAGCCCGATGACAATGATATTTAATTATGGTAGTTTTAGCCAGTTAAACTGTTATCGCCTTCACCGCGTGGAGGTACTCCCAGCTCATGTTGTGTTCTGATTCAAAATTTATACCCGGTGTCACCTTCACAATTAATACGAATCTAACTCTCACTCTCACTGAAAAAAAATCATTTATTCAGTGAAATATTTCATCTGATGGAACCGGTAGGCGATAACTTTCAGTTCTTTCAATAACAGAAAGAAAGAAGCATGTGTCTACTCTACTACAGAACTGATGATAAATATTAATACCTACTTATTTGATACCAAGTCATGCTCAATCGCTATGCAGTAGCAGTAGGTACAGGTACTGACTTTAAAAATATCCTGAATCTGCCCCAAAGAACCCGAAACGAAATTTTGCTATTGGTTATGGACTACTACATAAGGTATCTAGAGTACCTACTTGCTTAATATAGATTAAAGCGCTGTGATTCTGATGATATACAATCCTTAAATATCACCATTTTTTTTTTAAATTGTAATCAAAAGCTTAGCAGTCTCATAGAGTTCTTCTGTCAACCTAAAAATCATGGTAACATATCTATTTAAAAGTGTAACTTCATTCTGTCTAAGTATTATTATCGCAACTGGCGGCCGTCGAAAAAATCCATAGCTCTGGTTGATAAATTCAATGTAAGACGCTATAAATATGTAGGTACCTAGTGGGGAATATGAATAGGTACTGTGCAGTTTTTAATCAATAGATGTCGCTGGGTTTGAGATGTAAATTTAAGTGGACTGTATTTTTGAATTGTATAGAAAAGTGTAGGGTTGGAGTATAAACAATCAATGCTCACAATAGCAGATAAGCAAAAAGACACCAACCTTAACCATCCACCTTCGCATGCGAAGATCAGCAGCTCAGGAGACCACGCACGGCGTGTAGGTTGAGAAATCCACTATTCGGCACTATTCAAGGTGTTTGAAGCTCCATATAGCAGTTTATAGCACTCAACACGGTTGAGTAGAAGGCAAAGGGCGAATTGTCCTTGTGGAACGTCCACAGCCACAAATTTAGCGAGATATAGAACTAGTCCGCTCCATACACGCGCGCCGTAACAGACCGAGTGCTCCGACGCATTCACAATACGTCGGTATCAAGAAAAGGCGGTGTCACATAAATTTATGCTTACCCACCAATAATGAGCAAAGACTGAACATACCCCCCACCGAAATCAGTGTGATGATTTCTAATAATGTATGTAAAGTGATGAGTATGTAAAACAAAACAAGAAAATTATGAAAGCTTACGAAACCTTCTTTAAGTATAAAAGTAAAGTGTATCTACATGTAGTGTACTGTAGAGTATTTTGATATATAATTTTATTAAACCTATTATTTTAAATACTATCCTATTTTCCTAAATACTAACAAGTTATAAATAACTAAAATTCAATTAGCATAAGGCAAAGGACAGACTTTATTTACTGGTCGTTTGTAAATTCCACCAGTAGTCCTAACAGTGACAACACGTACTACGTTATCTACACCGGGATGAATTGCTTCAATCCTACCTAAAGGCCATTGTAAAGGACGCGTTAAATTAGATTTTAGAAGTACAAGATCTCCGACCTTCAAATTAGGAGAAGGTGAAAACCATTTTGCTCTTTGTTGTAGTGTATGCAGATAATCATCTGACCAACGTCTCCAAAAAGACTGAGAAACCTTCTGCATATATTGCCACCGTGACAATCTATTCAGGGGTATGTCTTGAGCATCATACTCAGGGACGGTTAGTAAATTCTGACCAATAAGAAAGTGGCCAGCTGTTAAAACTTGAAACTCGTTCGGATTATCCGAAAGCGAGCAGAGCGGGCGAGAGTTCATCACCGCTTCAATCTTACAGAAAAGAGTGCTCAACTCTTCAAACGTTAGAGATTTGTCACCAATAGCTCGGGACAAGTGATACTTTGCTGACTTGATACCAGCTTCCCATAGGCCACCCATAGAAGCAGCGTTAGGAGGATTTGTACGCCAATCTACTCCACGTGTGGTCAAACCATTAAGTAATTCATCTCTAGTTTCACTTTTATTAAAGAAAGTTGTCACATCCTTTAAATACCTTGCCGCAGCGATAAAATTTGTTCCACAGTCAGAATATAAACAGGAACAAAGGCCACGACGCGCTACAAAGCGATCAAAAGTGGCTAAAAAACAGTCACACGAGAGGTCAGATAACACTTCAAGGTGCACTGCCTTAGTTGAGAAGCAAATGAATAGGCATAAATAGGCCTTATGCACTTTTGCATTTCTACGAAGACTTTCCTTAATATAAAATGGGCCACCTATGTCACATCCAACATGGTTAAAAACCTTATCAGGTTGAATGCGAGATGCGGGTAACGTACCCATAATAGGCTGACTAGGAACTGGTCGAAATTTAAAACAATTTAAGCATTTTGAAAGTACGGAACGTATAATGCTACGAGCATTTATAATCCAGTAGTTTTTACATAAAATACCTTGTAACGTACGAGGTCCAGTATGCAAATATAGTTTATGAAAATACTCAATAATTAATTTAGTTGTGTGACATTTTTTAGGAAGCAACCAAGGGTGCTTTGTATTGTAAGGAAGGTCAGACTGTAAAATCCTACCCCCCACCCTGAGGAAACCTTCGGAGTCGAGGAAAGGTGCCAACTTACGCAATGAGCTTACGTATCCTTTCTTATGCATAATCTCTATTTCAGAAAAAAAATGATTCTGCTGTACGACATGAATTATTGTTTTGTGAGCTTGTTTTAATTCTAATGATCGTAATGGACATAACATTAAACTTGCTCCGCTCAATTTTGATTTTAAGTTGGAAATAAATCGATGACACCAAGCCATAACTCGTTGAAGTTTGCTAAAAGATGAGCATTTATTAAAAGTTTCTTCAAGGTTATTTTTTAAAACTTCTATTTTTTCACTACTTGCAAGATTAAAAGAATCAATGTTTGATTTTAATTCAGGGACCTTATCAGAGTTCCGTAAAAAGAAAGTACTGGTAGGCCAGTTCGAAGGGTCCTCGCGAAGCCAGTTGGGCCCGTGAGTCCAGTCACGTGACTCAGATACGAGCTGTGACGGCATACAACCGCGTGAACACAGATCAGCCGCGTTGTTTTCGCTATTGACGTGAAGCCAGCAGTTTGGGGGAACTACATCAATAACTTGACTTACTCGATTAGCAACGTAAGTTTTTAATGTATAAGGAGGCGTTTGAAGCCATGACAAAACAACGCTAGAATCGCTTAAAGCGATTATTTTAAATTTAAAATCCTTGCAGTTTTGTACGACAAAACTCACTAATTTTGAAAGCAGCACGGCAGCTTCCAATTCAAGCCGTGGAATTGATAACGGTTTTGTAGGTGCGACCTTACTTTTGCTAGTCAACAACCTAACCTTTACGTTGCCTTCCTTGTCCAAACTACGAAAATAAATCGAAGCTGCATAGCCACGTGATGACGCATCACAAAATGCTATCAGCTGAACGGAGTCGAACGAAGGTATCAACAAGTGACGTTCGATGCGTAAGTTCGCTAGGGTTGGCAAATCTAGAATGAATTTATTCCATCGCTTGAGAATTTCAGTTGGGAGGGTTTCATCCCAACCGATACCTAGTTTCCATAAATCTTGCATGATACACTTAGCAACAAATGTACATGGTGAAATAAAACCAATTGGATCGAAAATAGTTGCTAATAATTTAAGTACTGAACGTTTAGTATTTTTTGTGTCAGACATGTTATAATTAAAAGCAAAACAATCACATGAAGGCAACCAAGTTAGCCCTAAAATCTTCAAGGATGACGATAACGTATCGTCTTGAAAATTTATAGCGGTAATTTTGTCTTCTTGCATTCTAGTTAGTAAGTCAGGACAGTTACTTGCCCATTTACGCAAATTAAATCCACCGCTGTCAAGCAGTTTTATAAGTGCGTCTTGAAGACCACACGCTTCACTAACAAAGGGACATGACCAGAGCAAATCATCAACAAAAAACCCGTTCAACAAAACCTTACAGGCTTTAGTTGAAAAAAAATAAGATTTGTCATCAGTTGACAACCCTAAGGTTTGAATACGAGCTAACTCGTCAAGCGCCAGCTGATGCAGTGTGCGAACAGCAATGTAAGGAGCACTACGAAGACCGTACGTATTTGTGTTTAATTCATAAATACATAAAGGTTCTGAGGGTGAGTCACGCCACAAAATGTGCTGATATTTCCTATCAGACGGATCAATTAATACAGCCCTATACATTTTAGAAATGTCAGCTGTAAAACAAACGTCATACAGTCTAAAATTTGTAAGAATTTTTAAAATATCTGTATGCAATTTTCTGCCCGTTAATAGTGCGTCATTAATTGAACTACCAGATGTGGTTCTCGCAGAACCATCAAATACAACCCTAAGCGGAGTTGTAGTGCTAGAAGAGCGCAAAACACAGTGGTGTGGAATAAAATACTTAGACTCGTTACCCTCATACAGCTTCATATGTCCTAGGGATTCGTACTCAGCCAAAAAGTCGCTATAGGCCCTTTTAAGTTGAGGCGAGTACGCTAAACGGCGTTCTAATTGAGTTAATCGCTTAAAAGCGAAATTATATGAGTCACCAAGGGGCTCATGATTAGGTTTTAGTAAAATCGGAGAAACATATCTACCAGTTTCATCACGATAATGTTTTTCAATAAAAATCTTCTCAGCTAATTCCTCATCAGGACTTAATTGAACTGAGCACGGCACAGATTCAATCTCCCAAAAACGTTTGAGAGTGTCACTGAGTAGATCCTCTTCATCGATAGTGTACGACACTAGTGAAGACAAAGAAGAAGAAGTCGTAGACGCTACGACTGTGACGTCATTGTCGCTGGGAGACGGCACGGCCAGTCTGCCAGTTATTACATACCCAAATATACTACTTAGTGCGGCAGGTATATCGCAATTAAAAATAATTTTCTTTCCATCATAAATGTGAGGAAAAATGTCGCCTGATAAAATAAAATCAATTGGCGATTTTTTAAAAAAATAAGGATCAGCCAAAAACAAGTTTTTATATTCATTGATAACACCTTGAGGAAATTGGACGGTAGGCAATTCAGAAGTTATTTTGTTTAAAATAACAGCGTCAATTTTAAACAACGAGTTATTATTATGACGAGGCTTTATAGTACATGACGTCATTCCATGGTTTTTAAGGCTTTCCCCACCTAGTCCACAAATATTAAAAGGGCATTTACGTTGAGTTAAGCCCAAACGTTGTAAACAGTCAATTGTTATAAAATTAGACTGAGCACCTGAGTCGATCAAGACACGACAAGGTTGATAACAATTAAAATTATCCAACACGTGTACAACAGCTGTTCCTAATATAACGGTGAAGGAGTTATCATTCATTGATGACGTATGACTCATGGAAGCGCTCAGGATAGGCTGCAGCGGCGCGGGGGCCGCGGGAGCGGAGAGCGATGCGCCTGCGCTTGCTACCGGTTTCTTATAAGTATCTACGTGCAATAACACATGATGGGCCTTACTACAGATAAAACATTTAAAATCGCTTTTACACTCGCTCGCGTTATGATTCGTTTTAAGACAATTGTGACACAATTTTAGTGTATCAGCACGGCTGATTCGTTGTGAATTTGTCAATTTACGAAATTGTTCACAACGGAAAATCATATGATTTTCTCCACAGTGAGCACAAACTACTTTAGAACGCGAAAATGAGCTTGAATGCGAATAAGTTTTTGTAGGCTTATTAGTTTTATCAATCCCTTTAGAATAAAATTGTTTTTTATTTTGTAATGCACCCGAGTTTTCAACATAGGAACCAGAATGATTTAAAACCTTAATATGATTTTGAATGAAAGTAATCAGCTGTTTGAAAGTAGGAATAGAATTTTGATCAAGCCCTTGTTCAAATAACTTACGAGTTTGCGGGTCTAATGACCTTAATGCAATGTGACAGAATACATAGCCACACAAATCATTAATTTTTAATGACTCAATAGCCTTAAGAGAATGATCAAATGTTTCAATAAACATATTTAATTGAACTGCGGACTCCTTAGTCAGTGGGTGAAAATTAAGCATTTTATCAAGATACCTACCCACCAACATACGGTTGTCCTTATATTTATCAAGTAAGCTTTGCCAAACCAAATCATAATTGGCAGCTGAAATTGGTACACTTTTTACAATATTTAAGGCTTCACCCTTAGTACAGGCGAGTAAATAGTGAAACTTATCAATTTTAGGAATAGTTTCACGATTGTGAACCAAGGAATAGAAAGTTTCATAAAAAGTATTAAAATTTTCTATACTACCGTCAAATGTGTAAAGCTCAATTTTCGGAAGACGTGGACGCGATTCAATACTATGTGTAGATTGACCAGTCTGCACATGAGTTTCTGCCTTAACGCGATTGAAATTAGGGTCCATTTTGTGTACATATAATTTTATACGAAAATACAAATCATCGAAACTTTTTAGTTCCTGAGTATTAATTGATGCTTTAGGGTTAGTTTTAAGTTCGCATTCAAAAATATTATAAATGATTTGTTCAAAGGATTGTCGCAATTCATTTATCTCTAATGCTTGCAATAAGAATAGTTCTTTAGAATCGGCGTCTAAGGTAGATCTAGATAACTCGTAAATCGATTGAATTTGTTCATAAAGTCTTTCCTTGCGCTTTATCAAAACACTATAGGTAATTTCATCAGGAGATTGACCTACTAATGATGAAATTTCAGCTGAAGTTGTTTTACTTTTAGTAGTCATTTTTATGAACAGTAACTGTTCAAATTATAAACTGATGTATTAAAATAATTTCTAAACCTAAATTATAGAACGTCTACAATTGAAATTCAGAAAATAAGTTTATTTAAGTTACAATTAGAATAAACGGAAAGTAGGTAATCCGTCTCGAATGGCCAAAAAAAATTGTGCAGTTTTTAATCAATAGATGTCGCTGGGTTTGAGATGTAAATTTAAGTGGACTGTATTTTTGAATTGTATAGAAAAGTGTAGGGTTGGAGTATAAACAATCAATGCTCACAATAGCAGATAAGCAAAAAGACACCAACCTTAACCATCCACCTTCGCATGCGAAGATCAGCAGCTCAGGAGACCACGCACGGCGTGTAGGTTGAGAAATCCACTATTCGGCACTATTCAAGGTGTTTGAAGCTCCATATAGCAGTTTATAGCACTCAACACGGTTGAGTAGAAGGCAAAGGGCGAATTGTCCTTGTGGAACGTCCACAGCCACAAATTTAGCGAGATATAGAACTAGTCCGCTCCATACACGCGCGCCGTAACAGACCGAGTGCTCCGACGCATTCACAATACGTCGGTATCAAGAAAAGGCGGTGTCACATAAATTTATGCTTACCCACCAATAATGAGCAAAGACTGAACAGGTACAAATAAAAAATGTTTGACTATTAACCTTCACCTCGCTAAAACGTAAACTTAATCCATATCAATTCCCTTATTATTAACATAGGCATAAAAATAATGTGTTAATAGTGGATTGTGCTTCGACCCGTCGACGACAATGTAACGGTCCGAGTGTAAATATACTATTACTTGGTCCGTCTGAAGTGGCTTTAATTTTGTTAACGAGCCTAATAAATTATTTTAACCTACAGAGTAGGTAGGTACTTAATTAAACGAGTTATGGGTCACTTTAGGTCACCGGGTGTTTTTGTAATTGTTATCTAGTAGCCTATTGCAGTTCATAATGGCTAGGTCAATAAATTACCTATTATTATTAT
The DNA here is from genome assembly GCA_949752705.1 of Callimorpha dominula. Taxonomy (NCBI): domain Eukaryota; kingdom Metazoa; phylum Arthropoda; class Insecta; order Lepidoptera; family Erebidae; genus Callimorpha; species Callimorpha dominula. Next base: position 13,729,655 of record OX457007.1, read on the forward strand.
AATTTAACACCAAGGACGAGAAAAAGTAGCGTAACATTATATTTTATTCTAGTTGTCAAATACGGCTTCGACAGCATGGAAGTCGGTAAACTGTAGATAAACTACTGCCTTCACTAACTTAGTAGCTACCTACTTATTAAAAATGTTCATTAAATTTTACATAACATCCTATTTTAACTCCTTGGGGATGGATTTAGTAAAAACACTGTCAAAAATATAAATTCCTAGAACCACTTTTATTTCATAAAAGCCAATGATTAGTTTTTTATAGATCTAAAAATTAAAAACTGAACAATAAAATGGTCAATACATAACAATAAAACATTTCATTTTAAAATAAAATTTATTATTAACCAACACAGGCACTTAATGATGTCATAATTTACATGTTTTGGACGTCTTATAGGTAGTAATATTCTACTAGCCCGCTTAATTTAATTAAAACACGTTGGTGGTGGGCTAAACTGGATTAGTGCGTTTATCTTATTACTTTAAACGAGCAATTCTTGTATGTATGTATGGGTATCCCGGAAACGGCTCTAACTGCTTTTGCATTTTAAGTTCAACTGCATAGTTGTATTTAATGTAAAAACGTAATTTTACAAAAAAAATATGACGATTTTACATAAAGCTCGGTCTCCCAGGTACTAAAATTTTAAAACAGCATAATATTATGACTTAACATTAACTTAACAAAATAATATATTTGCATAGATAAACTTTGAAAGTGGCAGATGAATTAGAAATATTTACAGTTAAAATGAATCCTCTACCAGCGAGTGATCACAAAACAGTATTATCTGTCCTCTATTAAAAAAGTACGAAAAGGTAAAAAGAGAAATAGGAGATAAAATATTTAAGAAGATTTATTGAAAAATATTTGAATGCCGTTAAAGCTACTTTACAGGAATTACGTTACTTCGAAACATTACGAAAATGGACGATTTTTAGACAATCATGCATTACAGTGATGTAGGTAACAGCGGTGGGTATATTTCAGAAGAAAACTCGACATGGCCCCACGGTACGCTATGAAGTCCACAAACGACATATTTGTACTATGTATTGCTTTTATTTTAATTTTTATGTGTTACTTGAAGAGAAGCAGCGTTAAGGGAGCCGCTAACAAAGCGATAGTTTTGCCGATTGCAGCGGCTCCGTTGCAACCGTCGTAATCGCAGGTTTCACAGAACGAGGTGACTTCATTTGGTCCGTTGGAGTAGCTTGGGCACTGGTAACTGTAGTCGTCTTGACGTTTCCATGTGCAGCCACGGCTGACGATCATTTGGCCGTTGACTAGAAGAAAAGGAAAAGAAGATTAACAATAAACAGTGATTTGTAGTAGGTGATACCTACTTATACTCAACAGTCTCAACACCAAAATTGTCATTCGTGGCTTTCACTGGCTTCCTTTCTCGCAACTATAAACACAACACCTATGGGGTGTAGTGATGTGTAGGTAAAATAAGGAACCTTATGAAAACGTATAAGTGCCTCTTTAGTTCTTAGGTGATTCAAGACGTCCCTCATTACGTCATCCATTTGCTATACTTAACTTACTATGAGTCGAAGCTCAACAAAAAGTAGATTAGCGAAGTAGATTAATAAAAAGAAGTTCTCGAGCTGCTTTTATGGCAACCTTAAACTTATTAGAGATTTTAATTTCTTGTAATTAATGAAGTCAGTATCTCCAGTGACCCGGTTAATTAGACTGATTAAGAGAAATAACTAGAATGATATAGATCCGAATACGAGTATTCTTCAATAAGTATATAAATATCGATAGAAATATAAATATTCCTTTAAAAACTTAAAAAAAAGCGCCTATAATTTTTTTTCGTGTTATTGTGTTACGACTATTATTTAATTAGAAACAATGGACGTTCCCTTCTTCCTTATACAATGACTGTTTACAAAATAAAGCGCTTCCTTCGCGAAGGACAAAACGCCGTCTGCTTCATATAAGCGGCACTTAGATACTCAGAAATATTTATACTTAGTTATATCGTTAAGACGTGATAGTTAAGCAATAACAACTAATTTGCCTTATGCCGAATCATGGTTAGAGTTGCACTACGGTTTACATAAAATAAATAGGCAAATATAAAACACTTGTTTTTTGACTGGTTTTCCTTCTGCTTTTCAACCGCTTTTACTTATAGTACTATAAGTAAAAGCGGTTGATTATTAACTAGCAACCCGCCCCGCAACTCTCAACTAGCAAACCATCTATTGTTTTTTTTCCGACATCTTCAACAATCATCGTCATATTTCAGCTATTTCACAAAACCTTAATGAATTATATACCTAAACCTTCCTCATGAATCACTTCGTATATTGGTGAAGACCGTATGAACATCCGTTCGGTAGTTATTGAGTTTATCGCGAACAGACAGACAGACAGACGCGGCAGGGGACTTTGTTTTATAATATGTAGTGACAAAAAAAGAATCTCTACCTTCGTATTAGATTTATTAATATCGATAATTAATTTATAAATTACGGTAAAATTACGACAATTGAGTAACCAGTGTAAGTAGGTAGGTAATAACACTTTGTACAATACAAAAAAAGCTTTGTGTTCCGAGTTAATTTTATTTATAATTAAAAGGGAATTCAACTAATTTACGTAAAATTGTTAAACAGCCTTTATCGACAAATGTAATGGATTTTTAGCTAATTAAATACTTCAGACTCGACCTTGTAATACCCAGAAGTGTTCCTAAACGGTTGTTGTAGTGGTAGTTAGCAGCAAGTTTTAACTGAAGCAAATGGCATCACAAATTAGCTGTGATTATCGCGAACAATGGAACTTGTGTTCACACGAAGCAAGTACTATTACGTGTGACATTGAAATAAATATGTGTATGAATGTCACAAATCTACCTGAGTATGATTTACGACGTGGGGTATAGAATCTAGCTGAAGAATATTAGAGGTGTAAACCGAGATTTAATCGCGATAATATTTAATTGGTCACTCGACGTTTAAACCGAATTGAATAAAACAAGGTCTTCCCCGATCCGGGCTTCTACCTACGGAATGAGTTTGATCATAACAAACAATGATGCTGCCGAAAACCAACCTACGACGTACTTCGAAATGTTATGTAGGTGGATGATTCATCTATATACTTTGACTAGTTGTAGTCAAAGAGTACTAGCAATATTGCCTTTGTTCGTTCTCTATAGCTGCATATGCTAATGTAGTAAGTAAATTTGATTATACAGGTATACAGGATCTATATGAAGCGCCACGGGCCCAAAACGACGAACAAAAGGGTTCCCAAAATTATCTACAACTATCTAATTAATATATGACGTTAAGACGTACGTTGACATACGTTGACAAAATATAATAAATAAAAAATGTTAACGTTCGAAAAGGAAACAGGACACTGTTAGTAATTTTCGGTAAGCATTGAACACTTATACAAAACTCAACGATATTTTTAAAAAGGGAAATCCGAGACGCAAATTATTATCAAAACTAAGTATTACATACGCAAAACACGTAGGTATGTAAAGGATATTATTTGTCATTATTTTATTTTCGTCGAACCCACAACACTCGACACAGTGACAGTCTAAATTCGAACCGAAGCGCTATCCATTTAATCATATTAAGTTGAATAAAATGCGTTCATCCCGTTGTGAGATATGTCTCAGAACGGGACTATTCTGGTAGTTAAGTATTTCAATCCAAGCTCAGACCAATAAAATCCAAGATATGAATAGATATTTTTTTTCTACCTATATCTGCTGGAACGCCAGTTGTTGGTATCGTTGACTACTACGGTAGTCAACGATATCAACAACGATAAGCTTAAACGTAAGCTTTATTCAGTGATATTCTCAACCGCGGTATTTAGGTCACCAAAGTAACGGTTATACTTATAACGGTCCCACAAGCAGGTTGTGACTTAAGGGGTCACATTTAAATTCTACTAACCATAATATTCCCCCTTAATTCGTCAAATAGTAATAATAGGCCTTATCTTTCACAATCTCTTTCAAAATATTTCCGCTTTCAAATGTCCCGAATTGTTTTTAAATGCTAGCAGCTTTGTGCGTGTTAAAATATTTAGAAATCCACATTCTACGCTGGCGTCAGAACGTGTGGATCGCATAACAATGAACGAGTTTGGAACTATAGGGCCATTATTTTTTATATTACATACTAAACTATGCACAGATAGTAGAGAGAAACTTTTCGTTTTCCTTTTCTTTGCCTACTTCGCTATTTTAGTTAAGAACTATACTATGCTTACTGTATTTCTTCTGCTTCTTGCAAACAGACTTGGATGATGTCAGGTAAGGGTATGTGGCTCCGCTGTTGGCGTCACAATTCTCTAGGCGAAACACGTATTGGTAATCAGCTCTGCCAGGGATGAAGGGGTCGTTACACGCTGGGTTCAGATCCGAAGAACATGTCCAACAGCGTACAGGTTCACCTGAAATCAAATGAAGTAAAGTTAATCAAAAGATAGTAAATATTCTAAATATTACTGCCATAGAATATCATCTTGAAGCCGTGGCGTAAGTTGGCGCTTTCGTTTGAACCGTATTGTACAGGGTTCTTTAAGGTTGGGTTTTTTCTAAGAAATTGTAAGTAGTCCCATGGAATCTGGACACAGTAGGCTCGTCCCTACTATATAGGACCCAAAATGTAGCTGATGAAATGTGTGTGTGTATAGTAGGTACATATCGTCTATCCCTTTGGGGCTTTAAAAGCGTATAACAGTGTATAAAATACAGTCTAAAAATATGACCGTCGATAAACAAATTTCAATTCAGTGATATTGTATTTTAAATGCCGCAATAATAACCAAAATATATTTAGTTAAAAAGCTTAAATTGAAGCATTGTAAAGAGGTAAACTCACCACGAAAGTTGCGGAAATGTATCTGCTATAATTTTCACACCTAATTGTTTCTTTCTCTATTTATATCTAAAGTTACAACTGTAAGACGCCTCTTGAACATTGGTACATAAGCCCAAAACATCCAAGATTTGCGCAAGGAGTGTCATCAACTTTGTATCGAGGTCTAAAATATGTCATTTATAATGTTATTTAATTTATAATTTTTACTAATCATTATTCTTGATAAATGTCACCAAGAAATGTTGGATTAAAATTTTACAACCAAAGCCCTTTCTTTTTCATACCTTCTAGATAATTCACAAAAATGATCTCATTCCGCCAGTACGAAAACAATAGCTCAGTTTATATTTTCCCATTATTAACGTAATTACACACATAAGTTATTTTTCCTATAACTGAGACCAATATACAGTTCCATTATACGCAACACTAGTCACATTGTAACACGTAGCGATGATCGATATGACAAAATGATTGTTCTTATTAATTTTTTAATGCTTTATTAAAAATGCTAAACAGAATTTATAAGTAATTAAAAGAGGTCTTCAGTTCAAATGTATTTTTTTAGTTTGACAATTGCTATATTGGTATCTTCAGCCACCTCGGCATCTATAGATTTTTCAATAAAGGAGCTATCAAATTATGAATCAATATCAAAATTATCAAAATATGAAATTTAAAGGTAGATGTCTCATAGTAAAGCTATGGTCCCTACGCATAAGTATTAAAAAAATCGAACACTTAAGCCCTTAACATAATAATTCTCAAGTTGTGAACCGCTTTTCTTATGTGACATTTTTATTTAGTATCTGCGACTTCGTTCGCGCGCTTATGTCGGAAAACAACAATATGTCGCTTACAATAGACGTAGCACCTTTTCCTGCAAGGGAGAAACCTCTAGGCAGGATTTTTTATAATATATAGGCGATGAAATAATCTGGACCGTAGGTACAAAACAATATTGTTTTGATTGTTTAAAGGTAGATTACGTCGATATGTCGCTTACAATAGACGTAGCACCTTTTCCTGCAAGGGAGAAACCTCCAGGCAGGATTTTTTATAATATATAGGCGATGAAATAATCTGGACCGTAGCTACAAAACAATATTGTTTTGATTGTTTACACGCAATGACATAAGTGGGAAAAAGTCAATTTTGTTTCGTTTGGAATTTCACCTCACCGGGCTACTGGTGAAACCGTACATCGGACTTAAACCAACGAAAACCACACGGTGTGCCTTACAGCGCGTTTGAACGCAAGTGGACCGTTGGTACTGCAACCTTATTCCTCCCATGGTCCACCCAAGGCCAACCCGCGGGTGGCAAGCGGGTTCCGTCTACTAACTGGGCGATACCCAGACACACCCTTTACGGGACATAAAACCCGTCTCATCCACGCGTACGCACATGAGCGCGAGTGAAACCGTTTCGGCAGGAGGTTTTCCTACCGGACTCACTCCACTACCTACTTGCGCCAGAAGTTCTCGTTGCAGTACATTGCGGTTACAATAAAACAACCGTGGCGACCTAACGTCTCGATTCGTCCGACTAATTGGGAGATTCACAGTAGTCAGTAAGTCAGCTTACTAGGAACTATGGGGCCCTGGAGCCGTCACCAACCAGTCATCGGTAAACCAATACTAAGGTCCACCCTGAGCTTTGTTTATAGTCATGGGGTAACATTAGATTTCACACTAATGAAACCGAACGGAAAATGAATGGTATAGAAATATAAAAGAACTTCACCGGTTATCTTTTAATGTTTCAGCTTAGATGTAATTTTGTTGGAGATAGTGTGTCGTGTGAGGTCTTCTTGTTTTATAATCGTTTTATAAATGTATGTCTATTCCTTACAACCACCTGAAACATATTTGTGAATTTATTGCTGGCGTTTGATGGCTGCGAGGAGGCAAAATTTGCATAGCCAAGAACAGGCTACCGGTTACTCTCGACAAAAAATAAAAAAATCTTGCTGTTTTCACAATTACCACAGAAAAGCACCATAATACCTAATGCCTTCTCCTGTGAATCATCATGGACAGGGTTTTAGACTTGCGTGATAGTGCGTGGTACTCCCAGCGAGTTAACCTCGTTTCGGGTTTCTCAACACTTGCTTGAGAGCGCAAAGACACTAACCGAATACTCTATGTACCTACTCGTGTATACTAAGGTGTGACTTCTTTTTCCAAGTGTCTGACTCCAGGAGTCAGACACTTCGGAATGTCACGCTCACGGTCAGCAGATAATCGAGCTTTGCGTTCACGTGTATTCGTTCGTATGAATTTGGGCCAATAAAGAAATGTATCGAACTATCGACATCTACTGATCTAATCTAAAGTACTTAATACTGACTGCATTGTAATACTGACTGCATTGTAATGTATAATTTATATTTATATTTTTTGGAATATTTGAAATGCTTATTTCTATAGATATAGTGAACTGTAGTATTTTTGTCTGTTTCGTGCATGCGCAACTAAACAGACGCAAGTCCCAAAAATGGTAGAAATGGTTTCCATTGGTTGTCCTCTAACACTCCTACAATTTTTTTGAAAATATTTAACAATCTCCAAAGTACCCCCTTTCCAACAAAAAAAAATAATGATTACCATCGGACGAAGTGTTATTGAATTACAACTAAGTACATATTTTGACTTTCATCCCCCATCTCAAGGAATCTATCCTGAATTTCTGGATGAAAAGTATCTTATGTCCTACCTTGTAGTATGAACTCAAATCATGGCAGGTTTCATTTGAATCCGTTAAGTAGTTTCAGCGTGATGATACTTACAGACAGACGGAAAGACAGACAAACGGACAAAAATGAAAAAAGTATAGTTTAGGCTTCAGTATCAGTATCTGCAATGTACAGAATTGGACCTGTTACAGTTTTATTATAAGTATAGATATATATCGTAATATCTTTACAGTATAACTGGTAACTTTGAATATCAGGGATAAAATGAGCGCAAACTAAAATTATGGTACCCAAAAGAAATATTTTGATTACTTACCTTTCGTTCCGTTGACAATTCAAACCATGAAAACTCAAGGCTACATAAGCAAAATAAATCGTAATAGACATTCTAACAGTACTATACAAAATAGCACAAAAAGTAGTAAATATTTATCCCTTTGATTATTTTTTACTTATGTTTATTTAAAAAAGTACCGCTATGTTTGTTCATTTTATAACAAAAGCCGTAACAAATGCATAGATCTTGCTTGCTTCAACCTTGGGAAATGGATATCAATAAAAACATAATAGTAACCTCTCAAGGCTCTCTCGGTCCATGAATCAGTGTTTTTTTTATACTTTTTGTTATGTAACGATAGTCATTCAGACGTGGTTGACATATTATATTTTGTTTATAATTCGTATTGAAACTTCTAAATTAGGTAGATAAGTACTTAATACACCTCTGCCTACCCCTTCGGAGATTCAGGCGTAACTATATGTCTGTATCTATGTTTATTTATATTATCAAAATCTTAGCCATAACATCCCCAAAAGTTTGTAGTCGTCATCGTCAAGGTCTAAAAACTAATAAGACTCATTTTGATAAGGAAATATTCCAAAAACAAAATAGGCTGATTATTTGGAGGAAACATGATTACTTCCTATAACTGTAATAAAGTCTCTAAAAAAGAAGAGGTCTTTGTTAAGAAGTTAGCTTTTTTAGATAACAATAACTTACCTAAGTCGGTATTCTCGCAAGAAGTGAGCAAGTGTCAATATCAGTATTAGGAGGTTGACTAACATTTAGACTAGACAGATTTTAAGAGAGGTCTATCAAGAGAAGGTTTATATTTCAAACTTAACGTAAAATAGAATAGGTTTACCTCTTAAAATGATTGCCACTCTAGACAGGCAAACCACATTGGGGAACGTTTTCAACAGAATATAGAACTTATAGAAGGTGCGGTTTCTTTCGTCGTGCTCTAGTAGCTTCTCCTTTTCCGACCTTATGTACATACAGTAGCTGACTAATCATGACGATTACGTGTTGGTTTGTACGTGTCACACACCACGGACAAGCATGCCCTATAAACCATATGAACATTACTAGGTGTGTGTTAAACTGTCATTTATTAAGGTCGAGTAGGTGCATTAAATTGAGCCGATACGGTAGGGTAACATTAGGTATTGTATATAAGTAATTACTGTTAAAACACGATTGTTATTAACAAATTCGGGGTCATCTTACAATGTCTTGACATTGATAAGATAACCCCTAATTTATTTAATAATAACAATGTATTAAAATATCAAAAGAATGTTTGAACACACATTCGCCTCGTGTTTTGAATCTGGCAGATATCATTTGTATGAGTAAGATAAAAGTAAGAAAACAGTATTCAGTCACCAGTCACCAACACTAACATAATATGACCCTGATCAAATACTTTCCAAATTCGGGCTTTTCAACCCGTGAAAATTGTAATGCAGGTGGCGTGGCCATGAACAACTGGTAAATGTATGCAGGGAAATAAAGAACCTTTTAGATCTATTAAAAATAAACTTACATTGTGCCTATCTAAAGTTTATAATATAAATAAAACACATAACTGCATTAAATCTTATAGTACTACATACATAATTGCATGTATAAACATGATTATGCGCTCTATGTAGTCCAGACCAGATACCTACTTCCTTGGTAATACAATATAATGCAGTTAGAATACCAAGTTGTAATTAAAATGTATATTAACATGAATAAACTCTGACAACTAAATACTTACGTTAAGTTGTTTCCGATAAATGTTATATTCCAATTTGTTACCGATACCCAAAAAAGTGCAGGATGCAAAAGTTATACTTAATTAAAAAAAAAATTACAACTTTGAATGAAAAATTGGCTTACCGACTAAATAATGCTCAGTTGCGGTGTAGTTACCGCAACTGAGCATTATTTAGTAATTATTGTGATTGAATGATAACATATATTATTACCTAAATCTTAAATGTGGATTATGAAAACGTGTAAATTATGGTATGGGGGATGGCAATGACACAAGGCAGTGCCTTTTTAGCCTATCGCGTCTGTTTTCGTAGTTTTTCCTATTTTTGTTATGAGGCCGATGTCTAATCTTGTATACGGAAGTTTCGACAGTTAAATTGTTTATATTATTGTTAAAATGCTATGTAAAATATTTTGATAATGTAATATGACTGTTATTAGATTTGATTTAATTTATTAGGATTACATTTATTTACGTAACATTTGAATAGCCTGTTTCTAAACTTTTGATTTCCTACACATGGCTATGTTCATTACGTGACGGAGTCGGTAAAATAGGTACTGTATTGCAATCACATAGACTGTGCATTGACTTGCATGTTACTGCGCATTTGGAAAAATACATCGTGTGACGATCAACATCCTATCTAGAATGATTATATTGTTTGCATAAGTGATATAATGGCAGTAGTGAGTACCTACCTGTATCGCAAAAAGCTACAACATAGCTTGTAATTAACGGTGACATATAACTCCAGAAACTTGTTTGGTTCTGCTTTTCAGGGGCGAGGTAAAGGCAATGACAGGATAAAATCAAGTTGATAAAAATTGTTACTTCTGTGTTTCTCTGTTGCGTAGATCTATTTTTAATATAAATCAATAGTCAGATTAACACGAGTATTTTTTTTACTTAGTTTGTTTTCGTCTGGCATAATTTGTTGCAAAAGCCATAGCATAACTGCATAAGTCTCTCATCGTTGAGAAGAGGTTTACTGTATATAGAAATAGAAATCGGTGGATGTAGAACACTCATCGTAACAGTCACTCAAACCACAGAATACAATAAAATACATTTTATTATTATTTTCCAATATTTCGTCATGAGGTTAGTCATTTTCATACCTACCTGTGACAATTGTTAACAAGGCACGTGCTAATATTTTTTCTTATTTTGATACCTGTGTGTGATACGTTTGAACAAACACGATCAACTTCAAAGAAATAATACTCTGGCATATATGAACTTATGTATAACACAGCAGATTCTTGAAAAGGTACTTTTTTGTATAATAATAGAAATGTTTGCATTGAGCGGGGTTTAACCCGCAACCCCGGAGATTTTCTTCGATCGCTCCCATGTGCTCTCTAATTATTGGACGATTAAAAAAATAAAAAAAGTATAAATCGTAAAGTGTAAATCGTATAATTCTGGGTAAAAGGCCGGCGATAGCCAGGCTGCATAATCCGGAAAACCGACTACCAGTGGGCGAGAAAAGTATTCTCGAGGCGATTATATATTAGAAAATATAGCTTAGGATGTTATCTCACTAGACCAAACGACCAAAGAAGCGAATAAGCACACGAACCGTAGGATAATGTTCAGTTTGTTAACTCCGAAAACTTAACTCAAAACATAAGTGGTGTCAGTCATTACCTACCCTATTTCTCTTCAATCGCAGATAGTTCAGTCTCATCGTTGTAAACAAGTCCATGACTAAGAACCAGACCACAGATTATTTCCAGTACCTATTATAAATAGAAATCACAAATCGCGCAAATGTCCTTCAAATCAACTTCATAAGTGGCCTTATTCATTTGCACCTCTAATAAAAAAAATGTTAACCAGTTTTAAACTACGACGCTTAAGGTATGTAGGTAGTTAGTGCCCTTCTAATGTAATTCCCTTGACTCGAATATTAAAACTACCTACGTTGAACTGTAGCCTATTATGCTCCATCTTTGTTAGTCTTATTGTAAAAGATGAGATGGAACGTTGTGTCGAAGAACACAACAAACAAGAGTTTCGCAATAACATGTTTTCTGTTGCGTCGTCATCAAGAGCGGACTTGATCAGTCATTAAAATTGTAAAATGGAAAGCGTTCTTCTATTAGATTGGTATTAACATTATAAGTTGGTATTTGATTTGTATGAAACTTTCACTCTCGAGTAGCTTACAACTTCCGGCTTTATTATGTAAGAAGTCTCTATATGATCATATTTAGACGAGATCACTTCAAACGAAGCCAGGTTTTCTCGCTCCTGGGTACTTAGTATTTTATTGAGTACTCTATTAGGGTATTTATATAATTATGAATGTATTTAATATGTGAATAAATATTTTATTAGAACAGTTTACTCCTTACGATATAATTATATTAATATTAATCGCCTTGAGTGTTTTGAATGAACTTTAACGTTTGCTTATGAAAAATCTGGCCTCTTATTATTTAGATAATTTACATGTCATAAAAATAAACTGCTTTACTCGACAGAAACTAATCTTATTGCGGAATCAAATCTGTTTACTCAATGTATATTGGTACAAAAAATTGTCTATAATTTAACATAGTTTTGGCTAAGTAGGTTGAATCGCATTATTTTACACAAAAGACATTTAAGTTTCTTGACTAAGTACACTTTTTATATTTAAGACATCTGCATCTGATAAATTCAATGACTGTTGTCATTTAATTAATCAGATGCAGAGAGTTATATACCATGCTCTATCTCCGTATGACACATATTACCAGTATTTTTATTGTCTCCTGTCGGTTTCTTAACCTCTGACCACGATGTTCGGATGCGTAGTTTGATTAATCTAGCCAGTAGCGATAATTATTTCTAGGTCCTTATGGTTCGATCAATCGAATTTCGAACGCACAAGACTAACTACATCCATTTCAGTTAGACGGAATACACTTGTTAAAGGTTTGTATAATTTTCAAATTCATATATCCTACGGATATAAGTTCGAGGTGCGCCATGTCGATATTGCGAGAAGAACAAAAAACTCCCGGCGGGCTAGTACCCTCAGATAGTACATAAAACTAATAATACAACTGACACTAGAATGACACAGTAGCACCTTTGATAATACAACTGTACCATTGAATACTGTAAATTGTGCATAATTATTGTTTGTTACAATTATCTTCTACGCCGCCCTTTGGCACTTGATAAGGATAAAGAAATATTGTGCGTGCGTAAATATTAATGGCTGAATTTATTGTAAATGTATTTAATTAAATAATTTATCTTCGTTTTCGCTGAAATTTGTCTTTGTTTGTTACCTGGTGTCTAGAGCGACCGCTCCACTCCCTCTAAGAGGTGTTGCTTCTTCTTTCTGTTAGTATTTCTTGTCGTGGTTACTTGAGAAAGGAACTCTTAGTACATATCTATTATCGTTCTTTCCTCTAGTAGTACTTTTTTTCATAGATATATACATATTTCAGTTTTGAAAACTAAATAAGAGACAAAAAAAAAATACTATAAGTTAGCTCTTGGAAGGATTGGTATTGCAGTATATGATTTTTTGAGTTCTTAACGATTCATATTTTAAGCTCTGGAACATTGTTCGATATCTTGTGTCTTTTTAGTACGATGCAGTTATGACTTATGATGAGTCATGATTTTATGAAAAAAATAGGCGACTAGTAAAATCAAAACTTCACATCTTACCCCAGTGTGTGTCATCCTTTAGCCTGCTATATTTATCCAACACTGACCCAAATTTATTAGTAATTTGTTGCTATTTGTAACTTGGCTAGTAAATTGTCAAGGACATAATGTTTTATTGCATTTCTGGATATCCTATAAATGCGAATGTGAGTTTACTTGATTTTTGTTCGCTTTTTCTCATACAATTTTGACCGTGATAGTAAAAACTCATTTTTTTATTTTCCCACTTATGTAGGAATTTTTTAGATGTTAACAAATTATATTACTTAAATAATAAGATATAAGTAGTTAAATCATCGCAAGGATGGCACTCCTATGTTCTATGCATATACGTTGGTGTATAATGTATATAATGATACACCTTTTATATTGTTCCTAATAAGGTCACCAGGTCATGCGACGAATAGATACTTAAATGGAAAACTAATGGTTTTCTGTCACGAAACTAATATTTATTGATAACGCTTCAGGGATTTCCATAACATAACTTTGTCATAGTAAATTTTAACTTCAGTATGCATTAAAGATGTACGTGATCATATGTCTAAGTAGACTAAAGTAAGCAAAAAAAATCAAGGTTCCTTTAATTTCGTTGTCAGCTGAACAAACGGCCTTGTTCCATCATTTGTTCATTGTGAAGAAAATGAGGTTTAAATTGGAGAAAAATTTTTTAAATAAAGAGAATTACAGCGGATATAGCAAGGTGTAAGAGGACGTGCAGCGATAATTTCTCGCGTCTGTCGCAGGCTTCAGGGCCTCAGGCCGCCTTCTTTATATTGTACTTGCGTTATTAGCATTCCTTAACTGGTGCAAATGCATATCTTGTTCCTACAACCTTTTTAAGCAAATTGCAACCATCAGTAAATGTAGGTCAAATGTTGATTTTATCTTGAGCCAAAGCCAACATGTTATGTTCAGTAAAATATCTTAGGGATTCCCTTACGTCTGTCGGTATTTTCCTGTCTGAGTAATAAAGTAATCTAGAAATTATTAGAGAGAATATATCTTATATTAGCCGAAGATCGATAAATACGTATAACACTTATTTTCCTCTTGTTACCGAGAATATATTGTCTTTTATATGACCTTCAGATGAACCTATACTATGGTTAAATCACATTATAATTCTCAACGTGCTTGTCTATTTATTTTCCTTATATTTTATTTTAGCGATTGAGGACCTCGTCACTGGACATATTGGCAATTATATTAACTGAAGGTTATAGATTTGTCATAGGTAATACTGTCTTTATAAGAGGAATATAATACGCAGTCGTATGAAAAGAAAGGTAAGTTTCACCTTGATGACTTCTTTCCTCCATAACTTGCAGCCAAGCATTATTTTTATTATAGAAAATATCCAAACCTGTTTTTAAACCCTCATGGGTCATCACATCACCGAACAAACTAACGGTGAAGTGGTATGTTGAAATCGAACCGACTAAAACCACACAGTGTTCTGTCATAAATGAGTCTATTTTAGGGGACCCGTGTGGACCCTTAAAAATAAGCCTCCGAGATCCCCTGTCACCTAACGCCTGAGCAGGCGGCCACACCGTGGAGTACGGGGGGCCTTACCGAGGTCCAGATCAGAGAGGCACGCGCGAAACATGTTGCGATACCGTCTCGAGCCTGCTTCTGCAAGGGTAACGGTCCGTCACCCGCTACACCCAGGCCAGCGTTCATGGACGCCGGAGCGTCTGCACTCTCCTTCGCCTGTTGCCTTTTATTGCGGGATAGGTGAGTGCTTATCCAAACCTTAATTTAAGATTTTAAAATAATGAATAAACTTTAAAAAATGCAAGAAATATGGTTCTTAAAATTAAGATCCATATTTCTTACGTTTTTAAAGTTTATATTATTATATATATTATTATTTTAATCCATCCAAATTTAACCAAGACGTTCATGACGATGTAAGACGAAAATAATGACATCAACATTACAGCCATGTGACATCTGCTAGTGAACGCATGTCCCTTGCTGAAAGCTGGGACAGCTGGTAGCCTTCTATCAACTGATTCTTACGAGCTAGGCGAGTAGGTATATAGTTCATTGTACACAGACCATTAATAATCCCGTTCTCATCAAAATAATAAAGGGAACAATCGGTGTTCGATCGGTACCACACATAAAGAAGGTTTCTTAACAAACTATTCACAAAGTGTTGCTATACGTGTACAGTTCTGCAAACGCCTTTTATGTTTCGTGAATTACAATTTTGTCTTACACAGAACACGATTTTTTTAAACACTTAGAATTTATCGATGGTTATTAAGTAAGTAATTGTTACGATTCTACGAATACCGATATTATTTAGGTTCTTTTAAATTGATTGATAAATCCAATATCTTCTAAACTGGTAATTTTCCAAGTAGCTATAACAGATTTTAGCTTGAAACAAAATCACCGGACTAGAACCACCATTCCTCACCGCCATTCTTCTGTTTAACCACAGTCTTCACTTCTTTAATCACATCTTCTTTCACACAGTCCAACCATCTTTTCTTTGGTCTTCCTCTTCTCTTGTAATCGTCAACATCCATACATAAAACTCTCTTTTCACCACATTTTGCTCGTCTCTCCGCATCACATGTCCATACCACGATAACCTATTTTAATCTACTGGTGCTACTTTTAGGCTCCCTCTAATATATTCATTTCTCACCTTGTCCATCTTAGCCTCCTAGTCAATTTTATTATGCCCTAACAAAACAAATATATGTATTATGTGAATTTGACTTCAACCGATCATGTCGCTTTGAAGTTATCCGATAACTAAAACGGGTAGTCAAAATTTATACATACCTATATACACCCAAAACTATAATTATTATTTTCATTCAAAGCTGTCATATTGCCTATAAGTTGACCTATAAGTTTGCACTAAAATCTTCACTATACAAAAATATAGACTCGTGACAAGCCACTTTAGTGTAATTACGTAACTACATAAGAAAACATAGCAGGTATTTTATATTCAACATATCTAGAATATATTAAAATTGCTTATTCCCGAATTCCCAAGACATTGGTAACCATTTGTGTATCCCTTGACCTCATGACCGGACTTCATTGGTGTGGTGTAGCATGATACACTCATAAATGGGAAGGTGACAGCTTATGACATCACAAGAGACCTATTTGTGCTCATTAATTTTGACCCGGTTACACATTACAACTATTACAACTGGGATAATTAATCAAATTAGGAGTTAGTGAGCTACCAGCTTATCCAGATGATTTCAACTGAATCACGTCTAATGGTGCGGATTTCATTAACTCATATTGAGCTAAATCTATACTAATAGTAAAACTGAAGAGGTTGTTTTTCTTTTGGTTGAACTCTTAATCTCGACCTGTCGGTTTTGAAAAAAATATTTTTGCGTTTGACAACCAAATTCTTGATGTTAATGCAGGAGAAACTGTTGGGAACGGGCGGTCTATTGTAAAATGACAAGTAACAAAGCTGTCGTTGAAAAAAAATGCAAACTACCCTCTTAATAAACATGATATATATGACACGTATGGGCTTAAACAAAACAACAAAAAAACACCTGTAATCAACTAGTGACAAATCTGAAGTACTTTTTCATTGTCACTGCAATGTAGAACCAGTCTCACCACCACTGCTATAAACTATGAAAATCCATAGCTAACAGTAACTGCCATGTTTGCATAGTATCTGTTGTATCATCTATTATAGTTTGAGCCTATTTTCATTTTTAATAAAACAAATAAGCGTTTTTGATGTGGCGACAACACACCTTACACAAGATAATGGTTACCGTGAAAAAACTAGCCCCGTCATGAAGAATTGACGTAGTTTATAACTACATAATATATGTGTACCACGCCATATGAGGATATGGCGTGGTACACATATATTATGTAGTTCAGAACAAGTAAGATTATTTGTATTGTGACATAATAATTATATATTATATTAAGTAACCACTAGTTTCATCGACATCAGCATCTACAGTCTGCTCCACTACTGGATTATAACTGCTACTTATCTAAATGCCTGCTATAATTTAGAGTAAATTAATATTATAAACGTAAAAGTTAAAATGTCTGTCAGATACGTTTTTATAACTTAACCTTTTCAAATACGCAGCCTGAACGAGGGTTCAGGCTGCGTATTTGAAAAGGTTAAGTTGATGTCTGATGTCGATGAAACTAGTGGTTACTTAATATAATATATAATTATTATGTCACAATACAAATAATCTTACTTGTTCTGAGACTTTTTGAGTTTCATGCTTCGCGTTTTCTTTCAACGCCATTCTTTTCCAGGCGAATGCTTATAGAAATGAACAAATTTTAGGAACGTGAAATATCAGAAAAATCAACAAAGAGATAAGGAAAGAAAGTAATAAGAGAAAAAAGAGAGAGATACCATAAAGTACTGATAAAAGAATGATAAGATAAATCTGCATCATGAATAATGATGGTATTCATTGATGAAATCGCTTGAAAATACGTTATATATATGTATCAGTGGATAATAATATAATCATTTATTTAAATAAGAAAACGTCACCCATCATGTTTTACACTTTTAATAAATTATCTTATAATAAAAAAAAAAATAGGGAGAATAGCAATAAAAGGAACCAATTTCAAACAACGATAAAGAATCAGAGTCTTTGTGTATTGTGAATTGAAAAATTAATTATCAATAGCATCTATAATTCGTTGATGGTGTGATTTGACTCTATTGGGGTCATCACAATAGTCCTGGTCACGCTTCATGGTAAGGTCACGACTTTTTTTATTGAATCTCATTTGGAATTATGCGGGCATAGATATAAATTCTTCGGACATTATTTACGTCCCTAAGCAGTAGTTTGCCGTTTAATCAATTGATGTATTTTTTAAGTATGGTACAAGTTGTTTTTATATATTTTATAAAAATAATGATTAAGACTGGCCACGGACAACAACTTAGTAGATAAATATAAAAAAAGTTAGAAAATATTGTATCTACTATACCACAGATAAGATAATAGTTACTTCGATACTTTGTCCGATTGTTTATTTTCTTTTTGACTGTGCAAAAAATGTAAAAGGTACAATACCTCTTGGTTGCCCGACGTTTCGATCGAATTGGACTGATCGTGGTCATGAGCCCACTCGTGAAAAAATATTATCGTGATTAATCCCGAGTTACACATCTAATATGTATCAAAGTCGCGAAAGTTTAAAAACAATAATAGTAAGTAAATTATTTCTTGAATTTCACATCTAATCATTTACTATTATCATTCACTAGATTTGTCGCTTGAGTCACTTCAGTCCTCAGTATCATTTATAATAACTCTTATGTATATTATATTAAACGTAGGTAATATAATTTATTAAATAAGTTCAGTATATTTAGCTAAAATTAACTTTTTACTTTTTGAAATAGACTAAAACTGCCTCTTAAATATAATCGATTGTTTAATCGAGTCGGCAACGTGTTAAGTTATTACTACTTGACCCCTTTTCGAAACGAATAGACAGAGTATAGCCTGCAGGTCTCTCTGTTTTACTTACGTCATTATTATTTCTAGATGCTGTTCTAACGAATTTTTTTTCATTCAGAATAGCATCTGCCTTGATATCTTTTTAAACATAGTTAAAGACGTACATATGTACCTACATATTATTAATTTACTTACAAGGTTAAAATATCGCTGTTCATGTATGCTGTTTCTCTGGTGTTTCTTGCGACATGACTGCGCGGCATTGAACTAATTTTATCGCAGGAAATTGATCACAAAGGGAAACATACGTATATACAGTATACGCAATTGTGTACACTTTGAATTAACGTAAGTTATTATAAAAGAGATTATTCTTAAAATTTAATGCCAAAAATATTGATACGTATGACAGAAAGGTTCTCTCACCTTAATCATATTAGTTTCATAAGAGAACTTCTCGCAATCTACACCCCAAATTTAGGTTATAGTTAGCTCCACTAGGCGATCTCACCTGTGTCAGCCTCAATGATCCAACCTCATAGGGGGGTTATAGGTTGGAGGATTTGTTGCTGTGGTAATTTGAGTCCCCAGATCTTAACCAGACGCTAAAGCGTGCTTTACTGTTAATTCTTTTACCGTATTTATGTTGGCAGTGACTCTTATATTTTTAATTTTTACAGAGTGCACGATTAATACCGCTCCTTTCCTTCCTTGGGGTAGGTACGTAATGATTGGGGTGCTGTCTAGAAAACCTCCACGTGGTGCACCCTGGAAACGTTGGCGATGACGCTGCCTTTTCTTCCTCCGTTTTGAGGAGGGCGTCATTGTCAACGGCTAATATTCTAGTACGAAGAGGAGGCCATTTTTCTTCGGCTGGTTGACTCGGTCGAGGCTTGGCCCAACAGAGCGGGTGTGTCTGCCGATTCCTCTGTTGGCTCTTCGCTCTTCGGAGCAATGAGGAAGTATGAACCTCGGTAAAAAATCATGGAGGTGGGACCCTGCCATGGGTCGGAGTTTCTCCACTGTCCACAGTGGAGAAGGAGGACGGGCTCGGCGTGCACTCACACTGCCACCGAGCAGGCATGGGAAATTTAGTTTCCTTGTCACCGTCGGCATATCGTAATCCCGAAAGGAGTCGTGGTCATGTCTCGCGACTCCGATCGGGGACGAGGGTCTTGGCTTAGCCGCCCGGACTGCGAGGAAGAAAACCTCTCTAAAAAAATTACCCCGAATCCCGTGTTCTGGTGCGTGACCAGGGGATGCATGGCTGATGGGTAGTTCAGTCGCAAGCGCACTCCCAGCCGGGGCACCTGCGGACCCCTCGGTTGGGCATAAATCTTCGCTTGCCCGGGTATTGGGGATCTCTGCCCGGGTCGACTTTTAGTTCTCCCCGTCTCGTGGGTCTATTATGGAAACTGAAATACTTAAAACTAAAATCATCGAAGAAAAAAAGAAGGAGAAAAGTGTGAGGAAGAAGAAAAATGAGAAGGCGGACGACACCTCGTCTAATGACGAGGAGGTGTTAACCAGGACGCCTATCTCGGAGAAGCTCCCAGAAGTTAATCCGACTCCTGGGAGCAGCAGAAGATTCTCGGAACGTCTCCGTTCCAGGTCTGTCGTATCATCAGACGGAAATACCGATACGACGGTAGACAACATGGAGGTGATGGAAGTGGAGGTTCGCGGCAACGACAGTCGAAAACGCGGACGCTCCACGGACGAGGATGCCGACACGTCCCAGGCGATGCTCCCTCCAAAAGTCGCTACCAGCCTAAGAGGGAGGTCGAGATCGCGTACGCCAATCTCAGCTCCGGCGGGTTCCGCGTTTTCTAAGGCGGAAGTGTATGCGCGAGCTCGTGCAGAGGGCGAAATAGTCGCGGAGGAGGAGATCGCGGATCTCCTTACTAAGATCCGTGCGCCGGTGGAAGGGGGTTCAGTCCCTCAATCACCGGCGACGTTGAAGGAGAGGACGTGCGCAGCGGTGGCCATCATAAACAAAGTGGCCACCAAATCCACCAACCTGAAGGGTTCTTTCGTCAGAGCCCTGAAGGACTCCTCCTCCGCCGTGTCTGTGGCCGTTGAAAGCCTCATCGAAGACGTGGCGCGCCTTCAAGAGGCAAATGACCGCCTTACGGCATCAAACGACCGCCTCACGAAGCAGGTTGCCGAACTGAGCGCTCAGTTTGCCCAGTTTCGAGCACGCTCGGAAGTCCCTGGGCCACTGAGCCCGGTTGCGGCGCGGCCTCCTCCCTGCGCCACCTCTCCCTCTGAAGTTCCGGATTCCCACCTGCGTCAGGTTATTGACGCAGTGTGGAGGATGATGGACGGGCGTCTTGCGGGACTCGAAGCAAGGCTGCCACCGGCCCCCATCGTTCGACCGCCACTTGCAGCAGATAAGCTGAAGACCGCATCAGCCCCTACGCCGCTTCCTGTATCGGGTGGCCGCGTCATAGGTTCCTTTGCGGCGGCGGTGTCAGCGCCGGTCTCTGCAGCCGCGCTGAAGGCCGGGCGACCAGTTAAGGCCTCAACAAAGGCGGCTGCACCAAAAGCCGGGCAACTGGCTCAGGCCACAAATAAAGCAGTGGTGGAGTTCCCTCCGCTCCCCACTGCTATACCTAATAACCAGCACGACAGTCCCTACTGGTGCAAAAACTGTGCCTGGCCCTTCAGCATCGACCCCCTTAAACGATGGTTGGGAAGTGGTCGCGGGGGGTAAGAAGTCCCGAAAGCGGGGTAAGAAGGCTGCCAAGAAGGCGGCCTCTACACCGCAGTCGCCGTCGGTGGTAGTGGCCACCACGAAGAAGGCACGAAAACTGCAACCGCCTAGAACAGCGGCTGTGGTGATCACTGTGTCGCCGGAGGCGACAGACGGTGGGCTGTCATACGCGGCCGTTTTCAAAAAGGCCCGAGACAGCCTCGCCGGAGAGTTCGGGACTGTAGGCGTGAAGATGCGACTCGCCCAGACTGGAGCTCGAGTTTTAGAGTTCCCCGGGGCTGAAGGCGCAAAGACGGCTGACACTTTCGCTGAGAAGCTGCGGGGTATTTTTGCAACGACGGATGGTGTTAAGATCGCCAGGCCCACCAAGTGCGCAGAACTGCGCATTTCGGGCCTGGACGACTCTGTGACGGTGGAAGATGTCCGCGTTGCCGTTCAGGAGAAGACGGGATGCAACGCGGACAGCATCAGAGTCGGTACCATCCGCCCCGGTCCAGGGGGCCTTGGCGCGGTATGGGTCAGCTGTCCCGTCGCGTCGGCCAAAGTTTTGGGCGATGCCGGCAAGGTCCTCATCGGTTTCGTGAACGCCAGAGTCACAGTTCTGACGGCGAGACCGATGAGGTGTTTCAAATGCCTAGGGTCGGGACACACCCGCGTCAAGTGTTCGAGTTGTTTTGACTGCAACGGATTATGTTTTCGCTGCGGTCAACCGGGGCACAAGGCGGCGGAATGTTCCGCCGCCCCTCACTGCCCAGCGTGTGCGGCGGGTAATCTGCCCGCCAATCACCAGATGGGGCAGGGGGGCTGCAAGCCTCCCCGCGCTTCTCAGAAAACATCGGGGGCTAGCCAGTCGACCCAGGCTACCTCCGATGTCAGTCGTGCGTCGGCGTCGTCGCCCATGGAGGTGGCTGTAGAGGCGATCCAATAAATGGACCAAGTCTCCAGCCTCCTCGTCCAGACGAATCTCAACCACTCTGCCGGTGCGCAAGATCTTTTCTTGCAAACCATGGCGGAGTGGTCGGTCGGTATAGCCGTAGCTGCGGAGCCCTATTACGTTCCTCCCCGTCCCAACTGGATGGGTGACCGGGACGGCTCCGTGGCAGTTGTCGGCTCCACGGCGGCTCATTCCCCGCCCTTGTCGCTAAGAGACAAGGGTAATGGATATGTTGCCGCCGAATGGGGGGGGATCACCATATATGGTATCTACTTCTCCCCCAACCGGAGTCTGAGCGACTTCGAGGTTTTCCTCAACAACTTGGAGACCTCGATGCGGCGACTAGCGTCTGGGCACGTCCTAGTGCTGGGGGACTTCAACGCAAAGTCCGTTGCGTGGGGTTCCCCCAGGACGGACGCACGGGGCGATGCCGTGGAGGAGTGGGCGGCATCGGTGGGCCTCTGTCTCCTAAACAGAGGCTCCACCAACACGTGCGTGCGACAGCAGGGGGGGTCGATAGTGGACCTTTCGTTCGCTACCCCTGCTCTCGCCGCACGAGTAAGGAACTGGCGTGTCCTGGAAGAGGTTGAGACGCTCTCGGATCACCTCTATATCCGATTCGAGCTCTCCCGGACCCAGGACCCCAGAAGGGGTCACACGGCGCGGCGTTCTTCCCGCTTCCCGCGGTGGGCTATTACCAAGTTGGATAGGGACCTACTGGAGGAGGCAGCCATCATTTACTCATGGCTGTCTCCGCAGCCTCTGACTGAGGAGGTAGACATGGGGGCAGGCCGCTTTCGCGATGCGATTACGCAGATTTGCGATGCGGTCATGCCCCGCATCCGAGGTCGTTGGCCTCCAAGGAAGGAGGTCTACTGGTGGTCCCAGGAGTTGGCGGACCTCCGTGCGGCCTGTACTCGTGCCCGGAGGTCCTACACCCGCAGCCGGCGTCGTCACCACGAGGAGGCTGAAGAGGACCAGCTTCATGAGGAGTACCGAGAAGCGCGGAAAACTCTGAAGCTGGCCATTAGCCGCGCCAAAGAGGAGAAGAGAAAGGAGATGCTGGAGGGCCTCGATCGTGACCCCTGGGGTCGCCCATATCGCGCGGCGCAACGTAAGCTCCGCGCGTCGGGCCCCCCCCTTACGGAGACTCTCCAGCCCAGCTTCCTGCAGGAAGTGGTTGAGGGCCTTTTCCCGCAACGGGCGGAACACACACCCCCGTCGATGGCCCCCTTGGCCGGAGACGACGGGGAGAACGAGGAGGATGGTGTTCCGCCCGTCACGGAGGCGGAGGTAGGGGCGGTTGTTCTACGGATCCGTTCCAAGAACACCGCCCCCGGGCCAGACGGGATCCCTGCCCGAGTGTTGGCCCTCGCCCTCGACCACATGTCCGACCGCCTCGGGGAGGTGTTCGACGCTTGCTTGGCGTCCGGGCGCTTCCCTGACTGCTGGAAGAGCGGGAAGCTGGTCCTTTTAAGGAAGCTGGGACGGCCTACCGACTCGGTTGCGGCCTACAGGCCCATCGTGTTGCTGGATGAGGCGGGTAAATTGTTTGAGAGGGTTCTCTCTGCCCGCATCGTCCGGCACCTGTGCGAGGTCGGCCCCGATTTGTCGGACGCCCAATTCGGTTTTCGAGCGGGGCGTTCGACGGTCGGTGCTATGTTGCGCCTGAGGGCCGTGACCGAAGAGGTAGTGAGCTGTGGCGGCGTGCTGTTGGCGGTGTCGCTGGACATCGCCAACGCGTTCAACAGTCTGCCATTTAGCTGCATCAGGGAAGCACTCCACTATCACGGAGTGCCAGGGTACCTGAGGCGGCTAGTGGCAGACTATTTAGAGGAGCGTACCGTCATGTACGAGGACCGAGATGGAGTTTTGAGTTGTCGGCCCATGTCGTGCGGTGTTCCGCAGGGGTCTGTCCTTGGACCACTCCTGTGGAACATGGGGTACGACTGGGCCCTTCGAGGCGACTTCCCCCCCGGGCTCGGCGTAATCTGTTACGCCGATGACACTTTGGTCACAGCCCGGGGGGTTAACTTTCAGGAGGCGGCGTGCCTGGCCACCAGGGGAGTCTCTCTGGTGGTCGGGCGCATTGAGGCGCTGGGTTTGCGGGTGGCCCTGGATAAGACGGAGGCCCTGTTATTTCATGGGCCCCGTCGTGGTCCACCCCCTGGCGCCTCTATCGAGGTCAACTCGGTCCTCGTACCGGTTCAGGCCCACATAAAATATCTGGGCCTGATCCTCGACGGTAGGTGGCGCTTCGACGAGCACTTCCTGCAGCTTGCTCCAAGGCTGGTCGGCGCTGCGTCCGCCCTTGGGCGACTCTTGCCCAATTTGGGTGGACCCAGCGTCGCTACGAGACAGCTGTACACGGGGGTTGTCCGGTCAATGGCACTGTACGGTGCACCGGTGTGGGCGGAGGCTCTGACCGCCCAGAATAGGGCGCGCCTCTGGCACCCTCAGAGGGTGATGGCGGTTAGAGCCATACGCGGATACCGCACCGTGTCAACGGAGGCGGCGTGCGCGTTGGCCGGGACTCCCCCGTGGGATTTGGAGGCGGAAGTGCTCGCCGAAGTATATCGGCGAACGGCTGAGTTCCGGGCGGGAAGCGGCAGTCGGCCCCCGCCCGAAGAGGTACGCGAATGGCGTGAGGCCGCTCGCCGAGCCACCATGGCTCGTTGGTCGTCCCGGCTGGAGGCTCCACGTGCTGGCTTTGCCGCCGTGGAGGCGCTCCAGCCGGTCATCGTCGAGTGGGCAGGGCGGCAGCACGGGACCCTTTCCTTCCGACTGACGCAGGTTCTTTCCGGGCACGGCTGCTTCGGGAAGTACCTGCACTCGGTCGCTAGGAGGGAATTGA
The DNA here is from genome assembly GCA_949752705.1 of Callimorpha dominula. Classification (NCBI taxonomy): domain Eukaryota; kingdom Metazoa; phylum Arthropoda; class Insecta; order Lepidoptera; family Erebidae; genus Callimorpha; species Callimorpha dominula. Next base: position 13,754,941 of record OX457007.1, read on the forward strand.
GTCCCGCCTGTCACCACTGCGACTGCAGTGAGGACTCGGCTCAGCACACGCTGGCGGTTTGCCCCAGTTGGGCGACGCAGCGTCGGGCCCTCACTGCAGTCATCGGAGTGGATCTGTCGCTACCGGCTGTCATTCGCTCCATGGCCGGTAGCGACAGGAATTTTACCGCGGTCGCAACCTTCTGTGAGGAAGTCATCTCGCAGAAGGAGGCGGCGGAAAGGGTCCGGGAGGACGACCTCCACTCGGACCTAATTCGCCGCCGGCGAACCGGGCGGCGGAGGCGCGCTTACCAGCGCCTCATGCCGCCCTGAGTGTGGCCGCGGGTGGACGGGACGGGTTTTCCCCTTCACCCGCTATAGTGGCCCCCCGCGAGGAGGCGGCGTCCGCGTGTGCCTGGACGTCGCCTAAATGAGAGGTTTTTACCCGAAGGTGGTGCCCGCGCTTTTGCGGGCAGGCGCCAGGAGGGTTCCGGATGTCTTAATAAAAGCTGTTCCCGGATCCCTCCTATTTAAGGCGCAGTACGGCACACCGTGTGGTTTTAGTCGGTTCGATTCCGACACACCGCCCCATCGTAAACCCCGGTGGGGTGACGGCCCGAGGGGGTTTCCACACGCACAAAAAAAAAAAAAAAAAAAGGTACGTAATGATTACCAACAGGCGGAATGAGTGGTATGGATCGAATTCGGATCTGTAGAGAATAATAATGTTTTCCATTTATTATTATATTAAAATCCTCCGATCTCAGTAGAATTGGTTTGGCCTTGACAAAATCCGTTGGCCGTCCAAAAACTAGTTTTGGGTTTATTTCTTTAGTTTAATAAACATCACAGTTTAGGTTGGTAGGTGAATACAATGGTACATATATTAAGTTTAATTATTGTTTTATAGGTAAGAGAATATTCTAGTACTTCAACCACGTCAAGAATGATTATTTTATACATCTTACATTAAATTTACAAAAAAAATTCTTGACTGGACAAGTATAATTAATATCATATGTTATTGTATGCACATTTTGAATGAAATATAACGTTAAGTTCACATGTTTTTTGTTGTATGTTTTTTTGTTTTGCAAACATAGCAAGCACCAATGTTTTCCATTAACCAACACATTGTTCCGTGTTGCTCCTTTATCTATTAAATCCAATTTTGTACCGGATGCGACGATTAAATGTAGATGGTTAGGTTTCATTACCCCATACAAAAACTATTTTAGCCGAAAGATGTTGACGTTAAGGTTTAAAATACAACAGTAAATATACTGTATGCATTGTAGTAAAGGATGCCTGTAAAAGATTACTTTTAGCGATAAGGCCGCCCTTTGTTCATATTCACCAGATGTACCTATCCTATTCCTTGTAACATATTTCGGTGTACAATAAAATGGTTAGGGCCTCCGGTAACCTCACTCACTCGGCGTAAAGCAATGGAATCCTTGTTTCACTGCCGGTTTTCTGTGAGGCCCTGGTATCACTCCGGTCGAGCCGGCCCGTCCTTGCCGAAGCATGGCTCTCCCACGAAAAATACCGTAACGTTATAATATATAAATATCTTAAAGCTATTAACTTTTAATATTTTACAACCTTGTGTTGGAAGTAGGTTTACGTCTTTAGTGCACTGGGTGGGTTCGAACCCGCAACCACTTGATCGCAAGTCCGCCTTTACGCCCTACCCAATAATATGGTACTTTTATTCAGTTCTTTTGTTTACATTGGCAACAAGCAAAGGGTGCTTTTTAACTCAACATTTTATTAGTGTACTTCAAAAGTTTTAGGAAAAATACCTCCTGAGGGCAGCAGTTACTAGTGAAAATACTGAGTGGATTTAGATTTTTCGCTTAGGTACATATTCTTATAATATTGTAACTATATTTAAATTCTATAAAACTCGTTTCTGTTCACTTTGTCTGTTATGAGGATAACAAGTCCTTCAAACATTTTCAAACGGGTTTTGTGCCAAAGCGCCAATCATATACACAGTCATATAGATATACACTATTTAAGACTAAACATGTAATTTTTATAACGTTAAAGTTAATTCATTGCAAACTTTTCTTAAAGCGGTGCAGAATATATCTAAAAAATACTCCACATTTTTATAAAAAACAGGACAAGTGCGAGTCTAACTCGCGCACCGAAGTTTCCGTAAGCTAACAAACTTGTATGTAGACAGGGTGTCCAACTCGGCAATGAATACTTGAAGATTTTTGTGCGTCTTTTCAAGACAAACTTAACTTTGCGGTTCTAAAAATACTTTTCCCATACATTTTGTACTACGAAGTCAAGTTTGCCTTTCCAACCGCAAAATATAAGTTTGTAATCACAAAAACTTTTTTATAATAAAACAATAAATTATCAACTTTTGCAATTTTTCCTTTACTCGTGCTGTTAGACCTTGCTTCTTACCAAATTTCATGATTCTAGGTCAATGGGATGTACCCACCCTATAGGTTTTGATTTACCTGCGAAATGTTCAAATTTGGGAAAATGGCTTAAATGGCCGTATCTTGGCCGTACCTTGATTTTGCAGCTTTAAGGGACCACAGACATTAGTATTTGGTATTCATTTCAACTTGATGCGTTCACGGGTTCCTGAGAAAAAGAGTCTTGACAGACAGACAGACGGACAACAAAGTGATTCTATAAGGGTTACTTTTTAGGAATGGAACCCTTAAAAATAAGTCAGATTAGTTATGTCGTCGTGTAGACAAATTAAATGAACTGAGCAGTCTTCGTCGTCTTTATTAACAGACGTCATTTGACCTGTGTTGTAACCTCACTGCTCAGTTGTCAGTCACGGCTGTTTTAAGTAAACCTACTAATAATTAGTTGTTTTTTTAAACAACTAAGTTGAAAATATCAAAAAAAAAATTTAGTCCTAAAACAAAAGTTGTAAACATAAGTTCTTTGCTCTCATATTCATCTGCAAACCGAATATTTCTTTTCCTTTTTTAAAGATTTCATTTTTAATTTAAACAGTCATATTTGGAAAGTGAAATTTAAATTTATTAGATACTAAACTACTTGAAGAGCTCATTCAACTGATTAAATCTATAGGCAATAGAAAGTGGTCCCTTCGCCACACATAATATGTACACAGCAGTAACATGCAAAGGGCTTAAGTGTGTCAAACCGATAACAAGAGAAAGTGAGCATTCGTTGGCGGGTTTTTTAATGTACTTAGTTGGTGTTGCAACGTTGCTGTTAAGAAATATTTGTACCTACATCTATATATAGTATGGTATAAATGTACGACGCAATTTGTTAGCATATTTATAATAGGGGACACGGTAGTGCCCACGCCAAGTCGAGCAATAAAATAAAGGCACAGCCGTACCATCCTTTTTTCGAAGCCATTCAGGTTTCTAGTTAGTAAAAGGGCATAATATAACCAGGTATGTTCCCAAATTTCATTCAATTTGAACCTATTGTTTAAGAACTAACGAATTATTAAATTTCTAAGGTATTTCTAGCAGACACAAAAGCTTTAAATTTTGTACACAAGTAGTGTTTAGCCTATAAAGCCAGAAAAAATGTATAGTAATGTCAATGCCGATTTTTGGATATAAAAACGGCAGAAGTTTTGTAGTTTCTTTAATTTTTCGTGCCTTAGACTACCTAAAGATATAGATAAGTAGTTAAATAGTGGATATAGGTAAGTATAGTGTCTCGTTTGATGTCAAGGCACGTTACTGCTTTGACATTTGAAGTCAAGTTCAAATTACTAATTAGTGCGCGCTATCTGTACTAGTGTAGAAGAATTTTGTGGTAACTTATTTACTAAAGGGGGCAATTTATACTAATACTAGCCGTCCCCGCAGTTTCACTTGCGTTTATGGTCACTGCTCCGCTCCTATTGATCGTAACGTGATGTTATATAGCCTATAACCTTCCTCGATAAATGGGCTATCTAACACTAAAATAATTTTTCAATTCGAACCGGTAGTTCCTGAGATTAGCGCGTTCCACCAAACAAACTCTTCACCTTTATAATATTAGTATAGATAAATAAAGCTGAAGAGTTTTTTGTTTATTTGTTTGAACGCGCTAATCTCTGGAAATAATTCCAGAGATTAGCGCGTTCAAACAAATAAACAGAAAACTCTTCAGCTTTATTTATCTAGACTGATAACAGTCTGATTGAAAAAAAATATTATTGTATAGAGAGAGAAATATTATAGACAATGTAACATTACGCTGCGATCCATAGGAACAGAGCAGTGACCATAAACGCAAGTGATTTTTAAACCACTAAGCTAATATGTTAATTTAGTGGATTAATGATTTTTAGCAATATTAAAAAAAAAACAATGATTCTGAATATTTTGCTTGTTCTGACTTCAACTTGAAACTAAATTTAAATTGAAGGTTATTATTCTATTATTTATAACAGTCTATTTGAAATTATTCGCCTCTTTTTATGAAGGTAATGGACAGACGGACAAATACGTAGTTAGGTTGCAGTTGTTTATACTTTTCGTACAACCGTTGGGGGTCAAATTATAAGCAATAAAATGTTTGAAGCCCTCAAAAATCCATATTTCGACACTAACACAACCTCAGAATTGTAGTCCAGTCAGAATTGGCAAAGTTTATTATAAAACTAGCTAAATGAAGACAGCCAGAAAATTTACTTTTAGTTTTACACAATAACGCAAATATTACCAACAATGAAGTAGGTATCAATAACTCAAATAAACAAGTGGTGTCGCATCTATACCAGACTATGACGCTAAATGTATCTGAGCGTGACGGTTACGCGAGTTCAGTGCTTTTTCCCATTCCAAAACTACCCAAGCAACGTGCCTAGAGAAGTATTCACTTCAAAAACCTGAGCTGAATCACATTTTTTTTTGACAGTCATGTACATTTCTATAGTATTTTTTTTTGTGTGAGACATAAATACAAATAACGATGTTATAATACTATAAGTACGAATAGACGAAAACTATAAGTCATGAATATTATGCATCAGAGGTACCGGCATCGACTAACCTTCAACTTCCGTATTTTATAGACAATGTTCACGACAGATTAGCAATTCATAGTCTTCACGGAAATGCAAAATGTTCCATGAAATGTAAAGATAATATTTCTGGCAATAACATTAAAATTAAGTAGGCCATGACATTGAATATACTTGTAGACTTATAAGTACAATTAGTACAAAGGATTGATTTAAGGAGACAGAAAAGGGGGTACAAAGAAAAGAAACGATTTATTTTCTTTGTCTTTGTTTTCTCATACGTCATTTAGATTTGTGTTCCTTAGTTTTCTTTGAATGTGTAGTGGCCTATTTTTATAAAAACAACAGTATTGAAGTAAGTAAGCAATGTAAGTGTAAATATTCTTTCATGAGATCATACATTGAGACACAAGGTTCCAGGTTATTGTTGCGTACTAGTACTAAAATAACTTCGGTGTGGGCATCAGGTAAATTACTAAATAGTTCTTAGGTATATCAGGTTTCTTTAAGTATCGCTCTACCGTCTGTTAAGGATAATAAGAATAGTAATAAAATTAATCTTATGGAAGATTTTGTGAGCTCATTTCTATTTAGAAAACAAACTTGGCCTCTGAGGTCTTCCCATTGGCTCACTAAGAATACATTAAAAACTTGAGCTACGAAAAGATTCTAATCTATAAAAATAAACCGAGAAATGTTATATTCGATGGTCTTCATCTTTGCTGTGTAGAATATAAGATTCTCAAAAGAAAACCAAACAGCTAAGTAAAGGCTAAGCACCATACTTGCAAATCTTATGAAAAAAAAATATGTCCGCTGATGAATCTGTACTCCTTTGAATATCTGCAGTGCAACTGGCGTGCCGTTTGCATCCAACCGGAAAATAAGTAGATATGAATCAAGTTGTCTGTTTACTTAGAGAAGAGGTTGCACAGAGGTCGAAATTCAACCGTAATTCATTATATTATGACAATATAAAACTTTAATAAAAGTACTAAAAAAATCTTTTTTAAATTTGTTTATTGATTACATTAAAACTTGTCAAAAAGAAAATTGGTTGAGAAACAGAGGAGGAAAAGGTGCTAAACAGTTTTGTCGTTACCTGTTTATATGCAAAAAAGTTATTAAGTTATTCCTTATTATTTGATTATGAATTGACAAAGGATCTAGTCTTGTCTCGTGCTATGGTTTCCTATTCTTCATTTACCATTGAAATCTTTACCCCAACCTCGTACCCTTATACGTTATCTAATTGAATTACATATCTATATTGTTAGTACCTATGAGTACAATGTGAATATTAATAGCGGTCTTTCAATCCCGAGGATTATGTCATCATTAATATTGGGAGTTTATGGACTATAAATAAATCATATATTTTTTTACGATGTTGTTTAGGTAAAAGCTAATGTTTATATTCAGTAGTAGGGCAGCACAGGCTGTTTATAACTTACTAGTACAGTAGCATCTGCTAACGGTTACGTTCGTCTTATTTCTAACCGACTTCATTACGAAATACAAAGAGCAAGAGCGTCAGAAACCACGGTCAAGACATCATAACCACGGTCAAGACATCATAACCACGGTCAAGACATAATAACCACGGTCAAGACATCATAACCACGGTCAAGACATCATAACCACGGTCAAGACATCATAACAATGTATTTTTTTTCGGCCTGAGAGTGATATAGGTAGTATATTACATCGCAAGCGATTGCTATGCAATTTGCTGATCAATTGCTGCATAAATGAAAGCAGACACATCAGTTTCGCATTTATAAATATTAGTAAGGAGTAATTCATAAAGATCATAGCACTCACACAGTAAAAATAAAAAACACGCTAATCGGCATCTGCAGTATCAATTACGAACCAAATTATTTAAAGATGAAAAGATAAATATCCAACTGTAACTGTACGGTGGAAATTACGTTAATTTTAGGGATATACCAAAACAACGAGCATTCAAAACATTTAGCTTAGCTGGAGGGGTTAACAAGAATACTAGTAATGTGTGTCCCACGTTGCTAGTATTCTTTAAAAAAAAAAAAAACGCATTTACTAACGAACAGACTATAAATGTATATAAAAAATCATATTGCAAATCGGATTGATAGAAGCGACATTAGGGCTTTCAAGCAAAAAGAGGTTAGTTATTTAATTTTTTTTATACCTCACACCCAAGAACTTCACTTAAATACGGTAGATGCGTTAGTACCTAAAGCTGAAGTTTGCTAAGTCTATCTTTACATTATATGCAATGTTCCTGTCTTGCAACTAGAAGACATCATAACTATAAATAAAACATTAAAAAAACCAAAACAAAATAATAAAAAAAATTACATCATTTTAAAAAAGAGCTGATACTCTTACACTGCTGGACCGATATTAACCAAACATAGCTAAGAACCGCAAGGAAACTGGCCTCCAATGAAAAAAACCGCATCGAAATCGGTCCATCCGTTTGAGAGCTACGATGCCACAGACAGACACACACACACAGACATCGACGTCAAACTTATAACACCCCTCTTTTTGCGTCGGGGGTTAAAAAATAAACTGCAGGAAATAAAAGGTTATTAATGAACTCACTTTCCATCCTAAAAGAGTTGTGCAAATCACGTTTCATTGAAATACAAGTTATACCGGTTTGGTCGACATACCTACGCTTGTTTACGTAACGTACGAACGGACGAAGTATTATGGAGGCGTGTGCTTGAAAGTTTTCGCATGCTTGCGAACACACATTTGAGAGGAATTTTAAGGCACCCCACGCTATCAATATAGACAGTTAATACAATTTGGGGTATCAACTTACGGTATGTTGATTAGTAATTCAAAAACTTTAGAGTCTAACTTTAGAAGAAATTTCAAAAGATTTTTTTCCTGCCTGCCAAGTAATATTCACAGTAAACTAAACAGTGAAAAAAGCGATATCTATGTATAAGTAGGTATGATAAGGAACCGTTTTTTTAATTATGTTCGTTTTCAATGTACCTATTTATTATGAGGTCACACCACTATATTAAGACAAAATGTTTAAACTATAGGTACGATGATGTAATATTTTTCTATAAATTCTATTAATGTCTATCGTCCGTTTTAATTAAAGAGCGATATAAATTACAGTTTAGAAAGAGTGAAAAAAACACACTTTAAGCGAACTATAGCGAACCAAATTAAAAAGTGCCAAAAAAAAGAGCTATTACTGTTTACCTCCTGGCTCCATCATCAGCTCCGAGATGATGCCAAATTACAGTAATGTCATCTTAACTACATATAGGTTTTAATTAGAAGTAGGTAGGTAGGTTAAAATGGACTTCCAAGATTTGTAGCGCCCATTACACGGTAGGTTTTGCTGTCAATTTTGCCAAAATCAAAACGGTGATTGCCGGATAACCTATCGTCTAATGCAGTGATTGACGATTGCATGATGAGATTTTAATGTCGGATATTATTTCATCCATCACCAACGAACATACGTCAATCAGGACTTTTGGTAATGATTGACGTTTGCATGAGCGTCTAATGGACGCTTTACATAGTTACAAGTGAATCTACGACAAGTTTAGTGTGAGCAACGAGCCAGAACGAGCGTGTAATACATATGTACGTTTACTGAACTATAACTTATAGGCCATGGCATACATATTATAAGTCTATGGACTGTTGAGAACATTACGTTAGATAGGTACTGGAAACTAGTACTCTACCGATAGGAAATTAGCTTCACCGTTGGCGATTGACCTGGTATGTAATAAATATTAGAACAATAGAAAAACAACTGCAGATTATTTTATAAGACATGTTATTACTGTAAATCAGTTCTTTTTTTAAATATTTATATTAATTCGATTACTCAAATGTATATTTGAAATAGTTATTTCTGTTTTTTTATTTCTTTTTTTGTTTTTTTTTATGCGAGAGTTTGATAAACATTAAATTTAGTTTGACTTACTGTTTCATATTTCGAATAACTATTCTAGGTCATTGTTTCCTTTTTTTATAAGGTATGAGTTACAACAGTGCTATAGAAATCGCCTAACACTATTCCAATCGTTTTTTTTTTCGAAATTATTAGAGTATGAAATTAGAGTAAAAATCTTATACTGTTCAACTTTCCCCCTTTGTCACATATGCCATCGGTAAGGTCTACTACTCGCACAAGTTAGGTAATAAACACTTGCATCTAGTATTCTCGATTCCCAATAAAGCTTCATAAATTCACATACTTAGTCACCAGCACATAATTGACTAACCGCCACGATGAATGATCAGAGGAAGACATTAAGGAATCAAGGGTGATATACAATACATTAGTTGACCCCTCACGACACACAGGATGTGGTAAAGTAATATTGATCTTTTGTTAAAGAACGACACTGAATTTCGACTTTTTCTTTATAAACTTAATAAGTTTCCAAGCATAAATGTTCGCATTCTTTAGATACCTCTTTTTAAAAATAAAGTAAAAGTGATTGATTTAATAGCTAAGAAAATACTTAGTAGATTTTAACTAAAAATGTTTGGCGTGTGTAAGGCGTTTTTTCGGCGAAGGCGAATATCGGGATAAAAAGAAGCCTATGTGTTAGTCCAGGTCTTCAACTATCTACACACCAAGTTTCATCGCAATCAGTTCAGTAGTTTTTGCGTGAAAGAGCCATAAACATCCATATATCCTCACAAACTTTCACGTTCATAATATTAGTAGGATCAACAAATCCTGCGCTCAGTTGATAGTAAGTACTGTTTATATTTTTGCATGCAAGAACTAAACGCCTTACATAGCAATAAAAACGTCGTACTAGTAGTACCGACACACCTGTTTATAAATAGCTAGTGATGTCATATTGTTGTGTCCTATCTTAAGTAAACAGCATGTTTCGCTAAATTGTACCATGAGTCATGACACATTCACATTATACTGCACATTTTGTTTTAAAATTCATAGGGACCTGTGCCAAGTCTAGACGATAACAACAAAATGAAAATATCTGATTTATAATTCGGGACCTACCAAAAGTCGCCTGATATTCAAAGTAAGGAACTTCTTAAAGCAAGAGAATTTAATTACTAATTAGTTTTATTATATTCCTAATAGGTACGAATAATAGATGGCTTTCAAAAGTCTCAAAAATTATAAAAACACTAGCTTCGCTTCGTTCGCGTGGAAATTTTGGTGAAAAGTATCCCATGGGAACAGTACATTTTCCGGGATAAAAAGTAGTCCATGTGCTATTCTATACTATAATCTATCTCTGAGCCAAATGTCATCCAGATCCAGATCAGTCGTTTTGCGTGAATGAGTAACAAACGTCCAGCCATACATCCTCACAATTTTTCGCCTTTTTAATATTACCTAGTAAGATAAATTACCACGTTTTATCGACGATATGCAAAATCCTTTAGACACTTTTTCCAATTGTTTTTATTCATGATGATCCAGATGGATTTGAAACAAACTGTGACATTTTTCTACGATGGTGTATTTTTTATTTATACCAAAATATTGGCGTTTTATCACATTTCTGCTATAATTCCCATCATAATTAATATTCCGTCAATCGCCCGAAGAAAAATTTTATAATTATGTCAAACAGTTTTTCAACATTTGGTTTACATTACAATTTTCAAATAAACCTATTAAAATAAAACGCCACTAACCTTCTTTTATAAACACAGCAAGAAGTAGCACGGGGACAAAAATGCTGAGGTTGGCCATTGTTTTGTAGAAAGTACAACACAACACGAATTACGAAATTATGACACAATTCGACAATGAACGTACGTTTCTCTGCGCATTCGGCGAGCGAATGACTCGTGGACGCTAGAAGCAGATTGCAGTCATCCGTTCTCTAAACCTACAAATGTGCGTCTGAACCGTTTCTGGAAGCGTTTTACAGTTCTGCAACTGCGCAGAATCTGCAGTGCAGAGTTTTATACCACTAGAAAGTCCAACTTCTGAATATTAACACTAAGTTTAAGTTAAGTTAATAAGTAATTCTGAATATTAAGACGACATACACAGTAAAGTACTATTTACGACTGACTGCACCCACGAAAGGTAGATAGATGTATTTATTTGCCCGAAATATAGTTTATAACTGACGTTGGTGTCTTGCCAACCCTATCACCAACTTCCCCCTATGAAGCTATGAGGACCCCACTCATTAGGAGAAAAAAGGTCCACACGCCTGTAAAGGCAATGTTTTAACCCAGTTGGTTTTGCTCTTCCTCAGTTATCTGGAAGACTTCTTTTAGAGTGGTATTGTGTATCTTCAAAGTGGTATTGTGTACTTCTAAGTAGTACACAAAATACTAAAGTATATTGTGTACTACTTGTGTACTATTAGTATATTCACAATCAGTAAAAACTTGTAATCGGCTTGATATTAAGGATGAGTAAGATCTTGATATCAAAGAAGTAAATATACTTCTTTGATATCAAGATCTGAAGCACGGAGCACTAAAGCACGGAGATTAAAACTAAAAATCAATTCGTAACAAATCCGAATTTTAATATGACATAAATTAACAAATAATGTTAAAAATATGTACATGACTTTTTATGTTCATTAAGTATTTGTCTACTTTTTTTAATTGTGGTCAGATTTGAAGATAATCTTAGTTTTGTTTTATAGGTATTGTGAAGAGAGACTGGGTGTATAAAAACTGCAGCGTTTTGGACGTCTGGTTTACAACAAGATGAAAACAAGTTATTGAAGCACTGCGCGTTAGTTTGCGGGAATACGATAGGTGCCTCAAGCGTGTAAACTGCGTTAAAGACTAACAAACAGACAGTTAATTATATTTCAGTTTTTGAGAAGAGAGTAAGAAGAATTTAGATTTAACGGAAAAAAGATAAGCATTCTTTAAGGAGCTTTGGACAGGGTTCTGTCCGGCAACAATTAACAAGGGTATGACTTTACAATAGCATACTAAAATCGAGTGTGATCTTTTAGAAAAACCTAAAATTGCCACTTTTAAAATAACACATTAGTATGGAACTGAGAAATAACTGTAAAGTGGGCTGACATAAAGAAAAATATATAATGATACAACGACTTTGTTTGGAAAAATCCGATCCAAAAATGAATAACCAAACCTTTTAAAAAATGATCACCTAGCCTGGTCAGAGGATCCTTCCTTTGTACTAACTTTTAAACTTTCGCGTTCCATGATATAATATTATCTACGTATTAACGGGAATTAACGCGATCACGTCAGGCAATTCAGAGGTATGTAATACCTTTTCGTGATCGCGTTAATTCCTTCCTTTGTGTTGGAGGGACAACAGCCACTCTACAACACTGTTCATTAGATATGTGTATTTACAAGAACCAAGAATTAGTATCAATTACATTTTTTTTTTTTTTTCCAAGAACATGTTTTCAGTCTCCAATTTATATTTATCGACTACTATATTCTCAACAATTCCATACAATTCTCTAAAACATTTGAACATGAACTCCTATCATATGAATGAACTCTCTGTTTTCCGATGTATATCTTTGTCTATAGCCGTACCCATAGATGAAGATTACGAAACATTGTCGCTGACTTGTATAATGTTTTTATTTTGTAACATATTTATAGTTCGTACATCGACCTGGGTAAACTAAAGGTTTGCTACCTTTTCTTTCGAAAACAGTGATAAATGTTTATTATGAAACGAATAATTCTACTGTTGGGAAACTGTAATAGATTTTCTGAAATGATTTTTCTTTTCAATTACCAAAGTAAATGACTTTTGTTACAGTTTTATAACACTACAGTTTAAACACCTACTTAATATAATTTAATAAATGTCATGAAGTTACAAATATAGGTTTACGGCCTGAAAGCATAAGTAGGTAATTATTTTATGAAAAAAGATATCTGCAATGCTCATAAATCATTTTAGTAGAAACTATTAGACAGGATACAAAAGCATACAAAAAATATTGTGTTTTTATCGTTCGACCACGTAGTACAGAACTATCGGTTTTTACACCATGAAAATATTATTTCTACAATTATTTTTTATCTATAGATGATGTCAGTAACATTACTAGTTTTCTTCTTTATATTCTCCCTTCCTAAGCCAAGCGCTTCTGTTATGAGTATGTTCGTCTGAATAGAGTATAGTTGGAATTGAAGACCTCTTTTTTTTTGAAGTCGAAAAGGAAACAGTGAAAAACTAGGTATTCTACCTGTTTGTAAGAATGTTATTCAATTATTATTGTCCTAAATATTGTCATAATCTATGAATTGTCTGCATTTACTCAAGGCGTAGGGCAGACCCCGTGAGTACATGATCCTACAATATGACTTAAATTATATATTTTTAAAAATATATTTTATTTATTTATCCAGTCAGTTATTTGTCAGTATTTTCGTTAAACCCTTTGGGTTATGTTGGAATCCACCACCTCTTGATCGCAAGTCCAACGCCTTAATACGCCTTATGCATTAGGCTGCCACCGCCGCCAATTATAAAACTGGTTCACATTTCAACTAATTATGTATATGTGCTTTTATAACAAGTAATTTCTGCAATGAGGTACGATGGGTGACGCTCGGTTCGGAGGCTAATGCCGACAAGTATCTATGCCCTAACTTTGGCAGGAATATTTTTACTTCATACTTATTCAGTATCCATAACAAAGTCATGAATTCATGAATGAATTCGGTTAGCGAGATACAGCGGTTTCTATAGATTCGTCTGCTCTACTCGATATTTTGTTTTTGACTACGGACTCACATTTGAGACCGTTCCGGGTCCGCTTGATGTAAAATTAACTGGACTGTTGTTTTGCGGATAGCGGTTTTAAAAAGGCAGTTGTTGTTTTTAATAAGAGGTCTACCGTCTACTATTGTCAAACTATTCACTTTAAATATACAATGCGTTGTAAATACCTTCAATAGATGAGTATAGCTTGAATAGATGAAGTCAAACACATCTGAAAAATACATTCTCATCATTCGCACGGGAAGTTTCCTTTTTATCAGGATCAATAGGAGCCTATCTTGTATCTCAAATGAAAAAATTAACCGTGTACAGTCAAATGAGTAGAATAAAAATATTCGATGCCACCATCATTAACTTTATGTTATGCGGTGTGATGATTATATAGGGATCATTTGACAACAATGGGTCAAATATACATAATTTTGTATTCGAATGACAATAATAACATATTTTTCTGAAAATAAACTTATCTTATTAATTTGAAATTTAAACTAGCACTCGAAGTTCGTACTTCGACATGGCAGGTGTACATATTTATATTATTATAGGCAATTTTGAATACACAATTTCATGCCTTTACAAATGCATATAATTTATTCAAATGCATTCAGCGGTTTTAGGACTAGCCCAAACATAGAGAAATACAAACATTTACTGAGACTTCAGGACACTTGATTTCACTGTAAGCTGACGATGCTCTTTGAATAGAAAAAGTTTGGATTCATACAGGTAGATAATGCCACTATGAAGTAGCCCTTGTAAGACAAGTATTGTAGTAGGTACATAAGCGGACTTAATGCCAACTGTATTTTCCACCTGGTTAAATGGTTAAATTCAAGTTCAGTTTTAGGCGCCTACTTTATTAAAACGTGCAATATTTGGTCCCTGTAGGAGTGTAGTAGAAATACTTTATCAGGCACAATGTTGTAACGCAGGCTGTAACTCACCTACTACCAGTGGCGTAGCTACCGTAGGGCTAGACGGGGCAGTGCCCCGGGCCCCCGAGCTCAGGGGGCCCCTTGGACTCTGACTTACAAACTATAAATTGAACTAGTGAAAATTTCTCCCACATTCGGAATATAAATAAACCAGATATTTTAGAACCAGAAGTTATCAGGTTTGTACTAGAGTTGTGACTAAACCACTATGTATATTAAATTGCGTACATGAAACCATGAGGCACCGTCATGCGTGGGGCGCCTTAATCAACCGAAAAATTACCACCAGGGCAGGTCCCCGAGTCGTTACTATAATCGTTATTAACCGGCGATCGTTTGGGCATTGACGATAGGGGCAGGCTAATAATAATCAATGGTGAATACTTACGTGGTCTTCTAAATACTTCTCCTCTATCATACTGGATTGTACTGACGTGACACTAATGAAGAAGTTGAAGTACGAACAATATTTTGTTAAAGGGGATTGGCAGTTCACTACACACCAGGCTATTGAAACTTGGTCAAACTACAAACCGACCCACTCAAAAGCGAGAAATAAAAATTAAAAATTAAATATAATTTTTAAACCTACATATATACGACTTCTGCCAATGAGATTAACAATTTGACAGTTTTTTGGGCTTACATGACGCCCCAAAATGGTCGGAGACTCGGAGTACTTGACGACCCGTAATCTGTGATACTGTGGCGTCAGCAGTACAGCCTTAAATAGTACATGTGGCGCCCTTAGACAAATTTTAGGGTACTATACATATATATATGACATGTATACATATCGGCATGCACGTGCATGTTATAGGATAATTTTACATTTTTAGATGATTGTATTTTCTTTGATAACGAAGTATTCGTCACACAATTGAATACATATTTATAAAGTTTGCTAAGAAATCATGAAAAATTTACTTAATCATTCGAATAAAATTTGAAAAAAATATTTCTGCCCTGGCGTCATAGCGCCCCTGCCAACTGGGCGACCCTAAGCAGCGCTTGGTTTTGGACCCCCCCCTTAAAGCCGGCGCTGGGCGTCCGCAGCGGCGAAGTCCGTCAGAGTCATACGAGGATACTGTACGATATCCCACGAAGCAGCGAGTCTAACAGATAGTTCTGCCCCATGGGACCTAGAGGTGTCATATATGAATGGCGCAAGGAGGCACTAGATCAAGAAATCCAGGCGCGACGGTCCCGACTTCGCCAGAGCCTAATGGCCTAATGGAAAGAACGACTACAAGGACCGAGCGCAGGGCACGCCACAATTGTAGGTGGTAAGAGGCGAGAGGATAGGCTGGAAAGTTTAGCGGTTGACGCATGTACTTATCGGGTCCCGAAAGGGTACGCGAGGAGCGTGAAGCCATTCGCCGAGCCACGAAGGCTCGTTGGTCAGCCCGACTGGAAAGTGGATGCTGGTGCTGGATTTACCGCCGTGGAGGCGTTTCAGCCGGACATCATCGAGTGGGCAGGGTGGTAGCACGGGACCCTTTCCTTCCAACTGACGCAGGTTCTTACCGGAGACGGCTGCTTCGGGAAGTAGGTCGCTAGGAGGGAGTTGAGTCCTGCCTGTCACCACTGCGACTGCAGTGAGGACTCAGCTTAGCAAACGCTGGGGGTTTGTTTCGCCGCAGCGTCAGGCCTTCACTGCAGTTACCGGAGGGGATCTCTCGCTACCGGCCGTCATACGCTCCATGTCCAGTAGCTACAGGAATTTTAACGCAATTGCAACTTTCTGTGAGGACGTCATCTCGCAGAAGGAAGGTGGAACGGGTGCGGAAGAACGATCTCCACAGGCGGTTCTCCGGCGGCAAATTAGGTCGGCGGCAATTTAGGTAGGTGGTGGAGGCGCGCTTACCACCTCATGCCGCCTTGAGTCTAGCCACGGGTGGCTAGGAGGTGACGTCCACGTGTGCCTGGATGTCACCTAATTGAGGTGTTTACCCAATGGTGGTGCCCGCGCTTTTGCGTCCAGGTGCTAGGAGGGGTCCGGATGTCTTAATGAAAGCTGTTCCGGATTCTTCCTATTTTAGGCGCAGTACGGCATACCGTGTGGTTTTTAGTCGGTTCGATTCCGACACACCGCTCCACCGAAAACCCCGGTGGAGTGACGGCCCGAGGGGGTTTCCACACGCCACAGCGATAGGACCTCACGACGGCTATTGGTGTGGGAAGCCTTTCGCTAGAAACCATGGTTCTGTCCATCGTCCTCTTTATTTGGATTTCTCTAAAGACTTTGTTTCTTTTGATCAACAAAGCTACGGGAAGTGATATCATTTTTGAATTGTCGATCAACAAGGTTTATAAAACTTGGGAGTGTAGAGTTTCTAGCCTTGCTGCTGTTCGCTTTAAATACACTTCACTTCGTGATGTCCTTCTGAATCTTCATAAAGAAACAAATGACTCAGTTACAGCATCAGCGATTATACAGTAGGTACATAGAGCAATTTGATTTCATATTTACAATGTTTGCCTGGCCAAACGCTTTACAATAGCTAAAAAATTGCTTGGAATTTGTGAAACAGAGACGAACCTCTTCATTTGCATTAATAAGAAATAAGCTAAGGAAATAGCATCTTAGTTTAATATAGTTCTATTTTTTAACTCAGTGCTCAGGCGTTACCGGACGCGACGGAGTGATACATGCGGGATGGACTACATTTTTTACGCGGATGAGCAGAACAATTGCTATGTCAACCACGAAAGACTGCTTGTTGCTCAGATACACCTTAAATATTTATTTGTAAGATATATCTAACACCATTTACAATCACTGCTGCATAGTATAGGAACACTAAGGTTTTGAATTTATAGGGGCGCCACTTTAAGGTCTTGCACTATCTAAAAATGTAGCTAGGGCCGCCACTGTTAACTTGAATATGGAGTACGACGAACCTGTATTACGGCAAATCTGGAGTACGTTGAATTTGGACATTCACGACGAATACGGAACACACGATTTTAAATAGTTTAGTTGGGGCCCTAGTTTATTTTATGCCCCAGGGCCTTTGGTTACCTAGCTACGCCACTGCCTACTACTTACTACAAATTAGTTTTATTAGTCGAAATACGACTTTAAATTGCAAAATCATCTAAACACTCAATTAGGTACTCCTGTATCTGAATATTCTAAAAATGTATTTTATGTTAATATTTGGCTATGGCTTGTTAGCACTTGAATTTAACTTTATGATGATAACTTTTATACAATTATAATTGTATGCAATTTCCATTTAAGATAGTAATTGCATAAATATAGATGCATACACTCACGCCTATATATCACCGAATGGGTAAGTAGAGGTGTATAAGAGCCACATTTTGACTATGCCAATATTATGATTTGGTCCCATTAACGTAAACGGTCTTGACCCTTTTTACAAACCAATTGTATAAATATAATAAAGTTATATTTACGCAATCAATAGATATCATTAATAAATTTTTTATCGTTTCATTCAATAGCACAAGAAGGTAATATATATTTTTAAGGTATTTATTCTTTCACGTAAGTATACGAGTATATGAATATTAATGTATAGATAAAAATTTAATCCGCAATGTTATAATCCCTTAATTTATTGATTTCAAATAATAAAATACAAACACATATACATATTTACTATATCTTACTTCACTACACAATGTTTTTTGAATAGGAGTTTATTTTAAAGCATTCATTTGCTGGTCTCAAGTAGATAGTCTGTTAATAAAGTATAAATAATAGTAGAACATATTCATAAAATAGACTAAAATTTACATGTTAGGTATCCGTTTTGTTTCAATGACGGTTAAACTGATTAAGTAATTCTACGATTCAGAATACATATCAAATTTGGTATGGTAGAAATCACATAATTATTATAGACTGAAGATCCAATGAACTTCGTATCACCTACAATTTATTTAAGGACTGTCATGTAAACTTCCGAGAGCCTTTAGATCCTCCCTATACCGGTCCTCTCGCAAAACCCGCTCTCAGCTTACGTGTCCTACCTATAAACTACCTTCTTACCAAATTTCCGGTATCTAGTAGACAAAAATAAGGACTTTGATAAAATGAGGCAGGAGATCTTAGACCTTATTTGGCTCACGTAAGATCCATTTCTCACGTGTCTTACCTATTGTGGCGACTTCCACATACAGCAAAAACATACTTCAACATAATCTATCGAAGACTAACTACTAATCCTGCATCGAGCAATGAAAGCTCTTGCGCCGATTAATATACACGTATATACAACTTTCCAACATCAACCTTATAGTAGTGCCGCGGCCCGCCAGGCATGATCACCTGGTCGGAGGATCCTCCCTTTGTGTCGGAGGGACACAACATCCGTTCCTCCACACCTACATACTACTTCCGTACTAAATTTCTGGTTTCTAGTTCAAATAACCCAGGACTTTCATGTAAACTTATGAGAGCTCCTAGGACTCCTCAATCCTGCAGTGTTGCAAAATTCGTTCTTAGCTGACGTGTCATACCTATATATGTAAATAATAATATAATAATATAATTTATTGTCTCAAAAAAGATACATACAAGGGATAACACATGAATCATAACAGTCTTAACATGTACTATAATTTTGTTGACCACTGGTACCCAAAATAAGATTTAACTTGTGGTATGGGTACCAGGGCTCTCGTACTTAATTGCAACAGGTTGTTAATGAGAGTGTAGTGTATCGTAGATGAGTATGCATGAATGAATTGCTTAAGGTAGGAATAACCTATATATATACATTAATATTATAATTATATACTCATTCAGTATTATTAGAGTTACAAGTATATATACATTTATATATATTTTAAGTGTGTGTGTGGGTGTATGTGTGTGTGTGGTGTGTGGGTGTATGTGTGTGTGTGGTGTGTGGGTGTATGTGTGTGTGTATGTGTGTGTGTGGTGTGTGGGTGTGTGTGTGTGGGATGCATTTTGGATTATAATATACTTAGTTTAATCAAACTTTCCGTATCTTCATAAGATTTGGACAAGAGCCATATGGTAAATTTTTTCTTGCATTGCGATCTAGTTAATGGATAGATGTAGCAATATTCATTAGCAATATTATATAAATGACAGCTTACAACTGTGGTTGCGCGCTGCCAACGCACTTCTGAAGCTTTGGGCTTGGCAGACCTTACGTGCACGGCGCTTTCTTGTGACTTGGATGTCATATTCCAGACTAACATGCTTTCTGCAGATTGTTTGAAGCACAAAGAGCTGTCTGACAGTAAGCAGTTTACATTCGTGATATAATTGGGCAGTCGAATATCTAAAAGGCTTAAAAGTCATAACCTTAAGGACTGCTCGTTGTGCTCGCTCTAGGAGCAGAAAATACGATTTCACAGCTCCACCCCAGACAGATATACAATACGTTAAAACAGATTGACATAATGCATAATAGACCAATTTTAAGGTGTCAAATTCAGCTGAGTAACGTAATTTTTTGAAAATGAATATCATCTTGCGGACGCGGCCAGTAATATTGGTCAGTTGGTATTTCCATGAGATTAGATTATCAATAAACACTCCCAGATTTTTGTGTGAGTAGATCTCAGTATAGTTGGGTAGTCGCAGGTATTAGTAGATGTGTATGTCGAACAAGTAAGTATGCGCTCTTAATTTGAATGTTTCCAAAGATGGTTGGGTTATAGCAGTCTTTGAGAACGTGATGTAAGTAGTTTTGTTGAGGTTAAGTGTTAGTAGATTGTTCGATAACCACTGCATTATATGACTAAGAGCGCATTCTGCACGAGCAAACACTTCCGGCCAGTTTTTGCCCCGAACAAGTATTGTAGTATCGTCTGCGTAGGTAATGATAGAAGAATAGGGAAGTGATAGGGTGCACAGGGAGTTTATATAGAGTAGAAAGAGGGTTGGACCAAGGATCGATCCCTGTGGGACGCCAAAAAGAAGGGGTGCGTTGCCACTAACAATGTCATCTATTTTTACACACTGTGTCCTTTCGGAAAGATAATCTTTAAAAATTCGAAGTGCATATCCGCGGATTCCGGATTCCGATATTCTCTCCAAATACTAGTTCACTAACAAATTTCGCCTACTTATGTATTAGCTCTCTGTCAAATTTCATACGACTGTTGTCATTATTTGTCGCTCAGGGTCATCAGTGGCGGCCCTAGCAATTTTTTATGCAGTTTCTTATCCATGATTATAAATAGTGGTGTCCGTTGCGATTGTCAAAACCAATGTGCTTACCCTCCTGCCTGCTGAGGTGACAAGTTGTATAGATGATGATATGAGAAATATTAACAGTTAATAATTTTGTTTGACAACATTTATATGTATATACATTATATATACATAACATTATATATTATAACGTCTTATCTTTTTAGCTTTTGAGTATGCGATTCTAGAGAAGAACTCGACGTCTTAAGCAAGTTTTTGATAGAACCCTAAAATGCAATACCAAAATTTAAAAGTGAAAATGTTTATTTGGCAATGCGAAAGAAAAAATGTCTCCTGAAAGTGAATGCGTTAAGTGGGTGTAAATTGGACATATTATTGCTTTGTATAGCGTCTGTCTGAGTACCTTAAATGCTATCTACTATTCTCATGTAAGTGACTTTGTCTTTATGAGAATAAACTCTTTAAACCTAAGTAGTATATATGTAAAGAGGCCGATTTGAACGATATTCTGCACCAGAATACATGATTTAAAGAAATCGTTTTCCAAGTGTTCGATACGAGAAATAAACAATCAATTACAAATCACACTACAGATTTAAAAATTATAACTCTTAAATTATATCGAGCCGTAGTACAGTTTCTAGACTTGTTGTCCACGCGGTGGCTAGCAGCGAAGTGACTCGTTCGGAGTTGTGCATTAACATGAAAGCCGAACCACACGAACTTCAACTTCTAAACTCTGCAGAAGCACCATCTGTCTAACGCTTGCGTTCCGTTGTCAAATCAGCGCCTGTACTATTGACCCCTCTGACATATATATTTTCAAGAAAGGGAATGACACCAGGTCCTGACAAAGTCAAAGCTATAACTGAGATGCCCACATTGAAAACTGTAAAAGACTTACAAAGATTTTTAGGTATGTTAAACTACCTTTAATCCTTACATCGAGCACTTAGTCTATTACGAAATCTACTAAAAAGAGGTAACTGATTTGAATCCCAGCTAAGAAAATATTGCCGAGCGCCTTAAAGATATTTTGATGTTAACCTAGTGTTATCAGTGGATGCCAGTAGTATAGTTGTTAGTGTTGTATATAGTTCTATTACAAAATGGTCATCCTGTCTATTATACTTCGAAAACATTTATTAGAACTGAACAGAAAATGGTACAAACTGAGACTGAGCTTCATGATATAGTCTTTGCGTGTGTCAGATTTCATTACTATATAACAGTAACTGTTGAAACTGATCACCGGCCTTTGATTACTTTATTTAAGAAACCTTTAGTTAAAGTTCCAAATGTCGAGAAGGATGGCCAAAAAGAAGAGATTTGCAATCACAAATCAAAGAATACACAAACATCCATTGGAAAGATCAAGAGTAGAAAACTATATAGAACTTGAAAAGGAGTCCAAAGTTACTGTAATATTTGGAAGAGAGAATTTATCACCTGTATCCAATTGTTTAATTGAAGTGAAAACTTCTTTAGCGGCGTTGTGAACTTTTTGGGATCGGTAAAAAATTTTAAACTCGCGTCAGGACACATGACCCTGATCGAAAATTCGTAAGACAGAGCCGATGTTTCTTATATAAAAAAAAAATTACATTCTAAATTCAAACATTTATGAGCGGCCAGGAGCGCAGAACTTCCAGTGTACGGTGTACCCTATGTATACATTTAGATATGTTATTACCTACTCTTTATTTTTAACCTAATTATATATATACAGATGTGTGTGTGTGTATGTATATGCAAATACATTGTGAAGTTATGTTTTCACTTCTGACGTGCAGTCCTACGACTGACTGTTTTTTTTTATTCTCAATCTAATCGCCTAATTTTTATTGCCTGAATTACTTATTTTCTTAAAAACTAATAACAATAACCTAGACCATTCGGACTGGCAAGGTTCAATTATACCATCTCGTGACATCTTACTAATCGGCTCGTTTACTTCACGTTTTTGAGTATGGAAATCTATAAGGTTCACTAAAAACTGGTTCAGTAGTCGGTTTTAAACTGATATAATGTTTATATAATATATTTTTCGTAGTTAACTTATCCCCTGGCATTAAAATATGTTCGAAAATTTAGATCAAATGTTTTCAATAGCTACTTGCTCTTCATCGTTTAAATATATTTCGTGTATTTTGGAAACGGCTCTTACAATTTGGATAAAATGTTGTACTTAGACAAGGTTTGCTATTTAAGGGTCTCTATAGCTCTATAGCTAGAAACTCGGTAGCCCAGGTACTACTTTATCATACAGACCTACATATTAACAATAATAAAACACTTAATTAGTCATTCATAATTTTTTAATTTCATAATCAATCTTTTGTATTAGTTAAAAGAAGTGATGCGACTGATATGTGGCAGTAGATAGACACTACTCCATAACAAAACTTGGAAAACTCAACATTATATATTGCTAATCTTCAGTTAGCTACTTATTTCTGTATTGTGATAACAAATATTTTGCTAGCAAGTATTTTCTCTCACATTCCCATATTGAACAACAACAGTTTTTGATCGATTATTTCTATATGTGGTTGATAAAAAAAGAATAAGATTCCAACTTCTATCCAAGTTTGTCGACACCGATAAACATATAATATAGAGATGGTGGACAGTCATTGTTGTTTTATGCAACTGTATATTTACCAAAAATGGGACATAAAACCAAGACGAGTAAAGCAATAGTAAAGTCAAAGGTCGAATGAGAAACTCCGTTAGTATTGCACCGATCTCCATCACATTCGACACAGAAGGACAATTCTACCGTTGGAGAATTATCGTGACCTCTCTTGATGTCAGCACATGACCCTCGCTCCGAAGCGCACCCTCGTATGTACCATAACTTCTTCATTTCTGTAAAAAACCTTTCAATATTTAAGATAATGTTTACTACGAAATTAATGAAATGTTCTGCTTCGAGGAGTTTTGACACCCTTAAATGTGTAGTTATAAAGAAATCACTGACTGTGAAACTGTGATACCTACGTTATTGTTGAATATCAACAATGGTATCACACTCTTGAAAAAACAAATCATATTATCTGCATTTGCATGCCTGAATTAAGAGTATTGAATGACTTTTATTTCACATTAGGTCTCTATTTGTCATTTGTACAGAAATTATTTACTCCATGCGACGACGACACGAAACCTCATAAAAATACTTAACCTATTTCGTCACTCCAAGTATAAGAATTATTTACTCATTATGTTGTGTGAAAGGATTGAATGTTCGGGAGATCCCCTCTTTGAAGATTATTAAACGAATTAATATCACAAATATGATCAACAATGAATCATTTCAAATGATAAGATTGCACACTGATAGCAAAGTTTTTCGTTTTTTTTTTCAGTTGCAAGTACAAATTAGTCACATATCTTATCTGCCTATATTAGTCGGTAGGTTTAGGGCTGGGCCTTAGTTATCAGTGTCTGGAATTACAACTATTTTACTTGATATATTTATTGTTTTTATTTGGGCCAAGGAGTTTCTGTTAAGTATTTGAAATCTTTGTTCTTCATATTGCTAAAATGTGGAATAAAAGCAAAATAAATTCGCTTCGATCTTTACTTAAAACATGTTAATACTGTTTTGTAGAAATAATTGAGCTTAAATGAAAAATAGTGCTTTGCTACCTTCAACAGAAGAAGTTGTGACGATAATAATATTTTTATTATGAAATTACTGTGAGACGATTTTAATAAAGACGTCGATTTTTGTTGTCTGTCAAATTTGACCTTCGTAGCTTCATAACGGACATACTCGTATTTTGATTAATAAATCTGTTACAGTGTTAGACAAATGTTTCTTCAAGCATAGAATGTATTTTAAAACATCATCCTCCGCACCTATTCCCAACTAATTTGGGGTCGGCTTTCAACCTAACTACGATACGGCCGAACTTTGATATTTTACGTGAAGCGACTGCCATTATATCTCCACAATCCTAGTACTAGGCGATATCGAAGTTCTGTAGTTAGACCAGGTTGTCGAACTTTTTAGGGCTCCAACTACCCGTAACGAAATGCCACAGATGTTTGTATGGCACCCGGGACCGACGGTTTAACGTGCTCTCCGAGGCACGGAGGGGTCTCAATTTGTTAAGAATGGTCACCCATCTTAGACTGACCTGGCTAGTATTACTTAACTTTGTGATGTGTTAATCTACTCGGTTACCACTTAGCCACGAGCCCCCCTAATGTATTTTAAAACATATCAATCACCAAGTGACCAAGATCGAAACATCGGCGTCGGGTAACCAAAAATTTATTGTACATTTTAAATTTATCGCGATGAAGTCCTAAGTTACGTCTAATATGTATCAAAGTCACGAAAGATTAAGGTGCAAGGTCTCACAAGACAAGTAAAGGAAAATTCGAAAGTCGTCAATTTATTTGTTATATCACATAAAAATATATTTTGTGATTACAAACTTGTGTGTTTGGAAAATTGACTTTGTCGTAAATTGATACATGGGAAAGTATTTTTAGAATTGCAGAGATAAGTTTGTATTTCGGAATAAACCGGCAAAAATCTTCGAGAATCTATCTACATACAAATTTGTTTCCTTACGCAACCCTTGTGCGTGAGTAGACTCGCAGGTTTTATTTTAATTTATATACATCAAATTTCACTATTTTAATAATATAATATTACGAATGTCATATTGTGAGTCGAATTGTGGGTAAAAAAAATTAATAATATACGGTTTCTGCAACGGTTTGTAATTTTTTTAATTACAATGAATCAGTTGACTTTATATAGAGATATCTTCATATTAATTTTTTTGTTATACTTTTTAGTTCGATTTGGAATTAAAAGCAAATTATTTAGTTTTTTATAAACTATAATTTATATAGGTACTTATAATTTATTGGAGAGGTACTTTACTGACTTAAACTCAATACTTACGTATATATTTTTCTGCATAAACAACACACTTGTTATTTTTAGTTGGATCGTTAGTGTATGGACAGTATTTCGAGGTTGTGTTGGCCAAGGCTTTCGGGCAATCTACACAGGTAAAGCAGTTGACAAATTTTATTGGAGTTGCAATTCCCGTCCCTGGCCTTGTTCGAGTTACCGACACGTAAGCCTTTGCCTGCGCTGAGCCCGACCGATCGATGTCTTCTGTCTCCGGGATCTCGTTTTCATCTCTTTGGTTTGGCAAAGCTTCAACTTCGTCTGGTGAATAAAATAATAATACATATTTAACTTATACAACTTATTTTCTTTCAAAGAATTCTTTTTGTAAATGTGTATAACGCATTTACTAGCCTGCTGCCTAATCGAGCAAAAAAAATACAAAGGCACAGCCGTACCATCCTCTTCTCGAAACCATTCAGGACATTTTTGATCCTATCCTATAACTTCGCCGTGGATAAAGTTAGAAGTCTGAATTTTCAGTGAGTAAGAGGACATAATCTAACTAGGTATATTATTAAATAATATTTAATTTAAACCTATAGTTTAAGGACAATAACAAGTTAAAGTTCTCTAATTTTGTCATAGACTCACTCACCGAATATCAAAATTCTAATAACTAACAATATTTTATAGTTTCCGTGTCATTATTAAACATCTTTATTTCTTTAATAAATAGAATGACTTGGCACTCGCACACGGCAATGTTTGTGTATGCATAAAGGCACGCTAGCGCTATGTTCAACTAATAGTAGTTTATTCTTAGTGTGATTATGCTGTCGTGCAATGGCCAACCAAGTTATTCTATTTATTAAAAAAATGTTTTTTTTAGTATTGCCATGGTCACTATAAAATGTTGTTAGTTAAGAAATTAAGTTTTCAATCAGATCTCACAACTTTTTGCGGTAGAAGAACTGCGTTGCGACTTGCAAGGCTTGGGTTTTTTATATGGCGTTTTTGATGGGATTCATAAATGTCAAAAGACATTTCCCGCAGAAAAACATATTCATGTCACAGGAGGAAATACAAATAAATGTGCTCACAACATTTGACCAGGTGGGAGTTGTCGATGTAGCCACTTTAGCCATTGTGACATTCAGGTACTCTCTTATTTACCTCTTGTTATGGAAATCCATTTATACTAATCGCCCAGGGCTCGACGAGCCAGCAATAAATATGTTAATTCTATGGCAGATCTATTTCTCGGTAGAGGTAACTATTTTTGTGGTGTCCTTCCTGACTTTCAACCGGGTCCTGATTTAATACGGAAAACGGAAGATGTATCGCTTTCTACAAATGCTTTGTTAAAGTGGAGATTTTAAGAAAAATAAATGCGACAATTAATTTTATAGAGTAAAAGAACTGTTGTAAGCGTATATAAAATAAAACGAAGCAGACGTTAAGCCCTTTAAAATCTCGAACAAAAATTAGTAAATACCTGAAGAATCTGCTAGACATTCTACCGCAACACAAAGAATAATAATTAACGCTACGAAGAGTCTGGTCATTTTTCAAACTGCTAACGTCTGATTATGTGAGCGTGTTCTTTTATACGTTGACTTATCATTTTACCTTACGCTTTTAGATTCTGCACGCTTAGATGAGCCTGAATGTACGCATTCAATGGAGTATGTTCGCTTTGTTTGTTAATCTACATAATTATGTCAAGTATAATGAATTCATCATTTTGTTTCAGTTTTGCCGACTATATCATTTGACTCGCGTATTTAATAATAATTTTATGATAATTTGTACAGTGATTTGTTTTGTATTATTTGCCCGTCGATCGCACTAGAGTTCGGCAGTTATCAGTTTTACTATTTCTCTTAATAGCGCATTGCGCATTGAGTTAGGAAGGTAGTAGTCCTGGTTTCGCACTATTTAAGTCTGACTGACAGTTACTGTTGCCCTTTGTGGTTTTCTTTGTGAGATTGTGTCATCATTTCTCACTTCACAAAGATTGACCCTGAACACTGATTTCAAAATAAATACCTGTAAATAAATTAATTATTAATGAATTAATTGTAATTTTTTTAACAAGCTTTTATACAAACTAAGTATTATTTTAGTGTAGATTCGATGTTTAAAAAAGTATTTCTTAAGACGAATGAATCGAGCCCAAACTCCATTAGTTTATCTTTTTTAATTAAGAATTTCCTATGGTCGTCTTCAGGCTCCATCATCAGAACATCTCCATGGTACCATATTGTGGCGACTTTCACATACAGCAACAAGAAACATCTACAACCTACTAATCCTGCATCGCGCTATGAGAGTTCTCGCGCCGATTAGCATATATACAACTTCCCAACATCAACCGTTGGGCCGCGGCCCGCCAGGCATGATCACCTCGCCTGGTCGGAGGATCCTCCCTTTGTGTTGAAGGAACATGACACCCATCCCTCCACAATATTATTGTATTGTCAAAGAAGATACATATGTACACCAAATTCGAGCGCAATCGGACATTGGGAAGTGGTTCTAATTTAGCTTCCAAGATTCGTGCCGAACACATACAAATATTGCTAGTTAAATAAAAGCTTATAAAAAACAAACGAAACTCAAGGGGACGAATTGAGTGTCTTTGGATTTGTCTAGAGCGCGATCTAAGCCACGATCTTTCATAGGTCTCCACCGAACAATGAATCCAAACTAACAAGAACCATTTTTTTATGGGCTGCGAGGTAGATTTTTTTTTAATATCAACCCAGACAGGGCGGACAGAGTTACCATCTGCGATTTTTTAAACGGTGGAACAATCAATCTGCTACCAGACCACCTGCAACCATGAAAGAACATAACTCTTGACCGAGATGTAATAAGTAAAATAACTTATGTATGTCATTTAAACGTATATATATAGTAATGTTAAAAGGATAATAGATCATTGTTATACATAATAGAATAAAAACAAGGGAATAAATGTTTCTCCCCCACTGTATCCTCACGTTGCCGTCGTGGGGGGGCTTGCGCGGTTCAATGATCTCTGGGGCTATGCCGGTAAAGCCACTCATGCCGGATTGGCCCAGAGGGAGACTCCAGAGTAAGTTTGATACCCGGCGGAGTCTGACATAGACTGCCGTGGCGTTCTATATTCGAACGCCACGCTGCTCTCTAAACGTCCCTCTAACTTAGCAGAAGGCGTGTTAGAAGAGCAGAAGGTTCCTCTAGGGAAGAGGAATCAAGGCGAGCTCTTTGTGTACTAGCCCTGCCTCCGAGTGGGCAGCCTGGGAACTAGTCCTTTGCTGCCCTCACCGCGAGATCGTAATTCGTTCGTAATCGGAGTTTCTAGTTATGGTCATGTCTCTAACTAGACAGTGGGACCGAGGGCCTTGGCTTAACCGCCCGGCCCGCGAGGAATAAACCTCTCTAAAAAATTATCTGAATCTTAAGTTCTGGTGTGCGGCGAGAAGATGAATGGCTGACAGATTACGCTGCTCACCCCAGAGTAGCATCAGCACACCCCCAGCTAAGGTACCTGTGGACCCACTGGTTGGGTTACAAATTTTCACCTGCCTAGGTACAGAGGCTCTGCCTGGGTCGACGAATATTTCCTCACTACTCGTGGGAATAAAACGGAAACTTCTAATCAAAATAATTATATATATAAAATAGTGCAGGCCTGGGTAGAATGACCAGAAAGGCCTGCAGACATCGAAGAAGAAGCTTGATGGTTCCAGGAGGGTATGACTCACATTTGTGATGCTGCCATGCCCCGTGTTCGGTCGTTTCCCGCCAAATGCCAGGTATACTGATGGTCACAGGAGATTGCGCAGCTGCGTAGAATATGCGTAGCTACGCGCCGCTCTAGGTGGCCCTACCATATGGTAAGGGGCAAACTTCGTCCATATGCGCCCCCAGTGTCCCAGAGTCTCAGGCCTCAGTTGCTGGAAGAAGTAGTGGGCTCTCTCTTCCCCTCGAGAGCGCAGCACACACCCCCGCACATGGTTCCGGCTTCGTATCCTGACGACGACCAAGGCGATGACGATGTGCTGGAAATGACCTGGGTGTAACTTCAAGAGGCGGTGAAACGGCTTCAAGCTAAAAACACCGCTCCAGGACCCGACGGCATTCCCGGCTGTGTATGGGTCCTGGTATCGAGGTTCCTTTGGCCCCGTCTGGTAGGGCTCTACAGCGCTTGCTTGGAACAGGGCCAGTTTCCAGGCCTGTGGAAAACTGGTCCTGCTAAGGAAGGTAGGGCGCCCCGTGGACTCACCGTCCACATACCGCCCTATTGTGTTGCTGGATGAGGCCTGCAGACATCGAAGAAGAAGCTTGATGGTTCCAGGAGGGTATGACTCACATTTGTGATGCTGAAATGCCCCGTGTTCGGTCGTTTCGGCTAGCCTGTTTGCCGGATCTGCACCCTGGAATTTGGAGGCAGTACTCCTTGCGCTGCAGTATCGGTGGCGCAGGGATGTGCTAGATCGGGGCGAGTGGCCTTGCGAAGTAGAGGCACACCGAGCCGAGCTCCGCCAGATCCTGGTGGTGGAGTGGGAGCAAAGGCTTGCTCGACCTAGCGCGGGGCACGCCGCTATAGCGGCGGTAAGACCCGTCCTACAAGAGTGGCTGGAGAGAGGACACGGAGCCCTCACCTTCCAGATGACGCAGGTGCTTTCCGGACACGGTTGCTTCGGCAAGTACCTGTGTCGAATTGGCCGGGAGCCGACGTCACGGTGCCACCATTGTGGTGATTGTTCCGAGGACACGGCGCTTCACACACTGGCGGAATGCCCAGCCTGGGCTGACCAGCGCCGTGACCTCGTTGTGGCAGTCAGAGCTGCGGGTAGTCTCTCGCTCCCAACCGTGGTTCTGGCCATGGTTCGGAGCGAGAGTGCATGGAACGCCGTCGCTTCCTTCTGCGAGGAGGTGATGTCCGCAAAGGAGGCGGCGGAACGGGACAGAGAGCGGAGTACGACTCTCTCTGCCCGCAGCAGACGCACCGGGCGCCGGATAGCGTTCAATGACCTCCGGCCACCATAGGAAGCGGCCTGCGGGCAACGAACTTTTGGGGAAGTCGTCGTCCGAACAGATCCGAGAGGCCCGAGAGGTAGAGCGTTGTGTTGAGCGAGTGCGATCCCCGGGTGACGGGACCCGTCTAGGGTGAGACGGGTCAATGCCTATCGGGGGTTGCGGAAGAATGCAATGGCGATTCTCGCTCCCCCGATCTTAGGCAATTAGCGGAACACCGGGGTGGTTTTTAGTCGGTAAGAGTTGGACAGACCCCTTCTTCTCCCCAACATCCTAGAGGATCTTCCACCCCGTCACCAAAAAAAAAAAATAGGGGAATAAATGTTTTATTTTTCATTGAAATAGCCACTGAATAGAAAACAAAGACGCCATAAGCAAGTCACGTAAAGAAACAAGGGACTAAAAATATGAAATAATTGTGTCTTTTAGTGGGATATGTTATACACCAAGTCCAGACAGTTTGAAAATGCCCAATATGACTGACTATTTATTGATTATGCATGACTATTTTATAAAAACGATTCAAATAAGTAAATTGACCCGGCTGTATGTAAAATTATCCTTTTGGGCCGAATAACAAAAATTGTGAGAACGAATAATCTTCTTGACTATTTATTATAAATCCCATAAATCGATGTACGACAAAGTCAACATTCCAAAAGCAAAATATAAGTTTGTAATCACAAAACTATTTTTTTATGTGGTATAACAACAAATTAACTACCTACGTTCGGATTTTTTTCTTTCTTTGTACTGTCAGACCTTGCTTCTTACCAAATTTCATGATTCTAGGTCAATGGGAAGTACCTACCCTATAGGTTTTGACTTACCTGTGAAATGTAAAAATTTGTTAAAATCTAAGGTTTAATAGCCGTATCTTTTGATTGCTATGCCTTAGAAGCTTGATTTTTTACAGCTTTATGGGACCGCTGACATAATTATTTGATGTTAATTTCAACTTGATGCCTCCACGAGGAAGGAAAGGCTGTTAAGGAAAAGGGTCTTAACAGACAGACAGACAACCAACTGATAGTCCTATAAGGATTCCTTTATTCCTTTTGAGGAACGGAAGCCTAAAAAGATGAATTTTCCGACAGAAAAGTCCAATGATTATCGACTCAGAATGACCCTGTATATACTCGTAAATTAAAACCATATAAAATATTTTTAAGTTAGTTTTAATAACTTTGCACCTTCGTATAAACTATACTTAAATAAATTTTAATAAATTATAATATGGTATTTACCTATACAAAATAACAGTCAAGTTTTAGCATAATATAGTATAATTAAAACTACACTATTGTGGTTATCGTTAGGTATTATACTTAGTTGTATAAATAATGTCTTAAAAGAATTACTCTATTTACTGTGTAATATATTATGTAATTAATATAGGTAATATCTCAAAGCTCCTCTTTCATTGTACTGAAACTTATAATAGAACTGATCATAGTTCGTCAGAAATGTTAAAACGACTAAAAAACAGATTGTATAAAAAATATTTGAAATCTTTGTATGTGATTGTAATATTTTAGTACATTTTTTCTTGTTGCCATATAATCTTTATTTTCATGAGTATGTAAGCTACTCCACGAGTAGAACTTGTTACTGGAAAAAATAGATCTTGTGTTTAAGGGGTGTTCAACGAACGTTGTCTATATATAAAACAATCAGACAAATCGACATGATCCTTATCTTTGGAAGTTCAATATCTAAGTTAAGTTTGCTTTATCTATGCCCGAGACTAACGCGTACGAGATCCACAAAAAACCTTTTCTTATAGTTATACAGTTATAGGCTATTAAATGTAGACAATATCTAACAAATATTAATAGATAGGTACATAGCTTTTATTATTTAGACATCAATAAATCTTGCCACAAGATTAATTCAATATTTTCAAAAATCACTTATGCGATACACTAAGCGTTCATCGCCGTATGCAAACTTAGTGTGCATAGGGAAATTATCAATAAGCCGATTGAAAATTGTAGGCTAAATGCGGAGTTGCATCCGTCTGTGTCACAATAATCGCAGATACCCGTGGCATTGAGTACGGAACATGCTGTCTCATTTTGGGGAACTGCCTTGCATCCTCGATCTATAACTTGGAAACCGTCAACTGAAAAAAGAAAAACAGATTATAAGTTGGACAACGGAAACAAGTTTTACAGATTTAAGTGATTTAAGTCTATGACTTTTTAATTTTATTATTCTTACATTCTGTATTAAATTCATAAAAAAGCCTTTATGTTACCTGTATTGGAATATGTGTAACATTGATATGTTACAGGTGATGGAGAGACACTTTCCTCAAAATGCAAAGATGCGTATTTACCGTTGCAGTCACATTTTCCCTAAAAATGTAATACAATTATAGTAGATATAAATTAAGCATTATATAACTGCAGTAGTAGAACCAGCAGTTAAATTCTACAGGTTCTACAGAATTAGGTTAATAAATGAAATTGCTGCTAGAAATTCGGCAAAATCATAGACTTGCAACATTGTATAGTAGTAAAAAATTAACAGTATTTCTACTGTCACTTAACCCCTGTTCAGATCTGATTACTGGGAATTTGCAGTTGACTGAAGCTATTATCCATTTTTTTATATTTTTCACATCGTTTAATTGCAAAAAATTTAAGAAACATCTTCTTAAAAACTTACATTGTAACAGATACATCCTTTGTTGAAAGGTGAATAATTTTCAACACTTCGACGATGTAATGCTTTATAGAGTCCTTCATTAGATGACTCAATAGACGATTCTGTATCTACAGAATCGTCGCCTGAACTATCTGGTTCAGGTAACGATTCTGTAGAGGGTTCAGTTGATGATTCTGTAGATGGTTCAGTTGACGATTCTGTAGATGGTTCAGTGGAAGATTCTGAAGATGGTTCAGTTGACGATTCTGTAGATGATTCAGTTGACGATTCTGTAGATGGTTCAGATGACGATTCTGTAGATGGTTCAGTTGACGATTCTGTAGATGGTTCAGTTGACGATTCTGTAGATGGTTCAGTTGACGATTCTGTAGATGGTTCAGTTGACGATTCTGTAGATGGATCAGTTGACGATTCTGTAGATGGTTCAGTGGACGATTCTGTAGATGGTTCAGTGGACGATTCTGTAGATGGTTCAGTGGACGATTCTGTAGATGGTTCAGTGGACGATTCTGTAGATGGTTCAGTTGACGATTCTGTAGATGGTTCAGTTGACGATTCTGTAGATGGTTCAGTTGACGATTCTGTAGATGGTTCAGTTGACGATTCTGTAGATGGTTCAGTTGACGATTCTGTAGATGGTTCAGTTGACGATTCTGTAGATGGTTCAGTTGACGATTCTGTAGATGGTTCAGTTGATGATTCGGTAGATGGTTCAGTTGACGATTCGGTAGATGGTTCAGTTGACGATTCGGTAGATGGTTCAGTGGACGATTCTGTAGATGGTTCAGTTGACGATTCTGTAAATGGTTCAGTTGACGATTCTGTAGATGGTTCAGTGGACGATTCTGTAGATGGTACAGTTGACGATTCTGTTGACGATTCTGTAGATGGTTCTGTTGACGATTCTGTAGATGGTTCAGTTGACGATTCTGTAGATGGTTCAGTTGACGATTCGGTAGATGGTTCAGTTGACGATTCGGTAGATGGTTCAGTTGACGATTCTGTAGATGGTTCAGTTGACGATTCTGTAGATGGTTCAGTTGACGATTCTGTAGATGGTTCAGTTGACGATTCTGTAGATGGTTCAGTTGACGATTCTGTAGATGGTTCAGTTGACGATTCTGTAGATGGTTCAGTTGACGATTCTGTAGATGGTTCAGTTGACGATTCTGTAGATGGTTCAGTTGACGATTCTGTAGATGGTTCAGTTGATGACTCGGTAGATGGTTCAGTTGACGATTCGGTAGATGGTTCAGTTGACGATTCGGTAGATGGTTCAGTGGACGATTCTGTAGATGGTTCAGTTGACGATTCTGTAAATGGTTCAGTTGACGATTCTGTAGATGGTTCAGTTGACGATTCTGTAGATGGTTCAGTTGACGATTCTGTAGATGGTT
This sequence comes from Callimorpha dominula, assembly GCA_949752705.1. Lineage (NCBI taxonomy): Eukaryota > Metazoa > Arthropoda > Insecta > Lepidoptera > Erebidae > Callimorpha > Callimorpha dominula. The sequence continues at coordinate 13,789,727 of OX457007.1, forward strand.
CAGTGGACGATTCTGTAGATGGTTCAGTGGACGATTCTGTAGATGGTTCAGTTGACGATTCTGTAGATGTTTCAGTTGACGATTCTGTAGATGATTCAGTTGACGATTCTGTAGATGTTTCAGTTGACGATTCAGTAGATGGTTCAGTTGACGATTCGGTAGATGGTTCAGTTGACGATTCTGAAGATGGTTCAGTGGAAGGTTCAGTAGATGGTTCAGTTGACGATTCTGTAAATGGTTCAGTTGACGATTCTGTAGATGGTTCAGTTGACCATTCTGTGGATGGTTCAATTGACGGGTTTATCGTCGGTGCAATTGTATTTGTCGATGGTCCACATATTTGTAAGTCATTTGAACTAGGTAGTGGACAGTTTGTACAGACATAGCACTGCAATTCTGTGTGAACTGTAACATACAAATAAAACTTTTATTACTTGAAATTACGTTGTTTATTTATTTATTTAAAAGTTTATACACATTTGTACAAAGGCGGACTTAATGCCCAGGGCATCTACCAGTCAACCTTGGGTGATGTAAAAATGTTATGTGGTAGGTGCAAAGAAGTCTTGAACTTTTGATTTATCTATTTGAAGTTATTTACACATAGCAGTTAAAATAATCAAGACAAATAAACCTTAAAGGTGGCATAATAGGGTGATTAAAGTTTGTACGAAAGACCAATAAGTATATAAATTCATCCTATCCGTGGTTTAAAAAAAAATGTGTAAAAAAATTTGTAAGCTTTGTGTTAACGTTGACATTGACATTTGAGTATGTATCAGTTCAGCCATAGGAGGAAGCCACCCACTGGTGGCTAATTCACAAACACGTTTTTAACATTCTCCTCACTAGGAGAATGTTAAAAACGTGTTTGTGAATTTGCTTTAATTTAAAAGTGCAAAAGACGATTCAAGTTTTTATAATAAGAATAACAAAAGCATGAACATTTAATTGTCGATTGTCTGTTTTAGGTTAGCAATTATTTCATTAGTTGATATTTGTTATGTAAAACTTATCTGTATTTAATAAATAAAACTCTGTTTTAGATGAATCACATTGTGTTATGCTTCAAGAAGGATCTTATATATATAATACACGGAATACACACAATTACTTACATAAATACATAATAAATTCACAAATCCATACGTACATATACATAACACATTACTATACATAAACTCTGAATACCGCAGTGCGGGGTCGTTAAGCGTATTCTGATAACTCGTTGTGGAGGAGATCAAGGACTTTTTAACCGACTTCAAAAAAGGTGGAGGTTCTCAATTCGTCGGAATCTTTTTGTTTTATGTATGTTCACCGATTACTCGAAGACGCCTGAACCAATTTAGAAAATACTGATCGGGTGACGCAGCGATGGATAACCCTGTCAATTGCCCTGAGATCGTTTTGAGAATACTCGTCCTTTTCTGTTCCCTTTCCCTTCTCGTTGGCCAATATCACCTCCTCGCAAAATGAGGCGAAAGCTTTGGACCATAGACAGAACCCAGAAAACTTCTCGCACCTATAACTGTCACGAGGTCGAGCGCACACGTTGAGTACTCCACTATATGCACAATTGTTTACAAAAAAGCATGAAGAGCATGATTTTTTATACTTATCCCTAAACTTGACAAATGATTATCCTTCCATACAAAATTTGATCCCATATTTTTCCAATTTCAAGACATATTTTCATTTTTTTTATTTTATAAAAAGTAGTCTATGTTCATCTCCAACGATCTTAATACCTCTATACACAAATTCAGTAGAATAACCTTGAAAAATTATTGGTCCCCATACAAATTTTGTTACCCTATTTTGCCATTTTCAAGGTTTATTATCGATACATAAAATAGCATATATCCATTTGAAAGGTCTTGTTTATCTCTTTACCAAAATTCATTCAAGTAAACTTGACAAGTGATTGGTCTTTCGTACAAACTTTGATCACCCTATTATGCCTTTAAGGTTAAATTTCGCAACAAAATGTAGCCTATATCTTTTTCCCAGGTGTTATCTCTATGCCAAAATTCATAAAAATTGATTTAGCGGTTTTGCCCTGAAAGCGTAACAGACAGGCATACAGACTTACTTTCGCATTTATACTATTAGTATGGATTTATAGATTTTATGTATTATGGAATAAGTACATATATTTACAGTAAAGGGTATAAGTATATTTAGTGACGGGGCCATATACTGGTGATTAAAAATATTTTTTTTTAAATGCGATTGGTAAAACTTAAACCAGCGTGTTCTAATAGATGTTAAAATTTAATGAACAGAGAAAGTAATTGAAATCAGTGAACAAAATATTAATTACTTCGTATACGAAAGAGTAATCCTGTAAGTGCCTTAACCAGTTCACTTAATCTAGCACTGGGCGTAAAGTAATGACAAATTTGTACATCTTCTGATTCAATGGTTTTCTACACTTTCCTGTTTTCGTAAATTTGTGCTGTTCACGACAATGCTCAAAAATCTAAGTAGTAGTAGAAGAAGCTCAAGTCGAAATAAGACAAGGACTAAGAATCAAAGATCTATTAAACTCCCCGCACTATTTTATTCACTGACTAAAAAGCACATACTTTGCAGATTTTAAATTTCATTAGAATCTAGAGATAGTTTAAAGTGAAAAGATATTATAAAAAAATCTTACCCGTATTAATTGCACAAAGTGACACAAAGGTAAAAATATAAAATAATTTATCCATTACTTTGTTTCCCTGTGCGTGCAAATACCACAACTGAGCTATCTTTAATATTTATTTATTTTTATAAAGATATAATTTAACAAAGTACTTTTATATACATGGTGCTCATAAAAGTAGCAGCTGTATAACACAAGTATGCTCTCTTTTATATTTGTTTTATTAATTGATTGGTTTGTCATTATTCAGAATTATCTGGTGTGGGAGCAGTTGAAAGAAATGCCAAACGTTTTCTAAATATTTAGAAAAAAAAAAGTTTCTAAGATACGATCCACGTTTTTAAACGATTCAAGGAATGCCTTGAAAGGTTTCTAAACATTTCGTAACACTCCAAAATGTTTACACGAGCGAATTCAAAAGTTGCCATGCAACATGAGAAGTATCTAGGTACTCGATTGCCATTGTAAATAGGTCTGTTGTGCAATAAGGTGTCTTCAATGAAAAGTGAACGGATGCTATATCGAATGGACTTTAATGGTTCTTTTTTTTGTTGAATTTCTAATGCCATAGGCATAAACTAAAAAGTTTACCTATTGAAATTTTCCGCGAATGATTTTTTTTTAAGTGAAAACTTTTTTAGCGGCGTGGTGCACTTTTTGGGATGGGTAAAAATGTTAAACTAGCTTTAGGCATCGTGACCCTGATCGAAAATTCGTAAGACGGAGCCGAGTTTCTTATATTTAAAAAAATATAACATTCGAAATTCAAACATTTATAAGCGGCCAGGAGCGCAGAACTTCAGTGTACCCTATGTATACATTTAGATATGTTATTACCTACTTTTTATTTTTAACCTAATTATATATTTACAGATGTGTGTGTGTGTATATGCAAATACATTGTGAAGTTATGTTTTCACTTCTGACGTGCAGTCCTACGACTTACTATTTTTTTACCATCTATTCCTTATACATTTGCCAATAATATTCATATTAGTTAAAATATACGGTCGCAGGTACCGGCGCGGCAGGACGGCTCACCCCTTGAAGCAGGTGCAACCGGCGCGGCAGGACGCCTCACCCCTTGATAAAGGGCCCCCGTCGGGTCCGAAACTAGTCGGGCATCCCCGAAATATACACGTGAGTAAAACCGTATATTTTAACTAATATGAATACCACTCACGAAAGTTTTTATTCGAGAATAATATTCATTTTACATGTTTAGTATCGTGTTTATGTCCACGTCGAACTTTATTTTGAATTTATGATTTTTTATTTTGTTTCTGATTTAAAAATTGTTTTTGTTCTTACATTTTTTAGTGTAGTAACATTAATGGCCCCGTATCGCGAGTTCTCAATACCTCAATAAAATTATCTGTCGTGCTCTTACAGTCTATTTCCACCAATCGTTCAGGAATTGCATACTATACTATTAGAGTCATAGGTAGGTGTTATGCAACAAATGCACGGTATATTATTTCTGAAATTCTGATGTTTGTGATGGCTAAAACTTCTGAAACTGTGCTGTTGCTGCTTGTCCATTATCATTAGTGGCAACAGTCATGAGTGTTTTACGTACTTGTTAAGTAATAGTGTTTTACATATTTAAAAATGTGCAACAAAAAATCAATTGTTCACAATTGTTATCAGAATTAGAAAAGAGAATGCCCATTCATGGTTTCACTTTTAGAAGTTTGAGTCATTTTTTCAAATTTTAAAAAAATATTGATTTTAATATGACTTTTTGACCCTGAATCTTTTCTATAAAATTAGGGATTTGAAATCTAAAATCTTACAAAGACTAAAACTTGAACCTTTTTTAAACAATCATAATATTTTGTTGTTTATTATGCTATATTTATTTCCTATAACCACACTTTCATGCGCATGTTCTATACCAAATAGTTAAGATCTGCCAGGGGCCCCGCGAGCCGGGTTAAATTTTATTTTTATTCATTGTACATACTGTATTTTTTAAGCGTCACTGATAAGGATATAAATATTATAGATAATTTTGTATTGTATCAATTAAGATAATTTAATAACATTTAGAGATACGGCCGGCGGGCGGCGCACAGTGGGCTGAAAATCGCGTTTCGAATTGACATTCGAGAATATTGTTTGTTAGAATTCTCTAATGCCATAATCAATGGATCATAATAATACTTGAAATCGGTGGGAGGGCTTTAGATTAAGCCATATATAAGGCTATTATTTTCAGTTACATTCGTTTTCTGACAAGCTATGAAATTAAATCGAAAAATTGGTATGAAGAAAAATATTTAAACTTTTGTTTCTCATCTTTCGTGCCCCTAATATCCTCTAGTATGATGATTCTACATATTTTTTGGCATTTTTACACATGTCACATATAAAGAGCACGCGTTAGGTTTCTAGTGAAAAAATACATACATAATATATATATTTTACGTTAAACTTGGGTCGTTTTACTTTGATCCTACAATGAACATTCATTGTAAAATATTTTGTCATTATTAAATAAAGCAGAGTCATCATCTGAATCTAAATCGGAGTCTCAATTACTCATATAAGTTTTAATGTTGTTTCTCAAAAGTTTTGGGCTTAATAATATAATTGCTTCTTGACCATATCGATGTAATGAGTATAGTATCCTCCTATTGTCATTCAATAAAATCTACTTATTAAGTTGGTTTCGGTTAAAGATTATTCATAATATATCCTAAGAATGTGAGTCTTCTAAGATAATAAGGGTATTCAGATACTTTACACTAATTGTTTCATTAGTTACTGATTGATTCGAGGCTACATAAATACAAAACCACATTACTCTTGCATTTCTTCTGTAAATAATTGATAAGTGAGCAACTTTAACTACGAAAATGGAATATTCAAATTCAGTCACAAATATTCATTTTTCACTTCATATTATAAAATAAAGACCCACGTCGCGTCTGTTTGTCTGTCTGTTGCTAGAGGATAATAGGCCCCTATTATATTACTTTCTCAAAAGATGAGAAAAAAAAGTTTCAATGTTTTTCTTCATACAAATTTGTCGATTTAATTCCATTACTTGTCAGAAAACTCGTGTAACTGAAAACAATAGCCTTATATTGCTTAAACTAAATCTAACCACCGATTTCAAGCATAAAAACCAATATTCTCGAATGTCAATTCCTATGGCTATGAAACGTGATTTTCAGCCCGCTGTGCGGCGCCAGCCGTGCTTCGGCATTGTAACGGTTCTATATAGGCAGCAATTTAAAAGTGTCTGTCGTGCATCGAAATGGAGTTGACTAGAGAAAATTTGCGCAATCGCTCAATGATTTATTAAGACTTTCGTTGCGGTCTTACTCAACAAAAATGTTACGATAGACATCGATTGGCATTTCATTACGAAGCCTCATCTTGTGCGACTGTCAACAACGGGTTTAATGAGTTTAAACATGGTGGAAGAAACTCACTAATGATTCTCGAGAAGGACGTCCTTCTACGGCGACTACTGAAGATAACGTGAGTGCTGCGGGGCTAATGATAGAAGCTGATAGAAGGGTGAAATATCAACAGATTCGGGCAGCTTTAGGCATTGGTATGAGTCAAGTAGGTGAGACAAAAAATGCCGTCGTTTGGATTGGTGCCGCTTAATGCTTGAGAAGTATGACGGAGGTGACTCGAATGCTATATAATAATATGACTTCATCACAGGAAAGCTGGATAAATGTTTACGAACCCGAAACCAAAAGACAATCTGCGCAATGGATGTTCCCATTCGAAGATTTGCCGACAAAAGTAAAGAAGGGCAGAAGTCAAGGAAAAAGATGATTGCATCATTCATTGGACGGTCGGGTCATTTCGCAACAATGCTTCTAAAAGATAAAAGGACTTTTACTGCAGATTGGTATGACAGTCATTGTCTACCAGTTGTCTTGGAAAATTTTAGATAACAGCGCCCAAGATGCAGGATCCTCCTCCACCAAGGCAACGCTATAGCTCACTCCGCCAGACAGACTATCGAATATTAGTCTTGTGTATTTGTGTGGAGCTAGTGAGTCATCCTTCGCACAGTCCCGACCTGGCACCTTGTAACTTTTATTTATTTCAAAAAAAAAGATAAACTTGGAGAAATTCGTTTTATGAACCCTGAAGATGCCGTGGCTGCGTTTTAAAAAGGCATGGAAGAGATCTTTAACCAGTCAATGGTTCCATCGCATGCGACGGTGCTTAGAATGGAACGGAGACTACTTCGAAAAGCAGTTAAAATATTAACAGAATTCTATATCTTTCCGTTTATTATTTTCTAAAAACTTTCAGTGTGACCCCCCACATTGGTAAGGAAGCGCTGTACAGTAGAGATTAACACAATTTCATAAGGGCAAGCCATGAAGACTTAGAGTAGTAGTTATCACCGGACATGGTTCGTTTAACATGTGCAGTGCAGGGCATACACAAAACAGAGGAAACAGCGACCCATGAACTAATGGGCCTCTAGGGGTTGCAGAATACTAGGCTTGCCGGGGTCACTCTCAGAGATAGTCGGCAACGTAAAGGGGCTTCTTCGGGGGTTTGGGTGGCTCGAATACTTTCTTATCCCATCAACGCAAAATAAGCACTTTGACGTAACCTGACACATGACTACAGTCTAACATTTTAAAGTCTTACTAATCGATATCTTACACCTTTATTAGCACTATAATTAATTTTCATCCTTAAGTATTGCCTACCGATTTTGTACAAAGTGACGTGACTGAGTCTTTTACAAAAGACGGTGTTTTGCGTACAAGTGGTTGCAATACTGACCAAACGTGCTTCGCGAGATCGTAAGTAGGAGAAACTTACAATTGATCGGAGCAGTACGTTGGGCTTGTGTATTTTGGGCAGACCATAATAATTTTGGTAGCTGGTCTGACTTCGGTGTAATTATATCATGAAACGTGAAAGTTTAAAACTTAGTATATTTTTATAGATGTAAGTATCCTATGTAAGTAAGATATAAAGGTTTTATTTTTGTTTTGAATTCATAACATTTGAAAAATGCAATTAAAAAAAACAGTGATATAAATCTAGTAATTATGGTATTTAATAGCACTTTTTATAAGCTTTACATTGATATATCACACATTCGAATTATTTTCTTTAAAAGTGCGTTACGTATACATTTTTGTTTATTCTGAACAATTTAACTTTTTGAGTTGTTACACTATTTTATCTTAGGTGCGATATATGGTACTGATAATACAACATAGTTACAGAAATGCGTGCAGGACGAAATAAAAATGGATATTTTTTGTCAATTAGTAATGGAATTCCCCGAAAGTAAATCTTTCTAATAATATTAAATATCTAGATAAACTATTTTTTGTTATTAGAGCTCAATTTTAGTGTATTAGATAAATTCATAAAACTCTGACGACGACTCTGATGACAAGCAACAACAATTTGGCATCTCCCATGCATCAAATCATACATCGATGCATGTGAAGCTCCTACTACGCCATAATGCTGCAATTTTATGGTAAGAACATTCTGGTCGGCAACATGAAATACTTTTACAAAAACTGACACAGTATGGATTTAATACGACATGAATAATCCTATCTAACGGACAGGATTATTCATGTCGTATTAAACGGTTGCACGTCCACTTCTTATAGAATCATTTCTGGCGTTCCACAAAGGTCCCATTTAGGATCGATTTTTTGAATATATTTATAAATGACATTCCTGATTTCTTCAAAAATTCTACTCCGTTTATGTTTGCGGATGATCTCAAAATTCTTAAAGTAATAAATTCTTCTGACGAAATCCATCATCTTCAAACAGACTTAGATGCACTATCAAATTGGTATTTAGCTAATAAAATGCAGTTACATTTTTCTAAATATGTCATGCACATGAAATTTACCCGAAACCACAATAATATAATCCCTTCTATGTATCATATTAACGTTGACAAATTGCAAGAAGTTGACTGTATCAAGGATTTAGGTGTGACTCTAGACAGAAAATTGACATTTGTGCCTCACATGGAAAATATATTGATGATAGCTTCCAAAATGCTGGGTTTTATTATCAGAAACGGCAAGATTCTTCGAAAACTAAGTACTAGAATACTGCTTTGTAATTGTTTCGTTAGGAGTTCTTTGGAGTATTGCAGTGTAGTATGGCGTCCACATTTTTCCGTTCACACTCTCCGAATAGAACGTGCACAAAAACGTTTCATTTGGCATTTAATGAATACATCGAGCAATAAAAATATAATCAAAAAGCTTTCATACCGGAACAAACTAAAACACTTTGAATGGATTCACTCAAGAAGCGTAGGAAAGTTATTTATTTGACCTATATTTTTTTATAAGATTTTAAATCATCAAATAGACTGTCCAATGCTTCTCAGTAAAATTAAATTTCGTGTACCAACGCCGTATCCACGATCAACAGTCACTCCTTTCTACCCTCCGTTAAGAAGGACTGTCTTAGGCTCCAAATCCCTGACCTGTAGAATTCTTAAGAAAGTAATTATGATATAACTTGATTTAATAATTACTTATATAATATTGCTTATTTAGTCTTTAGTTTACATGTTCCTGAACGGATAAACCGATTTTATTTTGTTTTTTGTGTTTGAAAGGTGAATTAGTCGGGAGTGGTCTTAGCTATGTTTGATGAAAATCAATTCAAGATAGCCGCCGCCACAAAATGGCGGAATACCTTCATATTTTTTTACAAGTTGCATAATATGGGTATCAAATGAAAGGGCTTGACTAGTAGAATACTATGATGAATTTCAAATCTAAGATGGCCATTCATACTATTTTTATTATTTTGTGTCGGTGGTTTTAAATTTTTTAACTTATAGTTATCTAGATTAAGTAATAATGTTACAACTATAAGCAATCCTTAAATCAATAAATAAAAAATATTGTTCAACGGACAAAGAAGTCAGCTCTGTATTCTCGATGCACTGTATACTGAGTTACCAAAAAATATTTGCTTTCTACAAAAATAAGAAGCGAGTTTATAATCGTCTATATTAACACATTTAAAATTGGCTTCTGTTAACCAGTGCTCTTCAGATTGCAAGCACATCGCACTTAAGGTTACTACATAACAGCACTTCTAATCTCGTTGTTTTCTTGTCAAGGGCCGCAATATTTTGATAGCATACAGTGTTTGTGTTTAGCACATACGAAACATTTTGAGTCGTGAGTCGAGAGAAGAGTGAAGTCATGTCATCACTACGTTCGCGCTGCCACCGCCGCTGTCGGTATGGGAACCGGTTTAATTGCTGCTGTCGCCTCCTCGCTCCTGGCGGGGACGTCTGCGAAACCAGTCCGATACTTTAACTTGGTGGGGCCACGTAGTTGGCGTGCATAATCTTTCTGGGAATTCGACGACCAATGCGGCATGTTTGTTCGTTCATATGTCGCGTTTTCTACAAAATAACTATCATATTTATGGATCTTATTTAAATAATTCAAAATGTTTTCCCGTGTAGTTTCGAGTTGAAATGACCATGCTTGAATATATTTTATTTTCTCTATGGTCTGTAGCTCATCGTCAACTTTTCCAGTACCAATCAGTACTTGACGACGTCTTTGCATTTTGCGTTTTTTTGCAAGTATTTGCCACTCGTTGTCCTTAGCTGGGCTTTTTATCTTGTCATCCGTCGACATAGTGGCCACATTAGCAGTGGTTACAATTGGCACATCTCATCATACAATTGTAAAATCGTTCGTGACTAGTCGATCTGCCTCGACATTATTCGGAAGTTCACGGTCGTTTGTCGGTGCAGCTCTTCGAGCGCTGGATTTTTTTGAGAGCCCTGTACAGGTGTTATTTACTCCCGAGACTGAACCTGCAGTAGCGGCCGAAGCAGCTATTGCGATGCGGGGATGCAAATTATGATAAAAATACCTATTTGGACGTAATATTGGCTAGTAAAAATTTTCAGAAGGCTTACCATATTGCTCGTCCGCTATTATGGCGTTTTACCTGAAGGTGGAAGATTTTTTGTTGTGAGGGCCAGTCGATGATAATGTTTTTGGCACTTAGAACACGGGGTTAATTTTTTTATATTTTGTAACAATGCGCAGCAACTGTTACTTGGTCGGCACATAGTCGAATTTGTCCTAGTCAATCAAATTAGGTTTTAATAAGGCAATAAAAATAAATCCACAAAATACTTGTTGACATATGAAGATTTTAAACAATAAATATATTATGTGTGTAAACTATTCACCCTACAGGTACAAACAGATAAAATAAAACGGTAAAAAACTAATTTCGTTTATTAAATAAGTGTATATGCATCTTAAATATCAATCCGTATTTGCTTATGTAATATGCTCACTGTACATATTAGTAAACTGATTGAAAACTGTAAGGTAAATGCGGAGTTACATCCGTCTGTACTACAAGCTTTACAGTTCGCAGTGGTATTGAATTCGGAACATGCTGTCTCATTTAGAACGATTGCTTTGCAGCCTCGATCTATAACCTCACGGCCTTCAACTGCAAAAAAAAGTAAAGATTAGGCTTCGGCAACGTACAGATTCTGGCTCTACGTGATAAAAGTTATGTTACCAATGTGGGTGTGCTTGTAACATTCATACTTTACAGTCTCTGGTGAAGCGTTTTCATCCTCCGCATCTGCGTATTTACTATTGCAGTCACACTTGCCCTAAAAATATGACAATAAGAATATTAAAAATAACGGTATTATGAATATTGATTGATTTAACTAATTAAAAGTTATTCCTGCATCGTAAATAGAAATTTGGTTTATTGTCAGTAACTCGATCCACGATCATTATCTTAGTTTTTTTGCAGTTAATGGCTAGTACGAAAGGCTTTTTATAATCACCTTTTAAACCCCTCACTTTGATACCCCATTTATACACTTTAATCTAATGACATAATAATTATCAAAATATGTTTAGCTGACTAGTAGTTACGGACATACAGAATCAGGAATATGAGTTTCGCCGCAGTCGTTTAAAAAACAAGTAGGAACAACAAAGTAGGAGGCGACGAAACCTCGTAGAAGAAATTAAAACGGCCTATGTTATAGAAAATTATATTTCGAAGTTTCTACCTTTACAGTTGTATACTTTACAACCGTATTAATAAAGAAATTTACATTCATCCCCTAAATAAAAATAAATTTAAATTAAGTTTAACGGTCTGGCTAAAAACGTTAGACTATGCACACACGGAATCTTTTTTAAAAACTCCATGTTTGGCTCTCATTCTGACATCACATACTGTCACAAACAGACAAATCTCGGACAATAAAGTCACACACAAATGCTCAGGCTTAGATACATACATACCTTTTCACGCTAGCTTCATTCACATATTACACATACACACACTAACCTAATATTGTTAAGAAAGTATATTTGCAATCACAATGAACTACTCCATCCTTATGATGCAACAATGTTGTATAAGTTGTAATACATGGTCCAGTCATGGTATTCAGTCTGATTGTTCACAGACCATGGAAGGCGCTAACACCTGTGATACAGTGAATTTTCATTAGTACAGGTGACACCGATGCTAACGACTTTTGTTTCCAGTATTGTTCTCTATGTGTCAATTGTTGTATTTTGTCTAAATAAATTTTATTATTATTATTTATATTAATTATTATTTTAGAAACTTACATTGTAACAAAAACATCCCTTCCTGTACTTTGTATCATAGATTATGTTTGGTTCAAGTGTGGGGACTATGGTTGGTACAGTTGTCGGGAGTGAAGTTGGCTCAGTTGTCGAGACAGTAATTGGTTCAGTTGAGGGGACTGTGGTTGGTTCAGTTGTTGGGACTGTTGTTGGTACAGTCGTCGGAAGTGAGGTTGGCTCAGTTGTCGATACTGTATTTGGTTCAGTTGTTGGGACTGTGGTTGGTTCAGTTTTCGAGACTGTAGTTGGTTCAGTTGTGGGGACTGTGGTTGGTACAGTCGTCGGGACAGTGGTTGGTTCAGTTGTTGGGACTGTGGTTGGTACAGTCGTCGGGAGTGAAGTTGGCTCAGTTGTGGGGACTGTGGTTGGTACAGTCGTCGGAAGTGAGGTTGGCTCAGTTGTCGAGACTGTGGTTGGTTCCGTGGCGGGGACTGTGGTTGGTTCAGATGTCATGGCTGTGGTTGGTTTTGTTGTCGGGAATGTGGTTGGTTCAGTTGTAGGGACTGTGGTTGGTTGAGTTGTTAGTTTAGATGTCGGGATTGTGGTTGTTTCAGTTGTACGGGCTGTGTTTGGTACACCCGTCGGGAGTGAGGTTGGTTCAGTTGTCGGGATTGTCGTTGGTTGAGTTGTCGGGACTGTGGTTGGTTCAGATGTCGGGATTGTGGCTGGTTCAGTTGTCGGTGCTGTTGTTGATTCAGTGGTGGGGACTGTGGTTGATTCTGACGTCGGGACTATGGTTTGTACAGTCGTCGGGATTGAGGTTGGTTCAGTTGTCGGTACTGTAGTTGATCCAGTTGCTAGTTCTGTTGGGTCACTGGACCCATCTTTTGGTGTCGTAGATGTTGGGTTAGTGACTGACGTTGTTGTTAGCTCAATTGTCGAAGTTGTTATCGGATCGGTAATCGGGGCTTTTGACGAGATCGTTGAAGGAGCAGATACTGTTATCGTTGGTGTTATTGTGGTCGTCGATGCTCCACATGTTTGTAGGTCATCTGAGCCAGGTTGCGCACAGTCGGTACAGACATAACACTGTAATTCTGTCTGAACTGAAATAAATAAATAAGACTTTAGTTAATAAGGCTTCGGCGCTTGAAAAAGCAGCGTGAAATCTATCAAAATATCACTTTTTTTCTGTTTATCTTTTCAGGCCTTTTGTCACAGACATGCAAGGTGTAGAAGGAACTAAAATTATTACTACGGCAACAAAACTGTTACGCTTTCATGCCTTAACTACTTAACAAAGCGTATTCAAAATTACACACGTGTTGTCAGCAATACAAAATAAAGTTTATCTAGAAAAGTACTATACCTAAGAAATATCTGAATTGATCGACAAAATCCACATTCACGCGATTGACCCGCGGGCATTAATAATTATTATATTATAAAATCGTTAACTTTTTGGCCTAGTGAGATTAGTTCGCACAAACTATTGTCACCGGATCGGGCAGTGTTATTCCGTGTCTCTGTTTTGATAAATTATGAATTTGGTGTCATTAAGCCGTAAGCATGACCCAGCCCCAGGACTGACGGATTAACATGTGAAAATACGCCCCTGATTTTTAAGAGGTTGTTTCCGATTGCTGTACCGTTTGTATCTGCTCCGTGGCCGTACCTAATAGAAAGTTTCCCTGTGTCAGATACAATCGCATTTTGATTTTCGCACACGCGATTGGGTGATTTTGTTTTGTGAAATATTTGCCTAGCCTAATTTAAAGTTATATATCGCAGCAAAACTCAAAATCGGCCTAGTGACCAATACAAATCACAAACATAGCTACTCACATCCCTAATTTCGGCCGCCTCATTTCAACTTTAATTGCTTCAATGTGTGCCATTGGAGCAATGTTAGCAAGCAAAGCGATGCAAGCATGATAAAAATTAGTACCGAATATGATATTGTAACAATGTTTGAACAGGGACTCTTCGATATCTATTTTATTATCGTTCTACCAAGCATAGCTTATAATGTAAATTTGGGAGAAAATAGAAAATCATTCATCCATGACCAGATCGAGCACTCCTTATAAGTTTTAAGTTAGATACTTTTCAAGTAATATCATATGTGATAAATTTCATCACTTTTGCTTCAAAAAACTCTGAGATCTAAAGAAAGGGACCAGTTCTAAAGATATTTTTACCCTCGGCAATAGTCCTCAAGATAATATTGATATTGCTGCAGCTTTTTCTCTAATGGCGTTGCCTTCGAGCAACAGAATTATATTTCCTCATCCACCTGCAGCAGAAATATCACCAGTTAGTTCGCGTCCAATTTCAAATGCCTTCACTCCAATCCCGAGGAACAGATGAGCAACAAGTATTCAAGAAGTATTTATTTGCACATCTTTTTTTTCAATTAAAATAAACATTGGTTGTGAGGCCTGAAGTAGTTTAATTTGTGTGCTGCGTAGAGAGGATGAAAATAAGATAATGTTGCTAACGACAATTTTTTTTGCCATGACTGTTTGATGCATTTAATCAAGAATCTAGATGTATAATTTTGTATTTTCTGCAAATGCAAAAAAATTAAAACTTTAATTTGAAGCCCCCTTGAACTAGTTTTAACCTGGTAGAGAGAAATGTATGTTTAAACACAATAAATAGGTTTAAGATTAATTACTGTTTAAAGATCTCAATGATATATTATGGTTGATTAAAATAAATACTTTTGTTTTTGCCGCCGATGCTGATGGTCCCATATGTGTCGGGTCGTTCGGCTCCTTTTGATATGGTTGAAGTGAACGATGGCTGGCGAGTGCGTCATGCTCGTGAACGAGTGCCGTTGGTTGGGGCTGGTCATCTCCGATTGCTGCTATTACTTACATATAGTAGTAGTTTGCGCGACTGTTTATAGTTCAGAACAATACGTTACATTGTCCTCACATTTAATTTGCGCATATAAGCAATGTAACCAAAGAGTTGTAAAATAGATGTTGAAAAAGAGTGTCCTTGGAGTTTCTTGCTTGTTTTTCTCCACAGGATCTACTTATTGGAACAGGCAACTAGCTTCACGACTGACTTATGCCGCGTTCTAATGAACAAAAAACGTTTCGTTTTGCTTACGGATGGTAAAAATTTCGTTAAAAATTCAAAGAAATTTTACCGTGCGTAAGCGAAACGAATCGTTTCTTGTTTATTGGAACGCAGCATTAGTCTGACTGACTACTACTCCTAACAATTCAAAAATACCTATAATGTGTTTAATTGAAATAAATGGTTTTGATTTGATTGAATTGATTTATAAACAGCTGAGAGTGTTTTATTAGTAATTTATCTGCTTGGTGCCCTTCTAGCTATAGAAAATTGTAAAGAGGCTAATTTTGTAGCTTGTTAAAAACACACCGATAATAAAAGGGAAATTAGTGGAGTCAGCAAATGAAACGTAATAGAAAATAAAATTAGAGGAGATGATAAGAATGAACATGAAATAAAGAATAACTAATTAATACTTTAACTAAAATATCACAAATACATATAAAAACAAAAAATTATCAAAATTACATTGAGTTAAGTTTGCAAAAATTATGGAGTAGCCGATATTTCGCGGTTTTACCGTACCTGAATATTCAACTCAACTTGTTTTCACAAATCCGATCTGTGCAATTATAGCAATGTTTTATATTGTAAAATAATTAAAGATCAATTGATTAAGAATCGCAGCGGTTCTTCGCTCTATTCACAATGCAGTCATTCAGTAAATAGGGGCTGAACCACTTGTAAGGTGTAACTCGAGGTGCACACTTCTTTGATATTAATAGTCATGCTCTTGGCATTTTTGGCATTCTAACGCGACAGAAATATTTCCTGCTTAGCTTAAATAGGTATACTGCCATACTGTTAGACGTTACTTCAGCATTGTCGGTTTCGGTTCTTTAGCCCATATTTTCTACAGCAGACCAGCCTACGACTTTAGAAATTCTCAGAACCATCATCTTGGGTTTAACGTAACTTAACACACACACAACATATTGCATAGAGTGAAAATAATTGAGATATCTCTTACAGAAAGCAATTTCATTTGGCGCTCATTGAACAACGCAAACATATTCATAGTATCGTCACAGAATACATAATAGTACATCGTGCAATAAAATTAGAGTTTATCTATCTGTATAATGTCATCCACGTGTGAAAAGATCCTTCTCAAACTATATACCTATATGCGTGCTATATTTATTTATTAATTTTATACAACCTATTTCAATATTTTATAAGTTTATTATATTTTACACTACCAACCCGCCCCGGCTTCGCACGGGTGCAACCTACTAATGTAGTGAACAATATCGTCATATTTCAACAAATTAACACAAAACAATATAAAACTGATACGTATAAACTTTGCTCTAGAATCACTCTATCTATTGATGAAAACCGCATTAAAATCTGTTGTAGTTTAAAAAATCTAAGCGTACAGACGGCGGGAAGCGACTTTGTTTTATACTATGTAGATACTTAATTTAACGCCCCCGAAACCCCCTGCATACTAAATTTCATAACAATCGTTGGAGCCGTTTCCGTGATTCAGATTATATATATATATATATATATATATATATATGTAAAAAACACCAGAGCGTTTGAGAGTGGCGGTCTTTTATAACAATACGATACTTGTCTTAAAATTTAAAGAAAAATACGTAGAATAACATACTAAAGTGTCTACTTCGACGGAGATACGCGTCATGGTTTATTATTGGAAAATAACTTGAAAATCACTTTTTTTTCGGTTTACATTAAAAATCTAGAAAAGTATTGCTTTTAGAGCAAAATGTTAAATGCAAAAGCTGTTAAGCGGTTTTTCGATACTAACTTTTTTATTTGTTCAATTAAAAAATCAAATTTTTGAGGTATCAAAGATATTGTTATTCCTCATCGATTTTTATATTTATTTTTTATCGATATTATATTTTTCTTCAAATTTTAAGCCTAGTATCGTATTGTTATAAAAGACCACCACTTTTCGCGTTATTTTTGGCTCTGGCGCCCAGATTAATTGTCATCGGCCCTTGATACGTGTGCAAATTTTCAAGTCAATCAGACGTCTTGAAGTTGGTGCAAACAACGTTGAAAGATTCCGGTACATAGATAGATAAATATAGGTCAAGCTAATAAAGCTTGTAAAAATGGGAAAATTGGGAGTATAGTGATAGGGAAAGGTAGGGAAGAAAGGGCAATTTAAGGATATATTATACGGGAGGATTGGGAAGTGGTAAGCAATAGCTTAAGCAATAGCAATAGATCAGAGTCGTATATTTGTCATTTGTATTAGCTGTTGCCGGGAAGTTTGGGCGCTCTAACATTTATTCATTTACTAGCAGCGCCCCGCGGTTTCGCGGGACCCGAGCCCGTGGGAATATCGGGATAAAAATGCGTAGCATATGCGTTAATCCAGGTCTCCAGCTATCTACATACCAAATTTTATCGCAATCGGTTCAGTGGTTCTTGCGTGAAAGAGTAACAAACATCCATCGATCCATCCATTCAAACTTTCACATTTATAATGTTAGTGGGATGGGATTACTAAAATATGTATGTTTCGAGTGTAACGTATGTATATAAATTATAAACACACCAGGTTACTTTTATGCTAAACAGGTATGTACGATGATGGTTTGGGTATCTGTTTCCACTCTAATTAATATATTTTTTTTAGTTTTCGTTATTTTAGTTTATTTTTTATTAAACACACCTGAACAGAGACAAGATTTTTTAAATTTAATATAATGGCTACCGAATATAGTAACAACATATTACAATTTCTGTAAAGCCAAAACAAAAAAGTCCAAACACGGTGCGTTTAACCTGTGTAGTGTAGAAGTCCCCATATCAGATCAACTTGATGGTACCGTGACGTTGCTTTTAACCAAAACTTCAGATTTGACTGTTCAAAATACTAAAAATCTAATTGTATACATATTTTATCTCCATAAACCAATCTTTAGTTGTTTTGCGCTGGTTGGTCCGTCCAGATTCAACATTAATGGTGTTCTATGTGGTTTATCTCTTGTTGTCTGATTGGATTAAAATAAATTAAATTTAATAAGTAAATGTTATCACAATCGTTCTTGATCAGGTCTGTTTTCAATGTAATACGCTTTCATGTACGATTCAGAATTTTGAAACAAATTTGGAGCTTTATGCTAACTTGCCCAATGTCTGACTTTAACAGTTGTTCCTAGTATATTATGTATCTGGGACTTCCTTCCTAGGGTATACCCGAGTCCCTGGCAATAGACTCATTTATGACGGAACACCGTGTGGTTTCAGTCGGTTCGATTCTGACATACCACTTCACTGGCAGCCCCAGTGAAGTGATAACCGGAGGGGGTTTCCACACGATAACAAAAAAAAAGTATATTATGTATCTACAAAAAGTACCAAAAACCTAGGGATGGTTCATTATTTTAACGAAAATATTTCGGGAATTAACAAATTGTCAGAATTAATCTAATTACTTTTGGGTTAACCCTACAATCAAAACCAAACTGTATTTTATGAGCTCTAAAATGTATAGTTATGACAACATACCTGGATTGATTGCATATAGTGAGGCAATAGCAATAATGTTTAACAATTTTTCCATTGTTTTAACAACGTTATGATCACCAGTTCTATTAATGTGTTATCTCAATGAAGTGATTACTTTTATACGAACAGGGAAAACTTTATTAATATACAGGTTGTTACAAAATTAGTACGTTATTATTTAACTAAAAATAAACAGATACGATAACTATGTATTACTAAGATAATTAAAAATAATAATAGCTATAATATATTAAAATGGCCAGACATCACACTTCACGACAAAATTAAAATAAACCATAAATATCATCAATATAGCAGTATCGGACACCCATAACATCCAATCTACCATAGCTGAGAAATTTACTAAGTATCAATATCTGGCAATAGAATTGAAACAGCATTAGCGATCCATAGAAACCATCCATATTTAACCCCGGGGAATTTCACTTTCACAAACAGCAGAATACAACCGAAGCCAAACAAGACAAAGCGCGATTACTACAGAATCGCCACCTGATTTCAAGACAATGAACACCATTGCACGTCAAATTTCTTCCACGAATATTTTTCATACATTAACGTCCCTTGTTCTCCCAACGCGGCTGTTGTTATTTTCTAGTAGTTATTAATCAATACATATGCATATTTCAAACTGATATCAAAGTACTCTAGAGTCTAGAAAATATAATAAATAAAAAACGGACTACGCCACTGAAATAAATCAAATCAACAACGCACAACAAAACGACATTAACAACCAAATCAACAAAACTACAACTTTAGATCACATTCTAATGCTAATGAAATCATTGATATACAACTTCAACGTAGGAAGTAGGAAGGGCTCAACCTACCTTACAATAATAATAATAACTCCACACATCTCACACATGGTCGTCTGATCCCAAACTAGACAGAGCCTGTACTATGGTAACCAGACTGCTGATAAACATACTTATATATTTCTAAATACATATATATTATAGATAAATTACACAATGATATAAAAGTCAATGAAAAATTCAATGTATCAATAATTGTCACTAAGTACTAGTAAATTATTCTTTAATGTATCTTTAACCACTTTACTTTTCATTACAAAAATCTAAAATTGTCAATTGAATGTACCATTTAACCAAGCACCCAAGCTCAAGCGCAAGGGAGTTACTATATATTATATTTGTGGTGTTCTTTGTGGGTAGGGTGGTTCCTCGCTTGTGAAAAGTGACGCGTATGAAAAAAACAGGATTTGAAGTTTTTGACGTATTGCAAACGTGGTTTTATGAGTTCGGATATAGACAATACTTGTGAAGAAGAAAAGAAAACAGAGAGAAAAAAATAATTGTTCTGGCACAGCACATTTACCAATGGATCAAAAGGTGTAAGTTTTATAACATAAAGCACGTTTTAAAATTAACTGTAATGTACGAATAATGTCTTTGGAACTCATTGCAATACGAATATGAAACCTTATCGTGCGGCATTTATCTTAATACAACAAAAACCTTAACATATATTAACGGTAATTTACATTTGCATATTATGTAACATATTTTAGGCTTTAAAAAGCTAGAAATTGCAATGGGTGTCAGTTTATATTGGTTTAAAGGGAAACGAGGAAGCGGGCCGACCGTTTAACTAAATTATTAGCAGTTGATGACAAGTTAATTAATCATTCACCAGACCGACGGAAAATAGTACCTAAATTTAAAACACATTTAGAAACAATACATTTTGATGACTAGAAAAACAATTTGAAATTAAATAAAATATGTGGATAAAAGAACGGTATAGGAATTTGCAGGATGTTTGTTAATTTATTTTATATTTTGTTTATTTAAATGTAAAGTTGTTATTTTTTTAATTATAATTGCAACCATCACCAGATTGAATGAATTCCTATAGTGTTTTTAAGATTTTTGATACCATAACCACCGAAATCCATTTTGTTTGTTTTGCATTATACAATATACCTACATACATTAATATGATATGTTCATAGCTATGGAACCATCTAAATTAAACTACCTTTATAATAATTTTCGGTGGGGCAGTGTATTGGAATCGAAATGACTAAAACTACACGGCAATTTGAGGGATCCGGATTTATTAAGAAATCCGGTCCCCTTATAACGCCTACCCGCAAAAGCGTGGACACCACCTTCGACCTCTCATTTAGACGACGTCCAGGCACACGCGGACGCCACCTCCTCGCGGGGGGACTCTATTGAAGGTGGAGAGGAAAACCAGTCTCTTCAACCCACGGCCACATGACATGAGGCGCTGGTAAATGCATCTCCACCGCCCAGTTCATCGGCGGCGAAGTAGGTGCGAGTGGAGATCGTCCTCCTGGACCCGTTCCGACGCCTCCTTCTGCGAGATGACTTCCTCACAGAAAGTTGCGACCGCGGTAAAATTTCGGTAGCGACAGATCCTCTCGGGCCCGACGCTGCGCCGCCCAACTGGGGCAAACCGCCAGCGTATGCTGAACCGAGTCCTAACTGCAGTCGCACTGGTGACAGGCGGGACTCAATTCCCTACTAGCAACCGAGTAGCAGGTACTTCCCGAAGCAGCCGTGCCCATAAAGAAGCTGCGTCAGTCGGAAGGAAAGGCTCCCGTTGTCATGCGGCAAAGCCAGCACGTGGAGTCTCCAGCCCGGACGACCAACGAGCCATAGTGGCTTGGCGAGCAGCCTCACGCCATTCGCGTACCTTTTCAGGCGGGTACTCAGCCGTTCGCCGATATACTTCGGTGAGCACTTCCACCTCCAAATCCCACGGGTCAGTCAGCCATACGCGCGCCCTATTCTGGGCGGTCAGAGCCTCAAAAATAAAACCAATAGTATTGCGTTACCTATATATCTAGTCATAATAATATCTATTCTCATTTCTATTAAATAGGGAACTGTTTTATTAAAAATATATAAAAGTTTTTGATATGGCGACAACACATCCAACAAATCGAAATGCTTAAATTAGGAGTGAAGGAAAAACAGCATGTATGTGAAAATTATAAAACATATCTAACCAAACACTTCAAAATTATCAGCGGGTACATACAAAGATAAAATAAATACACATTCTACCCTCTTCATAGATAATTGTACAGGAACGACATACTGCTAACACAGGTACTGCATACTGCAAAATGATGATTTCGGTCACGGGTATGCAACTGCCATACAATCGGGACAATCAAAAATAATCATAGAAAGTGCTGTCACCTATCGATTACTGTACCTAAAACTAAAGCTTAGTTTTCAGTTTAAGTTCTTAGATGGCAATTTACTATTATTTATAAATTATCGTAAGAAAACATCTAAAATTAAAAAATATTGAAATTAAATTTGAAGAGAATATAAACACAATATAAATACTTCCATGTAATCTATAATTAAATAATATTAAATTAGTCTGTGTCTATTTTTGACAGAAGACTGATTGACGTTGATTCAGTTACCCTATTTACAAACGGTTTCAAAGTCTCAAAATTTGATTACTGCCGAAATACTGGACTGTGCTTGTTTATGTGATATTTTCTTAAAACGTTTAACCCTGCTTATCCCTTGGACTCGTGCTATCCATCATATACGATCGACTCTGCTATTCTTTACTGAACTTTGTTTACGTGTGAATTTGGATATTGAAAGTGCAAGAGGAACCACATACAAACAAAAAAAAAAAAAAAGAATAATACTATAATTGAAAAAGTAAACGTATTTTGCAATTTTTCTTTCCTGTAATGTACTGATCATAAAAACAAACTTAATGCTTTTTTAACAAATTTAACGATTAATGTCGTGATTCATAGTTGGTGCACTAACGATAACGAACTACTTCAGGGTAAATTAAGCTGTGATTCCTCAAATTATCCAACAAAAATGCAAGCCATAAAATATTTTAAGACCCACGATCATAAAAGAAAAAAGATTGTATAAAATTACATTCACTGTTTTGAGTTTTATTTCATTTCTGTCGAACCTTTTTCTTAGTGAAGTGGACTAAGTTTTGCAGTATTTTTACTTTTCTTGTTTAGTGGATAATGGCATTGCAAAACTTAGCTCATTTGAAAATAAACATTTAAATAATTTTGAAATACTGTAAAGAGCCATCTACTGGCGCTCAGTTCAAATGAAATTAACTTCATCTATAGGTCATAGTACATACTTTTTCAAAAATGATTCAGAGTGGCGTAGCTATCTCTAGTTATTAGTGTATAATCTATGATTTTGGTCATACACCACTTAATGTTAACGTACCGTGGGATGTTTTCGTAAATTTTTATTATATTATAGCAGTGTTAGTGAGGAACGGAGGAGTAAACCACCTGGAGCTCCCATTGGTTTGAAACGATTCCGTAGTGCTTCAACCATTTCGTCTGTTCTTATGCGTATAGGGGAGAGATTGATTATTTTAGATTGCGTACTGTAAATTGTAGCAATAACAAAACAAATACCTATGGTAGAAAAGTGAATAGTACTAGAGTTTAGACTAGAGAGAGTTAAGAGAGGGTAAAAAAAACCAGATAAGTGCGAGTCTGACTCGCGCACCGAGTGTTCCGTAAGAAAACAAACGTGTGTAGATAGTAAATCCATCTCGGGAATCAATTCTCGGAGATTTTTGCCCGTCTTTCAATAGACAAACTTAACTTTGCAATTCTAAAAATACCATATCGATTTACGACAAAGTCAAATATAAGTTTGTAATTAAGTACAAAAACATTTTCTTTTTATGTGATATAACAACAAATTAACGACTTTCAGATTTTTTCCTTTACTAGTGCGTTTAGAAGGTTTGGTCGCTAGTGTCTTTGTATACGGAACGAGAACTCGGACCCGTGACCTTAGCGTCTCAGCTCCAGACGGCTCACGTAATTACCTGTTTTCTGTGGACGTAGAAGCAGCGCCAGCACCAGAACCAGTTGTACTTGGAAGATGTGATGGCGCGAGTCATCGAGCCATCTTCCATGGCAGTAACAATATACCATTTAGTCTGTTTCCATCGTCTCGTACCAAACCAACATATTTATTTATCGTTATATGGTAATAACTAAGACAAATTAGAGTTAATAACAAGACTAACACATAACGCGGGAGAGTTGTAAGACACTTATAACGTTAGGTAATGCTCTTTCACTAATGCTAAGATACTGAATAGACGGCTTTAATTTCGACTGATTTCCGCAGGTAGTGCATTCCACAAATGGATTGCAGGTACCGTAAAGGATTTATAAAAGCATATAGTAGAATAAGCAGGCATTTTCAGTTGTAGGTTTTTTAGTGTTGACTCAGCGGTGACCAAACTCAAAGTGAACTCGTCAGTCCGCACGTCAACACCCTCCGCCTAGACTCTGCGTAACGCCGATACATGGCACCTGTGTTCCTTTCCGGTGAATTTATTATAAAGGGCGCTCTAAGCATCCGTACTAATGACCTAAGATGCGACATATTTATGATAATTTAAATGATTGATTAATAAATAAATTGTTGATTAAGGTAGGTAAGGTGACGATTTCGCGTAAGTACTGATGATAACCCAGAGCTGTTTGAAACTAAACAGCGTAAGTGATTTTCAAAAACAGTATTTTGAATATTTGATGTATATGATTTTATAAGAAAAAATGTACTCACCGTTATAAAATACTTACTTATTAAAAAAGTATAGTCTCGAGTTTTCTTTTTTATTGACTAATTTTCGTTTTTTTAAATGACTAAGTGCTACTAAAGAAAATCTAAAAAACTATAAAAAATCGGCCATCATTTGTATTCCAGCGACCGTGGAATCGTTCCTCCGCAGTCCGAATTTTCAGAAAAATTATCTAAAGGCTGTGATATAGGTGTGCTTTGATGCTTATTTTGTATATAAGTCGCTGAAAGTGAGATAAGGGTGAATCTTGAATAGCTCAATTAACGATATCCGGGGGCAAAGAGTTTCTGTATTATTAATATTATGAGCCAAAATATTTTTTTTTTATTATTTCAGTATGAGACTAGATCTCATACTGAAATAATTTAAAAAAGGGGCACGATAGTAATTATTTCTAAATTAGGTATAAATAGTAAAAAAAAAAAATTACTCGTAAAAGTTGATACCCCTGGTGCGTCCTATTTACATTTTGTAAAGTATTCATCAACAAATAACCAACTTGTAACTTTCAAATGAATATTTGATGTACTTTATCAGCCTGGGCATTAGTTCATGTTTGAACAAAAAAATAACAGTATGTATTTTATACCATAATTGTCCGTAGAATTAGAATTTAAGTTTTGTCCGGAGCTTTACAATGATTCCACTGGCGCTTCACTAAATTACACGTAGAACCTTAGTGGATTGTTTGAAACATGTGGGTCAACTTCATCGTGCGAGTGCTGGTCGCTCTTTAACCAACGTAGTGGTAGGCTGTGCCTCACGTTACTCGTGGACGAATTTACGAAGGTATGTATTTGATTCCCCTGGTTTTGTTTCACTAGGTCATTGATTACCCTGATCTTATAAAAAAATATAATTAAATTTTCTAGGATTTGTTATCTATTATAAACTGAAATACCTTAATTAAACCTCTTTATTATTTTGATTATTATTATTAAGAACTTATTACTTTTAACTTATTCGATAAAAAACCTACTTTTTTGATTCCCTTGGTGTTGATTCTCTTGGTATTTGCGCCAGGGTAATCAATGTTTCCTATAATTACCTTGCAAGACAGTTATTTTTTTTTGTGTTAAATTGAACTTTTTCCTTAAAATAAATTACTTTTTGCATAATACATTAATATCCTATCATACTTAGCAATCAAAACATTTGGAATCTGAGAAAATTATGTGTAGAGGTAATTAGTTTTACGATTTTTATTTTACCTTAATTTAAAATACTTGCTATATGCGGTTTTTTAGATTCTAACAATGCCTCAAAAACCAGACAGGAGAGAATAGAGAAAAAATGACTTGCTGAGATGGATTAAAAAAAAAAAGAGAGATGAACTCCACGCATAATTGAAAGAAAAAGAAAGGCAAAAATATTTGAAGAACAAGATAGAAAAGATCGTACCAATAAGTGAAATGAGTCCACGTTAACAGAAAATTATGAGAAAAAAGAAAAAGTTCAAATCATCACATAAAAAAAAAAAAACTTAAAAATATTGAAGAATTTAAAGAACAGGTTATTTATTCGGATAACACGATCGAAGACGATCCGGACAAACACCACCAAAAGACTGATTTAATTTATTTTATATAAATAAGATACAAGACTATTATACCAATTTTAAATAAACAATATTTTCAATCAACAATGTTTTAATTTTGATTCCCTTGCCACCACATTTTGACTCCCCTGGCCCACAAAAATTTGAACTGATAAATCTTTGGATTCAGTCGAACAAAAATGATGCCTATTCGATAAGTGTGTTTATAATGAAGGTCAAAGTAATATTATATGATTATTTGAAGGCCATCCAACAAAAAAAAATCGCCAAGGGAATCAACTGAATACGCCAAATTTCAAAATTCACCCATAACATCTCTTCAACGTAATAAACATAATGGATTGGAACAAAATGAAATTGAATAACTCGTTGACCCGCTAAAATAAGAATTGGTCACAAATTTAGTGGGTCGTCAAGCTTTTGGTCGTGGTTATAATGAATTTTCTGATAGTCTTCAGTGACGCAGCTCATTGATTAGTCTTGTTAATTTCTGGTTTATTCCTGAACACAGAAATCGTGAACACAGAACAAACATCGTGATGATTAGAAGGTTCGCGACACGACAGATCATTGAAGATTGGAACACATATATTTGTCTTTTGCTAGTGGCCCATAATAATATGTTACAATACTGGACACTCAGGAGCTCTTATGTGTTTCCAATGGAAAACTAAAACCTTCTAGATAAATACATTATAAAAGTTAAAAAGGTTTATGTAAAAGGCGATCTTAATAGATATAGGTAATGTTAACAAACTCAATGTGAAGAAAATAGCTGTAGGTACCTATCTGAAAAACTCGACCTGTTAGAATAAAACTACGGATAGATTCAAAGTCGGAGACCTCGAATTGTTGAAAGCTACAAAAGAAAAAAAAGTCCCATTTTCACCATCACTGAATCAAATGTTTTAATCTATCGAGATATTGTTAAATCCCTACGGATACAGCTAGGTTTTTGACCATTAGACCTACCAACCATATACGACCAATATGGCAAATCTTTATCGCTTTTCAGGCCCCTTTCTACACACATTCTGAAAGGCAATTATTACTGAATTTCTGCCAATGTGTTTGGTAAATTTATCTCCCAATAAATTTCACGTTTTAGAACCGATGGCTGAAACGTATTTAGCCTATAATTACTAGGTTGTATTTGACGAGGCTGGTGTGTTGTCTTAAGAATTGGCCACCAGAGACTGTTTTGAACTGTCCATCCAAATCTGGAATAGACGAGATTAGACGAAGGTTGGACTGGACCGGCTGTGTATGCTTATCAACTTCCGGAAAATCTCCACATGTTCGACGCAACGCACAGATGCCATATGGCACCCATTACACGGTAGATTTTGCTGTAAGTTTTGCCACAATCAAAACGGTGATCGACGAATAACCTATCGTCTAATGCAGTGATTGACGGTTGCATGATGAGATTTTAATGTCGATATTATTTCATTAATCACCAACCAACATCCGTCAATCATGACTTTTGGTAACCATTGACGTTTGCATGAGCGTCTAATGGACGCCTATCAAACATATATTTGTCCTTCACCTTCACTATTTGTCCATTGCGCTGTCACTGTTGACCGCCACTTTTAATCGGATCTAGGTATTGTATCATATCAAATAGGTGGTACACTATTATTATCCACCGTGTTATATAAAGAAAAAAGGTGGCCGCATTCCTTATCATTATCGTCACATGAAAATTCGATAATATGTCTATTTAATGATAGATCCATTGCGTCAAACTCATTATCAGCTAACAAAGGAAGTAATCTGATAAAATCCAGACCTATTTTGTAAATCAATCCGTATTAAAGAAATCGTTATTGGGAGACCTTCTTCTAAAACTCCGGAGTAAATATGCGAATTTCGGAAACAAACAAGAGATTTCTGCTTGAATTGAAGTCCTCAGTTGAGGAAGAATCTCCGTCTCATGCAGAATACCGTGTTTATACAGCTCACTGGACTAGTGTCTTTGTCAACTTACAAAGACACAACTGGTATTGAGAAAGTTTATAGGTATATCTTAACAAGTATAAATTAAAAAAAAAACTAAAACCTAAAACCCAATTACGTTAAAAATACTAACTAATAAACGTATAACGTAAATAGCATTTCAGCTTCAAAAATCCGACAATTAAATGTTTTATCATTATAATATACCCAGTGACACTAGCACAATAAAGAAGAATCTATGGAAATATTATTCATCAAAATTAGTTCAGCCGTTTATTAGTTAAGAAGAGAGAAGTAACGTACCAACATACTTACATTCAGGTCAAACGTATAGCCCCCCCCCCCCCCCTTTGGGCTTCACCGCAGTCGGGTAAAAAAGGATGTTTTGCTTTCAATACCTACCGATGGTGCCTAATAATTATTTTGTGTTTTTCATATAATATGTATGTTGTCATTATAATATCTACAAAACTATTAATATTTTAATCTACAGATAATTATTTTATAAATAGCCTGTTTAAAAACGCTTTATATCTTAGCGATAAATTAGGATTAGTAACTGTTCGTACGGTGGGCTGAAGTCACTGGGAACTCGCCACCTGTAAAACAGTAGATGTCTTCACTATGGAGTACTGGGGACCATTCCCTACAGCAATTATGGTGAATCGAGGAGTACTCTTTGGATCAACGTCACTAACCCACGTATTATATTATACACCATATATGAAATAATTATATTTTGGCCAGATTTATGAGGCTTTAAAATTTACATATACATTTTATATATTTTATTATAAATAAAAACCTTATAAAGGACGGCCTTTAACTATTAGGTAAATACAAATACATAAATGCTTATTTCAATATCTTGGAACAGTTAACAATGTGTTATTTATTATTTATGTAAAAGCTATTACATGTATAAATTACTTTGTAGCCAAAAGTCCTTACAAACATTATGTTTTCTATAAGAAGATGATTTAAATATCACATCAGTGTTAGTTGCATAATACATAACAATCAGATGACATTTAACAATATATAGGTACTATTAATACAGATTATTATCTTATACGTGTAGGTGTAACTTATGTAGTAATTAATTATTTGTAATACATTCTACTTAACAACAGTACAGCTTATTGATTACAAGGTGCCTTAACACGACACTGTAAAGGGCTAATTAGCAACTTGTCCGCGCGGTCAAGCGGGTTGTGCAATGCATTCGCTTACCTACTTCGCCGCCTCGGTGTGCGGTGGGGAATTATTATTGAACTTTTATATTGATACTAAAAATAATTGTATTTATACTTTTGGTACTGCAATGAAATTCGATTGATGAGTTATACTGTACACATGTTGTTCATTTGTAAATTCTTATCATAATTAACTTTAAAAAGAAAACATACAAAGCAAATAAACAATCGATTGGACGGTCTGTGTTCGACTTCAAAGGCATATGGTGGCTTTAGCAATTATTAATAAATTCTGTACGATAAATATCTGTTTAGAATGTTTATTTCTGACTTTTTGGCACCATTGGTATTATATTAGCAAGCAATAGGTACGTACGCATTATGTGTATGCCTAAGCTAGACCAACAATTGTTCACTTTCTTTGAAATCTGAATCATATTATTGCTTGCACAACAAGTATGTAGCGACGAGGGCTAGAGTAGCGAGCGGGACTGAGAAAACTGCCGAAGTAGCTCCGTTGCAATTGTCTTTGTCGCAAACGCTGCAGTGCTTGATTTTAAAGCTAGATTCAGTGGGTTGCATTGTTTTGGCGGCTGCGTTCTCTAGGGTGCGGCAAGTATGGTTAATTTCACTAGGGTTACCGTCCAAACAGGTGCGGATGGTGGTACCAGTTTCTGCAATAAAAAAAAATGTTAGTAATCTCATCTAAGAAGCCAAATGCTTAAAATTAAGGAAGATCTTTTTGTACTTACGCAGAACAATCTTGTGGCAGTATCTTGTAGCACCGGCTACACTGTTGGTAAGTTCGGTGGGAAGAATAGAGCGCAGGAACTGGATGTTGTAGTTGATACTATCTTGAGTCGTGCAGTCCTAAGAAAAATAAAAATGACGTTATATATATTATATAACACTTCGTTGTTTTCAGTTTATCTGAGATCCACGACACTCCAAATAGCGTATCTGATCCGTGGGTAACATGGAAGGCGGCTTTGTTCTTCTTGATAATAACCAGTAACCCTATAGAGATTTATATTTATTCCTAATTTTATTTAGACTATTAGTTTAACTCATAATATTACCTGATTATTTTATAGCAATTCTAAATGCTTGATTAAAAATACTTACCATGACATGCTTGTTAGCTACAGGCTTGTAAGGATCTCCGCATGATGGGTCCGTCTGAGAATTGCATTGGTAACAACGTAAGCAGGACCCTGGAAACAAAGGAGCAAAATATTAGTTTTAAGGCTTTGGTGACGGCGTATTAGGTAATAAAATTAATATATCTTTAAGGGTAGTAAAATACTTTACAAAATCGGAAGTACTAATATTTTTCTATTCTTCTAGTCAGTTTTCTACACGAATATGTCTAACATGAAATACGAGTATATATATATATATATATATATATATATATATACTTCATGTTATCGCGTTAAGTAAAAATCCTATCCTAGAAGTTGCTAATTATGCACGTACTCGTCACGCAACTCGCCCACTATAACTATAAAATTTCTCAGCATTGAAGGTCAACAGTTCTTTAACCAGTTTATCATTGTGATCACGTTTTATAACTATCTGTAGACAGGATTTGATACTCTAACATTTTGAAAATCAAAGCGTGTTCTGTGCGTTCTAAACGGACAGTTAGGTACTTCATTGTCTTTAATTTGTCTTATCATAAAGTACATCGTAAGTAAACATAAAAGTACGAATTTTTAGTAGATCTGTATAACTTTGAAAAACATAGCTGTAAATATTTCTGATCAAATACTATTTAATATCCAAGTACCTAAGATTATTTTTATTCCACAAATGTCTATGTCATGATTTCTTTTTTCATAGAAGATTACTTGTTTTCTTTTTATGAGTCATATAAGTATATCGTATGTATAACTGTCAAGGATAATGTACTCATCGAAAGGAAAACTTTATATTGTTACATAACTACATGGAAAGACTTACTAATAAAATGTGAGATAAACAGATCGATAGACACTGTTCTTGTTCATACTTTATCATGTTATGAACATAACACATACATATAATTCTATTGGTGGGGCGCTGACTCTGAGTAACAGATACAATATCAGTTCTTTATGGCTGTACGGCCCAAGGGTAGACTTATTCTTTACGCAAACATACAAGAGACAATTTTCAGATAGGGGGTAAGCAGGATGACACAAAATACAAACATTTTAAAAAATTTGAAGTAATATTTTCTTGTGTGCACGTTGGATATCCAGCCAACCCTTTACAAGGTCGGTATGGCAGGTTTAGCCAACCTTTCTCATACTGGGAGCAGAATCCTTGTCCCAATAGTATTTTACTGTGATTGAGAAAATCTCTCTACGTGGCAGGATATTCTCATGGATTCTGGTAAAACGTAAATACTTTATTAGTGGCTTTTTTCGCCACTGTAAAGTTCATATATCTCTCTGTGTATTTAAGTATTTTGTTCCATGCTTGTATGAGAAACGCCGGTGCACATGTAGGAATAAAAAATAACCTTGATGTTTTATTTTCTCGGCCCCTACGACTTAACTCGATTTTTGTATGAGATGACCTGATCTCTTACTATCTTCTTTTTTTGTGGTTTAACATAACTGACTAGTACATTGCTTAAATCTATTTTTATGGGTGGCTAGAAGTAATTTTATTGGCCTGCCACAAGCGCCAAGGTTTCGCGCTTTCTGTTAAGGATGGTTGTCTCCGGCGAAATGAGTATATTTATGGATTTATCAATAAATATAAGGTATTTTAATCATGTTTACTGCTAAGATAGTTGACAAAGTGATTTTGATTTTTGTTACACAAGACTTATGATAATCGAAATCTGATTAAGATATTTTTACGTGCTGTTTTTCGCTACTCAGAGTTTTAATAGTCGACAGTGCGGCATATCCGTTTCTAATTTTAAATATCAGATATCGAAATATTTAATACCGAAAGTCGTGTGTACCTTGGTAGACGTACGTAGTTAAAACGTAATATACCTTTCAAGCAATTATAGCAAAATGGATCAGGATCTTGTCTCATCTAGAGACAATGATGTGTGCAAAAAATAATTATTAACTATGTATATTTATTTCAGTTCTGCACATTGAAGTAACACCATCAAAAAAATAGTTCGTTATTGAGCTTAGCGGACTAGCAGTGTGGACGTCAATATTTCGGTCGTAGTTCTTATAATAGCTGTGCCACATAACAACCGATGCGTAACTCCTATTTTAAGCACACAGCGACCAATGACAAAGTACTTATGTTTGAAAATTTAATCATGTTTTATTGTGAACGAAGGTTCAAGGTAGACCGACATTATGATGATCTGTCTAGTGTCGATTAAAAAATACTTTACCAGATATCATTGAAGCACAGTTTTGAAATTCGTCAGCGGCTGAGTAAATAACAGATACAGAGAACTACGCAGACAAAAATAACTAATTTGATTGCACCAGCAATAAATATGTTGATACATACATTTCTAAAAAAACGACACAAATTTAAAGACTAAACGAGGTGAAGATGTGTATTTAGATGCTTATATTCGGCATACGTACTGAGAAATTGCTAATCCCACGTTTGATTAACATAAAGCTAAATTTCAGTTGTCACTCTTAATTTATGATGACGGGACGCTCGCAATGACGATAAGTATGATTATATTTTTTTTTGTTAATTAAATCATAGACTTCAATTCCGATTCAAATTAAAATAATATTATATCTATTTATCTTACATTAGATAAGTAATCAAGTAAGTATGTCGTTGCACATAAAATAACACACATTAAATCCCAACTGAAATACTTTGTAAAATACCAGGGACCAGTGTCTAATTCAGTTTACTAAATTACTTCATAGGCTTCCAGGTTAGTTGCCAACATTAAAGTAGATGGTCAAGAGGGCACAGTTTAGTCACGACGAGTCATGTCCTACACTCTTAAGGAGTAAATTGAATTAATCATTTCTGTTACCGTTGCTCGCCAAGTGAGATACTTAGGCAGTTTATAAATGGAATAATAAGATGATAGCTACAGTATCTGAACGGGCATAAAAATTGAATAAATGACACTAGAACATTCTGATAAGATCAAAAATCAAAATCAAATATCCTAACTATTCATAGTAATATCTGTCTAGACTATCCCATTCTAATTTTCCAATTTATAGCCTATGAAAAGATATTATTGTTTGGAAAGTGTGTAATAAGTGTAATAACTAATAAGTTCCGCCAAGTCGATAAAATATTCCAAGCAAAATGAGATAAGGCTATAGCTTTTTCGTCTTAGTTTACGTGGCGGTTGTTTTAGCTGGCTACTGACTTTTATAGGTTACCGAACAAACATCTTATTTTTTATTAGAAATCCATGCTGACTATGTATTTTTGTAAAGTTTTTTATAGAAAAAGAGATGAAGATGCAATTAGATTTGTGCTTTTATGCTTTTTTTATTATTCTACCATTACTTTGCTATTTCGTTACCGGTCACACTTAAGTTCTGTCTATAGATACTCTACGACTGTTATGTTAAATTATTGTACTTTCTACTTGTATTTGATGACAAAAACATTTGTTTTTTTGGTTCTCTCGCCGGTAAGTATAAGTAAAATATGACAAAATAAGTCTTTAAAACCTTCATTTAAGACAGTTATATCAAATATTCGTTTGTAAACGTGGTTACCATTCATAACCGAATAAATGATGTCATACCACCATTTATATATTTAGGCCATGAGCAAACGCCCCACTCGCCTTGAGTCTTGAGAAACGAGTTTTATACGTAGTAAACAGCAGTGAAGTCAACAATGTTAGGTAGACGTGTTTATTTGTAAATGAATACTAGAGATTACCCGGTGGGTGAAATTCGACCACAATTAATATATTTTTACCTATTTATTTCCCGTTTAAGTACAACTATCATTGTTAGACTTTCCGTAGGTCCCTACCATGACAGGTCAACATACACCTACCTATACTGGACACGTGTAGCTTGATGTAGCCGTTTACACGAAATTTAGTAAATTTGTTCACATATTGTTTAAATATTTTAGCTTTATGCACTTCTACCATACATAAAATTTCACGATACAATAAGTATTCCAAATTTCATGTTCCTGTATTTGCATTTTTTTAAATGCCTACAAAGATTTCTCTTCACGTATTAATCATCATCATTATCAATACCTATCAGTTTTTTTTAATTTTTGTTTGTCTGTCTGTTTGTTCTTTCTAATCTCCGGAACGAGTGGATCGATTTCCACGGGACATTCACTGGCATATAGTTGGTGTTATAAGGCGTAACTTAGGCTACTTTTATTTTGGAAAAAGAATTTGGGTTCCGCGCAAAATATATAAATATTTTCACGCGAGCGAAGCCGCGCGGGAACTGCTAGTATATTGTAGATAAGAAATCATAATTAATAATTACTGAGAAAGAAGACTACTAAACTTATAAGGACAATCTGACTCTTTTTTAAAGATGAAAATCTCTCGCCGTTGAAAACAGATAGAACAAATTTTTAACACTTAAAATATTTTATAATGTACGTATATGCGATTATTGTAAAGTATATAATAATTTCTCCCGTTGTAGTGTATTAAGTTTTTTTAGATCTCAGTACCTACCGAACTAAGCTAAGCAAAAAAAAAGTACCTAACCAAAGAAGAAACACTTTAACCAGTCTTAAATAAGTTCTACTACTCCATTCTTGTTCTTTATAAAAGCACTTCAATATATTGTTTTTAAACCTTTTTTATATATGAGTAGCATCAACATCAGCGTTATTTGCCTATATATATACCTAATATTTTAAAAGTATAGTGTCATAATATCACTCTATAGCTAATAATACTAATACACTAGACAAATAACCACCTAACTAGCTGAATAGCTATGCGCCAATAAGCACCAATTCAGCTTGTCAAGGACGATACCATCCATTTAAAACCACTAAAACGATCATGTGTATTCATAAATTATAATATAATTATTATTAATAATTTGCTTGGGCTTGGCTCAATTGAAAACCAGCGTCAGGCTTTCGTCTGACACAATGCTGAATTGGGTCCGTTTTTTGGCACTAACGGTAATCATAGCTGCAAAATTGTTTATATTTTTTATGTGTTGTCAAAAAATAAACAAATGTACAAGTGCCGTAAATTGTAATTAGTATTATTTTACACATATATCATGCAAAATATAAATAAATTATTAATTATAATTTCTTTACTGACCTTTCGTCAATTATTGTTATTAATTATTAACCTATACTATTTTAGTTATTTGATGTTCACTTTTATGTTCAAAAGTACCTTACTATTGTGAAAAATTTAACTGTTAAAAGCTGGTAGTAATTTTAACCATATTGATGTTTTATGTTTGGCAATCAACTGTGTTAGACTAGTAACACCTTTCTGAGATTTCGTGTGCTGAAATTGAATTGAGACTTCTAGAATCATCCTACTAATATTATAAACGTGCAAGTTTGTAAGGATGTATGGATGTTTGTTACTCTTTCACGCAAAAACAACTGAACCGATTGCGATGAAACTTGGTATGTAAATAGCTGAGTATCTGGATTAACACATAGGCTACTTTTTATCCTGATATTCCTACGGCACCGGGACTTACGTGGATAAACCGGGGGCGCGGTTAGTAGTTAATATGCTTCCAAGTTCCAATAAAATCATGAAAAAATATTCAATACATCTCATGTATCTTTCCATGTTTTTTATATGGTATTGTATTATATTTGGTATAGTAGGTACTTGTCGCTGATGCAACTTTGCATGTAGGAAGGCGTTATTACTAAAAGCAACTTCAAAATATTTAAGTGTTAATGAGATGTGTGATATTATCTCAGTTTTATACTACAATTACAATATTGAAAAGAAAAAAATCTTTTTAATCTTTACATAAACACTTGTACGCGATTTTTCATCAATACCGTTTATAAACAGCTCTTTAAATATATTCTGCACGCCACGTGCTTGAAGATGAGCAAAAAAAATAAACAACCTATCATTTCCCTAAATTTATTTCGTAACAGAATTTCGAGAGAAGATTAACGAAACATATACCAATCTTTTAAAATTAGTCACAAGGTTTGAGAAAGAATGGTTCGCTAGTGTTTAGATAGTAGATTATAGTTTAAAGATTCAACTATTTACACTATGTTTCTACAACAAATCTCTATATTCCTATTTTCCATGAAGTCTTTTGTCGTCGAGATTTAAAAGTTGTAATTTTTCTAGAGAGTTTTATTCGAATTTAAAGTAAAATATCTTTTGTGCCGGATTTCTGCCGTTTCTCATCATTAAAAATATCGGTAGTATTCGTTTTTAAAGTAGTGCTTATAAATAACACAAGTTGTCACTTTTAGCAATTAGATAAAAACTTTTTGATGATAATTTTGGATTCCGTTTCTCAACTTCTTTTTGGGGTTTTATTCATAATTTCGTTTGGCAAGAGACCAAAACGTTAAGTGGTTCATATTCTTATGTTCTAATAATTTAGAATCTTACTTTCAGATACTGTGTTAAAATTATTATTATAATTAGCATTAAAATATTTATAGCTAGCTGAGGAGGTAAATGGCAGTATGTTGTATATGTTCTAAAATGGGCATCACTGTCGTACCTCAAACAAACCTTGTCTTAAACCTGTGCACCGTAAATTTATGTCAAACCTTATTAACTCTTAAGTACACAAGTTTCATCATAATTTTCATACTGACTAGCTTACTACAGTCTATTCTTACGTTCTATATAAGCCATTTGAAACGTTGACTCACTGTGTTTCAAGGTAAACACAATCGGTAGTAAATCTACGTTTGAGTGTCACTTAAAGAAAACCGGTACTATTATATACAAAGATTAAAAATACTTCTCGCAACTATCATTACATCATAGTAAAAACAGCACGTTGTACACGCAATTTTCGCCTCTATAGAAAAAGCAGTGACCCGTATAGGATCAACAAGGTCAAACCATTGTTATTTATGAAATTGGGCCTCTTTCAAAGAACGCTAGCTCGTCATTTGTGTGTGTTATAATTGCCACGCCTCGAATAGTACTATCCGAACCGACTAATTTGTGCGGATTAGAACGTCTAGAACTCAATTAATGTGCCAATCGGAACGAAACATGCACTATATTTTATATCTAAAATATTTTTATAATTTTATAACATTTTAAACATTTTTATAAGGAGATAAACAATACTTTATTTGAAGAAAATTAACAAAGCAATGCATCCTTAGTTTTTTTATAAGTTTAAATAGTTTTGCAATCAAATATTTTAAAATAATAACATATGTATAATAACAAGAAACTAAGGTTTCTGAATGTTTTGTAGTTCCTAATAAGACACATACACAATGTCGAAGCTGGTAAACAAAGCAGCAAATTACTGAACTAATAATAGCTATGATGTAACGCATGGCGTCATCTGTCGATTAAAAAATTTCGCTTTTATCTTCATATTTTCAAACGTCCTCCACTATAAAACTAATGTAAGTTTGTCATCAGTAAAGCTTTCTACTCTAGTGTCTATGACAAAACTAGAGCGAGGACTAAGCATTTATCTCTTCACCTTTTTCAAAGCCTTACAAAAGTCGTAGAAAAAAAAAAAAACAAAAAATTACATAGATTTTCAATTATTCTTTGTGGAAATTGAGAAGATAGTGGTTATTTTCAGAGTATGTGAATTTGAATATCTTAGAGATCTCTGCTGTTTTAAATTCATGGAAATAATGTTTATATTATACAATGTTTTTGTGTTTGTTATACTATGAAAAATAGATGGAAATGAACGCCATTAATCTGTCATTATAAATAAAGTTTATTTTGACCCGCAAAGTCGGAAAGTACGCGAAAGCGAACGACGTTTTTTGGAAAACAACCGCGCCATTTAATACTAAATGACCTCGCATAAAAACTAGAATGTTGTGTTTTCCTTCATCTTATTTGTCGTATTCTTTATTGCAAAGAGGATTTCGTGAATGAGGTCTTATTTATTTTTATTGGATTATCTAATTCTTTTCACATTTAATATGAAGGACTATGCACCAGGTTACATCGTAATTACAGAGGGCGTTTGTATAATTAATGAACTACGCTGCATTAATTTCATCGCTTTGATCCAGGGTTTGTAGAACAGATCTTGTGATAAAAAGAAAGCAAGGGTATTCGGAGGGGAATACATCAACCCGAAAGGAGGGCGGTAAAAATATTACTACCTATTTTAGCATAATGAATAGGGTCACCGGTGTCCATAGGAAAAGAAATATGTAGGCACCGCGGTACAGACATTAATTTAAATAATTGAATAAGATAATTCAGACTGTCTTGAACTTCTTCATTTACTTTACTTATATATTTAAAAATAAATGCCTTTAAACCATATTGAAGCATTCTGGTAACTGAACCTACGTCGTTTTCTCGTAAACGTCAAGAACATTCCAGAACATCACGATTATCAGTTTTTTTATTTTATCAACGGTGTTAGAATTCACTTTTCTATTTTTGCCCAAAATTGTCAGCATCAGACTAGCTGATGTCTACAGAGCATTTTAGTATAACACATTTGTTGTACTTCGTGCAAAATCGTAAAAAGTCTGGAACACTTCCAAATTTTAATATATAATATCAACACGTTTGTAAAACAAGTTTAATTTAACTACATATTACGCTGACTTGGAGTTATAACTATACTGATTATAACTATTATATCGGAAATAGTATTAAAAGTTACATAAATATCCCACTTGATTGATCAAGGTTCTTCATATTTATAATCGAGGAATATATTGAAAGGTAATTCCTTGAGTTTAAAAATTGGTAATCAATAGTGTTACTAACGAAAATAAGTACCTTAATAACACATATCGAAGGCAAAGATGGCTGATATGGATGGAACATTCTAGACTAATATGTTTACAGATTTTCCGTGACGTTTTCCTTCAACTTTTTTAGTTATTACGTCTCAATATGTACTCTGTATTTGTTGTACAATTTTCATAAGAACTGAAATATCTTTATTCATAAAGGTAACAAATTAACGTACAAACTAATATTTTATAAATGCGAATCTGATATCCGTTTGTTTGTTACGCTTTTAAGTATCAACAACTCAACCGATCATCATTAAATTTTGCATATCAGAGGTACGGAAAAGAACAGAATTCATCCAGTAAAAAAAGCAATGTTCTAAAGAGGTGCAAACATAACTTTGACACTCTGAATTTATGTACAAAGTCAGAAAAGAACAGGAGAAAGGATACTAATCATCCACAAAAAAATCTGGTAAATAGAAAAATGACTACGACGCAAGCGAAGCTGTGGGAAAAAACTAATACTACAATAACTATCAGTATTAACTGTAGCTATATTTATAATTATGAGAACATTCATATTCGTAATGGAATCTGGCATATTTGCCACAGAGTGCCAAAAACATTTGTTCATACCGTATTCGTGACTTGTTTAAGATATGAAAGCTCTGTTCTGATTACAGAATTCTATTTTCTAAGCCAGTAACCAGCCCCAACTATTACTCAGATATCGTAAATATGTAATCTGAAATTAAGGTTCAAAATCGTGAAGACATACTCTTTAAGTTATTGTTACTGGTACTAAAATTCAATAATTGCTTGCAACTAGCCATGGTATTTTTTATAGAATCACTGATGATTTATAACAAAAATAACAAATCGTAAAAGTATACAAATAACAGCTATAGTTAGGACAAAAGACGAATTTGTTCAACAACAATAGTGTTGGCAAAAACTTTAAATAAAAGCGACCTCTATTAAATGACCTCGGAATTAGCCTCTTCTGAGGAAAAACCAGCGCAATTTTGAAATTAGTTGTCCTTTTGAAAAATACGTAGCCTTGCAGTTGGTATTATGTCCAAGCCTGAGGAGGCGGGAGAATGATAAGAAAGATACGCAAAGATGTTTAGTGTATTTATTACATTTTCCGTATTATCCGCCAAAAGACATAGGTACAACTGGCTCAGTTAATTGTATTAGTTTCCTGTAACAAATAAGCGTTTTATTGCGTATCCGGAATTCATGAAAACTGATTAATTTTTTTATGTACACATAGTAAAACTATGGACATTACTTGTGCTGTATATCCCGAGGATGACTAATTAATAGAACTATTTCACATAGTCGCGAATGACAAGTTTAGTAAGAACAAGATTACTCTTTAGAAACAGTTCTTGGTGCGTTTATATTATTTTATTTTAAAAGTTTTATCATTGTCTAAATCGAAGTAGCCTCTTTAATTTGAAGAGTTTTTACCCAATCCTTCCTTTTCAGTGAGACGGATGCATCAAATGATTACGAGCATATTTAAATTTAGTATATTTTTAGACTTATCTTTTTATAAGGATCAAACGAATTTACAGTCGGAAATGCGGTATTATCGGTTCAGCCTATATCGTAAAAATTTATATCAGGAATGTATTTATTATATGATTGATTGTTCTTGATAAGATACATATTTAAAATGATTATTGAACAATGTTATAACGCATACTATATTTTTAAATTCTTAAACAAAATTGTCGTGTATCCTATTCGTAATCCATCGTCTTCTCCTTTTGCCAAAGTCACTATCATAATGAAACAGAAGTATAAAGTAGACTGATTTCAAGTGTGATATTACATTTAACAAAAATATTTCATAAAGAATAGGTAGATTGGAATGTATCCCAATATTGATCCTATTCATCATTAGATTTAAACCATGTCAGATGTGGTAACCTTTGTGTTCAGACCCTGCCACAATCCCCTAATCGGAGTGCTTGAAGCTAAGAAAAGAAGCTAGCCGTAAGCTGTGCCGTAAGCGTCACAATCGCTGCGTTAGCAGGGCTGCCAGATTATATAGTTGGATACAAAATTCGTATAATTCGGTTATCTTATGTATCCTGTTTATATAGGAGATTGCATTGTATAATTAGATACAATGTCATACATAACTGATATTATAGCGTAATAAGTACGAACATACACATAGAGATGCTTAAAACAAATCATGTCTGTGGAAGCTGTTAAACCCTGATATGTTAAAGTTAAAACATATTTTATTGAAACCTCCAAAACGTGACGTACTATTATGATTATGATATACTGATATATATGATATTACTGATTTTGTATAATAGTACGTGACTTTGTTAATATAATTTGGTAATAATAATAAGTTCTGAGACTCAGCGGTATAAAATAAGTTGTCCTTACTGGCAGCCCTGTGCTTTAGTGTCGCAGGTGAATCATCAGTCGCCGGTCATTGAAGACACAGTCACCGGACAGTGATGTGTAGAGATAGGTAATCACCCGGGTTTTTACCTAGTCGTGGATTTTACCCATCTCTACTGATGTGATATTGATATGGTCTAAATTTGGAAAATATTTCTCCTCTGTACTCCGTATATCAAATTGTTCAAATTTGATTTGAAATATATTAAAGGGGGAAATAACCGCAACTACAAAAAAAACCGGTTATTCCATAAGCTAAATAAAAAATCATTAAGTGATAAGATTAGATTACTATTATACCACGATATTATATATATACTTTTATATCAATTATTTTATATGTGGGCGATTTCATCTCCTATTTTGCAACACGACCTCTAAAACTAGACCAGACTAGTTAAAGGTCGAATTGAAAAACTTTCAGACAAAGAAAACTAAGGAATGTTACAACATTGTGTTTTAACATTCCTTAGTAAAAACTAAAAAAAAAACAATATAAACAAAATATAGTGTTAAAAAGCATTTACAATTGTTTTGAAGAGATATTATTAACAGTCATACAAAAGTTCAAAAAATCTAGAATTTAAAATAAAAATGTAATTTTGAAACCATGAACTCAACAGTAGTAATTTTTTTGTATTTAAATTGTTTAGTTCATAAATACATGAGAAATAAAATATCGAAAGAATATAGTTATCATAGTTTAGAGAGAATGAATCTAGGAATTTGTATGGGTGACCTAGTTTGTTACCGCTGTAAGTGCTTTGGTCTGTAGACACCCATTTTCTGCTTTGTCTAGTGGAAAAGCAAAATCTAGAGGGACATTTCTCAATAAATTAAGAAAAAGTGTTTTAGTATAGTTGTGTAACTATTTTTAAACTTGCCATTAAAAACAAAAAAACAAAAGTTAAGAGTTTGGAATTCATTACACTCCTATCGGAATATTAAATTCCGATTACGTTTTTTCACCGAACAGATTAAGATCATATTCTTGTGTTTTCAATTGATAGCATTGGGCGCAATGAAATAATTAAATTGACTTTTATCACAAAATCAGCATAATATAAACTACAAAAACTTTATACCGATAATCTCGAGCACTTTAAAGAGACTAGATAAGATTGTTAAACTAATAAACTAGGTACAGTAGCGTCCAAAAGTGTTAATAGTATTTTAAATATACTCACCAATTTCGAATACAGCCAGTAAGACGACGAAGCTTAATGCGGAGAATCCTAGACGAGCCATTTTTTTAATATTGTGATTTGACCACGGTTTGTACGACTGAGCTCTGGCCACGGATGAGCGATACTGAGGCGTTGAACGCCGCACTCCCGCCAGTACGACGCCGAGCAACGCATTTACACGTAATGTAGGGACAACAACTTTTAGATTAAACTAAGGATATTCCTTAGTTCCGTAAAAAAGATGAAGTAAGTACTTATCATCTTTTAATCGGTACTTAATTCAATCAAGAAACTTATTTACTCTCGATTCGATACTTTTGATTTTTATTCCAAGAATGTTTGAAAGTGAAATCTAGTCAATGCACAACATTCATAATAATACAGATAGTCTAAATCAAACTTTCCTGTTGGCATAGTGGTTAATGACATTAACTGCTATGCCATAGGTTCGTGGGTTCGATTCCCACCCGAGTCTACGTGTTCTTTGTGTCCATTTTTTGTACGTTTATAAAGTTCCCGACACAGGAGTAATTACTAATGCGGGAGTTGTATTTTTAAAGAAAAAATATAAAATATATATATTTAGATATTTATTTTACAAAATTTTGCTAATTAAAGTCATAATTAACAATTTCTTCATTTTCATTTACAAACCGATTTATGCCACAATACGCAAAGCCTCTTAAAAACGAAGAATAAAAACTCGTGATCACTGTTTTTCAATTGACGGTCTATTTGATATTATTATATATGAAGATTCCAGCTGATATTCAGTTTAATACGTTCTATAATTATGGTGATCTTAAATTTGTTCAAACAGTAGGAGAAAATATGTGGTTCCGTTTAAAATACATAATATGTTTATGCATAAAAATGAAGGCTGAAGGGTTTTTTTTATTATGACAATGTCTTAAGTTTTAATGTACTGTCAGAATAAGAGGTATTCGAGTGCTTAGAGTATTAGTTCGTCGCCCGCAGGCCCGTAGAAAGCGCCTAATGTGGCCGAAGATCATTAAACGCCCTCCGGCACCGAGTGCGCCTGCTGTGGGCAGAAAGAGTCGTACTCCGCTCTCTCTCCCGTTCC
Organism: Callimorpha dominula; assembly: GCA_949752705.1. Classification (NCBI taxonomy): domain Eukaryota; kingdom Metazoa; phylum Arthropoda; class Insecta; order Lepidoptera; family Erebidae; genus Callimorpha; species Callimorpha dominula. Next base: position 13,833,476 of record OX457007.1, read on the forward strand.
GCAACCTCCTTTGCGGACATCACTTCCTCACAGAAGGAGGCGACAGCGTTCATTGCGCTCTCGCTCCGAACTATGGCCAGAACTACAGTTAGGAGCGAGAGACTACCCGCAGCACCGACTGCCACAACGAGATCACGGCGCATGTTAGCCCAGGCTGGGCATTCCGACAGTGTGTGCATCGCCGTGTCGTCGGGGCAATTACCACAATGGTGGTACTGTCACGTCGGCTACGATTGAGAAGCTCTCAAAATATATAGATAGTTACTTAACTATCTATATATTTTTGACAATTATATATCGTTCTGATCTTGCTAAATGTAGTACAATACCATTAATCAGTTTAGTACTTTACTATTCGTGTATACAATACAATACAAACAAATTAACGAATAATAGTAGAACTACTTATTGTTGCTGTCATTAGATTACACTTATGGATTTGAATAAAAGGATTGATGGATCCTAGATAATTAGAGTCTCATACTTGCGAGTTTCATAAAAACTAAGTTCGCAGTGCAGTTTTGTGTGTTTAATAATTCTGTGTACGCCTGTATGAACTAGATAATAGTATTATACTGCCAATTTTAGAGGCCTAATGCCATGTAGTAGGCAAAAACATTTATAGGCATTTTAACTTGGTTGTCTTATTTAAGAATTACGCTTTTTACTACATATTTTTAACCGACAAAAAACAGAGGAGGTTGTCAAATCAACCCGTAAATATTTTGTATGTATATTAATAACAATTGCAGGTTGTTGTCTTGCTAAAATTAAACTGAGCTAACACGCTAATCATTCTCACAGTGCATTAAAAGTTGTGCTAAACGCATATAAGTCTGAAAATCAGCGCTGTTTGGCGCACAGCAACTTCCTTGCCGGCGCCATCAGCATCAATGCAGAGCGGTGACCGATTTCAATAAGTGACGTGCAAGTGCATGCAAGGTAACATGTAGCTCTATTTTGTTTTTTTTTGCCGTTATTTTTATTTTGTATTTCTTCTTTATATACATATAAATTTTTTTTAATGTTTTATCACGTCGTACTGTAAGCACTTTTTTCTAAACGTCACTTAGAAATAAATATTTTTTCTTTCTTTCTTTCTTTCATATGAAAGGATTAACTTACTGGTCTTTTTTTTTTTTTTTTTTTATCGTGTGGAAACCCGTATGGATATAAATTATAAACACACCAGGTTACTTTTATGCTAAACAGGTATGTACGATGATGGTTTGGGTATCTGTTTCCACTCTAATTAATATTTTTTTTTTAGTTTTCGTTATTTTAGTTAATTTTTATTAAACACACCTGACCAGAGACAAGATTTTTTAAATTTAATATAATGGCTACCGAATATAGTAACAACATATTAGTACGTCATGAACAATTTCACACACATTTTACAAGATTACAATTTCTGTAAAGCCAAAACAAAAAAGTCCAAACACGGTGCGTTTAACCTGTGTAGTGTAGAAGTCCCCATATCAGATCAACTTGATGGTACCGTCACGTTGCTTTTAACCAAAACTTCAGATTTGACTGTTCAAAATACTAAAAATGTAATTGTATACATATTTTATCTGCATAAACCAATCTTTAGTTGTTTTGCGCTGGTTGGTCCGTCCAGATTCAACATTAATGGTATTCTATGTGGTTTATCTCTTGTTGTCTGATTCGATTAAATTAAATTAAATTTAATAAGTAAATGTTATCACAATCGTTCTTGATCAGGTCTGTTTTCAATGTAATACGCTTTCATGTACGATTCAGAATTTTGAAACAAATTCGGAGCTTTATGCTAACTTGCCCAATGTCTGAGTTTAACAGTTGTTCCTATTATATTATGTATCTGGGACTTCCTTCCTAGGGTATACCCGAGTCCCTGGCAATAGACTCATTTATGACGGAACACCGTGTGGTTTTAGTCGGTTCGATTCCGACATACCACCTCACTGGCAGCCCCAGTGGAGTGATGACCCCTCGGGTCATCACTCCACTGGAAAAGAAGAACGGAAAGGAACGGAACTGGAAAGGAAGTCCCCGAGAACCCTGGCAGACCTTGGCCACCTCTTGAACAAAAGGCAGCCACGCCCTTGCGAGCGAGGGGCCTTGCCCCCCTTCCAGTGTAGAGAGGCACGCGCGGAACGCGGCGCGCCACCGTCTCAGGCCTGCTTCTGCTAGAGTAACGGGCAGCCTCACCCGTTACCCCCAGGCCAGCGCTCATGGAGGCCGGAGATCGTTCTGTGCTCTCCGGCGCCTGGTGCCTCTCCTTCGGGACGGGAGAGTACTAGCCCTCTCCCGTTCCCTTTCCGCTGCCTCTTTAGCTGACATCACTTCCTCACAAAAAGAGGCAGCGGAAACTTACTGGTCTAGTCGAAGTAAATTTTGCCGTAACTCATTAATTATCTACAGTAGGTATGTACTATACTTAATAAAACTTGACAAAACATTGTTAAGAAATAAGATACTAATAAACGACCCAAGAAATCCTTTAGAACTGATATTTATTCCCGATAACTTTTCCATGTTTACGTAAAAGAAAAAAAAGAAAGAAATTAAGAATCGTATTTTTCCTCATTTTATTAACTAAAATAAACTAATCAAGTAGAGTGTACCGAAGTAGTAAGAGTACCGAACACGTGACTTAATAACAACTATACCCCAGTTTGCGATATCTAGCAAATAGAAATGCTAGCATATAGGTAGGTCGGTGTTATTAGCCATATAGGTAATATATTGCCTTTAAAATGAAGAAATTGTTATACGAATTTCTCTTTCATTACACACAATAAATTGTTTAATTTTTTTTCTTCAATTAATAATGAAAGTTTAGTAAAACTATCAGAAACCCATTGTTACCCAATATGTTTTACTCGTTAAAGCGAACCCTATGAGCCTAAACTCGCGTGGTTAAAAAATGCACTAATTAGAAGTTAAACTGGAATGAAAATGAAACAATTATTTATTGGACGATTGGATTTTTTTTTTTGACGAGTTGGAAGATCCTACATGGATGTCCTCCGCCTTGGGGAGGCGAAGGGGTCTGTTGGACTCTTACCGACTAAAAACCACCCTGGTGTTCCACTACTTGCCTATGATCAGGGGAGCGAGAATCGCTATTGCATTTTTCCGCAACCCCCAACAGGCATTGACTCGTCTCACCCTAGACGGGGCCCATCACCCGGTGCGACCATCACCCGTCGGCCGCACTCCTCTGAGAGCGCGCGCGGGTCATTGCGCGCTGCCTCTCGAGCCTGTATCTCTTCGGACGACGACTTCCCCAAAAGTTCGTCGCCCGCAGGCCCGTAGGAAGCGCCTAATGTGGCCGAAGATCATTAAACGCCCTCGGGCACCCGGTGCGCCTGCTGCGGGCAGAAAGAGTCGTACTCCGCTCTCTCTCCCTTTCCGCAACCTCCTTTGCGGTCATCAGGAGGTCCTCACAGAAGGAGGCGACAGCGTTCATTGCGCTCTCGCTTCGAACTATGGCCAGAACTACAGTTAGGAGCGAAAGACTACCCGCAGCACCGACTGCCACGACGAGATCACGGCGCTGGTTAGGCCAGGCTGGGCATTCCGACAGTGTGTGCAGCGCCGTGTCGTCGGGGCAATTACCACAATGGTGGCACTGTGACGTCGGCTACGATTGGAAATTTACTCATATCAATTGAAGTAACTTGTTGCTGCAGTAACGCACAAAAAGCTTTCACCAAGTTAAGAGATTGTATTTACAACAATTAAATGAATTAAAGAGACCGCAGAGATTTAAGTTGGCATGATCTTATAAAATAAAGGGTTCTGTTTACTAATGATTTATGGTTAATATTAACCACATAATATCGACTGTCCAGGAAAAATCATTAGTATTGAGAACCTTATCCTTTAGTTTAAGTGACTAACAGTGTTTATCTCTAGATTTGTGTGATTCAGATAGTTTATATTCTATATTGTTTAACTTACACTTGTTCATAATAGCATTACGTGTCAAATCCCTATTGTTATAGGTACATTATAATGTAATTACTTCGCTATAATATCTTAATACACCTAAGAGTTTACTTCCTCCATTATGTAAAATAAAGCGCAAAAGTTTAACCTATAACAAAAAAAAAACAAACTACTGTCAGCCTCTGCTGCCCCTACTGCGGTACCCTGATGGTTCTCTGGCTCTTGGGCCGCAGGAAAAAGCTAATTTGTTGGCTAATATTTTTGCTGCTAATTCCCGAATCAATGACTGTGGTTCCCTGTCACCACCGATTACCACGCCATACCACGCCTGATATCCGCATCAAACAATGCGATGTTCGTGCGCAACAACAGTCACTCGATGTCCGGAAAGCCAGTGACTCTGACGGTATTCCAGCGTTGGTGCTCCAAAAATGCGCGGCGGAGTTAGCCCCAACGTTACACGCCTGTATCGCCTGTTATATACGTAAGGTTCTGTACCGGAGGTTTGGAAGGAGGCAAACGTGCAACTAATCTCCAAGAAAGAGGATCGCTCGAATCCGAGCAACTGTCGACCCATAGCCGTCACTTCAGTACTCTTGATATTGAAGATAAATTATGTTACTGCTAAGTTCAGACTGTTCAGCCTGTTGGTCTAATGGTTAGCGATTCTGACTGCTAAGCCAGAGGTCGTAGGTTCGATTTCCACCCAGGACAAATAATTGTGTAATGAGCATGATCATTTGTTCTGTGTCTGGGTGTAATTTAACTATAATGTATTTAGACATAATATATATAAGTATGTTTATCAGCGGTCTGGTTACCACAGTACAGGGTCTGCCTAGTTTGGGATCATACGGCCGTGTGTGATATGTGTGAAGTTATTATTATTATTTCTCAGTAGTGAGAGGCAAACGTCATCATAAGTCGACAAACGTTATCGATAAGAGGGATTTCGCTCGCGTGAATGTATTCTTTGTCAATCAATAAAAATTTGTATTCCTGAGTGCGTTTTTTTTTTTTTTTTTTTTTTTGTTCGTGTGGAAACCCCCTCGGGCCGTCACCTCACCGGGGTTTTCGGTGGGGCGGTGTGTCGGAATCGAACCGACTAAAACCACACGGTGTGCCGCACTGCGCCGCCTTAAGTAGGAGGGATCCGGGAACAGCTTTTATTAAGACATCCGGAACCCTCCTAGCGCCTGCCCGCAAAAGCGCGGGCACCACCTTTGCGTAAAAACCTCTCAATTAGGCAACGTCCAGGCACACGCGGACGCCGCCTCCTCGCGGGGGGCCACTACAGCGGGTGAAGGGGAAAACCCGTCCCGTCCACCCGCGGCCACACTCAGGGCGGCATGAGGCGCTGGTAAGCGCGCCTCCGCCGCCCGGTTCGCCGGCGGCGAATTAGGTCCGAGTGGAGGTCGTCCTCCCGGACCCTTTCCGCCGCCTCCTTCTGCGAGATGACTTCCTCACAGAAGGTTGCGACCGCGGTAAAATTCCTGTCGCTACCGGCCATGGAGCGTATGACAGCCGGCAGCGACAGATCCACTCCGATGACTGCAGTGAGGGCCCGACGCTGCGCCGCCCAACTCGGGCAAACCGCCAGCGTGTGCTGAGCCGAGTCCTCACTGCAGTCGCAGTGGTGACAGGCGGGACTCAATTCCCTCCTAGCGACCGAGTGCAGGTACTTCCCGAAGCAGCCGTGCCCGGAAAGAACCTGCGTCAGTCGGAAGGAGAGGGTCCCGTGCTGCCGCCCTGCCCACTCGACGATGACCGGCTGGAGCGCCTCCACGGCGGCAAAGCCAGCACGTGGAGCCTCTAGCCGGGACGACCAACGAGCCATGGTGGCTCGACGAGCGGCCTCACGCCATTCGCGTACCTCTTCGGGCGGGGGCCGACTGCCACTTCCCGCCCGGAACTGAGCCGTTGGCCGATATACTTCGGCGAGCACTTCCGCCTCCAAATCCCACAGGGGAGTCCCGGCCAACGCGCACGCCGCCTCCGTTGACACGGTGCGGTATCCGCGTATGGCTCTAACCGCCATAACCCTCTGAGGGCGCCAGAGGCGCGCCCTATTCTGGGCGGTCAAAGCCTCCGCCCACACCGGTGCACCATACAGTGCCATTGACCGGACAACCCCCGTGTACAGCCGTCTCGTAGCGACGCTGGGTCCACCCAAATTGGGCAAGAGTCGCCCAAGGGCGGACGCAGCGCCGACCAGCCTTGGAGCAAGCTGTTGGAAGTGCTCGTCGAAGCGCCACCTACCGTCAAGGATCAGGCCCAGGTATTTTATGTGGGCCCGAACCGGTACGAGGACCGAGTTGACCTCGATAGAGGCGCCAGGGGGTGGACCACGACGGGGCCCATGAAATAAAAGGGCCTCCGTCTTATCCAGGGCCACCCGTAAACCCAGAGCCTCAATGCGCCCGACCACCAGAGAGACTCCCCTGGTGGCCAGGCGCGCCGCCTCCTGAAAGTTCACCCCCCGGGCTGTAACCAACGTGTCATCGGCGTAACAGATTACACCGAGCCCGGGGGGGGAAGTCGCCTCGAAGGGCCCAGTCGTACCCCATGTTCCACAGGAGTGGTCCAAGGACAGACCCCTGCGGAACACCGCACGACATGGGCCGACGACTCAAAACTCCATCTTGGTCCTCGTACATGACGGTACGCTCCTCTAAATAGTCTGCCACTAGCCGCCTCAGGTACCCGGGGTACCTGAGGCGGCTAGTGGCAGACTATTGAACGCGTTGGCGATGTCCAACGACACCGCCAACAGCACGCCGCCACAGCTCACTACCTCTTCGGTCACGGCCCTCAGGCGCAATACAGCACCGACCGTCGAACGCCCCGCTCGAAAACCGAATTGGGCGTCCGACAAATCGGGGCCGACCTCGCGAAGGTGCCGGACGATGCGGGCAGAGAGGACCCTCTCAAACAGTTTACCCGCCTCATCCAGCAACACGATGGGCCTGTAGGCCGCGACCGAGTCGGTAGGCAGTCCCAGCTTCCTTAAAAGCACCAGCTTCCCGCTCTTCCAGCAGTCAGGGAAGCGTCCGGACGCCAAACTAGCGTCGAACACCTCCCCGAGGCGGTCGGACATGTGGTCGATGGCCAGGGCCAACACTCGGGCAGGGATCCCGTCTGGCCCGGGGGCGGTGTTCTTGGAACGGATCCGTAGAACAACCGCCCCTACCTCCGCCTCCGTGACGGGCGGAACACCATCCTCCTCGTCCTCCCCGTCGTCTGCGGCCAAGGGGGCCATTGACGGGGGTACGTGCTCCACCCGTTGCGGGAAAAGGCCCTCAACCACTCCCTGCAGGAAGCTGGGCTGGAGAGTCTCCGTAAGGGGGGGGCCCGACGCGCGGAGCTTTTGTTGCGCCGCGCGATATGGGCGACCCCAGGGGTCACGATCGAGACCCTCCAGCATCTCCTTTCTCTTTTGTTCTTTGGCGCGGCTAATGGCCAGCTTCAGAGTTTGCCGCGCCTCTCGGTACTCCTCATGAAGCTGGTCCTCTTCACCCTCCTCGCGGTGACGACGCCGGCTGCGGCTGTAAGACCTCCGGGCACGAGTACAGGCCGCACGGAGGTCCGCCAACTCCTGGGACCACCAGTAGACCTCCTTCCTTGGAGGCCGACGACCTCGGACGCGGGGCATGGCCGCATCGCAAATCTGCGTAATCGCATCGCAAAAGCGGCCTGCCCCCATGTCTACCTCCTTAGTCAGAGGCTGCGGAGACAGCCAAGAATAAATAATGGCTGCCTCCTCTAGTAGGTCCCTGTCCAACTTTGTAACAGCCCACCGCGGGAAGCGGGAAGAACGCCGCGCCGTGTGACCCCTTCTGGGGTCCTGGGACCGGGAGAGCTCAAATCGGATATAGAGGTGATCCGAGAGCGTCTCAACCTCTTCCAGGACACGCCAGTTCCTTACTCGTGCGGCGAGAGCAGGGGTAGCGAACGAAAGGTCCACTATCGACCCCCCCTGCTGTCGCACGCACGTGTTGGTGGAGCCTCTGTTTAGGAGACAGAGGCCCACCGAAGCCGCCCACTCTTCTACGGCTTCGCCCCGTGCGTCCGTCCTGGGGGAACCCCACGCAACGGACTTTGCGTTGAAGTCCCCCAGCACTAGGACGTGCCCAGACGCTAGTCGCCGCATCGAGGTCTCCATGTTATTGAGGAAAACCTCGAAATCGCTCAGACTCCGGTTGGGGGAGAAGTAAACACCATATATGGTGATCCCCCCCCAAGCAGCAGCAACATATCCATTACCCTTGTCTCTTAGCGACAAGGGCGGGGAATGAGCCGCCGTGGAGCCGACGACTGCCACGGAGCCGTCCCGGTCACCCACCCAGTTTGGACGGGGAGGAACGTAATAGGGCTCCGAGGCTACGGCTACACCGATCGACCACTCCGCCATGGTTTGCAAGAAAAGATCTTGCGCACCGGCAGAGTGGTTTAGGTTCGTCTGGACGAGGAGGCTGGAGACTTGGTCCATTTATTGGACCGTCTCTACAGCCTCCTCCATGGGCGACGGCGTCGACGTACGAGTGACGTCGGAGGCAGCCTGGGCCAATTGGCTAGCCCCCGATGTGTTCCGAGAAGTGCGGGAAGGTTTACAGCCCCCCTGCCCCATCTGGTGATTGGCAGGCAGATTGCCCGCCGCACACGCTGGGCAGTGAGGGGCGGCGGAACATTCCGCCGCCTTGTGCCCCGGTCGACCGCAACGGAAACATAGTCCGCTGCAGTCGAAACAACTCGAACACTTGACGCGGGTGTGTCCCGACCCTAGGCATTTGAAGCACCTCATCGGTCTCGCCGTCAGTACTGTGACTCTGGCGTTCACGAAACCGATGAGGATTTTGCCGGTGTCGTCCAAGATTTTGGCCGACGCTACGGGACAGCTGACCCATACCGCGCCAAGGCCCCCTGGACCGGGGCGGATGGTGCCGACTCTGATGTTATCGTTGCATCCAGTCTTCTCTAGGATTGCAACGCGCACGTCCTCAACCGTGACAGAGTCGTCCAGGCCTGAAATGCGAAGCTCCGCGCACTTGGTGGGCCTGGCGACTTTCACACCATCCGTGGCTGCGAATATTCCCCGCAGCTTCTCGGCAAAAGCGTCCGCCGTCTTTACACCTTCAGCCCCTGGGAACTCGAGAACTCGAGCTCCAGTCTGGGCGAGGCGCATCCTCACACCAACTCCACCGAATTCGCCGGCGAGACTATCCCGGGCCTTCTTGAATACGGCTGCGTAGGATAGCCCGCCGTCACCCACCGCTGGTGATACGGTTACCACTACAGCCGCCGTTTTTGGCGTCGTCAGTCTACGCGTCTTTTTCGTGGCAGCCACCGCCACCGACTGCGACTGCGGTGGAGAAGGCACATTCTTCGCAGCCTTCTTGTTCCGATTCCGGGACCGCTTCTTGCCTCCCTCTACTTTTTGCCATCCCTCGCTGGATGGGGCAGATGTTGAGGGGCCAGGCGTGGGCTCAGCACCAGAGAGAACAGTAGGCGGGCTAGTCTCTTTAGGTGCCGGAGTGGGAAGTGGAGGGAATTCTGCTGCCCCTTTATTCACAGCTTTAGGCGGTTGCCCGGATTTCGGTGCGGCCGCCTTTGTCGCACTCTTATTCGGTCGACCAGCCTTAGCTGGTCGACCTGTCTTCAGTGCTGATGTCACCGTGGCATATGACACAGTCACACGGCCACCCGCGACGGGAAGTGGCGTCGGGACAGATGCGGCCTTCCTCGAATCCCCGGCGAGTGGTGGCCGAACGACGGGGGCCGGAGGCAGCCTTGCCTCCAGGCCTGCGAGGCGCCCGTCCATCATCCTCCACACTGCATCAATGACCTGACGCAGGTGGGAATCCTGAACTTCGGACGCAAAGGGGGCGGAAGGAGCAAGCTGCACCGCAACTTGTTTTGTCGTTGGTGGTTCCAGGCACTCCGGGCGCGCTCGAAACTGTGCAAACTGAGCACCCAGCTCGGCAACTTGTTTCGTCAGGCGATCATTAGACGCCGTAAGGCGGTCATTTGCCTCCTGAAGGCGCGCCACATCCTCGATGAGGCTTTCGATGGCCCCAGACACGGTGGAGGAAGAGTCCTTCAGGGCCCTGACGAAGGAACCCTTCAGGTTGGTGGACTTGGTGGCCACTTTGTTTATAATGGCCACAGCCGCGCAAGTCCTCTCCTTCAACGTCACCGGTGATTGAGGGACAGAACCCCCTTCCACCGGCGCACGGATTTTAATTAGGAGATCTGCAATCTCCTCCTCCGCGACGATTTCGCCTTCTGCACGTGCTCGCGCATACACATCCGCCTTGGAAAAGGCGGAACCCGCCGGAGCTGGGATCGGTGTACGTGACCTGGACCTCCCTCTGTGGCTACTAGCCACTTTGGGAGGGAGCATGTCCGTGGATGTTAGGGCATCATCGTCCCTCGAGTGACCTCGCTTTCTACTTTCGAGGTCGCGGAGCTCAAGCTCCATCTCCACAACCTCGCGAGTTTCCGCTTTTGATCGTAGTCGTTCCGACCTGCGACAGCTCCCAGATGTCGGATCGACGTCTGGGAGCTCTACCGAACAAGTCGTCTCACAGGAAACCTCCTCATCGGTTGACGAAGCTTCAGACGCTGTTCTGCTACTCCTCTGATTCTTTTTCTCCTTCTTTTGTTCGACATTTTGTTTGTTTTTTAATATTTGAAATTCCATATTTAGACCCACGAGAGGGGGAGAAATAAAAGTCGACCCGGGCAGAGATCCCCCAATACCCGGGCAAGCGAAAATTTGTGCCCAACCGAGGGATCCGCAAGTACCCCGGCTGGGAGTGCGCTTGCGACTGACCTACCCATCAGCCATGCATCCCCTGGTCACGCACCAGAACACGGGATTCGGGGTGATTTTTTAGAGAGGTTTTCTTCCTCGCAGTCCGGGCGGTTAAGCCAAGACTATCGTCCCCGATCGGAGTGGCGAGACATGACCACGACTCCTTTCGGGATTACGATATGCCGACGGTGGCAAGGAAACGAAATCTTCCCATGCCTGCTCGGTGGCAGTGCACGCCGAGCCCGCCCTCCTTTCTCCACTGTGGACAGCGGAGAAACTCCGACCCATGGAAGGGTCCCTCCTTCTTGATTTTTTACCGAGGTTTTCATCCTCATAGCTCCGAAGAGCGAAGAGCCAACAGAGGAATCGGCAGACACGCCCGCTCTGTTGGACCAAGCCTCGACCGAATGGCCGAAGAAAAATGGCCTCCTCTCCTTACTAGAATATTAGCCGTTGGCGATGACGCCGTCCTCAAAAACTGAGGAACAAAAGGCAGCGTCATCGCCAACGTTTCCAGGGTGCACCACGTGGAGGTTTTCTAGACAGCACCCCAGGGAAGGGTTAGGACCTCCGTTAACCTCACTCACTCGGCGAAAGCTTGTTATACAATATGTTTGATGATACTAACTCTAAACAAGTCTCTTTCTCAATATCTCTCACTCACTTTCACATTTATAATATCACCTCTAAAGACATATTTTCCAATTCACTTACTTGAGCTTCCATGATCCTAATATCCGTAATTCTTTAAGATAAGCATTCATTTTTAAGGTAAAAGATTTTTTTTTTTCGATATGCCTGGTCACAGTAGTGTCCAACTTGTAAGAAATATATATTCGTACTAAATCTTTGGCCAGGACATCATACCAAATATTCAAGGTTAACTGTGGAAGTATAATGTTATTTCTTTCTATGGACTCTTCGCAAATACCACTTCTTTATATCCTGGGGACTTTGAAATAGAGGAATTGGTAATTTCCTCTATTTGTATTAATGTAGATAATTTTCTATATTAAAAATGTCTCCGTATCCTACTAATATTATAAACGTGAAAGTTTGTGAGGATGTATAGATGGATGTTTGTTACTCTTTCACGCCAAAACTACTGAACCGATTGCGATGAAACTTGGTATGTAGATAGCTGGAGACCTGGATTAACATATAGGTTACTTTTTATCCCGATATTCCCACGGGATCGGGACTTACACGTGTGAAACCGCTGGGCGCTCCTAGTAAGTTATAACATAACATTAAAGACATAACAATATAATTAATGAGTAAGGTAGTCTATACAATAGATAATAATTAAAACAAACTAGGCACACGCTCCACACTTTTATTCTCGAACCGGATTAATGTAATTTTGGATTAGAAAAAAAATTGTCTAGGTATGTACTTAGGCAGTTGAGATTTAAAAACGTTGAACGAGCTTAATTTTTTTATACCAGACGGTAAATTGTTATAAGTATGTACTCTTTCATAAGTGATATTGTTTTTAGCATAATTTGTACGAGTTCTTGGCAACGCTTGTTTTTTTCTTTATGTGATAGGGGCAAACGAGCAGACAGCAGGGGCAAACGAGCAGAAGTGACTACTTAAATTAAAACAAAATTAAAACCTATGGTTATGAGGTCATGAGGATATTTCAGCTAATTATTATATTTATTTCTCCTTTATCGCGGCTAACACATTTTTCGATTTTATTTTTTTTTGTAATAGGAGCTATTTTTAAATAACCATTTTAAGATTCTTGAGCGAATAAAAAAGGAATAATATGATATACAAACAAAACCCAATTCTGCACATTTTGTTACGTATCTACGTTTTATGGTAAAAACACTGACAACGCCCTGTTAGATGAAAATTAATTTTAGTTGGAGGTGTCTGGAACGACATAGGTATGTACATAATTTTTAAGTACATTTAATAATAATTAATTATAAATTTTGTTGTATCTAAAAGTTAGTGGTTTAAACTTAAAGCTGAAAGATATACTTATAAAATGGTTACTGTGATATACTTAAAATATTGGATTTTGCTATTATTATCTACTTCCCTTAGTTGACCCACAGACGTTGTCCTGTTCAAATTTCACTGAAACAGCTTTCAGTTTTTTCAGAAATGTCTATTTTTGTTGAAAATTTGAGGTTTTCTCTGCTTTAAACCTTATTACTAGCAATAAAAAGAGCCAATTGGCCTTGAGTCACATTTAAGATCCAAGACCGCTGATATCAGCCTAATCAGTCTCAAGTGTAAATAGTACGTCCTCAGTACGTCATACATCTTATTTTTTAAATAACGTAAAATCTGCCAGTGGATACACAATAAATTTTTTCGCAAAACTTTCTGAGTGGTCTGGAATAACAATGCCTTGGGCTCGAGAACTTGCCCGTGCACTCCCGTGCCTCTAGATAACTAAACCAAACAAATACCTTGTGCATACCTACTTCTTATAATAAGTTATTACCTTTGTAAATTAGTTTTTTTTAAGCCATATATATACACTTTTGGAAGAATAATAGTCTAATGAACAAAAGCTCTCAACTACTCACAATGTCACTTGAAGCATAACTATTATCTTATCTGTGTTTGAAGTGACTAATTTCAACCACCGTACCAAACGAGACGGTAAAAAAGCTCTTGCTTCAATATATACTGTAGTATTCTAAATCTCTTTAGAAAAAAACCATGGGAGTGCGAGTCCGACTCGCGCACCGAGGGTTCCGTAAGCTAACATACTTGTATATAGATAGTACGTCCATCTCGGAAAGCAAATTTTCAAAGACTTTAGCCCGTCTTTTCTGAAAGACAAACTTAACTTTGCAGTTCTAAAAAACTCTCCTCCACATCAATTTACGACAAAGTCAACTTTACCGCAAAACATAAGTTTGTAATCAAAAAAACATTTTTTTTGCATGTGAAATTACAACAAACTAGCAGCGCCTCGCGATTTCACCCGCGTAAGTCCCGATCCCGTGGGAATGTCGGGTAAAAAGTAGCCTATGCGTTAATCCAGGTCTCCAGCTATCTACATACCAAGTTTTAATCGCAATCGGTCCAGTAATTTTTTGTGTGAAAACATTACAAACATACACACAAATGTTTCCTCTTTATAAAATTTGTTTAGATTAACGACATTCTGATATTTCCTTTACTTGTGCTGAGAGACCCTCTTACTAAATTTGATGATTGTAGGTCAATGGGAAGTGCCCTATAGGTTTTGATTTACCTGTGAAATGTTCCAATTTTATCTAATCCAAGGCTTAAATAGCCGTAGGTATCGTTTGATTGCGTTGACTTGTGATATGATATATTTGTCGATTATATTTTTACTTTGAAATTATATAAAAAGGTAGGGATTAAAAAAGAAGAAAGACAACAATTGAATTGTGTAGTGACATCTGACAGAGGTCCCTTCGCTCGTCAGAAGATATAAAAATATATTGTAGTAAAATATATTTTATCTAATATAATATATTCCTTTTCTCTTAAATTCATATAAGTTACTTTACTAAACTCGTACACCTGTTAACTGCCCTATACACAAATCCATTGCATCTGTCCATGTAGATTCTAAATGTTGTCTGTAAGAAATCGCGACCAGCGATAAGACCGCTGTTTATACCATTATTTGTTTGTGTTTGTAAATGCTTTAAACTGATCCTCATGGTGTACAATAAAGAGTATTGTATTGTAAAATAGAAAGTTAAATATATCATCACCAACACCCCTTTCCTGGAATACCTTTCGCTGCTAGAAGGCGTCTTACAATACATACCTAGATTTTTTATTATTATAAAATGGGTGATGTCCTCATTGACTCATGTTTGTATCAGTGCTTCAAAACCATGACTTTAATAATTATTATTTAAGTTTCAATACTAGGGGGGATGGAAAAAAATATCATAGAGACCTTAAAACATGAAAATAAAATCGCAAAAAATTAAGTAACAACGTTCTAAAATGTAAACATTTTGTCTCAATTAGAGACGCAACAGCAAATCAATGACGTAATTCTTATGGCACTCCTCAGTAATATATTTTATGTTCCGTGGTGGAGGACATACCGTAGTTTGTAGTTTAGTCTGCCATGGCTCATATAATAAGTTATTTTAGAAAAGGATTACTTATATTAAATTAATAGTATTCTGTTTAACAAGTTTCTTGAATAAAAAATAACAAAATATATATTTTAGACTGATATACAGTGATAATCTATAATCTAACTCAGAAAAATTAGTTTCTTAAAATATTGACAATTAACTTAGAACCGTTATTTTTACAATAAGTTCCTGATATGTATATAAACTTTTTTTTAAATAGATGACTTTTTACAACTAAGTACGCACAACAGCCGACTTGCTGATAAGCTTTTACTGACACCAATAAACACCATTGCGCTTTACCAATCCTATAACATAGTTTGGTGACTCTTCTCACAAAGAGAAACATAAATAAATAATATTTAATATTAAATCCATATGTTTTATTTTGGATTTTTTTCATTCCGTTACTAAGAAAATTCACTAAAACTAACTTCAAAATTCTGTTAGATTTTATGGATTTTCTCAAAAACTGAGTAAATAGTTTTAAAATAAAAAAATACGTACTATTTAAAATCTTTCACTTTGCACGTTCCATCTGCTATTTTGAGAAATCGATATAAAAATACCTGGAAATTCAAACGGTCATAACTTGTAAACGGATAGATTTTTTTTTTATCGTAATTGTGTTTTTTTATTGTATTGTATAGAATGCCTTATGCCCTTTCAGTGATTTAAATAAGTGTTCTTTTTTCAAATACACCCTGTATATAACATTAATACTTATAAAAGCATGACAAACTATGGGCAAGTTTGTTCTGCCAATTGTTTGAAAAGATACTTACTCCTTTACATTTACTTTAAACCAGTAACAATTGGTGGCATCTTGGTTTCCAGGTTAACCACATTCCAAAGAAGAACGGACTGAACAAAGATAGCTGAGCCAGAATCACAGAGTACTTTGATATATATACGAAAGCAAGAAGTGTGGAAGGGTCAATGAAGAAGCAGATTACTACAGGAACGGTTATTTTTTGATGACTTTCAAAGTCAAACAACCATTTGAGAAAACGAGCTCATAATGCGTAATGAACGCTGCATATAAATGGCTGTTATCTTTATAAAAATGTTACATAATTTTATTAAACAGAAATGTTTATGTTAAGCCATTTAATTTAAGTCTCCTCTTAAATATACAATGGACTATTTGACGTCTCTTAACGTTGAAAAATCTTTTTGTAACATGGTGACCAATTCTTATTCACGGAAACATAAATTTAATTTAAATGATTAAATACTAGCTTTTGCCCGCGGCTTAGTTATTAGAAGTAGAAGTTATTTTACTATCCCTCGGGAACAGTACTTTTTCTCTTTATGAAAGGTACCCTCTGTCCTTTTTTGTATCCCTGATAACGGGTATGCAGAATTTCATGGTGATCGGCAGAGTATTGCTGACAACAGTCACACCAACACTGCTACAAACTATGAAAATCACTAACAGTAACTTCCATGTTGTTCGTACCTCAATCAGCACTCCAGTGATTGTTATCAACTTAGAATACATTCCTAGCCTTTTATAATCCATATTCATCAATATTTATCAACCGACCAATATCACTGCTTTACCGGTATAACTAGTCATAATAATGTCTATTAATACATTTTTATTAAATAGTGAACTGTTTTGTCATCTATTATAAGTTATAGTTTAGATGTGGCGACAACATTAGTTAAAGCGATACCAATAAACAAGTAAACAAACGCACTTTCGCATTTATAATATTAGTTAGGATAATTACCACTAAAATGGTTCCTTATTTTTAAGTATTAATTCTTAAGTGTTTTCATTATTTCATTGTAAGAATATAAATTTTTACAGTTATTTTAGGGGCCCGTGGGTATCTTTCTTATCTCATAAGGCTCATCTTTCGGAACAGCCTCCATAGTTTCATCAGTACTAAATAACTACAGAGCAAATGCTTAAAATAAATATTAACATTATAAATCTGAAGTATTTGTATCCCATATCTCAAAAATTGATAGTACCGAGTAGATACATTTTGAAGAATATATTTGACCGCGGTAGTCGGTTTAACAGTTTACTGTTAGCAGTAGCTAATGTTGTTTGTTTTTTACTTATTATTTAACCAACTGCCACTGCATTGAGTATTACTTATTAGATCTCCATTGATTCATATGTGCTTGGTTTACTGGATATAATCCTAGTAACTAAAATATATTTTATTCTCTTAGCTTTTGTCATCTTGCAGACTAAAAATATCAAAGGATAAGTAATTCAGGAAGTAATCAGTTAGTGCAAGGGTTAGCTATAGTTAGTACATATAAAAAATACAATATGAGATAAAATCTTAAACAAAAATCATACTTTTTATTTCTGTCAATTAACTTTACTTATGGCCTATATAAAATCGTACATCAGTTATGTGCAAATGATGACAACCTCACGGATTTATAAAACTCACATAAGGATACCCCAAAACATCGGAAGCTATGAATGCTTGCTTAATAAAATCAATAGGGTTAAACCCTGACTGGCAACAAATGAATGAAATGAAAAATGAAATTAAATTTACAATTATTTACATCAATTACGTACGTTAGTAAGTAAGAAATTATTATTTTCATATCAGGTATACTGATTGCACATCAAATTATCCAGAGTATTCAATCGTAATACTTACATATCGCACTGCTATGACGAGACTGTATCAACTCAAAATAGGGTAAATTTGAGATAATTCATTTTTCATACGTAAATATCAATTCCCTATGCGTCAATAAATATAAAATAAATTGTAATAAGCCAAATTTTTCAACAAAACCACTAAAAATAATTCATAATTTTTTTTTAATTTGTTAAGACAATAGAATATTGAGTCAAAAATTGGAAATAACTTGATAACCTGCAATCTCTTATATAATTCATTAATACAGAAATGACTAATTTTATCAATAATCTATATACAGTGTTCACTTTTTATAATCTTTAACAAGAAGCGAGTAATCAGTTTCTGTCGTTTCTGAAAAAAGCTTCATTTTGAGTTGATACACTCTTGTAATAGCAGTACGATATATATAGGCTAGGTTTAGGCACAGAATACATAATAGTACCAGTAGTTTAAGTGAGGTTAGAACTGCGACCACAACGAAGCAGAACCGAATTCTTTTGTAAAATTACACATTTTTGTAACAAACATTCGATATTTTGAACACTCAATGTTATGAGTTAGCTTTGTTTTAACAAAAAATAATTACAAAGTTTATTGTGCTCTAGTTATTATCAGATATGCGTTCATTAAAAAGTATCGCTTGTTGATGAACCAGCGAAAAGCTATACATTTTATTTCTAATATTCTTTTTGCTTTTAAATATTTAAAACATCAAAATACCGCGTTTTTACTATGCAGTAACATCAATTTAGTAAACACGAATAAGATGGAGATTATTCACTTTAAACATGACAAATAATTACATTGTTTTCCAGTGGAAGATATTAAGACAGAGAAAACATTTAAAGGCGTTGTTTACAAGAATGAATAAGGAGGAAATGTCATGTGAAATGTTAAGTAAGCAAAGCAATATATCGTTTTTCCTGTTTGTCGTAATAAATGTCACGTATACTTACGTAACTGTGGGAGCTTTTCATTAGCAATTAAGTAACCTATTTTATGTTTATCAGCCTTCCTCAAAACGAAATAAATAATGTGTTTGTGGATTTTATCAATAGTGCAGTATCATCAAAAAGAGCTTGCTAGCGCTTTTAAGCCGATTAAAGTCTATAAGCATTTCTAATTTATGAAGATAGATTATTTAACAAAATCAGTAGTAGAACAACTACAGCAAAACAAACTTTTACCTATAAAATAAATCAAAGCTAAATGTTAAAACCAAAACTTGTCAAAAATGGGTTGGGTTGAAAACCTCTACTCCAATATGTTCAACCAATAAACTGTCATGAATATAAAATAAGAACTTGGAAATTAAGTGTCTAAACTAAACTAACTTTATATCGTGGGAGAGCCATGCTTCGGCACGTATGGGCCGTCTCGACCGGAGTGATACCACGGCCTCACAGAAAACCGGCAGTGAAGCAATGATTACGTTTCACTGCGTGAATGAGGTTACCGGAGGCCCTCACCCTTCCCTCTGCCCTCCCGCTCTTCCACCCTTCCCTTCCCTCCCCTCCTTCCCCTCTTCCAGTCTTCCCTCCATCACTACCCCCTTCCACCCTTCCCCTACTCCCACCTTAAAGGCCGGCAACGCACTTGTGACTCTTGAGATGCAGGTGCCCATAGGCGGCGGTAGTCATTTACCATCAGGTGACCCGTCTGCTTGTTTGCCACCTATATCATAAAAACCAACCAGAAGGCGTTCTAATTAAACAGGTTAAGGAAGGAAGGTATAAGCCACAGAGAATTTTATTAGTTGTCCCAACAACATTTATTAAATTATATTGATGATCTAATACTCGCTATTGAACGACTTAATAGCTGACCTAGAACATTATAAATTCAAACCGATATTTCTAGTACATATTTAGTCACGCGACGTGATCTGCCTATAGTGATGGGCTAACTGTTGCCGATTCTGAATGCAAAGTGATGGTCTATTGTTGTGATGTTAATTGTGTATACGTCACGCCTCTCTTGTTTGTGTAAGACTTTATATTATGTACTATACAGTAAGTAATCCGGGCGCCAGAGCCAAAAATAATGCGAAAAGTGGTAGTCTTTTATAACAATACGAAACTAGGCTTAAAATTTGAAGAAAAATACGTAGAATAACATCCTAAAGTGTCTACTTCTACGGAGATACGCGTCATGGTTTGTTATTGCAAAATAATTTGAAAATCGGCATTTTTTTTCGGTTTTCATTAAAAATCTATAAAAGTATTGCTTTTAGAGCAAAATGTTAAATACAAAAGCTGTTAAGCCGACGATTCTACATAATTAAGGATTAGGCGTTAAAAAAAATAGAAAATTGTTTCCATTGTTTAAATAAGCGAGAAAGATGAAAAATGCAAAGAAATTAAAATGCGTGAAAATGCACGTTGCAATATTCAAAATTGAATGAAAATCGTATATGTTACAGACATTAGTATGTTTTTCATTGTACGCCAAGTCAGATCGCGAAATTTTACAATGGCAGCCTATTGTAAAATTGTTAATTTAAAATTTCAATTGTGTATAAAATGTGTCACGGGCTTGGTATTGATATCTGAGTTTTTTGAATCGATGAGGAATAACAATATCTTTGATACCTCAAAAATTTGATGAAAGACCGCATTTTTTCTAATTTTAAAGTTAGACG
Organism: Callimorpha dominula; assembly: GCA_949752705.1. Classification (NCBI taxonomy): domain Eukaryota; kingdom Metazoa; phylum Arthropoda; class Insecta; order Lepidoptera; family Erebidae; genus Callimorpha; species Callimorpha dominula. The sequence goes on from OX457007.1 coordinate 13,853,606, forward strand.
TAAACAACTTAGTACAACTGATTGCGCTTATTTTGACATGAATTAAAAAAAATAGTAGTACTAGTACTTTTTTTTCCAAGTACGAGGAAGAAGTGGGCACGTAGATTGTTAAAAACGTCATATTATTATGACACGGTCGATGAAATCGAGGTATAACGTTCCCCAAATCTGTCACCTGTAATAGTATCGTAAGAGCTTTAGCATCATCCGACGTAGGCATTCGCACCTTTGTCAATAAATTTTCATATCAGTTGTACAGTAGTTTCTGTGCTTCGGGTTTTTTTTTAACGTTATACCTCGATTTCATCGACCGTGCACTTGGATTGTTAAAAATCTACGTTGAAGTTTTTAACAATCTACGTGCCCACTTCTAGAGTACTTGGAGTAAAAAGTACTAGTACTACTTTTTTTCATTTATGTCAAAATAAGCGCAATCACTTGTACTAAGTTGTTTACGTCTAAGTTTAAAATTTGAAAAAATACGGTTCATTTACGGTTTATCGTTAATAACTTTTTTGTTTGTTCAATTAAAAAATCAAATTTTTGAGGTATCAAAGATATTATTATTCCCCATCAATTTCGAAAACTCAGATATCAATACGAAGCCCGGGACACATTCTGCACACAATCGAAATTTTAAATTAACAATTTTACAATAGGCTGCCATTTTAAAATTTCGCGATCTGACTTGGCTTACGAAGTAACTATTATCTTACCTGTGACTTGGGGTACAATGAAAAACATACTAATATCTGTAACATACTCGATTTGCATTCAATTTTGAATATTGCAACATGCATTTTCACGCATTTTAATTTCTTTGCATTTTTCATCTTTCTCGCTTATTTAAACAATGGAAACAATTTTCAAATCTTTTTTAACGCCTAATCCTTATGTAAAATCGTCGGTTTAACAGCTTTTGCATTTAACATTTTGCTCTAAAAGCAATACTTTTTTAGATTTTTAATGAAAACCGAATACCGCGTATCTCCGTCGAAGTAGACACTTTAGTATGTTATTCTACGTATTTTTCTTTAAATTTTAAGCCAAGTATCGTACTGTTATAAAAGACCGCCACCCTCAAACGCTCTGGTGCCCGGACTAAAGAGGTGAAACTTTGTTTTATATGTACACGTATATAAACTTAATTTGTGACATATTTATCCTTTGTTCTTATTTGATGACTTTCAAAGTCAAACAACCATTTCAGAAAACAAGCTCATTATGCTACTATACGCAATGAACGCTGCATATAAATTGTTGTCATTATTTTAAATACAAAATGTTTATATTGAGCCATTAAATTTAAATCTACTCTTAAATATACAATGGACTGTTTGACTCAATACCTAACACTTACGGCGCTCTTTCTAATCCATCTTTTTATTGAATGGTGACAAATTCTTACTCACATAAAACATAAATTTTTCAACGTTTAAAGATTTTTTGACGTTGAAATCGATGAACGCCGGCTGCACGCACGTAAAGCATGACTCATTGTCACGTTCCTCCTGAGCCGAGCCTGCAAGCGAGAACGCGGAACAAACGATAGAGAGGCATGATCGACCTAAGCGTTCGGCTTGTGACGCGTAGGTTCTCTTATGACTTATCACGTAAAATTATAGGCTAGGCAGGTAAAAAAGGCTAAAAACTTTTGGGTACTTTTGTGATACATGACAAGATAACTGTCAGGTAGTTTCTACTTAAAAAGGAATACTTTTCAATGTTGACTAGAGTCCAGAGACATTATAAAACAGTAAATTTAAAATTTAATAAGCATTTTACTTTCAAAGTATTACTTACTTAATTTAACCTAATCGAATAACACAATAATATACAAAAACAAGTACTAATTATTATGCAACAGAGTATGGATAGCATTCATTATCGAACTTACAGCGCGTCATAGCCAGGTACTTCACAAATCGTCACTTAGGCCACAGATTACTAAGTAGTTACTACGTAACTTAGGCTTCTGTTGCCGGTAACGGTAAATGGAGTCATCATTGTACATGTGTGATGTGTACAGACGATGTGTACAGGGAATATAAATAAGTATCAGTATTGATACCAAATCCTAAGTAACCTCCTATTATTGCCAGTACCCGAATGAGTGCACCTCATTGAGTACGATGATTTGATATTGACGATATAATAAAGGTTATGATCGTGGCAGTGCTGTCCATAGATTCTCAAATTCCAAAACGGCGAAAATTAAAACAAGTAAGTCCCGTCCCATTTGGAATAAATTTAGGAATAAATACAAGAAAATTATAAAAAAATGTAGGAAGCCAAGAATGCGCCTTTGGAAAAAAGCATAATGTACAGAGGCATCAATCAATCAATAAATAATAATATATGATTCAATCAGTGCGCTGCTGTAAGGCGGTAATTACCATGGGCGGTTGGAGGTCAGTGTACCCTTTGTTTATCAACTAGAAAACAAAAAAAAACAAAGATTGCTACTGCTTTCGTTAGAAAAAAGCTACAATTCAGCAAAGTATAAAGCGTCTGATACACATTACACATACAACTACACGTACTTCAATTTTGGTAATGTTTGTATTACATTCTTATTTTACAATAGGCTTAAGTACTTTGGAGCACTTTCTGCCAGCGATAAAGCACCTATCTATGAACACTATTCTATTCATAGTTCCACTAGAAATAGTTTGTAATTGTATTCATTTGCATGGAAGCATAATTATGTATGCACCAAGATTCAATTTTAAATACAACAACTATGGATTTATACCTTAACTGTTGAAATATTATTAGTACAGCTCCCTAGCACTTTAATAGAAAATTCCTCCCTGGACTAATTTGCTTCTAGCACAGCATTTAAATCAGTTTTCTACAACGCATAGGCAAACAGGTATTTGGTAGTGTCAATTGAGCTGTTCTCGGTAACTTATAAACATACCCATTGTCACTATAGTAATTCATGATAACACATTTCCACTCAAAGATAAAACAATAAGCAATATATATTTTGTCAACTTTAACATGGAAATAGTAATATTTTATATATATTCTATTGTATTAGTACCATATAATAAGTTTTAATACTAATATGACTGTGTTCAAGATTTATATGTGACATAAGAGTAATTTATGATTGTGTTATTCGTTTTTTCCATTCGTGCCCAGACAGTGTGACGTCATAAGATGAAGCTAGTAAACTTTGACCTTTTAAATACCCTGATGCATAAACATAACAAAATGATTAATTGGATACCTGATGCAATTAGGTCATATAGTTTGAGGAAATATTTGGCAGTGTTGACTGGTTTACATAGAACTGACAAAATATGAAAACTTCTTCTATAATTTCATATTTAAATTTGAAAGGGTATGAGGATAGATTTAAGAGGACTAAATAATCACATGATAAATTTACATATTCGAAACATCAGTGGGTCTGATGACTAGCTTATGTTGTATAGTCAAGAGCTCTGATGACCTTACTTACAACAGAAACACTACACTGGTTTGCTGCCTCTACCCCTTAATTTAATGAAAAAGCCGCTAACACTACGTCTTTAAAATAAGCAATACCCTGACCTATGCTTAAATATCCATATATAATTACATATTTATTAATTTCAAATTGGTAAAGAAAGGGCAGGTCAGAAGTACCCGATAAACGAAGCTTGTGAGGAATTTAAGAAAGCTAGTGGCGGGCTGTTGTCTCTGCCTGAATGGAAGATATGTAATTAAGGCAACTCCATTCATGGACCTATGTACAGTACAGCCAAGCCAGATCCACTCCGCGGTGTACGTATAAAGCTACAAGTGCACGGCGGGGTCGACCATTCGTCCCAAAATTCAGTGGGCTGCTGGCTGCTGTGCGCCGGCCGGGCCGCACGTTAGTTCGATGCTCATTCACTCGCTAGTACCTAGTCTAGGTTTATTCATACACAGCGCTCTCCGAGAGATTTTTTGGTTTCTTAGGAGGTTACTTATAATACAAAATTAATACAGACAAGATCAGCATTTACTCACTTACACGCTTCAATTGTATAAAGGTGGTCAAAGCTTGGCTGACATACTGGTACTGCAGGAGTCCAGTACCTAGAGAGGCTGGTAGTCTATCATACAGGTCTCCTAGTACAGATACCAGTCTCTCACATAGTAGCAAATACATGTCTAGATTAAGTTTCTTTGTGCAATTTTGTATTTTGTTGCTATGTGAGAGAGAAATAATAAACTATTATTATTATTATTATTCGTTACAAAAATAGATACATAACTAACCGGTAATTAAATATTTAGATTTATTAATTATTTAAAAGAAGTTCATCACCAGCATAATTACTGTTTTATGCTAGTAGTAGGAATTCACCCGCACAATGCACACACATATGTATGAAATATGTAAAACCATAATAACTACTATTCGTTGTAACTTCTTTTCTGTTTAACCATCTGCGGAAATTTCCATTGATCAATGAATGAAGCATAGATGTAGCTGAATTGGCGTTGATAGGGCACGTATGTCTCAACCTTCACAGAAAATTCATAAAGGCTGTGAAACCTATAGGCCTTCTTTGTTTTTTATACTTCTGACCCTAAAGTGGAAGACAGACGCCCTTAAGTACATAAACTACAATATGACCGCCATTCCAACAGTTTAACAGGAAGGAAGGCGCCTTGGATCCTATCTAAGTAGGTCATTGGCTTGTGTATTAAATCTAACCTTCGTTTGACCCTGTTTGTAAAATCCGTCACGATACTAAACAGGCAAACTGAAAGTCGAGAAGATCTGGCCTTGACTATGAATCACGAAGTAAAACAGACAGAAAACTTTTAAGAGAAAATCAATGTACTACCTACATATGAGGCTTCAAAAAGCTTGGGTAGTTGTTTTGTGGTTTCTCGTAAATTCATTTCAGAACAGAACCGGGATTTTATTTATTAGTAAAAAAAGTGTTGAATTGTAGATGGTAAAATGTTATTTATGAAATTTTTTGTTTGTGCCATAAATATGTATGTGATATGTGACATAATTACAAAATAAGTGATCTTATAAGGTAAGTAACTGTCTAGTCAAATCAATGAAATTGATTTTTAAATCTTCTAACCTCGTTAATCTTCTCAATACACGTAAAAACGATACAATACAATTTTGTATGAAATACTCGTAACTGTGTATAACGTCGTATCGTAGTGTTGTCAAATTGTTTACTTTTCATTTTGGTTTGATGATAATAAAATAAAACTAAAAAAACTTGTTCAGTGCTTTTTTCCCAATACCACAAACGTGCCATACGTGCCTTAAGAAGTTTTCACTTCAAAAATTAAAATAAAAGCGGACGACAATATTGAAAGAAGATTATAATAATATTATATTGACTGTCTAAGAAGAAAAAATAATTTTGAGCAAAGAAAACTGCCAATTAGGATCCAAAAAAAAAGCAGCAATCTTGTGGGTGGGGGCGTTAAACAATGACACCTTTCGTCGTCTTAAGATAGTAATAATAATAACTCCACACATCTCACACACGGCCGTCTGATCCCAAACTAGGCAGAGCCTGTACTATGGTAACCAGATTGCTGATAAACATACTTATATATTTCTAAATACATACATATTATAGATAAATTACACCCAGACACAAAACAAATTATCGTGCTCATCACACAATTATTTATCCTGGCTGGGAATCGAACCCACGGCCTCTGGCTCAGCAGCCAGGGTCACTAACCACTAGACCAACAGGCCAGTCATTACTATCACACTTAAATATTACAGGTGTTTTAACCGGTCTTCGGTATCAGTAACCGGATTATATAGTTCATAAAAGTAATTGTTTTCATACTTCAAGAGACATGGACTCGTAAAATCTCACATTGTAGATATGTAGATTGTAAACGGTTTAATTTTTGCTGATCTATGAAATAAACTTTTGGCCGCTGCTTCGCTCGCGTTAACGTAGATTTTTACAATCATTACAGGTATCCCTCGGGGGCAGTACTTTTTTCTGCCCCTGCCTTTTTCAGTGCCCCCTAGGTAAGAGATGAAAGCGTAACAAACAAACAAACTCATTTCGCATTTATAATATCAATAGCTGTTAACCGCGACTTCGTTCGAAATTGGAAATTTTGGTGAAATCTATCCCATGGGTCTTGAAACATCAAATTTTGTACAAAGGTTCCTTCGACGATAGAAAGTAACATTATCAGTGAAAGCCATCTGTGTATGGTGTAACACAGGCATTCTTTTATTTTAAAAAAATATGATTTCTACGAACAAAGCACTAATGTTACCCAAGGCATAAAACATTTGCTTTTAAAAGTCATTGTTTTAGATGATACATAAAATAATGTGTAATGTATATGCTTATAGTACTCATCATTACCCACAAAAGAGTCCTCAAGGCCATATGTCTGACTATTACAGTTAAGTCACAATAACCACAGTGAATTAGTTATTTCTGTTGTTCACGTGGATTCGCGTGGATGGGGTTGCGTATGATTAATATGGATCTACCAATAATATTTGCAAAGGACAAAATTAACATTGTAGTTGAAAAGCATGTTTTCCCATACATTCTAACTGCAAATATAAGTTTGTACGCACATTATAGAGAAATTTACCATGTCATTTTAAATTTAGCGACCTCTTAATAAAGGTGTTACCGTAAACTGTAAGAAAAGATTGAAGATGAGGCAGAAGAAATATTTGTTTTTTCAACATTTTATGCTCAGTTTCCTTAAAATTTTAAATGAATATATTTGGGACTCTCACAACGAGCCCTTTTATTTGATCTAGACACGTGGCAGCGTGTCAAGCCAAGTTTAAGAAAGAGGAACTGGTGACGCAGCAGACGTATGTCACACGAACCATTTCGATCCACTTTTAACCGCTTAATAACTCATAATCTATTTTACATAAATACTTGTTTTTTTTTTATTTATTGAAACCCCTTAGATTAACTAGAACCCCAAATTTTATAAATACAGCTTAAACAGTCGTCGAGATATTATCGTTTAAAAATCGGCATTTTTATCTCTGACTGACTGACATATAGATCAAAAACCTAACCCACTTCCCGATGACCTTTGTGTAAGGGACATTTGTGTAAGGGAAAAATTAGAAAACAGCGAATTTTTACGATTTAAAATATTTTCCAAATAAATGATTTTTATTAATACATAGCGCCTTTCAAAATTATAATAGCATTTTTTGCGGGAGAATAGGTAATACATAGTAGTTAATGTACAAAAGCTTTACAACGTAAACGCAGGAAAATCATAATTTTACAGATCACTTTTGAATGAATAATAATAATTTCTTTACAAAAAGTGATGATGTCATCAAAACCACAAATGTGAAAATGGGAGCCAAGTTAAATATTAAAAATATACGTGGTTATCGACTACGCCAACAAAAGAATTGAGATCTTAATGGTTGCCAAGTTCTGTAGATAATCCTGAACCTTTGACTTGGCTAGTTTTAACAGCATAGCAATCTTTTAGAGGAGTAAGATACATTGACCTTACAATACATATAGTACTATGTAGTAACTTGCATATGAAATAAAGAAGATGAGTTGTTTTGCCAAATATAAGAAAACTAATTAAGTGAAAATAGACACATAATAATCAACCTTAAATACATTTTATATTATAGGTTCAAACACCAATAAATATAAAATAGCTATAAACACATACATATACGCATACTAATATTAAATAAATATGTATATACATATATTCTATATTGTCAGTGACTAACTATGAGGACAGATAGTGATCAGATACAATTTTATTTTTAAATGTATGACGATTGAGCACGTCTCATAGTTTCAGGCAATGCATTCCACAGGCGAGCTGCATGGACTTTAAAAGATTTGTGGAGAAAATTTGTAGAGTGCAGTGGTATTTTCAGGCGCTGGTTTTCCGATGACCTCAGGAGCCTCGCATGGGTTTAATTTAGGAACTCGAAACGTTCTTTGAGATAGATGGGAGTAGAAGGATTAAACTAAATATTGTAAAGTTGTGCGAGGATATGAGCATTCTGGCTAAGCATTCGTGTATATATATTTTTTGTTGTTACATCAAACACTAACATGACTTTTTGATGTAGATAGAATTTTCTTTTTAAAACCTATCTTAAAATCTTTGAGTTTTGCAATGCTGTTTGCAATTACATTTCACAAATCTCTGACTTGTTTTCATTGCCTGTAAATTTGGACTAAGGACGTCATCTTCATTAAGTAGTTTTTGACGACAAACCCTAAACTTGAATATAATGTTTATTTGTTTATGTCCCTGCCTTGTGCCAACTTGGTAGAGTTCATCTTCTGTCACCTCGACCACTATTGGCTTTTGGAACAGGAATTCTCATGGTAATTTATTGCCACAGAGAGCAACTTTTTTTAGAGGATTTATATATGTATTTGGTTTGGAATGTCTCTTCGTTCCCCTATCGAACGGCTTGGTTTGGGCCAGAAATCTGCCTCGCTGTATCTCCTTCCTATCAGTATTGTAGAATACTTAATGTATGTTAATTTTGCATCAAGGAAATTCTTCGACAACTCCTGAATATTTATCAATTAACAACAATTGTAACTGTTAATTTGAAAATAGACTACTACTACTAATTTGTTACATGTATGTGCTCTGATTGATTTGCACTGAACAGTAGACTGATTTTTATATTCAATATATGTACTTATTATGACTTGACTGGAAATCCGTTTATTTCACGGTTTACTGTCACGCCCTCTATACCATACAATATCTTTACTACAATAAAACAATCACAAACAGGTTACTATCTACAGGGAATCCCGTAATGATAAACCATTACTTATCACATTGATATTTTATGATTCACGTGCCCGTGCTATATCTTCACTTCGTAAGAAAGCCTGTTCCTTGAGCTATTAATTTCTAGAATTTCTAAGTGGAACCCTCTTTTAAATTCTGACGTCAGAATAATATTTATAAAATGAGTATTATTAATGGCGTTCCACCTACGTAGTTAAGTACCTTTATTATCTGCAAATGTGTCATGCAAAATCATTGAAGTAGGTAATATGATAAAGAGATTTATTTTTAGATAACAAATTGCATTGTGACTACTGCTACTATGTAATTAGTTAATTTGTCTTGAACTGACACGCATTTTTCTCTTTATGTAGTATTTACATCATAGGTAAAAGGTACTACTCAGACCGATACCTACAACAATCGGATTGAAAGTACTAACAGTCATGGCGAACATAATATGTTGGTTATTCTCAATTTTGCTTTCAGTACATTTTATATTAACATAATCTTAGCCAATTGACGTTCCCTGCTAAACATAGCCTTCATCAAAAGAATATTACAAAGAGCGGTCCAACCAACAGTTCTCTGTCACTTGGCTAAGTTGGTATTGGTATTGGTATAGGGCTCTGTTTCCCCATTTAGACTCATAGGCGGTCCATTATGCGTTCAGATAGGCTGACTAGTTGTGACAGCCTAGCTTCTTCCAGAAGCACAGAAGCCTCCTGGGGCGTTCGCAGGATTCTAGAAGCGATCTCGTACCCGCGAGGATACTTGCCCGTTGTGTGGCCACTCCTTCGTACTCCAGGAAGACGTGGGCGGCCGTTTCCTCCGCGTTGAGACATCCTCTGCATAGAGGACTGTCTGTCGCGTTGATGGTGAAATATCGGCCTATCTATTTGGGAAATGTCAGACGTTACCCTTTCCAGTTCGTGATCGCCGCACGAGAACGTCTCTATTCAAGCGGTTGTCTCTCTCTATCTGCCTTGTATACTACTGTATACTACTTTACAATAGACCTACATATCTGTTGCCTACTTAATGATAAGCTTTTGTTTAAAAAGGAACTCCCACGTTAGTAAAGATCGCGGGGGACTTTACACAATCAAACAATGAATACAAAGAACACCCACAACAACAAGGGGCAGCCATTTGTGGATCACACATTTTATTGTCCCGTGTGGGAATCAAACCCCAACAACAACAACAGCATGGCGTAGTGGCGAGGTGACCATTTTAACCATTGCGCCATCCGAGCAGTCAGTCACTTGTTGAGCTTGACGATCATCGAGCGAGATCTTAATTTTATTTATTTATTATTTATTTAAAACTTTATGCACATAGAGTACATAGGCGGACTTAATGCCATAGGCATTCTCTGCCAGTCAACCTTCGGGTGATGTAGAGAAAATAGGAAGTAGGTGCATTAAAAATATTACAGTTTATTAGGTAAATTTGTGAACTAAATATGAGACAAAAATACATAAACAAAGTATATAGGATAAAATACATATCATAAACATACATACAAATATGTACACAAACATAACGTACATATACATACATACAAATAAAAACATAGTAACGATTTAGATGATAAATTATCGGCAAGTTCATTCTGCTAGTTGTTCCAAAAAGTACTCCTTTACTTTCACTTTGAATGAGTAACGATCAGTGGCCATCCTGATTTCGAGGGGAAGCGCATTCCAAAGAAGAACAGACTGAACGAAAAAAGAAAAGCCTACAAACTCTGTGGTATGAGAGGGACAAAGAAGAAGAAGATTATTTAAGGAACGAAGGTTTCTATCATGATTACTACTTAATTAAATATTGGAAATATGAAGTTAAATACAGTGGGGAAGATGGGGAACTAAGAATGGTAAACAGGGCAGTGAGGGCTCGCAACATACGGCGCCGACGAATAGGCAACCACTTAAGCTTAAAACGGAAAGAGGACACATGGTCGTATTTACGAAGATTAAATATAAATCAAATGCAGTTATTAAGAAGACGGTCTAATTTATCGAGAAGGTCTGCATTCAGGTCATAGTAGCACACATCACCATAGTCGATTATTGGGAATATGAGAGTTTGCATGAGCATTGTCTTGGTTTTCGCAGGAAGAAAATTTTTTAAGCGATGTAATGCACGGAGGGTACCAGTAACCCTCTGGCACAGATTTGTAACCTGATCGCGCCAGTTTAATGTGGAATCAAGATGTAGGCCCAGGTCTTTCACCGATTGACAAATAGGTATAGTAGTACCGTTAAAAGCAGTTTTGGGCTTGATCACTACATAAATTACCTATTAGTACCAAATTTCAAATAGAGAACTACGCATACGTAGGTACGTAACTATATAAACAACATTTTTACTGATGAATGTTGTTTTGTTGACACGTTATCGCAGCATGACATTATACAGGTTGTATTTGAAAAAGGAACACTTATTTAAATCACTGAAAGAGCATGACTATAGCATGCTGTTACAATAAGTATTTAAAAAAAAATTATCCGTTTACTAGTAATGAATGTTACATTTCAAGGTATTTTTGCTTCCGTTTTTCATAAAAATAGGTGGAATGTGTAAGATTAAAGATTTTAAATAATTCATATTTTTTATTTTAAATTTTTCCGTAACCTTAATCTGTTAACAGTACCGTGTCTTTAGATATTTGAAATATGTGTTTTTGTAAAATCCAATCTTAACTTGTTTTTTCCAAGAAAGATATATTTACCTTTAATACTCGTTATCCCAACAGGCTAGTTTTACCTCCCTCGAGAACTGACCTTTGTAGTCGCAACAGTTATGCAATGTGTGTGCGGATTTATAATCATTTACCTCCAGGGCTACAGGAGTTGCCCATGCTCAAATTAAAAAAAACAGGTTTTTCTTTGGCTATGTGACAATTGTTTTTACTCTGTCGAGGAATATTTAAAGAATGAGTAAATTGTATTGTATTTTATTGTTTGTAATTTCCTTGCATTGTATAATAAGTTAATTAAGTTAGATATAAGTTGAATATTGTATGCCATAAATAGAAATGGTAAATGTGCATGAACCAAAACATAACAAAACACCTGTAATTCACCACAGTTTTACAATAAAGATTTATGGTTTATATGATTTGTTCCGGTACTAAGAAAATCCATAAAAAAACTATTAAAAATTCAAACGGTCATAACTTGTAAACGGATAGATTTTTTTCAAAAATTCTTATTGTAACTGCATGCTAGAGTCATGCCCTTTCAGTGATTTTAGTAAGTGTTCCTTTTTCAAATACACCCTGTATAGATTCGCGGCTTGGCACACAAGTGAGTATATATTTGTCAGTTATTAACGCGATGAATATTAGTTTTATGCTATATAGTCCAGTGATGAAATGGGCAAGAAGGTGAGTTTACACTGCAGTGAAGATAATGCCTAACAACACAACTGCAAGTCTCTTCAGATGTATAAATATTTGTCTAGATTAAGAAATAAACAACATTAATGTGAGCAAATTTAAGTTATTATTATTATGTCGCAAATATTCGCAAAAATGCACTATGTGGAAATAAAGATAAGATTGGTTCATGAGCATTTGGCATAAGGTTGTCTACGATCGTGAAGTCCTAGGGCCGATTCCCGGGTTTTTTGATAGGAAATGTTGCGTAGTAGCACGGAGTGTTAAAACCGTGCCCGGTAAACGGCTATAAGTTCGCCTCTCTTATTTCGATCCCAAAATATAGTCGATGGGATGTGGGTGGGTGTGGATGGGATGGGACTCCCCTGGGTATACACTTAAGGGATATTTTAACAACCTCATACTCGCGGTGGTAGAGCTATCGACTGCAACGTTAAAGGTTGCGCTCATTGTAAATACATATTTGTATCCTATAAATGCATATGTATATTTGCATAGGTCGGTATTACGCCTGTGTTTCACTTATAAGATTTATTTACAAAAATATATACACATATCTAAGCTTGCAATGATAAATATGATTATATCATGTTGTTTGCGGGTCAATTCATTATCAAAAATGCTTAGATCCACATTTTATCGCAATCTTTGACATGACGCATGATAATCTTTTTATCTATTTAATCTGAGGTACATAAATGAATCAACATCGTTTTATCACTTTCGTTGACAGCGGATGTTAATTATTTCGGTGTTTGCGTATGCAATTAATCTACGATAAATTGTTTTAATAATAATAAACGCTTAATGTGCATGTAATCAAATACTACAAATATACCAACAAGCTCATAACGTATTGTTCAATAACTTCAGGAGAAGACTATTTATTACGTTATACACGTAAAATTCGCATGCAATCAACATCAGTGGGAAGACGGGTCTTGAAAAAAAGTACGAAAAATAGGATGCAAGTCAGCTGACCAGCAGTGCCAATGATTTGCTCGTCGTGGACACGATGTATACATACATATATACGAACCACGACTTATTTTTTAATGATTCCCTTAAAAAAGTTAAACCGACAAAAGCAAAAAGGAACTGAAAAGAAAAGAAAAATAATAACAACATTAATTATAATTTGCCTAACCTCATTGTTGTCACACGTCACATACATCTAAATTATCCTGGGATACCTTATTCCTTACAGAATGCTGGCTACCACCAGCGAAGCTTATACCTAGATAGAGTGGGTACTCTCGACAACACAAGTTACGCGGCGACAACGTCACATAAAACACAAAACCTCACCACGATCTCTTCGATCGTAAACACCTCAATTTAAATTGCGAGGACGCTAATTGTCTGGTACTGAAATTGACTCTCTTGATTCATTGCTCGCCAACTCAAAGATCTTCAAAAACATTTTTCTTTGCGGTGATATAAATATTAACATAGTTCCTAATACTTAGCGTCTTAGCTAGCCATGGCACAGAGCTACTACTAAGTAGTTACTAGCCATGGGATGCTCCCTGAACACACTTGTCTTGATCACATGATTCTTAGGACTAGGATGGGTGCTTTATGTTTAATTTATGAAACACCCATCACTAACCACGAGAGTAACTCAAAGGAGTTGTGGACTTAAATTTTATACCACGTACGTAAAAAGATACTTCTTAACTGGACCTAAATAACTTAAATAAAATCATCTTAAACAGACTGCCGCCCTATTCCAGTTTCTTACTTATAATCGGCAATCAAAATTCACTTGAGGAAGGTCCAATCACCTTAAAGAAAGTCAGCTTTATTTTAATAGAAAACAGAATCGGAAGAAATCACGAAGATCAGCGGTACTGATGGAAAATTACTTCTGACTTCCATCAATTTTGAAAAGGACATTAACGATGTTCATTTGTTCTTTGCTAACGTTGGAACAAATCTGGCAAAAGCTATATAACCTCTAAACAAATCACAACCTGAGATGGTATCAACAACCACTTATCCTAAATTCATTTATCATCTTTCCTACTGATGAAAAGGAAGTGTTTAGCCTTATTAAAAGCTTAAAGAAAAGTTTTGCTGTGGGAATCGATCAGATTTCTAGTAAAATACTTAAGAGATATGCCGACCTTCTCACTACACTCGCCACTGCTATATGTAACCTGGCAATATCTAACAGTGTATTTGCAAAGACTTTTAAAACAGCACTTATCAAGCCTATCCACAAGTCAAGGAAAAAATACTGTGCAAATAACTATCGACCTACCTCCATACTGCCGGCGGTTTCCAAGGTTTTAGAATGCCTACTAAATCAGCGTCTCATAAAGTACTTAGAGTCCATTAACATTATCTCTCCCGCATAATTCGGCTTCTGTTCAGCCAAATGTACTAACGACGCGGTTGATGAGCGAGTAAACTCTATCGTAACCAGTCTTGATAACAGAAACAAATGCCTAACGGTGTGTCTTGATCTCGCGAAAGCGTTTGGAACAGTATCTATCCTACACCGTATTAAGAAGTCGAATCAGCTCGGAGTAAGAGAAACTGTCCTAAAGCTGATGGAGGATTATCTCACTGGTAATGAGTTGGATGAATAATGAATTAACTGGAAACTTTGTCATCCCAGAGGGACATTGTTCTTGGTGTAAATCAATGACCTTTACCAACTTCCTCTTCACACTTCCACCTTCTCAAAGGAAAACCGTCACGTTTGCTGACGATACGGCACTGTTCATTAATGGTGATAATTATTGGGAAGAAGTATTATTATAGAAGTATTATTGGGAATAAGGTGAGTACCTGGCTGCAAAGAAACATTTTGACATTGAACGTAGCCAAAATTAAATACATAACCTATGCGAACAGAGTTAACCTATTTCCATCCATCTCGTTACTATCTGGGCTCATGCCTGTGAAACCATGTCCACGTGCCCATGTCCCACTTTATAAAGAGTCGATAATATAAAATATCTCGGGGTCTCTATTGATACTATGGAACTAAACAAAAATTTTAACGTTCTTACAATTAGACAAACTTATATACGTACGTACGGATTTAAAAAACCATTCAGAAACAAAGAAAGAAAGAAAGAAAAGAACTTACATCACAACATCTACTTAAGAAAATTAAACACAGTTAAATTTACTCTATTGCAATCCCATAGGTTTTACTGCTTTCTTGGCTACTTATACAACAAATTTAACAGCACCCTGAATTTATCCTAAAATTAAATCTGTTGTTGTACTGTTTTAACAAAATATTTAAACACTTTAGACTTTCTATCAGGAAACACAGGCAATTCTAATCTAACAGTTTCTCAATAATACAAAGTTTATATCGTACTTCCGTCACTCATAATCACAAAATAATAATGGGCGTAAAGCCCATTATTATTTTATGTGCTGTGCTGCTGGTGCTGTTTCAACCCTACTCAATTGTTCAAAAATATTTCTAGCTATACCCATGGAACTTAACTAAAAAAATAATTCTGTACTCCATACCTTCCTATATGATTTGAGGAATTATTTCGAATTTTAAAATCATATAAATTACAATTTGTCAACATTTGTATATTTCCTTATTCCTTAATGGTTAAGGATATTTTTAGACAACAGTACATAACTTTATATTCATTTATAAAGTGAGATCGTAAATGTTTTAACCTGTTTAATACATTTCATGGTGACAAATATTAATGTATGATTGTGTGCAAAGTTGGGCGATTTTGGTGACGAGGTGGAAATCCTCATGGATGTCCTCCGCCCTTAATAGTACCTGTAGCAAGTCGTCTTGTAAATTATGAAACAATAAATAATACATATATTTATTTAACGTTTCTACATAAAGCACACTTATGCTATTTGAATATAATATTAATTAATAGCAACTGTAGGTGTATACTAGCACCATCTAGTACGGAAAAGTTTAACTAACGCACAGTACATTCCGGGCGATAGAGGCGCAACCTAGCGAGAATTGAAAGACGTTCGATGAAAATTGCATGACGGAGCAATTTCAGTATACAAACTATACTATAACTTTATACCAAAACTTGATATTTTAGGAATAAGTTATGTTAAAATCATATTGTAATGAAAAAATTTTGTCATGAGTAACCCATCCTGAAACCGAACAGACTGCTGCATACATAACTCGGTAATTCTCAAAAGTGCTTGACTTCGATGGCACATTTCATTTTTTTTTGATAAACTGTGATATATTAATTAGAAATATCACTTTTAGATTTAATATAAATATAAGTAGCAGAGGGCACTTCGTTCGCCGAGCGTTTACAAAGTTGTTTAACTTTTTTAAAACTTTCGCGTTCCATGATTATATAATTTATGTTGACGGGAATTAACGCGGTCACATATTTAAAAGGTATTACATAACTTTGATTTGGCTGACGTTTCGACCATCTTCCACTGGCCATGGTCCTATAAATACCTTTTAAATACGTGATCGTGTTAATCCCCGTCAAAATAATTATACTAACGTTAGCTAAAAAATTGGTGTCCAGCGAAATCAATATTCTAAACATCGAAATCAATATATATGTATAATATTTTTATCAAGATGGGTTGTACACATTGCAGCCGTAAGGAATTTCAGATTAGTTTTAAAATAATCTTATATTTTTTTACAATAAATATGCTATATTATAAACCTTTAGAAAATCTTACAAAAAATACAGTTTGGTAAGACGTTCAACCTACCTATACTATACAATACAATACAATACTCTTTAGTACAATAAAGGAACCATGAGGAACAGTTTAAAACATTTTCATACAAACAAATAATGGTACAAACGGAGCGGCGGGCGGTCTTATCGCTAGTTGCGATTGCTTACAGACAACCTTTAGATGGACAGATGCAATGGATTTGTATATAGGGCAGTTAACAGGTGTACGGGTTTAGCTAAGTAGCAACTTATATGAATATAAAAGAAAAGGAATAAATAATTATATATACCTTACCTATGTGTGTATACCACACATACATATACACTATGTGAAATATAAAAATAGTTAACGTATATAACAATGTATTAACTAAAAACTCGACAGTATTTTAATAGATTTACCATCACAATCATAAAATAATCCAATTAAAGATGAAGAAACAAAAGTAACAGTCAGTTAATACTGACTGTTACTTTTGTTTGCTCAATAAATATTCAATTCTTTCTTATTATTTTCATATCAGCTCTTACAACAACGTTTAAGAGTTCTTTTATTAATTACCTTTGAAGTAACATTTTTAACCGACTTCAACATCGATGACGAATTTTTTTCGATTTTTTTTGTGTATATACGATATAAGGATAAGGTCTATTATTGATAAGTAACTTTATAATGTGAACAAGTACAAGACTTAACCATGGAGACGTATGGCTTTATCACATTTTGTTAAAGTTTACATGAATATTTTGCTCTAATATAAATGTTTACATGTCTATGGTTTCAATGTGGAAACCGGTACCTTAAATGGTTGAACAAATCTGGATTAAACTCCCCTCAAACACACAATGTGTAAAAATCAGTACCACCGTGGCTAAAGGTCAACACCTTATTGGATAAGACACATCACCTCGACTATATCCGTGCCTTGGGCACAACATCTCAGATTACTGAGTAGACAACATGCATGACTGGCAGAGAATGCCTAAGGCATTAAGTACGCCTTTGTGCAATATGTGCATGAAGTCTTAATAAAAATAAATAAATAAACACATGCCGTATAGATTTAGGCAGCTGTTTTTATCGCAGGATCTATGGAGTCTGGATTTAATTGTTTATTACTATAATATATTTATGTCAATTGTTGATACTACTCAGCTTTATTTCATGTTATTTCAATGAAAGTGTGGCCCATGTTGATATATTATTATACGGTAGGATGAGTACCCCGCGGTAAACATATAGTTTTACGTTTATACACCTTTTATATAGATTGTACATATATTATTATTATTTGTAATACAGACATGTGGCAAAGAAGACAAGAATAGGGACATATAAGGGAATTGACGAAGAGATCGATGTACCTCCATTGCAAAGGTCCCCATCGCAAGTGCTGCAGTACTTTACTTTTTCATTGGTGGCTAATGCATTTGTCACATTAATTATAGTTTTACAGTTGACGAGAGGATTGATACACTGACGAATGGTAAATTTGCCATCAGGAGTCTCTGGAATCAAACGGAATAATAAATTAATTATTGGTTTCTTTTTAACCTTTATCCATTATAACCATACATTAAAAAAACCGCCGACTCGAAAATCCCTTCAACGATTAAAAGAGAGCTGATGATCTTTGAAATGTAAACGTAAGTTTGCAAATAAAGGAATATTAACTTGAGAGGTAAATTATATATATAAAAATACATGGAGAAGTGTAACTCATCAGAAAAAGCATGAATTCTTGCTAAGAAAGAAAGACTTGCCAAAAACTTTGAAATATCTTTTTGCTTAAATTTGTCATTGGTCTGTCTTTTATTTCCTTTTATTATTTTTATTTTATTTTGTTTAGTTATCCATACTTTCAATGCTTAACTTTAGTTTACTTACTTTTTATCTTAATAACATAATAGCGCACGATAAAACAGTGTTGTATTACATTATTTCACTAAACGTGCATTGTAAAACTATTCGGTGATTTAAAAGATTGGCCGTGATTTTGTTTGCCCGTTTTTTTCTCACAAGACTCAGAACTACTAGCGATCTTACCTATTTGCAACACGGGATATATTTATTTTTATATATTTGTTTTACTTTCCACAAAGCAACTTGTTTTATTGTGGTAGTATACATACAACTTTTACGCAAAATAAATTCACAAACAATTGACATCTAGTGTTATATAAAATTGATTTGGTATAATTAAATTGACAGCATTTCATAATTTGATTTACTCAATATGACGAGTTAATACATAGAGTTATAAATAACATATAATAAAACATAAGAAATAAAATTAGAATTGATTGCATTATTAATTTTACGGAATATAATTATTAATTAAACAATTGAAATACATGATTATTAATTAAACATTGATAACCAATTACATGTCCACAATATTAATTAATATGATTTGGAAATTTATAATTTAACATTTTAATAAATCAATTTTATCGGTAACTACTAGGATACCCATAATTGGACGTAGCCCTCCCCGAACCTCTTTCAGTGTTCCCTATCTTTGGTTAGCCGCGTCCAAATCGCTCCGGCCACTTGCCTTATATCGTCTCTCCAGCGTCGATGGGGCCGCCATCGCGGACGTTTAGCTTCGTAGGGATGCCAATTGATGATTCTTTCGCTCCACCTATTATCTACCCCTCTTGCTATGTGTCCAGCCCATCGCCATTTAAGTATACACGCAAACTGTACGGCATCTGTTACTTTTGTCATACTTCTGATATCCTTATTTCTTTTTCTATCTTTCAGTTTGAAACCTAACATACTTCTCTCAGTAGATCTTTGAAGAACATTAGTTTTTTGTACAAGTTCTTTTGTGAATGTCCAATTTTGACATCCATACAGTAGTGTAGGCATGATGTTAGATGCCATTGCTTTTTGTTTTAAATGTATTGGATTTTTTTATTTAAAAATATCTTTTATTGACCAATATTTACTCCAGGCTTCCTTCATCCGGCGTTCAGCATCTCGCGATGTATGGTCAGCAAATGACATATGTATTTTGTCGTAAACATATTCATCTACATAATCTATGCTCAATAATCCACTTTTAATCGGTAATTTTTCTCTACTCGTCATAGCAAAGGTTAACTGTGTGTTTATTTGCAGTCCACATCTCCTGCTTTCGTTACCTAGACTATTTAACATGGTATTCTAAGTGTTGTGATTCTCATAAATCAAAACAATGTCGTCTGTGAATCGTATATTACTGAGATACGAGTATTCCCCAT
The DNA here is from genome assembly GCA_949752705.1 of Callimorpha dominula. Lineage (NCBI taxonomy): Eukaryota > Metazoa > Arthropoda > Insecta > Lepidoptera > Erebidae > Callimorpha > Callimorpha dominula. The sequence goes on from OX457007.1 coordinate 13,873,724, forward strand.
TTATGTTGATACCTAGATTTTCCCGCTTTAGCTGTCTGAAGATGTGTTCTAATAGAGCTGTAAATACAGTTGGAGATATTGGATGTCCTTGTTTCATGCCTCGTTTTATGTCAAATGGCTCTCCAGTACTTTCCAGCCTGACCATGGTTCCACTATTTTTATAGATTTCCTTTTAGTATGTCAATGTACCTGGTTGCCCATAGGGGTTCGTGATGAATGGAATCAAATGCTTTGGAGTAATCTATGAACACTAGATAGAGCTCTCTTCCATACTCTTTAAATTTCTCTATTAGTTGCGTCAGTGTGATAATGTGATCAATTGTAGAGTAACTTTGTCTGAAACCAGCTTGTTTTTTGGGTTGGTTGTAATCTAGAGTCTTAGAAATTCTATGTAGTAGGACTGAGGCAACGACCTTTTAAACTGTTGGCTGTAAACTTATTGATCGACAGTTTACTAAATCGGCAGGTTCTCCTTCTTTGTAAAGAAGAGTAATAATGGTTCCCCATTCCCTTGGCACTTTCTTTTGTGATAAAATCTCATTGAAAAGCTTGGTCAATACTGGCACAAGAGGTTCAATGATTGCTTTTAAAATTTCATTCGGGATTCTATCTTCTCGCGATTTTAAATGTTGAATAGCCATTTGAACTTCACTTTGTAAGAAGGATGGTAGGTCTTCACATATGCCATGGTGCGTACATTGGTGACTAGTCTCGTAATTTCCATATAACGTTTTATAAAAGTTTGTAGCGGTCTTGATAAGTTGGCCTGTATTGTGATTGTCTTTCAATATCATAATCCACGGGTTTGTTGTGTTGAGTTTCTTTTGGGCTCTTTTGACATACGATCTTTTTTGCAGCTCTCCTTCTATTATCCTATATACAAGACAATAGACAATATTTTATTTTTCTTTAATGCAATTCGGGGTAGTTTTGCCACAGCTTCTTTTATAGTTTTAATTATGTTTCCATATATTGATGCTATGTCACTAGTTTCACTTATACACAGTAAATCTGCAAATATATATTTTCAAGGACTCTTGCTCTAGAGGGCTTAAGTTAGCTTTGTTTTGGCATATAAACTTTCTTCGGGGTTTCTTTGCATAGTCATTTCTAAGGAGTTTGTTGTGGTAACATAGTGTTTATCTATAATTTCCAATTTTATTTAGTATAAAGACGTTTTCAAACAACTTTTAAAGAATTTTATGAAAAGGTATTTGACTTTGACTTTGGTCCTTGTCACTTGGGATTTCAACACAGAATGGAAAACAACAAGCTACTGACTTGTATACAAATGAGTTTTTATTAACAGGGAAAATTCGAAGCTATATTACTGATGATTAATGTACCTACAGGAAGGAGATGCAATAATTAATGTTTTTACTTGCACAGCTAGCCTTGTTTCATCCACACTAAGATTTACCTCATTTTTGCTTCATATGATTGTACTATGAGCTATTTATGCAACGAGTAGCAAAGTAAATGTTTTTTTTTTTTATATTATAGGGGGCAAACGAGCAGATGGGTCTGGGAGAAAGGAGTACGCTCTTTTCTTGAAGGTTTGAAGGTCGTATCGGTCCGGCAATAAGGCAGGCGACAATTTGTTCCAAAGGTTGGTTGTGCGAGGCAAAAAATTTCTGGAAAACCGCACAGTGATGGATTGCCAATTATCCAGGTGATGGGGATGAAAGTTTTGTCGCGTTGAACGATGGCGAAACGTTGCGGCCGGTATAAGTCCGAACAATTCCTCGGAGCACTCCCCATGATACATGCGGTAGAGAATGCAGAGTGAGGCTACATCTCTACGCAACGCCAAGGGATCAAGCCTGATTGATTGAAGATGATTCGAGTCGCTCTCCGTTGAATGCGGTCAAGAGAGAGAAGCTGGTACTGGGGTGCTCTTGCATAGATATGAGAACAGTATTCCATATGCGGCCGCTGCGCCTTATAAAGTTGTAGGCGGTGGGCCGGGGTGAAATACTGTCTCGATCTGTTGAGTACACCAAGCTTCTTCGAGGCTAATTTGGCCTTACCCTCCAAGTCACCGCGGAACTGGACTTCGCTCGATATATCGACGCCAGGGATTCCGATACTGGCTGTGGCAGTCAACGGAGTGCTCTCAAAGCGAGGTGACACGACAAACGGTATCTTTTTGATGGTGAACGCGCAAACCTGTGTCTTCGTTGGGTTAAACTGGACTAGATTAAAACGACCCCAATCGGAAACTCCTTGTAAGGAGGCTTCGATTTCAGACACAAGTTTAGATCGACTCTCAGTGACGTTTTCCCGAGAAATGTTAGCGCGGCCGGTATACAAGGCATCACTCGTACTATCATCGGCATAGCAATGAATGCTGCTGATTTGCAGCATAACATTGATATGCAGAAGAAACAGCGTGGGTGATAGCACACAGCCTTGTGGGACACCAGCATTCACAGACTTGAAGTCGGAGCATGCACCGTTGAGAACGACCTTGATGCTTCTGTCTGCGAGAAAACTGGTGATCCAGTTGCATAATTTCTCGGGAAGACCATAGGAAGGAAGCTTCGAGAGAAGCGCTTTGTGCCAGAGCCGATCGAAGGCCTTCGCTATGTCCAAACTGACTGACATCGCCTCCCCCTTGCTCTCGATTGCCTGTGCCCAACGGTGAGTCAGGTATACGAGAAGATCACCAGCTGAACGACCCCGACGGAAACCATATTGGCGGTCGTTGAGTAGCTGGTGGTCTTCTAAGTACCGAAGGAGTTGGCGGTTGACAATGGATTCCATTATCTTGGAGAACAGGGTGGTTATGGCTATAGGTCTATAGTTGGACGGATCCGAGCGGTCACCTTTTTTAGGGATCGGGTGCACTAAAGTTCGGGACGACGCCGAGGGAGTAGGAGAACCGATAAAGGCGCGTTAAAACCGGTGCCAAGTCTGGAGCACACGTCTTCAGCACGACGGGAGAGATTCCGTCGGGCCCGTTCGACTTATGAATATCGAGGGAAAGAAGTGCTTTACGCACTGAGCTTTGGAAGAAGCGGACTTCCGGCATACAGCTGTCGCACCGCGGTATGGTCGGCGGTACGTTTCCCCTGTCATCCAAAGTCGAGTTGGACGCAAAGAGGTTGCCCAAAAGGTCGACTTTCTCCTTAGCGTCGTGGGCCAACGAATTATCTCCCATTTGCAGGGGTGGAAAGGATGGTCTACAGAAATTCTCCATTACAGCTTTGGCAAGAGACCAAAGTGCTTGAGTTCCAGGAGGGAGACCCACTAGTCACTCACTCGCACAAATATAAAGCAAGTTTTAGATACAGTTGACAAACTAACATGTTGTTAGTACTTTTCATCTTCATCAAGTCTGTCCCGATGAAATCGCCGTTACTAAAGATTATTTTCGAAGAATTGGCTATTATTTTCTATAAAGACTCCTTCGTCGGATTAAATTGTTTTCCGTGTACAAAGTTGCCCGAATTCGGAAGAATAAATGGAAATCAGATTAACTTCGCATTGTGCAATAACACTTGAAGAGCATTTTCGCGAAAGGTGAGCTGGTCCATCATCATTTAGAATTCTTTCCTGCACACATATGAGTCAACCGTGCACTCCAAAACAGTTATTTTGTACCAAAATAAGTCAAAAGAAGAAGACTTATTTTGGTTGTTGTTCAGTGAGGTTATACGTACGGTACCCATCTGCCGAGGTTTTTTGACTTTCTAATTGGAAGTAATTCATTATTTGACTTTGATTAAACTACATTGAAATTATCAGCAACTGAAAGCTGTTAATTAGGTAATTAAGGTGATTCTACTTTGCCTTTCAGTTCCTCGTTATCGACTTAAATCTTTGGGTCAAGCTACAGTTCGTAACAAAATTGGCAAAACAGAAACGATCAAACAAAAACGTATGCATTTCTAATAAGGTTATAATAAGCGGTTAGAGGACACGAACTAGCTGAAAGAGGGTTATGATAAATTAAACTTTTATACTAACCTACAAGCATTTTTCCACATTGGCCGTCCATAATGCACTCCTGGAAACAAAAAAATTGCTCTAGATAAAAATCACCATCACGAATTGTAATCAGTCTAACCCAAATAGCAATAACTAGCTCTTTAATATTATAAGGATTATGTTCCTGAAAACTGCCGCTGAACAGTTGATGTTGGGAAGGAGTATTTGTACATAGGTCTATTCTCGTTAAATTACAGATGACATCATAAAAAAAATATCAACTATTCTATCCGTCACTTTTAAATGCTATAAGACCACTGATGAAAGTTCTGTTATTCAACGAGATTCGAATAAGAATTTTTTTGATAGGAGTGAGTAAGGTAATAAGTTGACCATGAGATAAGTAATTGTATGAATATTCCTTGTCAATAAATTACTTTTAGTCTAATCATCTTATACTTTTATAATTTTAAGCCTCTGTAATTAATTAGAGATACTTGAGAATTTCTTATATTTGTGACACGATTCTCCTTAGGTATAAGATCTCGAGAAACTATATTATTCCCACACAGCAGGAACTTGCCTTTTCCGGAAATTAGGTTTAGAAACTTACGTGAAAATGTTTTTTATTTGGTGTGTATGGATCTGCACAGCTTTGGTCATGTGCGGTAGTGCATTCGTAGCAACGGTGACAAGAACCTTAAAGTAAAAGAAAACAATACTGGTATTATTACAAAAAGCTGTTATTTACCTCAGACAGGAAAATAAAGGTTACAGGCTAATTCACATAAAAAAGGTATTTTAATCCTTCAGAAAACTTACAGCTATTACAGGAGTGATAACAATTACAATAGTACGAGAAGTACAAGTATTCGCATCTAACAAAAAGATGTATATAAACTTTAAAGTGACAGATAGGATGTGAGACGATGTTTGCAACTCGGAGTTCAGAATAGTATCAAGTTAATGCACTAGTCAACTACCCTTTGAACCCCCAACCAACATGTTTACTCGAGGGGCAAATCAACAGAATCTGCCCTACATCGAGTTGTCTTATGCATAGAGGGCAATCTAAAATGCAAAATGTCAACCCTTGGAACCTTCATCGATATCGAGGTGCCTTTGACAAAATTTACTTCACCAGCATAAGCCAAGCTCTAACAAGACATGGGGTCGACTCCACAATTGCCGGGTGGATCAACAGCATGCTTAGAAATAGAGCCATACAATTTACTGTGAGTGACACAACGAGAGGGGTGGTGGCCAGAGGGTGTCCGCAAGGCGGAGTTCTCTCTCCTCTCCTGTGGAATATTGTGGTCAATGAACTTATTACTCAGCTCAATGACCACAAGTTTCTCACAGTGGGCTATGCAGACGACCTGACCATCCTCATAAGCGGCCCCTTTGAGAGTGTCATATGTGACCGAATGAGGTCTGCATTGAAGGTCGTGGTGGTGTGAAAAACACGACCTAACAGTAAACCCGACAAAGACAGAGTTGATTATGTTCACAAACAAACGTAGTTTAGGAGAACTGAGACTACCTAAATTATTATGCACCCTTCTAGCCCTAATCAAGGAGGTCAAGTATCTAGGAGTTATACTTGACAGCAAACTCCTATGGAACAGGCACCTGGACGCAAAACTGAACAAGGCTTGCATTATTTTCTGCCGTTGCAAGCGACTACTCGGCAAAAGCTGGGGACTATCACCAAAAATCACACTATGGCTGTACAAAATGGTCATACGGAACAATCATCACATATGGTGCTATTGCCTGGTGGCAGAGAACAGAACTAAGCACTGTCAGAAACAAACTGCAGCAATTCCAGAGACTCGCATGTACTGCAGTCACTGGTTGCATGCGCACTACTCCCACGGCTGCCCTTGAAGTGGTTCTAGATCTAGCACCACTAGACCTGTATATACAACAGGAAGTAGCTGTGGCAGCCATCAGACTTAAACACCTGGGTCTGTAGTACAACCGAGAGGGTCCCCTTTCCAAACTATGGAATCAATTAGTGCAATATTAACCACTAGTAGCTGCCCCATGCGACAGGAACCCTAAACAACACATCTTCGAAAGAAAGTACCAAATACAACTATAGGAAAACAACCGAGATAAATCTGGCATAAATGAAGTCCGGATCTACACAGACGGTTCCAAGATGGGGTCAGGGACTGGAGCCGGAGTTTTCTCAGACAGTATGGCTATCCTGAAGGCCCTGGAGGGCAACACCATAAACTTCGGTCTCATTTATGCATGCCACCAGACACTAGAGCGCTTAGCCTCTGCCAATGGGGTAATTCTTCAATGGATCAAAGGGCACAGTAGTTCACTTGGGAACGATGAGCTGGCAAGAAAGGGATTTGTAACGTCAGTGGTAGGTCCAACTATACTGCTGCCACTTCTCTTTAATCAACTTCGCTCAAGCGTAAGGCAACGGACTCGTGAATCGCACAACGGTCGCTGGACCGACACACCTGGCTGTAGGCAGTCTAAACTGGTGTTGACGGAGATCTCACCACGTTTAACTTGCAGACTGCTCAGTCTTAACCGACTTGTAGTTGAAGTTGTAGGAACCACTTGGTCCTAAACCGGCACCTATTCACCATCAGTGCGACAGACAGTCCCCTATGCAGAGGATGTCTCAACGCGGAGGAAACGACCGCCCTCGTTGTCCTGGAGTGCAAGGGAGTGGCCACACAACGGGCACGTATCCTCGCGGGTGCGAGGTCGCTCATAGAGGCCTAGCAGACTAGTTGAGCCAGCCTAGCTCCTTAGCTAGGCTGGCTCAACTAGTCAGCTTATTCGAACGCATAATGGACCGCCTATAAGTCTAAATGCGGAAACAGAGCCCTATACCAATACCAATACCAAAAGTATCAACTCAATAATAGTAACTCAATGTGCGACGGTGTTTCTTGGTTGTACATATTTCACCCCTTGGAGAAAGCATCTCTTATCATTCTTATGAATTATTGTAAACTTCCTACTAAATAAAATTAAAATATCTATTGGTCCTAATTAGAAAATAATTTAGGCAATTGGAATTTGCTATATGGACATGCAGTAATTGCTTCTTGCTTGCTTCTTAAGAAATATTGGTGTACGCTTAACCTTATTTTGCCTAAAGTTCAGATCAATCTACTGAACTTCTCACAATAGCAAAGAGAAGAGCTTGGTCAGCCACGCATCTTCACAAATGTAGTGCTAGCAAATGATTTTTTTTTACAATGCAGAGTGAAGTGTGTTACTAACTGTAGTTGTGTTGGTAGAATTTGGAATGATAATGAATATATGGTAGATGTAAACCTTGTAAATAGGTTTCATAACTACATACATTTTTAAATTAATCCGTGCACAAAGTTTACATAAAATATTTTATGTAGGTTTATGTTAAATAATTTTGCACAAGTAATACGGCTGTGCTCACAAAAGAAAGCATTCGACAAAAACCCATAATAATATAAGTATGTATTAAAACAGGTACGCACCAATTTCCAATAAAGCCAGTAGAACAGTAACACTTAGCACAGCAAATCTTAGTGTAGCCATTTTAAAATAAATATTCGTTTACAAATATTTAGTCGTTTGATCGCCTTGTAATATATTACAGTACTGATTAGTGTAAGTACAGTACGTACTAATATACATTGTACTGTTGTTCTTAGCCTTGATTCCTATTTTCCTGTTTTCGCCTTCTATGATTCATACCGCTGACGCGTCGCTGCGAAGTGACTCCTGTGAGAACATTTCCAAAGGGCGAGCGGCAAGCGCACAGCAATAGCAATCGCAATGGTTCGGTAGAAACCTCAAGGCATTTCCGAAATGGGTGGTAAAAATAGGACGAAAGACGGTCATGGAGACCTACACGTAGAACTACAACTACCTTCTTCTTCTTCTTCTTTTTACAACTACCTTACTACCTACCAGTTTTTTTAGGTACGACAAACACGTCAATCCGCTGTCGATCAGTATGACGTTAAATATTGCAATGTAAAAATCTCAACTCTCTTACCGCTAGTGGACTTTTAGCACATGTCGTCAACCTTAAATTTAGTCATAATGATATTTACTACTTTAGTTATTATATACTAGACTAGTGCATCATTATTTTCAATATTTTGCAGAATCATCAAACATTTTACATTAAAAATAAAATACTCTTAAAATACTTACTAACGTTAAACCCTTAATTTTGGAGCATACTTTTAAAGAAATAGCGTTTTGGAATTAAATCCCGTTAGTAAATTGACAGCCAACTTACAGACTTTTGAAAGTTGGTAGTTTTGAGAATTGGTGCAATTGGTGCTTGTGAAACAGCAGAATGTTTCTGCAGTAGGTAGGTCTAAGGTAATATAGCTGTTCTTCTTATCTTTGCATCCGTTCTTAAGTGACTTCTCCTACCTATATACCATCTCGCTGCTAAATTTCAGATATCTAGTACAATAAACCAAGGACTTGCCTACAAAGAACTTTAGCGCCTTTAGACCCCCCAAATCCGGTCCTGTCGCAAAAACCGTTCTTAGCTGGCGTCTCCTACTCATAACATTGTGTTGTTACGTGTGTTAGTATAACATGATGAATTAATTATTTTACTTACAACCAACATTTCTTTACCTTTTTCCTTAAGCATTTATTTCCCAGCGGCAATTGTTTTATAAGTTGATTTTATTTAAATGTAATTTACCTTCCTTATGCCTATTGTTATAAACCAGATATACAAACTCTAGAGAATTATAATTTACTAGCAACCCGCCCCAGCTTAGACGTAGGGTAGGGTAGCAGAGACGTCTTCAACAATTATTATCATCATATTTCAACCAATTTACACAAAACCTTAACAAATTATATACTTAAACCTTCCTCATGAATTGCTCTATTTATTGGTGAAAACCGCATGAAAATCCGTTCAGTAGTTTTTGAGTTTATCGCGAACAGATAGACAGAGAGACGCAGTGGGGGACTTTGTTTTAAACTGTGTAGTGATAAATTAAATGGAACTCGGTTCCCGTGGGATAAATTTGAATTTCCACTGGAACGAAGTCGCGAACAACAGCTAGCCTAACCGATAGAATAGAATGAAAACATATGTCAATAGATATCTAAGAGATCAGTAGGTAAACTTCGACAGCATCCTCTAAGAGTGAATGTTCCTTTGTATTGTCGCTCCGAACTACGCCTATGCTGAGTGAAGCCCATCGCTAGGCCCTGTCTACTGGCTTCGCATTAATTCAGGGGCACCTTTTTAGAGACGTTTACTAAGTTTAGAAATTCTTATAAGAACCGAAAGTTGAATAACATTGAGTCAAACTTAAAATATTCTGTAGCTCCTCGCACTATGTACCTATAATTTCTTGTATAACCTGACCTCTCGTGCCGAACGAGAGTCACAGTACTGGTACAGTCGGTGTAGTATGCAGGTTTTAGGGGATAAAAGCACTAAATAAAGGTTGTCTGGAAGAGATCGCCGTGAGCGATAAGACCGCCAATTGTTATACCAGAATGTTAACATTGTTTTTAGATTGTATTTCAATTAAAAGGTATAAAGAAATAAGTTAATAAAATGAATTAAGTAATTGTGATCTTAATGCCTTTTTTACATAGCATTTATAATCCATCAACTTCAGTTTTTCATCAAGTAGCCAAAAACTTCACGACGGAGACCTGAGAGCAAGGGTAGTCATAAAGGTGTATTTTGTTTCAACAATTTACTATTTTCTTTACTGACTATCACTAGGCAAACAATAAGTCATTCAGAGTTTTATCAGACTAATGCCATCTCTTTTACAAAGTTCGTAACTTTTAAATGATCTTGTTACTTATAAAGATCGGCGCAATGCAAGAAATTACACCGGTTCTGTACTTGTTAAGTACATGTTGTGTAGCCTAGATGGCGCTACATTCACAAAACTAAAAATTACTCATCATCAAATTTAAGTTTGGTGATCAATTATAATTTTGGGTTTTTATACCACTGATGACCTAAACAAGCTTTTATTTTTAACCCACTTCAAAAGCGGGGGGAGGTTCTATGTTTGGCTGTATGTATTTTTTGAAGTGAAACTTCTTTAAAATCGTTGTGATTTGAAATTCGATAAAACGAAAAACTCACACTGTAAGAGATACACATATTCATAAATAGGAGTTAGCCTGCGAGAGAATAAGATGGAACGTATACAGTGTTTCCTATAATCTTCAAATGCTAGCACGTGTGACAGTGTGAATATTTTTATCTTTTTATTTAATAACATAATATTTTCCAAAAATGCCTAAAATATAAAATAATTTTTGAGCTTGAAAAAAATATTATAAAAATAAAACCTTATAATTATCCTAATACTCCTGATCCTGATACTCTATATTTATCTCATTCTCTCGTAGGCTATATCTGAAGCTGTGAATTGCACACACACACTTTTTTTATGTATGTTCACCGATATTTCTGTCATCTATGGACCAATTTTAAAAATTCTTTTTTGTTTGAAAGATGGTCCCATTGTCCTTTTTCAAACAGAGCAGTAGGTACCTGGTGCCTTTATAAAGTTACCCATTATTTTAAAAATGTCACACATAATATGTAGTATTTTCAATTAGGTTTGAAATCGATTATTTTTCACTTTTCAGTAAGTAACCCTTTCTTAGTGATTTTGAAAACGGTTTAACTTTTTTTTAAGTCTTTATTTAAAATGAATCCATAGTTGTTATCGACGATTTTCTTGTTAATATATAACATCTAATTTGTTATTACCATTTAATCAATTATCCTATTCTAGTCCACTGCTGGACATAGGCCTCTCCCAATGTGTGCCATAGCACCCGGTCCTCTGCCTTCCGCATCCAGTCGATCCCAGGTACCTTCCTCAGGTCATCGGTCCCTCTTGCTGTGGGGCGTCCTACCTTCCGTTTACCGATTATTATATATATATATATATATATATATATATATATATATATATATATATATATATATATATATATATATATCTATACTTATAATAAATCTGTAGCGCGATGAATTCTGTACATTGAATATATATTTTTAAAAAATCGACTGAGGGGTATTAAGATATCGATACTGATGCCGAATATGCGATCCAAACAATTTTGTCTGTCTGTCTGTCTGTCTGTCTGTTTGTATGTTCACGATAAACTCGGAAGTTACTGAAGGGATATGCTTGCAACTTAGTATGATAATAGTTTGAGTGCCTGCGCAGGTTATAGGCTACTTTTTATCCCGGGTTAAACTTTGGTTCCCACAGGAAAATCAATAAAAGCTGTAATAACATTGTAACGTTAGTAGAATGTATATACTTATTTCAAAATTCACTTCAGCAAGCGTTTAGCCTGTATGATATAGAGTACGATTTCCATTAAATTGGGTGCCGAATCGAATCTCTTTGACACTTTTTCTTTTTTTGCACTTTTTTTTAATATATAAACTAATTTACTTTTGTTAATTAGGTATCGTTTTTAACCGACGAAAAAAAGGAGGTTCTCAATTCGACCGTTTATATACATATTTCTACTTTTTTTATGTATGTTAAGCCCTCTCCGTTATTTATAAACCGATTTTGATTATTCTCTTTTGTTAGATAGGGTATACCTCAAGGGTGGTCCCATGTCAAGGAAGTCAGGATCTGATGATGGAATTCTGATAAAATTGAGAGAAACCCTCGAAAATTGTAGAAACGAAAAGTGTTTCTGTTTACTTTATCAGGTACTTGCGTTTGGAAGTTATCACGTCATGCAGCCGAGCTGATGATGAAAAAAAAATCATAAATAATAATCTTTTTAACAAAAAATTAAACCGAAGAAAAAAAACTAAAAAGCAAAATTTAAATAAACCTTTTAAATAAGCTTAACACTTAAGACTTTTTATTTTTTGCGTTTTACTTCTTTTCGTCGGTTATATATTTTTTTTTAATTTTTTTTAAAAAACCACTCAATTTAATTATCTTATAAATATTAAGAGTACAAGGAATCGATTTTTACCTGTGATTTAAAGAAATATTGTTAGTTACATTAGATTTTACCTGCAAATAGTCATGTTTGTTTGAAGGATTTCGAGTGAATGTATATTTTCAATCGGAAGATATCATAGGGGAATGGTGATGGCTGAAGCAGCAGGAGTTTTTTTTTCTTTGTTTGGTGATCCCAGAGTAATCAATAGCTGGTTCTTGACTATGCCAACGAGCTATTTTGCCTCTCGCAGTCATTAAATTCATAAATATGTTTCAGGGCATTAAAAATAATAATAACTTCATACACCTCATACACGGTCGTCTGATTCTAAACTAGGCAGAGCCTATATTATGGTAACCAGACAGCTGATAAACATCCTTACTAATATTATAAATGCGAAAGTAACTCTGTCTGTCTGTCTGTCGCTTTTTCACGCCAAAACTACTGAAGCGATTTAAATTAAATTTGGTACACAGATAGTCTAGAGCCTGAGAAAGGAAATTTTAATGCGAAAAAAGGGGTGTAAGGGGTTTAAAGGTGGGGATGAAAAGTTATATGGAAGTATTGTCAATTAGCCTAAATAATTAAAAATTCTACCCAAAGACACTATTCGACGCGGACGAAGTCGCAGGCACAGCTAGTTGTGATATTTGGGATAAGGCGTATTGAATCGGTCTTTATTCAGAGGAGATCAATTGAAACAGCTGCAAGGTCAAAAACGTATTATATTGAAAACTGATCAATATCACGCTTTTCAAATATTTTCGTTTTTATATTTCCTTCATCGAAGCCTCGCTTCTTCAAAGACGGACTGTTCTCTCCACCGTCTGCGACGCGAGTATTCTTTTCCTAATTTTAAACTATACACATTTTAAATATAGAACGATTTGCTTTGAACTTGGTGATACCATCCAGGACCTCCATGCCTTAAAGAAGTTTTCGTTCCGTCTCGAAGGAGGTTATGCATCGCAGGAGGTCCAATGCTACAATATATTAATATTGAACTATATAAAATCCCGTTATATGGCAATTAGACTCGCTCGCCACTATCACATGGGGATCATGCACAATCGTCTTTACCAAAAAACTTGGTAACTCGCATAACATTAAGTACGATGTGACATTAGTTAAAGTTTTTAGCATTCTTTACAATGTCAGGTCGTCGAAGTCCATCAAATGTGCGACGAGCTACCTCACGTTCAAACCGCAGACATGACCAGGACGAGCGTCAAACTTTCTATTTTTTTTTTCAATTTTGGAACCTATTTTTGTCCCATTATTGCTGCTTGAAGTTTAGAAAAAATCACCTCAAGGCCCTCAATAAGGAGATATAAGGACTCTCGGAAGTTTATATGAAAGTCCTCAAGTAAATTGTAGGTGATACGAAGTTCCCCGGGTCATCTAGTTTCTTATAAATTATAGTTTAAAACCACGCACAAAATAATTACTACTCTCCTACCGGCTTATCATCTGATACTCTATATCATGTTTTACAAACGAAATATACCTAAACTCCTAGGTTCTAATAGTGGCCTATGAAGATATTAAAATTCTTCTTTGAACTTTGCCATCCTTGAAATAATGATAGAGAGCCTAGATAATACATTCTTGCAAAGTTTTAACACGCTACGTCATTCAGGATTTGAAGTTCCCATTTTATAAGGATAAACAAGACTGTATACAATTACAAGGTTTTCGATGCCCTCCCCCCCACCTTGCAACCCCTCCACGACAACTCTGTCCAATGGCGCACGGAAGTACGTCACGTGTTTACTTGATACAAAACACTAAAATATGCTAAATCTAACAAGACTTACATTATAAAGTAATCAAATATTACAAGAATATTTATCGTAATGAATGTTTCACAAAGTAAATCATTTAGAATCAAACAAACATGTCATCAATTGTTTTGAACAAAACCATCGGTTATAAATATCGAAATAAGCTGCCAAAATTAATTAGTGTGTACACAGAGTACTCAATAAATTGTAATCCAATTTATTAGACAATAGTTGATAGTAAAATCTCTTAAGTTAATAAAAAATACAAAACAACAAATTCTCTTGAATACCCACAATCTTAATTGACATCCAACTCCGACATATATATATATTTTAATAATTCATTAATTTTATATATTACCTACTTATCTATTTATTTTATAATTTTTCTTCGTGCGTCAGTTAGTTGAAACAGACCTTTTGTTATTTAAAATATGTCCTTCACTTATCAGTTCCACAGCATCGACGGTTGTTGACTTTGTACTTGCATTTAAGAAATGTCAACATGCTGCGTGGCTACGTTGCCACATATGTATGTTCTAAACATTTAAATGCTTTAATTAACTGTTTAAATAAATGTCACCATCGACTAAGGTGTCCATGAAAAAATAAAAATTATGTTTTTATACAACGAGGGTTACAATCAAGCACAGTAATGCACACAGTCCGCTTGAGAATTAATGGAGGCACCATTAATTATCAATCCGACTGTGTGCATTACCACCATCATGAGTGGGCCCTACTTCTTACTCAAGACGATTGCTTAGAAAGCTCCTGTTTAAATATGGGCCATTCCTACTACCACTACTTTATTAGATGTATGATGTGACTTAATCGCGATAATATTTCTCTTCTAATATTTTATTTTCGGTACTTATTATTATTATTTTAAGTGCGTGCTCCCTTGACCATTTTTGGTCTTTTGTAGCTCACTTTTGCTTTGCAGTTCACTACTCAGACTTATGACTTCGAGAAACCTCCAGATCCTATCGGCAGTGTTTGTTTGTATTTCCTGCGGTTGCATGATGTGCAATCCTAGATTAATACTTCGGTGCCGCATTAGTGGGCCACAAGAGCATAGAATATGCATTGCAGTTTCTTCTGCCTCTTGACAAAACCTGCATATTGTGTTCTCGTCCAACTTTACGTTGAACATATGTTTGTTTAGTTTGCAGTGTCCGATAACTCTTGTTACTGCACAGCTTTTGTATCTTTTGAGCTCTAGAAGTTCTTTAGATACTTTGTTATCATAGCCCTTTTTTAAGGCTTTCGAGTGTCTTACACCCGTCGTGGTCTTCCATCTCTTAATTGTCATTGACGTATATTGGGCGTTTATGATTGAATAAGCTCGCTATTTACTGATGCTACAGAATAGTTCCGGTCTATGCTGTCGGTTGTCTGCACCAGCTCTGGCGAGTTAATCGGCTTTTTCATTGCCATCGATACCTGAGTGGCCTAGTGTGATCACCTTAATGTGATTTTGTTTGATTGCCCTAGTGTGTTTCAGGTTTTCCTTGCAATTTTGTATTAGCTTTGCTCAAAATTGTAAAGTGCTAATAGCGCCGCTTGGCTGTCTGAGTTAATGTAGATGTGTTTTCGGTACTACTACTTCTTCTATTCCGATAACTGTATACTTTGTACATTATAAGTTCTCATATGTATGAGATATAACAATGATGGCCGTATATCACCTGGGTGACCGGAAATGCACTTACTTGGATAAACTTAAAAAACAAAACCTTTTTTTTCTAAATGGACCCAAATCGTTAGAGCTCTTGCCGATATACAGGGAATATACATAAAATAAAAATTAATGGTTTAAACTTTTTAGATATATAACCGGTAGATACCTGTAATCATAATTATTACTCTTCATCTATGATAAATAAACCTGCTGTGCATAAACAACAGTCAGCTAAACAGAATGATTGTGCGGGTAATATAACAGATACGCAAACATATTATATACACCTATTTCGAGTGCTCCTCACCAGAGTTAATATACAGTGTGGCTACTGCCATACTCAATCTGAATTCGATCTTCATCATAGTCAGTCATTCAAGTCAGTCGGCTAGTCGAAAACTTTTCTTTAACATCTAATTCATGTACATGAACAGTACTTTCTGTTACATTTGAAGTTCTCCGAATATACTGTAAATATGGGTTTTGCTTGGAGCAGTTGACGTATCATTATTTGTTTAAAAGTGATGGAAATCGAAAGAACGATAGCAATATCCCGCTAAGTTTCCAACACCATGGCGGTCATACAGTCAAGTATGACATTTCGTCAGTCCAAACACTCCGTACGGAAACGGTTTGTTAAGGTCAAGAAGGACAAGTCTGATTGATCATTTCTCTGACTTCCTGCTCGGCGAGGTCACCCGCAATTGTTGAACGAGAAAAACGAAAACTAATTAGCCACGATAGTTTGACGTTATAGAGTTCATTGCTGTTCATGTTATAGTATTGTGATATACAAGGTGTACAATACAAGGATTGATTGACGAAGTTAGCTGCCGCAAATAAGGATTGAATTATTACTTCTAACTTTGAATATAATTGTCTTGCTAATAAAATATTAAAAAAGATTCAAATGTTTTAATAGCCTTACTGATAGGTACATAATATCACAAATGGATGTAAAAAGTAATACAACAATTACGCAAAGGTTAAATTATAATAGACAATATAAAAGGCAACATAAATGTCAACATATTTTAATCTATATTAATATTACAAAGAGGTAAAGTTTGTGAGTTTGGATGTTCGGGGTAATCTCCGGTACTACTGATCCGATTTTGAAAATTCAATGTTTTTAAATTTAGTGTTAGATAGCCCATTTATCGAGGAAAGCTATAGCCTATATAACATCACGCTACGATTAATAGTAGCGGAGCATCAATGAACAATGTTGCAAAAACAGGGAAAATTTTAATATTTGTTTGACTAATTTCTCCTGCCTGGGTGAGAGATTTAATACTCCATGTATTATCATTATCCGGATTTAAAAATTTTATTAAAAAAAAATTAAATTAAGCACGATTTTTTATTGTTATAGAGGGCAAACGAGCAGACGGTTCACCTGATTGTAAGTGACTACCGTCGCCCATGGACACCTGCAACTTAAGAGTCACAAGTGCGTTGCCGGTCTTTGAGATGGGAGAACGAACTTTGAGTATCTTTATCGTTAGCAATTAGTTAACCAGTAGATTTTTTCTTCTATTGTAAATATTCCAGATGTTGTAAACTGGCTCTTCCTTGTTCAACTGTTTTAGTGCATTTGTTATATAACCCATATTCCAAAGGAACACTTCTAATAGATTTCCTTTTTAATGTTATGAAGAGCAGTTTTAATTACTGATATTTCTATATTACTTCATTTTCTCGTTGCATCTTTCTTTTTACATTTGAAGGGCATTTTGAGTGTTTATTTACCTGAAAAAAAAAACATCACCAAAAGAAACTGCGGGAGAGATTACCTTAGGTAACGTCTCCTCCTTAGGCTTGACTAATGTCTCTCACCCCACGTCAACATAAATAACAGACAATGTTATTTGATAGTTGTTACTAGGATAAATACACTTGTAAGTTATAAAGGTGACTTATTTGAATCTATTCATACAAAACAACAAAAATCTAAATTATTTATTTCAATTAAACCATTATGGGTATTTTTGAATAGTAAGGAGTAGTAGTCAGTCAGACTAAGTAAGTCGTGAAGCTAGTTGCCTGTTCCAATTCGTAGATCCAGTGGAGAAGAACAGACAAGAAACTCCAAGGTCACTCTTTTTCAACATGTTTTTTTTACAAATCTCTGGTTACATTGCTTATATGCGCAAGTTAAATGTGAGGACAATGTAACGTATTGTTCTAAACTATAAACAATCGCGCAAACTACTACTATATATAAGTAATAGCAGTTCGGAAATGACCAGCCCCAACCAACAGCACCTACAATTAAATATCTAAAATTGAAAAAAAGATTTACCGGACCCAAAAATACGTTATCACTTCGCACTTTTAAACCAAACCCTGGCATCACGTAAGACGGACGAGCAGGGGGTGTGACATTTAAAAAGTGCAGCAACTTCGCAATACATGGTCACACAAAGATTCTATGAACAGTGGTTATTGTCTCCTACCTGGTAAACTCTCCCGAACTCCCCCTACGTTTGATTCACCTAGGCCCATTGACTCGGGGAAATAAAACACCCCCGATAATATTTCATCTTTCAAAATTTCGACAAATATTGAGTGAATAGTCTATTCACTCAATTATCGTGAAACATGGGATAAAGATATGTATGTGGTTCACAGATAATTTAATTATTTCAAGTCAGGGTGTACTTTAATCCCGTAATTACGTGTAGGTTAAATCCCTGCGACACAAGTTTATATACTATTAAAATCAGTACGAGAATAAAATTTAGTACCTAAGCACCTCTTCTTGTAAGTAGAATGACGATTATGAGAGACAAACTGCTAGCAGCTCCTGTGTGTTAAATGCAGAAGTAGAAGTGAAGCTTTTAAGATATGTGTCTCGATAAAACGAACATATCGATTGCAAGTGAATATAAGTGTTTCTAGAGCAACGTAAAAAACACCTAGTTACAGCAGTATAAGTCTACATTTTAAAACCTATTTATTAAAGGATCCCAAAGTAATAAAATACCAGGAGTTAAGCAAGCTACTGCAATTTTAAACTTTTTAGGTGTGGTCATATTTTAAAGTGCGAATAGCCACATTCTATTTTTATGTGTATATGGTTGTATATTTCATATATTTATTTATTAAACATGTATGAAATTCGTTTATTGGCGGACGCCAAAGTCTATCAAACATTCAGCCTAATACAATATTCTCAACGATAAATTAATATATACAAGACATGTAGCCGATGGGAGTTCTCATTTCCGAGTTTTTATTCCATGGCACTATAATTTAGAACGACTGGTAATGGAAGATTTTGTCCTCAATATGGTCCTACTCGTACTGCGATTGTGAAAATGTCTCTCGCTTTATGTCTGAGTACTACCTGGATGTCGTCGTGATAAAGGTAATTTGAGTTCCCGTATCTCTAAAAGATTTTAGTGGAGATAAAGAAAAGAGTTCTATCACTTGGATACTTCCAAGTGAGATAAATCCAAAACACTAAAAATTAAGTATTTAATTGACAGGGTCTGCTGATTCGTTGTCAATGGAACTAAAAAAAGAGAAACAGCCTTATACAAAATGAAACGGTACCAGGTAGCACTATACAGAGTCAATGCTGGAAATGAAAATATTTACAGCAATTCAGTAGGTGTTTGCCTTTTGCAGTACTCTTATTAGATTACTATAACCTATGTGAGTCTAAGTCATAACGAACTTATGGCCTTTTTATTTTAAATCTCACAACTCGATTTTGTTGGTTGCTACATTGTGTAGTATAAAGCATGAACATACAATAAACTTTTGTTGTTACCCACACTTCTGAGAACAAGTAGTGCGCCTACATGTATATTATGTATAATCTATAATGTCATGTAGTAAAAGGATTCAGCGCAGTCCTCTTGCACGCCAGGAATGTCGGTATCTACAAATGAATTTAGTTGCATTCAATTTACAAATGTCATTGAGATCTTAGGTCTTAAAATATAAAGCGGCCTCTTTTAGTATGTGCCGATGTCGAATAATTTAATTAAATAACATAAATATAGGTAGGGTATATCATATAAATATATCTCAGGAGAATTATATTACAAGTATTTGATTTATTACAACGCATACGACTTTACGTGCTTCAGGGTGCTGGAGACTGTTCTGTACATGCTCATGAGCAAGAGTGCGAGACCCCGAACATTTGATTTGCTAAGAGGCGTTGTATACTAAACAAACCGTGAAAAAGAAAAGGACTAGTAAGTTGGCACTGATTGATTATTAAGACTGTTAGAAAGCTTTCGGGCGCTATGAGGGCTGTAATGTCGAATTGACACGCACATCCCAGCCCTCAGCTTCAAAATTCAAAATAATCTTTATTTCATAAAATTGACCATCAATTATTCGAAATCGTCGATTTAATAAATAATTATTATAATTAAAAATTATAGATCAACACACACAGAGTCACGGCAACAATAGTTTGCTTCGTCAAATGTAAAATGATTAAAGAAAACAAAATGGAAAACTTAATATCACATCTGCCTGTCTCGATCTATAACCGCCCATTTCCAAATGGTTGAACCTTGTGAGAATAAATCGGGCAAACAAACTCACGGCCACTCTTTTAAAAAAGAAAAACCAGACAGTTTCAACAATATTCAGTAAATATCACATCATTTTGTTGTGTGCTATTATGTTTTAAAAATTAAAAGTGAATAAACTAGAAAAAGAATATGACACTAGGGAAACTGAAAATTAAGGAAAAGAAAAACATGAGAGATGGAAAATAAGAAACATATTCCAAGCGTTTTTATCCTGTATATAATCGCCTACTGAGTAATAGCCCTTAAGGCATAGCTGTCGTTTTACTGTAGACTTAAACTTGTTTATACTTAACATTTGAATATTATCTGGGATTTTATTATAATATCGCACACATTGACCTTGAAACGACTTGTTAAATTTTTGGAGCGTGTTAAAAGAGTGTGTATCACTTTTTTTACAGAAGTGATCTTTATTTTTATGAAGGTAAATTAGATTTTCATAAATATATTAGCACGCTACCGTCATTATGTTAAATTCTTTAAATTTCTGCCTCAGTGAATCACGATTTCCTAAGTTATAAATTGCTCGAATAGCCCTCTTCTGCAGCACGAAGATAGATTGAATATCGGTGGCATTCCCCCACAGTAGAATACCATACGATATTATACTATGAAAATAACTAAAATAATCTAATCTGGCCGTTTCAACATCAGTCAGTTCACGAATTTTTCTAACTGCGTATGTCTATTCGATAATTTATCAATATGAGGGCCCCATTGAAGCTTAGAATCAAGAGTAATGCCTAAGAATTTTGTGGTATCAACTAGTTCCAACTCGTCTTCACTAAGTAGTATAGTCGTTTTCAGCTGAAAAGTATATCCCACCTGGCTCGCAGTTTTATCTGTTCGCGCATCATAAAGTTTTTCAACAACCGGCCAAGGTCAGCCGGGGTTAATTAAGATTCGTGAGATGTTATTGTATACAAACAAAAAATCATTGAATCTCCTTCTAAATAAAATGAAATGCACACAATCGCCTACAAGATATTTAATTAAGTAACCTAATTTAAAATATTTGCCAATTATAGCGTAAGCGCGAATATATTTATTCAGAATAAATAAGTTTAGGAAAACTATTTTCTAACTAATGTTGCGTGTTAAACCGCTAACAAGTCAATTCCTAATTAATATGGTGTAAGTGCCAATTACAACTGTTTCTATAAGCCAAGAATACTGTTTCCCAGAACAGAAAAGTAGTCAGACCGGTCTGCAATCTGACATAGACTTGTCGGTGTAACTTCTTCGAAGCATCAATGACCAACAACATATTATGTATGGAGGGTAGAAGTAAGGTCCATCAAATATGGGCGGCAAACAAAAAAAGAGACCAGAATGGCGATAGTATAGGCAAGGGTAATATATGAACTAGCAGTTATAAATGGAGTGAAGTGAAGTTATTTTTTATTTTCTTACTAGGGCAGTTGCTGAAAAATATAGAAAAAAATAAAAACTTCGTAAGGTGTCTAATTAATCTATGTTTTCCTTGTTTTCCTATTTAATGGTTATTTTAAGAATTACGCCATTACAAAGTTGAAGTTTCTCCTTCCTATTCACTACTACACCCTATAGCTACGGTAGCGAGGCTCCTCAAAGAGTATACACGCACGCGCTCATCCCTCTATAACATAAAGATTCTTACAATGGGATTAAACTTCCAAATTTCAAGTTCCAAAAAATTCCAAATTAAAATGAATTTTAGATTATAGGACACAATGCTTAACAATAAATAGGTCTTGTTTTTTAGAGAACTTCAAATCAAGGGCGATAAGTACCTCACCGTGAATAAATAAAGAAATAGGCCGCGAGCCGATTAGTTACCGGATCCAAATAGTTTCTTATTGATATAAATATTAGATTACTTACATTTGTTATTCATAAGTCGAGACGGAACAATGTCCCTGTTGTGCATTTGTCCATTGTCCGGACCAAATGCATAATATTACAATTGAAATCGATCTTATTGATCGTATCGGAACATTTAACGAGTAGTGGATATATAATGCACGACATTATGCTTGACACGCTAATTACAAATACGAATTAGAATAGAAAATATCTTCACATTTAGACAAATCTTGCTCGCTCGGCAATGTGAAAGTGAACATCAATCCAACTTATGTTGACCTGACTATTAAAAGTATTTATTTTATTTAAGAAAAAAATGTTCAATACAAAGCTACATATGTCAGAGTGACATAATGTGCAGCACAGTATTATTTATTTTTATATATTAGTTTTGTTCTACGTTCTGTGTTGATCTATCATTTTAGTTAAAAAAGACGATTTCAAAATTTTTTAAAAGAACTTAATGAAATAAAGTTATTTGACTATGACTTCGCGATGTAATAGAAAAAGAATATACACGTATAAAATAAATGTACAATACATTATGCAGCATAAATATCAACATCATAGACGATGATGATGATAATCCTCAGCCGGTTTCGACCACGGCGACCGCTTCAGCTCCTTATCTGGCGTTCGTGTGCTCGCATGTAGCTTAAGTATGTGGCAAATATTCAGATGCATTGTGGACATGTGAGAAGACCTTAAGTCATATTTATGCAACACATAAATAATATTACTAACTCCGCCAATTATTATTGTTATTTCTGATATTGAAGAACTTAATATTTTACATCAAACGATTAGATCAGATTAAAGTTTTAATCAATACTACATAATATATGCCTTATAGGCACGTCTCGCAAAAGGGTATTTGCCTATGCTCCATTTTTACAAGCTTTTATTTAGTTTCATTTGTCCCGTTGTCTGTCTGTAATCAAATCTTGCAAGTAAACTTTGACACACTTCCCGGTTTCTGATTGAGCTTGAATTTTGCACGCATATGTAATGGATATCGCGTGACAATGCAATATTATGCTGAGATGGAGCTGATCTGAGGATGGAGCTGAAAGGTGGCCATAGGAACTCTGTAATGAAACGACGCAACCCCAGCGAGTTTGGACTCGTTAGATTCATAGTAGATCCCGAATCATAAATACTAAAAAGTTAAAAATAAAGAAAAACATTTTTTTAAATACAAGCTTGACATTTTGACAGCAGGAGAAATAAAGAAGGTGTAACGCGCTTTTATTATTATTTTTAACTTTTTAGTACTAAAAAAGTAATAAAAACTTGTTTAAAAAAAACTTTATTTTACAATATCTTGAAATACTCTGAAAGTCGCTTTTAATTTTAAGTTTATTTACTTATTTCATAACCTTCAAATAAACATTAAAATTTATGATTTGATTTTTATCCTACCCCATTCTGGTGTAGTAGTAGAAGAATAGTGATAAGCCTTCCTCAATATACTTGATAGCTAGTTAGATACATGTCTTTAAACAAACACTTCGACAACATATTTAGCTTTATACTTACTATATTTATATTATATAGACTTAGTATTCTTTAGTGTAATTGTTTTTTATAATTTATCTTTATTCTATTTTTGCTTACATGGTTTATAGTTGAATTTTATTCGAATACAATGTTATAAATGTTACAGTAACAATGTTAAAGTAACTATTATATAATAAAGTCAATGTAATCCCATCAAAAAGATATATTTTTATTATTCCGACTCCACCCTTTAGAAATCCGTGGTTAAATAACACTTAGAACAAGTTTAAGTTTTTACTGGTGAAGTCCTCACTTCCACATGAAGTTCTGGTAAAGAAGGTCCATTGGGAGGGAGATAGTGATAGCAAAGCGTGAGGTACACCGTTTAAAATATGGCTTCTGCTTTTCCCCACTCGGTAGTCATAATCAAAGTTAATTCCTAAAATGTTAACAACGGAATTATAATTCAATAAGTACTGAATTCCTTTATGTTCGTAGCACCTTTCAAATTGAGTGTCACACAGCAGGTAACCAAAATACATTGTAATTGTATTTTAATCTCGATCGGTACTTAATTTATTACCACCTTTCACACGTTCAGGTAAGACAGGGTTGGCAAAAATAGTGTTACTCAAGACTCAAAAGTTAAATAGAAAACCAGAATGAAACGAGTAAAGTACTAGGACTGTTCGTGGGTATGTTTTAAAACTCAGACTTACAGGCTTCGCAAAAAGATAACTCCTCTGCAGTACTTGCAAAAAAAATTCTTTGTTACTTCAGGATATTGATGAGGCTACTTATTAATGGACAGGCAATAGATATATGTGACGTACATAGTAAAATATTTTTTGAATACCATCTCGAACAGTTTGAAATATTTACAATGTATGCAAATAAGTTACGTCCCATGGTGGAACCAAATTTGAAAATTGAAAACTATAGGGATAAAAGATGGCAAGATAAGAAAGAGCCATCAGTTTAATGATGAAAGTAATACCTACTAATATTTGAGACTATTTTAAGAACAAACTATATGTACAAACTTATATTGTCAAGTTACTTCACACCGTGATATGGAGAAACAAGATATGCATTCAATTCTTCACGAACGACTTTGCTCTTTGAAAGCAGTTAGCATAAATTACTTAGAGCTATAAATCTTAACCAACCAACAAACCAACAACAGTGCCGTACTGGACAGGGCCACTTTATATGTAGTATACTATGCACTGGTCGATTCACTACTTTCTTATGGACTGGCATGCTACGGACGTTTAAAACTTACTTGGACAAAATAAAAGCATTACAAATCAGATATATGAAGTTACTAGTAGACAATAAAACAAAAATACGATGTAAAAATACTAATTATGAGGCATTGTTCTGCGAATATAAAATACTGCCAGTACATGAGAAATTTGTGCTATTAGTAGCATTAGAACACTATGATCGTGAAGATTACAAACTCCGTACAACACACCTAAGACCTAGAAGTGTAAAACATGGTAAGACATTTGAGGTGCCCAATTACAGTAATTATTATGGTCAAAGATGTACCAAATATCTAGTTCCAACCATTCACAACAGTCTTCCTGTAGATATTGAATGTAATTCAAAACGATCATTTAAATATAAAATAATAAAGTTTCTCCTAAATGTAGTCTGCGAAAACTTGACATAAGTATAATTTGTGATTAATGATACAAACACAAGCTTCTGGTGCATAAGTATATATTATGTATATATAATTTAATACGAAATATAATTTTGCCAATCTGTATTCACTAATTAATATTATTTAATTATTGTTACTTTTATTTTGTTATTCATTATTACTGTCATTTAAGATTTAAAACTTTGAATTGTAATTTCATTAATATGAGAAAGTGTAGATAAATAACAAGAGAAATTATGAAGTGATATTATTTAATGGGAGCTACATCTGCCAACAAACTGCTCTGTAGTTTGGCAGAAGTAAAAACTGTCTCTAAAATGTGTATTTGCTGGGAATAAACGCTTTTTCATATTTTTTTTTAATTATTTTCATAATGTAAGCACGTATCGTTCACCCAGATTGATCTAATATACTTTTTCTAATAAACATTCCTCATATTTATACTGCAACATAATATATTATTACACAATATTTGGTAAACTGGTAACTTACCAGTGGGTTCACCAGTGGATAAAAAGACTATTTATTAATCCGCTGGTGAACACAAGATATATAATTAGCAGTAGCTTCCGCACGACGCTTATTCGATCGAGCACTGTTTTTTTTTTCATCATTATGTTGATCATTATTTTGCGTGTAGCTTACACACGTAGCTATAGATATTCAGATACTATCCAGACACAAAATCTGTTTAATCTGTTTGTCTATCGTAAGCTAAAGTTATGCGTTTGTGGTTGCGTAAGTGTCCAAGCTGTACCAAATATTATCCAGATCCGTTAAGCCGTTCTGGCTTGATTGAATAACAAATATCCATCCATCCAAACTTTAGCATTTATAATAGTAGAAAGATTATTTATTTTATTCGAACTCATTCACTTTGGAAACAACGCGAGATAATAACCTGATAGTTTATTACTTGCTTTAACTACTCTTTATTTAGACAGCCCTTATGACTCGTGGTCAGTAACATAACAATCATGATCTCACGACAATTAAACGAGATAATTCCGTTTCAAATCAAATTATCGTATTTCATGATTATTGATTGCCTATAAAAATTAAGGCATTTACAAGTAAAATGTTAAAAAATAAAAATCAACTAAAAATGTAATGTGTAGAACTTATAGAATCATTTTAAAAAATCTGACTTTCAGATTAAAAGATTTCCAGATGTAACTTCTTTAAAAATAAGCAGCCATGAAATTAATAATCTTAAGAAAAAATAATCCTAAATAAAAAATAATGAAATCTGAAAATGTTACTGTGTGTATGAGTTTTGAAAAATATTTTGTTTTACGATAAAATGTAATATTATAAGTAGGCTTATGTCAAAAAAAAATCTTCATAAAATCAAATCCGCCGTTTTTCTACGACTGCGACGAATTTAGTAACTGCAAACTCAAAGTAAACTCACAGTACGACAAAATTACTAGTGCGCACTAGTCTTTATTTTGCTTTACATTGTGATTGTGACTATTCTACTATTCGACTTTTATAAAATTAGTAATGTAGATTTTATATAAGTATGTAAGAAACAAATTCCATAATATTAATTCCAATCATTGAAGTGATATTGAAGTCGTATTGCTATTTTACATAAATAGGCTACTAGTGTTTTTTCAAATAATGAAGATTTTTTTTTCGATGAAATATATTATTAAGAACGTTTATATGTAAAGTTAAGTACTTTGCTGTACTGTTTTCAGTCTACATATTTAAATGCTGGATATATATTAAAAGGAACATGGACTTGTTCAGAAACTCCGACTCTAAAGGTTAAAAATCGTACTAATATAAATATATTATATTATAAAGCGTTCAGATATAATATTACTTCTGAACGTTTTGTGAACACTGACCTCGTCCTTTTTAAATAAATATTAGATTTTTTTTTAAAGAAGAACTTGGCCAGTGTGTGAAATCTCTTAGAGTTGTAGGAGTTAAGTTAGATATAGGTATAAAATGAAATGTTACGAAAATAATGGAATTTATTTAGAAGACTGTGTCATATATGATAATAACGTCCGCATTCTAATAAGATACTTGTATATTGCTGTTTAACCACATTCAAGTCAAAAATGACAAAGGTATAAAATACGTAATTGTGTAACTCATAAGTTCATAACTATCGTTAATTTAAACTAATACAGTTTATTGCTAACCATTTGTATTATATTCCGTGTACCTTAGGTATACAAAGTGCACGTACTCAACGTATGAATAAACTTTTATATGTTACAGATTCATATTCTCAAAAAAAAAATAAAAAAAATCAAACTTAATTTATGTAGAGAATAGAGAGTCAGGTAATGTAACATCTTAAAACTATTTTTAGAATAACAATAGTTTTTATTTTATGGTCTTTATTTACTTTTAATAATCAAATTAACATTAAAAATAACGATTTGACAACACTAAATGTGACGTCATGCCTAGTTGTTTCATACAAAAATGTACCGAACCTATCGTTTATTAAGAAGGTACTCATTTGACTTGCTAGTCAACTACCTCATAAGAGATCCAAAAGTAGCTTGATTTAGAAAACAATACAATAGGGACGAATTAGGAACAAAAATTGTAATTATTAGAAAGTCGTGGACTTAGTAAAGTGTCCTAATAAATTATAGCTACATATTACATAACTCATTCACACCACAAGTTATGACTTATAAATGCTTCCTACTTCAGCTTGTAGTCACATGTTTCTATGCAAGCACAGACTAACGCAGGTGAATAAAATAATATAAATTATGTAAATGTAGACAGTGTCTTTGCCTCAAACATTTTAAAACAGATTTAGAATTGAATTGAAGTATTTATGCCCTCTTTGTTTACTGGCTTATTACCTAGCTTGAAGTAAAAAAAAAAAAAATTAAAAGCACTACTGCAAAGGTAATTTAAAATATTGCATTTAAAAAATATATGGCTAATTGGATTTTGTATCTTCTGGCAATCTTCTATCTTCATCTATCAAAGGAAATATATAATATTTATTTTATATTCATTAGTACAACTAATTCCTGCAGAAACTGGCACGGAGTGAATGTAGTGAACGTACCGCCCCGCCCTCAGTGTAAGGTGCTACCGACCTGTTAAGGTGAAGCATCATCAAATAATAATAAAACATTAACAATGAAAATAACTCAAAATATTTTTCCAAACATTCTTGTAAACATTCAAATACCATTCAAAAAAGAAAAAGCTTAAATGTCTCATTATACGACCTGGGTATAGGCAAAACTTTACAAGAAAAATGATCCATCAATGTACAATGAAATGACTTTTAAACGTATTTTTAAATTATGAACATAAAACTTCTTTATTTACTACTTGGTTTGCTTTTAAAACTAATCTTCAAAATATCGTGATTAGGTTGCACTGTCGTGTTACCTTTGCTTTGCCTGAACAAAAGCGCATCAATAAACGATACGATTGGAGGGAAAAGTGGAAAACCCCAGACTATTTTTTTACAAGAATAGGAAATGTATGTGTCCAGAAATCGGAGGTAACAAAATAGCATTAAAGCTGAAACAAATGGCAACTTATTACTTGAACTTAACATTTTCAGAACATTACATTGAACGTTGCTTCCGTGGCTATTCTACGTTGAGGACTTTATCGAGAATAAAGTAAGACTAGGCAATTTAAGAATATTTTTTACAGTTTAAAAAGAGTAATCGTCAAGCTTTATTTAGCACACCTACAAATGTATTTCTTAGCTAAATTTGTAGCCACTTGACTCTCTTCTTGTTTTGGTTATAAAATGAAGATAACTTAAAATGTTATTCTAAAATAGAAGAAATAGTTCGTAGTGGAATAGGCCTTTTTCATTAGGTGGAGATGACGCCCAATGTTTTCCCACATTAAACTACTGAATACCATATATGTTGACGCTACATAAGTATTGTCGTATGCAAATTAGATATCATAATTTTATGATTTGAAGTCATATCCATAAACTCTAGGTAAGTAATATTATAAAAAAAAAACAATTTGGAGGCAAGGAATCGTTTGTTAGATTTTTAAATTAATTTTCTACATTCGTGTAATTATTTTGAATAATTTTAAGCGTATCCTAACTAAACAAACATGTTTCTAGAAAATGAGTAGGATTATTAGAATAGGACTATTAGAACGAGGGTATATAAAACTGAATCGTAGTTATTTTAACTTTGAGGATGATGCAAGGCCTGCCAGGCCGATAGAAGTGACTACCGATAGAGAAATATTGGCTACGGTTGTGCTTGATAAAGAGAAGAATAGAAGCCTAAAAAAATTAACGACCTAACTCACGAATAGATACTTGGCTTTTGCATCAAGTACAAGATAACGCTCCTGCACATCGAGCCGGCAAAAGTACAGACTGTTTGCACCAAACTGGAACCAATTTTCCGGGAGACTGTCCTTAAAGTACGGATTTAGTGCCATAAAACTTTGCGCGAATAGTGCAAAGTAAAAAAAAACTAAATTGACGCAATTTTTCTTGAACTTATAAGAACTTTTGAGGAGATATGCGGCTATGTTCCAGAGGGGTACTGGTGTAATGTGTTCAACACCTGATTGATTGAGTGAAGACACTGTACACACTGCCAGTGGAGATTACTTCGAAAAACAAAACACAAAGTACGACAATACGTATGTAGCGGGCTAGCGTATTGAATATGTATAATATCGATTATTAATATATGTAATGTAATATTGAGTTATCATTTCCGTGACCACGTCAGGTTATAAACTCTACCTAGCTTCAGGTAATGGAGCCTTAAATCAGACAGTAATATATGCAACAACCGTGACATATAGCTGTTGCAAAGTTTTATAAGCCCTTATTATAAACCGATAATTATTATCATAATCCCAGCCAGATCCGCAAGCCGCCGTGGACAGAAGATTATGATACATAAAAAATACATATTCTAAATATAACAAAATATTAGGTTTAGACCGCTACTACGTGTAAATTAATCTAAGAATTTTATGATACTGTTAATAATTGTTTTTACTTCATTAAAATACTATTTTATATGCTCTTACTTAAGTTGCAATAACTCAGTCCAGATGTTTGATCAAGATGTCTAAGTTTGATTTTCATTCGCGGGCTTTTTGATGTTAAAATATTTTTTTTTTTATTTTTTTTTTCCTTTATTTAAAAACTTTATGCACAATGTGTACAGAGGCGGACTTAATGCCAAAAGCATTCTCTGCCAGTCTACCTTAGGGTGACTTAGAAATGAATGAAGTAGGTGCATTAAAAGGTGAGATAAGAATGAGTGAAAAAGGAAAAAAAAGGCAAATAAATTAATATATACTTAGATACATACATACAAGAATATTTAAATATGAGTATAAATATTATAAATACAAAATTACCTTCATATTTCTACTGTTCTGATGACTCCGCCAATTTACGGAAGAGGAGAGCACGAAACTTTGCTTTAAGTGAAAGGCGACTAGGTGCCATCCTGATTTCCTGCGGCAAGGCGTTCCAGAGAAGGACAGACTGAATTATGAAAGAAGAACTGACACATGTTGAAGAATGACTGGGACATAATAGGAGAAGATTATTTGAAAAGCGGAGATTTCGGCTATGATTGAAGCAGAGATACTGGAGAATGGAAGTAAGATATGTAGGAGAAGTAGGTGAATTGAGAATTTAATACAGAGTAGTGAGGGCGCGCAGATGACGGTGCTGACGAATCGGAAGCCAGTTTAATTCAGAGCGAAAAGAGGAAACGTGATCACACTTGCGAAGATTAAAAATTAATCGAATGCAGTTATTGAGAAGACAGTCGTATTTGTTGAGAAGACCTGCATTCAGGTCGTAGTAGCATACATCACAATAATCCATTATGGGGATAATCAAAGTCTGAACCAACATAGATTTTGTTTTAGATGGGAGAAAGTTTTTAAGACGGTATAACGCCCGCAGTGTTCCTGTAATACTTTGCCTGACACTAGTAATCTGCGTTTGCCAGTTAAGGTTGGTATCAATAACTAGATCTTTGACAGATAGACTAAAAGGTATAATAGATCCGTTGAAAGTTACAGATGGCAGTCTTTGACAGATGGACTAAAAGGTATAATAGATCCGTTGAAAGTTACAGATGGCAGTCTTTGACAGATGGACTAAAAGGTATAATAGATCCGTTGAAAGTTACAAATGGCAGTCTCTCTAGGTCTAACTTCCTTATCAGGCGTTGACTGCCTACAATGGTGGCCTGACATTTGGTTGGGTTTACCGTTAAACCAAATCTGTCTGACCAGCCACAAATAGCTTCCAGGTCTCGATTAACCATTAAAATAGCCTCGGATATTTTGTCAACAGTGGCTTGATAGTATAGTTTTCTAATCTCATGTAAAACAATTATAATGATATTCACTGTACCCCAGAAATATTGAACATTTTGTGATTGGTAGAATAGGAATTAGACGTTATTAATAATGTCCGTTTAAGCAACCACCTGTGAAACTTTATTAGGTTTAAAAGAATTTCATTTGTCACCATAGATGGTCTCATTGTCTCAGACTTGGATCAGTTTAAGACGGCAGTTGCGACCAAATATGCATGTTTACTTACGGTTACACGTTAACAAAACCTCCTTATGGTAATCAAAAACCAGTGTTGATAAATCTACCCAAGTATTACCCAAAAATCATCAGTAAGGGATCACCTAACATCAAAGATTGGATAATACTTTCTTATAATTAAATTATGATAACTAGCAACCCGCCCGGCTTCGCACGGGTACAAATTATACACCTAAACCTTCCTCATGAATCACTCTGTCTATTAGTGAAAACCACATGACAATCCGTTCTGTAGTTTTTCAGTTTATCGCAAACAAACAGACAAACAGACGCGGCGGGGAACTTTGTTTTATAATATGTAGTGATATTTCTCTTGTGAACTCACACGCAAAAGTACATTAGTTAACATATTTTAATGTACTTCTCTTTTTTGTGTAATTCGGTTCATAGATAGATCTAACATCAAGTACCGAAAACAAAGGAATAATGTGATAACATAAACATGACGATTTATATCCGGTTACACAAATCGGATTTAAAGAGAAAATCCCGTAGACGGAAGCTAGGGTTTTCCATCTATAACTTACATACGTAACTACTAATTACATCACAATGGTAGACTAGCAGTTATCGTACAAAAAATACGTCGACCCATGTCGCTTGTCTGCATAAATAATACAAACTAGTTCGATACTTCTCGTTAATTGTTGATTGATATACAAGTCGCTAGTCCATTTGAGGTATTTCTGATATGATTGTTGTGAGCACAGAAAAGAAGTTGTGAGTATTCGTGTAACTAGCTATTTATTGTTCCGTGTTCCAATTATCTTTGTAAGAGAAACTTATACTTTGAATATGTGATAGTCATTTTTGTAGACTTATTTCAAATGCAACCCTTTAGGGATAACTTTTCTTAACGAGTATGTTGTGGAGACTTTACTAACATACAATGAATGGTCAGAAATCTCTTTAAAATTGTTCTATACTTGGTTTGTTGAGATGATGCATTCAAAAGTTTAAAATATAGAAGTTTAAAATATAGTAAACTCGTCTGCCTCGCACTTGTTATATTAAAATAACCAGACATTATGGTCCTAATACATGTTAGGAGAGTACTAGACTAGTATGAATGCGAGTGCTCACCACACCGTCTCTTAACGCCGGCTGAGTGTTCGGTAAACCGTTGTTAAGGTCATCAAGAATTGAAAGTTTAATGACTCAGTGGGTAGTTCTTTCATTCACATTTATTGAAAGTTAGAATATTCTATTAGACCTTGTTACAACTAGTCTATTCTGACTCAACTGGCCTTACTCAACTGCTTGCTTTGAAAAGAAATTCAATGTTCAATGTCAACAAAGAATGAATCATTGAAGTAATGTATGTACATATATACCTATTATTAAATACACTTAACCTCGGACAAATGAAAATTCTGAAAACATATGCCAATCATGAATTTTCATAGATATATATCATACAAATACAAGAAAACTACCACATATATCGGGACGTGTTTAATACAATTTCAAATAAAATCACTTAATAAGAATTACTCAAGAATTAACAGCCTGCACCTTCACCTAACGGCGCTTCAGGCACTGAGTTATTAATTACTAGAGTAATAGTAATAACTCAACGGTTTCAGGTGCTTTTAAAGTAACGCCAAACCAACGCTTCTAACAATTTTGATTTTCCTTATGTCTACTGCATGAGGTTCATTAAAAAAGGTAAAACGTGCTTGAAACCCCTGATATTCCAAATGCCCAGAGGTTATCATACATAACTTTCCATCAGATGGGGCTTATGCTGTTTAAAAATTGATTTTTTTTTCTCCAAATGGAATGATCTCCAAATTATTTTGATAAAATAATAATTATCACTCTTGAAACGCTATTTCAATTTGGATGAGCACTTGACACACCTTTTAGACACAGAATTGGATACATTAGCCGTAAGTGACGCACCGCCTATCATTGACACTAAAATAAGGCTCTCATGGCTATGGCTCTCATATTGAGGTTGCTTATTTGCGTGACATAATTATATTGATCAGGTAACCACTCGTCACATTCATGTTATTTCCCTCTGACCGGTATATTGACAGTGCGCGTGCTCTTTTCATCATTTTACTTTTTTTTCTATTTTACAATTTTGATAATATTATTTCATAGAAAGAAGTGGTGGCAGATAAAAGTGCTTAGGTCAAATAAATTATAACAAAACTACATGAGGTATCTAATTTAAAATAACGTTATTTGAACTTAATAATGAAATTACTCTGCGTCTCTGTTGTTTTGGAATCCTCATTCTCCGAATGTATACTGAAGCTTAAATTATCATGAAAGTTGGTGTTGAAATACCCATTATTGTCAAGCTCATTAATTTTTAAGTACATTAGATAAAATTAACTATTATTTATTGATAACAATAACAAAGCAAACAATATCATGATAAGTTTTCTAATGAAAGTTAAGAGGTTAAAAATATTGAAACAAAGAAGTGATCTACGTGTGTATGGATAAGTATCCGGAGTGCATTGCCTTTGGACAAGCCCTAATTGTGTGCCCAAAGACACACACAAACTCTCCATGAAATCAACACCCCACTTTCAGAATTTAGCACGCACTGTCAGAAATCAGCACCGCACTGTCAGAAATCAGCAAGCCCACTGTCGCCCTCGCCACATTACAAGCTGCTCCGCGGAATATGTTCTTTTTATAAGCTATTGATACGTTGTTTATTAGTAAAAGTTTTGTACACGCAAAGCGGAGGCAACTCTTCTCTATATCTTACACTAGCATTGTTAACAAGAAATTTTTTATACTGTTTTCTTTACCCATTTAAGTACTAACTAAAATAGGTAAAGAAAATATTTTCACCTTCCACCTGAGAATTTTTTTTTTGAACCCACAACCACTGGATCGCAAATCCGATGCCTTAGCTATTACGCTACCACCGCTTGAACCTTTGACCTTCCTGGTATTTTCATGCTAAGAAGAGTATGGTATGTTCATCTCAGTGTTAATGTCAAAAAGTTTTTCGTAACAATGTAATAATAAGATATTATGTTAAGTTTTATTATCACAATATAACGAAAAAGGTTCTATATGTAATTTTTTTTTTCAATTTAATTACAAACAGTATTGTCTAATTTAATTATTGTTTGTCTCTGGTTTATCGATGAAAATATTCGAAATATTATGAAAGCACCAAAAAAATACGATTTAATTAAGCAACAGTCACAGCAAGAAGTGTGCAAAACGCGGGCTTTGCGTTGAAAGACCTGAATGAGACATAGTACATGGCCTGGTTTTAGACAGCAATGTATTCGTGTTTTAATAATTATCTACGAAAATATACATTTAGTAAGAAAACAATGTTTATTTTACAACTGCCTCCATTTATTAAGTAGCTACTTATTATTCATATGTATATACAGATTTACATAATTGTTAAAAATGAGTTGTACTTTTTACACCCAAAAGCGTCTATGAATTGACGTAATACATATATCGTTATAGCCTTTTATCATCACGTCTTAGCTCACAATAATGACATAATCGTCCGGTTTCTGTATTTTTGCGAGTGTTAAAGATGATTCATTTAACTTGTTTAGGTGTATTAGTTAGTTAAACGTCTGTGCCGTGTCAGTGTGTCTTGCTGAATAAAATCAACATTACTTAGCGATGCTAAGAAAATGGGTTTGTTGTGACGCTAAAACGGCGTCTGCCTGCAGGTGCAATACTGAATGGATGTTTTCTGATTTTTTTAAGGAGGTTTGTACTAAATACCATAAACTTTATATTAAGTTTATGCTAAATACATATTAAGGCATTTTTTCAGTTCAGTGGTTATATTTATAATATATTTATATTATAAGATCAATGCAGGTAACATTTCTTTAAAAACAAAAAAATATTACGTATACGGTAACCTTTCTTACAAACATTCGTCTGGCACAGAAAATAAAATCAATTGAAAATTGGCTATAAGAGGCGTTACGTGTGGACGCAAAATTAGTTCGTTAGCCAATTCAATCACGAATTTGTAAAATTGTATCGTGTGTATGCTGTTTAAGGTTATTCTCCCCCCCGTGTGGGGGGGCCACACATTATCTTTTCTTTCTCTCAGCTTCTGACATCTTCATCTCTTGGCAACCCGACTTCATCATCAACGCCGAGATTTTGGTCAGGCCGGGGTATCGAAATCGAACTTTCTGAAATATACGCGGTATGCTGTACTGGCTCATCAGCGGTCCTCCGCATAGCCCTTACCTACAATAGGAGCACTTGTCTTCTATCGCAAGCCCTTTGTTTAATTGCAAAGATAACAAGAGCACTACCTCAATACTATTTCAATAAAAGTGTAAAAATTAACACTCGTTTCGTTGATGTCTTTTACATATTAATGCAATGACTTTTTTTTAAGACTAATCCGACTCACATTTAAACTGTTATGACTTCTGTACGCCAGGATTATTGAGGGTAGAGGTACCCTCAATAGCCAGGATCGCCAAACGTTAAACACACGAACATGACTTCGAGTCGAAGTGATCCCAAGTTTACCTACCACAAGCTTGTACAAAATACTTGTTAGAATATCATATTAAGCTACTACAGACTGCATAATTTCCAGAATCGATAAGTGGAAAGCCCTAAATTAATAAACAATATTACAATGAATGAAACCACATAATTCCATAAAAAAATAATTGGAAAACGTATGAACTTTCCGCATCCTGTTGCAAGTTTCATTCTAAAACCAACCGGAACATGCCTCATCGGAAGTTGAACAGATATATTCCAGTCACCAGTGACACTGCAGGCAGCGGTCTTGATAAATAAAATGAAAGGAGGTGCGATCAGTACTCGTGTGAACGGCTGCGCTTACGCACGCGCGCGTTTTACACGCACACATACATAAACGCCCGCATAAAGTTCTTATTTCAAACTACAGTGAATTCTAAATTTAAAAACGTGAAGGTTATTTGGAAGTGCTATAGTTTAAGTACAGTTTTTTTTTTGTTTGCAAGAAAGTATTGGACTGAAAGGTAATTTTTATAATAGCTGTACATTATATGTTGATATTTCAAATATCGTTTATTTTAGAATATTTTGCAGTGTATATATTAGTATTATTTCCACACAACATCTATACAGTGTTACAGTTTAATTTTAGTTACCAATTTTATCTAACCATATTCTTTTTAACTAATAGTTTTAATTGTCAAAGAAGGAAACCAACCAAAATCATATTTCCTATGTGCTTTAAGTCTACGTAACAAAGTTCAATATTGGTAGTGTTTGTTTATGATTTTTTTTTCACTACATTTTAGAATACTGGGTATAATGACTTAATATAATATATAAAACATTTAAATCGGCTACTACTTGTTCGGGGCTTGGTGGCCATAGCTATAGATTTCGAAGAGACGGCTTTCATTAGATAGTGCTAGAATGTTTAAATACATAAAAATATATACTCTGAAGATACAAACCCACAATGATTGCAGATACAGAACAGAGGTTTATGTGATCACTATGACAACTGCCTTCGCCGATATACTTGTCGAGAATATTTGTTATTCACAGATGATTCTCTTCTTTGTTGTCTTAAAAAAAAAACGAAATACTTCTAAGGTGCTTTGTACTTTGTGTCTGTCATATCCATGTTTATAAACTCCCCCGTGAAAAAAAAAAAGTATATTTATAGTGCAGGAGTTATCTCGTATAGTTTGACTACAATAATATTACGTATACATGCATAATGTATTTTATACGTTCGTATTAATTAAAACAATTTCGTTAAGATTGTTAGTTACAAAGAAGGTCATATCGATTGATTCCGACATTTTATAGGAGTGTATTTTACCAGGGGTCAGATTGTTGTTTGCAATATTAAAAGTGGTTAAGATTAGGGTCAGCGGTTACCGCATTACTTTTTAAAAACAACTAAAAACATTGATTAAATTACCTCTCACCTATTTTACAGTATTTACTAACAGAACGAAGATTTTTATTTATTTATTTATTGTTTTATTATTTGATTTATTGTTTTTGCATGCACGTGGTCGTGGGTATATTCAAATTGTCAGAGATCAAAACCTGCGATTATTGACCCAAAAACTTAACAGATGTTTCTTTTTTTTTAACTGACTTTAAAAAAAGAGGAGATTCTCAATTCGTCGGAATCTTTCTTTTTTTACGTATGTTCACCGATTACTCGAAGACGCCTGAACCAGTTTAGAAAATTCTTTTTTTGTTTCAAAGGGTATACTTTCCAGGTCCCTTTTAAATTTTATCGAAATCAGTCAAGCAGTTTCTTGAAAGTCAATAAATATCTAAAAATTGTATACGTCGATGATGTTTTTGTTTGCTACGAAACATCGCTGTCTCATTGAAGCAGTTCGTTTAGTTGGCCTACCCATATTATATTTAAACAAAATACATCTACTTTCCACTAAAAAGCACATTGAAGTCGGTGATACTTTTTTTTAAAAGATAATACTAATTATTCCAAACTTATCATGTGGGGCGTCCAAATTAACAATTATTCGCAACAAACCACGTAACCATCTTTTTTACCATTGTTTGTTTGTTAACCATCATTTCATTGAACCAAGCATAACTTTCCTATAGGATCACATTTTGAAAACGTTTAATAAATATTAAATAATAATAATAACTTGACACATCTTACACACGGCCGTCTGATCCCAAACTAGGCAGAGCCTGTACTATGGTAACCAGACTGCTGATAAACATACATAAATATTTCTCAATAAATACACACATATGATACATATTATAAAACAAAGTCCCCCGCCGCGTCTATCTGTCTGTCTGTGCGCGATAAATTGAAAAACTACTGAACGGATTTTCATGCGGTTTTCACTAATAGACAGAGTGACTCATATATAATTTGTACTCGTGCGAAGCCGGGGCGGGTTGCTAGTTATAGATAATTAAGTCCGTATAACCCAAAATAATAAGAGGCAATCACTAAAATATATGCAGCCTATATGTATGTTCTTAAAAATGAATAAGGATAGCATTTTCATTATAAATAGGTACTTGTTAGATTTTATGTTAGGCATAAAAGGTGGACTGTTCGTGATACGGTCATTCAGTCTGCCGAGCGTGGGTGAAGTCGGAAGTAGTGGGACGTTTATGGGTTAGGATCAAATGAAATGACTGCTTTGTATTTGTACAAATATTTTTTTTTACAAGTAAATAATTTGTACATAATATGCGACGCTGACCTGCTCCAGCTGTTGTGTTTTATGTCTTCCCTTCTTACTTATAATTATGTACTTAGTAATATATACAGGTTGTTACAGAATGGTGTGCTCATATTTTAGGGTCGTATAGTAGACCCCGTGAATAACGTAAACCGCTAATTTTTTTTTTAATTCGTGGTTTTTAATACCGAAATCTTATTTAGAAACTGAAAAGTTTAACTTTAAAATTGATAAAGCTAATACATATTTCGTATGTGAGAGGGCTGACATAAATGAAACTATAGGTATTTAAAGGTTGTTGATGGAATGTCTATATTTTTCAGAATTTTTTTTCATAAAAAAATTATAATACGAAATCATTGAAATTGACATAAAAATCATCATCTGTTGTTTAGAAATGTGGACATTGGGAAAAGCATTCACGAACACATTTTCAAAAATTTTAAAAAAATATTTTTTCAAATCGATTTTTTTTTCAAGCTAATAAAGCTTCTAAAATTTGACCACACCTGTCTGTAACACTCTGTATAAAGTATGTTCATCAGGAGTCTGGTTAGCATAGTACAGGCTGTGCATAGTTTGGAATCAGACGGCCTTGTGTGAGGTGCCTTAAGTTATTATTATTATTTCCTTGTGGGACTATTGCTATTAATCAGAAACAAAAATATTGTAGTAGTGCTATTTAACCGCGATCTTTTGTATTGTTAAGGTAGCAGTAATCTGCTGTGCCCTACTTCTTTTGGGTATATTTTATTGTATGACGTTATCTGTGGAGTGTTGCTAAGGCCCATTTTATGGGAATTCCCGTGTACCCTGAAAAATCCCATGATACCTTCTCCTCGGATATGATAAAAGGTTGATGTCGGAGTTACGGCTTCGGCTCTCCGGCTGATAATGTTTAGTCAAACTTCTGATATACTATATGTTCAAGTAGTTTAACCTTGGACATAGACGATCGGGTTTAGCTCTTCTTATAGTCAATTGGGCGTATAGCACAATTTTATTAGCATTTTTTTCTATTTTATTCTTACAATTTTTTTTGAGCCTAATTCTAGTACAAAGGACCACAAAAAAATTATAACAGTTTAACTGTGAACTTAGTCGAGTCTCTATATTTGTATATTTATATAATATATAAAAATCTCGTGTCACTGTTTTTGTGGTCGAACTCCTCCGAAACGGCTCGACCACTTTCAATGACTTTTTTTTGTGTATTTGGTAGGTATGAGAATAGGTCGTAAAGTATTTTTCACCCTCCTGACCCCACCCCAATTTTTTAATCGTTAAAAAAGGCATTGCAACGTATGCCGGGTGCAGCTAGTAACATTATAAATATCATGGCGATATATATTATAATTATGCATGTTTATGTACCTTTTTTTATTTTTCGTGTGGAAACCCCAACGGGTCATTACCTCACCGGAGCTAACGGTGAAGTGGTATATCGGAATCGAACCGACTAAAACCACACGGTGTTCCGTCAGAAGTGGGTCTATTGCAAGGGACCCGGGATACCGGGATGTATATGTACCTATAGCATGATATAAACTTATATGTACATGTGCAATATGCGCTTTAAACCCCGAGCTATCGGTATATGTAACATGTAGGATTTTTTTTTAGTTAAAACCTTTGTGTTCGTATCTTAATTAGTTCAATAAGCCAATATCATTGCGGACGTAATAACGATTCGATCGCGTAATATTTGTATTCATGTAATGATTATTTAAAGCATTTTATTTTTAGCCGGTCATAGCTTAATTGGAACAGCCTTGAGGTTTTGTTGCCAATATTTACGCAAACGCGTCGCTTGTCTCACTTAACGTTAACTAATGACTAGTAATGACATAATGTAACTACACAATCTGATAGTTCCATTTTATAAATTTACATTATTAAAATAACCTTTTTATGTATTTTAAAAATAAATTATTTCGATATTGTTTTGTTATAAAGACAAAGATCTCCTGCTATTGCCAAATTCTTTACCAAACTCTTGCTTTTTTATCAAAAAACTATTCTGCACAAATTCCGTTGTCAAAGGTTTCTTTCCCTTGCCAAGTTAATATCAAAGTTCTCTTGCTCCTCTTAATCGTAGATGGTTGTGGTAGATATTAGATGTATCTGGATCCCTTATTAGCCTAAAAAATAAATACAAACTGTACAATTATTCAAGCAGTAAAAATTTGGTAGAACACACTTTTAAGATGTAGACAATGAGCTAATAGGAATTTATTTTATTATACATACTCCGCTATGACAAGTCAACTTGTCACAGCGGAGTATAGTTTTTATCGGATACGCCACGCCATGCCGAACAAAGCTATTCAGTTTATGACAATGGTATGAAAGTAGAAATTCAACTCTTTCGCATTTTTTTAACTAATTACTTATTAATTATTGTTTTCTGTTCATTTAAATATTTCCCTGTAAACAATATTTTGGTTTTTTTTTTCTTCTGACTGGAACATATCTAAACTTTATTGGAGCATAGGATATAGTTAACTCTTAGTTTTATTCTTATAAAAAGCTCTCTTCCTCCTCTCTCCTAATGAAAACTTTGCTGTGCCCAACAGGGTCCATAATTGATTCTATCCTTATATTTAACATCTTATTAATGTAATTATGGAATGCAATAAAATAATGAGTAATGAGGAATGAGTAACCAATAATTCCTGAGATCAACACTAATTACACAATATCTTTCATTAAGTCGCTTAGTTACTATTTCTTTAATGTGCCAAGAAAAGTTCTTTTTGGAGTTTACTCCTTAAGAATCGATTTGCATATAAGGCGCCCGGTATGAAAAAAATATTAAGAGTAAAATTTAGTGATCGGAGGGCAGCGTAACGCTTTATTGTGCTTTTTATGCTTTGTTGGAGTTTACTCCTTATTCTCGACGCATGTAAGTAGATAATATATAAACTTTAATTAATCCTCTCTATTAATATTTGTTTAGTACTATTAAAAACTCTGCGAAATAAAAAAAATGTATTAGTCCTGACAATGATATAATATTATAAAGATAATATATATTTAAATCTAATCAGATATCCACGGGCGGTTTTGGACAGTTAATCAACACGCACTTACTACCATGTCACACACGTGTAGACAGTTTTTTGTAACGACCAGGAAATATTACCATTTTATTTCTTATCTCTGACCTTAAATCGAAAGTCCGTAAGCAATTAAAACAGGTCTTAATGAGTGAGAATAATACACACATCATTGTTTATTCCGGGTAACCTTATCGGTTGGTTGACAGTTTTATGAAAAAATCTTTCTTGAAATTACAACAGTACCCTTTGTGGATGTACTTTTAGGTATAATTCGTGTTACATGTATGTAACACGAAACTGGAATCATCCTTCATCTTGTAAGATGAAGGATGATTCCCATTACACCCAGTGTGGCCCTGGCCCAATGTAATGGGAATCAGCCTTTAGACGTATCCTGGCCAGACCAGGATCCAGGTACTCATCATGAATTCAACTGTTTTCTCCTGTCTAACAAGTTATATTTCACACAAAAGTATTGTTTTAAATGTTTGACCGTACGCGTGACAGTCAATGTAACATCGGAAAGCATCAGATGATATTTAGCCTCAGATCAAAGAAAAATCCTACATCCCTACTAATATTATAAACGTGAAAGTTTGTGAGGATGTATGGATGTGTGGATGTGTGGATGTGTGGATGTATGGATGTATGGATGTTTGTTATTCTTTCACGCAAAAACTACTGAACCGATTGCGATAAAACTTGATATGTAGATAGCTGGAGACCTGGATTAACACATAGGCTACTTTTTATCCCTATATTCTCTAGGCACCGGGACTTACGCGGGGGAAACCGCGGGGCGCGGCTATTGTTACATATACCGATACCTCGATTAGTTCGAAATGTACGAAAACCGCTGTATCCAAATTGTCCCTACCACTAGCTTACAACTACATATTTTAAGCAGTTTAACAAAGCCAATAGATGCGTAGACTGAAACGCACTTGAGTGTAAACGATATCAACAAGTCAATGACTGCTTAACAATGGAATACACACCTAACGTGTGTAAATAATAGCGTTTATTTAGATTTACAGTCCGTCTTACACACCCATAGATGTCAATAATTATCGCTGTACTGTGCAAAAGCAATTTATGTTACATATAAGCTGGTGAAAATAACGTGTAAAGTTATCGATTTTCAACATTAAAAATGGCCTATGGAACTTCTTGATTATTTATTTTTTTTAATTTGAATGTTTTAGTTCCTTTATGTTTGTTAGTTAAGATAAAAAACGAAAAAATTAAACGACACATTTAGTGAAAAAAAATATATTTGTAAAATCAGCGCATTTGTTTACGGACACCTACTAGTAAGCAATTGGTTTTACTAACCAGTCAAATGCAAATACTGGAATCAATTTAGCTCGAAATGAGAGGAGCATATTGAGCTATTTTTGGTGTTAAACCACTTTGGGCCCCGGCACTTTTCTCTTAATTTTGGATCTTTTGGAAATCTAAAATAAAAATAACACTTAACACTAAAAGTATATCTGTATAATTTGTTCATCCATATCTTGTATTTTAAAGTTCATAGATGGACGCTGATAAGCAATACAGTGTCAAGCCACACATACTTTATTTAGAGAAAATGGCGATTTAAGATGACATACCAATTCCTGATCAATTGGTTTGAAAAATATCTAAAAATCTACCTAAAAGGTGAATAGATATTTTTTCAAACAAATTGATTAGGAATTGGTATGACATCTTGAAACGCCATTTTCTCTAAATAAAGTATGTGTGGCTTGACACTGTATTGCTTATCAGCGTCCATCTATGAACTTTAAAATACAAGATATGGATGAACAAATTATACAGATATACTTTTAGTGTTAAGTGTTATTTTTATTTTAGATTTCCAAAAGATCCAAAATTAAGAGAAAAGTGCCGGGGCCCAAAGTGGTTTAACACCAAAAATAGCTCAATATGCTCCTCTCATTTCGAGCTAAATTGATTCCAGTATTTGCATTTGACTGGTTAGTAAAACCAATTGCTTACTAGTAGGTGTCCGTAAACAAATGCACTGATTTTACAAATATATTTTTTTTCACTAAATGTGTCGTTTAATTTTTTCGTTTTTTATCTTAACTAACAAACATAAAGGAACTAAAACATTCAAATTAAAAAAAATAAATAATCAAGAAGTTCCATAGGCCATTTTTAATGTTGAAAATCGATAACTTTACACGTTATTTTCACCAGCTTATATGTAACATAAATTGCTTTTGCACAGTACAGCGATAATTATTGACATCTATGGGTGTGTAAGACGGACTGTAAATCTAAATAGACGCTATTATTTACACACGTTAGGTGTGTATTCCATTGTTAAGCAGTCATTGACTTGTTGATATCGTTTACACTCAAGTGCGTTTCAGTCTACGCATCTATTGGCTTTGTTAAACTGCTTAAAATATGTAGTTGTAAGCT
Organism: Callimorpha dominula; assembly: GCA_949752705.1. NCBI lineage: Eukaryota > Metazoa > Arthropoda > Insecta > Lepidoptera > Erebidae > Callimorpha > Callimorpha dominula. Next base: position 13,917,939 of record OX457007.1, read on the forward strand.
AGTGGTAGGGACAATTTGGATACAGCGGTTTTCGTACATTTCGAACTAATCGAGGTATCGGTATATGTAACAATAGCCGCGCCCCGCGGTTTCCCCCGCGTAAGTCCCGGTGCCTAGAGAATATAGGGATAAAAAGTAGCCTATGTGTTAATCCAGGTCTCCAGCTATCTACATATCAAGTTTTATCGCAATCGGTTCAGTAGTTTTTGCGTGAAAGAATAACAAACATCCATACATCCATACATCCACACATCCACACATCCACACATCCATACATCCTCACAAACTTTCACGTTTATAATATTAGTAGGGATGTAGGATTTTTCTTTGATCTGAGGCTAAATATCATCTGATGCTTTCCGATGTTACATTGACTGTCACGCGTACGGTCAAACATTTAAAACAATACTTTTGTGTGAAATATAACTTGTTAGACAGGAGAAAACAGTTGAATTCATGATGAGTACCTGGATCCTGGTCTGGCCAGGATACGTCTAAAGGCTGATTCCCATTACATTGGGCCAGGGCCACACTGGGTGTAATGGGAATCATCCTTCATCTTACAAGATGAAGGATGATTCCAGTTTCGTGTTACATACATGTAACACGAATTATACCTAAAAGTACATCCACAAAGGGTACTGTTGTAATTTCAAGAAAGATTTTTTCATAAAACTGTCAACCAACCGATAAGGTTACCCGGAATAAACAATGATGTGTGTATTATTCTCACTCATTAAGACCTGTTTTAATTGCTTACGGACTTTCGATTTAAGGTCAGAGATAAGAAATAAAATGGTAATATTTCCTGGTCGTTACAAAAAACTGTCTACACGTGTGTGACATGGTAGTAAGTGCGTGTTGATTAACTGTCCAAAACCGCCCGTGGATATCTGATTAGATTTAAATATATATTATCTTTATAATATTATATCATTGTCAGGACTAATACATTTTTTTTATTTCGCAGAGTTTTTAATAGTACTAAACAAATATTAATAGAGAGGATTAATTAAAGTTTATATATTATCTACTTACATGCGTCGAGAATAAGGAGTAAACTCCAACAAAGCATAAAAAGCACAATAAAGCGTTACGCTGCCCTCCGATCACTAAATTTTACTCTTAATATTTTTTTCATACCGGGCGCCTTATATGCAAATCGATTCTTAAGGAGTAAACTCCAAAAAGAACTTTTCTTGGCACATTAAAGAAATAGTAACTAAGCGACTTAATGAAAGATATTGTGTAATTAGTGTTGATCTCAGGAATTATTGGTTACTCATTCCTCATTACTCATTATTTTATTGCATTCCATAATTACATTAATAAGATGTTAAATATAAGGATAGAATCAATTATGGACCCTGTTGGGCACAGCAAAGTTTTCATTAGGAGAGAGGAGGAAGAGAGCTTTTTATAAGAATAAAACTAAGAGTTAACTATATCCTATGCTCCAATAAATTGTATACTGTATTGCTTATCAGCGTCCAGATAAGAATAAGCTAAAATATGTACTTGACTCAAATTTTAGAAATAATATAAAATTGTTTCGTCGAATTGTGTGAAACAAAAAATAACAGGACGTATTGTGTGCTCATCCCTAGCTTAGGTACACGCGCCGGCTGCGGCCGCACCACGAACTTATCGCGCTAGTGAGAGAATTACAAAAAAATGATCCATTGCGTCGTCAACAGTACGATTTATTATTAATTATAATAAAATGGCGTATTTATTATTTCATCAAGTAAATATCAGAGTAATATATTTAGTTACTGATTATTATGTAAAATATAATTCAATTCTTGTACTTACGTATGATGCCATCCTTCATATAATTCACTTTACAATTGTTATTTCCGCATACAACCACTGAACAACGCGGCATTTCGTAATATTTGACAAAATGTGAGAGAAATGACACGGTTTTTGGTTGAACTTGACTGAATAAAGAAACTAATAACAAGCCCAATTTAGGCCAGATACGTGCGCACGCGCCTCGCCTACCTACAAAATCTTCCGAAATCATTTATGTATCACCTCTTATTGGCTCAGTGTTATGCACCTATGATTATTTTTAACCATCTAGTCTATAGCAAAAGTCCATCATATACTTAACCAGTTATTTATTCGTTATTAAGTTAATAATCATACATCAGGTTAAGTAATAAGGATACGCGGATAGTATATGAGTTCATATATTTACACCATTCTTATCCTCGCAGTGCCTACATTTGATAAAACGTCGTTCATGCTGAATAATCCCGTGACTAAAAGCATCGCTAGTGAAGCACAGGGCTACTTGCTTTAAGGCTAGCTTTTAATCAAAACCAGTAAGTGATAGTTGTATAAAGAAGCTACTGGTATAAACCAGTTACACACTCATTAACAAATGTCGATCGCAACGATTAATTACGCAACATGATGGATGGAATCAGGTCACCTTGTATCAACGACGTTATAACATTTAATTTGAATGTAACTTCGTACTGTGCTTTTAAAATGTTTCTCCAATAATGTGGTGGAGTCGATGTAAGTCTATGAAATGTTGTTTGAATTATTTAACTGGCCTGTTGGTCTAGTGGTTAGTGATCCTGACTGCTGAGCCAGAGGTCATGGGTTCGATTCCCATCCACGACAAATAATTGTGTGATGAAAATGATCATTTGTTCAGTGTCTGGGTGTGATTTACATATAATATGCATGTATTTAGAAATATATAAGTATGTTTATCAGCAGTCTGGTTACAATAGTACAGGCTCTGCCTAGTTTGGGATCAGACGGTCGTGTGTAAGATGTGTCAAGATATTATTTGACTTGTTTTCATTGAGGAAATGAAAATAATTTCAATGATTAACCTACATATATAAGTTTGACGAATTTATTAAACATGTAACTTTCCTTCTACGTACCTATTCATTTAAAGATTTTATAACTTTTGCCCTCTTCTTGCCAGGAGTTAACACTGTCACGATTTTTATTTTTGAACTCGCTGGTCCCAGGAACGTAACGCTACCATAGTTCCTGGGACTAGCGCTATTCTACTAATCGACGGGTCCTACGTATCCAGTATACGATACGATATATCGAGGAAAATAACAAAAATTGTTTTTTGCATCAATAACTTTAGCTTAACCTATATTTTATCCCCTGTAAAATTTATTTTAAAATATCGATTAGTTTCAAAGATACGAATCAAAAATGTCTGTTTTATGGGTACAAAGTTACGAGCTTTAGAATGTAAAGTTACAATTCTGCACTTGTACCAGTATACGTAGGACGCGTCGTAATAATATAAACGTGAAAGTTTGTGAGGATGTATGGATGTCTGTTACTCTTTCGCGCAAAAACTACTGAACCGATTCTGATGAAACTTGGTATGTACATAGCTGGAGACCTGGATTAACACATAGGTTCCTTTTTGTCTCGATATTTACACGGCACCGGGACTTACGCGGGTGAAACCGCGGGGTGCAGCTAGTGTTAATTAAATTATGTTGCATTCAATAACCTGATGAAAGAGATGGGTTTTTAGTTACATGTCATATTTTAGAATCATATAGTAGACCCCAATTCATAGGAGCGAAATAGTAGCCAACAAAAAATTAAATTATTATTTACCTGAATTTATTTATAAGCAGTTATTTCACATACCCAGACTACAGATCATGGCGTCTGATAAAGGATCACTAGATATTGAACAATGATTATAACATTAATTTATGATAAGGCTGTCTCGTTTTTCGCTTCAAAGTTGAATGCACAATTCAATGCCGCCTGGCCTTGGCCTTTTACTCATTTGACTTTTATGAAGAGATCTCTTTAAAAGACCAATGGGGTTTGGTAACGAGTGAGTTTATCTTTATATTTTCTACAGCATTGACACACAAGATTTATTTGTGTTGACCTTTTTGAGGTTCTTCTAGATAAACGCTTGCCTTCTGTGCCAGAGGAATCTTCACTCCAAATTAGAAAATGTCTCAAATTCTGAGTTCATTTAAAAACTTATAAAGAAAAACTCACAGTTCAAAGAGAAACAAGAGAGTAAATGAGATATATCTATCTAATGGAGTTGTGATAAGTAATTAATTTTTTTAATTAGAGAACACATAAAGACGACAGTGATACCAAAAAATCAGCAATAGCCCAACAACTGTTCGTTCGACACCATTATATACTAGTAGGTACCTTACCTGGTACCTTGACTGGTAGGTAATCCAATTATTCAACTGTACAAAAACCAAAATTCTGCTGATAAAAGTTGGCATGTAGATACAGTAAGTTTCGTATTTTGGGAACCGATTCGAGTTATGAAGGACTTAATGTCAGTGGTAGCGGCTAAAAGCGTAAAAATAACACATTAGTATCAGTAGTCCGTGAACTTATAAAACTTATATAGTATTTCTAGTAATTTCAACAATGCCATCAGCTTGTATAGCTCTAACTTTTGCAGTCTTGAGACACTACTCAATGCAAAAACAGCCTAAAAGATTGTTGTTGTTACAAGACAATGAGCCAGTGATTCAATGATGACGATGAAAGTGCGGCTCTGTTGATCTATCTTCTATATATTTTTATAAGGCATTGATAACGTCTATATCACGAATCGTATAACATTATAAGCACAAAACATTTAAAAAAACAGCTCTGTACTTACTGCAGCTATGACATTTCATTCGAAGGCCAATAAATTAATCATGCTTCGTTTAACTATTCAACATTGTTTGTAATTCATTCAGATCTAGAGCAAATTACTGAAGCGTAAAATCCAAGTAACTTTGTGTCTGTTTCTTACATTTGAGTACTAAACCTAATTATAACAAATCGTCCAATCTAGTTTTGACTACCCAGAAAAGAACTTGAACTTTTTGATAATCTAAAAATGCGCTAACGCGATAGGTGGATATGTTGGGGATAACTAAAAATCATACGGATAAAGTTTCGGGCCTGAGTTGATTTGGAATATAAATAAATAAATAAATAAACCTTTTTATTTCTTGCTTCTATAAAGTTTAAGTACATAAAACAGTAAAAATATTAAATTTCATTGGTTAGTATTTTATTTTAATTGAAATTAGGTTTGTTAGTCATTCTTAAAATATAAAAAAAAGAATATTCTTATATGAAGATAGAGTTTAGTCGGCAAGAACCCCGGATTGGGTAAAGGCCTCCTCCAAATATAATAATGATTTATTCGAAATATAATGATTTGGAATAAATGTTATTAATTTGGTGTAGACTTTGCGTCCACTTCTGATTATTTCGGTAACGACTGCCATTTACAATTGTATAAGTTAAGTCGTGACCAATCTATTTGCGTCTAAACAATGTTTCTTATAATATTAACCATAATATATGTGCTTTGTTGTGCGAGTATATTGTTTTGCGACATTTTATGTCGTTGCCATAGTCCGGTACAAGGGTAATCCGGTATAAGTCTTAGACGTTAAACTTGCGAAAAAAACATGCGAAGTACCCCCCACCAAGTACCTACAGACGTGAACATTATCATATCAGAACTGAATATTACTAATTTATAACCCGTGCCAATAGTCTCTGAAAAAATGTAGTATATACTAACTTTTAAACTTTCGTGTTCCAGTGTATAATTATATACATATAGGGAATTAACGCGATTACGAAATAGGTACAACGTTTAGACCAGGTGACACTGGCCGTGGTCGCAACATCAGGCAATTTTTTTTTTTTTTAATGAAATTCGCTACTTCCCGTATATGTACATAATCAAATGTAGTATACTTTACTTTTGTAGGTTTTACTTTCGCCAGTGATCCTCGATCTATTAACATAATAGGCTATTTACTCTAATCTAAGTGTTATTATGTATACTTTATAATGGAACTTAAATCAGAATAAATAGCCCTAAATTTTCGATTTAATCATTTATTAACTTTCATTATCCACAGTTTGAGAACTGAGCTAAAATAAAAAAAAATATGAACATGATTTTGAGAACCCAGAAAAGTGCTGCCTTGTAAAGGAAACTTTTAAGGAAACTTTTAAATGTGTGTGCGTAGAAACTTATTTTTTTTTGTAGAAACGCTTGCCATCTTGGTGGATTTAAAATGTATTTTTGTTAAAAGTGATTAGTTTCACATTTAATCTCCAATTTCTATAAGTAAGTTTAGAAACTATAAAATCTAGCTTATAAAATCTTCTACAATAAGTTCGTGAGTAGATATTTTATATTCATTATCCCCAGTCCTATTTTATATATCGATATCATAATATCACCATATTTTACATTTATGTAATTCCTTATCTAGATATGCAATTGCTGTAAAGTATGTAAGTGTTACTTAGTAATAAAATTAGGAACATCGTCACAGTATATTTCTTTAAATAATGTTTCTATTGTGAAAACATTTGTTATTAGCTTAGTGTAACTAAATAAATAAACCAGGAAGTGACAGTAGGTATTACTAAAGGTATCGTATTCCGCACCAAACAGCGCATAAATCGATTGCCCCGTTATCCTATCTATATGGTCTAACTTTGCAGGTTTATGCCTGGTTGTGTTTATTCTAATTTGGCACCAATCTACGACCTCGTTGGCATAATTTGACTAGACCATTGGAATGTAAGTGACCTTGAATTGGCAACAGTCTGGTTGATTTTTTTCTGAAATATCTATTGATAGTAGAAAAATTATTCAATGACATGGCATTCGCAGTACACCATTGACTTGCAGAATACATTGTGAGTTTTGTATAGAGGTTGTACCATTGACAGATTGGTTATTTTATTGTAACTTGAAATGGTCAAATGTTCAATCAGTTGCTCAATACAAATCTAAATATAAACAACTAGCAACCCGCCCCGGCTTCGCATGGGTAGCAGAGACACCTTCAACAATCATCATCATATTTCAACTAATTTACACAAAACCTTAACAAATTATACATCTAAACCTTCCTCATGAATCGGTCTATCTATAAGTGAAAACCGCATGAAAACCCATTCAGTAGTTTTTGAGTTTATCGCACACAGACAGACGCGGCGGGGGACTTTGTTTTATAATATGTAGTGATAAACCACTATTAACCTTTATTATAATTTTTTAAGAAGGTTCAGATTTTCGTCCCTTCGTTAAAATCATTCCACAAAAGAGAAATCGCATTACATCCGCGCAACAAATCTACTCACGTGAGAAACTTCATCGTTTTAAAGTTTACAAATAGCAAGAGGGAGACCATATACTCCGGAGAATGAAATATTTACGAAAATCGTTTTCGAGTGGCGAACACAGATTAAGCGCAGAATGGATCTTCCGTAAACAAGCAATTGTAAACGCACCGTTTGAAACACACAACGATCCATTCTGTCCAATTCGCTTTCCAAGGCTATCACCGCTTCCTCTTATTGTCATGACACGATTAAGCCTATAGGTAACTATATACCAGCTCACATAACTTGTTCAATCAGGAAGTGCTCTATATTTTATTTAAATACCTAACGATTTGCGTCATGTGAAATATTTTGTAGGTTTTTGAATTTATAATGACATATTAATTATGGCTGTTATCAATCACGTCAAAATCAATCAACAACGGAAATGGCGGAGGAGTAAATAACCAAAAATCATTCCATATACCAAAAAAGAATACAAGGACACAAAATATGGAAACACTCAGATTTAATAAAGAACTTGTAAACAACTGTAACTCTAATCCATCCTCCGCGCCTTTTCAAAACTAAGTTGGGGTCGTCCTTCAGTGAACTACGATACGGCCGAACTTCGATATTTTACGTGAAGCGACTGCCATCAGACCTCCACAACTCAAGTACTAGGCGATATCGAAGTTCTGTAGTTAGACCTGGTTGTCGGATTTTTTAGGGCTCCAACTACCCATAACAAATGCCACAGATATTCGTATGGCAACCGGGACCGGCCGCTTAACGTGCTCTCCGAGGCACGGACGGGTCTTAATGTGTTAAGAATGATCACCCATCCTAAGACTTTTTTTGTGTGGATACCCCAATATCAGTTTCGTAGAATAGTGTGAAAATGAGCTTTTCACTACTCTTGTAAACTACATATACATTTAAATCTTACAAGATTCTAAACGAGCATATTCAACAATGAATTACTTGTACTTAACAAGTCAATATTTAGATAGATATATATATATATAGAGATGCACTCTAATACTAATAAAACAATAGGATAAAATTTGGTAGAACGTACGTTGTTACGTTACATGTGATCTTATTGAAAGATTCAAATGCATTAAAAAACAAATTACGGTCTATCATCTAGGATACAAAACCAACAAACCAATGCTGATTGTGTCAGCATGTACTGCTGCCCTACTAATGGGAATTCTTACTTCAAATACGTACCTAAACTTATATAACAAGTCTTTCACATAGTTAATTGGTTTCAGTTCTCATAGCACGTTCCCACGGTACGCTCGCGCCGTGATCTAGATGCTCTTCGGCGATAGTCTTAGTGTCAAACGTGCTGCGACTGTACAGGGCCATGCCAAATTTAAGTACCATTTGAGTACCTACCCTTCATATTTCTGCGAAATCATTCAGTCTATTCTTGGAATATTCAAGGTAGTAAGAGCATTTTTAGATTATTCTGCTAATTATGCAACAGAAGTTAAGCTTTCAATGTTCTTCGATGTGAAACGTTGAATGTAAAAGGGTCACTTATTGTTGTTATTATTCTTTTATTACTTTTTTTTAAAAAGCGTTCTTTTTTTTTACTTTTTGAAGGAAATAAGATCAGTGACTCAGGGAGTATTCGCTTGTTTTAAACGTATGAACACGTGCACCAACTTTTATAAATAAATGTTTTTTACAAATAAGTTTAACAAAAAAACTTTTATAAATAAGTTTAAGATTCCCTTGTTGAACTGAAATTAATCAAGAAAATGCTGAATGAAATACAAAGCTGAAACTGTGATTCATACATAGGTACCATAGTAGTTTAGTCCCTTTTGTTTGTACACTTGAAAACTCTGTACTTTCGACAAAAAACCTCACACCCATGTCGACAATAACTTTTGGCATGTTGGCAATAACTTTTGGCAGATTCCTGGAGGCTGTTTTGATGAACTCCCTTTCCATTGTTATTGGAAAATACAATAATATCACTACACATTGTAAAACAAAGTAAGATTTTGTGTTAATTAGTTGAAATATGTTGATGATGGTTTAAGCTGTCTCTGCTACCCCTGTGAAGCCGGGGCGGGTTGCTAGTTAGCAATAAAATAATGTTTACTTTCACAACAATAACTTCAAAAAAGATGTCATAACATGAGTGACGTCATTAGACGCTTCTTGGTGTATGAAAATACGTTCCGTGTCAAGTAATTTTTATAAAAATCAAAATTAGTTAAAATAATAACGTTGTAATTACCCTTCTTTTATATTTTTATAACATTGTAATGACACAATTTCAGCTCTATGTTTAGAGGCTGCTTTGTTAACATACTATCAGACGGTTGATAATAGGACATCTTAATGATATTATAATATTAATTTTTTCTGTCATTAAACAAACCAATGATTAGTATAACTTAATTCACCTGACAGGGAATCTATCCAATTACGAGCCGAGTTGACAGTCACTCAATCATTCTGATCTGAACGGACTACTCAAATAATTTATACAAACTTCGGTATGCGCCCTTATTTAACATTTTCTTTATGTTGTCGCACGTGTGTCTAGTGTGCCAAGGTTTTACATCGACAACTTTTAAGATTATGGTCAAGACCTAGATTATATTTTAGACGCAATAAATCTGTGATGTGTGAGTGTTTTCTTTAATGTCATTTATTTACTTATTTATATAACATTCTTCCACTATCTTAACAGGATTTGCCATAATACAATAATGGACTTACAACTAAAAAATTAAACAAAATAAAATGAACTGAAAACAAAGCAAACAAAAAATAACTAAATAAATCAAAAATACTTACAAACTATGAGTTATTGTAACCTTTAACATGACGTAATGTCACCTTAGCGAGGTCACTCCATTGATAAGAGAATATGTCAAACCTATCACTAATATCATTTCCAATTCTTATGGACCGGCTGAGAGGCGTTTTCTAAAGCAAATTGGTCTTGGCCATAAAGTTTTGTTTGTTATGATTTAGCTAACACCATATTTTTCAGACTTCGACTATTTCTGATAATAATACTTAACATATGTAATAAACTAATAATATAGGATTTAAGGTTTAGCGTGCTCATTTCTCAATAAGCATGAGAATATTATTTGTAATATACTTATGTCATATATTAGTAATCAAATATGTACATATGTATATAATTTTCCTTATGTCAAAATCTATTAAATGTTACAAATACCTTTAGCTGAGTCAAATTTGCAAATAAAACGTATAAATCATTGAACACGTTTTGCGCAACCTAGTTACATAAATTATCAGGAATATTTTAATTTTTATGCGCATATAGTAGGTATAATATTTAAAATGATTTTAATACATTCTATTCTAGTTTGACTATTTTAGTCATAGAAGAAGAATTAGTCAAACTCGTCAAGTATTCCACACGATAAGAAAAAAAAAAATGTGTGTGTGTACTTATGTACGCACGTAAGAAGTTATACTTCTTTGGCGCTAGTTAAATAAAGTTTATTTATATATCATAATAAATAATACATACCGTCAACTAACCTCAAATTCTACAAACGTACTCAAAGTAATATGTAAAAACCATTTATATCACTTAAAATCACAGTAAATTATCTTTAAATATTGTTTCTACATGCGTTTCCACAACTTTAATAGACAACTACCTTATACACAAACTATTTCACAACTACCTTACTTACTACGCTGATTGGTTATTATTTTGTGTCTACTATTTTATTTTTCTCTGTAAGTGATTATTGTAATCTTTTGAGAAAAATGAAAATCTTTAACCGTAAATCAATAAATTGTTAATAACCATCAGTCACCACGATATATTATTTAAAAAAATATATATTTATGTACATTTATATATATTTTATTGGGACTGATCCAAAACACGTGTTGTAGGTTCAGAAACACTTGAATAAATATCGTGAAGTTGGTAACTTTTTTTGAAAAACTAAAATGTTGACTAGCTAACTTCAGAGTGTCGGTGCGCGCGCATCGTAAAAATTTACTCTCATCATTTTTCCCTGACGCGCCAAAAGAAGTATAACTTCAAAAAGTTCTGTGTTCAATTAAGTTGGTAAATAACAACACGGTTCATATACGGATAAGTGGTTGCCGCTGCCTATAAACAATTCCAACATTAGTTATGTGATGTCACTTGTGCGTGTCAAGCTTACTCCCATAGAGTTCTGGCAAGCGTACTTACCAATTTCTTGGCAGACGAAACAGCGCTACGTGACTAGTAGCTACTGTCTGTCTATCCGTACTACTGCGGTCTTCTGTTCAACTTTAATTTTTATTAGCAACACACTTCTTTTTAACTGAATGAAGTCTGTCTGTATAGCAAAATGCGACGGTAATTGCTTGTACGCTATACGATTTTTTTTTTTTTTTTTCAAAGAAGACGATACGAATGTCCAACATGCCGATTTTATTTCATTGGGCTTAATAATTGGATTAATTGTAAAATCCAGTAATAAATAAAACAATAATATTTAATATCCAAATTTACAATTCCGCAATGCGTCGTGAGTCACCAACCCCGCCTTATATACGAACATTATTATAACAGCATTCTTTTGTACTGACAGTACACTATTTTATTAAGGCTTTTGTCATTCAAGTCAAAGTGTTTGACATGGTCGATACCGTGCTCCGACTTCTTGTCCCGCATTTTTTCGGTCAGGGTACATCTTACGTACTTCACATAGGAGGTACGCCTTTTTATGATTTTAATATATTTACTATTGTCCAGGAAGTAACCGTTCAATACAACAATTGGGAATCACGTACAATAACTTAAATGTAATGCCTTCTTTTAAATTTAGAATTTTATAATTATCTTCATCAGACAAAATGTCGATAAGTCTGACAGTGAGTGTAGATTTCAATGTGTAACTCATTTAGGCCACGTTCAGATGACGGGCGTTGAACGCGCGTTTTGCTACGACGTCGACAAGAATACGCATTTTGTTCAAGTCATTCACATGCTAACGCGCGTTTTGATCCGACGCTTGCTTGCTTGACTACGGAGTTGACGCTCGCTTTGAGATCATTTGTTTACCGTATATTCCTCACATGAGCGCACGTTTTCAACGCGATCACACGTGATTGCAATATAAGGATTCGGCTATTTAAATAAAAGTCCGTATACCATTTTTCATAAAGCATGAGTTCGGTGACACTACATTTCATGCAGTTTATTACAATAAAAATATAAGATACAAGAAATGCAAATTACCTACTTACCAAAAGCATATTCCTACTTACTTTTATTTTTATTCCGCATCAAAATGTATAATTTTAAATATATAGATACTTCAAAGCTCACTAATATGTACGTCTACATAAAAAAAAATATGTATTGAAGAAGAAATTGTTATGTTACGCAAATCTCGGAACGTGTTTAATGAATTGTCTTCAAATCTTTATCTTTCTATTCCGAAGTTTCAATAGAAACGGAAAATTTTTTTCGACTGATTCATCATCCTTCAAATGTGTTAAATAAATAAATAAACAAATAATAAAATGATTAATTACCTACGTAGAATCATGTCCATTTCTACGTAGGTACATATAAAATTTACATAATTAATCAGTTTATTGTTTGGCGTCGACTCAAAATTAGTTTATATAAAATTTGATAGTTTATGTAAATAAGCTCAATACTTAAAGAGTTCAAAGGTTTATTTATTTTTTGCTTTTTAGTTCGGTTTAATTTTTTCTTAAAAAGACTTTTATCCTGAAACATTTGTTAGGACTTTTATAGATCTTTGGTAAATGTTATTAGTTTTTACCATAATTGATCAAGGGTTTCAGGAGCTAAAAGGTAAACAAATACACAGATTTACTTTTATAGTTTTAAAATTACTTTGGAAATTATACATTTGAGAGTTTCACCGGAAACAATGTTCTCTATATTATTATTTTGTTTAATATTAAGGTTACAAAATCCTTTATTGGCCTGAAAACGTTAAGTATCGTCACTTGGATTATCTTTTATAAATTGTTAGAAAATGACCAGTAAAAATTTTTGAAATCCTATTATACGTAGTTTAAATAAAAGTATGGGTCCATTAGATATGAAAAAGAAAACGATTTTAGGTTTAGGTAGGTATTACCAACACTGCTCTCAAACGTCCATCACTCTGCGTAAACTTCCATCACTCTGTATTGGATAACACATATTTTGACTTGTATATTTTTATGTAAGAATTTCTTTTACCTCCTTCCGCCTCCTCATAATAATACCGTGTTTTAATTCAACGCCCAGCAGTTACTAAGCAATTGACATCCCATCATCCAAACCAATCCAATGTTTACGCAAATCTTGAAAAGTAATAGATGAATTTACTTGAAATATTAACATAACAATTCATCTAACAAAAGAGTAATTTAGTACACTTTTTATCCCAAACTTTCAATGGAAACCGAAAATTCTATGCATTTTAGGTTTACTGAGAACGGATATGATAATTGTTGATATAGCATCGGTTGTCATAGCAATATGTTCCTATGAAATTTTAGTCTCTCTATTACTGAGAATACAACGCTATTACTGAGAATAGCATGGTTGACAAATTCAATAGTGTGATAAACAAAACGTTTTTAAAAGAAACACAACTGATCCAAAAAAAAGACATATTACAATTTTTATACGGAAGTATTTTATTTGTTTGCCACTAGCGAAACGAATGCCTTATTAAACTAACCTAACTAACCCACTAACTGAACTACTATTGTTTGATGATTATATTAGTCTTATTCTTATTATACAATATAGGGTCCAATATTTATATTTAGAATACAATCAATGTTAAGTACTATAAAAAATAATACACTACACTATTTACTTTTTGTTACCAGTCCTCAACAATTATACATGGACGATATTATGTACCTAATTATTAGTCATCAATAAAGTATATAGGAAACTAGTTTATACTGTAGTTTCTTTAGTTAGGGTAAACATTTCATTTTTCAAGACATTTTTTTGAATCAGCTGACAGTTATGTCTAACTACAAATACATATTTGATTTACTTATTTAAAGATCATATTGTTTCAAATCGGATTTCCCATATTTCAAATCCAAAATCGTCTGCGACCAAATAGAATCACGATTCGCCTTTCAAATCGATGCCATTTATAAAGTGGCAAGGATATCACGAAACTTGAGGGGAAATCCAGATATAAGCGTTAACACGACAAAACACGATATATAGCATAGTTTCAATATACGCTTAGTCTCGTTATCTTCAATAATTGTGTAATTTGTGGGCCATTTAACCGTCATCATTATTTCTTAGCTCTTCTATAATTTTAATGTTTGTTGCAGGTAATACGGGGACGGAATAACTCGCAGTGTAGTGTTAGTGTATGTGCTCTCTAAATATATATATACAATGACAAGATCCGTTCTAACCACCGCTGATCGTATTATGCAAGCGTGTCTGTAACAGCGGAGCTATTGATTTAGTGAGTTGACATTTCACTCCAATGTCACGCGCGTAGGCAATGGCTTTGGCAAACTTCACGATCGCAGGCGTCGGTGCGGCGACGCCGGCATTTGCGGCCACCTCCTCGGCACCTTTACGCGTTGACCTTGATGACCTACTTTATTCCCCTGAAGAATACCAGCCAGATTCCCCAACTCCACCTCAACAAGGAATCAATGAACCTTTCGCTCCGCCTGCAAATCAACAAAGAAGACCAAAAGTGAGAAAGCGCGCTGGCACTGCATATCTCCCTCCCGCAAACCAATACACACAATATCCTGGAAGCCCGCCGCAAAACCCTTACCAATTACACACACAGATTTACCAACAAAACACAAGACTTGACGTACAAATAGAAGAAAACCAACGTGTACGTGAAGTGAATACACAGTACGATAATACGGGACACTATGTGCACGATCCTAGTGGTGACTATGAATATGAGCAAAAGAGAATGAACCAAAATCCACAAATTCCAGGTTACAATCCTGGTTACGCGGATACGCCTTATGACCCAGCATCAACTGGTACCCCTACATCTAGTCGAAGATTCGATGGAAAAGCGAATCAGAATGTGAATAACTTCAATTTTAATAGTCCACCAAGTACGGCAGCACCGCCGAGGCCACCTAGTGAGAATACTAAGACTGGAGGAGGCAGTGGGAGTGAACAAGCGCCTCCAGATAGACCACGTGGTTTTACAAAAGTAGAATCGGGAGGTATCGGTGGTAAAACGCAGTTGCACGCTGTGCTTGACTACGATGATGATGATTACTATGATGACTCTGAATCAGGTATGATTTATTTATGCTAATAATATTTTAATATTTTGTTCTTACTAAAAAATTATTTGTAGTATTTTAAACAGAATGGTAGTCACATCCAATTGGGTTACAGATGTCCATTAGTAGCGCGTCGTATAACGTAATACATGACGGCGGACAACGTTCGCGATTTAATAATGTTACTAAGATCAAAAACACACAAATAAATTCACACGGAGCAATATGTGTAAAGATCATAATAATATATTGTCTTCACACGAAATGATCACAAAGTTACTTCTAACTTAAACGATAGCTACTTACTTGTCACGCTAATATTAACCCCTAGAATCCTAGAATTCAACTGCCTATGAAATTATGTTTTCAAACATGCGAGGTATTTCACCTTTTTTAGGAAAAGGTCTAACCTTTTTATCATCATCATTATTGTCGTCGTATTTCGGGTCGGCGCAAAGTATTTTCTTCTTTTATTCTCCTTTATCATTCGTCAGTTCATTGGTTACTCCCATTTTACCCATATTCTCTTTCACGCAGTCCATCCATCTTTTTTGGGTCCTCCTCTAATCTTGTATCCGTCAAGTTCCATACAAAAAACTCTCATCGCCAGATTTTCCTAATCCCTTCGCATTCATACCACGATAATCTGTAGGTATTCATTCCTCACCTTGTCCATTTTAGTCACACCACACCACACATCCATCTTAACATTTGCATTTCAGCTACATCTCTCATCCGTTCTCTTTGTTGGGCCAATATTCAGATTCTTGATTTAATAATCCATTTATTTATAACAACAATATTATTTATTATGGAATTAGAAATATTTTTCTTTAAATTTCATATTTCAAAACTTCATTTATTTTAGCAGTAGTAATTGTCGTGCAGTTGTAGTTAGCACCAGTAGTAACAGTAAATTTCAACGTCTGTGTCCTTAACCGGTTTTTAATAATACATAAAATAAGAGATAAAATAAAACGTTGTGGTACTGCTTTTGCGATACAGTTGATTTTTCCATGTGGTACCGTTTGCATTAACCTTTGTTTCGTATGGAAATAATAACCATAACATCCCTTCTGTACCATAGAGATATACAATATTAAATCCATTTTTTTTCCAAATCCGGTTTTTCACACCAATAAAATCGTTAAAGCGAGCTCTGTCTTATGGTATAAAACATTAAGTCACACCATGTCAATGAAAAGAAATATCGAATGATAAATGATATTAAATTCACAAATTCAAATGTGGTGTAGGATCTTATAAGATCATAAGTTGGCGCATGATTGCGAAAGTTTTACAAAAAAATGTCGTATTAATTCCCGTACATAGCTTTAAAAATAATAAAGAACACAGTTTATATCATGCCAATACCTTTAACACTTCCTGAGCAATGTTGCATTAAAGTTTTATACTGTGTATTTTTGTATCTACTGCAATATTTACGTTTTGACACTTAATGTTATGTACCTCTGAGGTACAGCCTTGGTTTATCATTTACTTGTGTTCAATGGTCTGTAGAAAATCCTAGCGTAAATTGTGACCAGTCAAACAAATGGTGTCATGGATTCAGTATGGCTTGAATGGAATATCATGCGACAGGACAGTCATCATGCCTTGCTAACCGCTTTATGAAAACTTTAGCATGATAAGAAACAAGATAGCGCAATACGTTTCAACAAACACTGAAAAACCTTGAGGAGTTCATACTTGAGGATCTAATGTACTTCAAAGAATAATAATAATCTTAATTAACGTATAAATAGTTTATTCAGTAAAGTTTAAAACCAAACATAAACATTTATACCTAACAGTTTTTGCGCCAGCTGATATTATGATCAATCTCTTTTACGTTAGAAAGCATAGAAATAACCTAAATGATGGATCTGTCAGATAGGTAGTTACTTAGTAATTTTTGATCAAAAGAATAATAAAGTATGAAGTGTAACCATACGTCAAAGCTATTGCACTGTAATTTCATTTGTGTTGTATTTTTATTAAAATAAAAGGGAAACTGCCTTCCATCCTTACTTTTCCTTACTAATTAATATTATAAATGCGAAAGTAACTCTGTCTGTCTGTCTGTCTGTCTGCCCTTTCACGCCAAAACTACTGAACCGATTTAAATGAAATTTGGTACACAGATAGTCCAGAGCCTGGGAAAGGACATAGGCTAAAAAAGGGGTGTAAGGGGTTGAAAAGTGGGGGTGAAAAGTTGTATGGAAGTATCGTCAATTAGCCTAAATATTTAAAAATTCTACCCAAAGACACTATTCCACGCTGACGAAGTCACGGGCACAGCTAGTGCTATATAAGCAAACCATCAATTTATCATAAAAAAGCGTGGGGTGCTTTTTAAAATATTATATAATGATTTTATTTTTACCAATAAAATAACTAATATTAATTGACATCTAGCACCCCACTTATTTTAACGATAAAATGTTTTTTTTCTTAATCACTCTATTTTTTTTACTTTTAAAAGATTATTATTACAGAAATTAAATTAAAAGAATTTCTATTACAAAAACGTGTAAATTCATTAAAGGTTTCTGTGATCTATTGCGAATCTACTGCTTAGACCTAACTTCAGAATCCCAGAGTATCTGAGTGTGCAAGTATGGTACTATCTACTCTGTCTTACAACTAACTCGTTACAGTTAAGACAAGTCAAAACCCTTCGACAGTTCAACCAGTTGCCAATGCCATTAATACAATGGCCAGTCGATTGTAATATACTTGCTATTGTTGATTTAGAAGGTTCATTTATTTCCTAGTTATCAGGTGTATGTACAACAAGTATACATGTGATGTTAGTAAAATTCCCTCACAATTTTCTTATACTACTATTAGACTACTTGAAAGTACCTCAAATCTCTTGGTTGCTATCAACACAGACTTCAGTAAGGACGACATGTCCTTGTCCTTCGTAGTAAACTTGGACGGTTTCGGATGTTAAACGCCGGATCCGACGTCAGACAAAATGTTAGCCTCAAGTGATACACACACTTATATTGATTAAGATCAGGTTTTTCCACAAAACCACTGTTAGCCACTCATCACAACATCGATGGAACTGGTACTTGGCTGGACCTAATCCTTACCTCCTCTCCTTCCCTTGTCCGTAGTCATGGCCAACACCATGCCCCAGGTTTTTCCCAACATGATCTTATCTACCTGTCCTATGCCGTGAAACCTCCTAAGCCCCGCCCTCATTTTCTTCATATTCGCTGTCTCGGACGGATGGATGAAGACAAACTGGGCAGTGATGCCTCTAAATTAAATTAGAAGCATCTGGTAGAGGCGTCTACGGTGGACGATAAGGTTCACATATTTAATACTTTAGTAATTAATCTTTATGACCAGCACGTGCCAATTACGAAAGTTAAAATAAAACGTTCTCCAGCCCCGTGGATGTTTGTAGGTGTTCGAGAAGCAATGAAGCACAGAGACAAGGCGTTCCAAAAATTTCAGAAAAACCGGTGCGAAGAAAATTGGTGTCTATATAAAGTTGCAAGAAATCGGTGTGATCAGGTGCGTAATGCTAAACGCTGCCATATTCTTAAAAATCTCAATTGTTCTTCTGTTTCCTCTATCTGGAAGTTTCTTGGCACCCTGGGTATCGGCAAATCCGGGAAATGTAACCCACCTCTAACCTTTGATTTGGATGATATTAACCGACATTTTACCGCACTTCCACAGTTTGATCATCTAACAAAGTGTCGTACATTAAGGTACCTGGCTGACCTACCTCGCCCCAGCATTGACTCTTTTCAGTTTTCTCCAGTTGCACCAGATCAATTAAAAAAGATAATCCTATCAATCAAGTCCAACGCCATGGGTAGTGATAACATCAATCGTCGCATGATCACACCTATCCTCGAACACCTCCTTCCCGCGCTTACGCATATAGTAAATTTTTCACTAGACTCAGGGACTTTCAATTCGCTGTGGCGTAACGCGTTTGTTATTCCTCTCCCCAAGATCCCTAATCCTACCCTTCTGAATCACTTACGACCAATATCCATTCTTCCCTTCCTATCCAAAGTGCTTGAGGCATGTGTGCACCAACAGCTATCACAATTCGTGTATCGGAACAATTTACTAAGTCCTTTTCAATCGGGGTTCAGGCCTGGTCACAGCACAACTTCCGCTCTCCTTAAAGTGACTGGTGACATTCGGGCTGGCATTGAAGATTCGAAAGTTACCGTGTTAGCTTTGGTTGATTTTTCAAATGCATTTAACACCGTCAGCCACAATATCCTTCTGTCTATCCTCTCCAATCATATGATTCCACCTTATGCACTGGAATGGTTCTCGTCATATCGTCGAGGGCGCCAGCAGTCCGTCCGTGTCGATGAATCCACCTCAAGTTGGTGTGAACTTGACTCTGGTGTCCCTCAAGGCGGCATTCTCTCTCCTCTATTATTCTCAATTTTTATTAATCTCATCACTCAAAATCTTCAGAGTGCGTACCATCTTTATGCCGATGACTTGCAACTTTACTATCATGCTTCCATAGAAAAAATAACAGAGGCTATTTCTATGGTTAACCGCCACCTGGATGCCATCAGCGGCTGGTCGAACAGGTTTGGTTTGGCTATAAATCTTACCAAGTGCCAGGCTATCATCGTAGGCAGTCAGCGAATGACCAGGAGGCTTGATTCAGATAAACTGCGATCTATAATCTTTAACGGATCAATCATACCTTTAAGTTCTTCTGTTAAAGATCTGACAGACCATAATTATCCCCATTATTGCTTAGAGTGATGTGTGCTACTACGACCTGAATGCAGATCTCCTCAACAAATACGACCGTCTTCTATATGACTGCATTCGATTCATTTTTAACCTCCTTTCGTCTTGAGTTAAGTTGGCTTCCGATTCGTCAGCTCCGTCAACTGCGCGCTCTAACCACCCTTTACACTATTCTCAACTCACCTACTTCTCCTACATACTTGACATCCTCCTTCCTGTTCCTGTGTTCTAATCATAACAGAACTCTCCGTTTTACAAATAATCTTCTTCTGTTATGCCTCTCTCATACTTCTGCATGTATCCATTCTTCCTTCTTCATACAATCTGTTCTCCTCTGGAACGGTCTTCCTCAGGAAATCAGAATAGCACCCAGTCGCCTATGCTTCAAGGCGATGGTACGAGCTCTCCTCTCTCAAAACCTAGCAGGATCATCACAACATTAATACTTTATATATAATAATGTGTATGTAAATATGCATGTATATATCTTTTTATGTATGAGTATATGTATATGTGTCTATATATTTATATATTCCCATATGTTACTCCTCGTTCTTTTTTGTTTTAGTATTTATTTGTGTTTCATTTATTCTAAAGTGTATAATCTAAATTTAGTGCACCTACTTCACCCATTTCTACACCACCCTAGGGTGGACTGGTAGAGAATGCCTATGGCATTAAGTCCGCCATTATACAATTTGTGCATAAAGTTTTAATAAATAAATAAATAAAATATTTTAACTAGTAAACTTACAGTTTACTTTAATATTTAATATATTTGAAAGTAAACTCCTATCATTTATTTATTACTAGCTTTTGCTAGTGGCTTCGCTCCCGCGAAAATTATTTTTCTATCCTTTGGGAACATTCCTTTTTTTCTGGATGAAACCCTATGTTCTTTTCTGTACTGTTGACAACGTGTGTGCAATTGCATGATGATCGGTTGAGTAGTTAAGGCGTTAAAGCGTAAGAAACAAACAAACACACACACTTTCGCATTTAGGTATCTTATTAGTAAGGATAAAAACAGACGAAACAGCATCTATGTGTATAGAATGATCAATTGTTTAAAGAATTAATAATTGAGTTTTAATGAGGGTTTTACTTAACATTACGAATACTTAAATATTGCCAACAAAACAAATTTCCAAAAAACAAAGAACAAATCGTACTTTCGAACTCTATGGTACAATCAAATCAATCATTTCAACTATTCATATCGGTAGTGAAATGTTGCACAACTTCAAATACCTGGCATTAAACGCCGAATATCTATTGTCAAAAGACCTTTAACTACTAGCATGCCTTTGTTTAGATACTAAGTAGACATTCATTTAAGATAAAGGCTTATAAAGATCTGCTACCAACATAACATAAAATGGATAAACAGAAGAAATAAGCAAAGGTTAAAATGAAGAAGAATAGTTGTGTAATGTTTGATAGTTATTTATCAGTTGACTGGGTTTAAATCAGTATTTTCCTTCCTTCCTTCCTTCTTGGTAGCTAAACTACCTACTTGATTTTATACTAACTTTTATACTTTTACATTCATCAACGCGATCACGAAATAGATATTACATACCTCTGAATTGCCTGACGTTTCGACCAGGTTGCACTGACCGTGGTCACAGGCTAGTGTAGTATAAATATATACATACATACAACAAATATGTAGCTTCGTAGCTTCTTTGTTCCTACGGTGTTTAAAAAACAACTCATACGTCTATATGTAAGTCCTTGAAATTTAGATAAGGTACTGCGTAGAACTGGATCGATCAAAGCCCTCGATGTCTAAAACATACACACATTAGTAGTTTAAACTAAGCGAAGACCCTTCAAATTAAACTCAGAAAATTTGACTGGCCTGTTGGTCTAGTGGTTAGTGACCCTGACTGCTAAGCCAGAGGTCGTGGGTTCGATTCCTACCCAGGACAAATAATTGTGTGATGAGCACGATAATTTGTTCTGTGTCTGGGTGTAATTTATCTATAATATGTATGTATTTAGAAATATATAAGTATGTTTATCAGCAGTCTGGTTACCATAGTACAGGCTCTGCCTTGTTTGGCATCAGACGGCGGTATTACTTCGATAGTATGTCGGTTCTGTTCTTGTTCAAAAGCAAGTTGGAATATCCTCAAATATATTATACACAGAAGATATAACCCCACGTAGCTTTGGTAGGAAACCGGAACAAAATTATTGAAAATTAGAAATAGTAACTACTATAGTTTGAATATTACTTATCTATACTAATGAAGTTTGTTTGTTTGTTTGGTTGAACGGAAATCTCAGGAACTACTGGTTCGAATTGAAAAATTGTTTTAGTGTTGGATAGCCCATATATCGAGGAAGGCTATAGGCTATATAAAATCACGCTACGACCAATAGGAGCGGAGCAGTGACCATAAACGCAGGTGAAACTGCGGGGACGGCTATAAATTTTTAAAAACAAATATTATTTATTTAAGCTACAAAACATTCACTCACTTTCGTTAAAATAAATATCCCGGTGAGTCATGCGTCTTTAGTTTTAACAATCAAAAGTCAGAGGCTTGCCTTAACGACCACATAAAGAGACCCATATTATCTGTTTTCGTCCAAAACGTGATCAGATGAACGAATAAAGATAATCCTAGTTTATGATACGAGACAATGACAATTTTCAATGTCAAGGCGGACCAACAAGATTTGTAAAAACTTTACTGCATACAGCTTCAATCCTAAAATAACTGCTATATTTGTTGCATTGTACTTAATGGTTAACTCCTCGAGATGGCACTCTAGGTAACAAACAATATCTCTTCTCTTGTCTTTGGGTAAGACGTTGTTGTTTCTTTTGGTCTACTTGGTCTACTCGAATAAGAAACGATGAGGGATGGAAGTATAATTCCGTACATCGAAAGAGATGGTTCTTAACGCTATGTTTGAATTTCTTACGTTATTGATTTCTGATACTAATAGATAAAAAACTGGACAAGTACAAGTCTGACTCGCGCACCGACGGTTCTGTAAACAAACAAACTTTTTTGTAGATACGTCCATCTCTCGGGAATTATGTCTCGAAGATTTTTGCCCGTCTTTTCCGAAAGACAACCTTAACTTTGCAGTTTTAAAAATACTCTCCCATACATCGATTTACGACTAAATGCGGAAGTGCTCGCCGAAGTTTATCGGCGGACGACTGAGTTCCGGGCGGGAAGCGGCAGTCGGCCCCCGCCCAAAGAGGTACGCGAGTGGCATGAGGCCGCTCGCCGATCCTCGATGGCTCGTTGGTCGTCCCGGCTGGAGGCTCCACGTGCTGGCTTTACCGCCGTGGAGGCGCTCCAGCCGGTCATCGTCGAGTGGGCAGGGTGGCAGCACGGGACCCTTTCCTTCCGACTGACGCAGGTTCTAGGTTCTTTCCGGGCACAGCTGCTTCGGGAAGTACCCTCGGTCGCTAGGAGGGAATTGAGTCCCGCCTGTCACCACTGCGACTGCAGTGAGGACTCGGCTTAGCACACGCTAGCGGTTTGCCCCAGTTGGGCGGCGCAGCGTCGGGCCCTCACTGCAGTCATCGGAGTGGATCTGTCGCTATCGGCTGTCATACGCTGCACGGCCGGTAGCGACAGGAATTTTACCGCGGTGGCAACCTTCTGTGAGGAAGTCATCTCGCAGAAGGGGGCGGCGGAACGGGTCCGGGAGGACGATCTCCACTTGGACATAATTCGCCGCCGGCGAACCGGGCGGCGGAGGCGCGCTTACCAACGCCTCATGCCGCCCTGAGTGTGGCCGCAGGTGGACGGGACGGGTTTTTCGCCTCTACCCGCTATAGTGGCCCCCCGCGAGGAGGCGGCGTCCGCGTGTGCCTGGACGTCGCTTAATTGAGAGTTTTTTATGAAGGTGGTGCCCGCGTTTTTGCGGACAGACGCTAGGAGGGTTCCGGATGTCTTAATAAAAGCTGTTCCCGGATCCCTCCTACTTCAGGGGCAGTACGGCACACCGTGTGGTTTTAGTCGGTTCGATTCCATCACACCGCCCCACCGAAAACCCCGCTGGGGTGACGGCCCGAGGGGGTTTCCACACGTACAAAAAAAAAGGAGTGGGTTTACGCCGGTAGTGCATTGGGTGGGGTTCGAACCCGCAACCACTTGATCGCAAGTCCGACGCCTTAGCCATTACACTACCGCCGCTTAATTATAAACTATACGTAGGTATATATTATTATATTATGTAAGCAATGATATGTGCCACTAATTAATGATATCTCCGGGTTGCGTATACATATTTATTGTATTATTATGTCTACACTATCTACATCATTATATACATATACATACACGTATAAATGCACAACAGTGTATATATCACATTATCAAAATGTACTAATAATAATAAAAGAGCGAGGGAGCGCAGAGTGCGGTACTTAAAGTTATCCACTCCAAACAATATAGATGCCCAACCCATGAATTATAGTCAATTGGAAGAGTACAAACAGTGAGGCAACTATTTGTCCTCCGAGCGATACTACGCATCCACCCGCGCGCGTGTAACTCACTCAGATACCACCAAAAGAAGATCCTGTATAGGCTACTCTATACCCCCGGAACCTCTTTTCTAGTCGATAACTTCCTATTTCCAGTTATAAAGTCTATAATACTGTCAACAAATTACTAGCTTTACGGACATTAAAATGTTTCGACGTGAAGCCAATATTAACAAACTGGTTACAAAATTAAAATTACGGTCAAACTGAAAACTCCATATCACTTATTTTATCTTGAGTACCTAATATAATGCTGTTTGTACATACAAAAGTCTCTAGCAAAGCACTGAACTCCAAAATACGGCTTTTTACCTAGTTTGGGTTTCAGAATTCCAAATTAAATAAATGTACAGTTCTAAAAAAAGCAATAACCCATATGTACCCTAACTTATAAAAACGTGTAAGTAACATATTTTCTTGAGAAATAAATTATTATTAATATTATAATCTAACCTACCGAGTGGATCACATCTATGATGATCCAAGCAGTACCTAAACCTCCCCCCCCCTCTTTCACCCCTCTTCCACTCCACCACCCCCCCCCCTCTCCCACGCTTCCCCTACCCCTACCTTAAAGGCTGGCAACGCACTTGTGACTCTTGAGTTGCAGGTGCCCATCGGCGGCGGTAGTCATTTACCTTCAGGTGACCCGTCTGCTCGTTTGCCCCTTATTCTATAAAAAAAACCTGTAACTTTATATTGCACTTCTAATTCTAATCCTATAAACGTACGTACTATTCAAAACTTCAACACATATAGACATAAGTCGTTATAAACACTTATGTTTATTTCTAGATCAGCTAGGAAATACGACCCTGAGGTATTTCCATTCACGTAACAATAGAATCGTTGACGACATGCATCGAGTACTTAAAAACATTGTATCAAACCTAAACCGAGAAAGAACTGGTTTTATACAATTGTTGCTCTTAATTAATGCCATGAAATACCCAGTTTATGAAAAGAATACTTAAATCTTGAAACGACTACGAACGAATAGAGTACGGACATTAAAATACCTTTTGTTTTAGTTTCATTCTTTTATTCGTACGATTCCCGCATTTTGGCATTTTTGAGCAGTTTGAACTTTAAATAAAGCACCAATAAAAGAAAAATTCGGGCCCGCAGCAGGCCCGCAGAGGTAGATTTCTTTTTTTTTTTTGAAAATTTGCCCCCAGTCTCCAATGACAACTGGTACAAAACCAATAGGTAGACTTTTCTTCGAAATCTACCTAATATTACCGATTGTAAAAAGGTTAACAGTTTCGGAGCTATGAATTTTTGAAAATCTACCGAAGTCCCCCCCCTTTGGGGGAATATCCCTCATTCACGAACCTAACCTTCATTTTTGCCTTGTTGATTTTTCGTCCAAGTTTCAAACTTGGTGTATAATTGCGACCTCTATCGTGCCAGTAAAATTGAGGTACATACATATCTACATCTACCTCTGCAGGCCTGCTGCGGGCCCGATTTTTTATTTTTATTTTATTGTCCAAGTGCTTAGACAAAATACCAAAACGTTGAAATTCATTTCTAACTTTTAAAAGATTTGTCTGCAACATTCAATTGTTACATAAATTTACTCAGATCAGATACATATTTAAGCTCTGAATAGAGTAACCCCCTTTGAAATCGCACAAGTATTCAATACCATGATGTAACGTGACTAGATCTCGATAGAAGTTACCTAACATTGAATTTATCTTCTACATGAGAAAAATAAAAGGTTCTAAAAAGTTTTAAGTAACAAATTATACACAAAATTAATAAACAATGAAAGAAAATCTGTACTGTACTGTACCTGCTTGTATAATTTACGTAGCTATTTTGTTAAAATTATTATGTGAAAAAAATTACGTAGGTATTGCAGTACTTTTTTTTTATTTTCTAACGTGTGGAAACCTACGGGTGATACCACACCGCCGGGGCTATCGGTGAGGCCGTATGTCCAGAGAAAATCCATTAATTAACCTCAATAAAAGCTACCTTTAAGCACGATGTACTCACGTACGTGCGTATGTACTAAATAGATCTTGACGTAGGATTCCACGGTGTTATCAAGAATATCGTTGTGGATAAACCTATACCTAAGTTACACAGTGTGGACATAAATAAATGAAATAAGAATTAACTTTATAATAAACTAGAATTGTTTCTAGTTTATTATAAAGTTAAGGGCTACGTAGTAAGAGAAGGCATTCAAGAAATGCTTGATATTGATAACCCAAACAGTCACCGCATTGAAAATTTTAACTCTGCATTTTGTAGTGATGTTCGTTCAAGACGTAAGTTACACAAAAACGCTGACCTTGGTTTCACTTTCGAACTCGCAGCATCATCTCGAGAGGTCGGAGCACTCGCCACATCGGAATTAACCGAGTAACCTCTTGTTATATTTCACACGCGCCATAATTACTGCTTTACCTACTCATACGAATCGGTAATGATAACGTTATTATTTTATCTTCATATATCTTTATATTATATGATATTTTATGTAAATTTATACAAAATCTATGTCAACTAATATTTTATACATTCCATTATGGCATCACCCCTCTTTTCCTTAATGTGATAAGGTGGGGATAACATCTCTTTCAGAGAAGATATTTTAGAAAGCTTGAAATAGCCTTAAATGTATTAGATCATTGTATCTGGTTGTACACTACCGACGTATTATGACTGATTATTGAAAATATAAATGAAATATATGAAATATATTTTGTTCATATATAAATATAAAATATTGAAGGTATATACGGCTTACTAAACTTCTTGTTGTTGGTCAAAATACTTCTTTATCTAGTTAGCGTCTCCGTTGACATTGTTTATGTAAGTATACTGGTTTGCATGTCGTAATGATGAGAGGACCATCGCGCAACGTTGTGAGTGGTGCCAGTGTGCCGGCAACGTTTTTGTAGATTGAATTCTACTATTTATAAAATCAAAAGCACATAATGTAGTATCAACTAGCAAAATAACAGTGTATTAATTATTTTAAAAACTATTTAATACACAAAAAATGAAGCAATGTGTTTAGTGAAACCTTCAGAAAGTAATAAGTTCCGGATGACCTCTATAAGCTGCCCCTGTTGTAAGTATTTTTTATTTTAAAATTGTGATAGAATAGAACTATCGTTACGCAATGGCACATTATTTTTATTTACCTGGCAGGTATATTCATTACATTACATTTAAATATGAAACTGTTATTTTCTTCGGTGTGTTTTTAAATATCAAACTCTGCTTTTAAATGTCGTAATCCTGTTAAATTTCAAACCAACAGCTTCAAATTTGTTACGGTTAAAACATGAGTTGTCTAGCTTATCGCAAAGTCCACGGTGCTAACGAAAATTAAACGCATAAATATTACAAGACTGCCCTTTCAAATACCGACCTTACATTGGGTTAATACTGGACCAGTTTCTTTGTGTCGTATTTAACACTGACTTTGTAGGTAATAAACGGTCAGGTGAGGTTTAATATGTAAGTACTGAACTAGTTTAGATGAATATAATAACTGTTTAGATCTAGTTATCTAATTCAGTTGTACCAATTCGCCTGACCAACAGACTAAGTGATACCGATAAATAATATTAACAAGTTTAAAATTCATTATTTTTTTATAATTGTTTTCCTCTTTGAGGTGCTGTTTATAAAACACAGCAGCAGCTAAAATAAAATAGCAGCTCTTGTTTATGTATAGGTATAAATTTGATTCGTGTATCCCGGAAATAACTTTAACGATTTGGATCAAATTTTGTATTTATATAATGTTATGTTTTTTAAGTTTATCTACATAGGTGTCTTTTTAGAAAAACGGGATTTTCCAAAAATATACACCGAGCGGAGCATGTATTAGGTATTAGGAAATATCTATTTCTTAGATGTGCACTATAACCTGGTTTAATTGTATAAAAGAGAAATTTTAGGGTTCCGTACCTGAAAAGCAAAAAAAGGAACCCTTAAAGGATCACTTTGTTGTCCGTCTGTGTGTCTGATTTTTTTTCCTTTTTCTTTTTTAAAATTTTATAAATGTTATGGACCAAGTGATTAATATAGCATTATTCATAATGTCCAGATCGTTTAAAAAATATCCAATATGAGTAGTCAATATAATAAAAGCTATTGAAGTAAGCAAATTGACCGGGCTGGATAAATAAAGTCCCCCACCTATTGGGCAGAGTATTAAAATATATATTATTATTATATTACAATAGGCAATATGCACGAGACTCCTAAAATAGCCTAAATATTTTTATTTTTAATCTGTATTGAATAGATAAAATATAGAAATATACCAACCAATAATTTTATTTTGATTGTGTAATTTAGTAATTCAAAAGTTGATATTTTAAATCGCCTTTGCTAATGTCTAAAATGCAACGGTATTCGATGGAAAAAATAGTGGCATGCTTTGGGTAAATTTGCATCTCGCGATTTGTGAAAATATACCTTGAATACAGAATAACTAAATCTTAAGTCTCATATAACTAAAACCAAGAACTTACATTAAAATTTAAAGTTGCGAAAGCTCTTAGATAAAGCCCGTGGGTTCGATTCCTACCGAGGACAAATAATTGTGTGATGAGCATAATCATTTGTTCTGTGTATGGGTGTAATTTCCCTATAATATTATGTATGTATTAGGAAATATATTATAAGTACGTCTATCAGCAGTCTGGTTACCATAGTACAGGCTCTGCTTAGTTTGGAATCGGACGGCCGTGTGTGAGGCACGTTTGGCACTTTTGGTAATGGGGAAAAAGCACTAGACTCACGTGACCGTCATGCTCAGATATATACAGATTTATGTGTGTTTTCACTTTGGACGTGCTACGACTGACAGTTTCTTTATTATTATTACTTTAATCCCTGTCGCAAAACAGACCAAGTACCTACCTGGTGCCTTTGTAATGTTATTGCTAATTAATGCCTATTATTTTAAAAGAGTCACATGGATAGTCTTTTCAATTATGTTTGATGTCGATTATTTTTCACTTTCAGTGCCCTTTCTTAGTGCTTTTCGAAGTTTTTAACTTTTTTTAAGTGTTTACATTTCCATTTTTAGCGTAATGTTCGTACGTACTGAGTAGATACGATATTTAGAACATTACTTACATTGTAATGTAAGTTACCGAACTGCAGTTCGTTAGATTATATTAACTTTAGTTTAATAAGCCCGATATTTTTTTGAGATAAGGTGGTAAGATTTCAGTTTATCTAGCAACTTGTTGCACTTTATTGAATAAGTTATAAAAAAAGATACAAACAGCCGAACGTAGAACCTCCTCCTTTTTTAAGTCTGTTAATAACAATAATGTTCATCACTTTAAATGTCAATGTTGCTTAATTTCACGAAAAATCCACAAACACACTAAATCTGTCCTTAATTTCTTAGAGTTGCTCTCGTATTCCCTCAGATACCATCATCAGACCCTTTCAAACAAAAAAATAATTTTTGAAATCGATCCATAGATGACGGAAATATCGATGAACATACATAAAAAAATACATACAGCTGAACATAGAACGTCCTCCTTTTTTTAAGTCGATTTAAAATACAATTTCATCTTCGATTTCAATAAATCTGGACACAGTTGAGGTTTTATGTAAACCCATAATGAAGTTGTTTTTGGTAAATATTTTTTTCAGAATATAATTTATATTCATAACATTCTTGCAATGAATATATATTAGTAATGCCAATTTTCGTGCAAAAAAAAACAGAGCCCTCTGGTCTCGTAAAGCGTAAATAGTCGCTTAGTCAATTAGATACAGATACGATCTAAATTCGATATTTTCTCATGAAAACCAGCCAGCTCGACAAATAAAGTTATATAAGATAGTAACATAACTTCAACTCCATTTATCTGTTTGTTACCTAAACACATAAAAACGGCTAATAAAACCATTGTTTGACGACAATTGTTGCATATAAATTAACAGATTAGCACATTTTATTTCGATCTACTGAATAAATTCATAAATAGATACAGCTTGACCTTTTCACTGAATGCAACATTACATAGGCTGCACTAAAAGTATCGGGGGAATGGAATATTTCCACTGTTTCTGTCATACTAAAATATTTTAAATTGAAAACACCTTGGTTTTAAAAATCGAATACCATTTATTTATTTAAAAAAAGATTCTCGGTCTTATCACAAGATTTTGTCAAACTTGTTTAGTCGTTGAGAAAATGGAATTGACTCGAGAAAATTTAAGAGCGATGATTTATAATGACTTTCGAAGTGGTTTAACACAAAAACAGTGTGTTGACCGGATGATTTCTGCATTTGGTGATGAAGCCCCATCCAAAACCACAATTTATCGCTGGTTTGCTGAATTTCAACGTGGACGTGTCAAGCTCAGTGATGATCCCCGTCAAGGTCGTCCAAAAACTGCAGTCACCCAAGAAAACGTTGATGCTGTGCGTAAGCTGATTGAGGGAGATCGCCATGTGACATACCGCGAAATTCAGGCAACTTTAGACATTGGCATGAGTCAAATACAAATAATCTTGCATGAACAATTAGGTGTAAAAAAGTTGTTTTCCCGATGGATACCGCATTCGCTCTGTGAAGAGCAAAAAGCGGCTCGCGTTACTTGGTGCGTCAGAACTCTCGAAAGATTCCACGCAGGATCCTCAAATGCTGTATACAACATCGTATCAGGTGACGAATCCTGGATATACGCGTACGAACCGGAACAAAAAACCAGTCACGAGTTTGGGTGTTCGAAAATGAGTTAAAGCCAACAAAAATTGTTCGTTCACGAGTGTTGCAAAAAAATGGTGGCCACGTTTGTCTCCAAAACCGGCCATGTTGCGACTATTTCTCTTGAGGGACAAAGAACGGTTAATGCAGAATTGTATGCTAGCATTTGTTTGCCACAGGTCGTTTCTGAACTCCGTAAAGAGAACTGCAACCGCCGCATCATCCTCCATCACGACAATGCGAGTTCTCACACCGCGCACAGAATCCGCCGTACCGACCTAAGCCCTAATGATTTCTATACTTTCCCTAAAATAAAGAATAAATTGCGTGGTCAGAGATTTTCATCACCTGAAGAAGCTGTGGACGCCTACAAAACGGCCATTTTGGAGACCCCAACTTCCGAATGTAATAGTTGCTTCAATGATTGGTTCCATCGTATGGAAAAATGTGTCAAATTTCGCGGAGAATGCTTTGAAAAGCAATAAATACATTTTTAAATAGTAATCTTGTGTCACTTCCTTGATTCCCGAAATTTTCAGTGCCGCCCTCGTATAATAATTTCAATAATAAACATTTGTTGTGTCATTAGAGCATAGGTTCGAAAAACATAATTTATTGTACCTAATCAAATAAAATGATACGTGTCAACGTGTGTAACAGATAAAAGTTTCTTAAAAAAGAGCTTCTATATATTTATTAAAGCCTTCGTGTGGAATTGAGCCTAGGATTCTTAACACGACAAGCATGGTTCTGTCAAAGTCGAAACGACCAGATCTATAACATTCAGGTTTCTTGCCGGAAGATGCTCTTAGTAATAAGCGCGGAATATTCCCATCCCATGGACTATGGGGGATGTCTCTAAAAAGGCACATTGTACATTCCATAAAAATATAAGTGTTGGCGAATGATACTTTTTACGTAAGCGTTGATAGATAAAAGCATATTTGCGTACCTGCTGTCGTGGTCTACTGGCTATCCTCTTAGCTATCCCACTAGAACCATGCATTTCTCCACAATATTGACAATACCATTTAGCCTACATTATTTTTCAAAGTAGTTGTCGTTTGTAGTGTTACAATTTTAGCAGACTGCTAGTAACTTTTAATCTCTTTCTCGGTTTATATTTCTGCAGTGCTCCGGGTCCATTAGTTCTGTGTTAGAAGAATCTAAACAAAAACGCAGCTGAATATTACACCAGACCAATTTAAACAAATGTTGTATCTAATTGACTTGAAATATTAATAGCATTACCGATCACGTGCAAGCTGTTATACAAGTAAATTTATGAATAGTGTGTCAACTTACAGAAGTTATTGAGAAATTATTCAGTGATAAAGGAAGGTTAAGCAGATAATCAATAGTTTGCTTACAGATAAAGTTGTGGTGCAAAAATGTAACAAGACCATTTAGATCAAACTGCTGTTTTTCGGGGTTGAGTACATACACATACTTGTCAAGGTGCCGCCTAAGATAACTAAAGTCTGTAGAACTGTAATAAGCGTTTAATTCAAAGTTAATTAACGTGGAAAGCGCGTTCATCCTACAGAAGACCACGGTCAAAATAATAATAAGTATGAGTCGCTCAAAGCTTGTAGAGAACAGCAAGAAAAGCAAAGAATAGCTGCGTTGAGTCTTTTTATTGTACAAAAGAGAGACAAGTCAGAACCAGACTTTTATTCGAATTGGTACTAGTTTTAAGCCTAACACGTTTTGATTCCCACACCATAACTACCCATTAAATTATTATATTACTGGTCTTTATTTTTACATCCCAAGGCTGCCTGGAAGAAATTGCTTTTAGCGATAAGGCCGCCCTTTGTACATATCAATATTGTAAACCAATCAATTTTGGCCAATGACCAATTAAAAACCAATTTTGGCCATGAGTTTCTTTGCCAGTATTCTTCTCATAAGGCCCTACGCATTTTGGAAACTGGAAGTTATAGATCGACACAAGCAAGCAGTAGATTTTGGTGTTTTCACCTAATTTACCTTGACAATCCAGTACATCCAGTACATGTGGCGTCTGTTTGTGCCAATCTATGATGTTAAATCTAGCTTCAATTTAACGTTCATAAATGTCACTTAGTGTCTTAATTGAATAAATGATTTTGAATTTGAATTTGAATTTGAATTTGAATTTGAATTTGAATTAAACTAACC
The DNA here is from genome assembly GCA_949752705.1 of Callimorpha dominula. Lineage (NCBI taxonomy): Eukaryota > Metazoa > Arthropoda > Insecta > Lepidoptera > Erebidae > Callimorpha > Callimorpha dominula. The sequence continues at coordinate 13,951,530 of OX457007.1, forward strand.
TTAAGCAATATGTACTGGTGTACAATAAAGATTGTTATATAGAATATAACAATCTTTTCTATTCTACTATTTGGGAAATAACTCAACCTTACATAGGAATACCTTTAAACAGTACCACCTGCATAGCATCGTATCTTTGCTTCTAAGCAGGGTCGCCAGGGGAAGTCCAGTGCCGGCAGGGTGTTAGCATGACCTCTAGAAATAAACATGTAATTGATTGCCCAGTAATTGGCACTTTTTAAATTAACTAAACCACCAGGATGATGCGTTTAGATATGAACAAAGAATTATCTGATGGTATTAAACAACCCGAGAGTTTCCAAAATATTATTTTTGTTTGAATCTGCATTCTACCGAGATGGTCCAATATGAATATGGTGTGATTCATCACACCGCTGATATTTCGATTGTTTGTAAGCACCTTTAATCACATATCTGCAATCTGTGCGCAGTTGAAAATACTTTATTATTGTCTAGGATTTGGTTCACGCTCAGTACGAATAAGTTACCGTAGCACTTACCATTATTGAAGTGATTATATGTAACCCTAATTAAAAATCACAAATAACAATTTGCTTATGATAGTTTCTCATGGTACTCTTAAAATTAAAGTTTTATTTAGCGCTCTTCAGTAATCTATGTCATTACCATGGTGTATAATTTGCTTGATGATTATTACTTGTAATTGTTCAATTATGTTAAGGGAAAGAAAACACAATACTATGGAAGTTACATGTGTATTAGTTTTTATCATCATTGCGATGTCCGACAAGAATAACCTTTTTATGACAATCAAGTGCAGTCTGTATAATGATTATTGTGTTGGGCAAAACATATTAATTTTTATATATAAATACATTTCTGCTTGTCTTAACCTTAATACTTTATGTATAATATGTATGTCATGAGTTATTTATATTCTATGCTTATTTTCTCATTCTTCATTAGAATTATAACAATGACATGTCCATGTTCACTCGCATTGTTAATCGTATAAAGGTTGATATATAAATGGTACTGTTTAGGTACATCAATAATGTAGATGTTCCTCTAATCAAAGTGTGTAAAATCATTCTAGTAAAGTATGTTTGTTTATTTTTTTGGTAGTTAAAAAAATATCCACCTTAGATAACAATTATTTATAAACAATTAAATCCTAGGACGTAATTTTAATAATGATTATAAGTAAAACTGCTAGTAGATAATAATATACCAAGTAGCATGTTAAGCGACAATCGCACATGCGCATGCGGCATAAATAAATTCAATGGCAATAAACATTCTAACGCCCTGTTCTTTGTTCTCTACCGGTAGATTGATACCTGTCTCTAGGCTAAACTGGTTTTTAGTACAAGAACTTAAAACTTTTAGTACTGAATATATGGTAAGATTTTTAGAAAGTAGGATCTTAGTCCGTTTGTACTGTAAGGTACTTAGGAGTATATTATACATTTCTGTTCATGTGTATATGAGGGATTTGCACAGACTCTGGTCAAGAATAGAGTAGAGTAACGTAGAGAGACCTGCTATCTATCTCTATATAATATAGAAAGATCTTAATGACATTTTTGACTTCCTGCGCACACTTCAGTGACGTTCATATCTATTATACAATTTATGAAGTAAATATGGATTTTGAAAATAATATAAACCATGTAGTAAGTACTTATTCTTTCTATATAAATATAAATGTCTGTATTCTTCTTAGATATGGGATAGATAGCCTGTCTGAAAAAAAAAACATTATTCTTATAATGTGATTTTAATAAACAATTGTTTATAAGCATTCATAGGCATTTCTCAGTGCACCATATTAAATTAGATAAATACATACTATATATACTAATACATACATTCAATAATACATGTTTTTAGGAGTTAACGCATTACTCGGATCACACGTAATAATTCATGTCACAAGAAAGACTTTCGTGCGGCATTTAACGATGAACATCATAGTTAAACTATCAGTGATTAGCTTTTCTTTAAATCGTACAATCCCATAATATTATAATATCCTATTAAATTCCTACTAATATTATAAACGTGAAAGTTTGTGAGGATGTATGGATGTCTGGATTTATGGATGTATGGATGTTTGTTACTCTTTCACGCAAAAACTACTACTATGGATTTAATGAAACTTTACAATAATATATCTTATATATCAGAATAACACATAGGCTATAATTTATGAAGAAATTGTGTATATTGGCCAAAATAGAACGATAAGTGAAAATCTGTCATCTGCGAGCTATTCTGGCGTGTGCAGTGGGAAAACTGTAAGAGTTACACGAATATAATGTACGGTGGGATTGTTTCTCCTTAATAGTTCTACAAAAAAGTCTGCGACAGTATATATCTATCTTTTATGTATAAGCCATTATTACCAAAATAGTGAACCATAAATACAATAAAATTTGATTTTTTATTTCCAATTCACATTTAGCAGTAATAAATTGATTTTCATCAAAATAAATACTTTTAGTCAAATATTTTAAAAGTTACGACTATAATATAAGATGCGGGCCTAGGGTAACATCGCTCACCGCCGCGTGGCGTGAGCCACCCGAACGCGGGCAGACGCGTGGAGCAGAGGTTGTTGACGGTTGTGTCCTTAATGGGAATTTTCAAGACACTAGCGATTTGTTAAAAGGCTCTGTATACATACATTTATATAATATACTAGCTGCGCCCCACAGTTTCACCCGCGTAAGTCCCGGTACCGTGGGAATATCGGGATAAAAAGTAGCCTATGTGTTAATTTAGGTATCCAACTATCTACATACCATGTTTCATCGCAATCGGATCAGTAGTTTTTGCGTGAAAGAGTAACAAACATCCATACATCCATACATCCACACATCCATACATCGTCACAAACTTTTACGTTTATAATATTAGTAGGACTAGCAACCCGCCCCTGCTTCGCACGGGTACAAATTATACACCTAAACCTTCCTCATGAATCACTTTATATATAACGCATGAAAATCCGTTCAGTAGTTTTTCAGTTTATTGCGACCAGACAGACAGACGCGGCGGGGAACTTTGTTTTATAATATGTAGTGAAGATATTGAATGTGAAAAAAATTTGAAAGTTTGTGAGGATGTATGGATGTTTGTTACTCTTTCGCGCAAAAACTACTGAACCGATTGCGATGATACTTCGTATGTAGATAGCTGGAGAGCTGGATTAACACATAGGCTACTTTTTATCCCGATATTCCCATGGCATCTGAATTACGCGGGTGAAACCGCGGGGTACAGCTAGTATATATATATATATATATATATATATATATATATATATATATATATATATATATATATATATATATATATATATAATATATTATAAATGTGAAAGTTTGGATGGGTTGATGGATGTTTGTTACTCTTTCACGCAAACACCACTGAACCGATTGCGATGAATCTTGGTATGTAGATAGCTGGAGACCTGGATTAACGCATAGGCTACTTTTAATCCCGATATTCCCACGGGATCAGGACTTACGCATGTGAAACCGTGGGGCGCTGCTAGTAAATAATATTAAGCGGCATGAATACAACTTTACTAATAGTTGGCATAATGACAAAATGTAGTATGATACATTTTGTCATTATGCCAACTATATTTTGGTCTCATTGACGTAATAGAGAGCAAGCCTTTTGTCGTCAACCGGGCACTTTGGGCTTTAAAGATAGGAAATTTGGAGTAATTTGAAAGGCAATAAATAGAAGGAAAGAGATATTGCTTATACGGATGGATTGTGTTGTTAGCGATAGTTAGAGCAGGTCAGGCTAGGAGGGGTCCGCATGACTAATGCCCGGTTGCTATAATCAAGAAACGATTCGTTTTGCTAACGGACGGTAAAATTTCGTTGAATTTTCAAAGTAAGCAAAACGAATCGTTTCTTGATTATAGGAACCGGGCATTAATAAAAACGGTTCCCGGATCCCTCCTATTTTAGGCACAACACGGCACACTGTGTGGTTTTAGTAGGTTCGATTCCGACACACCGCCCCACCAAAAACTCCGGTGGGGTGACGGCCCGGGGGGGTTTCCACACGCATAAAAATAATGGTCAAAGTTGCATTAGTTATATGCAACAACAAAAATACTCGAACTGGTTATTGCTGGGAAGTTCGATCCCTCTAACATAGAATACAACTTATAGATTATTTTTCCTAGAGTCCGACGTTTAGATTGTCTTTTTCAGATGTTACTCTTGGATACCGTTTTGCAACTACCATGGAATCCCACCTTAAAGAGTGCAAGTAAGTGTGTGTAAGTTGCAAAGCCTTACTTATCTGCCTTATTTATAAAACTGGCATATTATTATATATATACCTGATCGACTTATTTTTTATAACTATTTGGTATTCACCGGAGATGGTTGTTGAGATGAAATGGCAGCGATATCAGCATTTTTTGGGTTTCTTTAAAAATGGAGTTCAACATAAATACCAAAATTGTTATTTCCGGTACCGCAACGACAAAAAAAAATTAACATGAAATGAAAATCTGCAAAACTATGTACAATGCAATTACCTCGACAGAACTTTGAAACAAATGATTTTCTATAACAGGACTTCTTCAAATACTTTCATACGTTCATGTTTTACTAAACATGAACCTATGAAAGTATTTGAAGACCCTGACCCTGACCTCTAATCAGGATCAACAGAATTTACCATCAATCTAAGGCAAGTTGCACTCTTAAAGCACTCATTAACTGAGATAAATAAGATCAAATGTTATGAAACAAGGTGCTTGAAATGGTCAAATCCATATTATGGACAATCATTCATCAATACTGCTGGGATCAATAGTTACCTAAGGTTAAGTAGCAACAAACATACGATTGTTTTAGTTGTAGCTGACTTCGAAAAAGGAGATTCTCATTTTTATATGTTACATACATAATTTACTACAAGTCGCTACAATTTTCGAGAAGGTTGTTGAGTTTTCCCATGATTCTTTTTTTCCCTCTAAATCTGAATAGAGCGAGCTAGAGAATAGCGAACTGGTTCAAATTAAATATTTAAACGACGACCTCTAGAAATAAACTTGTAATTGATTGCCCAGTAATTGGCACTTTGTTAGTTAACTAAACCAGGATGACGCGTTCAGATATGAACATTGAATTATCTGATGGTATTAAACAACCCGAGAGTCCCAAAACATTGTTTTTTATTTTGTTTGAATCAGCATTCTACTGAGATGGTCCCATATGAATATGGTGATGATCTAATAATAACGTCTAGAGATAAGCAATACTTAATGAATAGTGATAAATTAACTTTAATTTAAGTTATTGCCTTGTAGTATAACTTCACCACCAAACAGGTTGATAACCAAACAACTAATTTCACTTGCCATCTGATAAGGTTGACAGCGTTTAAGTGCCAGGTGAACCGTGTGCTTGTTTGCTGATTTCGTTGTTTAAAAAAATATAAATGTGTGTAAAAACTTTAGAATACACTTACTTTAGACACAAAACAACAACTAATCCGTAACTAATCTCTTTTTTCTCTCCAACTTATAAAATAAATACAGGTTGTCAGACTTTCATTTTCCTTGAAAGACTTAAAACAACTATATAATCTTTATTTATGTTTTTTTTTTAATCGTACGAAGAGGCTACGACGGGTCTATGACACCATAAATTTCACACGAAAACAGCTGATGGCATGAACAGATGATGTTAGGCATCTACGACCGATTCGATTTTCCTAAAATACTTGGGTTACGTGACATAGAAAAAAGTTAAAATTTATAACATTTTTGCCAGGGATAAGGAAACTTAAAGCGTAAGGTCCCACAATATGGTAATTCATTTAAAAAAAATATATGAGAATTTTAAAATATTTCTTACTTTCCTTCTTGCCTCTGCGCAGACAAAATGACCTTACTCAGAAGATTAGTAGTTTCGCAACCTGACCCGGTTGTTGTGACGCGCCTTCAACACATGGAGTTATGAAATTACCCACGTTGTTTTACAACTAATAGCAGATGCCACCTCGCCCAATGAAGCGATACAAATTGGCCTGTAATTTGTCTATCTGTAATTTTTAACATCAACTTCTAATAAGGCTTTATAAGGAGGTGTAAATTAATATTTCTGAGCGTTATGCTTTACAAATTTGCGTTCACAGCCTTTAAATGCCTATAAACGTAAGTAGTCTATAAACTTAAATTCGTAATTATACAAATAATATAATGCTTAATAGAAATAATCACTAATTATAGAAGAAATCTGAATATGAATTGTTGACTTATCTAGGTCGTTTTTAGTCAACTCGGATGAACCCGTCAAGCTAACCTCTTACACTTGCATTTAGATATATTAACTTAATTGCCTGGGGTACGGAAAAAAATGCAGGGTTACCGTTCATCCAGAAAAAAAAATATTGGCAAAATCTCTGTCAATCTTCAGGTGAGAGAAGCCGTGGGCAAAAGCCAATTAAAAATAAATTATAATCGACTCTAATTGAAAACTGTAGACATTCAGAAATCAGAAGTAAGTTATTCAATGTAAACAAGTCCAAAACTTGTGCAAGAGATTTATTTAGTCACGGTCACGTGACTTACATTCTATTTTAAAATTAATTAAGCCTCATCGGAAAGCAGCCCAGAATGTTCCCAATTCCCAATTTTGCAGAAAATTAGCCTTGAAATAAAAGAGTTGATACTGGGGGTAATGCATTCCGACGTGGTTTCATAGCCAAGCAAACCCCAAAAACAATGTCCTACATAACTGGATCTCATTTTAAACCATTTGCTTTAACTTATAATTTCATCTTTATAATTAGATTATTTCAGACACTCTTATAGTATTCGCAAATATGCAAAATTTATGAGGTTTCAATACATCATTTATCATGTATTATTTAAGTATCGCGTCAATCGTTGCTGTCGCTTGGCCGGTGCTAAGGCCGCGGATGGCAAAAAACGTCGTACGTTTGAAACCGTCCATAAAAAAGGCTTTTCTGTTTGAATCAGAAAAAGTTGTACCCCATGAAATTATTTACACTTGATCCTTTTACGTTGAGAATTAAAGACAATGTAATCTGATTACTTAAGATTTTAATTGTCTGTGTTCGTGTGTCTTATTGTCTTTGCAAAAAAATTATGACGTTCGGTATCAACATAGACTGTCTAAGATTTCGCACTTTTGTAACTCAACGGAAAGTTAATGGTCTTGAAATTTAAAACAACTTCACCCGCTATCTTTCAATATTTCTTCGATGTCATTTTGCTATTTTTAACTACCGATTACTATGAGATCGCCAAACAATGAAAAAAATACTCTTGCTGTTTCCACAATTACCACAAAAAAGCACTATAATACCTTCCACCGGTCGGACATATTGCCCTTTCTACCATCGTGCACTGGGTTTACGCGATACGCGCAAGCACTTTAATTCGTTAATACTACTTTGGGTTTATAACGGAATGTATCGACAGCTATTGGTCTAAATTAATACTAACTGCATTGTAATGATATTTTTTTCTTAAACATTTTATATTCTTATTTCTATAGATAGATTGACCTATGTATATACGTACAATATTTTTGCATAAAACTTTTTAAGAATTTCTTGCACAACCAAACAGATAAACAGACACAAATTCCAAAAATGGTAGAAACGTGTTCTCTTTGTTCCCTTTTAAAACACACATTTTTTTTCAATTTTTTTTTAACAAATTCAATACCGTTATCGTTTTATTTCAGATTCAGGGCAACCACCTGTAACTCCGCTGCAAGGCCCAATACTCCTGCGCAACGGTTCGGTACCTGTTGTGCCACTCACTTCGTACCGAACGACAAACAACGGCTCCTACTACCAAATACCTGTAAGATCAACTATTCATAAATAGATACTCTTTATTCTTTTACTCATACGTTTATATCGTTCCTATCGTCATTATGATGTTTATTATTTCCCCCACGTTGGAAAGAAATATGAATGAGTTACATGATTCTGTAATATCTTTATTATGATTGTTTGTAGGTCATGTACAGTGTTTACAGCTGCTTCATAGATATTACCTTGTATACGTGAGCAGTAATATGTCTAGTACCGGCAATAGGTACATGCTACAATTATGAATTAAACATTTACAAGCAACCAGCCCCGGCTTCGCACGGGTAGCAGAGCATAATATATTGTTGTTTTCCGACATCTTCAACAATCATCGTCATATTTCAGCCATTTTACACAAAACCTTAACAAATAAACCTAAGCCTGCCTTATGAATCACTCCGCCTATATTGGTGAAAACCGTATGAAAATCCGTTCGGTACTTGTTGAGTTTATCGCGATCAGACAGACAGACGCGGCGAGGGACTTTGTTTTAGAATACGTAGTGATTTATTAGTAAGCCCACTTGTTGATTTGTTTGTATTGTAGGAAGAAAATTCTTGGCATATTATTACCTGCCTATACTCGTATTTCTTGTTAATAAATTAAATACTTATCTTCATTGCCCTGTCATTAAAAGAAGTTAAACTTTTATTTTGAATAGTCTTTTTTTTTGTGGTATAGAAGTCAAACAAACAGACGGATCACCTGATGGTAAATGACTACCGCCGCCCATGTCCACCTGCAACTCGAGAGTCATAAGTGCGTTGCCGATCTTTAATGTGGGAGTAGAGGAAGGGGAAAAGAGAGGGAGAGGAGGGAAGAGTGGGAGAGGGAAGGGTTACTGCCTCCGGTAACCTCACTTACTCGGCGAAAAGTAATGCAAGCATTGCTTCACTACCGGTTTTCTGTGAGGCCGTGGTTACTCGGTCGAGCCGGCCCATACGTTCCGAAGCATGTCTCTCCCACGATCTTTGTAACTGAATGGTTGCTAGTGGCAAAAAGTCGATAGTTTAGTACGTTATAAAGAAAATTTCACACAAGCGGTTTTAACTTTGACTAGGGAATGATTAAGTCGAGCCAAAGTCTTTTCTGTATATACCTACCTACATACGTAGACTTAAAAAGAACGTCATTCTTAAATATTATATCAAACTCAATGCAAAACAATTATTCAACGACATGAAAAGACATCATTAACGTAGCTAGTTTTACTGAGGTCTATTAGATTAAGTACATACCTACATCAAAATGCTAAATAATGAACTTGACTTTGATAATAATAGATGCTATAGTAATAGTACGTCTTTGGCGTTGTCAAATAGGCTGGTTAACCACACTTTGGGTTCTGAGCAAACGAGAATTTGTTCTGGGTTAAGTAAACGTGCATTATTTGAGCAAAGACAAGATAAGTGAGTGTTTGTCACGTTTCCGAAGGCTCAAGTCAAACAATACGTTGCTTAATGTGCAAATATAGCTACAGCGAATGCTCCTTCAGCTAATGTATTTTTTTTTTAAAGAATACTAGCAACGTGGGTCACACATTACTAGTATTCTTGTTAACCCCTCCAGCTAACCTAAAATGCTTGTGTTAGGAGTGGGTTCTCCAAATCTTTTTTATATTGTTGACGTCAGTATAGTACTTCTTGTTGATATATTTTTAGCTTTACATACTTGATAGGTAGTCTCTGGCAGAAAACTACGTTAACTAGTTATTAAACAGGTACACACATATTGGTTTTAGGCTTATAATAAATAGTTTCGTGCTGTTCGAAAATGTAATGTAATGTAGATTTCGAAAAATAGTCTCCTAGTAACCTTTGTGATTTACAACCTGATATAAGCCCTGTTTTTATACAATATATAAAAAGGGATTACGTCAAAGCACGCAGGCCTAGAGTAATTTGGCTGATTTCACAAACATTCATAAGAATAGTCCTGAGAAATATTAGCTACTCGTATGTAGGTTTCTTAATAATATTACCCTTCGCCGTTAAAGTAAGGGACGATAAAATAAAAAGCAAGTGAAAATCGAAAAGTCTAAGGGCGTGACCTGTCTCATATTTGATATTAAATGTATGTAATTCTGAAGTAAATTATTTATTAATTAATCATGATGTATTATTTTATTTTATTATTTTATTTTATTATTTTATTTTAATATACCTGTATTTGGTTTTACCACCCTAAAACATTCTATAAGCATTTACTTGAACCTCCAAAAGTGATATCGACTTAACGGTTAAAATTTTTATATCATTCTCTAACTTAGCGATAATTTTATCACCTTAACTATTTTTCTCTTACTGAAGTTCTCCGCCATTTGTCAAATCCCCAATACTTTGGCTGATTCTTCCCTTCTGAGATGCTCTACTCAGTTCTACAATCAAGTTTTTTGCTGAATACGGTTTGTCTCTGCGAACTACGAACACCTTAAATAAATCTTCTTCGTTCATGGTCTAAATAATTTAGATAACAAAATAGCAAATGTAAGTAAATATGCACTGAGCTATGTTTATGCCTTTATTTGCTAAAGTAAAGTAATTATGAACGCACATTTAAAATTTTACGAATATCCATGTCGCTCAAGATAGAGCTGTGAATTACATGGCGGTGTGGCGATAACCGCTACTTCAAAGTTTATTTTAAATAAATGTCTATCTAGTGTTTTGCCTAAAAGTGGAATGGTATATTTAAAATATCTAAGAAAAACTAGAATGTCGATGATACGATGTACTTAATTGTAAAAATACTACCTATACGTGTGGAATAATGTTGTCACCGTCCCAATCATAATTGTTGGCTCAAATTTTTCTTTAGCTCTAAACCCAGTTCATGCAATGAAAATAAAAGTCATTACATACAAATAATCACTCTACTAACTTTTTAACTTTCGCGTTCCATGATATAATATTATCTACGTATGAACGGGAATTAACGCGATCACGAAAAGGTATTACATACCTCTGAATTGCCTGACGTTTCGACCAGGTTGCACTGGCCGTGGTCACAGGCTGACTGGCTCAGCGGTGCACGCCCTCCGTCGCCGACATCGTGAGGTAGAAGGTTCTTCATCAGGCAATTCAGAGGTATGTAATACCTTTTCGTGATCGCGTTAATTCCCGTTCATACGTAGATAATAATAATCACTCTGTGTACATATGTATAAAATTTCATTGATAGGAGTTCGGTCGGATTTTTTTTTTTTTGTAATGTGATAATTGCATGCAAACTATGAAAATAGTATATTTGTATTCTGATATACTTAATTATGTATTTATACGAGAATTAACGCGATCTCGAAATATATATTACTTACCTCTGGATTTCCTGACGTTTCGATCAGGTCGCACTGGCCGTAGTCACAACAGTGAGTCAGCCTAAAAATAAATAAAATTAATGGCTAAGGCATCAGGCAAGGTGTAACTTGCGATCAAGTGGTTACGGGTTCGAACCCCACCCATTGCACTACCGGCGTGAACCCACTCCTAACACAAGCGTTAAGCTTAGCTAGAGGGGTAGACAATAGTACTAGTAATGTGTGACCCACGTTACTAGTAATCTTTTTTAAAAAAAAATCTATAACAAATTGGGATTGTTGTATTGAACTTTCTATGAGCTGCTTTGTGAGCTAACGTGCTTTGTCGTATAAATTATGCCTACACAATACTAACTAGTGTAAATGATATCTATTCACATTTAACAATTACATATCTGTTAGACTAAAATGTGAGACGGAATGGCGTCAAAGATTACATTGTTGTTTTTGAATAAATGAATTCAAAAAATGTTATTTTACTTGCTAAAACTTGAATTATGATGCTCCGACTACATTGATTTGCGCGAAAGCCTTCATTTTGAAATGCATTGTTTGGTTTAGTTTTTTTTTCAATTCTTCAAAAAGTTTGAAAGTCGTGGAATGTAAGAAAAGAATACGTGGAACTTTACAGAAGGCCATGTATTAAACACTTGCTTTTATGTTCTAAATTTAGGTATGTCTATCGCTATGTCCATAATGTGGTCTACTTCAACGTTCTAACAACTTATAAGTGCTGAATATTTGCATTGCGAGATGTCTGGCTCGTATTTGTTTCTGAATGATTAATACTTAGGCATAGTTAATATACACATAAATTAAATTGTATTATATAAATGCCTCCTTTATATTCACGCAAAATATGTACTTGTCAATTAGAGGCGTAGCTACGCAATAAATAAACAGTAAATTAAAATATAAACTTTCGTGACTGATATTATTAGACGTACTGTTTTATTCACGAGGGTTTTTCCGGAATGCCCGACTAGTTTCGGACCCGATGGGGGCTTTATCAAGGGGTGAAGCGACATTCTCGTCGTCGCGTCGTCGTCGTCGCGTCGGTGTCAGTCGCTCCAATAATGACATATGTCTTTATTATATATAAAACTAGCTGTGCCCGCGACTTCGTCCGCGTGGAATAGTGTCTTTGGGTAATTATCGTTGTAATTATTTAGGCTAATTGACGATACTTCCATACAACTTTTCATCCCCACCTTTCAACCCTTTACACCAATTTTTTCGCAATAAAAAGTAGCCTATGTCCTTTCTGAGGGTCTAGACTTACCTCATTGTTAGAAAATTCAGGGTGCTAATGGCGTAGGTATAGTAACAATATTCCCAAGAGAACAGTTAAAGCCTTACTATGTCAAGCCATATAATATGCAAAAGTTTTATAAACAGAAACCGCACTCCATAAAGACTGATTCTAGCGTCTACCCAATAAAGTGAATATAACCTTGCGTTAAAATGATTGCCTATGACAATATTTGTGAACTACGGTTAACACACGCATCAATGTACACAAAAACTATTATTTCTCTAATCACGTTTGCAAAACTCGACTGAGCATACGGATGGGTGCTTACTCTTCTAATGGCTACGGACTCTTGCTCTGAATCCAAGACTTGCTCCTAGTATGCAAATTTTTAACTATATTTATATATATTATATTTTAATAACTTTATTTTAACTAAAAAAACATATTATATTTTGAGTTTATAATCTTATAGTTTAAGAATATCAAAAGGGATGATTTGTTTTTTTTTTCTTTGCTATAGAAGAATTCAGATAAAAAATCAGATTACTTAGGTTCCAGTCGCTTTAAACCTTATATTTTTTTTTAACTTAAAGCTTTAATTTTTTAAGGCCACATTGGTGAATCAAATTTCAAATAACAAAACAATCGTAAATTGCAAACCTCATCCTTTTACTTTTTATCGATTAAAATCACGTACATACACGTACGTCTTCGTTCCGTTCTTCTTTACAACATTTTTACACACGTGCCCATACGTGTGTAAAAATGTGGCTCGACCGGAGTGATACCACGGCCCTTACAGAAAACCGGCAGTAAAGCGATGATGGCATTGTTTTTCGCCGAGTGAGTGAGGTTACCGGAGGCTCTAATCCTTCCCTCTCCTCCCCATTCCCCCTCTCCCTCCCTCACACCCTCTCCCCCTCTTCCCCTACTCCCACCTTAAAGGCCGGCAACGCAATTGTGACTCTTGAGTTGCAAGTGCCCACGGGCGGCGGTAGTAACTTACCATCAGGGGACCCGTCTGCTCGTTTGCCCCTAAAACATAAAAAAAAAATGTTACCTTTCAATGTAATTATCACCAAGTTCAAGACGTCCGATGACAATACGCGGCTAAGAAAAAAGAAAAGAAACGATGGTTATAAAGAAATTAAAAAATAAATAGCTTTGATTGTAAAAAAGCATGGGGTGCTTGGCATCAAACGCTACAAATAGTTCATTTATTTATAAAAGTGGAAATGTTATAAAAATATAGCAAAAAGCACGTGACGCATTTTTTTCCATTTTTTATGTATATATAATTTATTTACAAAAGGTTTAGAATAATAAAATGTAAGTTGCAGATTGACAGAGATACTATTATATTTATATTACATTCATTTATGTGTTAATCCATGTAATCCCAATTCTTGTAGCGGGGCCAGGGCCATTTAAGCATCATTGAATAATAAAATCAAAGAAAGTTGCTATCTGTCTAGCTACTGTGTCTTGTTGTGTGCACATATTTGTTGCGTTGCAATCCAGATCAAAACATTCTATTTGCCATATGTGATATTGTAACGGTTGTAATGTGTTTTGTGAATTTAAATAAACAAAAAAAAAATAAACTTTCCTCATATTAATGCAGCTAATTTGCTGCCGAAACGTTTCTAACAATACCTCATGTAGAGAAATACGTAACGAAATATCACTTAGTGCCATCGGAAATTTTATCACCGTGTACCAGCAACACTGCCCGTTTTTTGGCGAAAGCTTGGTTTGCTTTCACTGTAGAAACACGTAATTTCCCTGGAGTCGTTAATCCGAGGTTGAGTGGTGAGTAATCTCTCTTCAATGACTATTTAACCCATGGATTGTCGCCATGTAATGCCTATTTCATTTAGTAAGATCACTGATATAAAAAATAGACTGTACTAAAAGCATTGCTTTCCGTTGAGTAGAAGCTACCGATTCAAGCCACATTTCCGATAACGCTATTATTTATTCGTCGCCTTATTAGAATTGCGGCAGCGTAGGCACATAGAAGCGTCCGATCTTACCGCACTGACTCATTGGCGTGGGCTCTCTTAATAAAATATAAAACGTGACAGATTTATATGATACACGACAATGTTGTTGCAATAAATTATAACCCTATTTGACTTAAACAACAGCTATCAGAGCGTTCACCTCACCTTCGCCATAAGTTGATGTGTAAATCTGGTTTAAATGTGTCAAGACAAGTTTTAGGGGGTACAGAGTTTCTGCGGTGAATGGGGTCGCTATGCGTTCCACTCGCGAACAACACATCTAGTACTTTGAGTGTTTATCTATTCCGTATAATGCTCACCATCAGCAATGTGCTAGTTTGAGTTAAACTTAAAAAATAGTAAAAGTAATCTGAATTGTTTCTCAGTTATGGTAAAACAAAATTACATGTTATTATTACAATATAAAGTACTGCTGTATTTACATGAGATTTATCTTGAACCTGGCCCTGCCCTACAATTGTATAGTTTTACTTATGCACAAAATGTTGTAAGAATTATCAGAGGCATCCATATTTTTATGATTTACAGATAATCATTTCTACATAATATCTGTGCCCTTAAATTGCATAGGTACCTACTTGTAAAATTTCTGTGCTAAATCCCACCAGTTCCTCGGTGCTGCAGTTGTTTTAAAAACAAATTCAAGGCAGCGTAGCACTTCTACAGAAATGTCTCAATCGATTAACGACTATCAGCGTAGGCGGTCGTCTTTTGTTCCAGTCGCTTTCGCTCATTTTATAATCATGACTACTATCTACAGCTATGTCTCATGTCGCAAAAGCGCACAGGCATTTCCTCTCGATGACGTTCTGGTTGTGCAATGACCATCTTAGAGAAAAGCTTGCTTCTTTAAGAGACTAAGATTTAAGGCTACAAATACCTTATGGCGAGAGTCCAATAATAAAACTAGTTACGCGTACGGCAACCTTTTTTAAATAGTTTTCCAAATGGCAACACCGTTTATAACTGCTAGATGTGTGTATACTATACAGGTGTATTTACTATAAGAGACTTTTTTAATTCCGTAGCCCTTTTATTCGAATAATAGTAGTAAAAGATGATGCTCCCTAAAGATGCTACCTTACCTGGTAGCGTACCTACAAGTACTTTGAATTTCATTATTCGTTGCATTACTGCGCAAAACATTATAGAAATATCTTTTCATTTATAAATATTAGATAATTACTTTTTTATATATTGCCAGGTTCAGTAACCCTTTTTTTTTAATAATTCGAATGTAGAACTAAAAAAATTATTATAAAAACCAAAAGTAGATATTACAACACCATTTGACTATATTTCGAATTAAGATCTATTTGAAAGGATTAAAAGAAACTGTTATTTTTGAGACGCTACTAATGCAGTGTTAAAGATGATCTGTAAATACGTAGAAAAACTAACCTTTATATTGCAAACAACTTTATACAAAACAAGAGTTAACTTGTCAATGAGAAGAAGAGGAAGAAGTTATCTTCTAGCAAAGGTACACAGCTCATTTATTGACAGGGATTCGAGACTATTACATTTCTATTTGATTTGACCTATACGAGAGAAACACGCTCATTAAATAACGTTGCAAGCCGGTTTTAAATAAAATTGCTATTCTATTGGAACGATATTCAATATTACCTAACCGTGGTTGTTAGTCACACGAATGCATGCACGTATAAAATTTCTGAGACTGAAGTAAACGAACTACGCGTGAGTCACATCAAATGTCATTCGTTGGAACGTGAATTGAATGGACTGTTAACAAGACACTCGTGAGCGCGTTGATGTTGTGAATAATTGGTGGCATTTGGCGCATCCGAAATAACCAATTTTAAAGTGAACAAGGCGAGAGCTGCTCCTAATACTCTTGTTTGGGGTCGGTGTTCCTTATTGTTTCCACACCCTTCTGTCAGCTGAAAACAGTTCGACAATATATGATATATTTTAAAAAAATGTACGTAGAGTAGTTATAGATTTTTCGTTCGAATCAGAGCGCAAGTGTTTATGATGCTGATGACCGCTCTCATCTACCGTGTGCTTTTTTGCCACCTTAACTGTATATTTAAGATTGTATTCAAAATCCGGAATGAATAATAATATTGGTAGAATTTTATTTACATCAAGTAGGTATATAATGTATATTCGATTTACAGTGTTACTTTATAAACCAATTAATAATGACCTCTATTATGTAGGAAGTCAGGTACAATATAAAGGTCAAGCGTTCTCAATTTAATTACTTAACCAATTTTGAAATAAAACGTTCATTTTTTTCAGTTTAGCTATTAATTAAACAACAATAATAGTTTAATTAAACTTAACTACCTACTACTTAAAAGGTAAATAAATTTTGTAACATCAACTAACCCCTTGTCACTTTTGTCTGAAATGGCTTCAAAAATATGTTACACCTGGCTATAAGATTTATTTAGAAGCCGAGGTATCGAAATGTTGTAATATCGGCTAACTCCGTGTCATTTTTGTCTGAATTCGCTTAAAAATATGTTACAGCAGGTTAAAACATTTATTTATGAGCCGAGGTCTGGAAATGTTGTAACATCAATTAACCCCTTATCATTTTTGTCTGAATTTGCTTAAAAAATAGGTTACAGCTGGTTTAAACATTTATTTAGAATTCTCGAAAATGCAGTCCTTTCAAAATATAGTCAATTCATAGATACTAAGAGTACCTAGTCACAGAAAGGAAACCTGAAATTCAAAACAGGTGAATTTATTTTGTATGACTAAATAATAGAAATTCACAAAACATAAACTGAATTTAGCATTCGATGCTCACACATAATTTATTTAAGAAACAAATTTAAAATAATGTTGGCAATTAGTGTAGTATTAAACTAGGTTTTATTTAAATTCAATACAAAAAGTACCGAAATTGATTCAGTAGCCTATCTTGAAGAAACTACAAATTTTCGGTGGGTGCTTTTATTCTGTTACATATAACAGTGACATGGATTATGCAGCACTAGCAGCGCCACGCGGTTTTACCCGCGTAAGTCCCGATCCCGTGGGAATTTTTATTTTCAACAATTTTTATTTTTTGTGAATTCTGAATATCACTCAGAAAAAAAATATATATATATCCAAAGCAAATAAGCATAATGGCACTAAAAGTTTGTGTGTAGGTCGACAAGCAATTAATTGGGCAGGTCGATATCCGACCTACAAGGACAGGTACTGCATAGATAGGTATCGTTTGAACTAGACGTAGGTCTAATATTGATTATACAATACAGCAACCTCAAAAAAGGAACGTTCGATTATGATCTGATCAAAAACCCGGTGCTACTACATACATTGAATGGCTGCTTAAAATTATAAACCGTAACTTCAGGATTTAAAGTTCTCCTTTACAAGTAATGTCTTCAGTGTAAACCCAAAAAAATCCTCGTGTGAAAAATTATCGTGCTGGTAGTGGGCCGAATTATGAAGAAAACCTATAATTGTGAACCGTACTCCATAACTAATACTGTTGGTTAATGAAACATTAGTTACATTTAGGTACACTTTACATATTATATGAATCGGTTCCGTACTCATCCATCTATCTAAGGAGTATCAGATGAGCACCGATTTAATATAAATAGTATCAGTTAAATATACATATGAAATAGATTTAGAAGTACCCATACTATGTAGATTAAATTTTAATATGCCGAAATGGCAAATCGATAATCAAAAGTCATTAAATGTAAATAGTAAAACGGAACGTGACATGAATTCGGTTTTAATCACCTGTCAAAGAATTGGCTTGGCTTGTTAGATGGCGCCATGTACTGCATTAGTAATTTTATGATATCGTTTGAAGCTTCTTCTGCATTTTCAATTTCGAGAAGATAATATCAATAATAGCAGAGTAATATTTTCAGAGCATTATTTTTTGGTTTTAGTTAGATTACTAGTAAGTAATTTGGGTCACACATTACCGCAATTGTTTTTTTTTTTTTTAAAAGACAACTCCCGCATTAGGATTTACTCCTGTGTCGCGGGGGACTTTACAAACATACAAACAACGGATACAAAGAACACCCAGACTCAAATGGGAATCGAACCCACGACCTCTGGTTCAGCAGTCAGGGTCACTAACCACTAGACCAACAGGCCAGTCGAAACCTAACATAGACATTAAGCTTATACACCTTTTGTTAGGAGCTTGATGGGTTCATGTCGGTAATAAACCTACTGGATGGGGTTCGAACCTGAAATCTCTTGATCGCAAGTCCTACGCTTTTTGACATTACGCCCCTTTTAATTAGAAGAAAACAAAAGAATGATTAAGAAAGAAGATGAATTAATATTTTGGTCATACTTTTTTATCACCCGTCAGCTCTGTGCTTACTGCCAAAAATATAAATGCAATTATTTCTGTAGAAGGATTTCATCTCTCTTTTCGTCTCAGTGAGCGTATTCAGGTAAATCTTGAGACGTAACAAACGGATTCAAAAGCAGTTTTGGTTGTGAAGTTGACTATCATATCTTCAGGTATAAAAACCGCTATTTTCAATTGCTTTAAACATCATTATTGTATTGTCGTCGGCCCTTGACACGTATGCAAATTTTGTTAAAAATTAAGAAGTTTGAAGTGTAGGTAAATAATTACAAGTCATTAATTATTTCATAATATTCTAGGACCAGTTAAATCAATCGAATCGATCGTATAGTGTGAACAAAATGCAGAATTAAATACATTTGCATGTCAAAGAATTAAAACAAAACTATATTTATATATGTATATTTAGCTTGGTGCAAATATTCCTATAGGTACCTACCTACGTCCGCCCTCTGGCCCTTTTTATTGGCCGTGTAAATTTTTTTTTAGTTATGTGATTATGATTATTATAGCAATTCTGATTATTCGTACTTACCACGAATTTGACCATGGGTTGTACTGTTTATAAAGTTAATCACGTTATTCACTGAACGTGTGGTTATTATTGGTATTGGTATGGGTATAGGGCTCTGTTTCCGCGTTTAGACTCATAGGCGGTCCGTTATGCGTTCGTATTAGCTGACTAGTTGAGCCAGCCTAGCTCCTTTCAGAAGCATAGAAGCCTCCTGGGGCATTTACAGGCTTCTAGGAGCGATCCCGAGTTGTGTGTCCCTCGCACTCCAGGATAACGTGGGCGGCCGTGTCCTCCGCGTTGAGACATCCTCTGCATAGAGGACTGTCTGTCGTATAGATGGTTATTAACTTTTGTAAATAATTGAAACCAAATTAATCAATTTCTAATGGCTACAAATGTCTATGTGTGCATGCAATGTACATATAACTCAAGCGTCACAATATGTAAAACCAGTTGTGATGCGAGGTTTCGAGCCCTTTAAATTAATATGATCACTGCTTCATTCTTATCTTATAACCTAACTTTCCACATTCAACAGACTATCTGAAAAAGTTTGCATAAGGCATTTTTCTATTCGGGGAGGTAATTTCTTATCCTGTAATTAAAACTACTAATCACGTTTAAAGCCGATAAAGGTGGGCTTTTACTTGAACCCTGGGGATGAACATAAATATTTTACCTACATACATGCGAGCAGAACCCACACGCATATGTTCCATTTAGATTGCGTAATAATCCTAAGATTTGTTGTGTAACGAGTTTGTAGTTGTGTGTTCACATATAAACATTATTTCGTTGTTTCACTTATTTTGCTTTGACCTTAATATGATCGTTAACCGACATTCAAGTGATAAATCTAAGAATTACTGTGACAATTAAACAACGGGTCAATAAAGTTTTGCTCTTTATGTCCTATCGTAAACCTTTGGTTAATGAAATTAAAGGCTGCACCTATGTACTTTCAAACTCTCCGAAATGTAATCGACTGAACTTTAGAACTATTACATATTCTACAACATTGAGGCGCCACAAGACGGGCGCCTTACTTCTGTCTTATTTTTTGCCTTTACCTATGTAAATTTATTTCGTTGCGTGCAAGGTTATTGACACAGTTGCGTCTTAAATATGTTGGATAGCTTTTGAATTGCTAAATAAATTCTTGCTAAATTAATGACACGATCCAGTTTCCCATTTTATATTGCACAATCGAAATTAGCTATAAATCACTACAGTATGATGCATTATGCATTTTTTTTTACATTTGAATATGATGAAGTGCGTATTCTCGAACAGTTTATTCAATATTCTGCACAAGTGCGTGTTTTGTAGTGTGTGCTATTTTGAATCTCAATGAGTGTTTTATGTCAGTCACATTTTATGCATAAACTAGAATAACAATAGCGAATTGCTAAATTAAAATATATGTTTACTCTTGGTAAGACTGTAAGGTTTACATTTCTATAAAATAACATTTTACATACCGTGGAAAAAATACACATAATATTATACATTTATCGCCGGAGTTATCCGCAGAACCTGACTCACTGTGTAGTGAGGTCGGGCAGAGTTTAACGTGTTTTTTTTGTTTATTGTTTTTATTTCTGAAATCTGTTCAGTTAATTAGTACGCGCTGTAGTAGCAGGACGTATTAATTCAACAATAACACCGTACCGGAAATGGATTGGTTCTCCTTAAACGTGAGTTAATTTGGTTTTTTTTTTGTAATTGGGGAATACCCTATGGTAGATAGCCTCGTCATGTCCTATGGCCATAAAGGCGACTACTTAAAGTGCGATTAAGTCTTCAAAAAAGTGTTACGAGTGGAGTGCCAATTATTTATTGTATTTGACTAATTAAAAGGATGGATTAATTAACGAAAGAAGTTTAGTAGTGTAGTTTAATACTTCGTCTCTACCAGTACAATGCCTTTTAACGACAAGTCCGTGACAGTGTTTTTTTATTATATTAAAAATTATGTCTTCAATAAACTTAACCATTAATTTTATATTTTCTTGGGTCGGACTCAACAATATCGTTGTTTTTAAGGTAATTAAAGTTTTTATTTAACTTGCAATGTTTGTTTGTTTGGGTCAAATCTTGGAAGCTGTATTAAATCCACACACACACACCACGAATGCCCTTATTCTACGGAGTTGAAGTTTTATATATATGTTCAATTCCGATGACAATGTATTTATGTGATAAGCATAGCTTGATTATACGTCTAGTATTGGCTCCAAACGAGGTAGCTCCAACGGTCAACCACAAAAACATGAAACTTTAGGTACACATTGAATTAGGAGAGATGTTGAAAAGTTCACCATGACCTGGCTGCTGCACCCAGGTTTGGCTCCAGACCAAGGAACTACTCAACGGTCAACAGTAGACACCTGAAACTACATACGTATTGAGCTATGATGGTTTGTTATAAAGTTCACCCTAACCTTGCTACTGCGACCAGGATTACCTCCAGGTAACTCCTCAACGGTCAACAGTACATACACGAAACTTCATGTACCATTGAATTATTATAGACTGTTCTAAAGTTCACCATGACCTTACTGCCGCACCCAGGGTAAACTCCAGATTAAGGAACTTCTCAGTGGTCAACAGCGCAGTTGCAAAATGTTCTATACGCATTCAATTATGATGAATTGTGATGAATGAATGCACGCTTAAAGTGGTCATCTTACCACTACGCTGCAGCGAGTATTTGGAGTTCGATTTCCACACGATACAAATATTTGTGTGATCCACAATTATTTGTTACGAGTCTAGGTGTTCTTTGTGACCATTGTTTGAATGTTTGGAAGTCCATCGCAACGTAACACTTTAGGTATTATTCCAAGTGAAGAGGGATGAAAGCATTTTCTGTGTTCTGGCATGACTTAGTGTAGTTTAGTGAGAGGATCGTTATCATTGGTTTGTATCCAGTCTAGGAAAAGGAAAACTCCTTAATTAAATTCGGATTGTGTTATGATGTGACACTGTGTTTCGTTAGGCATACCTAAGATTTTATCACTACATATTATAAAACAAAGTCCCCTGCCGAGTCTATCTGTGCGCGATAAACTCAATAATTAACGAACAGATTTTCATACGGTTTACACCTATGGACTGAGTCATTCATAGGGAAGGTTTAGGTGTATAATTCATGAAGGTTTTGGGTAAAGTATTATTGTAATGTTGAACTGAAAACATCGATCCAAAAAAAATTATAGATTAATATAGGAATTTAGTATTTTGGCTTCCTCTTTTAACTATCGATGCCTTTCAGTCACCAATGATTTTCCTAAGTAAAAAAGTAACCTCACTCACGCGGCGAAAAGCAATGCAATCATTGTTTCACTGCCGGTTTTCTGTGAGGCCGTGGTATCGAGCGGAGTGGAGCCGGCCCATACGTGCCGAAGCATGGCTCTCGCTATCACGTATCACGTATATTCAATGCTCTTTATGATATGGAGACGAATACGGCGTTATTTAATCTCTCTCTCTCTATGCATCAGCCTGATACAACGATGTTTTATTCCAACAAAAGCTTGATACACTACTGAAAGCTTTATTAAATGGTCATTAAAAGATTATTGACCTCCGAGGATGAATTGCCTTCTGAGTTTCCAAACTGTTAACATGCCATTTAACTCATTATATTTTGTTGTTTTAGATACTATGGACAGCTCTCTCATTAGCATTGGGCTACGAACTCCAAGGGCAAATCATCAGAGGGGTTCCATGCGTAAAGAGAAACTTCCAATTATATTGTCCAACTGCTGGCAACACATATCCATTGTAAGTAGTATGTCCACCTATGGCTTTTATTTAGGTTGTAAGGACCTAATAATTTAAACTCAATGGTACCACTTTTCTTGTATTTTAGAGATAAAATTGAGAACTTCATCGATGAGAACAAAGCGTTGATAAAGCGTATGTATGGTTCGTTCACCACACCAGCAGGCAACCGAGTACGTCGAGCACCAGGAGTACCTGACATGCACGATGCAACAGGCGACTCGTACTTCAGACATGTGAGACAAGCTTCTAATACAAAGCTGCCGGACCCGCAGTCGGTTAACAATACTGGCAGGTTGGTACTTCTTCAACCTATTTATCTGCCAGCCTTTTTATACAAGCGTGTTTATGAACAATATTTCTGTTGTTTGAGAAAGTCTCAAACAACAGAAATACATCATGTAATAATAGTCTTTGTTCTTCTTACCTATGACTAATCCTCAAAATGTTTCAGACATTTTCTGTGTGATCTGCTCTTGGAAAACTGCTCTGTCAAAACTCATAGGTCGCATATTTAACGGTCGCACCATAATTTAGTCAATCTAAATGTAGAAAACAATGCAATCTGAAAGATTTAATTTTACCTACTTAGAATATGAATTAATTAGATTACAACAGGAATAAGGAATATCACAATCATGTCTTCTTCTCATTGAAATGTTAACTGATAAAGAAATGAACAAATATTTTAATTAAGTATGTATCAATTTGCAGGATAGACGCTTGCGAAAGCAAGACCGAAATAATGACTCCGTACTGGGCACTGAACTCAGCGCGAAAGCTGCGCGCAATCGTCAACACTATGCATTTTGAGCAGGCGATACACCAAGAAACCTGCAGGTAAACTGCATTCAAATGAACACTAATTTATAACTTTTATAAAATTGCGACATCTTTTATATGGGAAAGCACGTGTTCACGTGTAAAAGGTATTGTGCAAAAATTTAAATTAAGCAGTTTCTTGCCAAATTGGTTGTATTTTTTAAATTAGGGATGCTCCAAATAAACAGGAATAATATTTTAATGATCACTATGATGAAATTTGTCAGTTTTATCAAGCCCACTTACGGATACGTATCTAAGTGTGCTCCTATTTTGCTATTTGAAACCGATTACCTAGATCCTTTTCTTTTAATTGACCTAGAAATGTATAAATACAGAACTGTCTAATAAATAAACAAAATATTTGATTCATATTTTGTATTAAATACCTACTTATATTATTATTATTTTGAGTGAAAAAAACATTCTTTTCGTTTGGAAACCTTACATTATAGTAGTCATGTCGAGTCATCTATTGTTCGAGGAAGGAAGGCAACTGCAAGGCGGGATAAGTTTATCAACAGAGCAACTATCCCGCCATCTCGACGATAGCCCTAGCCGAGGTTCTCACGTAGGTACCCATCTATTGAGAGAAGAGCCAACCCTTATCCCCGCCTCAAAACAAGCGATACTGTACATCGCCTTGTGTGGAAACAGGCGATACAATATATAATACAATAACGGAATGTACAATAAATGATAATAACGGGCAGCACTTTCCGGCACCGCTGACCCATCTAAGCATATATTATCGGTTTTCATCCTGGCAACCCCTCAGAGCTATGATTCTAATATTTTACAAGTCATTATGGGTTTGGCGAACGGTGATCTCGAAAAGGATCTAGAGACTGAAATTAACGTTAAATTTAGTAAGTAGTTGAAACTAGAACATTGCATTACAGATTACCATCTGTACCTACCATACTATGCAATCGCTTCAAACAGTGTAAAATATATGACTTATATACAATGATATAGAATTTAAAACCAGTTTTCTTACTTTCAGTAAAAAGACTACATCCAGATGTTCTCGCGACTGCGGCTGTGAACAAAAATACAAATGGCATCGACTTCTGGCGTACGACCCAAACGACGATTGTGCAGGAATATTCATGGACTGGTTCTTATTCCCTTCCTGTTGTGTTTGTAGATGTAACCCTTAATATTATGTATCTCTAGAATAAAACTAAACAATAAACTGTCAACAATATCAGATCATCCTACCACAAATATGTGAGAATGACAAAAACATCCTGGACACGTTATTTAAACACCGAGTTGTTTATTTAAGTGTGATAAGTGTGATAACTTTTGTCTCATTATTACGTTAAATAATGCATTTTGCAACTCAAAAGGCAATATCCATCTTATACCTATATATGGATCAAGATATGTCGTAATGAAATTTGTCATTAAAAATAACAATTTAATTCAAAAGTAGATACAAAGTGCGTTTGTGGGTTCTTACCTACTACGTTTGTAATTTGTAACATTACTGATTACCTTAAATATTTGATTGCATTAGATAAAAATGTCTAAAGGGATTAATTTCGGACTCTTTCTTAACTCTGACATATTTTTAAGACGAACTTACCAATCCATTACAAGTAGGTATACCCATGCATTGATACCTAACGTAGGTACCTTAAAGTGAAATTTCGCCAACTTTAATTCTCCTCGTTATTTGTTTTCATTGCCTAAATATAATAGGGTAAATGACTGCCAAGTTAAATCAGTACCGTTTTAGTAAAACTAAAACGGAAGATTCGGTACATTCTTGTATGAAATACTAAGACGTCACGCCTTAGTGTTGTCAAATCATGCACTTCTAATGTTGATTTGACATTTTTAAAATAGTTTAGATACATTAATGAAAAGTGAAGGACAATTTTCACAGAATTTTAAGATGTTGCTTTGTCTGGCTTAGACCATTTATTTTGAACATAGGAATCTACCCAAGTTGCTGGACATAGATTCCCCACTTACTTCTACAGTTTTAGGCACATACAAATTCAAAATAATTTATTCAATTAAGACACTAAGTGACATTTATGAACGTTAAATTGAAGCTAGAGTTAAAATCATAGATCGGCACAAACAGACGCCACAGCATGTACGGGATTGTCAAGGTAAATTAGGTGAAAACACCAAAATCTACTGCCTGCTTGTGTCGATCTATAACTACCAGTTTAACAAATTGCGTAGAGCCTTATGAGAAGAATACTGGCAAAGAAACTCATGGCCACTCTTTTTAAAAGTCAGATCTTCATCCTTGATATGCTATGATTATAAAGTCGTAGGTAAAGATGGATCGCTTCAGAAGCTCTTTACGTTTTATTTTGTACGTGGTATGAAGAACTAAAAAATTCTTAGGTATTGCGATTGGTAGTCCTTGTTTTCAAAATCAATATGATTCTGCAAAGCCGTTAGTCGCTGAAAGTATTGAATAAGCCCTGCCCTTAAGCTTAAAGACTATTAATAAATTAATAATTTAAGTATCCTCTACATTTTGATGTTTTGTACTCTGAAATCTATTTTTGTCTCTGCTCGTATTTTCTTATACATAAATTTGAACTGTTTGCCTATTACCTATAACTAAGAATGTATATTATGTGAACTAGTTTATCCTCCTATCGCTTTTGACTGTTTAACTCTTCAAAGGATTATTTTTAAATTACGAACACTTAGTTTCAAATAAGTATCTTACACTGCCATTGTATAGTTACATGTTCCATCTATTTATAAGACATAGAATAGGTACTTTGCTTACTGTCTTTACCATTAATAATTCTTAGTATCGGAACATATTTCTGGATGTTTGTATTATGTTTTAGATCTAAGTACCTAATAACTAGTTTAAGGAATCACTAATACTACGTTAATTTACCCGTCTCCTTACTAGTATTTATATTTATATGTGCTAAATATAGACAGTTTTTCAGCAAAATGTAAAATAAAAAAATATTAAAATTGTTATTCATGTTGTTGGAAAGTAGCCTAAGATACTCAAATATTGTAAAAAGAACTTTTAATTTCGATAATAAAAGTGCAATGGATTGAACGAAATGCTCGTATTATTTCTGATTAGTATAATAATTAAGTTAAACTACGTTATGTATTATGTTTAAATAGCAACCCGCCCGGCTTCGCACGGGTAGCAGAGCAGCATATATGCGTAATTTTTTTTTCCTATCATAGTTAATAGATAGTTTTGAACGAACTAATTCGAAATACATTATAGGTAACTCTATTGGTTTACGCGGCGCCATCTTTAACAATCCTCGTCATATTTCAGCAAATTCATAAAAAACCTAAATAAATTATACGCATAAACCTTCCTCATGAATCACTCTTTCCATTGGTGGGAAACCGTATGAAAATCCCTTTGGTACATTTGCAGTTTATCGTCAACAGACAGACAGATAGACGCGGCGGGGGTTTTTGTTTTATATGTAGTGATATATTTTTTTTATTCTTTATCATATTTATTATAGTATTCCGTGATGACGTTTCAATGGTTGCAAATTTATAACAATCTTCCCCAAAACTAAGTAAAAGACTGTGGTTCAGAGGGTAAATGGGTAACTGACACTGTAAGAGAATGCAGTGATCGTCTTACAGTATTCAAGTGAATGCGCTACCTGTGTTTAGGAGTGAGTTCACATCGGACTGTTGACAGTAAAATAAAAGTGAAATAGTTATAATGTCTTAATAACGAAGTTACAACTGTATTACAGGAAGGTAATATAGTTGAACAGTCATATGGAACCTCTAAAGGTGTATGGAGTTTGATATCGATGAAGTGGGAGAGCCATGCTTCGGCATGTATGGTCCGGCTCGACCGAAGTGATACCACGGCCTCATAGCAACGCTTGTGTTGTTTCGCCGAGTGAGTGAGGTTACCGGAGGCCCTACCCCTTCCCTCTCTCATCTTCTCACCTCCCCCCTCACCCCTTCTTCCCTCCTTTCCCCTACTCAGGTCGGCAACGCACTTGTGACTCTTGAGTTATAAGTGCTAATGAGCGATCACTTACCATCAGCTGACCCGTCCGCTCGTTTGCCACCTATTCCATAAAAAAAAAACAACCTTTATATTACAATGTAAGGAATCCCCGAGAAAAAGTGAGGACACTAATGTCCAAAGAAATTAATGTTGAAAACTTTTACAGTATTATATTTTCTAATTATAAATTAACAAAATGCTAACAAAACTTTATATTACATATCACGATTCTACTTATGAATAGGCAGGTGAATCATTCGCTTTTGTTATTTTTCTTTTTCAATTCTTCAAATTCTTTAAACACTTTCTCGCTCAGTTTTTCACCTTCGTCATCGATTTGTTCAACCGCTACTACCTCTGGGATGTAGAACTGCATCATGTTTTGAACCTAAAAATAAAATTATGAAAACTAATATTATAAATACTAAGTTTGTTTGTTTGTTAAGTTTTCAGGCCGTAACTACTCAACCGACCATTATGACAGGACATAAGTATTAAGGACATCGAGAGGGATAGAAAAATAACTTGTACGCGAACAAAGCCGGGCAGAAACAGTTTTTTTTTTACTAATAAGCATAAAATATATTGTCATAATTTAAATTAGCATAATGATCATTACGCATAATATTATTTGGCATAAATGTCTTGCCATAAATACATGACAATAAAAATGAAGCATAATTTTATAAAGCGTGATGTTATAAACGCATAATGATATTTACACATAATGTTCTTTGGAATAAAAATAAAAAGCTCTAATAAATAACTCCTACCGGTTGTAAACACTATTTCGCATTATTGATATTATTGCTCATGATTATTAGATGAATAAATATTATGCCTTAAACATATTAGACCAAATGATAGTTATGCTAACCTTTGTCATTTTGTCAAAGTATTATTATGCTAATAAAAGCTATGCACAAAACTGGCTGCACAGAACATACTGTACAACAGATGTGAGTACCTACGTACAAAAATCCGCACTAAGAAGAATCCTCCACCCACGGGACGTCGCTCGCGATTAAGTCTCTTTCTTCAATGTTTTATTAATACACAATTTAATGCGTAAACTTTAATTAAAATAGGTACTACTTAATTTATATTTCTACTAGTGTTTCGTATCATCACAATATTTAAAAAAAGTCAACAAAGCGGTTGTCTGTTATGACTATTATCGCGGAAATATAATTTAGCACTTAATAACTAACATTGCCAAGCCAGGCAGGCCACTTCTTTGGCAACTTTTTTTACAATTGATTCTAATATTTATTTCTGGATATTTAAAAGACAGACAGTTACTTTTACATTTGTAAAACTAGTTCGAAATCATATAATGGAAAGCATATTAATAAAAAAAAGAAATTAATATTTGTGCATTGATGTACAAAAATTTCTGTATTAGTTTATTTTTTAATATACCGTATAAAGTATTGATTATAGTTAATATAGAGTTAAAATGTTAATTAATTACATGAGTATTGTCTCCTCGAGCTAGGCACTCAAATGAGTAACCGTTTTTTTTTAAATTGTAGTTATTTAAAAACAAAGTCAACGTAAAGGGAATTCTTCAGGGACTTAGGGTGGTTGGAATAATTTGTATACCCACCAACGCAAAATACGCGCTGTGACGTGGAGTTGCGGAAAAAACCCGTGTTACCCTAACCTAAGCAAAGTCAAATGAAATAAAAATATACAAACCCCGTTCTTCAAGGTGACTATAGAACTAGGACATGAGGAACAGGAACCTTGCATTTTAAGTCTGAGTATTCCGTCCTTGAAGTCTACGAACAGAACATCACCTCCATCTTCCTGGACTGTAGGTCTGATGCGAGTATCAAGCAGTTCCTTTATCATCTGGACTATTTCATCGTCGTCTTCATTTATTTCTATGATTTAAAAAGGTAAATAAACTAGTATAATTAGATAAAACTAGAGCCAAGCTAACAGGGTTATATAGGCTTTAAAATATGGTCTTTGAACATATTCTTGAAGCTGAATTGGGTGGTCTTCCACCATTCTCTTTAAACCTATTTGGCAGATAAGTTGCTCTGTAAAGAAAAAGAAGGCTCCACAGTTGACATTGCATACAATGATGGAGATTGCATTCAAGAGTTTTACTAATTATATAATTAAATAAGGATAAATCAGTACTTTAACAACTTTTACTACAGTAATTGGTTAATAGTATTCTTAAAAAGCTGAAAAATAAACCTTTTGACACCAAAACCACCCACGTAAATCATTACACTGGTTACACTTCTATACATCCAAAGGTTGCCTGGAAGATATTGTGTCTTTCGATAAGGCCACCCATTGTGCATTTTATGTACAATCTGTTTGTGTATATTTATTTCCTTTTTTTGGTATACATTAAAGAGTATTTATTATTTTTATTTTTTTATTTATTTAATATACATTTAATTACATTTTTAAATACATTCACATAAAAAAAATGTGTTCCACCGGTATCCGGTACAGGGACCAAGCTACCAGTGGTTAGGGTTCTAGAGACAGAAACCTCCTCACTATGCATGCCGTTTCGATGATTAATCCAGCTGCCTAACGTGAGCCTATGAAAGTGTTGGCCCATGGGCCGAAAATGACTATTGGTACATACATTATTATTAAAAATATATTTTATATTTATTATGAATTTTAGCTGTAATAACTAATAAGTTATAATTCCATAGTTACAAACATATATGACAACAGGTAGAAACAAACAGAAACTGCTGTGCATAGAAAGCTATGTTCTGTTAGACTTATAATTTATTGAATATAACCATTACACCTAAAAGTGCCATATAACTGGTCTAGATTGATTGTTCAATATACCAGTTATGCTCTTACATAAGTAAATTTTACTTACGAGTACCACCAGAAGGCTTAGCATCAATGACAACAGGTAATCCACTAGCGAAAAAGTCCATGACAGTAGCAAAAATGTCAGGTTTAAGGAGCCTCCAGTCAGTGTCATCATCCTGTTTGGTGACCGTCACAAAATCACTTCCGAAGAAAACTGCCTTGACACCGTCTATGCGGAATATCATTTTAGCTGAAAGTAATTAAAGTACGTAATTTGTAATAATAATGACCTTCTGATCCCACATTTGTGAGATTGCTAACTTGTAGCTGACTTAGTATTTGCATTATATGAAGCAATATTTCAAATTTCATTTGACAATGTTGGTATTTCATCAAGTTCACAAGTTTCATCTTTTTTTTAAATATTTGTATGTTTTAGAATATTGTTTCTTCAAAATTTGTTATGTTATAAAGCTCTCCTCTCAATAGAATTATCATTAAGAGTAAGAGAGTAGTGTGAGAAATAAATGGAAAAAGACAAAAAGTTACAGAAAGTGAAGGTATAATAATTTAAATGTAAAAAAACATTTTTAAAACAAGCTTTTATACAACCTAATTTTATTGTAGTGGAGATTTGATGTTTAAAAAGTACTCCTAAAGACCAATAAATTGAGCCCAAACTCGATTGGTATATACAACTCAACTGGGACACCACCAATATAAACTTCACTGTTTCTCCAACATTCCCACTCTTCAAATATCATTTAAACCCAGCAAACTATACTTAAATCAACCTTAAAAATTGATTACCAATCCTATTTTTATTGTTTACAATACATACCTAAGGGACTGCACTGAGCAGCTCCAATATTTGGAAAATCCATTGTCTGGCCTGGCTCCAACACTTTTGTTCCAGGTAGAAACTTTAAGCTATTGGGATTAGGGGTATCCTGTGTCTGAATAAACATGGAGCGGCAGATGCAAGTGTTAAAAACCGGAGCATGTTTTAGGAGAGTATTCTGCACCTCAGACTTTGCTAGTCCACTAAATTGTTTGATGTTATTCTGCCTGAAAGATTTAGTTTTTACATTGAAATATTACAAGCTCTAGGCAGCAAAAGGTTTGTTATGGATAGTATGCAACTGTTATTTATTTACAGGCAATCTAATAAAAAATAGTATAATAAATTGAATAAATCTAACTTTTATGTTTAAAACGTAATAAACTATTAAATAAATAAGACCAATATTTTAGAATAATATTAATATAATTTTACCTCGCCCAACTTGCAACGCAAAAACGTCCACATGTATTACCCGCTCCACGTCCTCGTAAAAAGCTTCTTAACATCATTCTGTGTGTACTTAACAATGAGGTTTAGCAAAATTATACTATTACGAATATGGAGAATGTTGATTGAAAAATAAACAGAAAGACAGAAACGTAATAACTGTCATAACTGACAGCTGACAGCGGCACTTTTATTTTTTTATTGTATTCCCTGGAGGAGTTTTTTTCGTTTTTCGTCGACGTCGACGTCCTTTTTTTTACGTTTTTGTTATTTAACTTGTATATTTATAAAACACTTGACATTAGCGGAATTCCTGCGTTGATTCTTCGCGCGGGATACAGTCCATAATAAAATAATATATATATTGTATTCCCTGTACCTAGCTAACATAAGTAAGTAAGACCTTCTATTTATGATGTTTATGTTAGAGTTTACGATTTTTAGACTGACCAAGAAAATAAAGAACGTCGTCATGTTGGGGAATAGAAATGGAACACATTTTTTTTTGGCATAATTTACTTTAAAACGTCATTACGTTGCATTGTGGCGCATAAAATGCATGTAGGGTTGTACTTACATAGTACGACTTGCATGGTCGATATCGAAATTCGCCACGCTAGGTAGGTGTTTGATTTGGTCCTTAACTCAAACAAAAATAAACTCGTGCATATTACCTCGCCGTATAACAGGACACGCTATCACACTGGTGGAGTTCCTGAGCACGTTTCATGTCTACACAGTAATCGTAGTATATGCGAATGTCCCAAGATAGAAAATGTAGATTTTTTTGTTTTTTCTATTGTGTGGAAACCCCCACGGGTCATCACCTCACCGAGGGTGAAGTGGTATGTTGGACTCGAACCGACTAAAACCACACGGTGTTCCGTCACAAGTGAGTCTATTGCAGGGGACCCGGGATACCCTAGGAAGGAAGCTTCCGGGAACCCCTGCAGACTATGACCTCCTGATCAGCAGGCGACCACACCGTGCGATAGGGGGGCCCTACCCCCCTCCCAGATGCGAGAGGCGCGTGCAGAACCCGCCGCGCCACCGTCTTAGGCCTGCGTCTGCTGGGGTAACGGTCTGCCCAACCCGCTACCCCCAGGCCAGCGCTCATGGAGGACGGAGATCATTCAGCGCTCTCCGGCGCCTGGTGCGTCTTCTGCGGGATGGGAGAGTGCTTGTCCTCTCCCGTTCCCGTTCCGCCGCCTCTTTGGCCAACATCACCTCCTCGCAAAACAAGGCGGCGGAATCCCACGCACTCTCACTTTGGACCATGGACTGAACAGAAAATGTAGATAACCACACATATTTGGGTTTAGTTATTGACAGTAAATTCAACTGGTTAACATGGAAGATATAGGTTGTGAGTCAAGAATAGTTTTGGGATAAATTTGACCAGTCTAAAAAAATAACAAAATTATTATTCATCCTTTTTTCTGATCATTATCTGTCGTCCCATTTCCATTGAAATATATATTATTATATCTATTTATAAGTATATTATGTGCTGGCTGATGAGCTCAACAGTATTAAAATATACTTTTAAACTAAAACACCAACCAGTAGAGAAGGTACGGGCACTGCACAGTCATGTGATCCCGAGAATTCTGTTGACGATGTTTCGTGGTTGTCATACCACATTTTATGTCCGCTGTTTATATTTTCCATATCAATTATTTCTATCCATTGTCATCTCAAAATTTCATTAACAGGAAACCTGATAAAGAAAACAGCATGTTAACATGTTTTCCGTGTAAAAATATAAATATCGATACTTCGTCCCGACCATCACGGCCCTTAATCAACTTCATAATTAAACGACTCAAAGTCAAACAAAGCAAATAACAACATTAAAAACCTCATAAAACTAACAAACGTACTCAAAATTAAAAATATATATATGTTAAATTCAATACATTTAGCAAATTTAAAAATATTGAACTATAACAAGACAAAGAAAACTAGTTACTAACCT
This sequence comes from Callimorpha dominula, assembly GCA_949752705.1. Taxonomy (NCBI): domain Eukaryota; kingdom Metazoa; phylum Arthropoda; class Insecta; order Lepidoptera; family Erebidae; genus Callimorpha; species Callimorpha dominula. The sequence goes on from OX457007.1 coordinate 13,985,547, forward strand.
ATGAAGAGTCAATGTGGGTTGATTATTATCTTTTCTTGCACCACATTGTTTAATACAGCACGAGGGCATGATTGTCTAGGACAAAGCCATGGATACATTGATATATAAAAATCTTAGATACACAATCAACGTCAAAAAACGTCCTCACCAAATGCGCACCCACCGTGCCGTTTGGGTGTGCTTTTGGTACTTGGTACTTGATTAAAAATTGCAAAAATCACACGTAGAGGACGCTAAACAAGGACGGAGTTTAATATTTTCGGTAACCTAAAATGTAATTGTCATCACTGTATTATATCACTAATTATTACGTCTACAAGTCATGGTAAAATATTTTTTTAGGTGAATTCACAATTAATAGCGGAAATATTATTCTCCTGAATTCAATAAATACTTACTTTACGTTTTCATCAAACTAATATGTGACCACTTCATTTGTTCTGGTTATACGTCCACTGTGTTCTAAATTTAATGGAGACCTTACAAAGATAATCATGTTATTTTTATACAGATTGATTTTCAATAAATTATATCATTTAACGCATTGTAACATTTCATTGATTTCGTTTTGGTTATAGTAGAATGTATATTGGTTCAAAACCGGCTAATGACTTGATCTTGATAATAAGTAAAAAAGAATCAAAAAGCATTTCGATACATATGCGTCGCTCTAATGTATATTTGTGTGACTGTCTTAAATTGGCGGAGGGAAGTCATTTTTAAAATTTTTTTTTTTGCTATTTCAACTGTTTTTTTTTTATTTGTTCGTTCTTAGTTTTGATAGAACCATAAAGAACAGTTAACAAACAATTGAAATAGCAAAAGAAAATTTGATAGAACAATGAAGAACAGTTAACAAACAATTTTATTGAAATAAAATAAACATTGTTTTATTTTATTTAAAAAAAATTAAAAATAAACAAAAAAAAATTTGACAGAACAATGAAGAACAATTGAAATCGCAAAAGAAATGTAAAATAATGACTTCGATCCGCCAACGTAAGAGAGAGAGCTCATCTTTGTATACCTATTTATTACCTCAATGTTATATGCTTAGATTATATATAGGTCCAGATGCCTAATCCGCGCCCCAAAACTGAAGCCAAAAAATACAAGTGACTAATACAAATACAAGCGACTCACTCGTCACACGCGAGCGAACGTTCGCCGCTGAAGTAAGTCTAGAGCCGCTATTTATATAATATTCAAAAATGCCTGGTTGTGTAGTTACAACCTGTAAAAATTATATAAAAAAAAATCATAAGTGTCCGAACATCACATTTCACTTGTAAGCATTCTATTTCCTAATGTATTTGTAAACAATAGAACAAAATTTCAAATTAATAAAATTGTGGACGCCATTGTTAGAGATGTTGCCAGGGATTTGAATTTCATTTACCCATAACGCATTCCAGCAGTATGTATAATTTTCTTTGCCAAACTTGTTATTTATAGAAAGACGAGAAATATGCTTACTGTTAATGTTCGCGAAACTGGAATCCTTCAAATATTCTTAATTTCTAAGCTCTAGCACCCGGAGTTCAATGTGTCCGTCAAACGATACTTTGGATAAAGGATTGTACTTGTATTATAACTTATTATTACTACTCCTAACGAACACAGCTATAGAGCACTTAGGACTTGTAAATTTTTGGTAGTTTCTAGATAGTTCATTAAAAATATATATATATATATATTAGGGTGGGCCAAAAAATTTTTTGATTTTTTTTTCATTAGTCACCATGAAAGTATTGTTCAAGATGACGTAAAAATAAGCCTGTGAAAACAGCAGCCCTTAATATTACTATTAAGAGGTGCCGCTTCGTGATTTTTGATTTCCCATTTAAATAACGTGATATATTTTTTTTTTATTAAAATTTTATCGCGTTCCAACGAATTGACAAGTTGTAAAAATCAATACATATTCTTGTAGGACATTAAACGATCGACAAAAAATGTCAGATATGATTTTTTGCTAAGTTAGCTCATTTAAAATTTTGCAATGACGTACTTGGAAGTATGACAAAAACTATAAATTCTACCATGTTGAACCTAATTGTTAATTTTTATTACTATTTTCATATTTTACCGCTAAAATCACTGCAGTTATCGATCTGAGCGCCACCTTTATGGCATTATTTAGATGTAAATAATACTTAAAGTTACGTCAATCTCTCCAACTGGGTTTACTGAAATTTAACCTTGAATAACTTTTAAACGAGCTGACTTAGCAAAAAATCATAGCCAAACTTTTTCGTAGATTTTTTAATTTCCTACAAGAATATGTATTGATTTTTTCAACTTGTCAATTCGTTGTAACGTGATAAAATTGCAAACAAAAAAAAAATATATATATATATCCAAGTATTGTTGTAAAATGTCTTTAAATTTAAATGGTTGGAGTGGCTGAATTAAAATGCAATAATATTGGGATACAATGCCCCGGTTTCCTGATACATTGAGCTTATAAATAGTTTCTACTAAGTAGCTTTATTTTTATTGTACATTTGTCTTTTTAACTAAACGATTAAATAAAAAAAAATGAAATAAACGAATACTTGTAACAAATTTAAATACATTTAAAATGTTTTTATTTAATATTATTTACATCAAAAAAATATATATCATGTTTCATAAAAAAGTCCCTAAATTTTGGGGTAACCTCTATGCACTGGTAGTAAAACCGTCACGCACACAAGCGCAGATATTGTACGTTGACGCTCGCGTTGGGCGGGATTCACTCAAACAGCTCCAAAAAGTGGCTTCAAAGTAAACGGTGACTTTTGTACTGGTCACGGTATCTGGATCTAAGGTTATATGTTATCATTGTTGATTGCTATCAAGATGTAAGCTGATCTATTTTTCACTTTGTGGGATTTTTATGTGTTAAAATGCAAAAAAAATACTATGCGTAGTCGTGACACGTTTTCGTTACAATAGCCTATTTTATGTGCATATTATATAATGTACCTAGCACTTACAACTAGATCTGTAATCGTACCTATTTAGAAAAATATAGTTATATCCCTCAGACTTTGTTTTCGACAAACACTAAAGTACATTGCTAATCATTTTCCTCTCACGGCGTTTATTATCATTTTAACAAAGAAAAAGCCCACAAACTTAATAATAGACCACGCTTACACTTTAACAGCAATTAACAATAAACAATGGGGACATGGTAATAACGTTTTAAAGTAACTCTTGCTATTAAAAGAAATTAGTTCCATTTGTTTACCGAATCATGATAAGGTTTTTTATTTTCTTGGTCAGGCTATAGTTGCATTTTCCTTGCATCATGATTCTGATGATGAATCGTAACATTGTTGACTGAATTTACTTAATTATTAAAGTAGAGATTATTAGATGAAGAACTACAATTGAAAAATATTTTTTTTTGTTTATTATGTAATAAATAATATAAATATTAGTTTTGTTTACATTAATATCACATAAAAATTACATTCTTATGAAAATGAGTATAGGTATGCGAAGTTTTAAGATTTTTATACTGGTCCTGTGACTATTTGGAGCTGTTAGTTTATACCTAAATCGACGGTAGTAGTAGATTAATATAAACGAAGAACGAATGACTTGACGGGGATGGTCAAAATTGTGAATTGAATTAGTGTTGCCAGCCCTACTGTTTTACAGAATTTCTACTGTTTTTGGTGCTTCAATCTATCCGTATGGCTTTATCGGAATTTTAGTTTTAAAAAGTTAGAAGAATTTTAAAACGCAAAAAATCACAATATGTCAAACCAAAATAACATTTATTATACAGTATAAGTAAGTTTTCTGTTTGCGTTGCGCGCGTTTGCTTAAGAGATTTCTTGAGATTATAGAACTGCCTGAGAATTCCCCATTGATTTACGCAGCGCCTATGGCGGATAGTAAAAAATAATAGATACAATTTTAGTTTCTTACAAATTGAAATTAAAAGAATTTCAATTTGAATTAAACTATTATTTCAAAATAAACCTAAAAAATACTTTCTTCGATTGCTGATATGTTTTCCTACTTCCCGAATATATACAGCCAGTTTTGGAAACATGTTCCTGTTATGAAAATTGTCAAAATAATGTGGCATGGAAAAAACGTATGCTTAACCTATAGCAGCGCTGCTGTCTAAAGGCTTTTCTCAGCATTACACATTTTGAAAACTAGCGTAAAAAACAAAATGTATACGACTATAATCATTAGATACAAACTCAGAAATTATGGAATGTAAAGCAAAAAAAAATTAGGGAGAAAATGTTATAGATACAGGGAAATTGAAAATGATTATAATTATTTAACTATAGGTAATTCTAACAGTATTTGCATTTACTACTTATCAATTCTGTGAAAGGTTTTTTAAGACAGTAGATTTAATGTTTTCAAATAACCATTTTACTCTCTTTTACCGTTTTCTGTTGTTTTTTTTTTAAATTTGATTTTCTGTTTTTTGCTTTGTTAACATTGGCAACATTGAATTGAAGGGATACTAACGTAGTGTTTGTATACTATACTCTTTGATGGTGTTTATCGCTAACCATTCACGAACGACTCACATCACCTTGTAGACTTACAGTCTCGTGTTGTTTACACCAAATTACAACTTGAGCGTTATTTGTTGTTGTAATTTTATTTTTAAACACATCAATAATATAAAAAGGTATGTATTAAATTCAGCCCATAAATTAATTAAATTATAAACTGCTGGTTTCATCATGTAAGATTTAAATGAATCCATATGGATATAATTCTAAGTTGTTAAAAAAAATTGTTTTGCAAGCAAGTGTTGCACCAGTGTGCATGGTCAGCATTCTTCGTTTTTTAATTGAAAAATTATACGCACCGTTGTTTGTCATTAGTTGACAGCCCCTAACAAATTATTTTCATCAGTGGTTTCTTGTTTACAACTCGAATTTGTCTTTCTATTAAATAAAAGATTCTTTATTCGAAGACCTATCACTTATTGCACTAAACTTGTATATATGGCTTTATGTAGATGTTACACTTATTTTCTTATTAAATCATCATATCACATAAATTTAAGTTACTGTACAACAAAAGTCTAGTTCTACCCACATTTCTTCTTGCAATATTAGTTCTATCTTTCTCTTTTTTATTAATAATTTTAGTGACAGACCACTTTTGTAGGTTTTTAACTATTGCATTACCCAATAAAATATATTCTTTGCCATGACATCCATCAACAACTGAAGAAAATTTGAGTGGTAGGATGTTTGTATAGTTTACATATAACGTTTATACCTTGCTATTTCATATTTTCTAGGTATTACTCATACTTCTCTATTGTTGCAATTTCCACTACTAAGAATCGGTCCTAATATATTTATAACTAGCTGATGCCTACAACTATGTTCGGGTGGACTTCAGTTATCACAGATGTTCATTATCAAGGACGCCGAAGCAGAGAGCTCATGCATAAGGGTGACACTTTCTCTTCATAAGGAGGCCTTCTTTGGGAGGCCCATATTCAGTATTGGATGTTATGATGATGAATAAAGTAGCTTTAATTGTGCAATCTCTCCCAGACTACCTTCTACTCCTTATCACCTATTTTTTTTTTTATTATTGTAAACATTTTAAAAACAAGATCATTGATACATTTGTTTTAAAGCTAACTTCCATTTATAATGTAAGAGTATTACCACTGAGGGCAACTTTTAAAGTTTTGGTTCCTAAAGAATCAGTACTGTAGCAAGTTATTAATAAAAGAATTAGACACCCATTTTAAAGTCTGTATATGTATTACATGGTAGCCCATATTTTATATACCTAATAAAGTTTTGTATCTCATATATTATCCCAGTAGCTATCCTATATACTTGTTTTGTGAAATAATAACAACACTACAAGTTGTTACACAACAGCATTGCCAACTATAGGCTAATGAATATTGGCACTACTTGTGTAGTAAGTGTGGCTACAACACAACTTTTACTTTTGATAGGCAGTAAACACAGTGTGTTGATGCACAAGGAACATGTAAGATTGTATGTAAATTTAAAAGATGTGATAATGTAAGCCTGACCTTAATCTATTCGAAATAGTATGTACTAATGTTATAGTCATTTATCAGCTGTATCATCAGGATGTAAGGTACTCACAATTGTAATAATAATATAATGTTTGTTGACAAGTTTCAAACATTCTTGTGCCAGTAATTTCAGAAGTGCCATTCAAGTCCTGCTGTTTAAGCTGCAAGTACTTTATCATATTTAATGGGTAGGCATGTAGTAAAATTCTACACACAAAAATCCCTAGATTACTTAGACTGATTTCTACTCTAATCTTCAGGAACATACAGTCATTTAATATGCGTATGTATATTAAATACACTATTGAGATTTGATTAAATATAGCCTTAGTATTAATATAACTTGCTTGTTATAGGCAATATGGCTGACCCAGTAAGAGGGCGTGGGAGAGGCCTGGCCCTTCTTCAGGCTCTGAAGAAGACCCAGATGATGGACTCTGGATCGTCATCATCTGACAGTCCTAGTCCAGGTGCTACACCAGATTCAAGTGCCGCCCCCAGTGTGGCTCCGAGTGTAGCTCCTAGTATTGTTAGTATTATTATTTTTTAAATCTATTACAAAGTTTATTTTGGCCCCATTCAATAATTTGTTCTTTTAAACTTAATTATGTCACGACTTTTTAAATATGAGTTGAGCCTTCATAGTTCAAAAGTAAACTGGTGATTTTTTTACTTTGAAATTTTTTGACGTGACAACGTCTTATAATTCGATGGAGCCGGCTGCACGCACGAAAAAACATGACTCATTCGACGTTACCTCGCTCTGAGGCGTTCCTATGACGTTGTCACGTTCAACTATCGTTAGTAAACCGACTTTACAGACAACCGACTTTTCTTTAAAATATAGAAATTGACTGAATTCTCTATTAAAGGAAGATTTGATTAAGTTTCTATATGCCTAGTATCAAAAAGTACTTTTTGATACTAGGCATATAGAAACTTAAGATTTGATTAAGTTTCTATATGCCTAGTATCAAAAAGTACTGCAGCCATCGCTCGTTAACACCAATTGTTAGACAATGCTATTGATTACTATAACTTACAATATGGAATAGTGCTCTGTTCTATTTCTAAGTGCACAGTCTGTCTGGTCTGTCTGTTAAAGTACCAATGCATTATTTATGCGAAGTAAGTTCTAGTAAATAACATTTAACTAGTTGATAAGGGATTCATGTTACTAACACATAAACTCATGTCTTTCTACCGTCCTCCGTCTTTACTATATAAGGAAAATCTTAAGAAAGGGGAACAAAACTACAGATAACACGCACTGTACACTTTGAGAACATCTGAACAGCATTGAACTGGACAAAGAGTTTCTACTGAACAACGTTTTTTAATCCTAGCGGTAATTAATTAATGATTTGTATGTATGAATTTAAGAGCTTTGTTTTTTTGGTCTAGGCAAGCACTGCCACCAATATAGGAGGCAGAGGGCGAGTGGCGGCTCTGCTGCTGGCGAAGGCACATGCAAAGCCTGGAGGTTTGTTTGTTTTCCTAAGTTTAGCCAGCTTAAACAGCTATTTGGGACAGCTGCATGCATTTTAATTATACATTTAGTCCCTAATTTTCATGGTCTTATTATGTAAATGCTGAATAAATTGCAAAATTACATAATTGTAGTTATTATAACAATGTATGCTATTCCTAGACAATTTACAATATATGACCGAAACACATATATTCAGTGCTTCAGCCACAGAACTGCTTGTTTTTGCGTAATTTTTAACAACATGATGTGTAGATAGATATATAGATAGAGTATACTTTATTGTATACCAAAAATAGGATACATACAACATACAATGTTAAGTAGCATACAATAGGCGGTCTTATCGCAGTCTGCGATCTCTTACAGACAACCTTTGATGGACTATACTGTATAGTAATAGGTAACTTGTGGTGCACATTAGTCTTACTTACTGAAACAATAACATATATACATACACACATATACATATATACATACATACATACATACCCATATAAATATATATATACACATAAATACAGATTAACACGTACATAGGTTATTATATAGTTATAGGTAGTGATCCCTGACAAGTTTTTGAAAAATAGTTAGTGACTTTGCCCATCTGATAGCTTCTGGCAATGCACTCCATAGACGTGCAGCTTGCACTGTGAGTGAAAGATTTGTCAGAAAAAGCTGTGGAGTGGGTTGGAATTTCCAACGTCAGGTTTTCCGATGATCTTAAGTATCTATTATGTGTGTCGTGAATGAATGTGTAATGCAGCGCGAGAATGTATGCAAGTGTTTTCGAAGTAGACTGGCCTGTTGGTCTAGTGGTAAGTGATCCTGCCTGCTAAGCCAGAGATCGTGGGTACGATTCCCACCCAGGCAAATAATTTTGTGATGAACATGATCATTTTGTTCTGTGTCTTGGTGTAATTTATCTATAATATGTATGTATTTAGAAATATATAAGTATTTTTATCAGCAGTCTGGTTACCATAGTACAGGCCTGGCTTACATAGTACAGGCCTGGCTTTCATAGTACAGGCCTGGCTTACATAGTACAGGCCTGGCTTAATTTGATCACCTTTTTTCGAAGCTTATTTATTTGAGATAGACACTACTATTCCCGCCGCATATTGCCGTCTCTTTCTACCCAAAACAGCTCTCTCTTTTGTACCCCTACTATCTCCATCACCCGGCAGTGGGGACCTTCGTTGTAGAAAGGTCCGCAGCTTCTGTTGAATCATTGAGTTGAAAATATACTAGGCAGAGATTATTCATAAGCTTCGAATAAGGTAAGTAAATTAATAAGCGTTTTTTTTATAGTTAAAACGCCAATGGCCCCAATTCTGTTACTTCACTCGCTAAATTAAAATTCACTAAATTTTCTTCATATAAGAAGTAAACCTTGCAAACTTAGAAACAAGGTCTTATTTCAAATTGAAACAAGTAGGTAACATATGTCGCTATCGAAATAAGCAATTTATTTGTCGACTAAAGTCTGATACGCTTAAATAAACTGTAATACCACGTAGCGAGAGCCGCTATCCGTTGAATGCCATCTCTTTTGCTCTGTGTTTTTAGTAAGCGTCTTTGTAGGTGTACATTAAAAACACGTCATCCTTGTTCGATTTGAACAAGTTTTTATACGGCAATTATACAGCGTTTGAATAAATGAAGACTCTCGCTGCGTGGAAATAAAGTTGAGTATACGTTGACAGGTTTTATTGAAATTTAGCGGCGCTGAGAAATAGATGCTAGTAATAAATAGACCTTATTACGAAGAGCACTAGGTTGATTTCATATGAAGAAATTAAGTCAGGTTTTAGTTTAGTCGAGTGTACAATAGAATCGGCACCAATATCAATTTGACTTGACCGTTATTCGACGCTTTATTTAAGACTTGTTTGTTATCGCCTGGTAGTGCTGAAAAAGACGCTCAAGATCTAAAGATAGATAGATAACACTTTATTTGTACACCAGTCTTATAGTAGAAGTATCATGCATACACTTGTCATACAGATAATGTACAAAGGGCGGCCTTATTGCAAAATGCTTACTAAAGGTACAATATTTAGTAGGTAGACTTTAAGGTGATTTGATTAAACCCGTATTAGAAAGAAATAAATAAAGATTTGAATTGTTTTAATAAATCAGTTATTTGCCAATTTCTTTTTTTATGGTATAGGGGGCAAACGAGCAGACGGGTCACCTGATGGTAAATTACTAGCGCCGCCCATGGGCACCTGTAACTCAAAGAGTCAAGTGCGTTGCCGCCCTTTAATTTGGGAGTAGGAGAAGAGGGGGGGGGGAAGAGGGGAGAAGGGAAGGACGGGAATAGGTGAGAGGGAAGGGTTAGGGCCTCCGGTAACCTCACTCACGCGGCGAAATGCAATGCAAGCATTGCTTCACTACTGGTTTTCTGTGAGGCCGTGGTATCGAGCGGAGTCGAGCCGGCCCATACGTGCCGAAGCATGGCTCTCCTACGTAGAATATATAATTCCGCATTATGTAAACAGACTACAAAAGAAAAGTTAAGCTGTCCTTATTATTTATTTTTATCTTAATCAGCAAAATAAATAGAGCAATTACGGATGAAGGATTGACTTCTCGTCTATAGAATTTAGAAAAAGTGTTCATTGATCTTCCAATAGGTAATTGTCTAGCCAATTCTTTGATGCCACCGCAGAACGTATACTACCTGGAATCGCCTTTATCTTAAAAAGGCTTTTGATTCAATCTGCAATGATCGAATGATGAAGCAGTCCTGGGTTCACCTTTAGTGATAATAAATAATGAATTACATTTAGCAGAGTCCCTATAAGTTTGAAGTACATTAATTGTGTCTTTTATCCAAAACATCGGATTTAGATTATGACAACCTGGGTGCGCAATCAACCTCCAGCCCATTGCTTGTAATCTGCAGCATCAGATTTAGATCCATATACTGGCCAAAGAACTACGCCGTTATCCAAAATGAGCAATGTTCAGAATCAATGCTAAGTAACGTTAAATCATGAATTCTTCTTTCTGAACACAACAGCAAAAAGGCGGCTGTGTGTTGTTGTTTCGAATGTATCTATACTAATAGTATAAAGCTGAAGAGTTTGTTTGGTTTAACGCGCTAATCTCAGGAACTGCTGGTTCGAATTGAAAAATTCTTTTAGTGTTGGATAGCCCATTTATCGAGGAAAGCTATAGGCTATATAACATGACGCTACGACCAATAGGAGCGGCGTAGTGATAATAGACGCGGTGAAACTGCGGGGACGGCTAGTTAGTCATATTCACTTTGTGTTTCTACAGAATGGAAGCTAAAACGTCTATGTTCCAAACCGATACGGGTTTTTGTAAGGCTGTTGCACCTGCACATTTTGCATTGCGAACACAGTCTTCAAACAGCACAACCTTTTAACAGTTCCTTGCATTTATACAGCGTGTTAGTTTGAGCTACACGAAAAACTTACAAAAACATCTTTCTGTTTATACTTATCACATAGCAAAAGTCAGTTCATCATAAAAATGCGAGATTAAGGAGTATAGTCATTAGTTTCATTTGGGGCTACGCTATGTACGCGGTATTCTTTTTGTGCGATACGGTGAATGACCTTAAACGTACGGCGCCGTCGAAGCAGCTGATTGCATAAATGTTGTCTAATTGATTACGGGTATGGGTATTTATTAATTTTTATCCGTAAAATGTTCTGTTTAATCATTGTGATATCACTTTTAACCAAAAAAAAATAAAATTATAAAAAAAAAAAAGATATTTCCGGCAGAAAATTCAAATGATTTTCGACTTCTGTGACTTCTGAATACACTAGTTCAATATTCGGTACGTCGGAAAATTGTATAATTTGTTAAAAATAACCCTTCTCTTTTTGAATCTTAAACTAATTATAACAAACGAAAAGCAACACAACTATTTCAAAGATGCCCAGAGTAGAACTATTTAGATGCAGTTGCGTGTATATGGCACCACTTATATATAATACAATACCCAAGTGCATAACTGACCTCTAAGAAATGTTGTGTAGTGCTAAGAAAATGGTTAGTAAACAATAGTTTTTGTTCAGTCAGAGAATTTCTTAAAAAAAAAACTCGCGTCAGTCTTACATATTAGAAATGCATTGCAAGTATGTATACGTAATGAATATTTAATAGATTGTTGTACGTTGTTAATTTTTTCTTCAAAGTATTGTATAATATAATGGTCTATTCTAGTTAACATTTAACTCTACTTCAAATTAACAACGCTATATTTGCATCCCAAATGTCTTGCCAAAATATGTATCGTAACTATATTTTACGTAACACATTGTACCACATTTTACGCAAATAAATTATTATTATTTATTATAAAGAGTAGAAATAACAGATTTATGTAACAATATGATGTTATATGAAAGTTTGTGAACTAAATGTAGTTTTGATAAGTACCTCGCTACATCACTTCTAGAAGGATAAAATGGATCAATTCCATGATCTCCGGCGGGATTTTTCCAGGCACAATCATGTTTTTCTAGTTGAAGTGCGCCAAGATTTTTGAAGGAGGTTTATTTGATTACTACTCCAGCCTTTTAGACTTTTCGTCCCTCCCCCCACATTTCCACACTTCCAGAGTCATTTTGGGACACATTTGGAAGCCGCAGGCCCGTGAATACATCGATTAAAACTTCCTTTAGATTAAGAAGCGTGAAAGGGGGAGCTATTGCTCGTGTTTTCACGTCTGCCCTCCAAAAAACTCGCTCCCAGCGAGGCACTACTAGTAGGTATGTTTCCTGGCATTGTTTGAGATGTGTGGCATTGAATAAGAAAAATGTGGAGGAAAAATCCATGCCAGAGGACAGTTCCAAATCTGTAAAAATGTCAGTCAATAAATAGTCCTTATCTCAAATAAATAAGATTCGAATAACGGGCAAGTCAAATTAATTACATAATTATTCATAATGATTCACATTAAAAGTGCAAACTCGTATATACAAGTTTCTTATGTATTTTTTATATTAACTCGCTTAAGTTAAATATATTATAAGTAACTAAAGGTGAATGTTTAGCTCTTATTCAAAATATTTTGCAGTCACTCCTTTGAGTCCTGCATCAGACGTCAGCCCAAGTGCGAAGGGGGCCGGCAGAGGACTTAAGCTTTTGCAGAGCCTGTAAGTATTCATTTTATAACATTTAAAACTGGAGTTGGGTTCAGTGCAAATACTTCAGTAGTCTTTTGCTGTTTTTTTTATTGTTAATATTGTATAATAGTTCTCGTCATTTAAATGCTAACTAGATCATTCGTACTGAACTTCAAAGAAGTGTTTTATTCGGTAGTTTTACTTCCTTGCCACACTCTCAAGAGTCATAGCGAGGTGTAGCTTATATCAGAAATCGTTTTGCAAGGGAAAACAAACAAAAAACTGTTTAGCTAGTAAATGATTTTATAGCCAGAGATTTCAATTGAGACAAAATGCTCTTTATCTAATATTCATTAAAATTTAGAAACGCATTACATGTAAACGTACATACCTCTTCTCGGCAGAAAAAGTGTCATAATACAAAAAAAGCTATTTCGAGAAAACAAGACTTTCATGCCGGTGAATTGAACAAAACAGCTCAGCTTATAACGATGTTTTTACAGCTGACCAAATGCAACATTTGCTATAAAGATGTCAAAACGTACCTAACATGTGATATGACACTTTTTTGCCGGGTGGCGATATCAAATGTACATTAACACATTACACGTTATTCATACAACAAAAACACATTATATATTGTCTTAAATAAATTCAATTTCAAACTGTTTTGCTGATGGTATCTTGCGCTTTACAAAATGCACTGGGTTCCATAATAAGTTTTATAATTAGGGCTGCCCCCTTTTTTTGGAAAAAATATAGTATTTTTTACACACCTACACATTTATAGTTCCTATCTTTTACCAGAGCCTTCTCCCTCGTTATTGTAAATTTTGTCAAACAGGATGGTAGGTACCCTATGTCCTTTTCTGTACCATTGTAGTTAAGGTGGGAAAGCGTTACAACTTCAGTTAAAATGACGACAGTTGAAATAATATATTATTTCATATAATAATAATATAGTATTTTTCGTACTATATTATTGTTCTATAATATATAGCACAATTGATCAAAATATAGTACGATACTATATATTATAGTACGGGTGGCAACCCTATTTATAATATTAGTATAGATTATTCTACAATTTAATTTATGTTTTAAAAATTCAGTAGATAACCAACAAATGTCGAAAATATTTTAAAATATCAAAATATTAGTTAATTTAATGGGTAGCAAAAACCCACTTATTATGCGTTATATCTTCTAGGCATGCCTCAAAGGCAGCTGGCGATGTTGGCAAGCCAGACATGCAGCAGATTACGACGAAGATGGCAGAAAGTAAGTTGTCTGAATCTACTCAGATGGCGTCTACCCAGGCATCAACTAAATCGAAGAAATACTTCGTAAGTTTTCATCAACTCTTACCATTATCATAGATTACTAAGTAGTTAATACCATTATATCTATTGTTGTTAACCGTTACAAATCCATAATTTCTGCAAACTCATAGAATCACTTCATTGTCCTTTTATCCGCCTTTTTTTTCTAAAAACCCGTATACTTATCAATTTGAAATTATTAACAAATACATAGATCTACGGTTGATTAGAGTTGTAAAACAAAAGGTTTTAAAGTCAACGCAATAAAGCAGGACATAAATTTTTACTCTTTCAGTAAATCTAAATGTTTAACAAATAATTGAAATTGGACAAGAAGAAAGAGGAAGTCGTTAATTTGTAACTATATAATATTAAAAAAAAAATCTTGACATCAAATTAACATGATTATTGGAGACCGACCGTAATTTTTTTTTTCCACTGTAAATTTGTTTTTGAGAATTTACGATTATTATTTTCCTTAATGTATGTGACGTTGAAGGAAGGTGGAAATAAAGTTGTAATACCGTTGAAATTCGTTCACTAAGTGTGTAATGTAAGATTGACTGATACAGCGAGAAATGACGTCATAAGCAAGTGGTGTGAGTTGATGGATGTGGTGAGAATTGAGAAAGGGATGGTTTGGGCATGTGTAAAAGAATTTACAATTCGTCCTGTGAGTGCACGAGTCAGTGCGGGTATGCCCCGAAAGACGTAATCTGCCCATATGGCCTAGTTAACCGTAACTGGCGAAGGTGTATGAAAGGTCTGTATAAATGTGGAAGAGGCAAGCTGTATGTCATGATCGGGGTAAAGGCTGTTCTACCGTCTCTGACTACCCGAGTCGGGAATAAGGCGTGGGCGTTACAATAAGTATATTTAGAATTAGTTTTAATTATTTTAGAATCAATTGTACTGGTTAAGAGAATTCTAAGTAAAATACTTAACTATGGTTTTTTTCTTACAGAGAGAGGTAAAAGACACACCTCCTGTCGTGAAAATGGGTGAAAGTGGTAGAAAAATAGATGTAACTGCCAATTATATAATGCTTAATTTTGAAGAAAACAATGTATACGAATATGACGTTAGATATGACCCAGATCAAGATTATAAACATTTACGCTTTAAGCTACTTGGAGGTATGTTTGAGATGATTTACTTCATAAATTTATATTATCAGCTATCATGTAGATAAACATTGTTCCTTTTTCAGAACACAATAAATACTTCAAAGACAAGACATTTGACGGAACTACATTATATGTCCCGCGTAAATTGCCGGATGAAGCTTTGAATTTGGTCTCGACCAATCCGTTTGATAACAGCAAAGTTAGAATTAGCGTGAGTGTTACATGTTCTTATTAGAGTATGGCTTTGTCTAAGGCTCCTTATTTGCGCCCGTCTCTTGAAAATAATAACAAAAAAAGTAAAGAAAACTGAAAATATATCTCGAGATAGTGTGTATTTCTTAAGTCATCTTTAAGGCAAACAAGAAAGTTTTCATAGCAAAACTGTTATATTATAATATAAATAAACTATTATATTATAATAGGCTGGCTGACTGGCATACTTTGTCCTGTCAAAATTTCAAAAATTTTTTTTTTTCAAAAAAAAGCGCTTCCAGTTTTTTATTTTTTACAAATTATCCAACTTTTCTTGCCCCTAAATACCAAATTTTTGAACTATTATAACCATAGTATCTGGGCAACCAACCTTATCTAAATACAAAATATATTTTCACACAAAAGAAAGAATTACTTAATATAATAATATATAAAAATAATAAATAAAATAAAATAATAAATAAAAATACTATATAGAATAGATAATAATAAATAATACTATATAAATTATGGTTTTTAAAAGAAACTATTTAAATCATTCGATTCTTTAATACACTTCTCTAGTTGATTCTTATATGTATATTATTCCTGTGGTCTTTCTTACAGATTGTCTTTCGTAGGACCCGTCGCCTAAGTGAAATGATACACATTTACAATGTGATATTCAAGTGTATTATGAAGGATTTAAATCTAGTCAGATTTGGTCGCGATCACTTCAATGAACACGCTGCTATACAAATACCCCAACATAAGTTGGAAGTATGGCCGGGGTATGTTCTTAAATGTTTTTAAGTTTTTGAAACTGTATTTTTGATTTCTCTTCAATGTGCATATCAGTCAGTAATTTTATAAGTGTGGAATACACAGGTTCATCCACAAAAATGACAAGTTTTAATTGTGACAAAAAGATTAGCTAAAATGACAACAACCAATCTCTGGAACAAATTGTCGCCTGCGGTATTTCTGGACCGATACGACCTTCAAACCTTCAAGAAAAGAGCGTACTCCTATTTCAAAGGCCGGCAACGCACTTGTGACTGACTGTGACTTGTGAGTTGCAGGGGGGTGTCCATGGGGGAAGGTAGTCACTTACCATCAGGTGACCCGTCGGCTCGTTTGCCCCCTATAATATAAAAAAAAACTGATTCATAAAGGATAACTTTTTATCGTACAAATACTACTATTACTATACATCACTGTAATTAGTCACGGCTTCAAAATCAACTGTTCTAAAACTTTCAAAGTTCTGTTCGTATTTGTTTATAATACCTATTATGATAACTCTTAAACTCGGTTGTTATACAACATTTAATTATGAATAAAAATTTACCAAACCATTAAAATATTGTTTCGGATTTGTTAGTAAATCTTTGTATTAATTGTAATTTCCTTCGCCCAGTTACGTGACAGCGGTCGACGAATATGAAGGAGGTTTGATGTTAACCCTGGACTCTACACACCGCGTACTGCGCACTCAGACGGTGTTGTCATTTATTAAAGAGACCGTCCAGGCCGAAGGCGCCAATTGGAAGCGGGCCATTGCAGAGCGATTGGTCGGCTGCTCCGTTATGACCACTTACAATAAGAAACTTTTTAGGTATGTTGAACAAGAGTTATTACTCAAGAATAGTAAAGCATATTGTAATGAAACACGAAGTATCAAACTGTGATGTTATCCACTCTAAAGAAAATACTGGTTTAAAAAATTCTTATATTTTCCTTTTTTTGAGATTATTGGTCTAGTGGTTAGTGATCCTGACTGCTGAGCCAGAGGTCGTGGGTTCGATTTCCACCTAAGACAAATAATTGTGTGATAAAATCATTTTGGGTCTAATTTATCTATAATATGTATGTATTTAGTTAAATGTAAGTATGTGTATCAGCAGTCTGGTTACCATAGTACAAGCTCTGCCTAATTTGGGATCAGACAGCCATCCGTGTGTGAGGTGCCTCAAGTTAACATTATTATTATGCTACCATTTCAGTCACTGCTTTTATCTTTATAAAGTTTGTAAAGTCATCTTAAAGCAACTTACAATGAGGTAAAGCCACTTGTTTGCCTTCTTAGTGATTACTAAATTTATTAGCTGTGTGCTCAATGCTTTCAACCTGCTAGTGAGAACATAAGTTTGTAGACTGACCACAGTAAAACATAGCTTTATATGGTTTTTCACATTTTAAATATAAAATTCCATCCAAACAACATAATAAAACAAACCATTATCCTTACCTAAAAAACAATTATATGAGTAATATTTTTTGTATAAATTTATATGTATGTATACAAAGATTGCTTGTTCAAAGGCATTTAGTCTGTTTTCCAGTTTGACCTCTTTGTAACATTTTAAATAGTCTAAGATTACAAAGTGATAAATTTGTTTTTTTTTTTTTACAGAGTAGATAGTGTTGACGATTCAATGACACCAAAGTCAACATTTGAAAAACTTGAGAATGGCAAACCCATCCAAATTAGTTTCATAGATTATTACAAAAATAATTACGGTATTGACATCCGGGACTGGGATCAGCCACTTCTTATATCAAGGTAATATAAATAAAGATTGTCTCAAGTTAACAACTAACAATTTCAGCATAATAATAACAAAAAAGGGTAGTAAGTAATGCTAAACGCATTGGACCTGATTCAATGTTGCAGAGCATTCATTGATTTACGTCAGTGTGTATAGAATAGTTTAAGTGTTGGTTAATTTTTGCTCATTTATTGGTGAGTAAGCATACGACCGACCATACCGACGTACTATGAATGCGTCAGCCTCTCTCGTCCGCAGCGCGTGATAAGAGCAGACCTGTGTCTTCATATTTCGCTAAATTTGTGGCTGTGGACGTCCCACATAGAAAAATCACCTGTTGAGTGATATAAACTGTTATTTGAAGCATCAAAAAGCTTGTATAGTGCCGAATAGTATATTTTCCAACCTACTATGCGTGGTCTCCTGAGCTACTGATCTTCCCAAGCGATGGTAGATGGTTAAGATTGGTGTCTTTTGCTTATCCGCTATTGTGAGCATTGTTGGTACTCAAAATCTACATGTTTAACAATACAACAACTTAAATTACAGTCCGCTCGTTCGTCCGTCTTACATATCATAAACCCAGCGACATCTATTGCTTAAAAACTGCACAAGTGTATTTTATAGTCAAGAACCCATTACTTATTATCACTATTGTAAAGTTAGATCACTAATGTAAATGCAGCAAATGCATGGGAGATCAGCAATATGATATCTCTGTATGAATCCTTAAATCTGTTGATTTGATACATTCCAGCATTGTTTTCTTTCTCATTACAGGGACACAAAACGTTTGCCAGGATCTGAGAAGCCCACAGATTTTATGATATGCTTGATTCCCGAACTTTGTCAATTAACTGGCCTCACGGACGATCAGCGCTCCAACTTTAGGCTTATGAAAGACGTTGCAACTTACACAAGGATCACGCCGAACCAACGTCATTCAGCGTTTAGAAAGGTAAGATAAGATTAGAAAGGATATTTTTGAGCATTTATTACTATTATATCACTCTAGGTAGACTATATACTATACTGGTCTTCTGGTTATCATAGTTCATTGGAAACTGCCATAATATATAATGTCTAAAGGTCAGTCACTGAGATAAATTGTCATAAAATGACTGAAGATAAATTTTGTATCCATTTACCTATTGTTTTGGACTAGGCTAAAAGGATATCTATAGTAAACCTTCTAAAGTTATATGCTAATTTCTAATCGTTAGGCGGATCATATAGTTCATCTCACAGATATAAAAGGAATTGAAGAATTGAAAAAATAAACACATACAAATAAACCTTATATGCGGTAATAATTTGTGTGATTTTGATGAGTCCATAATCAATATATTCTGCCAAAACTTATGTAAGATGTGAGTCTATAGTAATTTATCAAACTAAAACTTACATATTATATATTTCCAGTACATTCAAACGGTTCTTAGCAACGAAACAGCCAAAAGTCGTCTCTCGGGCTGGGGCTTAAGTATCGCCAAGGAGACTGTCAACTTGACGGCTCGCACGCTACAGCCGGAAACGCTGTACTTCGGGAACAACTCCAAGGTCCCAGGCAAGCCCAATGCAGAGTGGAACAATGAAGTAACAAGAAATGCAGTGATGCAAGCTGTTGATATCGTCAAATGGGTTCTTTTGCACACTGATAAGGATAAGCAAGTAGCTAGGGTAAGCCTAACCAGATCTTAATAAAATAGTTATTGTCTAAACTACATTCCTATTTCTAGACTACTATATAAATTTTAAAACTATTACATCCTGGGTAGCAGTATATTCTTGTGTCAGGCCAGGTCCACTCTGCAGTGTACGGATAAAATTACAAGTAAACGGTGGGGTCGATTAATCGTGCCAAAACTCTGTGGGCTGCCGCGCGCCGGCCGGCCGCACGTCTGTTCCATGCGTCACGTCATCCGTTCGTATCTACTCCTATCTCTGGTTATTGGATTTAGGATGATAGGGTGATAGATACGGTCATATCTAATCATAATAAATATACTTTCCCTCATGATATAATTGACTTATTATTTCCTAGGATTTCCAAGAAACATTAAAGCGCTGCTGCAACCCTATGGGCATAAGCGTATCTCAACCAGACGTTGTTCGTTTACCAAACGATCGTACGGACACGTACGTGATGACTCTCAAAAGGGTTATCACATCGGGCATACAACTTGTGGTCGCGATTTGTCCCACGGCTAGGGATGATCGTTATGGCGCAATAAAGAAGATTTGTTGTGCAGATAACCCTGTTCCATCACAGGTTTGTTTTAATATAAGTCCAACCCTAATAAGAAGCAGTGGCGAGAGATAAGAAATTGAACACTACCTTCTCAATTTGACAATTCATTCTCAATAATTATAAAGTGATTGTAAATAAGACTTTTTGTTTTAAATTTTGAAACAACAGTTGAACTTAATTAAACTTGAATAATCGATAAGTTTAATAATTAAAAAATCAGAGATAATACTTTGAAAATGTTAGAATGAAACAGTACTATGTTCATATTGCAGGTAATAAATGCTCGTACGTTAATGAATCAGAACAAAGTGCGGGCCATAACACAAAAGATTCTGCTACAAATGAACTGCAAGCTTGGCGGAACATTGTGGAACATTAATATTCCATACAAAACAGCCATGGTCATCGGTATTGATGCGCATCACGATGCTACAAGAAAAAAGCAAAGTGTCTGTGGTATATACATTTTTTGTTTATCTGGAATAACACTAGGCAATTAATTTTTACGGTTTGGTTAACCCTATTATTTATATTCAGATAAGGTAATATTAATTAATAAGACTTGCTTAACAAATTGTATTGTCCCTTTGTGTTCTTCACTGATTCGAAGTATTTATTATTATTTATTCACCTGAATGTCAATAATTTCATGATGGGATCAAAGGCCGGCAACGCACTTGTGACTATTGACTTGCAGGTGTCCATTTGCGACGGTAGTCACTTACCATCAGGTGACCCGTCTGCCCGTTTGCCCCGTATATTATAAAAAGATTAATATACAAAGGTTCAATCTAGGTTATTGTATTATTTTAATACATTTTTTTTCAGGCTTTGTGGCATCGTATAACCAAACGATGACGCATTGGTATTCACGGGCAGTATTTCAAGATCGAGGACAGGAGATAGCAGACAGTCTCAAGGCTTGTCTAGTAGATTCTCTTAAACACTACATCAAGACCAATGGGAGGTTACCAGATAGAATTATCATTTACAGGTATGTAATATTTGGCAGTTGACATGATTCTGGTTTCTTATTGTTTCATTGATCAATTACAGAGTTAAGTTGAACCTATTTATAAACTATTAAACTATTTAATTATACATTAAGTTCACGTCATGCGATTTAATTCATTTTAGTGCTTGTTCTTTTTAACAGATTTCAATAAAAAGATTATCAATTCGACACCTATGTAATATTGGTGGAACTGCAAAATCACATATGATAATCTATTATATTTTAAAGGTGTATTTAGCTATATTTTTTTTGTTGTGTTGTGATACAAGTTGCAATAAAATTTACTAACATATAACAAATCTTTATATTTGTACATTTCAGGGATGGTGTTGGTGATGGTCAATTGAAATTGCTCAGAGATTACGAAATACCACAATTACAAATAAGTTTCTCAGTACTCGGCAACCAGTACAAGCCCTCACTTACGTACATAGTGGTACAGAAACGAATAAATACAAGGATATTCATGAAATCTTCAGATGGATTAGAAAACCCATATCCCGGTACTGTTTTGGATCATACGATAACCAGACGCGATTGGTAAGTGAAATACCTCTATTCATTTTATTGCTCTCTTTATTTAACTCCTTGCGACGCCGGTGGAATTCCCATTAATTTCTTCTGTAACTAATGTAATCTTTTTAACGCAAACTTCTACCCTTTCTTGTAATTATTTATTATGTTATTCAGTTAAGTTTATGGATCTCATGTCTGTTTTTTTTTTACATTTCAAATTATAAGCTTTTGAAGGTATTCAAATAATAGCAGTGTTTCTTATAACAGGTATGGACTATAGCTATTACAGCGATGTATAACTTTCTGGATCTCATTTGTCATTATACCTATATATTCAATTGACCTTTGTATTCCATCTACATTTTTTAAAACGAAAGCATCATTAATTACATACATACATTCAAGCTTGTACCCCAAAGGGACAGGCATTACACAACCACATTTTGCCAACTATAATTTGGTTCCACTCACGTAAGAGGGGGCAAGCCTATTGCTGCCAACCGGCCACTTTGGGAATTACAAATGGGAAAATTGGGAGTATATTGAAAGGGAAAGGTAAGCAAGAAGGGAAGGCAAAGGACATTGCTTATATGGATGGATTGGGGAGTGTAAGCGATAGCTCAAGGTCAGGGTCGCATCGGTCGGGTAAATCAAAATAGCTATTGCCGGGAATTCCAACTCCTCTAGCTATTATTTCCTTTTATTTATTTTATTTTTTCCGTACAAAGAGATAAAATGCGTATACAGCGTGTAAGTTTGAGCTACGCGAAAAACTTACAATAACCTCTTTCTGTTTATAAATTATCACAACACAAAAGTCAGTTCATCATAAAAATGCGAAATTAAGGATTTATAGTCATTAGTTTCATTTGGCGCTACGCAATGTACACGCAACATGTGTGGGTATTCTTTTTGTGCGGTATGGTGAATGACCTTAAACGTTCGGCGCTGTAAAGACCAGCTGATGGCATATATTGTTTAAATGTTGTTTGTCAACTCAAAATGATTTCCTAAAATAGTGTATTCAGACCATCATTCTGACACCTGACATCCTGATCCGGTACGGTGTTTATTACAGCCTGTATATTATAAGTATAATAGAAATCACGTTAAGGGTTGAGAGGTAGTTGTTGTAAAAGATTTCTCGATTTCTTATTCTACTTATCTGATGTTAAGTAGTCACTTTAGTCATTCGTTTATTTTTGTTACAGGTACGACTTCCTAATAGTATCACAAAAAGTGAACCAAGGTACGGTAACTCCTACACACTATGTAGTCGTCCACGATGACAGTGATATGACACCGGATCAGTGCCAGAGATTCACTTACAAACTGTGCCACTTGTATTACAACTGGCCTGGTACTGTTAGAGTGCCAGCACCTTGTCAATACGCTCATAAGTTGGCATATCTTGTCGGTCAGAGCATACATCAACAACCTTCAGAGGCGTTGTCTGACAAACTTTTCTTCTTGTAGAATGTGCCTTATTTTTGTCTTAGTATTTCGTAAAATTGTAATGCTCATAAGCATTAACTGTGCATTTACAAGAATTGTACCCAATAAGAATTGTACCCAATTTAAGTTGTTCGCCTTTTGTTTCAAAGCACCTTTGCTGTGTCATTTTTACACATACCTTTACTTTTGTAGAAAAGGAAATTTATTAGATATAAACGGGGATTGAATTCCTTTAACTCTAAGGTACGACACCGACCTTACAGAAAACCGGCAGTTAAGCAATGTTTGCATTATGTTTCGCTGAGAGAGTGAGGTTACCGGAGGCCCTAAAACATCCCTTTCTCCCTCTTCTCGTCCTCCCCTCACTCTCCCTCTTCCCCCCTTCCTCTACTCCCACCTTAAAGGCCGGCAACGCGCTTGTGACACTTGAGTTACAGGTGACTATGGGCGGCGGTAGTCACTTACCATCAGGAGAGCTGTCTGCTCGTTTTCCCGTTATCCCATAAAAAGAGTCTATTCCAAATGCTATAAAAAGTTTCCATTTATATCTAGTATGCGTACAGGTCGCGATAATGAAAAACAGTTATTGGAAACCATTGATATCGCAACCGTTAGATTTTACCAACACCCGTTAATTATTGCACCTCATTCGTTTTTGCAAATTATTGGCATCTCTGGTTACACACACTGGTCGACACAGTTAACTGCTTGGGTGGTACGTTTATTTTTTTTAAATTTTGAAGTGAAGTATTACTATACAAAATTAAAGGTTTGTTATTACAAAATTATACTTACATTTGTATGGTCTGTTTCAAATGAAACTTGTTTGGCGTATTATGCACAGTATTTTCATTATAGTTTTTTTTGTTAAAATCCACCATAACAATGTATTGGTTGGCATATGACTGTTAAGGTTTGGTACCCCATTTGTCTATCGAAATGGCATAGTCAGTAACTGTATGTTCCGAAGTTGATAAGTGTTATTTTCATAGGTATATGAATAGTTACTTAATAAGATAATATGTTAACATTTACTGATAACAATTTCGCTTGAAATGGTAATTTTTTTGTCACAATGTGATTATTGATTGAAAAAATAAAATAAAGATTAACCATAGCAATATTATATTATAGGAAAACAAACGTTATATTAAGTCTAATAAACATATGATTAATGCCGTGTTCCTATAATCAAGAAACGATTCGTTTTGCTTTCGGACGGTAAAATTTTTCGTTGAAAATTCAACAAAATTTTACCGTCCGTAAGCAAAACGAATCGTTTCTTGATTCTAGGAACGCGTCATAAGAGAATTGGTCTCTAAGTTTGGCTGCGCTGCTGTGGACATTCCCCATGACCTTTGGCAAGCTTTTATTTGTCTCAGAGTATTTACAAGGTGTTAGAAAGGTAAGGTCATAATTTAGGGTCGTGAAGTAGAATGAATTCCGTGAATGACATAAAGCGCTAACAATTTTAGGAATTTGATTCAGGATTTGATGTTTAATACAGAAATCTTAATTTGACACTGACAAATTGAACTAGAAAATTGACCGATCAAGCTAATATTTCGCTAGCGAGACGGCTGTCATTAATAAAACGCTTCCGGTTTGTATTGTCAAATTTCCATTATGTACTTGTTCTAACTTTGACTGAATCTTAAAATCACATTTTCCCAAAATAACGGATTTTAGAAAAGACAGTATTTCGAAATGTACATTATTTATATTGTCTGACAGATACAGTACAGTTAGGGACATATTTATGTTATGTTTATTGTATCGATCGCAAGCACTGGTTTAATTCAAATTCAGTATCTTCATTTCATAACATTTAATATAATAATAATATAATATAATAACTCCACACATCTCACAGACGGCCGTCTGATCCCAAACTAGGCAAAGCCTGTACTATGGTAACCAGACTGCTGATAAACATACTTATATATTTCTAAATACATACATATTATAGATAAATTACACCCAGACACAGAACAAATTATCGTGCTCATCACAATGAGGATCGTTTTTTGTTAAGTATGCAGATTTATAGCTATAAAAAAACAATAAATACTGTGTTTAAATTTTTTTAATCGGATCAAAAATGACCAAGATACAGAGATTTTAGTGCACCAACTTAAAAAACGCGCGCGAGAAAGACCGTATAGGCTGTGATGTCATTCATCGCGTATCGGCAAAAGTGGCGAGTCGCCGTCGCATCGCCAGCTTGGTAAGCTTCTAGTCCAGCGCAGTTAGGGCAACGACCTGACGATTGCTGATTTTTTAGATTATTTTTTAAAGTCATAATGCCGTCAAATAAGTATTGCATTGTGCCAAAATGCAAAAATACAAGCGTTAATGCACCTAATAAGCTTTTTTGGGCTGAAAAAAATTGTGTAGAGCAATGCGGAGAGATGATAAAACTCCTTTATAGGTAGGTACTGTTGCGAAGATCATTTTGACGTAAGTACCTGCAGTATCCTAGCTAGAGTATCTACCTAATATCAGTAGGTACAATATGGTCAACGGATCTAGTGCTAATCATTCGTAAAGTTAGCAGTTTCGATGCGCAGTAGACAATTTAGTATGAAATGCTGCACTGCGTATTTCAAACAGCTAAAATTCACGAATAGATCCACTGACCGTATAGATTTTATTATAATATTACTACCTATTGTGCATCGTTTCTATTATTTCTTCATAACATTTAAATTTCCGCGGATAGCTTTGATGTTTGTTCACACAGATGATGTTCGTTCATGCCTAATGCCTACTCAAAGTAAACAATGGAACACAAGGATATTCGAGCCAGGGCTGTACCCAGACCACGGGAGAGCCATGCTTCGGCACGTATGGGCGGGCTCGACCGGAGTGATACCACGACCTCACAGAAAACCGGCAGTGAAGCAATACTTGCATTGCTTTTCGCCGCGTGAGTGAGGTTACCGGAAGCTTTGATGTTTGTTCACACAGATGATGTTCGTTCGTTCATGCCTAATGCCTACCTACTCAAAGTAAACAATGGAACACAAGGATATTCGAGCCAGGGCTGTACCCAGACCACGGGAGAGCCATGCTTCGGTACGTATGGGCGGGCTCGACCGGAGTGATACCACGGCCTCACAGAAAACCGGCAGTGAAGCAATACTTGCATTGCTTTTCGCCGCGTGAGTGAGGTTACCGGAAGCCCTAGCCCTTCCCTCTCCCCTATTCCCGTCCTTCCCCTGTCCCAGTCCCCTCTCTTCCCACTCGTCCCCCCTTTCCCCCTACTCCCACCTTAAAGGGCGGCAACGCACTCATGACTCTTGAGTTACAAGTACCCATGGGCGGTGGTAGTCATTTACCATCAGGTCTGCTCGTTTGCCCCCTATACAATAAAAAAAAGAGGTCCCCTGAGCTGGTGGGTGATTTTGTCATGTGATATCATATCTGTGATTATCTGTGAAAGCGCGCCTGCCGCTGGGCGCCCCATACTTACTGTTGAGTATTATTTTATTTGTATCCTATGATATACAATCAGGCGAATGTTTGTTGTACCTACCTAATTTTTTAATGTATATTTTTCCAAAATGCATTGCATTCGGATAAAATGGTCAAACAATAGTTTTCGTCATAGTCAACTTCGTGTATAGCTAAAGATTTATCTTGTTCAAACTGAGGGCTCAGTTGGGTTTGTGCTTTGCACTTGTTAGAGATAATATTTGAATGATTTAAATAATCCAGAAAAATCTCATCCTCATAACACGCAGTTAAAGTGGGTAAGTAGGTAGTTAGGTACCTATTTAGGTACTCAGTAGGAGTAGGTATGTATAGACTTAGTTACCTTTTCGTTTTATCCCTACAAAATCGACCTCCATAATAGGTAACTACCTACTCGTATCTATTTAGATACTCAATATCAATATAAATACTGTTATACTAATAATATAACATCAAATTATAGTAAAAACTAAATAATTTACATGCCACGACATGAGCGAAACGGTGAATAATCTAAACCAAACTGACCAAAGTAGCGATAACACGGGTAGCGGGCGCGATTCGCGACGTGAGACGTCATCATACCAAGCGCGGCTCCGAGCAAGCTCTTTCAAAATAGCCGAAAAGAAAACTTTAATAACTTTGTCATTTCTTGTTGGATTTGAATCATTTAAAAAACTAAATGATCAGAATGTTATAGCGCATACGCCCCCATATTTAGAAATCTAATATTTTGGTATGTGACTGATCCTCATTATTTGTTCTGGATGAACAATCATCTTTAATTTTACACCTGTGAAACCGATTTTGTTAAAACTAAGCACACATATTATGTAGTTCTAATGACACTATAACATGGAAACCTGTAATTGATTTGATGATGGACGCGAAAGCCAATCGATAGAACTTCTCAACGGCTTACAGCAGCTATCTCGTGTTTGTTCTTATTAATTCATCTTAATGAGAACTTTAAACCTAACTAAAAATGGTTGAATATGTGTTCTTTAAATATTGTTAACAAGCTAGCGGACACAATAGACGTTGTCCTGCCCGAATGTAAAAAAATATACTGCACCCTGATCGCAGTGATCTAATATAGATCTAATATTAAAACCATTAATAATAAAATCAATATACAGCAGTGTACTTGTTTTTGTGCTGGTTGCTACTGTACTCCACTTTGAATTTGCATATGGCATGGAATAATGTCTTTTCTAAAATCCGTCATTTTGGGAAAATGTGATTTTAAGATTCAGTCAAAGTAATAATAAGTACATAATTTTCAAAAAATGGATACGTTTTGAAAAGTACGACTACGCAAAAACGTTTTTTTTTTTTAAAATACTTATGCATCTTTTTTTACTTTTGAAATTTTTAGAGCTTTACGTACCTAATTCACGACTTAACGACCCTTAATCATGATCACACCTTTGTTTAACACCTTATAAGATACCTTTTGACACCTTATGACATTTGTTACTTTATATTAGGTGGGTTTTATAATATGTTTATCCGTGTGTGGAAAAGAGGCCGTCACCACTACCGTAGTTCAAGGTCAGGCGGAATAATGCTTTACCTACAGCCAACCATCTTGGTTTTTTGTTACAGTTTAGTACACATGTAGTGGCATCGTTTTTGCAATCGAGAGTTTGCTGGTTCGATCTCACCTAAAGTACTGTCGATGTGACTCAATTCTAAGAAAAAGCACATTTGGGTAACGCTTACTAGTAATTTGTGCCAAACGTTAGAGATTAGGACCGGACGTGAAGGTCGGCGAAGGTTATGAGTAAATATTCGATATTTTAACCTGTGCTGGCGTGGCCAGGCTGAGAAGCCTCACTCTCAATGTATCAATTCATTAGACGTGATTGGTAGTGATTTGTTGTTGTTTTTGTTGTACCATAGATGTTCAGTACATAAGTAGGTTTTAAGTATCTTTTTACTTTTTCGTAAGCGTGAAAGAAATATTGTCAATGAGTGATGATTACTTTTTTTTTGTTAGAATAAGAAAACCTTATGTTTAGACTACTCTATTTTCTTTCTTTGTCGGA
The DNA here is from genome assembly GCA_949752705.1 of Callimorpha dominula. Taxonomy (NCBI): domain Eukaryota; kingdom Metazoa; phylum Arthropoda; class Insecta; order Lepidoptera; family Erebidae; genus Callimorpha; species Callimorpha dominula. The sequence goes on from OX457007.1 coordinate 14,014,160, forward strand.
TCTGTACCCTATATACATACATAGGTATACTGAATCATAAAATTTAAAAAGTTATTATTATTTTAAACAAAAATGGAAAATCCGTAGCAGATATATTTTTGTCACATTTTTTTATTAAAAATTAGGTAAAAAAAAAAATCGATTTTGGAAATGTATGGAATATTTGATTGTAATTGGTTTTCCGGCAACGCTTTGTGATAAACCCACCTTCTTAAGCCAAATAATATACTTTTAAGTATTGTCCATTAATTTTAATTTACGCTCATTGGTCAGTACAAAAATAAATTTCATAATTATACGATTTTGAAAATATTTTACGATTAATACTTACAAATTATGCTCTATGCTTCCCTTAATTTTTAAAATATTTTTTAGCTTTAAAGTAGAAAACCTTTAAATCGCAGTGATCTGACAATCTACCTCAATTTACATTTGGTTTATGGTTCCTTTATCCATGCACTTTTAATAAGTATAATTATGTAGGCATCTTTCATTAAGTACTTATGAAAGTAATTGTTTTGAAATTCAATTTCATTCGATCTGAAGCTTAAATTAAGAATTGTCCCTACCGACTGAGGTAGTCAATTACCGATAAAAAACAGTAGGTAACTGAGAAACGGCAATGCTCTTTTTATTTAATCATTTTATAGAATAAACTATTATAAACGCAAAAGTAGACTTTTGCGTTCAGTTGCAGTTCATACAAATTTTCTTTCGTATATAAATATATATTTATGTATAAACATTGATTAAGATTCATTGAAAACTTTATTTGTATATCCTTACGTTGTAGAATTCAACTCCTGCTTTGTGGTATTCTACTGGTTTTCTTTATAAATACCCTTGAAAACGTGTACGCAAAGGAGATGTCCACTTTTTTATGGATGTTAGTTTTAAAATCCAGCATGGATCAAATAACACTGATACTTAAATAATTATTTTTGACATCAGATATTTAATGTTAGTAGATATTTTTTGTGGTGGATGGCAACACAAAAATATACTACGAAATATTTTTTTATGTTGCGATTATTGCCAAAACATTTCTTTAAAATGATAAGGTAACACGTAACAGACAGACAAAGTTACTTTCGCATTTATAATTTTACAGTATAGATAGTTAATCAAAAGTAGATAACCGTTTTTCAGTTTCTTTTTGATTAAATAAAAATATATTTAAGTTGTGTCGCTGTTCGACTTAAACATATTTTCTAATAGAAAGGTAACAACACGTTCGGTTGCCGATGTTTTTGAAAATCTTATTTGCGGCAAGTGTTTTGTCTAATTTGAACAAATTCAACGCTTAGGCTGCGTTCACACAGCTAATCGTTGTAAATTGTAACATAGCCCACAAAGCAGAATGGGCAGGGGATCTGCGTTAGTCCATGTATTTATCACTTACTTAATATGGGTCTCTATTTAGGTATGCATCTCTAGACCACGATATAGCGGTTTACAAAAAAGATTATCCTCCTCCGCGCCTTTTTTCCTAACTAAGTTGTAATCGGCTTTCAGTCTAACTACGATACGGCCGAATTTTGATATTTTACGTGAAGTGCAGTCGCTCAGACTTCCAGAACCCAAGTACTAGGCGATATCGAAGTTCTGTAGACCAGGTTGTCGAACTTTTTGGGGGCTCCAACTACCCGTAACGAATGCCACAGATGTTCGGTATGGAAACCGACGGCATAACGTGCTGTCCGAGGCAAAAAACCTATTATTTTTTTTTTTAAATAAAACCGTCATAGGGTACGATAGCAGCTTATTATTGGGTGTATGAGAAGATTTGTGGTATAATTATTATTCTGGGACATATTAACATCGCTTTCTTAACCCAAATTAAGCACAGCTTGTACTGGGTCTAGTAGAGCACGAGATAAAAATACTAGATATATTTTATTACATATCTATCTACTAGCTGATGCGACAGACGTTTTGTCAAAATTTTAATAAAGTTTGAATTTTATGAAAATCAACAGTTCCAATTTTCCTGTAATTTCCCCTTTTTCCGGGACTTTTTTCCAGTTTTTCTTTTCCTTAATCATTTAAACAAAAAAAAGCCAAATGGTGAGGGCAACTTGAGAACGGCTGCACCGTTCTCAAGTTGCGCTTACCAACGAACAGCATTTTACTTTTATTTTGGGCATTCGGGAACTTCACATTTCCAGATCCATAATAACAAGGAGCTAATAAGAAAATATTTGCTACTGTGGGATCCTTGAGTAGACTATGTAAAAGTCTACCAGTAAAATTGCGCAAGCAAAATTCTTGACTACGCAGATGCCAGCCTGATTTCATTGAGGAACAACATGATAAACTTGAGCGATCTGGAAATGTTTGTATTAGCTTGATCACGTTCGTAATTTGCGGATCCCTAGTTGCCTACCTATAAGCCTCTGCCGGAATACTCGTATCCTTTCGCTATTATTCTGCACAGACTTTAATCCTAAGTTCGTTCCTCCTCATCCCTAAGAATTCTTTGAATACTTGCACAGCATACATTCAAGGTCTAAAATTCTTCTGGGGTTAAAATTGCCAACATGTTCCACAAAATTTATGGACACATGATTAAGCAAACACTTTTAAATGATATCATACTAGCAACCCGCCCCGGCTTAGCACGGGCACCAGAGGCATATTCAACAATCATCAACATATTACAATCAATTTACACAAAATCGTAACAAATTATACACCTAAACCTACCTCATAAATCACTCTGTCTGTTAGTGAAAATCGCATGAAAATCCGTTCAGTAGATTTTCAGTTTATCGCGAACAGACAGACAGACGGACGCGACGGGGGACTATGTTTTATAATATGTAGTGATACTTAAACCTACATTTGTAATATTATAACGTATTTTTAAGTGACAATATAAATATACATTTATATAACTGATACGAACTTATCGTATTGAAAGACGGGTTTTGGTGATAACACGACTTTCAGATATTTATAAATAAAAATGTAATCTGTACCACTAAACCCTGCTTTAATGAAAGGAATAAAAAAAAAATTAAACAACTATGTCGTTGCTCGTTTCATACATGGAAAACATGTAAGTGGTAGAGAATATTGAGACATAATAATAAGTACCTGGGAGACCGAGCTTTTCTCGGTAGGTTTTTGTAAAATTGCATTTTTGCAGGAAATACAAGTATACAAAATTTCAGATTATATATACATAAAAAAATGTTTGTAGTTGTTACAACAACTACAAACAGGCAGCAGTCACCTTAGCCGAAATCGGCCAGGGACACACACACACAGTATGCAGTAAAAAATCAGATCATATCGAATGGAGTTGTATCACCAATGTTGGATTTTTTATATAAATGGGTTATTGATATTTGCAAAACATTAGCAATGTTATTTAAGACTTTAAGAAGATAAAGAAAAGAAGACCTATCTGAAACAGAGATACAAAGAATATCTCAGAAAACAGACAAGGATTTTTTTTCTTTTCTTTTTTTAAGATGGACGAATAGACGTCAATTTTTTTACGTTTTTGTTATTTAGTAACTTAGGTATAAGATATAAAATACTTGATATTGTAGAAATTAACAGAAATAAAGCCATGTGATGTGGAAAATCAATTAAACTCATCTGGAAAATCGGATTCGAAATTATACAACTTTCGTTCCACCAACGTTTTAGGTGAAACAACGACAACAATCACATCATGAGGCATGTGTCGCGATAGCGTCTTTTGAAGAAATTCGAATAAATATCGGCAATGTGCGAGACTTGCCATGCTTCACTCCTTCCTTCCGACAAACTATTATTTTCACTGCTAAGAGCCATTGCCACCAGCAGAAGAAGACATATCAAAATCATAACCATTTTAAGCAAGGTCACAATTTCAAAAGCGCTAATGCTCTGGCGCTTGGCCTTTTGCCAACGATAAAAAAAAACGATACTGACCGTAGATGTCGCATGACTCAAAATTGCTACGTTACAATATAATATTAATTTATAAAAGGCTCTAGTTATACATAATGACATATCTACAATAGAGAATATGCATGTATTTTTTTTTTATCTTATATTGACTTGTTCCATCAGTCTACCCTAATAAAAAAATATAAATAACCTTGACAATGTTCAAATGAATTTTTAAAATAACATTGAAAACATCGATAAAATTTGATCTGTTTGAACGCCGCCATATTTCGCGGGCCTTGGATGACGTCACGTTCCACGCTCAGTGTTTGTTTCATAAACTTACTTTAAGTGTTACAGTAATTTTATACCGATTTCCAGTTGTAATTACTATTTATTGTAATTAATAGACGATGGATAAAGTTAAAAAACCATTTTGTAGGTATTGCCTTATCCCTAAGTGTAGAAACACCATAATTAATTTTTCCTGTACAAAATAAAAATGTAAAATACGAAAACAATGGTGTACATTAATGAGAAGAGATGAAGTATCTTCAATATCGTGTTTATATTGTTGTGAAGATCACTTTAATGTAAGCATATTACAATTTAATTGCTAGTATAGTGTGAATTAGTCAGCAGTAATTTATGTTTGTTTTAAATATCAAGCCGAAGGCAACTTGCTTGTCTACTTAAACTAGGTAACAAAAGTCCAATAAAACTTCATGCAAAAAACTAACTATACATATCTTACCTATCCTTTAGATTATAATATAACAAGGCTTTATAATAATTACCTTGCGGCTTGCACTCCTTTAACCTCAGCGGACGTAAAATCTGGATTTGATGCAAAATATATTTTCACGCACCTATTTTCGGTAGATTGTGGGATTGTGCTTTGACAAAACTATATTCAGACATTGTCCTAGATGATTTCTAATATCACTAGAATGCTTAAATTACACTAGCTAAAGCAAAAACCATAGGAACACCTATCATTCTCCGTAACACTACGAATATACGCACCGATAAATGACAGAATGTGGAATGTCACGTCATGTTTTGTTTCGACCAATGGTGAAGCGTTTTGCAAATTTGAATTTCGCGCCCTTATTTTGCATATTTTAATTAATATTTTTTGCAATTAGACACGAACTAAATAAGAAAATAATTGTTTAGGCATAATATCTGGACAATAAAGATTCAAGGGAAAATTAATCAAGTAAATTTAAACAACATGCATATTCCCTATTATAACGAGTCCTTGACTTACATAAGAGTGTATAGTACAGTTAGGTACTCTACTTATATATTTTCATATTTTCTATATCTCCATAAACTGCCTGGCTACTGATAACTGGCCTGCAAATCACGTTAGGCAGCTCGTGACATACTCGATGTGCAGTTTCGTAATAAATTTCAGAATGTTTCACGTGGACATGATTATCCAAATTGGTTTTACGAGCTACACTACATTGGGCCTAGTTTTAGGACTCGCCAAGTTCTAACACTGCAAAAGTTTCTTCCTTGATTGCCATGCTTGTTATGTCCGTTGAACCTTCAAAAATCTAAAACTGTGGTTAAACTTAATACGTTTGAGTTACTCCTACGTCAGTTTATTATTCGATGTTTAAAAACGTTGGTATCATTCCCATGTCATTGTTAATTATTGTTCTAAGTGTTATTAGATATTTAGTCTTATCTGTTAACATTTTTATTCAATTGATACGATTTATATCCATAAATCGTTGAATATAATATGACGTTGAAAATAAATGATGACGTTTCATTTTCCATTAGATACATGTCATATTAATTTTAAACAACCTACATATGCCTTTAATAACTTACATTTTTTTTTTAATTTTGTTTGAAAGTATACGCAAGTTTTGCGTGCTTCTGGTGTCAGTGATCGGTTATTATTATGTCTGAAACCACATAAAGGGTACTGATGATTTTGTTCAGCGTTTTTTAGCTTATTATATTTGTTAATATAGTATTTGCTAACTTTAAAAATGTTTATTTTCGTTTTTTGTTGTTTCCTACCACGACAGTTAATAAGTTTAATTTCCACACCACCTACATCTTAAATATTTTTTTTTACCTTTGCGGAAAATTTGATTTCTTATGTTCGGTTTTCGAATATATAAATGAGTGACCCTTTTATAGTACAAATGAAAGTGTTAGGTACGCATTGTTTTATATTTTCAAGAGGTTGATCATTACCATTCCATAAGAATTATTTTATTACTTTTGTTCCTAATTGAGATTATTGAGAAGTGTATTTTTAAGGAATTCGTTAGAATAGCTGATCTTAGTCTAAATAAATAGTATACAGAACATTACATATATATTTTACTTTCTACAAGTTCTGCTGATTGATCTTCACATGCGGTTCTTCATTTGTGGTTTTGATTAAATTTAAAATAATTAGAGCCCATGTTCGGCACATACTATTTTTTACACAAAGCTATTATAGATAAAGATGCAGACATATTGTGCACAATTCCTTTAGCCATAATAAATGTTCATCCATCAATGTCGTCTTATTGCTATTATTTTGTAGTTTGGTTTTAGGTATATTGAGAAAATTTGTTTCTCTAGAATTAACTAGTATGTAAGAACGGACTTTGAATAAAACATTTTCTTATAAATTTGTAGTTTTATTGCTCAGTGGGCTCAGTGGTCTCGCTCTGGACGTAACCCACGTATCTGTATTAATAAAACAGTTTACTGTGTATTGATATAGAACCCACTGTGTTTGTTAATTGCAACCTAGAACTTACTGCAGTTTTCTTTTATCTCGTAGATATCCAAACATTTGTTTACCGCACGCACTGGGGAAGGCTCTCATCATACAGAAAAAAAACCATTTGTTCTAAGAACTCGGTGATTTATCATGATAAATCTACCTGCCTATATATTCCCAGCTGCATTGGAGGAATAACCAAAATAATAATTAATTATATTTAGATTTATTCATAGCTGAGAATCCATAGCTGAGTTAAATTTTATAATCTATTAGCAACCCGCCCCGGCTTCGCACGGGTTTAAATTATACACCTGAACCTTTATCATGAATCACTCTGTCTATTAGTGTAAACCGCATGAAAATCCATTCAGTTTTTCAGTTTATCCTGAACAGACAGAAGCGGCGGGATACTTTGTTTTATAATATGTAGTGATGTGCCCATATTCAGCGCCCTGAGCCTGTAAGATCTAGCGCCCTCAAACACGTAACGAATAAGGAGCATGCTTCTGTTTCGTTATCACTGTGAAGAATCAACATCATTTAATAAATGCAATGCAAAATTTCGTCACCTTCACCTCAGGATACCTGCAAACAGGGATAGTTGAAACAAACGAGAAATAAAATATAGGGTTACAGTGGCCACCTCAACAAAGTGCAACAAACAGGTTAAACAAAACCAGCTCCTTACTTTTTTTCAAATAGGTATTTAGAGACTAGCGCGCAGACAGTGATAACACCGCGCACCGTACCAACAGTGCGCGGTGTTGTCTGCGCGCATTGCACTTTGTTGAGGTGGCCTCCTGGCCATTATCGGGGTGGACAAACCTCTTTCGAGCCGTTGGTTCCCCTCCTATTTAACCATAGATTTCTACCATCCATGTAACGCCAAATTCAATTGGTTATCTCAAACTACAAGGCAACGGAGGATGACAAAACCATTAGCAGATAAGTCCAACATTTACTTATATAAAAGAAATTTATATATTTTTTATCATAACATTCAACCAGAAGAGACTATCTGCCATGAAAATAAAAAAAATATGTTCCCACCATTATTAAAACTTGTTTTTACATGATATAATAATAGAAATGTTAAGTTCTTGTAAAACTCCTTATTATTGTTTAGTTTAAATTAGGTAATTTTAAGTCGTCACCCGAGCAATGTATGTGGAAAGTTGTAACCGTATTAGGCACCCACAGGACAGGCTTGCCTAGTGTGGGGCCACCGGCAATATTGTTAGTAATTACCTACTTGGTAATAAATTATTTTCATTTAATTTCATCATGGACATGACTTTCATCATAGACAAATTTAATACACTTGTTATTTTAGGACGTTCCTTCTACTCTGATGTAAAAACTATGGCCTGTGATGGTTTCTGAAAATGACTTATTAACTACTTCCTGAATTTAGGTATCGGTTTCACATGTACTTTGTGTAAAAAATGTAGTTTTTAATGTTTTGTACGAAGTGCCTGATATACTACAAAGGCAACGTTTAATGCATACGAGTAAACCTCAATTCTTTTGATTCTTCAGGCGTTCAGCAGTTTAGCTTTACGCAGTTATTGAACATTGTGACATAATGATAGAAATTTTCTGTCATTATGTCTACATATAAGATGCATACATTAAACGCAGAACTATTTACGTTTAAGCAGAGGTGGATTAAATGTCGACAGCGCCCTAGGTAAGTAAGGTTGTTTGGAAGACTTCGCTTTTAGCGATAAGACCGCCCATTGTACTTGCCGCTTAGTATAAAATCTCTAAGAACCATAGAAATGTGGTATATTTAATTAAATGCAGGCTGATAGAAGTGAATACAGAATACCTGTAAGAACATTGAGAGACTGCACGAAAATTGGTTATTGTCGAAAGACCGACGTGTGACAGATCGAGGAAACACTCAAGTGCACCAAGTGTTCATCGGATTCTTGTTGAAATAAAAAAAATTCAAATGAAAGAACGGAAACTTTGTTCACTCTGGGTACCGCACTTGATGACTGATCCGCGTGTGACTTGGTCTCGTGATATATTAAAAACATTGGAAGACAACTGATCTAACTACGTAAACTCGATTGTTACATGTAATAAAACCTGGCTGTATTATTTCAACGTTCCTACTAAATCCCAGAGTAAAGTGTGAATGTTTGTAGATGAAATACCGCTGATGTTTGTGAAATCCGTAAAGAAAAGAACGGTTGCTGTATGTTTTTACTAAGGGAGGAATATTGGCTACGGTTCTACTTGAAAAAGGGTAGACTGTTAGTGCTGCATAGTATACAGAGGAATGTTTATCTCAAATATTAGAAGCCTTAAAAGTTCCCTCCCTAAAAACAACTGAAGGAGCGTACGCTTATAGGAGATATGCGGCTGTGTCCAGAAGGATACTGATGTGTTCAGCACTTGATTTACACGTATGAAGACCTATATTACTGCCAGTGGAAACGACTTCGAAAACATAATACTTCACAAAGTACGACAAAATAAGGATTAGGTACGCACATAACATTGTCATTATATGCCAACTGTAGCTATCGCCTATCGCGCCCTGTCTGTCAAAGTTGAGGTTAATGTTTTATGGATGGGTGATGCATAGGATTCTCCTCCTACAGAAAGATATACGGTAATCACGTGTAAGTATACCTGAAAAGATTCAAGCATGCCCATAATTCAGTATCCTTTCAGAGAAAAATGCATACCGATTTGTTATTTAAAGTACCTAAATACTAAGCTATTGTACTTATTTCTAGTTGTTTAATTTTTATATCTTTAATTCACGTAAACAACGCTCGTTAAATTATTGTAGATACATGTTTTTATACCAATGTGATTCCTTCACAATCGCTTATAAGGTCTACAAACAATGGCCTTAGTTTCTGCCTTTACGCCTACATCAAATGTTAAATGCCTATTATTTAGTTGACAGTAGCATAGACTCCTGCTACTTTTTGTATCATTAAGTGTGCAGAGTTCAAACCATATAACATGATGGCTAGCTTATCGAAAAATACAGGCCGTCCACTTTTTTCTTGCATTATCTACTCATGTACTCCAAAGCTCGTACATTGGACTAAATATAAATCCTAACCTTTACAGTTTTCCCATAACATCAATACACTTAATTATATTTTTTGACATTCTACAGACAACTTTTTTTTGTAGCTCAGGTTTAGGTCTAAGGTTGTGTTAACTGCCATATATTATTGCATTGTCTCTCTGTTTTTAGCCATAGTTCCATAATTTTAGGGTAGGTAAGTATATCTCTATACTTGTAATTCTGTCCGAAGTTAAGAGTAGATCAAAGATTTATCTACATCAACTTCGCAGACGTCTATAATTTATATGAAATGTAATAAGTAGGTATTTATTATAATAGCCTATTTCTTTACCATGTCATTCCTTGATTTATTCTATTTAGCCTAAATGTTTCCGAAATATCGATCTAATTATTTGTAATGAAGATTTACCCTGCGGCATTACTTGACAGGAGACGCCGAATGCACGCGCTTTTGACTGATGTGAGTTAGACAACTATGTACCATCAGATACTGTTTTGGATTTTCCGTAAACGATTGTTTCGAAAGTTCGATATAAGTTGATGGTTTGTTGAACGCTCCAAAAGGAAACCAGTTACATTTACAGCGATGAATATTAAAATGGTTTGAATGTAAAGTAGTTTTTTAGTTTTGTTATATTGCGACCTGATAATCATCTAACTGTTGCAATTTGTGATTGGCGGAGTTCTACAGTTAATTTTCTCGTATAAAATTATTGCCAATTTAGATGATTTTAGAAAACCGTAACGTTTGCTATTATCTATACTGACACAAAGATTAGAGGGTTCGTGAATTTTGAAGATATTTTTAGTTTAAGGTTTTTATTTTAGTAATTGAGTTACCTATAGGTATATATGGTTGCAATTCCAAATATTTGGTAGGTAGGTATAGACTATAGACTAAATGTAATTAGTTTGTTGTATACAAAATGGTTACATTTAAACTTTTTAGTAAAATAGCTTTCTTTTAAACATTACTTTAATGACGCATTTTGGATATCGAAAACTTTACCTCAGAGCTAAAAATTGTCGGGTAGAGCGAATAGAGCATATTGTTGCATCAATAACAAACTTCTAGCAGCTAACCTGTGGGCTGACGTAATGAATATCGGTCTCCACTTCAGAACAATCTGAAATACCGACGGCGTGTGTGGGAGTGCTTCGTTTAACGAAAGAGCGGCAGTCCATCAGGAGGGAGCGAGATAATGCTATACAGAGTGAGCAGTACGGAGCAATACGCTGCCCGTGGGAAATGCACAGTAGTGGTCAGATCAGACTGCGCGCGCGCCGGCCCAGTGCACGTATTATTGTATTGGAATCTCCATTGCTCATAAGAGCTTAAAATATTATGTTCGTGTGTGGGAAAACAGTCCTATTCGAACGGCGCAAGACTCAAAATTGCATTTTTATTTTTTTGGATTTCAGATAATACGTTTGACTTGTAACTTATATAGGTAGTGCCGTCGGGTACCTATAATGCGATGAATTTTTTTAAGCGATCGATTGAGGTTTCTGCGGCGGGCTTTCGGTCGGGATGCAAATGTGTTTACGGAGTTTGTCGGCACACGCCTATAATAAAAGAAATACATGCTTTAATAAACACGTATTCATAATGTTGTATGTAACGTGTGGATATTCAGTTACGTGGCACTTTTATAATAATTTCTGATGATAACATTAAACTCGTTAAAGAATATCTTAACATTTAACGTGTGCTACTGATGTTCTTGTCGTTTTTATACATCAAATTGCAAATACATGTAAACTAACATTCCAATACAAGCATTCAAATGCAGATGAATGACTGACAAGTTATTCATCATCTAAATCGAAACTTTCTAAGAAAACTTTTAATGGTCACGGCTCATTAGAAAGAACTATCTCCATACAGAGCTATCGACTAACAAAATGCAAACTATGTTTTTTATATTTCAATTTAAAGTTATAAAGTTAATGAAAACGTAAAGTTTCCACCGCCCATCACTATCAATCACAATCATTTATAATTCAAATTTTACACCTACACGGGCAGTAAAAACAAAAAGCATAAACTCAACTATCGTGGACCATCACTTGTAAGCGAAATTTATCATTTAATACAATCAAATATTTATTATGTAATTAAGCATTCTATGTAAATAAGGATCAATTTCGTTTAAGCGGTTGGTTGTAGTGATTCTTTTATGAGGTGAGGGACAATAGTGCTTGATACAGGGGTGGGTTGGGTTTCGATACATATCTTAATTAGGCCTCACAAGGCGATCCTCGATTTTTTTTTTTTATATCCGGTCCGACTGACCGTAACTAATATTTCTAAAGACTAATACATTAGTTAAAACGTATGATTTTGTAAGTACCTAAGAATTCATGATTGGTTAAACCAAGAATACCGCCAATCAGGAGATGAATTACTTAAAATAAGTAGCTATTTCATAAGAAGTCTAGATATATATTCAGTGCGTTAGTAATGTACAATGACGAGGGTTCCAGTAAACACTGAAGTACCTTACACTACTGGTATGAAGCCGCTCCCTAATAGACTACACGATATCTGGTGTTTGACCCAGAATAGGTCTTTCAAAAACATGGTTAATTTTTAAGACTTCTGTTTTGTTTGTGTATGAGATGTACGTTGCAACTAAGTTTGGGTGTTTTCGATTATTTCCAATGTTTACATTGTATAAGAACTAAACCTACGAAAGTGACACTAAATATTTATGTGCGAATATGTTCTTTTGTCTGATCCGTCGTGTTCTGATGGTCATTGACAAGTGTCTTATATTTTTTAAGTACCTTCCTTATCAGAATTCACTTACTAACTAGAATGTAATTATTACTTTATGCTACAATATCCTTGGAGCACAGAGCATCTGAATGATCAGTGAGAGATCAGGGCTAGTCACATGTCGGGCATATTATGCTGTATTGTTAAATGTAACTTTTTTATTGTAAGGAAGTGCATCTTAATTATTAGCTGTCTACGAATATCATTTTCTTTCTTTATAATATTATGTCAAAAAGATAATCAGTGTCTGATGATCTATTTTGACAGTGGTTGCAATACCTTACTTTTTGACTAATTTGTAAAATATAGTGTGAAAATGTTCATCGCTTTTGGATTCTTGCGGTCTGGTGATTATGATCTGGTATTGACCTCCGCTGGTACTGACTTCGGTTCGGTAGCAGTGATTTTTACAGGCTGAAAACGAAAACCTCTGTAAGAAATTTTACAGACTTCAGTGGGTTCACTGTCTTTGGTAGTCTGCTATTGTTCTATATCAATCAATTCGTAATCCTGACCGCCGAAAAGAGGAGGAGCGAGGAGAAAGAATTGCTCTCTTTCAAGTGGATGGTGTACCTAGCCTCAGATGGTGGCTGGGACCTATTGGGTTAGTAGCCTGACATCAGATCTGATGTTATGAACAAGACGTGAACATAGTCGGTTCGAATCAGAAGTAACTGTTTTATCGCCTCTTATGAGTGTTATCTGCCAGGATATTTCTACACAATTATATATAGCTTTATTGATAAACAATAAAACGCAATATTTAATCTTCACAATAACTATATATTCTCACGTTCTCTAAAAGTTAGATTTTATATTGTGACCTCTTCTGGAACAGGATTTAGGTGGGTATATGTAGGTACATCTGAAGGATATAATACACATCTTAAGAAGCAGTTTATTCGTAAATATTACACCCACCGACTGTGTGGCTTGTAAACTGACAGCATTTATCGCTTACATTTTTATGACGAAAAGTCCTAATTATGTATTTACATAATTTACCACGGTCCACGGTCCCTAACACTTGGATATTTATTTAGCTGTACCTTCGTTGTTTTATAGATATTTGTGGCGTTAAGGCGTACATGTATTTTCTTCTATAGGTTTTAAAGTTGAAAGCTGAACATTGTAAGAAGGCAACCGAAAAAGGGAAATACCTACTGCTAAGCCTTTTTGGCTTGGCTCGTGTTTCCAACTGTAATTTTCTGAAATATTCTGAATGACAAACATTCTTAGGACCGTCGGCAAAATTCGAATTTAACATTGTGTAGTCGAAGTTTGCCATTAAGGTTTTAATGTTTTATCTTCCCTTGAACTCACAGTTTTATTGCAAATTGGAATAGGTACCTACATATACTTATCACAATTCGCATTGAAACAAATTCAGTAGTTCTCGTCACTATTTACCGTGTTACCAATTAATAATAATCACTTGAATTACAGCTTTACTACGATGTCATAAGGTTTATTTTTCAATAGATAAAGTAACATGCTAACAAGGGTACAATCAAAGAGCTTAATAAAGTAGTTAAAATGTGGGAATCCCTGCCGTGAGCGCAAGAAGTGTGCCAACGCGAATATCTCATTTTGGATAGCTGGTTGATAATTATATCGATCTAAATATAAGTTGAAACCGTATACTGGCTCGCCTTGGTACATTAATTAGCTTTTTAGTTTTTGAGGTGGAAGATGGTATAGTTTTTATTATTTTAAATGAATTTACTGTTTAATGGATACTTTAAACAGTTAAACTCGACCAGTTGTTAATATTATTATTGTCTTTGTCCTTGTATTTACATAATATGATATCCTGAGTAGACATATAATCACGCTTGTATCACCGAAGGGGTAGCCAGAGGAGTATTAAACACCCACATTTTCCCAAAATTTATATTTTCCCACTGACGTAAGCAAGCTACGGAGGCAAACCTATCAATCCATTCAACCGGGAATCCAGTAGACCTAGATATATTATATTTTCTTTTCTCCATAATTATCATTCTGATAGTCAACTCATCATCATCATCACCATCACACACACATCACGTCATATAGTTTGATTGTTTTTAAATGTAGAATTGATAGCTAGCTTACGCATTCTTCAGTCTTTGAATGATCTCTCTGTAATCTGCACGTGCATGTGGATATCATACGATTATGAAAATGGCTGCCAAGAGTAAATTAAAAATATGCATATTCTACTGAGTGGCATTTTTCGCAATTGAGGTTTTCTATTTATTTTTATACTTTTTTCGTATGTAAAATATTTTTTTTAGATATTCTTTTCAGCGAGGTACATCATCATTCATTTCATATACGTACTTTAGAATTGCAGTTTAGTTATCTGTATTTGGTACGTAGATTCAGAACAAGCTTCAAGATAAAAAGCAAATCAATGGATTGCAATCGTCAATGTAAGCGTGGCGTATCAAAATCCTGAACTTCGAACTTAATTCGTTTATCCGCTTTCTGACAACAATACTTAATCACACATTAAATAATAGCATAATAGATGCGGCTAACTTTAACAAGAAGTAATTCTTGTTAAAGTTGCCGCAACGCGCGCAACGCAACAACGGAATCTATTCTATCTTGTATATAGTACTATAATATTATATCATACGTGAGGTCAAACGGCTTCTACGAGTAAAAAATAATACTCAATTCTCATCACTAAAATCAATTTTTTTATTTATAGGTTTATTAGACAGGGATATTTAGTATGATGTATTAATTATAATTATTAAAATGAAGAATATTGTTATATTGTGATTTTAATACTGTGCTATCAAGATGTTAGCAAAAAATCTATGAATAAGTTACACACCTATAAAATAAAAACCTTGACCATTTGCGACATTCGCCTTAAATTATTAAAGAACGGTGTTAAACCATACATATTCTAGCTAGTAGTTAGCTTTAGATAACTTTAGCTGATTTTTTGGCTTGTGAGTTTGTCACTAGGGGTTCCAGGGAGGGAAAAATTAAAGAGTTAGATAATTAACAATAAGAGCTTACCAATAGGAAGGTCACGCATTTGATTGTCACTTACAAAAACGTAAAATAAATCTAACAGTTGAGATTTTTGAGTTTACAGGTCAAAATTATTTCAAAGCTTTTTTGATAAATAGAAACTTTGGTGTTTTGATACGCAACCAATCTAAATGTAGTGTCTGGTAACTACGGTTTAGCGTTTACCCGGTTTCAGAGCGGGCAGCAACGCGTCGCTCGTCGTGTTTCAGTTAAAGCCTCAGGCATTTTGCCGTGGGAACGGACGAAGCTTCTCAATCGACTGGCTTTACTCCCTTTTAATCCGAATTTAGTGATGTTATTTATGTTACGGCTTATGTTAGTGAATGTCCGAGCGATGGATTAAACAAAAGTGTTTTAGTATTAACTTATAAGTATGTCACTTGTTTATTATTTTCCCGCATTATATAAAAATCAAAATAATATATGATTACTGAAGTAGTTGCTTTGCTCGTGGTAGTCTATTAGACCCAATAGTGATTGTTATAAGGCTTATTTGTGATTATAGTTTAGATACGTAATCTGAGTAAGAATCTACGTAGGTTGCTTGACTAGAATAGATTCAAATTGTGGAGCATTCATCGAGAAATTTCGTACTAACATACGTTAACACATTTATTTCTTTTTTTGTGTGGAAACTCCCACGGATCGTCACCTCACCGGGCCAACGATAAGCTGGTATGTCGGACTCAAACCGACTAAAATCATACAGTGTTCCTTCACTGGTCTTCTTGCCGGGGCCTCAGGTGTACCCTAGAAAGGAAATTCTTGTGGACCCCGGCAGACTTAGCCGCCTGTTGAGCAAGGCAACCTCACCATGATGTACCTGTCCAATCTAATTTAGAGAGGCGCGCGCGGAACACATCACGCCGCCGTCTTAGGCCTCCTTCTGCTAGGGCGACAAATAGCCCTTTCCTCTGGTCTCTGTCCGCTGGTCTCCAGGGAGAGGTTAACCACACCGATAGCTGCCACGAGGTTGGCATGCTGCTGCACCAACGCAGTGCACTCTACCAAAGTGTGGAGTGCGGTATCTTCGCGGCAGCCCCCGCAGTGGTGGCATACAGACGTTGACTCCCGGCCTATGCGACATAGGTACTACCCGAAGCAGCCGTGTCCGGTGAGTACCTGCGTCATCCGGTAGGAAAGAGTGCCATGTCGCCTCTCCAGCCAATCCTCCATAACGGGCCTTACTGCCACAGTCGTCGCGTGCGAAATGTTGTCAAGAGCGGCCCGCATTTTGGTGGTTTCTCTGATTTAGCAGAAGGTGTCAGGGCTGGAACAAAGCTGGGCATCGGTTAATTAAAACTCCAATCAAAGCGGCAATTCATCAAAAATAATTACTATTGATATAGAATGGAAGAATGAAATACAATAAAATACATGATTAACCTTATCTACCTTAAATCGCAATTCTTACCGAAACCAAAAATTTTTGAAATAATTACCCAGCCGAAATACAGGTTTTTTAATTTGATATATAGACTCGGTATAAGTTAAAATTTCGAAGATACCGTGTGCTTATTTGGTTCGAATTAACTAATGGATTGGGTAGGGTGTTACGCAAAGGTTCCCATAGGTTCGCAAAAAAGGAATAAGCGATGTATTTAGGAACTTAATTTGTTTTAGACACGTGTTTTGTACACATGGAAACACTCAATTAAGTGTCTATTTTTTTTGTGATTTCTGCCTTTATTATTATTTACTGTACTGTACTGTACTATTATGTATTCTGTGATTATACACACAAAGGCAGATTGACTATAAACTCTATAAAATTCTTTTTCACAAAAATTAATCAAGAACCTATGTTATTACGATCGATAACGAAAACGTTCCAACACAATATGTGACTATTAAATTTCATCAAATCAATCAGTTTTAGTGAATCAATAGAATTTGGTCACATTTGCATTCAAACTGCCGATTATAATAAACTGGACAAACACAGAATCATTTTCTATGTCCAATCAATTGGTGTTGACAGATATGGCCAATATTCGCCAGAATTTGATCATAAAATGTAAAAATCTATTTTGAATTTTTTTAGATGGTATTTCTCAATCAATCTGCGGGGCTTTAATTGTTCGATATTATATACTGATATTGATTTCTAAAACTAGATTTTGACGAATTAATGGCGTGGTATATGTGTACTGATTACTCGGTCGGCGTTTGTTATAGAGGGATTAGAATCTAATGAACATTGGGGAGCTGACATCACACCTTCTTTTATGTGTGTATGTATGCCTGGTATTTAGGTACCTATAAAAACTTACCACTTACCACTATGATGTCAAATAAGTGGAATGCTGTCTAAAACCCCCTAGCGAGAGGGGCTTGCTTACGGCTAATGTTCTAAGGAGACAGGAGAGACCCATTTTCATCTGCCCTATAAAGAAAAAACCAAAGGAGATATGGGTTCGCCGTGAATAGATTATATCGGGGCGGTAGGTAAGGTTTTATATAGACCTACGTTATGCCCAAACCATAATCTTCTATTAGTATCGCTAGAAATTAGGGTGAGAGCCTCTGGGTCTATGTGGGTTCTTCTGCGCCACCTGCTTTGACAATAAGTCTTATATCAGACAAACTGTGAAGTTTTAGTAGACTCTAAAATAAATGATTCGTTGGGCCATTGTCGACGAGCATAGCAGGAGCGCAGCACAATACAAACAATAAAAAGTGCCAAATAGCGCGGTTTTCCAGTCGAGACGATTCTAATGTTAAGTCTAATTGTATATTATTATATACACTGAGCAGAATCATCAATTGAAGTAATGAAGGATTGAAAGGTAAGATTGGAAAAATTACACAAATAAAAATAACAATAAAAACCTGTTTATTGACTGTATGGAAGTAATAAGTATGACTTTTACCTAAACAAATAAACGTTTATTTCTTTTTTAATAAATACAATATCCACAAATTAATATTGCGAAAACTCCAATACAAGTCCCGGTGCCGATGGGAGCTATACTAACGTTAATTTCACGGACATTAAGTTTATCCAAACTCTATCTATGTAAGGAAATGTTTACAGTTGCCTTACGGGGATGTGACGCGCAAAACACGGTACTTGTAACAGTTGACGCAATTTAAGCCAGAAGCAGCCTAGCCCAAGCGTACAAAACTAATTATAACTTTAGTTATATACTTGTTATAGTGTCTAAACATTAGACTTATCGGTAACTAACAAATTGATTGTCCTACGCACTCCTTCAAACATTCTATTTTATTCTAAACTTACTCGCCAGCGAAACAGGAGTGAAGGAGACGGGGAGCGCGAGGGGTAAGATGCTTTCATCTATAAGATAGGTCCCCAGTTCCTATTTTATTGATAAAAGCGTCTTACCGGAAAAACATTTCTGACCAAAATAATCTTAGCTTAGATTCGCAGCCAAGGCGCGATGCTCTGGCAATGACAACGTCTGGCATAGTTACTCAGTGGAAAGACCACGTCATGTTTAAAATTTCCTAACAGGTTTTGCGAGGATGTTCTCTAATTGTATGGTATGAGTGTACAATCGCACATCGCAAGGCAGTGGAGGCTGTAAACAGGACGGTGCAAGATATAAGGCGGGACGACAGGCCCAAGGGAGGCATTACAATGCTGTTTTGTGGTAACTTCAGACAAACACGTAGATGAAGTCTGAAGCATATCATATTTAAGCATATTGAAATCGTCAAGCCTCTCGCCTCATAAATATAGTTCAACTTCATCTGGCGAGCTTGAACTGGTGGCAACAGCAATGCTCAAGAGTTTTCCAATCTATTGCATAATATCGGAAATGATACGTTTCCAAAGGAATAAGGAAAAGTTTGTCAAACTGTTCCTTCTTCTGAGGAACTA
Source organism: Callimorpha dominula (assembly GCA_949752705.1). NCBI lineage: Eukaryota > Metazoa > Arthropoda > Insecta > Lepidoptera > Erebidae > Callimorpha > Callimorpha dominula. The sequence goes on from OX457007.1 coordinate 14,033,523, forward strand.
ACCCCTGCTGTTGTATGAGGTCGTGAAAACTTTCAGAGCGTGCTGTACGACCAGGCAGTCGCTGTAAGTAATAAGATGTAGAATGTTGCTCAATCAATCGAGTGGTGGAGCAAGATGTTTCGAATACTTATCCAATCGTATTTTTAAATTCGTTGTCAGTCCCTGGACTGTCCTCGCACACCGCAAATTTGAATGTTGGAGTGCCAATTATAATCTTGCGTAATTTAAGCCCACCTAAATTGTGCAACGGCTTTTGGGTAAGGGGGTAATCCGATTGGATAAGTAGTCGGGTATTCCGATAATTTTAATTGGGTGTGGTACTGGGGAACAAGTTTTTATTGCCCGGATACCACATATATACAATAATTTCTCATTCCGCTTTAAACGTCTGCAGTTTCCGGTGAGTTTATGCTTATCAATAAGGGGCAAGGCTAGACGCTACACACCGCAGGCGTAGATCTCACCACAAGCTGCTTTAGCCACGGGCAACTCTATGTGGCTCTTTCCAGGGTAAGTGACGCTGCTACTATGTTCGTATATTGTTCCAAAACAGTCTGATTTTGTCTATCTGTCTATTACGAAATACATTTCGGAGACTGTGCAATGGATCTGCACAATCTAATATTCCATCTTCGTTCCACCATCAAGCGAGGAGAGCCTCGGTGAAAAGACACCGTTTTACAGTTGAAATTCCAAGGAATCGTACAAAGCACTTTGTTTCAACATTTTTTGCGCAAACCGCGATGAAACTCCCTACCTAAGTTACTGTCTTTTAAGAAACCCAACCTGAGAGATTCCAAATCCAAAGTGTAAAGCTCCTTTCTTTAAAAAAGTAAAGGGGCAGGCAATTAAGGAATTTTCAATGTGTCTCGCCCTCATTCATACATACTTTTCATTTAGTTTCGTTTGGTAGGATTCAATCACTTTATGAAAAAAATAGGCAGTCATGGGATTGCCGACAGAAGTGAAAACTTAAACAAAACGACGAACTTAAAACGTCTCATTAGCAGGTTGGTGACATTAATTAATAAGGAGCTGACAGGTCTCAATGTTTAGATTAGCGCCCTCTAGTGGATCTATATATGTATTATTAGCGTGACGGTCACCAGTTTTCCCCATAGCAAAAGCGCACGAACATGCCTAAAGAAGTTTTCACTTAAAAATAATACACTTGGATACACTAATCACATTTAAGCCTTTTAAAAACAGACTTTAATAACTATATAATATCGTCAAGCTAAATGAATACACCAATTGTGTTCTAATGTGTTGTTTTTACATAATATCAAATTACATCATAAAAACCGTGAAACAAGCGTTATAAAGACGAATAGAAACACGAATTAAAATAGTCAAAGCTTGCTGATTTGATAATGATGATGATGATTTAGTTGGCGAGAAATGAACAAACATATTGCTGAGTAGATTAAATATATTATACCTATTATTGGAAGATTTGTTGCATGACACCATCTGTTCTTTGATGACATTTCGATGCAAAATGTTTTAATGGATTTTATTTATTGTTATTAGGCTTTGAATTTGATTGTTATGTTTTCGATAGATTTTTTGTTAAAACGAAAAAGGCCTCAGTTAAAATAGTGTATGGTGATGACACACTACTCTGTGTAATATAAGATCAGGATAATATAGCAACACTGTGTGGCGAGGAGTCCTAAAACTACAATTCTTACGGGCTTCCTTCTTTAGATATAATTATTTCTTTTACAATTAACGAGATTTAAACATACTAAAGTAGACACAAAAGTACTTTTGACACGTAGGCATTGCGAGTTTTATCTGCTTTCCAACAAGACACGATTACAGCGGGATAGACGACTAAAATGTTATGTTTTTGGTAGTCAAATATCCTATTGAAGAGTTCTTGATAAGCACATCTGCCAATAATTAACTTCTTTTAGGTGCCAATATTTGCAGGAGGAGATTTTCTAGTACGTCAGTCGGATTTGCGGGGATTTCCGTTTCGTCGGATTTCCCCTTGCCTTTTGTATTCACTTTTTTCTACCTATTAATGTTATGTATTGTGTATGATATAATAGGTAGGCTAGGTTCTTACATAAGTGACCATAGCAAATGAGTATAGACCAAAATACATCTGCTTGACATCACTATTTGTTTCTATTAATTTAACTCAATATTTTATTTATTACAAGAAGTTTTTAATGAATCCAAACATTTTAAGAATACTTTTGTTTTATACTAAAGTTTATGTTTGCACTTCAAACATTGTAAAACTGCGCAATAAGGGTCCGTGAACACATTAAGACGTAAAAAGATACTTTGGCCAGCGTTATAACGCGTTTCAAAATGTAATCCGAGTTGCGGGATGTTATTTGTGCGATTTTTCACGATCCTTACATTTTATGTAATTTTGTACAATAAATGTTATGGTTTCTTTGAAGGACTAGTTTATGGGCGGTGGTGTGCTTAAGTTTTGTATTAATATTTTTTTCGCATAAATTCCTTTATAGGGATGAAACAAATTCAACCTAGGAAATTTGATATTTTCTAAACATGGTAGTATAAAGTAGCCTCAAACAAATATCTACTACTTTACTACAACTTTGTTATTTACAACTAGTACAGAGGATTCCAACTTTAGAGTATTATATCGACAAAGACACGACTAACCACCAAACGGTTGACTAACACCTTAAAAGGAGAATTGTGTCAAGATTTATAATAATATCATTGAGATACGATTGTTTCTGAATGCTCTTAAGGTCAACGTATAAAAGTAATAGTATTTCTTTATGGAATTTAGATTTTTTTTTATTAGGACTTTTGAAATAGCGTATCTGCCGATGCCGTTCTTTCACCAACTTCTTATTATCGCGCAAGTCAAACATAATATTTTTATAGGTTTAATTGCTCTATTAAGTATGTACCTTTATGCATGGACCTCTCTAACTATACAAAAAGAAGAGAACGGCTTCGGACCTGGATTAGGCATTCTTGTAATATTTACAAGTTACCTTTACAAGTTGAATGTTTTTTTAGCAACTGCATTTAAGCGCTTGCGCAAATTGTCATTCAATTATTGCCAAATAGATCAGTTGTGGTTGTTATTATTAGATAGCGAGGCAGTATGGGGTTACTACTGATGATGGCTATCATTTAAAAAAAAAAAAATTGTAGAAAATTCGACGTAACGTTCAAAGCTCTGTCAAATATCGGCTTCACACGAATGCTCTCTATCTCATACAAACCAACATTTCCACATTCCTTATTCTCTTATTTGTGAAAATCCTATCTCGTCCGGTGGACGCGGGACCTACAGGAAGTCACTATTTGTCGCCGACAAAGTTTCTACTCTTTATCTACATACAGACAAACACGTCGCCAAAATACGAACATAATACATGTTCTTGGAACAACAGAACGCGGAAAACCGATAGGGTGCTTTTATAGCCTTTACTTAATATAATACAACCTTACGCGTGCCATTGATGCGTAAAATAGTTTTTGAAAAAAGAACTTTATGTCAGTTGTTATAAGAGTGGTGTTTTTGGCTCAGTGGGTGTTATTTTTTTAAGGTTTGAATGTTATTGTCGTTCAACGTTGGTGGTGACACTTCGCAAATAATGTCGCGTCTCGCCGCGACCACCGACATGAGTCGGTACGTTTGTGTCGAAGCAACGGGCGGCCGTTGACTTGGCAAAATGAATTAATTCTTTTTGTTGCCAAAGGAGAACTTCGTAAGTAGATCAGGGATGTTGGTGGTATGAGTTATGTATTAAAATTTTCATAGATGGATGGAGTTGTATTTTTTTACAATTCCTTCCTAATTTCGACTTGAGATGTTCGTTGACACATAGCTTCTAGGTGTGAATGGTAAATACGTGATAATATATTATATTCTATGATATATTTTGTATTTTTTACAAGTATCGGTGCACGGGGATGTTATAACACTGTAATGGGGACCATTATCCAATCCAATCCAATTAAATTAAATGTTTTTTGTAGTGAAAACTTCTTTAGGCCCGTTGGGTACTTTTAGTATGGAGAAAGAGCACTGAACTCGCGTGACCGTAACGCTCAGATGACATATATACAGATGTGTATGTATACACGTATGTATATATATGTGTGTATGTGTTTTCTGATTGCAGTCCTACGACTGAGAGATTTTTTTATATTTAACAGGTAGGCGGCCTAAGCAGTGGTAAGTGGTTACCGCCTACCGGTAGCTGTATAAATAAATAGAAAATAATGTAAGCTTCGAATTCAGAACTAAAATAAGTTTGATTCGAAATAGTATCAGTTCTCATACTCTTCAATTCTAGATAAGCGCACAGTTTAACTATGCTTCTGCAGTACACTTAACGACGGTATTTGCCTTAACACAAATTGATATTGGTGATTTATTGATGATGGGTTGTAATCAAAGTCGAATACGAATTGAAATAAAATAAAACTCTGATCAGTTTCAAGAGTACCTAAGCTAAGATTGAAAAACTGACTGTACAGACTTTAGACCTCGTTTAACGTACGAGGGTCTGTTCGTGGGGCTCACTTTATTAATGAAACCCTGATTCCGTAATTGACAGAACTTATTTATTAAAATTCTCAAATGTTTAAACCTAGGTGACAGCGAACCTTAACACCGCAATCTAGGATTCGCTGTATCGATAGTAGCGCCATCTATTGGCTACCCATACAAACTAAAAATTATACATACCGCCCGCCATGGACAAGCACAGCCTTGTCCATCACAAGCTTGACGATAAAATATTGGTAAATGACAGTAATTTCACAGTTTACACCATTAGTAGAGAAAGTAACAAACAATGAATATGATAAGACCAGAAAACATATACTCTTCGCCTTTTATTACATATTTCGACAAATTTAACAATTTACTTACACGTGACCATTTATCAAAACATAACAAAATGATACAATTAAAACGGTCCCTTGGGACAATCAACTTAAAATTAACCATATATACAAATTCAGTTTCGTTAATCAGTTAGCTATTGGGAGTACACATAATTTATAAGTAGGCCGTTTAATAGTACCATTTTTTACCCTAAGTGTAACAACCCGCACTATATTGTCTGGGCCAGGATGAGTAGAAATTACTCAGCCATACAACCACCTACTAACTGGTAAATTGTCGTCTCGTACTGTGACTACATCACCTATACAAGGTTGAGGCACCTGAACTGCTCCACGATATCTTTTATAAAACCTATTCAGATATTGTCGCGACCATACACGCCAGATTACTTGAGTAAGGCGTTGAGTGTACTGCCACCTTCTTAGTGAACTTATTGTAGATCTTTCAAAACTGTTATCAGGTGGTGTTACTAGTGCTTCACCGACCAGAAAATGTCCCGGTGTCAGTACTGTAAAATCGTCTTCATTGTTTTCAGTAATTACAGATAATAGTCTTAAATTTAAACATGCTTCAACCTGAGTACGTACCGTTGTCATTTTTTCGAAGGTAAGCGTAGATGTTCCAATGGTGCGTTTGAGATGGTATTTTACTGACTTTACGCCAGCTTCCCACAGACCACCAAAGTTAGGGGACTAGGCTGGGATAAAGTGCCATTTACAACCGTTTGTTGCTAATGATTCAGCAATTTCCTGAACCATAGAACCCTGTAATTTTCATTTTTAAATAGTTTATGCAGTTCACCAGCAGCGCCTGTAAAATTTGTAGCATTATCGCTCCAGAATTCACAACAGTACCCCCTTTTGGAAACGAATCTCTTAAAAGCCTGCAGAAAACCTTCAGTGGTGAGATCAGTTACTACTTCCAAATGGACAGCTCGAGTCACCAAACAGACGAATAAACAGATATAACCTTTGTGTGCCTTTTGACCACGACCCTTAGCAGTACGTATTTGTATTGGACCTGCATAGTCTACACCACTTGATTTAAAAGGTCGGGAGGGAGTGGGTCTTGCAGCCGGTAACTGCCCCATTAATTGGCTTTGTGTCTTGCCAATATTTTTAACACAAGTGACACATTGTCGAAAACATGCCTTTACGAGACGCGCTGCTATTAAAATCCAATATTTAGACTGCAAATACCCCAACACTAGCTGTGGACCACCGTGAAGAGTCTGGGCAGGGCTACATCACTCGCTTGAGGTCGCGTTTTATATACCTACCAAATTAGCTTCCCGTCCACGGTAAAAGTGTCAGTGGGGGCGACAACGCGTAGCTGAGAGCACGCACGCCTGGCAGAACGGTATTCTCCGTAAATAAAAACAAAATGTCAAATCGAACTTATTATGAAGTGGAGATGTTTAGTTATTGTTAAATGTATTTATTATGTTAAATTGCGTTATTGCTAGATGTTAGTGATCTGTAAAATCCTTTAAAAATAAGTTGCAAAAATGATTTTAGCTATTACTTTTTTGTCAATATAATATAAAAATACTTTAGGTGTTTATTCTTTACGCGCCATTGCCGCGTGGCTGTACTAATAATAAAAAATAATTATGTTCTCAACAAAAAAATAAATGTTACTTATATATATATAATATATAAAATTCTCGTGTCGCGGTGTTTGTAATTAAACTCCTCCGAAACGGCTTGACCGATTCTCATGAAATTTTGTGTGCATATTGGGTAGGTCTGAGAATAGAACAACATCTATTTTTCAACACCCTAAATGTTAAGGGTAGTCCACCCCTAATTTAATTTTTTAATTTTTACATAATTTTTATTTTTTTATGATACATTAGAAAATACATACAAACCTGAATTTTCAACCCTCTACGATCAACCCCTGTTTTTTAATAGCGATATTAGTATTTTACTTTCATTGGTACAATTTTTTTAAAGTATTTAACCCAGCGAAAATAGAAAGTGCGATTGCCGTCAAGTCGATGTCAAACTTTTTTTTATGGAATAGGGGGTTAACGAGCAGACGGGTCACCTGATGGTAAGTGACTACCGACGCCCATGGGCACCTGCAACTCGAGAGCCACAAGTGCCTTGCCGACCTTTAAGGTGGGAGTAGGAGAGGAGGGGAGATGGAGAGATAGGGGGGAAGATAGAGAGAGGGAAGGGTTAGGGCCACCGGTAACCTCACTCGCTTGGCAAAGTACAACGAAGCATTGCTTCACTGCCGGTTTTCTGTGAGGCCATGATATCACTCCTTTCGAGCCGGCCCATACGTGCCGAAGTATGGCTCTCCTACTGTTAAACTTTAAATATGTCAATTAAGTTAATGAAGTACTTTGAATTAAGAAAATGAATGGTTGTTGTTTTGTTATTTTTATAGGCCGTCATTAGACCACAGCGCTCCATTCTTCTTTCAGTCATAGACCCCATCCCTTCAATAAGTTAGTTATTTTTTATTTGACTAACAAAATATTCATTAGAAATAATTAATATGGCAAAACAACGTGTGCCGGGTCAGCTAGTATATTCTATACAATGTTGTACTAAATCAGGTTTTGAGTGATTGGCCAGAGTGATATTGTAATAAATGTAGTCTATTAAACCGTCAATAATAAACCCATAATTTCTACGAAAGGTGATGAACTTAGTTGGTGTGGACTGCCAGCGTATTCATTTGTTGTAACTTGTAGGCAAGGCGAACTGACGGCTGCTTCTCTCACACAATCCTACTAATATTATAAACGTGAAAGTTTGTGAGGATGTATGGATGTATGGATGTATGGATGTATGGATGTATGGATGTATGGATGTGTGGATGTATGGATGTATGGATGTATGGATGTATGGATGTATGGATGTTTGTTACTCTTTTCTGCCAAAACTACTGAATTGCGATTGCGCTGAAACTTGGTATGTAGATAGCATGAGATCTCGATTAACATATAGGCTACTTTTTATCCCGATTTTCCCACGGCACTGAACAGTGCTCTTACTTAGTGCAGGACATACCCCAAATAAATAATTTATTTCATTATTGTACAACCTTAGAGTGTCCGGCAGTTCGGCTACACGCACAGACGAAGGTCGCGCGGTGGGCAAGGCGTTCTCAACTTTCGAAAAGCGTAAAAAAGATATATTTCTGGTCGCAGCTAACGCCAGGTATTATTATTTAAATTTTGTAGGCTATTATAACTTAGGTATTTTGAGTTTTGTATGGGAGTGATGTATCTGTTACGAAGTAACTATTATCTTATCTGTGGTCTGTGCATGAGCATCCCGGATTAACAGAGTTGCCAAATGTGATTCTTTGCTTATCAGAATATAGTGCTTTTGACTTGCGGTCAAAGATGACTGCTCCAATCTACCGCCAACGCGCAAAATTGCTTCATTGTCTAAAAATGGCTTGAAAACCCGCAACTTGCTTCTTTTAGATAAGTTTTGTTCCTTCTTTATGATATCTATATCTTCGCTAAATCCCTCTTTCTGACACTGTTTTATGCAACATTTCAATGCACCATCTACTTCCTGGGTTGTAAGAAACCCAACCTGTCGCTCTTGGCTTTTAGTTTTTGAAATAGTAATAAAACGTCGGCAGTATGCAAGAACTCTGACCATCCTGGTAAGTGTCGAAAATCCTTCTAATAGAGTACTATTTGTAACGGCAACGTGAGTATTCATCCTCTTGATAGCCTCTTCTTCACTTGTAGATATATTTTTTAGTTTCTTATATATAATTTCTTTATTTTTCAGGAAATCTGGACCCTTGAACCACATTGTGTTTTTCACTAAGGTGATTGTCCACGTGATGCCACATCTGCTGGATTGGTTTTGGAAGAGATATGTGACCAATGATGAGAATCCAATTTGTACACTATTTCCGAAACCCGATTTGCTACAAACACCTTCTATCGACTAGGATGGCTGGTGAGCCAAGCAAGGACTACGTTTGAGTCTGTCCACGCATGTAAACAGGGTTTTTCTATCTTCATCACCGATGTCAAATTCCATCATTAACCGGGTAAGCAAAACGGCACCACACAATTCAAGACGTGGAATGGATACTTGCTTAACCGGTGCCACCTTTGTTTTTGCCGATAACAATGAAACACTAATGTCACCCTTTGAGTCAACGACGCGGGCATATACAACGGCAGCATAAGCATCCTTGCAACCCGTGTAATTCTATAATGGTTCCAGTTTGAGTACCCAACCGACGTGGTATTGAAACATTGCCTAACATTTTGAGCTCATGTTTATAACGATTCCATTCTTTAAGGGTATTGTCCGGTACTCATTCATCCCAGTCGATTCCTGCTAGCCACAATTTTTGGATAATTATTTTTGAAATAATAATACTAGGTGCAACCCATCCTAGAGGATCGTAAAAACGACAAATTTCGGATATAATGTTTCTTTTAGTTGCAGGACCTTCACCATTAGGTATATCTACTTTATAGTGGAAGGAGTCATCACTGCGATTCCAGGTAAAACCAACTATTTTTATTACTTCATCAGTTTTTAATTTCAATCCTTCTGCAACCTCTTGTATACCTTCAGAATACATTTTTCTTTCACACTCCCTGTCCTTCATCTTCTTCAGCAATTCGTCAGTATTGCTGGTCTACTTTTGTAAACTGAATCCACCTTTAGCTAGCAGCTTTCATTTCTTTGTATAATATCATTCCTTCATTTATATTTTCGCAACCGACCAACCAATCATCCATATAGAATTGGCTTAATACGGCTTTACTGGCTACTGGATAGTTATGTCCTTCATCTTTGCTAACTTGCTGTAAGACTTTAACTGCTAAATACGGAGCAGATGCTACCCCAAATGTAGCTCGCAGTCTTATTATCTCTCCACAATATTCTCTGAAGATCGACGTCCTCTCTGGCAACTTAGACTTGTCTATACATTTTTACAATGTCGGCAGTCATGCAAATAGGTGGAAGTCTCCAACCTATAACTAAATGTTTTAAGTCTGATTGCAGTGTCGGACCCACCAGTAAATTATCGTTGAGAGACATATTGTTAGTGCCTTTGCACGAGGCATCAAAAACTGCCCTTATTTTCGTTGTCTGTTTATCATCACGTACCACGGCGTGATGTGGTAAAGATATAGCCCTTGAATTGTTTATTTCCTTTTCAGGCACTTGCTCCATATGATTTAATGATAAATATTCATTAATGACTTCGCTATATTTACCTTGCAGGTCACCAGTCTTCAGTCTTCTTTCTAAAGAAAATAACCTTCTCTCTGCTATTTTCAACGAATTATCTACTTCTGACTCTGTATTTTTAACGACAGTCGCACTACATATCTACCGTCGTCGTCCCTGGTAGTTGTTGTATTAAAAATTCTTTCACAGCGTTTCACAGAATTTCTTCAGCAGATCATTGTTTTCTATGACATGCATCACTCTATATCTTTGGTTTACATTTTCACTAGAAGCTAGCGCACAAGATAACGCCCATCCTAGGGACGTGTGTTGGGCCACAAGCAAATCCTTAGGACCCCTTTTTAATCCAGTTCGGAGTATCTGAGCATATACCTCTGCTCCCAAAAGCATATCAACACGATTTGGTGTATGATAATTAGGGTCAGCTAATTTTATTTCTTGTAGTTCGTTCCAAGCTACCTGCTTTACCCGAGTACATGGTAAGAGTGACGTAATGGACTTGACTACGTGTGCCTTCACTTTTATAACTACACCTGGGTCGGTTTGAGAAGCAGTCTCGATATTGACGATTGCCTTGGAGATTAATGTTTTTTCTCCACCTACTCCAGTGATTTCTATACTTGATCGAGATTTCCGCGCGCCTATCTGTTGAATTGTCGCTTCCGTAATTAATGACGTTTGAGACCCCTGGTCCAACAGTGCCCGAATGGTATGAATACTTCCATCCCTCGACATAGTATTTACTAAAGCCGTTGCTAACAAAATCTGATTAGATTTTTTAACAAAACAAGCAACCACCGGTGCGGTTTCATAGCAATTCAGCCTCGTGTCTAAACTGGTATTCTCATCAATAGCCACAGTACGAGTGACCACACCCATTGAGGTGCCTTCCCTCCCTGGGTGTAAAAGAACATGATGCTTACCTTTACAAATATTACATCTAAATTTAGATTTACAATTTTTTCAAGATTACCTCTCAAATAACAAAAGCGAATATTATTTGTTTGTATAAATGTATGCCGTGCATCTACAGAGCGTTCGCGAAATTCTTTACAGTTATAAATATTGTATTCTCCCTCACGAAATGGACATTGAATGTTTGTGATATGCATGGATTTAAATTTATTAATACTGTATGCATTTTGATTCTGGTTTTTATTATTAAGTGATCGTGGATCCAGCTACTCGATTGCTCGAAACCTCTGTGTCACAAATTCCTCAAATTGTTTATAATTAGGTAATTCTTCAGCATCTATATTAGAGTTAACATAGAACTCCCATTGACGACGTGTTTCTGAATTCAACCTCATCGTCAATAAATATATCACAATTATATCCCGACTACTAACATATATGTTTAAATTATTTAATGTGGCAAGACAATCGTCAGCTGAATCTATAAGTTCTTTTAGACCACTAGCGGATTCGACGTTTAATTTGCGTAAATTAAACAGTGTATGTAGGGATTGATAACATATATATATTTCCTTTTATTATAAGTTTCTACAAGTATTTGCCACGATCTAGCATAATTCTCATCAGTTATTGCAATTTGACTTATGAGCTGTTCGGCTTCTCCTTTTAAATAACCCTTTAGATATAGCAACTTTTGAACATTATCTAAACTATTGTTATTATGAAACAAGTCGCGAAAGATACTCCATTCTTAATATTTACCTGTAAAGGGTGGAATACTTAATTTTGGTAACCTTACTATCACCTTAAACCTTATTAGCACCTGCACTATGAGCGGTGACATCTTTTGGCTGATTGCCGAATGCTTCTAGTTTTATTCTTAACTCACTCTTATAATCTTCATTAACCTCATTACATTTTTCATATATATCATTTTTGATATATTCAGATTCATTTAATTTAGAGGGTTCGTACCCTCGAAGGAGCTCTTTATGCGCGGAAAGAAATTCAGTTCGCAACAGCTCGAGCGATTCTATCGTTCCTTAGGTAATTTTTTAAAATTTACTCTAGCCTTTAGCATTCTATTGTAAACATCATTTAGAAAATTTATTAACTTATCCATCTTGTCCGATAAACACAGTAACAAAGTTTAAAGTTTTAAAATTTTTCTAAGTCTTTGAAACTTAGTGCAATTCTGAGCGAAATCCAGCATGGATTCCACGTACCATTGTTTTTCTATAAATTATTTTTGTCTATGCAGAACAAAACTACCATGCACAAAATTATAAATAAACTTTACAAGTTATAATCATTTTACACTTTACAAGTCAATAAGTATTGTAAAAGCCAAATGTGGAATTGAATCTTCTTTTTTGACAAAATAGTAAGTAAACTGTTAAATTACTCACGGTTTCTCCTCGGCAACACTAATCCTTTATTTCGCACTTACACTCGGACGTTATCACTGACAGACGAAGGAGCTCAGAGATAGTACCGCGTTGATGGGATGCTAGACTATCCTTGATAAGGCTTCACTAAGTCCACCAGACAGCGTCTCTCCCAGCGCCGTCTGCATATAATTCATACAGCTACTACAACAGGATCTACTAAGCGACCTTCCGTTGATCTCCAGACAGACTTCACTCACAACCGTACTGTATGAGGCTCGACAGTGTCACTCTTGCACCGTGTATCCTCACAATACTATGGGCCGCGTCACTCTTGCGCGGTTCCGTCTTCGTACCCGGGTGTGAAGTCATCAAAATCCTTGCACTCGTGGAGCCGCTCCAGCGCAGCCAGCACTTAGACAAAGGTCTGATCGACCTTAATGACTTGCGGTTGCGACAGCGATCAACTGCCCGCAAGTACCGAAGAGAAAAATTCTGGTCCTGCCAAATTTGACGAAATCCAGCTCGGAGGATCAACGTACAGACTTTAGACCTCGTTTAACGTACGAAGGTCTGTTCGCGGGGCTCACTTTATAAATGAAACCCTGATTCCGTAATTGACAGACCTTATTTATTAAAATTCTCAAATGTTTAAACTTAGGTGACAGCGAACCTTAACACCGCAATCTAGGTTTCACTGTATCGATAGTGGCGCCATCTATTTGCTACCGTTTTAATGGAATATAATATATTCCATTAAAACGTAAACACTGATAATTCGTAAATACTGGGATAGTGTAACATGGGACTGAAAATATATAAAACTATTGCATATAGGTCATAAATTCATACCTTTACTCTTTGCCAGAGAAACGGTCTGAAAGCTTTATTGAACATTTGCGTGGGTGGATTTATCACAGCTATGAAGATCGGTAAAAGACGACATTAAACATATAATATGTCTCCTTTAATTTTCAATAGTTTTTGTGTGTTTTTGAAGTACGCACAAAGATAATGATAGCTATTCTGATCTATAAAGAACTAGGTGGACTCTCTGTGTCTTTCAGAAAGCAAAACTAAATTCAAATCTAAAATCAGACCTTTACCATGAAAACGTCTTTCTAAATTTGATTCAGAACACATTCGTGCCTACTACTACTCAAACGAAACATGCATGTATCACGAAAATCATCAACAATCCGATAAATTTCCAACGACACACGATGATTCATAACCCTACAATCACTAGTCGCCACGCTACATGACGCGCGCATGCGCTTATTTATACCCCTTTATCGAGTGACGTTCGCATAAAAGGCAGCCGCTCGAAATAATAGGAGGACAGACGGCCATTGTACGACCAACATATACCACGGGCATTCATTCAGACGATGAGTTAAGAAGAGTAATGCCTCACAATAGTAATAATTCCTACGTACTACGTACAAAGCACCGCCGACTTTAAGGCTTCGAGTTGTAATTGCGACTTTCAGTGTTTTTGAAAGTGGTAGTGCCGCCTACGAGTTACTTGTAGTTAACTTGTTAATCTTGACTATACTATAAATGGCAATAATTGAAAACCTTTAGGTTTCATTTGTCTCGCTAATGAATTGAGATAAACAACTTCTATATCAAATCATTTGCATGTAATGTATTCTTATGTAGTTTTATGTGAGTCGATAACATAAATAGCAATTTTATTTACTTAAACTTTCAATTCAAAATTCGGTTTATAGTTTGATGAGAAATGTGTGTATCTCAGGGTATTTTAATTTAATGGGTGCTTATATTATAAAATAAATGTCGGTACTATTATCTCTCTCAATACATATGTATCACCAGATCGTCTAGCTAACCTTAGAAAAAAAATTGTCTGCAAAGCTGTTAAGTCGGTTGTCAGTTTCAACAGTACAAAGACTGCATCCACACAGCTATATATACTATCCTCTTCCACAGTAAGTAAATTTTGCCTTCAAATAAAAATGTTTTTTGCAACATCATTGCTTGGAACCACACATCAATTGATGAAACCGTAACCAAAATAGTCCTAAATGTCTTGAATGACATTGAAGTATCTAAAACATTCGAGGTTTTATTGCTATACAATGTATTAAAACATAGGGACACTCCTCACTCGCTAGAAAAAAATCTATAAATATTTTTACTAACAAATTATTCTCATGAATTAAAGCTTTTTTATTCGAAAACTTGTCGACTCTTGTATAGAGTGCAAAAAAGCAGTCTATGGCCTTGTCCTTACTCCGCTCCAATGTTATGACTTATTTGTCTCGCCCGCACAGATTTATCGATCTTCGAAGAATAAAATTGACTATATCTGCATAATACATTCATTATATAACATGTAAATTGATTTTTTGGCTTTGGCAGTCCGTCCTGTGAACGTTAAATAGAAGCATCTGGACAATAAAATGATAAGGAAGAAAATAAGATAAAAAAACTTGCTTGAAAACGTCATTTGGATAATGATTTGTGTAGACAAGTGTAGATAGGTATTAATATATGTTAAATTCATTGTTCAAAGGCCAGTTTTACTGGCTTCTTTCTTAATGGAATCGAATAAGAAGCGAGGACAAATTTTCCCTTAAATGGACATGTCAAGGCAAACAATTCATAAATAAAACTGAATGTAATCTAAGAACGTTTTTTATTTATTGTTCTTTCGATTTCGAGTCAGACATTGTGTAGTTTTAAAGAAAAAATTTTACGTACGTAAAGTAAACAAATCTTGCAAGTCAATTTTAACCTATAGACCAGTGCTGGTGGATATCAAAAAAGATAAAAGCGGGAAAAAAATTAAAAAACACCATGAGACCTACTGGAAGAGGAGCAAAATAATGTTCGAATAACTGAAAAAATAAATTCGTGTCGACAAAATGGAGAAGGGTGGAACAGAGTGATCTTTTAGGGGTTGAAAGTGGTATTTCACGATTTTTCGCGATTTGCAACGAAAGTTGACCTCCTATCGAAAGTTAAATAGCAAAATAATAATTGTTGATAATAAAAAGATCTACAACTTTTGCATTATACATTTTTCCACATAACCTAAAATTTTCCGGGAAAATCGGAAAACACGATTTTTTAGTATTGAATTTTTTTCTCGCCTAAAAATTATTTTTTGCACGTAATTTGCTGGAAATATAACTTATTATGTTCGAAGTAAGCTGTATTTTTTTTGTAGCCAAATACAGATTTTTTCTTCTATTATCGACAAATTCCGAAAAAAAGACCTCATTTTCAACTGAAAAGTTTCACTGGTAAAATTCGTCTTTTTCCGTTAACTTTACTACTTTAAGATTATGTAATAAAGAGTTGCACTGTTATGGATTTTTTTTCAGAAAACATAAAAAACTGATAAAACAGCTTTTCAAAAATCTATTTTTTAAATTTTTGTTCTTATCTCATATTTATTTATTTAAATTATTATAATTTAAATTGTCGTATCGAAATGAAATTTAGTATATAGTTTAGGTATATGTAGTTCGGATAACAATGCAGTATAATTTGACATATTCGAGCAGATCTGATGATGGAGCCAGGACATGGATAGTGGAACTCGAGTTTGGGCTCATGTGATTCGTTTTGACAAGTCCAACAGATTGGGCTCCGTAACGAGGGTCTGACAATGGAGGCAGGAGGTGGAAAGTGGAACTGTTCAATTTGGTTCTCTATTAAAGCACGTTTGTTTTTATTTTCTAAACTAAAGTCTTAAATCTAATGATGTTCGAATGACCGCTGCCTGTGAGTGTAATAATTGCAGGTCCAGTATGTCATAGATCATAAAGATCAATTGTTAGTCAGTTACCCTGGTACACGACAACAGACAGGGAGCCTAATGTTACTTACCGTGAACCAGAAAAATAGAACGATGAAATGCAATTTTTTACCTGTCACCTGATGGTAAATGACTACCGCCGCCCATGGGCATCTGCAACTCAAGAGTGATAAGTGGGTTGCCAGCCTTTAAGGTGAGAGTAGGGGAAGGGGGGAAGAGGGGTAGAGGTGAGGAGAGTGAAGGGTTATGGCCTCCGGTAACATCACTCACTTGGCGAAAACCAATGCAAACCTTGCTTCACTGCCGGTTTTCGAGCCGGCCCATACGTGCCGAAGGAAGCATGGGTCTCCCATGATGATATTATAATTACATGTTACTAACACCGATCAATGCAATAAAAATTTTTGCTGACTGTTGCAGGACAGTGATGCATGAGCAATCCATGATGATTAGTTTCTTGGAGCTTCCTTTTCTTGAAGAGATGTGATAAAAATTGTTTATTGTAAGTTTTTATGTCTCTGCCCTGTTACTGTTTTGATCTTTTGATTCAATTAAATAAAAAATTGAATCAAATTCAAACAGTCGAAGAATGGAATCTCATTCAATTCTTTCCTCTAAATATTACTTTATATAAAGCCATTTAAAATACCTTCTGTTTACATACTAAACACAACAATAAAATCATCAACCTTAGCAATAAATGCATAAAAACCGTCGACTACTTAATTAAACAGAATCCTAATTTGCACACATTTATAAAAGTAGCAATTACGATGAATCTAATTAGCAGAACAACAGTAATTTAGAATTTCGCACGCTAATTATGAGAATCTAATCGGACGTAAATGGGTGTGTATCAGAATCAGTATATTCATTTATATATTCCATAAATCCGAATTACACTTCGTACTCGGTACCTAGACGGGCTAGACGTCTTGTGTGTATGATATTGGCATTTTGTATTATATATTGGGTAAGTCTCATATATTATACCTATGTTTATTGTTTTTTTTTTGTAAATCGCAAAATTTTTCCATATTATGAAGCGAGAAATTGATTTAGTCTATTTGCTTGGACCATCAATCATGATGAAAGAAATATTGATGTGGTTCAACATAATGTTATTCTCAAGTTGTTCAATTATTGCCCTTCAGATGTATCTTGATTAAGATAATTAATGGTTTTACATATTTAATCATATATTTTTTCGGATTTTGATATCTTATCTTCAAAAACATTTTTTGAATAAAAGTTGAGGTAAAAAGACAAGTTGTCCGTCTACAGCACTCTACGGTCACCTTATTGTCTTAGGCTGCGCATCGTAAATTATGCCATCGTTGGCCAGTATTTGCATTTTTATTGTCGCACACAGAATTGGCGACGGTCGTAATTTAATCGTTGAACCGCAAAATTGAATTATTTATTGCGTTGATCGGATTGTAAAACGTAATTGGTCGGGATTCAACATTCGATTTGTTAAAGGTTAAGTTAAATGAGTACCTAACATTTTGTTTGCTTAATATGGGACGTTTGAGAGTATTGTAAAACAATTTAAATAATATTAGTATACTTTTATAAGAACCTTAATAAACTCTAGGTTTATTATCGAAACTAGATACCATGTCTAGGCTATATACTACGTGTCAAGAGGAATTTAAGAAGGCTTAATTTGTGTAGTTGAGAAATTCACATGGTTGGTAATGCATGCGGCATGGTAACCGCTTACTATCAGGCGGGCCGTAAATTTGTAAACAGGAATTAAAATCAATTCTTATCAAATCAGTCTGATAGTTCCACAACTAAACTGATAACTACAAACGCTATTGTTGGTCATAAATGCAAAAACAAAAATTTTAAATTTAATATTTTCAAACGATCTCAAAAAATTAGCAGATTAGCTTAGCATGTGCATGCGCCAAGATTCTAGTCCCACTCATCACACAGATTGCCCCATATTAATACCGTGAAGATGGGACTTCGCACTTAAATATCTGTGTCTGTATATAATTCAGATTAACGATTATTATTATTAGTAGTAAATAAATGAAATGGAACTATACCTTATAATGGTACAGAATAGTTACTTGAGTACTAAGCTTGTAGGCAGCGTGGCCGAGTGGTCTAAGGCGCTGGTTTTAGGCACCAGTCCGAAAGGGCGTGGGTTCGAATCCCACCGCTGTCAGATTGTTTTTGAGTCATTGTATAAAAATACGACTGACAACCGATTTCATTTAAATAAAAGCAAATTAGAATATAAAATAAACTATTTTTTTAAATTGTGATTATAGCTATCTAGAAACTCACACATGTTAGTTTTTATAAGGCCCTTAATGAATTGCCGTATAATCGCCTAAGCGAGAACATACTAGGCACAGAGTATGTGACTATTACCACGCATATAAAACAATAAATAAAAGTAGTTCCTTGAATAAATATGATTAGGTATAATATAAAATTCTTATTACGGTACTTTATTATTGACAACAATCGTCGTTTAAAACAATACACACATTTAATAGAGATATAAGGAGTGATCTATTTTAAATACAGAATATTATTATTCCTTTTAATTACGGGCAACATCGATCTGATAGGCTTTCGAAAAAGTGATACTAAGTCAACATTCGGTTGTACCAGTTTACAAATACTAGTTGAAATACAAAGTACTTCTAAGTTATTAATATAGAAGGAAGTACAATATATACACTTATAAAATAAATACACATAATATATATACATAAAAACCAGTTTTGAAAAATGAATAAGAAAATAATTTTGAAGTACCAAATATAAAACATCAATAAAAAGAACACTGATAATGTTTTCTTTTTGTTTCAAAATAGTAATGAGTCATACTCACAATAATAAATATTTACATCAAATAAAAATGTTGAAGTCTTAAATAATTTACTTCTCCTTTTTGCTAAGATGTAATTGAATTTTGTGAATGTCTTTATCATTCTATCGATAGCGATAAAAATGCCATCGACAAACAAGAATATACCTCGCTTATTTTTGAATTAAAAAATTAATAAAAGTTTTGTTATTTAATACTACGAGTTGACTACCTGTGAGGCAGTGGAATTCGGTGGCAGATTGCAGATCGGGAATATTAATCATTCCTAAACCGAGAATCGAATGCCGTACAATCCGGACATATTCATCGATTTCTCGTGAACACTAAAATCGGTACCGCAATCAATAAAATTGTTTTAGTTTATTTTATACCGTTACGGCTGATCTTCTTCTTAGTTTTATCATTCAGGCATATCAGAATTGGTTTGATTCAGGTGGTAAAGGTTCGATTACAATCGGCGGTATACATTGTATTAAATGGCAGACTACCAATATACCCGTATTCGAGATAATGATGATTTTTTACGTGTGGAATTCCCCACGTATACAACCCCATCAAGAGCATGATCTTGATACCTTTATCCTGATCCGAATAAAACTTCAGGGTATTTGGTCGTTGGGGAATATGGCTCGGTGGTCAGGTACACAGTTAAAAGAGATAGATATGTACACATGTGTCATTCGACAATCCACCTCAAAAAAAGGAGTCATTGCTATGGTTGACTTCTCCTACTCTATATCGCGACGTTGTCTAGGGCCAGCTTCTGCTGCTAAAAAGGAAACCGTCGCCTTTAGGCGAAGGCCAGGGTTCAGTGGAAATAACGGATTACCCTGGAATAAGATTTTTTTTTCAAAACTTGAAATACAACGTGTCTTCACACCATTTTCAAATATGTCGTTCAAATAGTTTTATGGGGATAAGACTTCAAATTAAACTGAAGAGAAAACAATAAATGCATTTAAGTTAATTTAAGAATAACGAAGGAGAGAAATTTGATAGAATTTAAGTAAGTGCGAAGTTGAAAGATACATATCGAGATCTACTTTATAACTAAAATAATGTAGGTTTAGGTATAGAGGTTTCTATTGCAATATTATCACGTTTAATCTGTTATTGTTATTTTATTCTTATATAATAAGAAGAACTCTTAATGGTCTCTAGAAAATTAAGACCCCAAGGGTAGGTTTGTTATAATCTAAAACTAATCCTCCAGAGAATTTTAAAAGAACAGATTTGGAAGTTCTTTTAAAACAATGTTTGAACATTATTTTGAAAACATAACTTCCGCACCATGGGAATGTCCCTCCGGGTACTTTCCAAACATACAATTAACAGACAGTGAGCATCCGTTCATTTAGAAAAACTATCTGTGAATGGCACAAATGATTGTTGTGGGGATTGAACCCACGACAGTTTGATTTTAATGTTGGACGTAGTGTTCATTACGCCGGTGTATCTTAACTAAAATTATTGATGCGAAAGTCAGTTTGTTTGTTAGTTACGCATTCACGCCTTAACTACTCAACTGATCATAATGAAAGTTTCATACTTCTGTCAGTAACGGGAATTGATAGTTTAATTCTAATTCCAAAATCAATTCAAATAATTCTTTATTGTGGTTAAATTGGCACAACTGTTTTCTATATCGGCGCGAAGGTTGAGCAATATCTGTCATTTAGTTTGTTTTCAGTACTCGATTTTGAAAGCTCTTCTCAAGAGTGTTTTGCGGTTGTTATAATAGATAAAAACACCGAACAAAGAGTTGTTTTCTTCGACCATCGAGGTTTTGTGCACTCGAAATTATTGCCAGAAGGTCAGACTGTAAATAGAGAATAAGGATTTGAGCGTTTCAGAGAGCGGATTCATCGAAAAAGGCCAAAATTTGTGGAAAGAATATTCGTGGATATTACACCACGACAACGCGCCATCGCACAAGGTCACTTTGAATTTTTGACCAAAAACTCAACAAATACCAGCGAACAACCATCGTATTCATCGGATATGACTCCGGCCGACTTTTTTCTCTTTCCAAAACTCAAATTACCACCTCGAGGTACCCGTTTTCAGTCGATAGAAGTCGTAGAAGTAGAGAACTGAAGTCGATTCCGGAAAATGCATTTAAAAATATTATGTTTTGATAACTGGATTATTCGTTAGCGTAAGTGAATTATTTTTGAAGGGGCCTACTTTGAAGGCGATATAACAAATTTGAAAGAATAGTTAACATTTTGTGTTTTATTGACCTTTTCCCGGTACTTTCTTAACATAACTATGTACTACAAATGTTCAAAAAGGCGCCTTTCATCCAAAAAGTAGTGATTCCGATTGATAGGTTGATTGACGAAATATACATGAACGCGCACGAAGCCGCGGGTAAAAGCAGCTTAAATATAATAAAGAAATAAAAAAAAACATTATTGAAATAAAAGAACACGACTGCGTGTAACTAATTTAATTTTTGGTACCCAGTATCATTCTCACAATTGAGACGAATCTAACCACGCCTCTCAAGCTAAAATTCATAAAACTGTTTAGGCTATAGAGCGTGCCAAAGATATACACATACATACACTCAACGAAAATAACTCTCCTTCTGGCACAGTCGGATAAATATAATAGGTACTGTAACTTATAATAAAACCATACCATCAAACTATAATTTGACCTCTCTGCTCACATATCAGTCCAGAGATGTAATAGAGATGATCACATCTGTTGGTGATTATAAATATCTATTTGTTTAATTAAGTAGATTCAGTCAGTCAAAAAATATTTTGTCACTTTGTAAGTTCAAGTATTATTATTCATGAGCATTGTTAAAATATTTTAATAAGAGGCCGAACTCATATCATATTCATGTTGATAGATCAACATAAACCTATTGATGAGGCATTAACATTTTTATGACTCTTTGATAAAGCTGTAATATCATTGTGGGAGACAATCAAGATTTATATAAGCATTATTTAATACATATGTATAACTAGCAGTGCCCCGCAGTTTCAACCGCGTAAGTCGAATGATCCCGTATGAATATTGGGATAAAAAGTAGCCTATATGTTAATCCAGGTCTCTAGCTATCTACATACCAAGTTTCATCGTAATCGGTTCAGTAGTTTTGCCGTGAAAGAGTAACAAATATCCATCCATCCATCCAAACTTTCACATTTATAATATTAGTGGGATTATTTCATACATACGTATAATTAATGTCTACTTTCTAAACCTAAAGACCTCGATGGAAGAAATGGTTACGGGATTATGCTAACAATTGGTAGGACATTACTGACGTGCAGCCACACAAGTGGTACATAGGGAAGGCAGAGGTGTATTAAACACCCACATTTTGACAACTATAATTTGGCAAGTCTATTTCAGCCAACTGGGAACTTTGGGAATACAGATAGCAAAATTGATAGAACATCGTGGGAGAGCCATGCTTCGGCACGTATGGGCCGTCTCAACCGAGTTTCAAGAGTTTCAACCACGGATTCACAGAAAACCGGCATTGAAGTATTGCTTACATTACCGAAGGCCCTAACAATTCCCTTCCCCCTCTTCCACCCTTCCCCTACCTTAAAGGACGGCAACGCACTTGTGAGTCTTGAGTTATAGATGCCCATGGGTGGCAGTAGTCACTTATCATCAGATGACCCGTCTGCTATTTGCCCCCTATCCTATAAAAAAAATAAAACAATGGAAATAGTTCAAGTAGGTCGTGTCGCATACCTTTACTCGAACTGGCTGTTGACGAGAAGTCCGAGCCCTCTAAAATGTAAAAGCTCCTGTAGTGTATTACAAGGTTCACTTGGCTCGAGAGGAGGTGTTCAAGTTTGAGAGGAGAAGAATAGAGAGTCGATAACAAGTCTGAAAGGTTATATATATAAACTGATTGATTGACCACAATACATTCCCTTTATATTGGCTTCAAAGAAGTAGCTCTGCAACTTGACAGACGTCTACTCTGTCTGGTGGCTGCGGTGATTCTCCTCTCTTTTGTTCTAAAATTTTATAAAATTGAAATATTGCAAATAGCATTCAGTGCGGACTTCTCACACACTAACGTACGAGCCGGATCGACCAGAGTGATACCACGGCCTCACAGAAAACCGGCAGTGAAGCAATGTTTGCATTGCTTTTAGCGGAGTGAGTTTCTCGTCTGCTCGTTTGCCTTTAATACCATAAAAAGAAAAAAAAAAGATTTAAAGTGATTATAACACTAAAATTATAACAAGGAGGTACAGTAGACTTGTCCACGTGGTGACTGACAGTGAAGTGACTCGTTCGGAATTGCGCATTAACGTAAGCACGAACCTCAGTCTAGACTCTGTAGAAGCGCCATCTGTATAACGCTTGCGTCTCGATGTCAAATTAAAATACCTAGTATATAGTACATAATATTTATAATAGTAATTTTTTATACTTGAGCCCATATATTCCCAAAGAAGTCGGCCAAAAGAATTGGATCGCTTGTGTATCAATTATGCGGCAATACGTTATATTTCTAACTCTCGTTATTGACTCGCAATATCACGACGGACGTCCAGGGTGTGTTAAATGCCTATTGACGTCATTATGTGTCTGTAGGAATATTCTATATTGTTCGCAAATGTGAGCTAGTTTGGTTGCACTGGTCCCTTAAAGCTACGTATGGTACCTACCTCTGTTTTTTTACTACGTGAAATATGAAGAAACAATTTGTATCGCGACGGAAGATTTACACATTTTCATATCACTTCTTATTGTGAATATTCAATTTATTTCCTTTGAAAGACATAGGTAATATCTATGCTGTTGATATGTTAAGATCCTGATCAACATTAAAAGCATAAATCAGCATGAACTAAATAAATAATAGTTTAAAAAAACTAAAAAAAAACAGGCTTTGTAGAAAATTCAACTAAAAAATATAAAATAAATTTTAATAAATTTGGATTAAGAATAGTGTAAATAAGAACTAAATGTATATTATTGGAAAGAAGCGTGGGTGCATATAGTGTCAATAAAATGTTTATAACTATTGACACTATGCATGCACCCCACGCTTTTTTACAGTCGGTTACAAACAAACATACAAGTGAAGCTAATATCAAGCGTGTAACATTAAAAATATCTCCGACTCTAACACATAAATAAAACATAAAAAAATGAGCATGAAAGTTTATCGCAACTAATCCCTACTAAAAGAGTCGGTTTTTGAAATAAGAACTCTAAACATGCCAGCGGATGACATGTAAACTGAGATCGACTTCGTGAGAAGGTACACAGTAGACATACCACAGAGGGAGACATGGCTAGAAACTCCCAATCCAACAATAATGGTAGTCACGTGTGGTACACCGATGGGTCTAAAAAGACCTTGATGTAAGTTATTTAGACCTTGGTGTGTTTCAAAATTCATAAATAATTAATAATCTTTAAAAAAAAGTATCACCGACTTCAATGCGCCTCAAAATACCCACATCCTTTCACGTGTTTGAAGAGTTCCCTCGATTTCTGCAGGATCCCATCACCAGATAACCATGGGACCACCTGGGAAGTATACCCTTTCAAACATAAGAAGAATTTTCCAAATCAGTCTAGGCGTCTTAGAGTAATCGCTGAACATACATAAAAAAAATATATATATACAGTGAAATATAGAACCTCCTCCCCAACTCAAAAACCCCTTAGAAAACACCTGATGATATTCGAACGGCTGAACAGATATTCTTGAGTTATAGCTAAGAACACTCTCCATCAAGTCACCTTTCAAACAAATACAAACTAAATTAAAATCGGACCATCCGTTTAGGAGCTATGATGCCACAGACAGACAAACAGATACACACTTTAAACTTATAATAGCACCCTCCATTTTGCGTGGGTTGTTAAAAGTGAATTTTGTTGTTTCTGTTATGAAATCGCATAATACAAGTGAATTGGAAACGAAATTATAGTACTAAAAGGTAGTTATTCAGTACAAAAAAGCGGATTGAAGGCTTGTTTTATAAACTCTCACAAAACCGAAGGTGTCACTCGTGTGTAGCTAAACCCTATCCACCCTTTCGAAATTCAGCGACCCCCTTATCAGTAAAAAAAAAATAACTTAACTGATAATTAAAATATCTAAATAAGGTCTTCTGTAAGGTCCAATTTAAGCGAAAATCTCCTAACCCCTCCTCTATTTAAAGAAAAACCTATCTGACATGCTTGATTATGGCGATTCCATATCAGTATTAGCTTAATGCAATCATAAACATTTAAACACACCCTGTATAACGCGAATGGTTTTCCCATAGCTGTATTGCTGTAACGGTTAATAACTGATTAACTTTAATAAGGCGTCGACTACATTTATCTCGTCAACTGCTTAACTGACTACGAACAACCGATAACATCTTGCTTCTGCGTTGTACCGTCGAGAACAAAACACATTTCGACAATTCCAAAGCAATGACACAAAGACATTGAATAGAAAAGAATTTAAGTCTCGACTGTACTCCTTGAAAGTTCTCACAGCGCCATGAGAATGCTCTTTACAATCGATATTCAAAAAAAGAACAGCATCGATGTCTCTGTTGTCAACGGACAATTCTTTTGGAGATCAACAACAAATTCCATCATTCGAATTTAAACCATAACTCTAAAAAAATTAAGTTTAAATTCAATTGTTTTGAAATGAGAATTTTATTGTTCCGTTTCGGTATATTGCGTCACCGACTAAAAAGACAAAGCACAAACCGATCGCGTCGCATTGTGGGGCTAATGATGAGCCAAAACATTATTTTTAGAAGGCGTTTGGCTAGTTGGCTTTATAAGGTGTACGTCGATGGGACTGCAGATACAATTCGCTTTTATGGCGCCGGTAGCGAGCTCAGTTGTTTACACGCTCGCGTTTTCCAATGCGATGTTAGCAGTGATTGTTTGACAATCGATACGAGTGTTCGATATAAAATGGTTATCGAATAATCGATTGTTGAGCGCTTGTTAAGTTTAATTCCGGAAGAGCGACTGCTTGGTATACACAAGTTTATTAAAGAAGCATTTCTGATTTGGCTGGTTAAATGTTTTTAATATTGTAACAATGGTCAGCTCTGGACGTTTGAAGGCTGAGATGATGATGGTAATAACATTGTTTGTAGGAAATAAATAACTTAATTTATATATCATATTAATTAATTGAACGCCTATATTAAAAAAATCACATAAATCCCTAACGTTTTCCTCCTATTAAGCTAGTAGTAGCTCTAATCCCCCTTTTCCCGCTCTTCCCCTACTCCCACCTTAAAGGGCGGCAACGCACTTGTGACTCTTGAGTTACAGGTGCCCATGGGCGGCGGTAGTCATTTACCATCAGGTGACACGTCTGCTCTTTTGCCTCTATACCATAAAAAAAAAAAAACTTACTGAGTGAGGTTTCGAACCCCCAGCTATTCAATTACAAGTTAAACGCTTTTGCTATTGAACGTATATACCTAACATAAGAGTTGTCAACTGAATTAAGCTATTGTCTACGGAACCGATGTATAACGTTTATATTTTGTAATGAATACAAAAGATTAAGTTGCTCATTGCTTACCTTAAAATCAACCGCAATTTTTTTTAATACAAATGTTAGATAAAAAGCTATATAAACAGTAAACCTATTGTACATTTTCATTTCACAAAAATATATATTTTATATTGAATTGTGCAAATCATGTTGTGAATGAAATTGTAACACAACTTGTGCAATTTATGAAGTTCTAAGAAAAGACATCAACGCGCTCGAACTTCAATGACTCAGACGATACGAGCAATAATTACTAAGAATATATCACTGTAACTAACTCTCTCATTATTTACGAATTTCCACTAACGTTATACATCTCAAAGTTTATTAATTGTGTACATATGCATGAGTTAATAGCTTTGTTACTCCTTCATGCTAAAACTACTTGACGGATTTAAATGAAATTCTCACACCAATGAACTGATCCTTGTTTAACACATAGACTCATGAAAATTGAAAACCATACTGACCAAACCTATTATTTAAAAAAAAATACAATACAGAAATATCAGATGTGTAACTCGGGAGTTAATCCCGATAATATCATATAATCACCTCTTGGTTACCCGACGTTTCGATCGAATTGCATCGATCTTGGTCACGAGTAGTCTGATGAGAGCTCAGCGATGCCTCCGTGAAGTGCGAGTTTCATCAACTACCCGCACTTGGTCTTCACTATTTTTATTCGTACTGTCGGCACTTCGACCCACTACACTTACGACATCCCCTGAATGATATCGAGGATGTCTTTAAATATTATCGCGATTAAGTCCCAAGTTACACATTTGGCAGTAAAGCAATGTTTGCAGTGCTTTTCGCCGAGTGAGTGACGTTACCGGAGGCCCTAACCCTTCCCTCTCTGCCCTCCCCTTCTTCTCCCCTTCCTCTACTCCCACCTTAAAGGCCGGCCACGCACTTGTGACTTTTGAGTTGCAGGTGCCCATGGGCGGCGGTAGTCATCTACCATCAGGTGACCCGTCTGCTCGTTTGCCCTTATACCATAAAAAAAAACGCGAAGTTTTAAAAACATTACAGAAATCTTATAAAAAGTAATAAATATTCTAAAAAATCTTAACTTATAATATTGAGTCCGTAAATTACAAAATTAGCAACGCACAAGCCCTCCAGTGTGGTCGCTGTAACCATTCTTTCACCAACAAAAGCAGGACAATCACATTCTTTATCACCATAAACTTTTTGTCTCCTAATATTGTGAGCAAACATCGGACACTTTGCTGGACATAAAGTGACACAAAGACTCTATTTGGCCCCCGTCGCCTTTTATAATAGATGCCAATTTCGGAAACAATCGTCCCCTAATATGTTTTGATGTTTTTGGTTATTGTGACTGTTTGTTCGGTTGATTACTTGTTAATAAGCGTGACGGTAAGGAATGTCAGTATTGTCACAATGATTTTGTTTTCTTTTGTGACTGACGCGTGTCTTCCCGTTAAAGTTTGTGTGACAGACAATGTACCCTAGGGCTTGGATGTTGGTTGAACGAACCGTTTTGTGTGAAAAATTGCTTAAGAGCATTGAACGCGTATAACCATAACGGTTGAATGGATCGCGTAGAGGTTTAGGGCTAAGTCATCTGGTCACTCTTCCACACAAACACAGAGCATTCATAACCTTTGTAATCTACATAATATTAAACAAAGTCCCCACCACGTCTATCTGTCTGTTCGCGGTAAACTCAATAACTACCGAGAACTACGAATTACTCGATAAGTCCGAGTCCTCTAACACATAAACAAAACACCAAAAACTTTATCCTAACTAATCCGAATCGAAGTGGCAATCACGAACACTAAACTCACTAAACGAGTCGGTTTTCAAAATAAGATCTTTATACATGGCAGCGGATGACATGCAAACAGACATCGACTTCGTACAAAGGTACACAGTAGACGTACCACAGAGAGAGACATGGCTGAAAACTTCCAATCCAACAAAAATGGTAGTCACGTGTGGTACACCGATGGATTTAAAAGAGGCCTTGATGTAGGTTGTGGAATTTACGGAGAGAGGCCAAAATTCAGGTGGAGTGCCATTCTGAGAACCGAGGCCTCTGTTTTTCAGGCCGTGCTCTTCCGGCGTACCTTTTATCCAGAAAAAAAAGGACTGTTCCCGAGGTATGGATTGATTTACAAAATCGATAATACTGTAAACGAAACCGCGGGCATAAGCTATTGTTATAAAACTCAGATAATTTTATGTTAAATTAGCTGAACCCCGCGGTTTCACCCGCGTAAAACCTAGTGCCGTGGGAATACCAAAATAAAAAGTAGCCTATGTGTTAATCCAGGTCTCCAGCTATCTACATAATAAGTTTCATTGCAATCTGTTTAGTAGTTTTTGCGTGAAAGAGTAACAAGTTTATTATTAAAAATATTTTTCTTAAACTTCTAAAAAATTCTCGTTTTCTCACAATAATATAATGCATCTTACTTACCAAATGATTATCCGTTCTCTGAAATAGCAAGTGTTATGTCTACGCCCACCGGCCAAAACATCTCAGTTTCATGAGAATTCTTATGTGATCACTTAGCAAACTGCCATCGGCGAGTTTTATTAATTCAAACAATTAATTTCTATAACCTCACACATAGTTCTGGGGTTGAATTTCATTTGTACCCCTTTTCTCATAAATTAAAATACCTCCAGCTCAAAAACACTTTCGACTATTAGAAAAGAGCTGATGATCTTCCAACGTCTGAGCAGACTTGAATTATAGCTAAGAACAACCTAGATCAAAATCGGTCTATCTATTTAGGAGCCACGATGCCAGAAACTGACACACAGATATACACGTTAAACTTACAATACCTATCCTTTTTGCATTGGGGCTTAAAAAAACCGAGTGTGATGTACCGACCTCTTCGGAATATCTACTGTCAGCTTATATTAGATCTTTTGTAATATGATATAGATGGATGGTAACCCTTTTGCCAAATATATGGCACAGGCTTCGGGAATGAAAGTGAGTAATCTTTTTATGAAAAAAAAGGCAGTCTTGGGACTGCCGACAGAAGTGAAAACTTAAACGAAACGATGAACTTAAAATGTCATATTAGCAGGTTGGTGACATTAATTTAATAAGAGATATATCACAATATGACCTCTAGTGGATTTATATATGTATTATTAGCGTGACGGTCACTAGTTCAGTGCTTTTTCCACACAGCAAAGGTACACAAAAGTGCCTAAAGAAGTTTTCAGAACTGACACAAATTCAAAACTCCGTAACAATAGTTATATTTACACTTAATACATAGTACCATCAGCAAATA
This sequence comes from Callimorpha dominula, assembly GCA_949752705.1. Lineage (NCBI taxonomy): Eukaryota > Metazoa > Arthropoda > Insecta > Lepidoptera > Erebidae > Callimorpha > Callimorpha dominula. The sequence continues at coordinate 14,063,371 of OX457007.1, forward strand.
AGAAAATTAATAGCATAGCGAATTTATTAAACTAAAGGTTTTGTACGGCATCTTAAGACATTTAAAATTTATCACTTCTCACATATATCGAAAGTATGATACTATGATCATAAAATATGAACTGTTCTTTGAAACCAGTGTTGCCAATCTGTACCTACTTTAGGAAATTGGTAGATTAAGTTTTAAAGAGCAGCTCATTTTAAATTATGACTAACACGATAATATGGCAAAAAGTTGTAGAAACTTACTACCACGTTGGTATGACGGCGAGGTCATGGTCTCTATTCCCGGGTAGGGCACATTGTTGTTGATCTTCTGGCCCTGTAAAAGGAGATCTGTATATGGATTTGTAGACTGCAGGTAGGTAGGCTGGCCCATATTACGTGAAATTAAGTGACAGGCTTCAGGCGAAACGCAAATAGGATCACATTTACTCTATCACTTATTTCTCTGTCAAATTACTGCTCGAATTGGAGCTGTCCGACTAGTCTAGCACCTCAACCCTCAAGAAGACATGTGGTTAGACAGCATTACGTATGGAGCGCTTATGATCCTCCATACTGACGTGATCCATGCTGACGTGAATACAGTAAGCAATATAAAAAATATAATTAAATAGAACATTTTTTTTAAAGACGACGCTCTGGATATTTTGAAAAGTCCTTGTGCCGGAATTAAATATACAGAAACAGACAAAAATCATTTTATACATACATAATGGTTTATTCCCGAGGTACCGCTTCAAAAGTCGGTTATCACTAAAACAGTAATAATAACAGCTTATTAATTAACTTGACACATCACACGCTTGGCCGACTTATCTCAAACTAGGCAGAGCCTGTACTAGGGTAACCAGACTGCTGATAAACATACTTATATTTTACTAAATATATACATATTATTAGATAAATTATATTCAAACACAGAACAAATGACCGTGCTCATCACACAATTATTTGTACCGGGTGGGAATCGAACCCACGACCTCTGGCTCAGCAGTCAGGATAACTAGACAGAGGCCCACTGATGTAGCCTTTATATCTTCAGGAATGGTGTTGTTTGTTTTTCATGGTGGAAGTCAATTATATACTTTGCAAGATCCCAAGCTATTTAATTTAATTTTTACAGACAGACTTTAGACTGCTACGAAACGCTTGGGCGTCGCGACAGACCAATAATACCCCAGCTCTAACCCTCTCGCGATCTTTACCATAAAGTATGGAGTTCCATCTGTAACACAAGAAACTGTTCGCTATTATCATAATTAATATTATAAATGCAATAAACACTTTAAAAAAAAGTTCAAAACCGACTTAAAAAAGCACTAAGAAAGGGTACTGAAAAGTAAAAAAAATTAATCGATTTCCAACTTAATTGAAAAGACGAAATAAATGTAACATGTTTTAAATAATAGGTAACGTTATAAAAGCATTAGGTACCTATTGGTTGGTTTGAAGGCAGTGCCAAGCTCCAAACGCAATAAGTAATACTTATGGGATATAAACAGCTTAATTAAGAATAGAATTTATTCTAATGAATTATCTAAATATTTTGTTAATTATTAAACGCCTTCATACTTTACACGTCTTACATACGTAAACGATCATCATGGTATTTTGTAAAGGTACACATTGCCAGAATCACAGATAGTCACATAGGGTAGTTTTCATCCAAAAAAAAGTATTGTTCCCGAGGGATGCAAAAATACCTTTTACGAGTGGCGTAGCTATTATTCTTATATAGGCTATTACAGAAATGTGTGGTCAAATGTATTCAATTACAGTTTTCACAGGTACGTTTTGCCTACACATAGAGTGACTATGTGTAGGTCACAATTCATCCATTGATCCATCCATCTATTCATCCATTGTCACATACCAATGTGAAAATCCTTTTTAATTCTATTGAACAGTACCAAAAAGCGCTCTGAATCATTGATCCGAGCAATTGAGCAATTGTTAGCAAACGCGGCAACAATTTGGAAAAAAGCTTTATCATGGCCAAATTCATCTTCACTATCTCAGCTATCTCGAGCACTTTTTTTTTTTTAATATACGCCGTCTCCAAATTAGTCTCGGGACTTATTGAACGATCTAGTACTATATATACCTACCTACTATGTACCTATTAATATTATAAAGTTTAAGAGTATCTTTTATTTTACTTGAACGCTTTTATCTCTGAAACTACGAATCGGATATGAATACAAAAATATTTTTTAAAATAATTCCAGGACCAGTCACAATCAGTAGCGTTTGTCACCTACACTTCCTTATTGGGACGCCTAAACACTGGCAGCTTGTACTTATTTATTGTTTTACGATCTGTAAAGTATTCATGGTTTTATAAGACAATCTCCACAGGTGCGTTAAAAAAGAACAGCCTGAGAGTCATCCTATCTTTGGCTCCCTTAAAATCAGGAGTGGACCCCGAACTCGAATGATTTTAGTTTACCGTTTGGATCCGCAAATAAATAGAGATTTTTTTCCCGTGTATGCAAGAATTGTGTCGCACTTTTTTGATCCGTGAATAGAAAAAGACCGTGAATAAACAGCTTTCACTGTATTTTATAATCTTACTTTCAGACTATTACCGAAGTCTTAATAAGTTCTTTCCTAAGTTCATCTCTCAGACTTTTTGCCAAGAGGAAGACTTGTCTTGTAGAAGATTAATATAACAAAATACGTTAATTAAACACAATTCCGGTTAATGTTGAAGCTTATTTTGAAAAGCATAATTCAATAAGTACAAATCTTTATTGTTCCCAAAATTGGTATCTATTTGTTAATTTATTACTCCAAAACCGAGCAGCATCCACGTGTAGTTAAAAATTTGGATATGGTCTACAAATATGTGTGATTTAAAATTCATTCATTCTTCATTTAGGTAATACTTCAATACCAAAATATCCATCATAGGGTAGTGGTTAAAAACGATGAAGCAATCATCAATATGCCAAAATCTAATACACCTATTCTTTAGCCTAGCAGAACTGTTAATGAAGGAAATATATTTTATAATATTCTATCTCATCACATCACACTTAAAGAGGTTTACTGCAAAGAAGTTATGTAATATGAAAACATAGAAGGCGGCGCGTGCTACGGTAGCCGCGCACCGAACATAAATAACCGACCACGCCGCTAACAACTCTGTATTTACGACAATATTATATTTTATACTTACGCCCGGTACATGGAGGCTCTAATACGTGGCCAACCTACATAATAACGAGAACGCGCGGAAGGCGTAACTCGGTGGCAACACACCGTCTCGCTCGACGACGCCCCGGGCGCGCGCCTAAGCGAGACGAACAACCACAAATTTATTGAAACGAAAAAAAAAACTTAGCTACTGCACTCCGCGTCGCCTCTACAGAACTAGATACATTTTTCCACGTCTCCGTGTGCGAGTGAGTGCAGTAGAGCTTCTAATATGTGCGAGCGGGACGGATAGCATTCTGCGGGTATCGCACACAGCTAAACGGCCGGTCATGTGGGCGCTGCCGGTGTTGCGCACGCGCGGCTACCTCGCCGCGGTTGAGTTCCACGCTCACGCTGCGTCGCTCGGCTCGCTTAGCCTGTGTGACCTTTACTTGGTGAACTTAGGAAGCGACGTTCGCTGTGAAACTTCCATTAGACCCCCTCCGTCCCGCGCGACAGTGATTCTTCGGACCTCCAGCGCAGCAGCACCAGCATTAGAGCGAAAGAGATGGCTGGTGGTCGCCGGCGCCGTAGCTAAAGGTATTCGTAGAATGCGTGATCTGTATCGGGCGGGTGAATGCGGTGCGGGGTACGGGGCGCGTTCGGAAGCGGTGGCAGCTCCCATCGACTCCTGGGGTTATTCTTCCTCAGGCCACTGCTGCTCGAGCTACGTACCAAGCGAGCCAGTTTTTTCTGTCCACCGCACGGCACGCCACACACTCGTTAAGCCCGTGCCAACACGAGAAGTCGCCACTAATAAATTACTGTTTTTTACTGCAAACGCAACAGTCACCGCCGCGCAGCCGAGTAATTTGTACGTAAAAATAAACATTAATCAACAATATCGCCGTTACTATCGCCCGAATACAGTGAGTACTCTGTCATTTGTTCTAATATTTGTTCATTCAATCGTTGATTTATCTTATTTTTAATCCTGATATATTAATTTATATATGTTGCTATTTTATTTCCCATGAAACTAATATTCAAATCATCAAATAAGTTCAGCATAATAAAAATAAATATTAAGAAACACAATGATTGAATAACATCTATCAATATTTTATTTTATAATCTTTTGATTTTATGTCTGTTTAGAAAAAGAATGTTAAAAAATTTAGTTATCATTCATTAATTCATCATCATTCATAATTAGCATTTTCAACACATTCTGCTTGAATCTCAAGTTGCAGAAATCTTGTTTAATATCACACATTCAAAGTTATATGTTCGAGTCTTATAGGTTTATATTACAAACTATCGTAATAAATATCGCTGGTATTTTAATTGTTGCTAAGACAGACGTGTGAATGAATACTTTGAAAATTATAAATTCTAAACGACTAAACGCAATACGGCTAAAACGCTCTGCTACAGAATATTGTCAAACAAATTCAATTCAGCGAATCTAAGGCAAACGTTGACTTTAGTAGTTTATAGACGATATAAGTTTCAAATTAACCGTCTTATAATATTTAAAATTCCAGTGCTACTTACAATCCCAACAAATATTACTATGTGAATGTGAGTTTGGTTGTTTATAACGCTTTCACACCTTAATTACGTAACCGATCATTATGAAATTTTACATAAACATTTTCAAAAAACGACAAAATTTGTCTTTAATTTAAAAAAAAACAAGTAATCTTCCCGCGAAATATATGAATTGATTAACAAAATTTATTAACGCAAGCGTAACCGCGACCAAAGTTGTAATTAACATGTAAAAAGATAACATTCCAAAATGATTAAAACAATTCTTACAAAATACTTGACACATTTTCCATTCGCCATGTATTCTGTTTGCAAATAAATTAACATCGTCGTAAGGTGTTGTTGAGCTCCCGGCCTACGTATCTCGGTAGCAGGTACACACGCGCCACCCGCGCATCGCCAATTGTGGATCACTCGCACTCAATTATGTACACGTGATCCTCATAGACTTTGAAGTGGATTCGTTGTTTAACATAAAATGTAAATTAAAAATATTTGTTAGTACATCTACTATAATAATATATATATAATATAATATATAATCTAAAATCGTTTAGATATCAGTCCCTTAGACTCAGACGTTAGTTATATATACGTAGTGTGTTTATGAACCATTCTTATTATATTATTTTCTGTAACCTTGTATTCTTATTCTTAATAGGACAGCGATAACCTCTGTTTATTTTTTTAACTGCATATTTAATCGAACATTCAAAACGTCCTTTTAAAACGAATATGTCCCGCTGACATTAAAGTCGTTTAAATTCGCCACTTATAGGTGCCTATATTTAAATTTTCAAATATCGAATCCGTAGAACGTTTCGGGAATGTCGAGGACTCGCGACGGGGCGCCTGCGCATCGCCACTTTCTTTTAACTTTGCCGAACGCTACGATCGTTCAATGTAGTGATGGACGGTTTTAATCGATTTATATCATCGATTACGAATATTAATAATAGTAAAGTATGTTAAATATTTGTATTGATATTAAAACATAGACCAAATAGATATTCGCTGCGTTCGAGAAAAATGTGTTAAACTAAGAATGTCGTGATAAGTAATTGTTTAAACACAATGTAAAGTTTTTTAATTCAATTTATTATTTAATGTCTTTTTGTATTCTTTTGTACAGTAGATTATGTATGAAATTGTAATTGGAAGATACAAAATTGTAGCCAATTTTTTATACAATCACTACTCATCCCTCCGAGGGTAAGGGGTTATTGGTACCTGTATATACTTGCAACACCGATGGTTTACATAATTTTTTTTTATTAATCGAACACCATTTAGAAAGTTAACGATCTATTTAATCAATTTGCATTAGTCGATTCTTCAACGCCCATCCCTATCTCATGTGGGTACAAATAAAAGGCGATGTGTCATGTATATACTGGGCACGTATTAACACGTTGTCTTGCCTTTACGACTACAGGGTGGAATAATCTGAAGACAATGATTATTTATTGTCAGAAAGCCTTTTGTCATACACCGACAATGAACGTTGTATCATTTATACTCTATTGATACTAAAATATTGATCAATGTTGTTATGGTTTCAATGTTTTTTTGTCAATAAAGTTTTCAAAGAGGTTTGTTTAGTCGCTAAAGCAATTCGTGTTGTATTTCATTGATTTAATACAGACTAAATGTCAAGATGTTTTTGTATTTAGTTTGTAGGCAAGAGATCGTTGTGGTTTTGAAGTTTGCTTAGGTACCTACTTACGTACTGCTATCCCTGAGAACTACTACTAAACTACTATAACTATTTCTAACAATATTTATTAATAACAATAATATAATTAATTATGAAGTAGGAAAGTGGTAGCCATTCAGGTAATACTAAGCTTAATTTAAATATAAAATTAAACTGACTTTTAACTTTCTCTGGTAATGAAAAAAAGTATATTTTATATAGGTATAGTAACAAGGTCAGTGTATGATCGAACTGTGCAAAAGCCTTATGGTGGAAATTTAATGAAAATCAAATAAATATAATTAATAGCCGTTTCACCCGCGTTTATGGTCACTGCTTTGCTCCTAAGATCGTAGCGTGATGTTACATAGTCTAAACTATTCATCATGAATCTGACTATCATATACAAAAAAAAAAACGAATCCGACTCGTAGTTTCAGACATTAGCGGGTTTAAACAAACGAAGAAACAAAAAAACCTCCAGAACTTTATTTTTATCTTAATATACAGTGTTGTACTTATCAGAAAATGCCTATGCTTAACAATGCTATTTACAAGACTTAAGCCTGTGACCACGGCCAGTGCAACATCTTTGAAACGTCAGGCAATTCAAAGATGTGTAATATCTATTGATCGCGTTAATTCCCGTATAAATAATTAAATATCATGGAACGCAAAAGTTTTAAAGTTAGTAGCTTACAAATTACTTATGTTAGAATAGTAATTAGTACTTCGTAGTCTCGAAAGCTAGTTAAAGTTATTTTTTATCATTTTATTAATTTTCAGCATGAATGATGTTCTAAGGGGTTTTGATCTTGATATATGATTAGTTTTAATCATATATCTAAGTCAAATACGAGGTAAGATAAAAAAATATATATAATAAGATAAGATAATATAATAAGACCAAAAAAAAAAGTTTTTATCGCAACACAAGCACAAAGTACCTACAGCTTATACAATCTACTTCTACCTTTATTAGTGCTAGATATTGACCAATCACAGAATTAAATTTTTCATTTAAAAAGCTTTATTCGTTAAAATTGAATCATCATGTCATCCGGATCATTATTGGTCAATTAAATGTTAGTAATTTTGACCGAAACAGTAATGTTCAATTGTTTTAAGGGACATTCGGAGAATTGATATTAGCCTAGGTTTACATAATCTTATGCGTTTTAGATGGGAGACAGGTGGAAAACATGGCGGATATCAAGTTATTCAAGATAATCTAATTTAGACATTCATGGATGCAATTTTTTTATATGAGCATGTCAGACAATGGTGCCGATTCTATTGTACACTCTACTAAACTAAAACCTGACTTGATTTCTTCATATGTCAATCAACCGAATGCTCTTCGTAATACTATTTGTTACTAGCATCTATTTCTCAGCGCCGCTAAATTTCACTAAAACCTGTCAACGTATACTCAACTTTATTTCCACGCAGCGAGAGTCTCCATTTATTCACACGCTGTATAATTGCCGTGTAAAAACTTGTTCAAAACGAACAAGGATGACGTGTTTTTAATCTACACCTACGAAGACGCTTACTAAAAACACAGAGCAAAAGAGATGGCATTCAACGGATAGCGGCTCTCGCTACGTGGTATTAAAGTTTATTTAAGCGTATCAGACTTAAGTCGACAAATAAATTGCTTATTTCGATAGCGACATATGTTACCTACTTGTTTCAATTTGAAATAAGACCTTGTTTTGAAGTGTACAAGGCTTACATCTTATATGAAGAAAATTTAGTGAATTTTAATTTATCGAGTGAATTAACATGTGGAGTTATTTGGTTTGGTTCGGTATTAATAGGACTTGTAATTCTACAAGAACTGATAATACTAGAAATTTTCAGTAATATTTATAACTAGCAGTTCTCGCGCTTCGCTCGCGTGTACATATTTATATAATTTGAGCGGAACCCTTATTCATTTTCCAAAATAAAAGTAGCCTAAGTTACTCCTTATAACACCAGCTATCGGTCAGTGAAATGCCTTTGGAAATAGGTCCACTCTTTCTGGAGATTAGCTGGAACAAACAGACAGACAGACAAAACTGATTTTTAGGCATAGGTATCGTGAAAATAACTGTATGAGCCTAAGAAAAACTATTATTTTGACATTACAACAGACACTTAAATTTATTTATTTTATTTCATTATTGATAGGATTCAATTGGCGGCTTCGTTAGGCTGCGTTTCCACCAGAGATGTGCGAGGATGAGAACCAAAACAATCGCTTCATTTACCTAGCCTCGCTCAGCGCTGCTCCTGTGAAAACGGCTTAGCGGAGCGAGGTTTTTGTACGTACAAAACAAGCGAGAGATGGGTGCGAGGGATGAGCGCGAGAGATGTTTGCGAGGGATGTATGCTAGACGGTGTTTGTTAGAGGAATACACATACTCGCACCGCTCATTTGCGCACCGTTTCACAGCGTCGCTATAAATCCTCGCACCGCTTAGCGGCCCAGCACATCTCTAGTGGAAAAGCTCACATATTTTCACAGCATCATTACGCATCCTCAAACCGCTCAGCTGCCTCGCACATCTCTGGTGGAAACGCAGCCTAAAAAATGAAAATGAATGAAAAGTCTAACTACATACAGTTAGAAAATATGTCTATTTTGTTCCGTGAGGTAACGTTCCATACGGCGAAGCTCATAAAGTTACAGCCTGTTTACTTACGATTCTCCTAAGTTTGTACCATATTTATAACCGATTCGCCTTTTAAATGAATACTGACAGAAGCTTTTCCGCATGTTTAAGGAAACGTGCATGAGTTTCGTTGATGATCTTCTATATCTATACTATATGTATATAGTTTATGTATAAGGTTTTAGATCCATAACATTTAAGTCAATCAATCAGCCTATTACAGTCCACTGCTGGACATATGCCTTTCCCAATTTGCGCCATAGCACCCGGTCCTCCGTCTTTCGCATCCAGTCTAAACCAACTGCCTTCTTCAGGTCGTCGGTCCATTTGGCTGCGAGGTGCACTACTTTCCGTTTAACGATTCGCGGTCTCCACTCTAGGACCCGTTTTTTCCAATAGCTATCGGCTACTGCTACTTCAGCGTGCTTATTCTGCGATTACTGCTATTTTGGTAACTTTCATTCTTTGTCGGATGACCTCATTTTGAATTTTATACTTCAAAGAATCTCCAAGGATAGCGACGGAGCTCCGTAGCCCGCTAGCTGTACCACTTTTAATTTGTGGACTAGCCCCACCGTTAGTATCCACGTCTCGGCACCGTAGATCATAACAGATCGTACGCACTGATCGAAGACCTTTGAACATTTAGGTGACGGCCCAAAAACAGAAAGGGAGTATCAGTAAGCAGAGATATAACATAAACACGTAAGCGAATAGCAAAATCGCACAAATTATGAGATGGTGGCCTGTAGGAAGTCATTGCGTGTGCATTTACTGAATGTTTTGTCAGAACCATGCGGCAATAGAACAAATATATAAATATCTATGTTTTACATTACATTCTAAAACAATTTGTTTCAACAAAGCAAGCCGGTGAAGACAGGAAACTTTTGTTTGAACGAGATAAAATACAAAGGCTTTTGGGTTCCGGCTAACCTTATCTGCTGGCATCTCGGCATGGTCGGCGTAGATAAACAAATGTTATGCTGGATGTGTTAAATATTAACACATAACATTATAGTTCCAAGGATTTATAAAAATATAAACAATGAATGTAATATGAAACATGTTTCTTTTGAGGCAATTCATAAGTCACAAGGCCCTTCTTAATTAAAATTAAGTACGATTAAAAAATACATTACCTATTTTTTGTTCAGATAAGTTGTAATAAAAAACGCTTAATATCATAATTTGACATTATCGTTTCCTAGGAATTAAGTGATAGGTACAGGAACATAATGTTTTAACTATAACAACGACAATGACATATTTGTGATCAATTTCATTTAATATGTCTTTAATATAAAGAAAAAATCAAAATCCACCTGATCTTTATATTCACGTAAGGTAAATGTTCTGAATTTTGTTAATTCATGAGTTTATACATCTTCATTTGTCCCCATAAGGGTGTACTCATAGTATTAAAATTGTTTCTATATAAGGAACAAAAATAGTAGCCATCTGTAAGAGAAGGTTCTCATGTTAGGACTTTCAACCTTAGTTTTACTGACGATGAATCGTTCAACAGCCAATAAATTTGAAAGACGTTTGCCGCTTCCATAAAACTTTAATCACGGAAATGTTTCACACAAAATAGACATGGAAAATTACTAAAACAACGGAGGACAGATAACGTATGTTTTATTATACATATACCTGCATACAGCGCTAATCTATTACAACTTAAACATTATTTATAATCGAAAATAAAGAACAAGAGTTAAGCGAAGAAGTAGGTATTTACCCATTAGATACCTATACCTAATACAACAGTATTACAACTTAAGTTATCGAAAACTTAAGTGGATTACCCAAAGATTAGACCAATATGTAGGTGTTATGTTAAAGATTGATGTATTCTTTGTGTGTTATCTGTGTTTAAATAGGTGAGGCGTAGATAAGACTATCGTGTGTTTGCGCACGAGTCGGCTTTGTAACTCTGTGGGTACAGCTTTGAGGAACCGACATGATAATATCATTGTTAGATCTATATCTATAGGTATGTGCCATTATTTTGTTTTGTGATAGGTGCGGAATTGAAACATTGTTATTGGCCCCTTTATTGGTTTGTCTGTTATCTCCAGAAGGAGCAGTGCGGTTATTGTAGGAATGTTTCATATGATTCATTGTATCTACCTATTTCTTGTGACAGCATTTTTAACAGAGAAAGCCTGGTTATACATATATACAGCTGATTGAAACTTTATTCGATAGGAATAGCAATAGGTATTCAGTTGACTATGTGTTTAGTAGTATCGACTTGCTTTTTGAATATACCCACCCATAATAGAAATTTTACAAGTACCAACATAAATCGAGTTTTGAATAACATGAAATATTTAAAGCCAGTCAAACGTTTTTTTCCCTATTATTTTTCGCATTGAGTATTTGATAGAAGATAGGCACTTAGCATGTTCATTCATATTTACGTCACACCATTGAATAAATTTGTTTGTAAAGGCGAGTTCGCACTGGCGCTATTTGAGCTTTGCGTTTGACCGCAAACATCCCGTAAGCGCCACAGGTGATGTCTACCTGAACGCTTTTTGTGTACACAGCCTTAAATGTAGTCTTTGTTGGACCGAAATCCTGAGTGTTTTATTTGATTTGCGTGATTGTTTGTTCATATCACTGTTATCTACGTGATAATATTATACTGTTGGATCGGTTCTTCACACACGTTAAAGTTAAGTTCAGCGGAATTGCAAAATATAACCTATACATAACCATGATAATAAAACAGCATGGATATGTAAAGTACATACAAACTCGCTCATGTGTACCTACTTTATAAAAAAGCAATCCGACTATCCCATAGAAATTTAACTGACGATAGCCATTCATATAGTAAGTATAGGCTATGTGGGTACGATCGTTTGCATCCCACGAGAAAAATCCCGCGGGCGATAGAAAGTCCCACCCACGCTGATCGCAACTCATGCGCAGCGGAACGGTGAAAAAATGAATATTCGTTTTTGAACGCGGTTCAACAATTCGCTGCCGTGTTACGCGCTCCGCCCCTCGCCTTCTGATTGGTGAACAGTAGCCGAATTTCATTCTCCACATGCGCACACGCAAGTAAGACATGTGACGAATTGATTACTTCATTGTTTAAATTATAACGTGTAATCTTATAACAGGATATGGGGTTAGAAAAAACAACTTAAATTTTGACTCGGGAACTACCACGTTTTTATAATTGTGTATATGGTATAACATAAGTATGTAAGCAATTCTGAAATAAATGTATTTAATATTAAAAAATACATTTTTTAGGCTTGCCACGCGTTTTACTATCAGTATTTACGGTTGGTAATATTGTTGACCAATTGTAAGTAGGTAACCTATATGCGAAAATAAGATTAGTCATAGGTTATTTGCCACATCTACAAATTACTGTTTAAGGGGCAAAGATATTTCTCTGATTGACAATACAGCATCTCCTGTACGATTAGGACTATCTTGTCTTCAAGCTGTCAAGCATATCGTGGAAACAATAAACAAATTAGATAGGGGTTGTAAGAAAAGGCAGGATTGTTAGAAACTAAAAACAAGCAACTCAAGTTTCAATAAAAAAAACATTATCAAAGAACAAACGAGCGGTTGGCTTTGAAATTACCGACAAACTTTTCATTTTACATCTATATACAATCATTTTTTACCTACACTCATTGATTGGCCGCCGCGTAAACCAGTAGCCGACTGCGCAACATACATACATATGTGGATCGTTGCGTGTTTATTTAGCTACCGGGCACGCCCTCTGTGAGGGTATGAGAGGAACATCCGCTCTTTATATATTGTATTTAGCTATATCTTTTTGGGAAGGGATATTTTTGGAGCAGTGTTTTATGAAAAAACTGTTCTTTGTCTTATAAGTGTTTACATTTATTTATCTAGTTTTTTTTATGGAATTTAGAATTTTTCTGATATGAATTTAGGGAGCTGGTTCTTTTGTTTTACTATTTCTCAAAATTCGCAAACTTTTAATAAGTGCCTAGGTTTAGGTTTAGTACGAAAATTATACCTGCCAATCAACATTTTCCTGAACTGTCAGTGAGTTGATTAAGACTTTTTCTCAATATACGTAGTTTATATAACGAGTTAATCAGTTAACTACACGATCTGTAGGTACCTAAGGAATAGCCGCCGAGGCCCAACGCCGGAGGCTATCCGACCGGAGCCCTAATATATCAGTGTACGGATACTTGGATGAGCGCACAGAGAGTGATGTAGAGCTGCTTTGATTGTGCTACTCATTTATTGTTTTTTCTTTTTTTCAAACTAACTATATTTAGATATCGTAACTAAACTAAATTAATATTTTTAATTATTTAATTTCAGACTTACGTCCATTAGGACAATTTACATATAGTAGATTTATTATTATTCTTATTATTAAGTCATTAAGCGTTTCACCAGGGTGCGTATTTATTTTTAATTTTTTGTTCTTTTACATATCGGCTCAGTGGTTGTCAAAATATACCCAATATAAAAATAAACGCGCGACGAGAATTCTTTTTGTATTACATAATCACGTAACTTATTTTTATACTATGTATGTAGATATCTGTATAATTAGTATGTATTGCATACGTATACCTACTGATACTATTTGCAGGAATATTTCCTAAATTATTTTACCTTCAATGGACTAACGTGCATATTATTTTTTAGGATTATTTATTTATTAATTTATGTTAAAAATACCTGTCTTCTAAATAATTATTATGTACCTACGTAATAAACAGATAGTTTCCTAATAACAAATAAACACTTAGTCATTTATAAACTTTAAAATAAGTAAACCAAGTATTTTTCAATTTCTAGAGCTATTATTATAGTCGTCTCCACCGTTGGCTCCGTGCGTGTCCGTCGCATACCTTTCCTGTGGGAACGCGCGGGACATAAAGTGTTTCGTTATTTTTGCTTACACTCTCATTTGTATATTATAATTCGGCTCGCCTGGCTTTCATTTAAATACTTATTATTATTTATATATCTTGTAAAAGTTAATAGCTTTTGAACAGTATTTTGCAAGTGAGATGGCGATGAAGCTTAAGTCTCGAGTCAAATATACTTATAAAAAGATATGGATTGTCTGACAGTGAGCTGTATCGTAGGCTGCACTGGCTACACCAGTGGAAGCACTCGCATTTTAAAATCCTTGTAAGTAAAAGAGATATAAAAAGATAACCAAAAGATGAAATGACAGGCAACGATAAATTGTAAAGGAATAGTATCGTTTTGGCTGCGGTCTTGTTTAGCGTGTTTTATAAACTTTTACCTCGTTATCGTAGAGCCTTTCACCTGATTCTTTTTATTAAAAAAAAAATAAAATTAAGATTTTATGACAGAGTCAACATTGTGACAAAATTACCGTCTGAATGCTTTCTATGTCCCTGCATTAAACTGATTCACTAGAACACTTTATTATACTTTATTATATAGTTATTTAACCTATTCTTTATTTAAGTGTCAGTTGTTTTTTTACTATATTCCATTATTTATTCATGAAACCACAAATGTTGTAATTATAACAGTGATTCAGCTCAATCTTGAAATTCTTTCAAAATGTAAAGAACGCTTGATAATCACATTCCATTCCTTTTGCTCTAAGTTAGTATTCGTGTGTGGGAGCGGGATGGACAGCGCATTGTTCGTAAAAATGTCAAATAGAATGATAAACATAAAATTTCGTGTTGAAACGCTTGCGCACGCGCCTTACAATAAGATGGTAATAATTTTATTCAAATGCGGGTGATCATCAGCCTTTATGTTAGCTGTATTTGTTAATAGCGGGATTAATTTACGATCAGGTTTTGTTAATGTTTGTGTAAAATATGTGATTTGAGGATTTGTTGACGAGATTTAATTGAAAAAGACAAACATACCAAAGGCAATTTCATTTACGTAGGTACTTCAATTTCACGACTTCGGCAAAAGACGTAGGTACCTAAAAAATAAGATGAAGTGACAACGTAATCAAACCCATCATGGTTTGATTTATTTGATATTAGATTTTAGTGTTATAATGGTTATTTAATAAATGTACATTCGTAGAAAAATACTGAAAAGCAGGCAATTCTTAAAAAAATACCGTAATGTGATTAAAATGCAGTTCATTTTTGATCCGGCGGTATCGAATCAGCTTCAAATACTCCGAGAATAACACATGTTTGCCATTGAGGCAAGCATGTGTTGTTGTTATTCCCCGGATTAAAGAGTCTTTCTTTGAAAGTTGAAGAAGTATATTTCCTTTTTTCATAACTTCAAAATTTAATTGTAAAAAGTCACAGGTATAAGTACAGAGAAAAGGCTATTCAATTACTGAATCAATATATCTATAAGCTGCCCCGTAAATTGGATGAGAAAAAAATGCAAGAGTATCCATTATAGAAACAATTAGCTGAAAAACGACGATCAAAAGACCAAATAGACACGGCTATCGCCAACCTAAAGCTTACTATCTGGAGTCAAGGTTAAAATAAAAAATGAAGTTAAAGTCCTCTAAGATCTTACTTCATTAAAGTTACTACAATTGCACAATAAAATATTCGATGCACACCGACAATAAGACACATCAAATTCCTAGAAAGATGTTAGCCGAAAGCCGACCGAACTCACGCTGACTAGGCAACGATACTCATTGAAAGCATCACAATAGACTCAACAGCTATAATAGACCGTATTAGACGTACCCATAAAGGCATTGACACAATAACTTGATAAATATTGGAGACGAAGTAAAGCCTATTGTGTTATAACCAAAAACATCACGCTTGTCTTTTGGCGTGTCAAAATCTAAAACGCTCTTAAGTAAAGTCGAATTTGTATGACTTGGTGTAAAAGCAACACTACCAGACCTTTGTCGTAAGTAGTTTGAAGTATTCTTGTGGCATTAGTATACCTATAATAGTTGACAGGTTTTAAATTAAGGATTCAATTTTAATGTATAAATGGCTAATGGTCTTGTCTACTTTTCTCATATAGTGTGGGCGAAATGATAAAATTATACAACTCTTAAAGGTTTAGATTCATGAAGGCATTTACTAGGACGCATTATAAATGACCTACATTGTTTTGTAAATCATCTAATAAATATAATACATAAAATCTTACCCATTTTACGACGACTATCTGCATTTTATTGCGTAGAAATAGATTTTAATTACTGTCCTTAAAACTCAAAGCGAACAGAGCACAACTGACTGTATTTATGAACACTATTTGATCCATGGTTCAAACAGTTCAATGCTTGTACATTACAGTCGACCCTTGTACTTCGGCCAGATTGTCTAATATCCAAACCCCTGACGGAATTTCTTTCAAAGCTATTTCTTTTTACATTGCATGCTCTCTTTGATGTTAAGGAAAATATTATGAGGCGGAACGGTAATGTAATGCAGCATGTTCGTGTTAATCGATTCTGCGCCCAACATTGTAAAGACCAGTCGTTTCAATGTATTGTGGAATTTTACGTAATTAAACATCTTAGTGGCAGTTTTTGTTAATAATTATGAAGGTGCAACTTTTACAGTATGCGAGATTCCTTACAATAGTATTAATGAACTGCATTTAGAATTTTGCTGTCGGATAATTTATTTTCTTGTGTAAATGTAGTCTCGACGATCAATCATTTAAAAGTACGTTTTTGTGTGCAAAAACGGTTGTTGGAATAAGATGTAAGAAATACTTATTCGAAACGACTTTTCTGTGTTGTAATGAAACAACTAACAAATGACTGCCTACTTCTTTTGTTGAATTATCTAGCTTTAACGATTTAAAAGACAATTGAATTTTATAGATGAATGATCAATTTAAAATATACACTTCCTGAATTATTCACTTTGTTGTTGCGTAAACATTGAAACTTTGGACAATAAATCTGTGAATTACGGTTAAGTATGTTATTTCTTCAAATATACAGCACTTAAGCCTTGACCTCTTATCACAGTATTGTAAGGAAATCCTATTATTTTTTCAAATATTTCCTTTTATTAAGCTAGTTGAGACACATGTAAAATGAAAAAAAATATAAATTATTTCAAGACAAGTCTAATACTCTTGATAAAAACATAGTCAATCAAGAGAGTTACGCAAAGGCTGGGTATATAGATATGGCTGATTTTTTATTCAAGTTTATAATTAAAATTTTGTTTGAAAATATTCTAAAACAGGATTTATAAGTAGGCCATCAATGTATCACCGACGTTCTTCTAACTTATTAACTGATTAATTATTACTCAACTCAGAAGTGTTGAAACAAACCGCATGCTGTGACGCATCGCTTATTTTATTATGATAAAGATCTTAACAACTCAATTTTGTCAAATATGACTCTTTATACTTGCTAATAGTTGCTGAATAAACACAATGTATGTTGATGGTTTGTCTCCTATTAGCGACTTTAACAACGAACCGGTTCTTCCGGCGTTTCGTATGTTTTTTTCTTATGTATGTGTTCCTGATTTCTCCTACCAACTTACCCGAATTGATTTGTTTGAACTGCTTTGATTAAGTTAGAGCTGCTTTTTGTTATCAGATACAAAACTATCCACATGGTTTAACGTTTAAATCGTATATTATAAAGATTGAAGTCCGTTTGTCAAAATAATTAGTGTTGGCATAACACCGCCGTACCAATTAATTAGATAATATTTAAAGTACCTTTCAAATAATATCTACTTATATAAAAGTTAACCAATCAATAAATCAGTATTATAGTCATCGATTAAAGTTTAATACCTGCTAAGTTTGAAAGTACACGGCAAAACGACTTAAAACCATTTATTTACTTTTTAGTATCGTAATTTAAAATGACTGAACTCTAGATGCTTTAAAAAAGCACAATTATTAGTCAAAATATTTGGTATGAAAAATGGAAAACACATGAATAGTTGTTCGTATTACTTAAAAAATTAATCGTTAACCATCGTTTTCAAGGAAATTGAATATGTAAGGAGGGTTTTTCTATTCAGTGACTAAAGGTTTCCTAAATCCAATGTTAATACTCATAATAACAACATTTGGACTAAGGAAAGTACTATGTTTAATTCATCCCAAAACTATATTGTACTAATTAAAGCACTATCGGCATGAGAAAAGTTGTAGCTGTCCCTAACACAACAACTTTGTTTGTGTTTGTAGAACGATTCAAATAATATCCTAATTATTAAAGTGCTAAGTAATTTCTAGCCAGAAATCGTGTCATTTTTTTATCATGACTTCTTGTTAATACAAAATATTACGCATAAAACAACGCATACCACTTGACGTCACGTCATAATATTCGTGACCAACATTTCCATGAATGGAATCCTTACGATTCCTTCGAAATGATTGTTTTTATATGCAGAAAATATTGATATTAGTAAAATAGAGCATATATGTCAGGCAAGTTCGATTTCATTAGACTTCAAGTTGTTTTTACATCGTTGTAACCTATGGTAGTAATAAAATATATTGAAACATAAATACTCATTCACCGACTTCTTTGATGTTCAATTAATTTGCAATTTGCTCATTGGCAAGTAAGGAACCAATGACAATACAATAATAAAAAAAAAGTAAAAAACAAAACAAATAAAAAAACATTCGTTAGTTATTCCAAAGAGAAGCACCGCACTTGTAGTCGTCAATTTTCTAAACAAATGATTGAATTACTTAAGAACATTAAAAAAATTAAAGTGCTTCTAAGGTAAGTTAGGACAGTTTCCTCAATTCATGAGTCACTTTCACGACGCTAAAAGTTTAACATAAACATAAGCATCATACCTATTTTTTTTAATGTATAGGTATATGAAACTTTTGTTTCCTTAGCTACTGTAAAAGTTCCGGGACTGCAATTGATTATGTTCTTAGTTGACACACACTGTAAAACTCAAAATGCCTTGAATGAATCAAATGACCAATCTAGAGTTTGATTTTTAATTATTTGAAAGGAGACAGACAGTCTTCGTAATAACATGTACCTACGAGTATGTATGCGAAATGTCAATAGTTCAAGGAAGTGACAGAATCTGAATCATCAGACAAGTTTTGAGATGAACCAGAGGCCTATGGACATTTGGTACATGACTCATCTTTAGATCCGTTTGATCACAATTTGCATAAGTAGGTAGTAGTATAATGAGCTGATGACATCGAATACTTTATAATATTTTATACCAACGTTATACAGTGTTACCACTGCTCGCATTTTCTTTTTACTGATCGTGACTTCTAATGACCGAGTGTACTTGAGATGGGTACCTACTATTATTTCTAATGTTTTAACAATAACCATTAGACTTACGAATACAAAACAGTTAATGTAACTTTATTGTTAACCGACTTCAAAAAAGGAGGAGGTTCTCAATTCGGATGGTTATATTTTTAATGTATGTTCGGGCATAACTCGTTCATATAAAGACGGATTTGCAAAATTTTTTTTTTGTTCGAAAGAGGTTTATTCCGAAATGGTCCCATTTAAATTTCGTAAAGATCCGCTGGTGGGTTTTGGAGACAGACAACAGAACTCTTCAATAAATGATAGTAGAAAATTCAGGGATGAAGAATAAAGCTTATTACAATTTATAATGATTTGGGCGCATTATAGTCGGTTATATACATACTTTAAAAGAAATTATTACACCAGTTGTTGAGTGAGTGAGAGTGAGTGAATGAGAGTGAGTGAGTGCGAGTGAGTGAGTGAGTTGATGTTTAAGTGTATTGAATCCCACTGGTATCAATGGTAGCCATGACGGAGTAATTTGGTTTCTGAGACTAAAGGACTGGACTACTTACTACCAAATCTCTGGTTAGGTACGGACTTAGCTACAGAAGTAGGGCAGAAGGGATTTTTGTTTGGGAGAATATCCACCTTACAGAGAACCGAAGTGTAGTTGCGTAGAATTAAAAGCTGGTTAATAAAATTGCTGAGGGAAGGGTCGGTATTGCGAGAGTAATGTACATCATTGGAGTTGAGCGTGATTATAGGCTTCTTTTGTCATTGCTTACCTTCAGGCGGGCCGTGTGCTGTTAAGAAAACATAAAAAAATCTACGGTAATAGTTAATTTACGTAGTCTCTACTAATATACTCATACACCTAATATGTAACTAAATGTGGTGGTGACTAAATGTAGTGTAATGTGACTAGACAAATCATTATTCTGGTAGTAATAGTAGCAATCTAATGATCTGAGATCTAAATATACTATTACATTTCGTCGTAGATAGTTGCAGTCTAGATGAGACAACTAATATTAGCCTTAATGAAACAAATGTCAAAGCTTTCGGTTATGTAATGTTTCTTGTAATATAAGGAATATTAATAATCAATTTTACAGTTAGGTGTAACTACAATAATAACTATAATTTAAATTGATCGTTAAAGGAATCCTAATATAATAAAGTGTTATTGATCTTAACATTAAAGCTATATTATTAAATTAGCCACTTTGTGATTGCAGTAAATTTAAACACTTCGTTAAAATACAGTCTTTCTTACATTTCATTAATATAATTATACGATATGTTCATTAAAAGAAAATTTGATGAGTTATGAAATTTGCTACCTGATTCTTCGACACTTGACGATGGAGAAGAAAGACGGAAATTTTGTTTTTGAAAAGAAAAAAAGGAAAACAGTTTGGGAAACAAAAAAAAATAGATGATATTATGTTCACTTTAAAAAAAATAATAAATTGATAGGTTTCGTGTACCTAGACAAAAACATAGTAGCGATATTGGCAGGTCTTTAACTATAAATCGGTGATTTTACCTTCAATTCGATACGATATTGATGTTTGATCTTGAGCTCTATACAGGTCTAATTAGTGTAGTAATACAATTCTATAATTTAACTAATCACACGTCTATTATTTCTTACGAACTTAATTGGTTTAATTGAGAACATCGTTGTAAAATTTTAATTAACACTGTCGATTAATATAACTTCATTTAGTCTTTATCACAATCTGCATCAATTCTACTTAATATTTTTTAGTACCTAATATGTATCAGATTCACAAGGATTTTTAAGCAGAGATTGAACTCATTAGAGGTCAAAAGAAAAGTACAAATAGTTTTTTGGAACCATCTTTATTTATGTATTGAAATTAGAACAAAGAAACATAAAATCAAAGAAAAAATAATAAAATTATAGTTTTCAGGAAATTACAGACGTCTACTGAAATGAGTACACTGACCGTCTAAGTGTAAAAATTTTCAAAATATGCTTTCTCAACACAACGCTAGGAATTACCAATAACCATGTCTAACAACCACATTTTTCTGAATAGCAATTGTATACATCGAGATGGACTGATCCAGTTCATCAACCTCGCCCTTTTTTGTTATAATTTTGGAACAAACGTGGTATTGTCACGTCAGTCTTCTTCCGCTTCACCATCGCTTGACAGTCTCTAGTGGTACAATGGTATCGTAGTTGGTCGCCATTGTACATACACTACTGTCTACACCTTAGTTGTAAGAGGAACGGTCTTTCTTTTGTCGGCTTCAGCAATCAGTTCCACGCAAATATCTTCTCGACACAAGCTACTTGTGATATCCAGATGATATCAAGATCCCTAAAAACTTTAAAAAATCATGGCAGTCTAGTTGAAAATCTTGTCTGTTGTTTGGATTTGAATAAAGTATGCTAGTAGATATAATACAACAATAATGTTCATTAAAACGTCTATGTATGGACAGGGTTTAGGCTCCTTAGTTCATTACGAGTAGCATTTGTCTTACCACCTATATTGGAAGTACGTTGAGAAGTTGAGGTGTATGCATGGGGACGTTTGCGCCAGGTTGGGATTGGCCGACGGGTAACATCTTGTCGCCTTCTTTCGACGCCAGTGGTTCATCGTCATTATTATCCCTACCACTATCTTCATTACCACCATTCACGTGCTTCGTCAACACCTCAAAAGTACCAGGCAGGTCATAAATGAGAACGCCATATTCTCCTCGACCCCTTCTTTATCAGTCCATGCACTTAGATTAGGGTAGTATCATACCCATATCAAATTTATCATCGTCTCTATCACATATAATGGCATTTTTAAGCCCCTTGTGGCTGTTGCTGTTGTTGAGCCAAAAATTGTTATGTGTTCATTGTTAAGGATCTGTAGAAAAAAAGTTATTTTTCTTATGTTTGTTGTCACTGTACTCAACCGAGTATAGCAAGGTAATTATAACTATTTAGTTATATTGTTGTTTATAACTTACTTGGACATGACTTGTGTAGTAATTGAATGTGAAAACAAATTATTATAGAGTAATTATTATAATATTTCCTAAATAATTCACTTACCTGCACATTCATCAGCCCCACTCATGAAATGATGGGCTGCCTTTATGTCTCCTTATGTTCCTCAGTCAGGCATACGGCTAAACCGGGCAGAGGTCTATAGCAGGTCGTGTCCACAGTCTCTAGAGAAAAAAAAAGTGAACTTTAACGTCCCCGGTGGGTATTATATCCCAGAGGTTTTCTTCCTGTTAGCCTCCGAGAGTCCATCGGTGCCAGATCTTGGTCACATTTCCAAAATAATATATTATTATGTAGATTCGCACTCTTGTCGTTTCTCAGCTGTAGGTACTTAAGAAAAACCGTACCTTAATAACAAAAAAGTAAAGATTTTTGATAGTGATTAAATACGTATTGTATGCATAAACATGAAATCAAGGTCAAAAAAACCTTAACTTGGCTACGTACTTTAACTTTTTTTTAAATGTAGGTATAGACAGACCGGCAGACAAATCGCTTACGCGTTGGAACTAATAAAACCTTTGATCTTAAACCGTGACTGTTTGGACTGTAACGATACCCCGACAATGGTCTTTACGACAACATTCTCAGGGCGTGAGATGGTTATCCAAATGTGGATATAAGACCATATGGGGAATTAAATATGTGAACTAAATTTAAAAGATCACCGCGATTTGCGATTTTTTTCGCGGGCGCCTCTGTTTGACGACTAGTCGTGACTCTGTTTATGCTGTAAGGGCAATTAAATGTTGGTAGAAGGTTATGCAACGGCGGTCTTTTTGGTGCAACTTTTTATAGTTTTAAGTACAAACACAAGGTTTTTTATTCCAACCAGGCTTTTTGTAAGACATCGCGGTTTCTTCTTAGATTTGATGACAACAAAAGGATTCAAGTTTGATACGAGTGTATTCTTCGGAATTTTTATAGCTTGAATGCATACATATTACATGTGCCTATATATGTAGTTTTAATATCCGTGGCATTTTTTAAATTCAGAATACCGGTTGGATAAACCTGGAACACCTGTTTGAGAATGTATTTTTAAATGTTTTGCAAATTTTACATCTACGTAGATACGACTACTAGAGAATGATCACACGGATCTGAATTGAGTTAGTATTTTAAAGTGCGTACTATACTACCTATACTTTCTTAGATTAATACATAAAATATAATATATCATTGTAAAGCCATCTAATCTAATATTATCTAGCCACATGGGTGACAATTTTTTTGTTATCCGTATAAGAATCCGACTATTATGTGATCGCATATTCTATGGGGTATTTTGACAAGGAACTACTTTTTTGTTTAAGTAGGTCGTAAGTAGCCACTTGGAATTTTGCAACTTGACTTATATACCTGACCTAGTTGATAATTATAGATATTTGAACGTATAACGTAAATTGGTGGACCTAATAGCAATAAAGCGCAGAAATTCCCTCATTTAAATCATGACGCACGATGGCACTTATATTTTTTGAAAACTGGTTAGTGATGGAAAGTCTAGGTACTTGAACGAAACTTTTTGTGTTTATACCGATCCTGTAACCAAAACCTATTTTATTGATAACAGTATGAATTTTGTATGTTCCCGCATTCTAAAAGCTAGTATAGTGTAAAGATTTACGATTGCGATTCTATCCAACGATCGTGTAAGCGGCCTACATCTACCTTTGTATAGAGAACAATAACAATACATGTATTAGCTAAAAGCCTCTAGTTCTCACAATTTATATTCATCTATGAAAAGCAGTAAAATACCTATTACTTTGTTTTAGGGCCTAGTTCCAGCCTTGAAAAGGCTAATAGGCGCTTGTAATATAACTCTTTGTCTCATAGACAATACAATATACTACACCATTCATTAATATCTACTATATCTATTCTCTTGACACAAATGAACCACGTTATTATTCATCACATATTGAAGTCGGTTCCCACATTTCTGTTACCCAACTCAGGTAATCACAAAAAGTAAAAATAAAACCATTCAATACTAATCAGCAGACACTTATGTTCAGTCATACTGAGAAATTTAACTATGAATGCTCATTAAAGTTTAGTTTAAAACTTCCAGCCATAGGTATACGAGCCTCGAGATAATTTGAATGGAGTTACATAGCTATAAAACGGCTCATAAGTGCCGCTTCACGCCTGTACCAAGAATAAAATTTTATAGCTCCTTTAACACGCGAAATTTGAATATTGTGTGAAAATCGCCGTGTATTTTGAATGAAATGCGTTTTCAAGTAACCGCGCGGACGACTGGAAGATGTCTGTCGTAATTTCACTGTTATCTTAACTTAATGGATCGTTTGCGGTTTGTCGGCAACTGCAGTTAATTCAGTGTACGTTATGGGAAATTTATACGGCCTTTTATAAATTGATTTCTCTTCTATTTTCCTACATACGTAAGCCCTTTCTTCCACAATAACTAAAAATGCAACACACCCAAAACTTGATCGCATATTAATTAACACATCGTAATTTTAAAATCGATTTCAAGCGGCAAAACAATCGAGTGATTACACGGAGCTACGGTAACTAGAAAGTACAGAGCACCGAGGGCACGGTAATGACATAAGCCGAAAATCATCACCAATTTACCGGTAAACAGTACCGGTACCCAAATAGCTGGGATCGTGTGTATCGTGAGTGAAATCACCGGTAGCGCCGCGAGCCACCGCAAGCTTTCCCACCAACTTCTCGTACAAATTGTGTCGTATGTATGCAGTCGCTGGCTTTCTTTGTATTATTTCGAACTTTATTATAGAGAAACTCTTGTATATAACGAGGTGAGAATCAATTAACTTTGTTTCTAAGACGACATTTTACAGTTTCAATTTTGAATAAAGCTACAGAAAATATAAGTAATTTAACACAAAAATTATAAAAAATTATGTATATTTGTTGCCAACTGATATTTAGTATACGTAATCAATACATTATGTAGTTGAACCACAAAAGCCTATAAATCTGTAGAGTTTTCCCGAGCCATCAGGTTACCGTATCGCTACCTGTTCATTCACAGGCGCTCACGTGGTGGGGGCTGCGCGCGCGCCTTCCGCGTAACGCTATCAGTAGTTTCCGCACCCTCGCGCAGCGGCAGTTGCTAAACACACCCGCTCATGGTCGCACGTCGCACTGTCACCGCACATTGACATATCTAGTCACTTTAAATCTGCGCTCAACGTTCGTCCAAATCAAATTATGTCATTCACTTCTAAGTCTTAAGTCCAAAGTATAAGTTTCATTTTTATTTAATTATAAGTTCAAGTGAAAGTGTTAAGTTAAGTTTGTAAAGCTTAATATCTTCTTCGTGGGCAATCGATATTAAAGGTGCGTATTTTAATAATTCATAAAGATGCCATTATGTCTAACTCTAATATAATAAATTATTCGTGATGTTCATCTAATAAAAGGTTACTTTTGTTAGGTAACCATTTTATACCTGTGTAATATAACCATGTAGCTTGTTATTACTCTGTTTATTTTAGTATTAAATGCATTCAATGCATGTAGTTTTTTTAGGACTTATGTTCCATTTAATTATTTATATTGAGATTTTTGTGATGTGTGATAATCAGCAATGATAAGATTCCTTCAGCTTTATTCGGGCACATTTTTCCAAATTATTTCACAATTCATACGGCGGTCAATGACGGGTCTTAAACATTAGGGATTACTTATCCTCCTTACACCCACACAGTAAATAAAGATAAAACACAAATTCGTCAAGACAACAATATACTCTACACACACCGTTATCAATACACACACATCACTCAAAACCGGACTCTATACAAACAGTTATACAGCCACATTTCGTGCGCACTCGACATTTGATAACTTATCATTGTACAGGCGTTCAAGCCCCGCCCGTCGTAAGCATCACATCTTAGACCAGACAAAATGTTCGCCGTGATGCAAATTGACGAGGACCACACACGGGATTTCAGACGCAAACTGCGCCCAAAATGCGAGTTCGTGTGCAAATACTGCCAACGTCGATTCACGAAGTCTTACAACCTGATGATCCACGAACGCACCCATAAGTCGCCAGAGCTGTCGTTCAGCTGTGAAGTGTGCGGGAAGAGTTTCAAGAGACAGGACAACCTTCGCCAGCACAGGTGAGTGAAAACACTTATTAGCTTGCATGCTTATATTAATGCAAACCAAAACTCTGATTGCTTTTACGGATATCTTGAAAAGAAGATAATATACTTTTCTTTAACATAACTATTTATAACTTTTTTTAAAGAAATGTAAAACGTTTCATGATTAGTGTTAACCCTGTTGACAAATCTTTGGTCAAAAATGACGAAATGACGATTACTCTTCTCGTTCGCCCAACATCTGACTAATTTTGATCTTTAGTTAAATAAACTAACCTAATTATTATCCGTAAAAGTAGTTAGAATAAAAAGTAGGGATCCGAATTTTGTTGGCGATCATTGGATAACTATATTGATACTAATACAATTTACTAAATATTATTAAGTACCTACAGTGTTAAAAAGAAACAATTTCATTTTAAAATGAAAAGAAGTAAGTTAATACTAAAATGAATAACCATTGAATAATATGTAAGTCGTTGTAACGATAGGTAAGTTTCTTGGCTAAATAGAAGGTTTTCTTTACTGTCTATTGAATTTTGATTGATTAGGTACATAAGCGTTTTTAATGTGTACCTATATATTATTATTTTCAATAAGGTTCTCGTGGTTGCGTGGCGGTATTTTCTTGATATATATTTTATTCCTTTTTTGCTTAGAAAAATTAAAAAAAAAGATATTAAGCGCGTGCTAATAAGCTATAAATCAATCGAATAAAATATTTTATTTAGTTGTAAAAATCACAATCTTCACACATGTCACCGAATGTATCCTTGTTAGCTCAATAGCCGGTATTTATCTATAACTTATGGGGACTTACGTCTTAATCTTTATAACGTATATCGTCACCTACATACCTCGTGGTTTACGCGTGCTATCGAAGCGGTCAGGTGTCACAAGGTTGTGGTGTGTCTATCAGTAGCTATTAGGGTCCCACCTATCAGAAAGGCATTATTACTGTTAGAATATACTAAGGCTGTATGAAACTATAGGCCGCTTACACAACACAACTGATATCTGTAATAATTTGATGTATCATTCTGGTTTGTCCTATTATAGTGGATCAAAAACCCCACGACTTATGTCCTCCAGGACCCCTCTGTTCATTTGCATTCAGTAAAAATCTATTTTAAAAAAGAAAACTCTTACAATACTGAGCGGTGTTAAGTATCTAGTTGTTTGACTAGACTGTACTACTTTCTACGTATTATTTATACCAAGGAATATTTACTTACATATTAACTAAAAAAGTAATGATATATTGAAGTGCGTCCATCATAAACTTCCTCTGCATCATCGCCGACTAGCAACGTTGAATTGCAATGCTAATTCTCTGTGAAAAAAACTTTAAGTCTTTATTTATGTTCTTGTTATTGATATGTTTTCCCCTCCTTCAGAGCTATTGATCTCAATTTAAGAATTATTCTGACTCATCTCCGTAACTGTAATAAAAGCCACTGAAAAAATCTTGCAGCAACTGTGCTCATCTTTACGCCGTGCGACAATTAATGCAAATTTCTCAAATAAAATTGGGACATTGGTTCTCTGAAAAGTCTTATGATGTTGAGATTTAAGTAAGCCTTTTGAAAACACTCTGTAGTAATTGCAGCCAAGCATTTTTTATTCAATTAAGTTTGCACACAAGTACGATGCGCCAGATGTTGACGAATATTGTTCCTGGCGCGCCTATACCCCTTATATCCCCTGAAAGGGTGCTCCATCAACCTATAAAAATACGAGTATAGCTTTACACTAGTAGTCAAGTCTAACCGAGTATCATCAACCGAGGATCATGTATTTAAAAAGCGTCTGACAGAGAATGGTTCGATCCCATGTAACGTAATCTATAAGGAGCAGGGAACGCTTTCAGTCTTACTGAAAGCGTAACACTTGTACCGAGATGGTAACCTATGTTCTTTTTAAGTTAATTTCAGTACAATATCAGACCAGACTTGCCTATGCACGCAGCACCGAAAACGGCTTAAGAATCAACATGACCAAAGATTCATCACCATCGTCGTTATATGTATACGTAGCCACAATAGAATCAATAGACAAGTCACAATTATGAATATTAGTTATTCGTTAGTATGTTAAAGCTTATTTCCAGGTTTGAATTCTACCTTTACAAAACGAATTTGAACCTCCGCCTGAAAAAGAATTTAACTTTTTTTGACGTTTTACTGCATTCCTTTATTTATAAAATACTTTTTTGTCGCTTGCCATATAAATTACAAGACGGCATGTTGGGTATCTTTAATCTAAAGATTTTGGTTTAGAAATATTATGTGCCTTAGTTGAACAATTTGACTTCTTTTTGGAAGGATGTTAGAATATTGCGGATAAATAAGTGTGTGTGGGTGGAGAGTGAGAGTGGTCTAAATTGCATGATACTCATG
Organism: Callimorpha dominula; assembly: GCA_949752705.1. NCBI lineage: Eukaryota > Metazoa > Arthropoda > Insecta > Lepidoptera > Erebidae > Callimorpha > Callimorpha dominula. The sequence goes on from OX457007.1 coordinate 14,092,203, forward strand.
AACTTGTAGCGTTTGCTTTAATTTTAATCCAAGTCAAAATATTACCAAAAATAAGTTATTTAAAGGTTTATAAATTGGTAGCAGATAAATCTCAATTAAGGCATCATCAAGGCAACAGGCCTGAGATGGCTATAAACGCGTTGACATTGAGCCATTGCGTTATAAACTGTTGAGAAGTTAATACGTTTATCTCCCTTCTATCTGTGTTGTAAGATCTTGGTTTATTTATTTAAAACTGTTTTATTAAATATCATTCTAGATAATGTTTCTAGTGACAGCAGTTGCTAATGTAAATATAGCTACTATTGAGTCTTGGTAATTAAGTGTAGGTATGTTCTGCAAATTCTAAAACGAACCTTAAAATACGTAAACTTTCTTAACTACGTATATAAAACTGTTTGGTACCCGACCTATAGATTTCGGGTTCTAAATATCTGATTTTCTTTTATAAAAACAGCGAAATCGTTATTCCCAAAAAAGTAGCTGCGTTCACTTCAGGACTAGCGTTGAATTTTTTTCTCAATATGTTAGTGCTTGTTCTGTCTGTAGGGCCCAAGTATCTTATGCACCAAATGTATCGCGACCGATTCAAAGCTTTTTCGTAAAAAAGAAAAAGCAAACAGACATACCTACAGAATTCATTTCGTGTTTATAAGTCATTTTAGTTCACACCTAGAAATACTTTAGAAACTATTTTTGATATTCTGAACACAATCCGATACCTGCTGACTATTTGTTTAAATTTAAGATCAAGCATAAGTGCCAATGATAAACAGAAATCAGAGGGTTAAGAAAAAATACCGATTATCTTAAATGACATTAAGTATCAAAATGCTCATTCCGGATAGAACTATACCTCCGCTCTAAGCCATATCAATGGTGGTCCATTCATAGAGATCTTAGTACCTGCCTGACCTTTTACTACCAAAATTCAGTAATAGAACTTCTGAGATGTATGAGAATAATTACGACATCAAAGTAATGACTCATTACGTCACGTAAAGCCTGCGCAAACGAAATCCTCTTAACTTATCAACTGTCAATATAATTTCGACGAAGTTCATTAACACCTTAATACATTCGCATGTCATTTGAACGACATTCCGTAGTTGTCATACGTATGTATGTAATTACCATACAATGTGACGGTAGCATTACCTTGATAAGGTCGCGACCCATGCAAACATTGTAGGTACGTAGGAAGGCTAAAATAATAATAAATATTTCTAGAATGTGTAGGGAAGTTTTATGTCTATGCTATAAACACTGAAAGTAGAAAAAGTTAGTGGTGGCCTTACGGTGTGCAATATTTTCAAGAAATCTAATTTTCAAACATTATTTTGATATAATACGACAGAATACATAATAGTACAGGTAATACGGACTTATTTGTATAGTAAAGGACAGCTACGTTCATGACAATTGATGTATAAGTAAGCAAAAGTATCTAACAACAAATAATTCATTACATTTTTGGACCCTTTTTCTTATCGTGAGGGAATCCCGTAGAGGTAAAAACCAGGAAATTGTTTTAGATTTTCAGTATCTATATTCATACGGGGTCTCTGACCTCAGACATTTCATAGAAGGTTTGGTTTGATTTTGCTTCGGCGCGAAAATGCCATCAGCCTCTCGTCAATTTTTGGCATCTCCCTTAACTTAGAGCAGAGCAAAGTCTGCTCCCCTCTCGAGAAGATAGTCATTCTATCTTACTTTCTCGCGAAGACAAACTGTTGCCACTCGATATCAAACGCACACTCCATTACGAACGGCTCTTCCAACGAATCTAGAACAGCAAACTCGCCCGCCAGTGCTTGGTCAATTTTTATAGAGGTTTTCTGCTTCGCAACCCAAAAAGCAAACTTTCCTGTCCGTTTCCAATTAGAATTGTCTATTTAGCTTGTGTATTTGAAAATAAAATAATTTAAAAATCTACTATACAAATTATGTCACATTTTCACAGCCTTGGCAATGACATGACTGGTAGTTACTTTGCAATTAGCGTATCTTCCAATCTTAACTCAGCTGAAACTAGTACTTGCACATCTCTATTTACTCCAAAGAGTACAAATACACGAATTGTCGTGTGTAATAAAGTTCTAGAACAGCAGCACACGCGTTTACTCCGTGTGAATCTACTCGAGCCATGGTGGGCTACCAAGATCGGCGATAGATGCTTCTTGCTGCGTGAGTCGTGATCGTGACGAGTTCGTGTGTTAACGGTGCTTAATGGGCCCTAATGCTTCCGAAACTGTGCGAACGCGGACGGTAGCCTCTACAACGAACCACACGTGACTTGTGCAGTATAATTTGCAGTTTATGCTCTCCCGTACATGGCACAACAATGTGTAACGTAACAGTAAGTGATTGCGCCAATTTTCGGATTCTAGGTTTGCATGATTTTGATTTTTTGTGAAACAACCGTTGATTCGGTATTACTAAATACACAGGATACTTTTGAGTTTCTGCCTGATTGCTACATGAATACCCGTGAAATAATATTCTCTGAATGAATTTTAATATTAGATTTGCCATCGACTGTCGATCGACACGACATCGACATCGATAAGTCAGCTGAACGACGTACATCACTAAGTGAAGCTTTGATTGTCATACTTTAAATTACTCTGTCAAGTAAGCCGAAGATATTTTTTTTACTTAAAATATACGTTTTTTTTAAATGGGTATCATGATATGTACTATACACCAATACTTATTTTAATAAACTTTAAAATTGTATGAAATAGCCAATATTGATGTCGCTATTCATCCATTAGTCGATTTTTAAATGTATGTTAGATACAAAACCTCTCGATTCTCCTCAATACGTCGTAGTGCCGTAAAGCATTTGCTGCAGCGATGAAAAGTACTTCCTCATCGTAGATTACCTTACAGCAAGATGATATGTGGATAATGAGGGTTCGTGTGAACTGTGTGTCGGAACTGAGGGTAAAGACGTGAGCGCCCCTGGCGACTACACCGCTACTGATTGTTTTGTTAATGGTACACGTCTGTACACGTCATAAAGTTTATTGAGACACGTAGATAGGTATTTCAAATTGAGAATGACCACTATAAAAAAAATGAGTATTGAGTTTGAAAAAGAAACATCGAATAATTAAACAAAAAAACCATAGAACTATGGAAGGTAGATGTACATAGAACTCATCTACATAGAGAACTGACGTTGCGGTTTTTCTAAAAATGGAATGTAACTTTTTTGTGTTTTCAAACTACAAATATTATACGCCAGTGTGTATTTATACTACGATTTAGATCGAGTTTTAAATGAATTGAATAACATTTAAAAAAAATTGGAAATTTTTACTTTAGACACTCAAATAATCGCATATTAGTAGGCATGAGTCTCTAATTTTGGGAGGTATCAATAGGGTTGTGGTGAAAAAGATGTTGATGTTGCTGTACTAAAACCTATAGATTACGCAGTATGTACATTTTACTTAAAGTGACGCCCAGATAAACGTGTTGCTTCTGTTAAAATGTCAAAAGCGGGTTTGGCATATACCCACCTAAGCATAAATTGCACAGACTATCAACTCCAGTGCCATTAATTATCGGAGCTTTCCCAATTAAACACGCCTGCGATACATCGTTCATTAATCTAACTAAAACAATACATCTTGCTTAATTACGATTCTAAGTGGAATCGAGAGTGCGATGTCCCATATAGTTAGTGGTTTAGGTCATCGGTGCACACCAGCGAGGCTCTTATCTCTCCCATCGCTCCATAGGTCGATCCATTGGATTCACGACTCGAAGCAATCGAGTTGACACATCGATTATTTCTATACAAACAGCTTCGGGCATGAAAACAACGTTTATGTTCAAACAATTTTTTTTTCTTACACGATTATTTAGTTTTTTTTATTTTACTTTTAGTCTGTTTGGTAATATCGCTTGCATAAAATGCTTAAGTTATTAGGAAAATACTAATGTGAACTGCTATTCTTAGTCTACTAATAATGTAAACCGGCCAAGTGCGAGTCGGGCACGCGCTCTAAGTGACAGTATTCTGTAATATAACACTGATCCTAAATACAGTTTTTAGCTTACCTATAATGTAACGTACATACTTGATGCTTTATAGTTTTCTAACTGCAACAGGAACAAAATACGTTGAACTTATTTTTCTTGGATTTGAATATTTTATTTATATTATTTTTATTAGTTCAGTCCCTGTACTCTTCGTCTACAGAACCTTAAAAAGGCAGCTCCTTTCTAATTCTAAAATAATTTTCGATAAAACAATAACCTCGATAAAAAAAACAAAAACAATTCTACTTATGAAAAGAAACACACTAAAACAGTTAGGTTGCGTATCATAAATAGATCTACAACTTTAAGTGGGTATTCAGATGTGGCCGATATCAACGGGTTGGTTCGGTACACAATCGTTCGCGCGTCCGATCCGGCTAGGTGGCAATGCGGTTAATTAGGCACCCTTTGAGAAATCGTACTAGAATACAGGCTGTTCGTTTATATTTCATTCAGAAAATTAATGCTTGTAGTTTTCCGATCTTGTTTATATCTAGGTATATTGCAATGCAATCGCTATAAAATGAATTAAGTCATTTTTATTTCCCCATTACAAAAATATTATAGAACAATATGCTCTATAGTAACTTACTGCCCAAAGATATTGACATTAAGAGTTATAAAGTAAATGTAATATGAGATTTTCTAGTCAATATAAAACATTATTTTTAATACACGCCATTAAACAATTCACATACATTACTGATACAGATACATTAACGATTAGAAGACAACTCTAAAATCCCATCAAAAGTTAATGATTAGTTCAATGACGTAAGTACTAACAGCCTGTATATGGGAACAAAGCCGTTTAGTTCCCACAGTCGCACATACAGGGTGTGCAATCACGAAGTAACCTAGTGTATCGTACGGAAGTGGATAAAATGCCGCGTTGGCCGTCACCCGCGCCCTTTTGCTTTGTATCGAGATCTAGACACTGGTGCAGAAACACGTGGAGAACTATTAGCTTTGCAATCGGAATGTATCTTTTGTTTGCTTTGTTCTTTTTTAAATCAAAGCCTTATACTGAAAACTTTCTTTGATAAAATAAAATATAGTACACGACTAGCAAACTCTTTGAATGATCACACGCCAATATTTTGGCTTCAAAATTTTCTATAGGTTTAGATTTTTCAATATCACATAATATATATCGAACCGATCGTGTATTTTACTTTTTTTTCACCACGAATCGAGTGATCAAGGATCCTAAAGTTAATGACAAATAATTTGTTTCCGCGTCTGTTTCGGGTGTTTATTAAATCAAAAAAACAATGTTGAGGTTGTTATAATGTACAAAGAGAAAAAATATTTTAACACCTGATACCGAGTTCACGGACATTTTAATATCTCCATCACGACACCGCATAATTAACCTGATTAATCGACGACACTTACGCTCTTAATAATTCTTTTAAACACCCGCGCCGTTCATTTTTTTTTGGGGCACGCAAAGGTTTGACGTTTGAATATACACATGTACACTATTAAAAGAATAATTTTAAAATATAGTCAAGGAAAATCAAATGGTTTTTTGCTAAGCTCACACGATAGTGTGTTTATATAAATTGCGCACAGAGGCGCAATTTATTATAGCGCCTCTATTAAAGCTTATAGGGAAAAATGATTGCCCAAATTATTTCCGCGATGCTGTCCCGTGGCTTTAGGCCCATATCATTTGTAGAAGTTAAATTTGACACTTAACCTAGATTTACTTAAATTTCAAATACAAATTTAAAGTTCAAATAAATCAGTTAATTGTTGGGAATTATACAAGTCATACCTTTGCAAATATAATTGTACAAATTCTTGTAAGTCAAGTCAAAAAACCACTTAAATTTCATAATTCCTTAAATTGGAACGTAACCAAATTCTTTATTATATTAAAAAGTACACGTTGCGTATACTTTTATGTTTATTTCAAATACTATCCATCAGTGTATAAAAGTTTCATTCAAATTCATCTTAGTTACAATAAACTAAGTCACACATTCACAATTTTTCTGATTTCAATTGTTAGGGGTATATTAATATCATACTATGTAGACACGTACAGTTAATTAAGAAGGAACACGTGTACGGCATCCGTTTATTATTTTTGCAACTTTTGACTTAACTTTTTTTTCTTAATTTAAATGAATAAGTTGTCAATCTTCGACGTTAATCCTTTCAAAATGTAAACTCCTTTGTTGCGGAAAGTTGAGAAAAAAAATCTTAAAGATGCTGGAGCCGAAGCAGGGATTTTTCGGGACCAAAGCCTAATCTCATTTTAGGATTGTAGCAGTGGGTTTTAATAACTTCCTAGAACTGCAGTAGATATGAATCGGTGTATAAGATGATGATTGTTTTTTTCTTGTTTTTGCTAACGGCATTTACGGTAGTTTATAAGATTTATTTTTTAGTTTTTAAGGTGACGTATAGAAGACGTATAGATAGTTAAAAGCGGTACTTTAAGCTTAAGGATGTCACTTAGGACTAAAATCACAGTCATAATAATGACTAAATGCCTTAAACAACATAATAATATTTTTTATGTATTGTAAAAAAATATGGTTGTATACTTTAATAAATTACTAACTTTAGTTTTTGACGGATTTATTGTAACATTAAAAATCTTAATAAAATATCTTCAAGAAGTAAAAGTGACTGGTGTTAAATTATTTTTTTTATTTTTTTTAGTAACATGTTTTTTTTCTTAATTGTTGTAGATGTAGTCAATGCTTGTGGCGGTGAAGGTGATGGAAGCACGATCCTACTACAGCGGTCTCTCATACACAAATAGAGTAAGAATTATTTATAATTATTTTCATTAGGACTCTTCAAGACTTGCCAAAGTCAGATCCTACCATCATAATGAGGACCGCACCTATTAAAAACAAAAATCAGAACAAGTGATCGTGTTAGTGACAACCCTACAAGCATTTGAATTTCAAATTAACTGGGAAATATTTATCTTACAAAACAGGGAAGGCTTAAAAAAAAATGGTGTTTTGTTTTTTTAACCATAACATTTTGTTACAGAGAAATGCACTACAACCCTAACAAGGAGACCATGTACTTACGATGGTGATCGCGTCACGAGGACTCATGACGTCATCAATGCCCGTAACACCAGAGGGTTCACTTTACATAACAGTATTCGTGCTTCGTCAGTAACACCGCCAGAATGGGCTATTGCAATGTTTTGGTTACTTATTTTAAATTTTGAAATTTGTCCTGCATTTTTTAACTACAATTTTGTGATATACCTAACAAGTATAATCGGCCAATTTTATCTTTCTTATGTTCTAATAATTGGATAATATCATTGCTAAATTCTTTTAAGTATAATTAAGTGCCGACTAATTCCTAATCTGTGTCTATAACAATTTTAGTAGCTGCTGAAATTAAAAACAATATAATTTCCAAATTTGACAAACGTAAACATTCTGGTGATTTTGTAAATAGTATTTATTAGGATAAGTGATGGTAGCATTTACAACTTAACTGCTTAGATATATTTTAATGTAAAATAATATTTATATTATATTTAAAAAAATATTGTTATTAAACTTCTAATACGTAGAACGTATCTTCAAATGTTATTTAAGAGTATTTTGTGAGCAAAACTGCAAAAATGGTTACAAAATAATTTTAAAATAATAACACAGTTCTCGTAAACACCTGAATTATTTGCGGACGATTGATGTATTTGACAAAATGATTATACCGCATTACGTTATATTTATTTTTAACTAATTTTAGTTTATAACATTCCATTTATTGCTTAATATAATGTATATTATGAGGGTTGTTCCTAATACCTAGAAGGATGAAAATTAAGGTTGAATAAATGATTAGATCATGGTTTATTACATAAATTCTTTATGTACCGAAAATAAACACCGTTAACAAGATTTATGACCACATCAATCCAAACTGGAGACGTAGAACAAAACAGGACAAATACCGTTTTTCCATTGATTAATAATAAAAATATTTTAGTAATAGCCTCTCAAGTAAACCATGAATTTGAACCATGATGATTTGGAATATTTTAATTATCATTATTAACGCTTTTTATATTCACGCATATTCGTTAACTAAGACAGCGATCGCGTTTAGTTATAGTTTTCTTAGTTCTACTTAATATGGTTTAGAGATCTCAATTTTTATGACAGTAAAAGTTGCAAACAAGAACAACTTAATTTCAGGCAATTTTTTTTGAAAATGAACTGTATTGATATAAGATATGTTATAAGTTCAACAAAATATACTCTTCTAAATCAGGCTTGTTTAAAATTTTGCAATATTTCGTGCAAGCGAAATAAATGCAAGATTTTTGAAAATCTATACATTTTTATGCTTTTAAATATACGCTGTCTTTATATACGATATATAAATAACATTATATATTATTTGTCATATAAGACACCTACTTAAATTGCTTAATTCATTATGCTTTAATAAATTTATTATAAATATTTCTAGATTTGGTAAAAAAAATATTCCATGTGCCAATAAAAGACAGGGTTAAAACCCCGTCATTAGCCATATTTTGGATATAGATTTAGATGTAAAAAATAATATTTTTAAATATATTATTTTGTATGTATGTATGCCATTACATTGTGTAGAACAATGATAAATAAATGATTGATTAATAAGAATACTTTTGTTACTTTATCGAATGAATCAAAGCCGTCGGCCAGCTAAACGTGATAGTGTTGCTTACATGAGTTAAAAAATATACTCAAATGCGAACACGTTGAAAGTCATAATGAAACTTTTATTATTCAGAGGGAAGAAACAAAAAAGTCATATCCATAAAATAATCATAAACCTAATGACTATACAACTCATTCTCATCATAATTTAACGTACATTCTAAGTACAAAATATATCCTATTAAACTTATCACGAACTTGAGCTTAGTAATATAAAACTGGTTTCTAAACGAGTAACACAGAAGCTAGGGAAAACCGTTTTAATCATGCACTATGAATGTGATGTTGTGAAATATCGACTAACAGTTGGGCGAGTTATGTCAATGTTTCTAAGAAAAATAGCTCGAGACTCTAAATAATTTTATTGTTTTTTCTTCCAATTCAAAATGATGTACATAGTTGATTATGCCAATCGAAACTATATCAATATAATTCATAATATAGTAGATACATAGAAGTAGTTCCAAAAATAAGTAGCTGACGTCACTAGAGACTCTGGATTGACAATCGATACCAACTACATCTGACAGATTAGGAAGCGACGACAGCGCCATGAACCTTAGCAGAGAATTTAGAATCGACTAGATTACGTGCTACGTGAAATGTGGTATAGGTACCTAATGAGGAAAGAGATGTTCAATAAAGCTGGAGGCGTGTAAAACCATCAGGGGTGAAATAGATTCACTTGCTGATCTTCGGAGTAAATTGTCTCGACCTTTAATCCCAAAAGAATTGCTGTCACAGCAGAAAGCACAAGTTGTTTGTTGAACCATTTTGTCGTACTTTTTCAGAGCCAATTCGCCAGTACTACGACCAGTTCAGCGGATGGGTGGGGGATGATTTGTTTGGATGTTTGAAATTCAGTGAGAAAGATGCAAGATCGGTTTATTATTTTTATAATTTGTTACTTTTTTGGATTTAATTGTATTGTAATGTTTAGTTCATGGAAGATCTCAGGAAACGTATAGAGGCTTTCAAAATTTGGTCAATACAGACGCAGGATGCGCAGATCCTGGATTCAAAAAGTCACCAATGAGGAAGTTCTACGACGAGTTGGCCTGAATCCCAAGCTTTCGCAGACCATTAAACATTCATCAAACACATTAAACGCAACGTTGCATATCTAGGCCACTTGCTTAGGCACGCCAGATACGAGCTTCTGCAACTAATTATGATGGAAAAAAGGTGACCTGGTCGTAGAAAGAAGTCATGGTTTTTCTTTTTTATGGTTTAGGGGGCAAACGAGCAGACGGGTCACCTGATGGTAAATAACTACCGCCGCCCATGGGCACCTGCACCTCAAGAGTTACAAGTGTGTTGCCGTCCTTTAAGGGAGTAGGGGAAGGGTGAAAGAGGGGGAGAGAGTGGGAAGGGTTCGCGTTTCCGGTAACCTCACTCACTCGGCAAAAAGCAATGCAAGCATTGCTTGACTGCTGGTTTTCTCTGAGGCCGTGGTATCACTCCAGTCGAGCCGGCACATACGTGCCGAAGTATGGCTCTCCCAAGATAAAAAATGCTTGCGAAATATCCGTGAATGGCCTTTTATTAAGAGTGCGGCCGAACTTTTTCACCTTGCTAAAGACAAGGTCAAACATGCAGACCTGACCGCCAACCTTCATTAATTGGGGAGGCAACCAAAGCAGAAGAAGAATGTTTAGTTAGTATTATTGGCCTATTGCTGTTCTAATTAAACTGAAATAAATAAATAAATGCCCCGCATTAATCATAACAAGCGATACATTATTAAGACTAAATCATGACTGGAGCAATACGATTTCCTAATAATTCTAAAAACCTGATAAATGATAAATAAAAAAATAGCGTAATGACTAAGTAGTTGGACTTGCTGTTTATTGGTCGTGGTTTTGTATACGGGTAGTATACAAAACAACAGTTTATCGTGTTTTCCTACCCACTTTGGAAACACTCACACATCCATGAAAAAATCAATACTTGTAATGTGCTCCCGCGTTACTAGTGAATTAAAAATAAAAGAATGACATACGATTTAATGATATTACTTAAACTTGTAGGTAATTAAAATAGGAGCTCGATAACGATATCCAATAACCATCTCATTAAATGGATCGTACAAAGAAGTGTGATATTAAGAGATTAAGCTCGGATATCTTGCGCAAAATTCCAAACAAAGTGTCTGACGCTAGTGCGTAAATTCCATACAGCTCACATCGACGACTGGTCGAAACAGGTTTGCGCGTAACGCGGTGGCGGGCAGACGGCACGGCACCGGTTACTCATAGCCGGGCTAAATGACGCAGTAATGATATACGCTGATAGTACCGGTGATTGATACTGTGTGAATTAGAGTAGGTATAACAGCCGGTTCTACCAAAATTACTAATAACTACTTAGTTAAAGATTATTCATAAGATCCATATGCAACTCATTGTTTAGGTTCTTTTAAATTAAATGACTTAATTATATTATATTTTGAATTACTTATTGCTTAAGTCTTTCCAATAAAGTATTAGTATTACTATCTTCGGATTCTGTAGCCGTATAATAAAATTTTAATTTGATGCCTATTATTTGTGGAACAATTAGACAATTTTCATTTATTTAAGTGGAGAAAACCAATATACAATTTCTGACGAGGTTTTATTGTAATAAAATTCGGACGTGAACGTAGGTATTCATTTCTATAACCATCCGGCCGGTGACAGTGATAATAGAAACGGAATCTTTACACCTATTTGTAAGGTGCATTTGTTGAATCTGTTGCCCACAAGTTTTAAGAGATGTTCATTAAGAACAGAATATTGGCTGGCGTGATAAGAGTGAATCTTGAATAGCTCAATTAACGAGGTCTGGAGGCAAAAAGTGTCTGTATTATTAATATTATGGGCCCAAATATTGTTTTTATATTATTTCAGTATGAGATCTAGTAGGGGCACGATAGTAATTATTTCTATATTAGGTATAAATAGTAAAAAAAAAAATGACTTGTAAAAGTTGATACCCCTGGTGCGTCCTATTGACATTTTGTAAAGTATTCATCAACAAATAACCAACTTCAACAAAAATAACTTTCAAATGAATAATTGATGTACTTTATCAGCCTGTACATTAGTTCACGTTTGAACAAAAAAAAATAACAGTATGTATTTTATACCATGATTGTCCGTAGAATTAGAATTTAAGTTTTGTCCGGAGCTTTACAATGATTCCACTGGCGCGTCACTAAATCACGCGTAGATCCTTGGTGGATTGTTTGAAACATGTGGGTCAACTTCATAGTGCGAGTGCTGGTCGCTCTTTAACCAACGTAGTTGTAGGTTGTGCCTCACGTTACTTGTGGACGAATTTACGAAGGTATGTATTTGATTCCCCTGGTTTTGTTTGACTAGTCGTTGATTACCCTGATCTTATAAAAAAAATAATTAAATTTTCTAGGATTTGTTATCTATTATAAACGGAAATACCTTAATTAAACCTTTTTATTATTTTAATTATTATTATTAAAAACTTGTTACTTTTAACTTATTCGATAAAAAACCAACTTTTTTTGATTCCCTTGGTGTTGATTCTCTTGGTATTTGCGCCAGGGTAATCAATGTTTCCTATAATTACCTTGCAAGACAGTTATTTTTTTGTGTTAAATTGAAATTTTTCCTAAAAATAAAACACTTTTTGCATAACACATTAATATCCTATCATACTTAGGAATCAAAACACCTGGAATCTGAGAAAATTATGTGTAGAGGTAACTAGTTTTACGATTTTTATTTTACCTTAATTTAAAATACTTGCTATATGCGGTTTTTTAGATTCTAACAATGCCTCAAAAACCAGACAAGAAAGAATAGAAAAAAACGACTTGCTGAGCATCGTGGATTAGAAAAAATAAAGAGAGATCCTGAACTTCACGCCCAACTGAAAGAAAAAGAAAGGCAGAAATATTTTAAGAACAAGATAGAAGAGATCGTACCAATAAGTGAAATGAGTCCACGGCAACAAAACATTATGAGAAAAAAGAAAAAGTTCAAATCATCACAATCAAAAAAAGAAACTTAAAAATATTGAAGAATTTAAAGAACATGTTATTTATTCGGATAACACGATCGAAGACAATCCGGACAAACACCATTTTGGTGGTGTTTGTGACTGAATAAATTTATTTTATATAAATAAGATACAAGACTATCGTACCAATTTTTAAATAAACAATATTTTCCATCAACAATGTTTTAATTTTGATTCCCTTGCCACCACATTTTGATTCCCCTGGGCCACAAAAACTTGAACTTAGAAATCTTTGGAATGAGTCGAACAAAAATGATGCCTATTCTATAAGTGTGTTTATAATGAAGGTAAAACAAAAATCGCCAAGGGAATCAACTGAATACGCCGAATTTCAAGATTCACCCATAAAATGGTTAGAGAATACGTCAGAATGCAATCACCAAATCAACTTTGGCGTTGCGTAGAGATGTGGCTTCACTCTGCATTTTCTTTATTATTTTTTTATCTTTCATTATGGAGTCCTTCGAAGTTGTTCGTACTTAAATCGGCCACTCAACAAAACTTCCATCACTTGGATTATTGGCACTCTACCACTGTGCGCTTCATGAGAAACTTTTTGCCTCACACAACCAATTGGTGGAACAAATTGTCGCCTGCTAGATTTCGGGATCGATAGGTCCTTCAAGTAAAGAGCGTACTCCCACCTCAAAAGCTTTTGAGGCTTGAGCTGACTTTTTAGTTGCAGGTCTGCTGTCCATGGGCGGCGATGGTCACTTACAATCAGGTGACCCGTCTGTTCGTTTGCAAAATAAAAAAATTATAAAAGACAATTCAATGTATTGTTGTGATCTTGAAAGTAAAAGTCAACATTGGGAGATAGAACACAGCAGCATTCTGTTCTAGTTAGAGCCGCCGCCCGCACTGGTCGAGGTTGGAGCTGCCGCATTGGTCGAGTAGGGCAGTGACGTAATTTTCTGTTGGTGAGTAAGGTTACCAGAGCAAAATGCTTGCTTGGCAACTTAGATGTCTAAAAAAAATAACCACTTGAATCTCTTGGATAAACTTTGAGGTATATACAGTCCACGTCTCAAAAGAAGGTTAAAACCTCTTTATTTAGTAGACTGCTGAAGAACATTGCTCCAGTTAATTTTTGGTCAAGGGTCCCAAAGAATGAAAGTGTGCATTTGTCAGATGTAATAAGTATTATTAGTGTTACGATAAAATTATTTTACTTTATCCAAATTCAAGAACTAAGAAGGTAGTCAACCCTCAGATAGAAGAAAAAAACATTTTAATTATTTACCACGAGACCGCGAGGATCCTTGCCTGTTGTGTTCGCCACACAACAGGCAAGTATCCTCGCGGGTGCGAGGTCGCTCCTAAAAGCCTGTGAACGTCCCAGGAGGCTTCTGTACTTCTGGAAGAATCTATGCTGGCTCAATTAGTCAGCCTTATCTGAACGCATAATGGACCGTCTATGAGTCTAAATGCGGAAACAGAGCCCTATACCAATACCACTTACGGAAGTTTTTTTTTAAATAACAAAATAAAACTTGAAGGAGGTGAAGTAGGAGATGAAAGACAGGTTACTCGAAGTATTCATTCCACGCAGACGAAGTCACGATCACCAGCTAATTATATGTATTAAATCACTCATATAACGAGGGTATTTTTTGTTATCATTCAAGTTTAAATGTCTATTGTACATTCATTTACAAAGTAGATAATTATGATATACTTTAACGTGAAGGTAAATGATAAAATAGAATGGTATAAAGTTATCATATCATTCAATAACTTGTTTCGATATCTTTACATTCGTCAATATAATGATGTGTTAGATATCTAATAACACAGATATGTAATTCAGTTAATTTACACTCACACGATTCATCGTTTTGTTTCATCACTGAAAGGCATATATCTACTTTATCTTCTAGGTACTCATAGGGTGACTTTTACAACATAACACATGCTTGCTACATCCGCGCAGTTAAGACCTTTCCCATATAGATACTGAAAATACATTATTAGGAAATATCCATTAGATCAGTCAATTCCTAGTTTCATGGAATACTCCGGAGATTGAACTTGAACCAGACGACGTGAGACGAGATCGAGAAATCACTAAGCTGTTAGTGCAATTTTCTTCAAACTATCATACTAATCTAAAATTATTCAAACTTATCAACGTTTACAAAAATATATAAACAAAACTCTAAATTTAAAGTACTGCAATAAGTTTTACCAATTCAACCGACTTTGTATATCGTTTGAATGTGTTCTTCTTATTGTTTCATCTAAACGTATTCTAAACTTAAACAAAACAACAGAGAGTTCATAAGCTGAATTGAGCAATAGCCGAGATCCGTCTAGCGTCATCGTGAGTCAACCTCTCGTTTCGCGAGTCATATCGGCCATCACAGATGGTATCTCGGTTCACCCAACGGAAGCCGAGAAAGCAGAATTTTTATACTGCAACTCACCAATGTTCCCACGACACAGATTTTGATGGTGTAACTTTATTTAAGGCTGAGTGTTGTGTGTTTGGTGATTTATTACATGAAAAATGTTATACTCCAATAACAATCTTTATACATTTGAAACAGTAATATATACTACCAGTCTTTAAAAGGCCGTGTAGGAAGAAATATCATTTTATTAGGTGCAATGTTTAGTATATGTAAAAAAATAACTGTGATATGAACTTACCAGAATTACCCCCGGCGAGATGGACCGGTGATTACCAGAATTTCGTTTTATGTTACAATCGTTACTTTACATACCTAATAATAAAGCAACCTCGCAAAAAGGCCCTTTTTTTTTTTTTTTGTGCGTGTGGAAACCCCCTCGGGCCGTCACCCCACCGGGGTTTTCGGTGGGGCGGTGTGTCGAAATCGAACCGACTAAAACCACACGGTGTGCCGTACTGCACCTTAAGTAGGAGGGATCCGGGAACAGCTTTTATTAAGACATCCGGTCGCAAAAAGGCCCTACTCTAACCCTCCTCCCCCTTCCCTTTCTCCCACCTTAAAGGCCAGCAACGCAGTTGTGACTCTTGAGTTGCAGGTGTCCATGGGCGGCGGTAATCACTTACAATCAGGTGGGCCGTCTGCTCGTTTGCCCCCTATACCAAAAAAAAAATGTTGCTGATGGTTTGTTAAATCTGATTTAGAAATATTAACTTATTAACTAATTAAAGATTTAAAGTATTGATATACCCAAAAACCGCGTGTGTTTCAATTAGTTTCAATCAGTACGCCGACACGGCATCTAATACAGGGATTGTTAGTGATGTAGCGCCCTTAATCTCTAATATCACAATGGCTTCTAAGTTCCAAAGACTGCTAGACTGTACTGCCACAAAGTTGACCATTCTTATAAAGTTTTCCTAAAATTAATATTAGTTTAGTTGTGTATTTTTGGAATAATATGAAAATGTAATGTTAAATACTTAAAAATAATGAAATAGTTTTGTCAGAAAACTTTTGTAAAGCGATAATGCATACTGCCGTGACGTGGCGTGGTTGCACGTTGTTTGTGTGTTCCCAGTTGTCGTCACGAGTTAGAGTAACTTGAGTTTAAATTATCTGATGGAATCTAATGGAACTACCATTTAAAGAAAATTAAGTTCTGAAGATACATATTTTATAAGTAAATTACTTTTATTAAACAAAACCCTTTAATTTTATGTTTTCTTGGGGTACCTACTATCTAATGTAATAAGCTGGCTAGCTAGCTAATTAGCATTAAAATGTTATTACTTATCATCAGTATGCTTAACACCGTACTGATTTATTATTAAACGCCATTGTCCAATGACGATTAATCAGCTCATGTACCTACTTACTTTACTGGGAGACATGTGAGTCTCAGCGTCGAGTGATTAACAGGTGATAGGTTTTATTGGATACCTTTAAAAACTACGTACACTAATATTATAGTTTTTAAAGTTATCTTTGTTTTATTTTTATTTTTTTTGTCCCTTAATATTTTTTAAGCAGTGTTCCTAAAGTTAGTTTTATACTCTGTGTTTTCAATGTCTATAATCTATTAATTACTTACAATATCTTACTAATTGAGTCGTTTGTTAAATAACACTGTAATTTAGCGATGAGAAAAGAGCGACCGTAAGTTTTAATAGCCTGGCTTTATTCTTAGTTTAACTCTTAGTATTGTACAAAATAGGTATTAAATCTACGAGTATACATTTGATTAATCAATTAAATGAGGAATCTTTAAAATTTTGAGTTTTATCATCACGTTCATTCATTTTAACTTACCTATCTAATTATATAAGTAGTAAAATGTTGATTAGTTTAGAAATGAAGCACTTAGTAATGATTAATTAATTTTAATTAAGGAATGCGGCTCTTCATCGCCTCTCCTTCCTTGTCTTCAACAAAATGCAAATTTAGTTAAACCCGCAAATAAAATAAGTTATATAAATGCAGACAGAAATGGTATCCGCTGGCTGAAAATAAATTTTGGGCAGAATATTAAAAACATGGAGTTGCATTGAGTGCATTGTGGAGTTTTATGATAATTATATGTATATTGTTATTAATATTATAAAGACGAATGTTTGATGGATGGATGGAAGTTTGTTAACCTTTCACTCGAAAACGGCTGAACGGATCTAAATGCAATTTGGCACAGCGGTAGGTTATAGTCTGAAATATCACATAAACTACTTTTTATCCCAAAACATGCACCATGAACTCCAGTCTCATTTACGAATGCCACCAGACCCTGGAACGTCTAGCCTCTGCCAATGGGCTAATTCTTCAATGGATCAAGGGGCATAGCGATTCACTCGGGAACGACGCCGCCGATGAGCTGGCAAGGAAGGGATCTGTAACGTCAGTGGCAGGTCCAACTGTACTGCTGCCTCTTACCTTTAATCAAATTCGCTCATGGGTAAGGCAACGGACCCGTGAAGCGCACAACGGCCGTTGAGCCAACACACACGGCTGTAGGCAGTCTAAACTGGTGCTGACGGAGGTCTCACCACGTTTAACGTGCAGACTGCTCAGTCTCAACCGATTTGACATCAGAATAGTTGTAGAAACCATTACGGGCCACTTGGCCCTAAACCGACACCTATTCACTATCAACGCGACAAGCAGTCCTCTATGTAGAGGCTGTCTCAACGCGGAGGAAACGGCCGCCCACGTTGTCCTGGAATGCGAGGGAGTGGCCACACAACGCGCAAGTATCCTTGCGGGAGCGAGGTCGCTCCTAGAAGCCTGTGAACACCCCAGGAGGCTTCTGTGCTTCTGGAAGGAGCTAGGCTGGCTCAACTAGTCAGCCTATCTGAACGCATAATGGACCGCATATGAGTCTAGATGCGGAAACAGAGCCCTATACCAATACCACGTTTTTTAGAGTTCCGTTTCTCAAAAGCAAAAAATGGGAACCCTTATAGGATCACTTTGTTGTCCATCTGTCTGTGTCTGTCAAGATTTTTTTTATCAGAAACCCGTGGATGCATCAAAATGAAATTAATACCAAATAAATAAATCTGCAGTCCCTTGAAACTGTAAAAAAATCAAGCTTCTAAATCAACGCAATCAAAAGATATGGTCACTTAAGCCTTAGATTTTATCAAATTTGAACATTTCGCAGGTAAATCAAAACCTATATGGTACTTCCCATTGACCTAGAATCATGAAATTTGGTGAGAAGCAAGGTACGACACGACACGATAGCATTAGTAAAGGAAAATTTGCTTTAAAAGGGGTACAAATAATTCCCTTACGTAATATATAGATGTAACTTCGCCGTCAATGCAATAAAGTGATACCAATAAGGTGGTTTCATTATGGAGATAAACCATCGTGTTTCTACTCAAACTTCGAATTGTATTTGTGGTGGTGTCCATTGTCTCATTATAAACGTCCACAGCCTAGTAGTAAAAGAGGCTGCTAACACTGCAGCAGTGTTGCTGACGAAGACGCTGTGTGTTAATAGCACTATGACTTATTAAATGTTAATTTAATTTCAGTTCAAACGTATCCATATTAATCCTATCACGTATCGAACTCCCAAGACGCTCAATCGAACAAAACAAACATTAGGTGGTATCGCGCTAATTTCGCTCACGGCGCGAATGTTCACAATGCGCGGAAGGCAGCTTTGTACTGACACGCATGCCCGGCATGTAGCAATTATTCTGTTTGTTTTTTTACCTTCAAGAAATACTTTTAACTAAAGAAAATACATTCAAACTAAACTAAATATTTATATATTGCAATAGAAAGATATATCAGTCATTGGATTGGCGATATTGGGTGATGGGTAACATTAATTTAATTTAGGAAACAATCGTGGTGTGGGTGGGTGTAGGTACTTCGTAGCTAACTTTCGATACAGTTGTGACGTTAATGAGTTTATTGCCTTAGTCTTGCAAGGACTACATGGAAAAAGGGGTAAAAGTAGACATGAAATTAAACGTTATTTATGACATAAAATTTTATATTATTTTGTAAGCGCAGTGCTAACAGTGCAGTGTTTGATATGACTGACGACCCAAAAAGGAGTCAATTGTTTTCAGGGTTCATGTATGTGTGTGTATACGAGTATCTTTATTCTACTATAACTTCTAAATGCCTGAACAGATTTTAATGTAGGGGTGCCTTTAGAATCTATCTAATCTAGATCATCACAAGTGACATATGCTATAACTAAAAAAAAAATCAATATGGCGGCTGTATGGTGTTATTTTCAAATGTAAAAAAACATTAGCAGATTAGTTGTGATTTTTATTTTATTTCATTACCAACTTGTTCAGCTGATGAGTAGGATCCGGTAAGCGCTTACTAACTCACTCTTGTGTTTGCTTGCCCACTCAGGTTATCTAAGAATGGTTGGGTTAAGAAAAAATATATATAGAAACTTCCAAGAAAGGCCACTGTTGTAAGTTTATATGCGAACAGGTATCGCCAAACTCATATATTTCTAAATAAAATAGTATATTTAAATATTTAAAGAACGACGTACTCGTAATTGCTCTATTTAACGCAGTCCAAATTTCACGAGACTGCAAAAGCCAATACAGAGTCAAGGTTGTAGATCTCCGCATAATTGTAACCTTCCTCTTTTTAATTAATTTTTAACGGATTAAAGTCAAAGCAATGTATGTCCTCTAGTTTTAACTACAGTCTAGTAGTCAAGTAGTCTAGTTGTATCCTAAGATCTGTATTGGACGACAGTCAATCTTTATCAAATTAAATCACGATGGATGAAAGATAGTGATCAAGTTCCATTTTCATAAGCGTATAATAGGACTAGAAAAAGACCCTGCTGAGGTTGAAACTAATCATTGAAACACATTCCAACTCATCGATTTGCATTCCTCTATAAAATTACCAATTAACTACCTATATAAAGTATAATCAGCGCAGTAGCCCTGATTATGTTAAACAAACAAACTGATGGTGCGTTCCTAATCAAGAGACCAACGACATTATCCTACGATCCTCAGACGCATAAAATTAAAGGTCACGATGTGCTAGTGCCATAGAGACAGCTAAGCTTCAATTAAGCTACAAAAGTTTATGTACAACATACTCAGAAAAAGTTGATCTACAAGTATAAATTTTGAAGGTTTATAATATATTAGATATTAATTAATGTATGTGAATTATGGCGGTTTCAATTTAAAAAAGATATACACCTGTAGCCTGGATAAAAACATCAGGTCTGTGTAAATTCAAACTTCACGACAGAAGTGCAAGCAGATAACATTTAATATCCCACCTAATTCCCGAAAGATAACCGCCATCATCTGGCCACCTAGATAATTTTTCAAAGAGGTTTTCTTCATCGTCTAAAAAGCTAACTTCCTGTCCGTTGCCAGTCAAGAGGATAGAGGTTACAGCCAGAACTTGCATTGCTTAAGACTGACAATGAAAAGGCTAATCAATAGGCTGGTTAGAAGTATCTAAAGGACTGTCTAAGTTTATATAAGACTGTGGTGGGTACTGAGAAATTATCTTTAAAAATTAATCCCAAACCTTAGGTAAAAAAATTGCCGATGTGTGATTTGTTCGTAATACTCTAATATTATAACTTGGATGAATTCAAAATAAACTAGCGCTAAGCTTTACTATGACCACGCTATAAAATATCACGTAGTGGATCGTTATCTAATATGATAATACTATTGATTTAGACTAGTTAATAAAACATTCATTTTAGATGGCGTTCCTCATTATGTTAAAACGTAAGTAAAATTTGAAGACTCCCGTGACCATTCGGTTAAGGTTTTTATGATTGCTCACATTTTATAGATTTAAATCGTTTAGAATGGAAAATAGAATTGTAGGCATATTTTTATTTCTCCGTAGAAAAAGGTTATAAACCTGGTTTACAAAATTTTGAATCTGGGGTCACTACTCTCCAGTAAATTGGTGTTCATTCGAGTAGGAGTTTAAAAGGTTTAATTACTCATTTTATTGGAAGTGCATATATTCTAAGATGGGGTATTTTTCATTAACTCTATGACCGTGGAGTCTAGTAATCTTAGTCATACTACCCGTTACCTAGAGCCTAGCTACATCAAAATCAGTAGCTCCCAAATCGGGCTGCCTCAAAACCGGGTAGTTACCACGCTCTCACAGAACACCAACCTGAAATAGCAGAATATTAATGCTACTGTGTTTCGTTTGGTGAGTGTGAGTTCCGGAAACCCATGGAGATGGATAGGTCTGGGTATTCGCGCGTTTACGCTGCGTTAGAGAACCGTTTGAACTTGCTAGTTATTGAACCGGGTGGCTCGGTGGGTAATAATAATAACAACAACTTGAGACACCTCACACACAGCCGTTTGATCCCAAACTAGGCAGAGCCTGTACTATGGTAACCAGACTGATAAACATACTTGTATATTTCTAAATACATACATATTATAGATAAATTACACTTAGAACAAATGATCATGCTCATCATACAATTATTTGTACTGGGTGAGAATCGAACCCACGGCCTCTGGCTCAGAAGTCAGGGTCACTAACCACTAGAACAACAGGCTAGTCATTGACATGAGGTAGTGCCGGTTTCGGGGAAGCTAAGATAAATACCTATGCTAGGCTGGCTCATAATCAGACAATAACGCCAGAAAGGGGGTTCTAACTATCACTTTATTATTGGCAACCCTTATCAGCTCTGTTTTACGGTCGACTATCACAGTATAGGTAATATCATAATAAGTGGTGAGCATCGGCCAGTGTGTGGGCGTGCGTAGGCGCTCTGCTAATGAGGCTAGTTCACACACATGGGATCATGTTTAAATGCTCGCCTTAGGCAAAATTTTTCTTAGTGCTAACATTTGTAACGTAATATTTTTTAGTTTCATCACAGTCATAAAGGCGAAAGTTGGCTAACATAATGCGTGAATGGATTTTTTTTGACACTCAAACAGATTTATATATATTTCCTACTTACCTACGCTATGTGGGCACTTACTACATTTTATGGATAGTAATCAAACGAGTCAAAGTTTTGTATAACATCCAATTCTGTTAGAATGTCAGAAGACTACCGTTTATGCAGTCTGTAAACTTTCGTGATTAGGTAAATGTTTATTGGAAGTGGGTTTGAAATAAAGAAATTGCGATAATTATGTCCAGTAACAGTGAAAAATATGACTATGTAAATGGATCTTAATTGCTAAAGGAGTAAGATACTCCAAAAGAAAAATTAACACATTCATACTACAGTAGGTGCCACCTTACTATTATAATTTACGGTGTAACTTGGCAAACATTAAGAAATCAGATATCTAATTCTAATCTTCTATCTTATAGTCTATTTTTATTTTAAAGAGCTTCCCTATCTCGGTTCGAGTGTAGAACGAAAATCTCAAAACAAAGCGAACACATATATTTATTATGTATTCTTTATTTATAGCAAGGCAGCAGCGGTTGAATATAAAAATTATTGTTTCTCAATTTTTCACACCTACACAAATTATACATACATTTTATTACACGCTTCTATTCTTTGAAAAAAAAAGGTAAACGTTAAATTAAAACCGAAATTAATAATTTCTTAGAACCAATATTTATTGTTCAAAATTTTATAGCGATTCGTTATACAATCAGTGCTAAACAATTCATTGGTTCCACCGATTTGAAGTTCGACAATCCAGATTTTGGTTTATTTCATTCTTTGTTTGACGGATACCGCAGAGACGTGTCAATGAAAGATAGTATGAATGGCGAGAAGTTTTCATAAGACATGGATTTTGTGACACAACTTAAAAATCAATAGAAATGGTTGATGGGGTTCGTATTAGCATTTGCTTTTTACATGTCAATGACAGTGTTTTGTTGTGGTGTTACAAAAATGTTTAAATGTGTTTTGTTATTATTACTTACACAGTATTAAACAAATCAATGCCAATCCTGAATTCGCATTTTACCTTTACCCGGTTCAGTTTTTTACGAAGATCGGCTAAAAATGATTAATTTTCAAATTTAATCATTCCTTTAATATTTCAGAAAATTGCTGTTAAATTTATTACAGTTTATAAAGATGCATTGTAGGTCGAAGACCTATAGGGTACTTCCCATTGACCTAGAATCATTAAATTGAGTAAGATGCAAGGTCTGAGCACAAGTAGAGGAAAAAATCTAAAAGTCGTTAATTTGATGTTATATCCCAAAAAAAAAATGTTTTTGTGATTATCAACGTGAAAGTTGACTTTGTCATGAATCGATGTATGGGAGTATTTTTGGGACTGCAAAGTTCAGTTTTTCTCTCGGAAAAGACGGGTTAAAATAATCAAGAATTGATTCTTGAGATAGACATACTATCTACATAGAAGTTCGTAAGCAACGGAACCCTCGGTGCTCAGACTCGCACTTGTCCGGTTTTTTCAAAGAAAATTCACCTATATATATATAGATAGCAACAAATATAGTATAAAATAAAACACAATTGGCCTCTTTCATAACCATGAAAGAGGCCAATTGTCTTTTATTGTAGATTGACTGTAACAGAAAACCATCTCTTACAGTCAATCAAAATAATAATGTTTAAAAACTGGACTGCATCCCGGCCGATTCAATGCAGGGTTTGAACAAGGGATGTTGAAGCAATTTTGGCCAAAATTGGCCACGAGCCAATTTTCAAAGATTTTCTTCATACATACATTTTTTTTCAAATTATCAATCGTTAGTAAATATTAAAATCCAAAAATCTGTACTCAGTAAACTTTATTTATTTACATTCACAGATATGGACTACAAAACATGACTTTGGAAATCACACAAAGATCTAAAAACCGGTGTTAAGAAATGTTTTAATAGGTATATTTATTTAGGAAGCATTCATTCAGAACTAAAGAAGAATCAACAGTTATTAGAATTTTAAAATTATTAACTTCGTTGTGGCCTAACCGCAAACTAATTACATGTCATCAATGACATCATATAGGACTCGATATGGTATCGATTCCGACTGATTTGATATCGTTTATTAACAATAACTCGCGTGCTACGTGGTTATTAATAACAATGTAAATATATTCCATTCATTTGCGGTTTTATAGTTCATTGAGTTTTCATTCATTCATTGAACGAAACACCGAAGATAATTTTGTAATAGTTTCAAGGAATTTAGGAAACGAAGAACTCAGTTCAATAATATTTTATTGGGAAAAACCTAGTTCGTATTAATATGGCTATATAAAAACTAAATTTACCCTAATTGGTTAAGCCATTTTCGAGTAATGAGCTTACTACTTAGCAAAGAACAGAATTTTTTTTTTCATTAAGAAGATAGGGGTGTCACCTTTTCTCAACAAAACTGGACTAGCAATGTTGGTCAAACGGAGTCTTTAACCAGCACTGCTGGTGTAGTTTCGTATTTCTTTTCCCGAATACAGACGCCGCTAACCACTTTATAATCATTAAGATTTTTTTGAGAATTCTCCGCAACAACAAAGTTAAAGTAAGTAATAATGTTTATGAAGTAACGACACCCGGCCGATTCAACGCGAGGATTGAACAAGGGGCGTTGAAGCGGTTAATTTTCAAAGCTATTATAATTACATACGTCCTCATTTAAATTCTTTTTAAACTTATTATGTAGGTATTGTATTGTAAATCTTGAAATATACGAAACTATACACAATAAACTTCATTTAAGTATGAACCCTCATGAATACGGACTATATTTGTCGTGACTTTTTTAACCGATTTAAAAAAGGAAGAGGTTCTCAATTCATCTGAACATTGTTTTTTTTTTTTTTTTGTTACTATTATAATCAATATTTATTAATTGATTGATGATTGTTCTCAAGGTTAGTCCCATTTAAATTTGAAGAAAATGTTCCTACTTTAAGGGTGGAAAAAAATCATGAATGAAGAATACGACTTATTACAATTCAATATCATTATTTAAAGCATTAAAATAGGTGACACTTTATTAAAAGTTAATTATTAAATCACACAAAGATCTGAAGACGGTGTTAAGAAATGTTATAATTGGTTTCCATTTATTTATTAAGCATTCATACAGAACTAAAGAAGAATCAACAGTTATTACAATTATAAAAATATTGACCTTCCCTGTGGTCTAACCGCAAATTAATTACATTTCATCAATGACATCATATCATACGAGTCGATTGGTATCGATTCCGAATGATATCAGTTATTAACAATAACTTGCGTGCTACGTGTTATTCATCAGACTGTAAAATATATTCCATTCATTTGTGGTTTTATTGTCGATTGAGTTTTCATTCATTCATTGAACGAAATACCGAAGATAATTTTATAATGCTTTCAAGGAATTTGTGATTACGATTTCATGGAAATACCTACAGATATTGTAATCAATACAAAAACTATTATTTGTTTATGTTTAAACAAATGCGATTTAGATCTACTCGTAAAGCATTGAGTGGTACCTACCTAATAATTAAAATGATTGTCATTTTGATTTTGAAGGAACTAAGTATAACTCTAAAATTTTAATGAACATTAATTACAGATGTCGTTGCTAGAAACTTGATTGCCGTAAGCATTTCAGGACTTCAAATAGAAAATATCCTTATAATGTGACCAAGTTGATGGCACATTGGTACAGTAAAATATTCTCCACCGTATTTATTTACGATATCAGGTATATACACTTTGAATCAAATGTCAATAGAAGAAATTCAATGCGTACTAAATCAGTTATTGTAACATAGTGTAGGATGTGCTGGTCTAGGATCACTTGGAGCTACGAAATATTGATCGTACGTACGATATAATAAACCGTTTTTATTAACGTATGGAAACCATCGGGTTCCTTACCTGCGACGCGGTTCACTCATTTTGAGAAGACCGCTTCGGTACCGGTAGGTACTACGGACTAAATAGTATTTAAACATATTAAGATGTGCATAAAGATTTGATGAATTAATGAATCAGTAACTGTTTACTGTTTACTTATCAAAATATACCATTGGACATCAATCTAGCTTAACATCAGGCGGATTGAGGTAATACTGACGAGCTATTATAAAAAAAATGTCTTTTTGGTTATCTTCTTGTAATATCAATAGCGAACGGATCTATAATTATAATCTTTGTATATCTGAAAATGTAATGATCTCGGTACTTCTGCAGGCCTCTCACATTCTACTACGAGTACTATTAAAAACCACTGTAATTACTTGCAGTGATTTAACCGACTGCGACTCGTATCTATTAATAGAAGGAAACAAGAACTTGTTTGAATAAAGAAATTAGGATAAAACAATATATTATGAATGTTTAAATCAATCAATCAAACAGCCTTTTATAGTCCACTGCTGGACATAGGTCTCTCCCAATGTGTGCCACAGCACCCGGTCCTCCGCCTTCTGCATTCAGTTCATCAATTGAAATTGAAATTGAAATTGAAATTTTTATTCTTTTGCAGAATATGGGTGTACAAACACAGATGGTAGAGTTATAATGCTACCTTCTTCAGGTCGTCGGTCCATCTGGCTGGGGGGCGTCCCGATGTTTACGTCGAGAAATTTCTAAAATAAATACACATATCCTGAGAAGGTTCGTATAGCTCCGTGTAATGATTGACGCACTCGATCATTTGTCATGGGATCATAACATGTCATCAGTGGTTGCGGTCAGGACACCGGTAAATGCCGTGAAATTAACTTTAGAAGATTTTTTCCATTCACATTGTTGCTTCGACCTAATTTTGGTTGCAAATATGTAAGTTATAGAATTAATAGACCGTTTTAGCAGCCAAGCTGTTTATTCATCTTGACTAGATATACAAGTACAGAGGAACTAATTTAATTGTTGATAATTTTCAAAAGGGCAAATTATTAAATTAAGAAAATGGATAATTCACATACGTAAGACAATTCAAATCCTAGATTTTATTTGTATGTATGATTTAACTCAGTAATTACAGGTTTTAATTGTTTGATTGAAAAAAAAAAAACTATTTTTTTATAGACTCATGTTAGTCAGTTTGCCAAAAACATCCTTTTTTTATATGGTAAATAGTGTTGTGTCTAAAAGTATAATATAGATTCGATTAGTTACTATGCTGCTTTTAAATGGATGGTGGTGGAGGGATGCACTATGTTAGGTTCTGTAGGTACTAGTTATATAATCTTAGCGTGTTTGTTCCCTATTGTTTGCTTCTCTTGTTTTACTGTGCTAATCACTAGCTTGGGCTATTTTGTCACAGCAATACGAAGCGCTGCGCTGTTTAAAATATTAACCATAATGTTCAATATGGTTTTAATATTAAAACCATAATAGAATATTACTAAAATGCTTATGTTAAAAAATATTTTTATGTTATAAACATTAAAATATTTTTATGTAAACATTTTAGCGAGGCTAACGTCAATTCTTCTCGACATTGGAAAAAATAAAAGGTCTTGTGTACCAGGACTGCATAAATAACAGGGACTTCGCTACACACGTCCGATAGCCGGTGTTGTACATCGTGTAGGACACGGCCAGGCCGTTGAACGGTCTTTAGTGCCTCCCCATTCACTACAGAGGTTGAAGTTTAGAGGGCTGTCAACTAACGGGTTTTTATTTTTATCGTATCTAAAAA
The DNA here is from genome assembly GCA_949752705.1 of Callimorpha dominula. Taxonomy (NCBI): domain Eukaryota; kingdom Metazoa; phylum Arthropoda; class Insecta; order Lepidoptera; family Erebidae; genus Callimorpha; species Callimorpha dominula. The sequence continues at coordinate 14,120,033 of OX457007.1, forward strand.
CAAACGCAAATAACTGTTGTAGTTTGCCTCTGCCTATCTATCTATGAAGGAAATTAAAATCTATTCGGGAATAGTTCAAACCGCACCTTCAAAACGTCTATCCGTCCCTCAAATGTTATGCACGATTTGGTGCAGCATTTTGTCCATCTGGATCGTGTCAACTTATTCATTTCACACATACAATTGCTATTTCTAGTTTCTACGTGCTCTTTTTTGCTCCTATTTTGGCTTTAAGGAGATGACGAATTGGCCTTATTGTAATAAATAAGGAGTCAGACTTTCAATCTAATTCCTTATACATAGGTATATGTCTTAAAATCTTACTTGAAACCTAATTTACACATTTAGAAAATATAATATAAAATAAAACACTTACATTCTTTAACTCGTCAACCAACAGGTTTCAAACATATTTTAGATAGATGTCCTATTTATTAAATATGTTAATTATTTCCAAATTATAAATTTTGAAATCACAACCCTATTCTGAGATAAATGACTATCAATATACGTGAAACTGAGGCAATATCTCCATTGAATAAATGGTTTGGATGTTTCACATGAGCTGAGACTTGAGAGGTTTAAAATTTTAACTTAATCCTGTACTGGAGAGGCAGAGAGTGTATACGAATGTAAATACCTACGTTGAATTTAATAAAGAACCGGCCTGAAAACTATAGAATTTATAAGTAAGTAAAACATTTTAGAACAAATCCTGCTACAAAAATGGTCGTCTGTTTGAGCAAGTGTCTCGAATCTATCCTGCAGAGGAACGCAGTCAAATAAGCTTTGAACTCTGTTCTGTTCTGTTTTAGGAGACTATTTCTCCAGAGCTCTTTTAGGTTACACTGTAAATTAGCGACTTTCTTCACATTTCTAGGTTAGATTTTTTACCCTAGTGATGACAGGAAGGGCAAAAAGCTTTCTACCTGCCTGATATTAAGCGGTTACCGTAGCCTATGGGCGCTTGCAATTCCAGAGGACTGGCTTGCGCTTTGCCGCCCCTTTAAAAACCTACACTATAAACTACTGTCCTGAAAAAAGGCAGGGAGCTCATTCCCCTGAAATCGTACCGTGCGCGACCATTTAGGTTTCAAGGTGTGAGGAAAAATGCCCTGCCTAATGAATAAGTTCTGATCTTTGGCCTAAGACCACTATTGGGTAGAGTTTACCAGGTGAAGGACAAAATTTTTTTTAACGTATTTAAGCTGAAACTGTTTACGAAAGTTTTGACAAAATAGAGTACATTGTTGTGTAAATTAGCATACACTTTGATATTACAATGATACTTAAAGGTGCTCCCTCACCGGGAGCATTCGCCTGTAATGTAACGTTACAGATCCGAGAATTACATCAGTGCAACCTGTAATGATACAATGCAGCATGTAAAACCACCTATGTTTCATCGGTTTTTGAATAAGTCATGACACCAATATCGTTTCTTCTGTTTATTATACGTTAATAACAATTTCGAATTAATATTGCCGCGCTCAGCACAACGACCGCTTCGTCTGACATTGTGGAATCAACTAATCACAGTCAGTGAAGCAGTATTGTAACGCTCAAAATCGAATCATAAATGTTACGGAGCATCTTAAGATTTCTTTCTCGCTATCGCAAATCGAGAAATTTAATGACAACAAAATATGACTTATTAATTTCTAAAAACAAAATAATACACGCATTTGGATCACTGGAGTATGAATTGACTACCTATTGCTTGTTCCTTTTGTAAGTCTGAAGACACACACACAAAAAGACTATCAACTACCAGTAAGTAATATTGAACAAGACTGATCGATAAACATTGACATAAGTACATAGCCTTTACTGAAGATGTTACCAGCCTGATAACTATGCTACATATAAAGACATATATTATATGTAGGTAATATTCCAATGTATGGGGTGCGCCATTGTCGCGTGCCGTTGCCGACCCCTCTCGTCGCCACAGGGATTGCCAACCACAGGGTGTTGTTAATTTATCACTTTGTACTGTATATTGCGTTGTCATGTAATTGGGGTAATGATGGAAACGATGTACTTAAATTAATAGGCCATATTCATGACGTCAGGAGTTTGTTATTATTAATTAATATTGACAAAGTACCTGACAGATGAGGGCAATAAAATTAGGTGCAGCTTATTAATTTGTAATCCTTAGTTGAATTAATTATTATATTATATATATTATATATTTTCATAAATAGTGTTCATGGTTCACATTTATTTTCAAAAGAAACATTTGTTTTAGAGTTATAAATGAACGTAAGAACACTGACAGCGAAAGCGGCAGGAACTGTTTTAAATAGATCCTTAACGAATATTAATTAGAAAATGTTATTAGCCAGAGGTGAATCGTTTGCCTTAATAGACATGTTTTTAACTTATCAATATTGTGCAAACGTTAGTTTGTAGCATAACAAATGTTTATTAAATTTGTATATAAAACCAATCCTGTACTATATTCTTTTGTGTTACGCGAAATCTTTGTTAATCGGGAATGTATTCAAGTGAAACATTATTATTATATTTTTTTTAAAACAGAACTTAGAAAAATAATTACGCTGAAAATAATCTTAGTAAGAACCTTACTTCGATATCATAACGCTTATTGTCCTTTTTTTCGTTCTTCTACGGTTCTGTTCAGTTTAATATTATGAAGCTGAACAGTTTTCCTTGTTTAGTGAAATGTGTTAATCTCAGGTTTTGCCAGTCCAATCTAATTATTAAAATAATTCATATTAAATAAATAAAATGACCGAGATCACGCAGCGGTCAAGCCTTTGACCGCAATATTAGTGTATGGATTTGTCTGGGTGTTTTATGTATAACAAGTAGATATGTACAAAACGAAAAATGTATTAAAATATGTTTATGCATATTCTCGAGCCGATATATCGTAGAAGTAATGTTTTTATTTTTATTAATTATAACATGTTGTACAGCACTCATTACAAACTACCCACAAGCAGGGCAACTCATCAATATCCCAAATAAAAAGAAAGTTTTACAAAGAGCAAAATCGTCCATTATATACGACAACACACAAAACGCACGTGTTAACAATTATAACAGGTATTAACAAATCATAGCTCTCAACAATTATACTGGTCATGGCTATTATAGATGGATAACGGCTCTCGAGATCTCGAATTATACTTTAGTTACGGTGGTTTTGCACCCACACACTTCCGTGTTTAAGTGCCTTAATGATCTGATATTATATTACAATATACTGGACGATCCCGTTGACCAATCAATGGGTGGACCAATTAATAGAAACCTGAACGGCGACACATTTTTTTAATTGTAGGCGGTGTGCAGTCTTCGTGCTAAATTTAGGTCCAATATTTTAGCAAGTGATGAGTATTTATAACTTGTAAGCAGCTAGTTTTATGGGTAACTACAAAATATAATGGTTTATTAATTATTTTTGTATTATTAAATTATTATAATCCAACAAAAGTTTTCTATGACAAAATAACGCCGTCTAAAAAGTATTAATCGAACAAATAAAAAGTATTATTTTGGCGACTCCTCATGATGAATTAAGACTAAAAATTTAGCTATTTATGAAAACGAAATTGATCTTATCAATAAGGGTAACTGATTTTGGTTATCAGTTTTATTAGCAATTAATAATATTTAGCAAGTTACTATTATCTATTTAAATCAATTATCAATCAATAATCAATGATATAATCTACTAAATTATCTCAATAAGTATTCTTTATTATCTACTACTTCTCATGTAATTGCCGGGAAAACAAATACCCATCTAGTGTCACAAAGAAAGCATTTAGTAATCTTTTTCATGGCGTTTCCAAAGGTTGTGGACGTGCGTCCGTTGCGAAAGATATTGAACGATCCCGTGATGTTACGTCACGAGCGCGGGGCGGCGCAAGCGACGATCGCGACCCGCGTGGGTGTTGGCTCGAGAGATTGAATACTAAAAATCACTCGAAATATCGATAAAATATTTTTTCTTGCTCTTCTCAACCACTATATGAATGTTATATTACACGGTCACGTGAAATGTCTTATATTAAAATCTGCCATTCTTTATGCTCTATCACCATTTTGCTATACAAGAAAGAAAATAATAATTTTAATATGCATTGTTTTAATACGAGTATAAACATTTTATGTAATAGTCGAACACCATATTGTTCATAAGATTCAATAAAATGTAATCGTAAAATTATATACAAATCTCAATAAAACCCGTTATCATAATCGATGAAATTTCATTCATACGTAATTAAATGTATTTATTGCAATATAAATTGCTCAATTACTGCAACAATGTAGAATGTATTCTACATTTTACATTTTGGCCTGATTAAAGTCTTTGAAAAGTACTCTAATAAAATTTTATCTTTCACATGCCAAGACTAAGGGCAGTCATAAAATAAATTTTAATGTGTCATAAAGTGAGCTTACGTTAGAGAAATAATTGTAATTAATATGAGTAGAATTTAATTATCAATAGAAAGGATATTATGTCTGATTTCTATAATAAAATGTTATAGAAATCAGACATAATATCCCTTCTATTGATAATATAACATTCAGTTAATTAATCACAGGAAATAAAAACGTTTCCTGTAATTGAAATTGCTCTTAGAAATCTTGGTTCACTTTATGATTAACTCTACGATTTCAAACTGCCCTTTGTTCTGATAAATAAGAAGTATTCAGGAACCACCTTCATCTGGAGTATTTCAAGTTTTCCTGTTTTCTAACACTTCCTTTCTTAGAAATTAAAATACCTAAACAGAAAATTTAAATTGTTAAAGCTACTTTCTTGGGAAATAGAAGCTTTATTGTGTAAATATCAATTAAACTATGGCAAGGTTGTAAGTTTCTTTGTTGGTTTTACATTGTTTGTTATCTTACAGAAAATTATATTTTTAATGTTATTACATTAAAATTTGTACTTAATTTTTTTAAATATTATATAACTATGTTTTATCGATAAACAGTAAACCCAACATTATAGTCCCGTCCCATCTTTGAGGCGCAGGCGCAATCTTTCGCTAAACCCGTAGCTGTGGCGACAGACAACATAAGGTCACAAACGGGCCATAAGAGCGAGCCTTAAAATATATAGCCTTGTACGTTAAATGTCTAATGTCGTTTCATTTGCAGTCTTCCATTACAGCGATGTGCACTCAAATGTCGATGTTTTGTTTTAATGATTTTTGATGTTCGACAGCTTTTCTTTGACTTTTTGTGCGATGAAGGTTGATGTATTGCAATGTATTTTTTAGTTTGATGCTAGATACTTCTATAGATAGTTAATGTTTTAAGAAGAGATTTATCAGTGAAACCTATTCTGATTTATCTTCCCCCTATCTCAAAGTCCTAATATATTGATATTTATTGTTTTTTTGGTTTTGTTTGAATTAATAATTTATTTAATAGTAGAAAACAAATACTTGTAAAGTTATAATACAAACTAAACTATACGAATCGTCCGAAATGACTGTTATTACAGTGTATTGTAGAACAAAAATCTAGACATTAAAATGTTGGTCTTCATCTTGTTGTATGCAAGTAAAGGCACATTTTAATCAATGTTCTAATCATTAACATGTATTCCAAGCCACTAGTGAATTAACTCAAAGACATATTGGGCTACCTTATTTCAGCCACACCATACAGTGAAGATTGTAGATATACTCGGCAAGCCGCGATGATTCTAAATCATATAAGTACTGATTGTTTTTGTTTTTTTTTAGTTTTAACGTTTTTAACTTTATTAAAAACTAGCAGTTCTCGCGCGGCTTCGCTCGCGTGTACATATTTATATATTTTGCGCGGAACACTAATTATTTTTCCAAAATAGAAGTGGCCTAAGTTACTCTTTATAACATCAGCTATCTGCCAGGGTAAGTCCCGTGGAAATCGGTCATCCCCTTCTGGAGATTAACCGGGACAAACAGACACAAATTTTAAAATCTGATTTTTAGGCATATGTATCATGCAAATAACTGAAAAAACTAATATTTTGACATTACAAACAGATACTTCAATTTTATTTACTTGTATTTATTGACTAGTTTTTGTTGCTAAGTTAATTTTCTACCCCTCGGGAAGCACTGTACTTCTAAAATATTGTATGCATGAAAGTGTTACACACAAACTCACATTCTTAATTATAATATTAGCTGGTATTTTAATTGAATAGGTGTTATTACAAAATCATGTATTAGGCTGAACAATTAAAGAGTTTTCTTCCATATGGTCATGGCTAAATAATCATTACGTATATTTTTCTGTATTAAAACACTTCAACTAATATATTGTAACCTTTATAATAACAATAATATAATAATATACTGCTGATAAATCACCAGGTTTCCTGATGATTAGCCCCTAAAATAATCATTTCCATCTTCAGACATCATGATTATCATTGCAGCTGTAGGACGTCCACTACTGGATATCGGCCTCCCTCAATGACTTCCAGGTAAACCGGAATGAAACGGTCTACTTTAACCGACGACCTGCAATCTTTACGAGGTCATCTGCTAACCTTATTGGCGGACTTGCTGCGCCGCGCTTTCTGGTACGTGGTCACCATTAAAGAACTTTTAGGCCACATCTGCCATCCGTTGGGCTATGTCGGTAACCTTCGTTCCTCAGCGTTTCTCCTCATCTCCTCATTCTATCCCGTAGAGAGAGATCTCTAGGCATATTACTCGCATATTCTAGAAATTGTGAGCTGCGTTTTGTTTTGCATATAGGTACCTCCACATATTTCAAAATTGTTAGAACATAACCTTCATATAATTTTAGTCTAAATGGTTTTCTTTAAGTGCCGGATGGGAAGTGAGTTCATATTTGTTCCGCACATCCATTGCTTTTGTTTGAGAACTGTTCGTGACAGAGTTTCGACGTCGGCTTGACCTTTACTTATTTAAAGTAACTTTGTATTGTAAATAATAGATAATAGCAGGATTTGAACGTGACTGATAAATGTTCGGATGTTTCATTCTAAAAAATGCGAGCAAAAACGCAAGAAATATTGCAAGTGGTTAGTAAATATTTCCTAAATAGTGCATTTACTTCATATTACACAAATTAAAAAAAAAATGAAGATACTACTGGCTCCTGGCCACGCGTTGCTGGGACTAAGTAATTTGTCTTAAAAAAATATTCTGACTATAAATTGAGATAAAAACTACCGTATCTCTCAAGTTGGACCAAACTGCACACAGCATGCAAAATTTCATTAAAATCGGTTCCTTAGTTTAGGAGTTCATCGCGAATAAACAACGTGACACGATTTTTTTTATATGTATACTAGCAATCCGCCCCGGCTTCGCACATTTGTGCACAGAGACATCTTCGACAAACATCATCATATTTCAACCAATTTACACAAAACCTTAACAAATATATACCTAAACCTTAGTCATGAATCGCTCTATCTATTGGTGAAAACCGCATAAAAATCCGTTGAGTAGTTTTTTAGTTTGTCGCGAACAGAAAAACGTGGCGGGGGACTTTGTTTTATAATATGTTTTATATATAGATTTAAAATAAAGTATTAAATTAACCATAACACTTATAACTGTCCAGTAGCGAAAGTAGTACTTACATTTAAAACATACAATATCTATTCTAATTCAATTAAAGTTCTTATTGAAATAAGATTTCAATACATTTATTGCGTACTACAGCTATGGTAAAACATTAAGTAAGTTTAAGGGCTAAATAAGCGGACCCGGCGACCTCACACAAAAGTAATTCCATCAAAATTAATAGCCTTCCAAACGTCCTGTTTGACTTACGAGAAACATTACATGTAACAACATCTCATCATTATTCCGTGCGCTCTCTATACCAAGCGCCAGCACTGTCATTGTACATTGCCCTCTGCGTAGCGATTGCGTAGCGTCTGCGTCGCGATATTGTGACGATTGCGCATCGAGACCGCACGGACCGATGAATGGACGCACCTCTCGGCCTGCGGTGCCGCCTACCATTGTTTCGGGTAGATATTATAATAATTTTCTGGCAAATCAAAAGCATTTTGGAATCGAACGATCGACTCCGTCGATGTTATTAAATCAACGTGAATACTTCGGCTAATGTGGTTTGATACTAATTGCACGAATTTCTTTTGTTATACACGATTAATTTTGGTTTTGTCATGCAGTACCTACACATTTTGTAAATAGTTGAAAATAAGGAATACTTTAATTTATAATGTAATTAATTATTAATTAATCTCACCAACCTACTAATGTGACGTTTTAAGTTCGTCGTTTCGTTTAAGTTTTCACTTCTGCCGGCAGTCCTATTTTTTTTTCTCGCTTATGAAGTTCCTCCTTGTAATTGAGAAATATAAGGTTTTTTGACCGAGCCGGCTGCACGCACGAAAAAACATGACTCATGCGGCGTTACCTCGCTCTGACGCGTTCCATTTAATTTTCTTTTGAAAAATGCAACCATTCCATCAGTATTTTCTTATGACGTTGTCACGTTCAACTATCGTCAGTAAACCGACTTTACAGACAACTGATTTTTTTATAAAAATAGTGTTTAAGACTGTGTGCATAGGTGAGTCTCGTCTAGCCCCTTATAACTTTTTAGTTTTATCACCATCTTCATCAGAATCTAAAAGTTTTTTGCGGACCTTTTCAATTAGGTAGCAATCAAGCAATATTTCATTTCATTTCATTTTTATTCAAGAACAATTTTTACATTGTGTGTAAAATAGTTTATACAATAATAATAATAGAACAATTAATTAAATAAAAACAACAATTGTATCAGGATTTATAATAAAAATAATTAGTAGTCATGTCAAAAAGAGGAAAAAAAAACCGAAAATACCTCAAATAAGAAATTCAAAACTCATGACATTGACATATACAACACCAAAGTGGAGTTGGTGAGACAGATGCTTAGTTTGGAATTATTCAAAAATTATAATATCAATACGAAATAAAAGTAATGACTACTTTTCTATAATTAATGTAAGTAATTCAAATGTCCAGTAACATATTATGTATGTACATATGTTACTGGACATACATATACATGACGGCGCGTGCTGTTCGGGCTGGTTGAGTCTGGACTTAGTGTTTAATGTTTTGTTTATGAGAAATATAATTGCAAACTTTTTATATTATAATTGTCAATATTGTCTTTGGAGCGGCCTTCGGCCGGATGAAGTTGAAGAGATGTCATCTTACAAATAGTTGTACCAAGTCTGGATGTTGTGTTCATTATTTGAATGTTTGTAAGGTCCCTGTGCCAAGGGAACTATTCCCAGTGCGAAAGTTATCTAAATGAAAAGATAAAGGAGAGGAATACTAAGACGTATAAAACTGGCCGCGGTCTCTCTAAAATAAATGAATATTGGTATAATCACTACATATTATAAAACAAAGTCCCCCGTCGCGTTTGTCTGTCTGTCTGTTTGCGATAAACTGTGGAACTACTGAACGAATTTTCATGGGGTTATAATCAATATATAAAGCGATTCATGAGAGAGGTTTAGGTGTGTAATTTGTTAAGGTTTTGTGTGGATTGGTTGAAATATGATGGTCATTGTTGAGGATGTCTCTGCTTTTTCTGGATAAAAGGAATGATTTACCAATACACGTATTTCCTTTGACCTACAACTCTACAACCCTGAGATGATTAACCAAGGCTCGAAAAAGAATCTTTCGAATCTGAAAAGTGAGAATCAACATTTTAGTGTTGTAAGTATCTATTATGGTGGCGTTCAATTCTACCTTCTGGATTTTAATTCTATCAAGCGTGTTAATGTTATATTAACCAGACAACGTGAAATGCAAATTGTGAGTAATAATAATAATCTTTATTTCCTTTAAAAGTGACAAAATACTACTAACGGCCCACTCCCGCACTAGGCGTAAGCCTGTATTACGGGTGGTTGGGACACGGTCCATGCCGCGCATGCAAAACAATATGAAGTAAAAAGAATATAGTAGTGAGGTATACCGGTAACCCAAGATAGGTAAGACCTGTTAATTTGGGAACCAGCTAGATTATAGATATACACTTACAAACTAAAAGGTACGGAAATGAAAATTTTTGTCTCTATTATTGTATGCAGGTGTGACTATGTGATGTATTTCAGGGATAACTGCGTGTGTGGGTGGGTATGTAAGTGTGATTAAAAGGTGATCATATAGATTATATATCATAAGAATAATAATATCATTAGAATTTAATAAACAAAAGCTGCCAGTATTTATTGTATTATTTATTGGTTTTCGATATGAATGTGTATAGAAGCTGTTATTTCACAATTTAGTGCAAAAGGCTTCCTGTGTCTAGGTAGGTTTGACTCAGGAGCCAGTTTCTGAGCCTGTTTTAATCTTAAATTTGGTCATAGCGTAGATGCTTAGAATTCTGTTGACTCTGTTGTATAGAAAACCGGAGATGACTTTATAATGTTGCTTGGCTAGTGTGGTTCTATGTCTGGTTGTGGGACACACTTTGTAATAGTTGTAAGTGTAGAGTGATGATCAGTTGGTTGGTTTGGGTGTGAGAGTGTAACAAACAAGCAAACTCATATTCGCATTTGTAATAATGGTTATGACTATAGTATACGTGAAATATGGGCATAAACAATGCCATTAAAGGTTAAAGCGCTAGACTCCCCAATCCGTGAGTGCCTCTATGCAACATCCTTTTCCTTCCAGCGGCCCATCATCACACATTTTATTCCCAAAGTGCCCGGTTGACGTAGTTGCCTTCTCTCTAATTAAAGTAAAATTAAGTGGGTGGCCAAATCCGGGTGTTTAAGACCCCTTTACTTGGCTTTTCAGGGATACAGGAATGAGTGTTTGTAAAACGTTGAAATACAATGGCTGATTGTTGATGCACTTAGTCGATGTGATGCGGGGAAACAGTTTAAGAACTTTTGCAATACCACATTAGCATACATCTTATAGCTATTCGTAATAGCCGCGCGATAGGCAAGTAGAATGAGTAATAACTACTATTGAGCAAAATAGAAATATAGGTATTACCTAGCCCAACATTCAATTAGCTATTAACTGCACTATTAATCGGTTACAGAAGATTTCCTTGATGATAATGATGATGATGTTATTGTATTAGATCTGTTAAGAGAGAACAATCGGCACGAGAAATAGAAGTTGCTTCTTCGGAAAAGATTAGATTCAGATTAATTACTTTGGGCGAAAGGTACCTACGGAAGGCCCTTAGTATTCTATACCAGGATGTTACGATACAGAGTTAAGTGGTAGTTAGAACCATTTTGGCCTAGAAATACCTAGAAACAATGTAGAGTCAGGATTTACCGGTAACGGCGATGGCGAGTATTGTTGTTAGATAGTTGTAATGTAGCCTGTGTAGCAATGCAGTCTGTGTGGCAATGTAGTCTGTGTGGCAAATGTGGCCTGTGTGGCAATATGGCCTGTGTGGCGAATGTAGCCTGTGTGGCAAATGTAGCCTGTGTGGCAAATGTAGCCTGTGTGGCAAATGTAGCCTGTGTGGCAAATGTAGCACGTGTGGCAAATGTGGCCTGTGTGGCAAATGTAGCCTGTGTGGCAAATGCAGCCTGTGTGGCAATAACTGGCCTGTGTGGCAATGACTGGCCTGTGTGGCAAATACTAGCCTGTGTGGCAAATACTGGCCTGTGTGGCAATGACTGGACGTTGTGACAATAATTGGCCTGTGTGGCATTGTAGCTAATGTGATAATGTAGACTGTGTGGCGTTATAGTTTGTGATAATGTAGTTCGAGATAATGTAGCCTATATGGCATTGTAACCTGTGTGGTAATGTAGCTTTGGCTATAACGTAGCATTTAGTGTAATAAAATTTGATACACTATTGGTATTATTCATATGATTTGAGCTTTATGGAAAGTATTATGTAAAGTGGTCTTTATGATTTAGTTGTCAATCATTGTTGTCTGTTGTGTAATGTAAGAAAAAGAACAACTTATTATTTGGTCAGGAAGACCAAGTGGTGTAAAGTGTAAAGCGCTGACTGTTGTTCACAGATGAGATCCATACACACGAGGACGAGTGAAATGCAGGACGGCCGTGACGGCGATTGAGTCTGGACATGGTGTTTAATGTTTTGTTTATGACAAACATAATTGCAAACTTTTTATATTATGATTGTCGATATTGTCTTTGGAGCGGCCTTCACCCGGATGAAGTAGGAGAGATGTCATCTTACAAAAAGTCAGTTTCTGGTAATGGCGAAATTGATAGAGACATCGAAACTCATCGGCTCCGTTAATTCTTTGTAATCATGTAATATTTAATTGTGTATTTGATTATTACATGTAACTCGGTGAAACACTCATATTATTGAACAACGTTATACTTCATATTTATTTTGGTGGAAATTACATACATTCAAAATGGCCGATGATATCAACGAAGCAAAATAGCGAATCATTATAGTATTCCGTTTGGCAATCCGATATATATATGTATGTACACAAATACTATCAGCAAAAACCTGTAATTGGCTTTGTGTTTCTTATTCACACTGCGTAATATTGTTGTTAAATGCTGTTGGTTTTGCAAATAATAAATAAATAAATAAATTAGAGAGTATGTCTATCATTCTATCTATCATTGTTCAAGTTACAAATGTTGTTAAACTTTTTTCTCCTTAGTGTCAAGATTATTAAATCAACGCATAATCAATAAATACCCGTTTCATATCTGATGCGATAGCTCGTAATATGCATATTCCGGAGAACAATACAACAACACTAAATATGTGGTACATTTAGACATGAGTGTCTACACCATTTGCATTGGAATCACGTGAAAACGATCTACAACGCCTTTGTCAACAAATTTATTCTAAAACACCTCAAAGCATTTTCGCTTTTAGTACTACAACAACACAGCTTAAGTGTATGTAACACCAGTAGCCGGTTATTTTCGAGCAACTGAAATGGCTATGTTGCGTAATTCAGTTGGACAAGAATAGTCTTTGTAATGTAAAGTAAAAGGTTGACTTTAGAATGTGTTGACAGAGGTTTTTGCGGCGTTTTGCGTTGATAGGGGGGGCAGGTAAGACCGGTAGCAGGCGGACAATAAGCGATCAGTCATCTTGTTAGATAGCAGGCGGGATGATTACACTGCATGTTGTGCCTCGCCTTAGGACAAATTAAAATAAAGGCTTACGCGTTTAAGTGTTAAAATGGGTTTACTTTATTGAATAAATCACTCTGTTTTTATTGGACCTTTTACGAGCGACTTTATTTTGCATCTCGAGTAAATTTATTAGATGAGTCATGTGTTTTTTAAATTGAATTTTTAGGTGTTTAGTAGTGTTAAGTAGGTAAAGGTTTTTTAAATTTTATTATAAAATAAGGTGTTATTGGTAGGTGGTTTAAAATTACATTCCTACTTTTATTTAAATGAAAATGATATTATTATTGACAAATGTGATAAAACCTTCATTTTATTTGCGCATGTTATGTTCTTATTATACATTTAACTGTTTGTTCCCTTAATAAATACCTTAGAGGAGTGTGTTGTCCTAATCTAAGTTTTATAGAGGGTGAATTTGATTTCATGTAATTCTTTCAAGTAATGCAATGAAAGCCATACATACAGTGCATTATGAAGAATTGCCAGGCATGCAGTTTTGATCTTGTTGTTCTTTTCACAGTTAAAACAAATAACTATCAATTTCAAATAAGTACGCGACATGAGTCGACCTGGATCGACAAATGTTAGACCACTATCTATTAGGGCTATAAATAGACTAGGTATATATTAGGGATATCACTCAATAGCAATTCAAAGTAATAATCATATTTTATAATTAAACTAGCAACCCGCCCGGCTTCACACGGGTACAAATTATACACTTAAACCTTCCTCATGAATATCTCTGTCTATTAGTGAAAAGCGCATGAAAATCCGTTCAGTAGTTTTTCAGTTTATCGCGAACAGCAGACAGACAGACGCGGCGGGCGACTTTGATTTATAATATGTTAGTGAAGAATTTGTCAGTATATTTCAAGGCGCTAACTCTCCATATCGACTGTCACTGGTATTCGTAGCCCAGATAGACAAACACAATGACGGTATATGCCGGAAGACTCTGCTCTAAAAAAGAGTGTCCTTGGAGTTTCTTGCCTGTTCTTCTCCACTGGATCTACGAATTGGAACAGGTAACTAGCTGCACGACTGACTTAGTCTGACTGACTACTACTCATGACAATTCAAAAATACCCATAATGGTTTAGTTGAAATAAATGATTTTGATTTTGAATGAGAGGATCGCCTGAATATTGTATACGACTTTATCCGTTAGGCCTACCGAACCCCTAAACTGACCTAAATTTTGCCATAATCTGACAACTATGTCGCTTTTTTTAATGTAAAAAATAACGTAATAACTTCCATTAGTGGTGTTCTTTTAAAATCAAACTGTATAATCTGGGACAGCCAGAGACCACTTGAATCCTGCCCATACCGATAGGTACATTAGAATAATTGATCATTTTTTTGTTTGAGTTTTCTTTTAAAGCTAACACACATAAAAATATATGTCATAAATTACATACTTCTTTATACCTAACAAAAAAATAATATCTGATCATAATATGGCATAAATGTACAAAACCACTTAATACTTAAGATATGCTAACAAAAAATTTAGAACAAAATTCCAAGCCGTGTAGCAATATATATGTGTCATTCACCGTTGTTTCTAATGTTAAAGATTAAGTTTTTAACCCTAAAACCTGTGTTATTATTTAAATAGCATGGGCAACATCAGTTGCTTAAAATAATACTAGTCAAAGAGCTAAGTGCTAAAAAAACAGTTTAATAAAGTTCTATGCTTTATTAAAACATCCTTACGAGATGTGAGATGGGAGAGCCATGCTTCGGCACGTATGGGCCGGTTCGACCGGGGTTATACCACGGCCTCACAAAAAACCGGCAGTGAATTAATGATTTCGTTGTGTTTCTCCGAGTGAGTGAGGTTACCCGAGGCCCTAACCCTCCTCTCTCCCCCTCTCCTCCCTTTCCTCTACTCCCATCTTAAAGGCCGGCAACGCACTTGTGACTCTTGAGTTGCAGGCGCCCATGGGCGGCGGTAGCCTCTTACCATTAGGTTACCCGTCTGCTCGTTTCCCCCCTATATCATAAAAAATATATTTCTGGTTAAATATACTACATTTATATAACATTTTATTAGTTAACACTTCTGTCACATACATAGGGTACACTAAAAGTTCCGCGCTCCTGGTCGCTCATAAATGTTTGAATTTCGAATGTTATGTTTCTTTTAAACATAAGATACTCTATCATTTATTAAAAAGAAATTGGCGGGATATCGTGTGTCAGTAATTTTTTTTTCACAAGTTAAAGTTCGTCATCCGTAGCAAAAATTTAATTAACGCAATCAGATTTTAGGGCTATGATTTTTTATCATTTTAAGTTCAGTGAAGACTGCACTGCTTGTCTTAAAAATGCTTTTGGGAGGGAAGCACCTCATTTGAGCACCCTAAGGCGTTTGTACGCAGAATTGGATCGTGGCCGTATTTCTCTCCATGATAAAATTCGTGAAGGTCAGCCCTCAGGTGCGATCACTGAGAAAAATCTGGCTATTTCAGGCAACTAATTGAATAAACCAGCGTATCACCTATGAGGAGATTCGAGGACATTAAATTTGGGGATTGGTATGAGCCAAATTCAAAAAATCTTACATCAACTTTTAAAAGTTAGAAAACTTTGGATTCCTCATGAACTCACACCAAAACAAAAACGAACTCTTATAGTGTGTGTAAAAAAATCTATTGTGGCCTCTCTCAAACAAAAAAAATGTTTTTAGTCGTAGAAAATCAGTATTACGATATGCCATGATCATTATGATCAATGATCATAAATAAAGTTTTACTGTTAAACCCTTATATATGATTTGAAAACAAACATTAGAACATTTTGTTAAAAACTGGATCTAAGAATATTTTAAAATGTTTATATTTATATAATAGTGTTTTTTTTTTTAGTATATGTCTTTCTTGTGAAACTGTAAAGTTACTTTTTATAAAACTTTTACCATGCTTTAGATAGTATAAATAACTCATCTTTCAGTACATCTTTCTCATTTTTGGATTTGGCTTACTTTTTGAATAACTATTTATTGTGTTGAATAATTATTCCGTGATTTAATAAAATCTCTCTTTGTCTAATCTCTAATAATCACAAATCACTCCGTGATTTCAGTGCTAAATCTTAAATTGTTAAAAGCTATAAAAATCAATGTTGAGCAGTAGATGTTCTATGGCTGAACTGAAATCTAATGATTGTCATAGAATTACGTACTAGTGTTTATAACTCATAGCGGTAACTACTTCCCTTAATAGTTACCGCAATTACAGTCACTTAAGGTAACTATTTTATTTAGGTGCCCACAAAAAATAATTGTCTTAGAGTGTTTCCTTACTATGAGCTTTTTCAAATTAATAAAATAGGTAGGTCCTGAGAGTAGGATGTCCAAACGTGTAAAACAAAAACTATTCAGATTAAAAAACAAATAACTGAATAACTTTATTCAGTTTAAAGTAAAAACAACCATCTAGTTGTAATTACTTTTTATGCTACCTACTAGCTCCTGATCTATTTATAAGATCCTTAACATTTATAAAGTAGTTGGAATAAATCAACATTAATAGACTTGTCTGCTTGAACGTGCAACAATAAACTTGTTATACGCACGCTTGTCATAACATATTTATTTGAATCTAAATCTAGTCCAGAAATCTACATTTCCAAAAACACGTTCAAATATATAAATATACACATCAATTATACCTTTGTTTCTCCCATTTACATACAAATACAAAACAATACTCGTATATACAAATTACTTTTACAGTTTCATTCAATACTATTTTTAAAATATTTATTCATGTTTACAAAAAACATCAATTTTGTAAAATTTACTAAAAACGTTAATCTTGTTTTACACAAAATCATTTCTAAGTTCTTGCTCCTACTACCATGGTCAGTACCTACCATGTAATTTTGTTCAAGAAAAAGAATTTAAAAAACATTGATTCTTTATTACAACTTGACAAAAGTGATATTCCTCCCTGTTACCTAAAAAGAAAAAATATAGCAAACATACAAAACAAGCTCTTTCCACGATCTTTTGGAAATTCGTCAATGTTCCACAAGTACGTTAACCGTGCCAAAGCGGGTCGGGTCTTTTTAACACCATCCCAGATTTTGGAGACTCGTATATCAAGTTAATGTTATCTGCGTTGTGCTGTCGTCGTGATGCATTGCGTACGCATACACACTGATTAACGAAATTAATTTGTCACACAACAGATTGTTGGCGGTCATAATTAATTTGTAATTTAAACGAATATGTTCATGTAAATGTGCTAATATTTCCCGCTGTAATTTTAAGAATGTTTGTTGTAAAACCGTTTCTTCGGTTTTACAAAAGAAAGTTGGATTGTATTAATATTGTCACGTAATTTATAGTTATTTGTTTTTCTAAAAAACTTTTTCCATTCACATAAATAATGCCACACAACAAACAAATGGGTTTGCCTACTTTCTAAACAAAATGATGACTTTTTAAAACAAAAAATATCTATGTTAATTGAGATAGATACGTCCGGGGCTTCCAATACTGTAATTTAGATAAAAGGTGTGTGTCCCAACACAGCATAAATACAAGATGTCTAAACAAGCTTATCAAGTGACCACCTCAGTGTTTTCGAAATTAATGGGACCAGTAATATTTAATTCTTTTAGTTTAATTTCCAAAAAATAATTGGCGTAATATGGTTAATCAGCGCTTTGAGTGTAAAAGAACAATTATAAAACAATTCATTTATATATTTTTGTATCGTTACCAAAAACCTTTTCCAAAAACTAGTTAATTATATGATCACAGTCAATAATGATTATTGACCTTATAAAATCATCAATAGAACCGATCGACAGACAAAGGGTTCCGCCGGCGTTACGGGGCCTGCAAACGTTTGAAAAAACAAAGCCAATTTGGCCTAATAAAGTATAATTAAAAATCAAATTTTATTGTGATCCCTGTTCACGCGTTACTATCCCATATTTTAATTAATCGATTCGTTTATTGAGAAGCATTGGGTCGGTACCACTGATAGTATTAGACAAAATGATCCATTCGTATTGTATGATTTGTTACGCAAGTATTTAAGGGTTAAAAAGGCGGGTGCTATTAATGGTACCATTACGATTCCGTTTCAAAGGGAGATCATATAATTTTTTTTCAGCATCCTGATTGGCTCAATTTAGTTTAATTAAGGACATTGATTGGAGCGCCACCTATAAAATTAATTTAAAACAGTTGTAATATTACTACAAAATATTATAAGTTTATATATCTTCTATATTGTAGGTAAATGTTTATCTGAAGTTACGGATTATAAGTTGGGTTATGAATTTTATATATACCTATACATACGTTTATGAATTATATAAATGTATAAAATTCGTTAACTATTATGCAGTAGTTTTATTAGTGCCGTTGTACAAATTTTATAATGCTGACGACTTAGTTTATTTTTTACATGCGGTTATCTCTGATTTGTTTTATTTTGCGTTATATAGCTGGTTTATCAAGAAAGATTATGGGCTATGTAAGCACAGAAACTCCCACAGTGACTCTTGCCTTGGCTGTGTGTTTTTACTATAGTGAGGAACACCGTGTAGTTTTTAGCTTTCATATTGGATATTTTAACGTTCTATATCTTGTCGTTTCTACTCACTCCTAACATAATTCAATAGCTCCTTTCATAACCGACAAATAATTAATTACTGTAGCAGTAGGTATGTACGCAATGCAGCGACGCAGCACAGAAGGGTTTGTTCTGTTCCAACTGTTGTTCCAAGTTGGAGTTTGGGCACCATTTCTTTTGGATTAATCGCTGCATTGCGTATATACCTACTGCTGCCGTAAGTAATGATTTGTCCGTATTCCTGCATCCAAATATTATCTCTGCCCCACATGGGATATGGGACAGTTCAATTTATGCAATCAGATATGTATATGTTTATCAATACATCCACATTTCAAAATAATTGAATTATTCATAACTATTTCTGGCCCTATAATTTATATAATTGCATTTGATACACAAAGTTTTAGTGATATGCAATTAAAAATTTCCGTCTGTCTGTCAAACGTCCCTCAGTGGCATACGATGATCTGACGACCCCAGAAATAGAGCCTAGAGCCTGTTATTATGATTTCACCGTTTGATACAAATCTCTGAAAGATGTTATCTAATTATCTGCTATATTTTATTTTAATTGCTCTTATTACGTAGAATTGTTTAGCTGAGTTAATAGTAAATCAACTAGGTAATCTGTTTCAAAATTATATTAAGGAAATTGCTATTACAAAAAAATGCTTTAAATATATAAATATTTTAGGAAGCCAATATACTATTTCGGATAACCACAATGTACACAGTGTCTATAAAAGTCTTGCAGATATCAAAGTACAATAAATAACGTTAGGTATACTTAACAATAAATCATGAATTTGAAAAAGTTGTGGTTAATGAGTAAATAAGAATTTAAAGAGAAAACAGAGATTGTACAATTGCTGGCCTTGTCGTTATCGTATTTTACAAGCATCATTTGTTGGTACGAAAGGTCAAGAACCACAATGTAATGAAAAAATATCCAATTATAAATCAAATATGTATGTAGGTAGGTACTCTAATATGAGTAGATACTTAAAACCTCCGAAACCAAACGCACCAGAAAAGTAATACAGTACAATCGATTCAGTTTGATAAAATTTGTGTATTTGACTGTACCGGTACACAATCATGTATACTATCACTCACATATCTACATATATAACCGTTTCTTTGTTTCCGGAGCTTGCGTTAAAACGTATTCAAACGAAATACACCTTGAATCGATTGATAAATATCATCGACAGGAAATCACGATTCGATAGACAATCGAGACGAATCGATTGAACATCCTTTATGTATATAAGATATGTAAATGTAATTAACGCGATTGTGTTGGAGAAAGGATATTTTTGTACACACTTTCGGCTATTTAGCTTTGATGTTGGGCATGAACTCACTATTAGCTTATGATGTTTACATCGGATTAGAGGTTCGGTACTGAATAAAATAAAAGGATATTGGCAAAAATAACTGAAGTGAATCGACTGAAGCAAGCATAAAATGTTAAACTAATGTTTGTCAAGCCAAATCTACACAAATTAAAAAATAACCCTTTGCAACAACTACCAAATTACTAATTTACATTACTGAGGAGTAATACTTTGTTTTCTACACCCATGTTGGCAAACAATCAACAGTACGTTGTCTCTCACGCGTTGGTTATTCTACCACCCACACTACTTAATCTACAGTTTTCTGTAGGAAGGACCTATCTCTCCTTAGGACTTCTCGAATTCGAACAGAAATCTACTGTGCTCCTACTTCGCTTTCTATTCTAGGAGCATGTATAACTCAAAGGTACTACTTAGTACATATGTCCTTTCTTTCAATCCTATTCAATCTCAATTAATATTTGGTTCTAAAACGCATTATCGCAGATAAATTATTTTAGTTCCACTACAGTCAGAAAACGATAGAAAAACAAAATGTTTATCTTTGAAACAATAAACTTTCACTAAACAACAAAAATAGTATACATTTCACAATCAGTATACATGTAAAACCCATTAAGGGCAAGCATACAATAATTGGCGATGGGTTTTCATACTTTTTTGTTGAAAGGTGCGAGGGCGCTTGATTGACGGAGGCACTACGTCTTTTTGACGGCTCTGACGGATTTTATGTGAAGCGTCTGTCTACAGGGTGTTCTGTAAACCAATTTGCTAGTAGTATCAATTAAGTATAAAATAAGTTCTTTTATGATAATTACATTTTTGGAAAAAATTTACATACTGCTATATAGGTCCAAGTTAGGCCCATAACTTGTATATGGATTCTACAGTACGGATAAATAAATATATTTATGTATTTTTTTCTTATAAACAACAACTTAACAAACCGTGGAATAATAAGTTATGCAATATATTTGCATATTGGGCTTTAAAATTGTTGGCATTAGAACATATTTTAAATGTCAGCAAAGAGGTATATATAGATTATTGGTTAGTTCAGGTTGTAAAAGATTTTCTTAAGCAGTTGAGTCATGAAAGTGCTTTAATGGAAATAATAAAATAGTAAATTGTTTATCAAGGGCCAATACACATTCGAATTAATTTAAAACTATCAGCGTATTATAGAATATACGTAACTTAACTAGTAGATGTAATTATTAAATCCATTTTCTTACCTAATAAATAAGACTTAAAAGGAATAACCGTGAATTTGGACAGCTTTATTGCTGTTTAATTAGCCACAAGATAGTATCGTGAGACTTAGAAAAACAAACACCCTTTACACACTCTCCCAGATGCGTATCGCGAACGCATTATCGGTTGGTAATCGAGGCTTTCGCAAAAAGGCGTAACAGAAGCCCTGTTAAATGAGCACGAGGTAATGACTGCCCCTTAAGAAGAGTGGTTAGCGCCGCTTATTACTAACTGCGTAATTGCCAATTTGTTGCGGGTAGTCTTAATGTTAGTATGTAATGTGTGGTGTTGGTAAGTTTAATTGATTAAAGAATGGTGATAATATTTGTAATATTATTTTGATTAATAATAATCATTGTCATTTTAACCCTGTGATTTTTCATATTTAAATTATGCCCTTGGTATTGCAAACAATGAATGCTTGCTCTGAAAGTGTACAAATGTAGACCAGTCACTACAGTGGGGCGTCTATTGGAGCTCTGGAAGTATTGGACTAACTATTGGAAATGAGTTAAATATGTATGTGGTTAAGGCTTAAGTGGTTAAGTCAACTGATCGAACACAAGTATTTTTGACACAGATAGTTCGAAGCAATTGAGAGTGGGGAGGCAGGTTTGTTAGCTTAAAATTTCCTCAAAATTACCATTCTGTTATATTTCTTTTGACGAGTGGGTACAGAGTAAGCAACGTCCGAAGCATATCGTCTGATTTAGGTATCATTTGGTCATATCTTATAAAAGAGCGGCCACTAGCCTCACTAGTAAAAATAACTTTGACAAAACGTTCCATGTTAAGCTGGTCTAAGATTAAGAAAGTATTTGGCTAACCTTTGACTCTCAGTTTCTTATATATATACAGCTAAAATTTCAAAAGTATAAGGCTTGTTACTTGACATTTTCTAACTTGACAGCATTCGTAAAGATGTTATTCTCCCGGTTCAGATAGTGTAATTTAGCCTTGTATTCTAGAATTTGAAACAAGAGACGACGGGACAGTGGTACAGATGTATCTACTAAATAACTAAGCTTCCTGAATACCGTGTTAACCATTTTATAATGGTGGCAATGAAAACGTCCAATAAAACATCATTATATAGAAATGACTCACTAATATCTAATAATTTAATCTTAAAAATCTATAAAAAATCATGCGCGCGTGTTGTATGATTTCCGTATGCATTCCACTATATATGCTTCGTCATCAAAGCGTTGCAAGCTATTACCGGCTGCCAAACTTTTACACACAAAAAAATATCATTTGACGAGAAAATTACCCTCGAGTGGTAACTTCAAAATGCCGAAGCTACCGCATAATCATTGGGTACATCTTCATACCAAACAATTGATCCTTTCTTTGCCCTTGAAGTTAAAAGATTGGTTATCGTATAATTATCTAATCTAAAACCTTTTAGGTGTAAAACTTTGGTTATTCTTCTGAGAAGAATTGTGAGTAGGGTTGCAATTGATGCCTAAAGATAAGTTGTTTGATAATTTAGCGACAACTTTATTGTACTTTATCGATATAGTGTTCTAGGTATAATAACTGATAAATTACTTTTGAAATTTTGATTTTAACGAGTTTTTTATGTTTCAATATTGTACAAGCCTGATTATAGGATTTGCTTGAGCGACTAGCTGATAAGTTTGTCAGCTAGGCGTCTGTTTCAACCCCTCCTTAAAGGGTGAATTCCTGTTTACTGTTGTTATTTTGATGTCAAACGGACTGAAACTTACACGGTGCTGTCGGAAGAGGCGAATCACACTTACATGTAGAAAGTATAAATAAACTACTACTTACTAACGTGTGCTCTTCTCTACTTACAAGGAGTTCTAAGTAGAGAAGAGCACACGAGACTCAACTGTACTGCCTTCCCCGTTCTCTTGATCTGAAAAGACATAATAGTCTCCTCTCTCACCTCGGTCCACCGCCGTCCGTCCAAGTGTCCAAAATAGCTCCAATTTAGTTTCATTGTTCCTTTACCTCGTCTTGGAAGTCTATTTTTTTTTTTAATTTTGCGGCTTGGTATTTACTGATATTGCTCTTTGTGCTACTCGAATAGTGAATATAAAGTACTTAGTGCTAAATGCACTTGTTCGGCACCATTGGTTAGGCAAGAGTGATATTATTTTTACCTTTATTTAAGATATTATTTAAATTTAGGCTTATATTTATACTTGTATGATGTATAATATAGTTGTTCACAAAATATAATAAAAAGCGCCCTAATAGTCAAAATGGGACTATTATTGCGTGATTTTAAATGTGGCAACCCTACACCGTGGGAGCCAGCAGCAACATATCGTTTAATCACGGCCTAATTACCAGTTTTAGCTATCAGCTATCACCAACGGATAGACAGTGCATTAGCTAAAGGTCATGCTTTGAAGCAACTATTGTTTTATATTGTAAATACTTTAATTCACACCGCCTCTCACGCTCTTTATTATTGTTGTAAGACGTCCATAAGACAATTAAAACAAACACCGTTACTTTAAAAACTGTTTATATAATATTATTTAAAAGTTTCCTTCAGTTCGGGTCTATGCAAACCCCTCAGTAATTTCAGTGACCTTAAGTAATTTAAACAGGAAAACACTTCGGCTAGGCGGTACATTAACATGCCACCATAAGAATATAAGCAAAACGCTACCGTTTTATCACTTTGATTCTGTACGAAAATTGAAGATTCATAACGATTCAGAGATTCTAAAAACTGAATATATATTATTTAAATTCACAACTTCCTTCACTTTAAAATTTATCTTACCTAAGTGATATGATATAACAGAGTTTTGGTAGTAATATTTTATGTTTATTATTATTGTGATGTTATAATACTCTGTGTTTTCTAGTTTTATATAGCGAATGTCGGGAAACTCTGTAATTGGCTTAAGAATTTAATGTAAGTTATTAAAATCATTCAAGTATAATGTAAAAAACCTTTTGAGTTTCCTATCAATAAATAAATAAATAATCACCGTACTTGCAGGCTCTCTTAGGATTGGATTTTTATTTTTTATAAGACAGTTCTGGAGATATAACTCATTTAATAAAAAATATATAAAAACCTGTTAAGAAAGAAATACAATGCCGAAAAATTTAAAATTTTCGGAACTAATACTAAACTCATAATAAAATCACAAATTTTCAACTCTGACTGGTGCTGGTGCGCTGTTGTTCCCGCTGAGCATACCAGCAGTATCGGAACAGTGACATTCAACTTCTGTCTTTAGAGTTGATTTTCTTCAAATCAACACTTCAACGTTTTTAATGGTCACACAGGCAATAAGTATATCATACTTTCTAGGTAACAAAGAGTGTTTATTGTGTTGTGTTGTTAGCCACGAGCTACTGCAGGGTGGAGGCACAGTCAGCCACCGTTAACTACCGTCTACCGTTTAATTACTAGAGTATATCTTACCATTAATCATACCATTTAAGCGACGGTAGCGTAATGGCTTGGGCGTCGGACTTGCGATCAAATGGTTCCGGGTTCGAACCCCACCCAGTGCACTCCTAACACAAGCATTTAGCTTAGCTGGAGGGGTTAACAAGAATACTAGTAATGTGTGACCCACGTTACTAGGATTCTATAAAAAAAAGAAAAAAAATTACCATCATAAACACCAAAATTGGTGAGGATGGATGGATGGATGTTTGTTACTCTTTCACGTAAAAACGGAACAGATTTAGATAAAAGTTGGCACACAAGTAGGTTATGACCTGTATCTTTTAGTATTGTGTTCAGTGACTTTTTTCCTACCTAGACTTTGGTTAAAGCTAACATCTAAATTACTACTGATACTTAGTAAAAAGAAGCAAATAGCTTATATATAAGACACAACTCAACAAGTTACAGGTATTTGTATCCTAACAGCAAAATTGTATAGATAATAGATATTATACCATACCGCACAATAAAGCAATATTATAAATGTACGGTATATTTTTAATATTGCTTCTGGGTTTTTC
Organism: Callimorpha dominula; assembly: GCA_949752705.1. NCBI lineage: Eukaryota > Metazoa > Arthropoda > Insecta > Lepidoptera > Erebidae > Callimorpha > Callimorpha dominula. The sequence continues at coordinate 14,145,373 of OX457007.1, forward strand.
TGTCTATCAAACACTAATAAAACCTGTGATCAATACCACTTCATCTTAGTTTAATTAAATACAGGAAAAAGAACATACAACTTTTAATTTCGCACGACTACAACATTATGTTTTGTACAAAAACTGACATTTACCGAAAATATAATTGATAATGCATTTACGTGACGTCATCGAACATGCAGTTTGATCATAAGCCACCATTTTTTATCAACACATCTATAACTCAATAAACAATTGCTATGATTGATGGGTCGGAATCAAAGTTAAGTAGTTAAGCCTTAATTATAGGCTATGGACTGCCGACTTAATACGCCATAATATTTTGACATCACAAAGAGGGTCAATTGGAATTTGACTTTCTGTAAGTTCCTCGCAAGGCGAGAGAAGAGTTCTATTTAAAATTCTTCTTATTTAAGTGAAGGTTGTATAAGTAACATTTTTTAACAAAAGTTAGTACGTATTAACATAGTTAAAAATACTAAAGTTTTAAGAAATAGATATTAAGCAAGAGATACAACAAATCTACTGCTAACGGTACCAACCGGTGGCATTTATTTTAAGGTATCCCTAGTATTGAGGCACCGGTAATTGTGTACCAAAGGGGTGCACCTACCAAAGAACCGGCAGTACCGGCTCGGGTAGTAGTACAGTCAGTAGGTACCTTTTTAACTCGATTTTATTAGCTTCACTTCTTTTCTTTTTCTTTCTTTCTTTCTTTTAAAAAAGAATACTAGCAACGTGGGTCACACATTACTGGTATTCTTGTTATCCCCCTCCAGCTAAGCTAAAATGCTTGTATTAGGAGTGGGTTCACGTCGGGAGTGCACTGGGTGGGGTTCGAACCCGCTACCACTTGATCGCAAGTCCGACGCCTTAGCCATTACTAACTTGTACTAACTAACAATGAAGACAAATCTTGGAAGTTAATTTTAAAACCTACTTCTTTGTCGTATCGAAGTGAAACTGTATGTATATGGTGTTCGAATAATAACACTACATCTTCGAGCTGATCTGAGGATGGAGTCAGGAGATGGATAATGGAACTCTTCAGTGGCTGCTAGTAAACCCCTCGAGTTTGGGCTCATATCATTTATTTTGACAAGTACGACAGATTGGGCTTGGCAACGATGGACTGATATAATCAGTCTATCATGCTCAGTCAATTGAGTCAAGCGGTGGATAATAAAACTCTTTTTTACTATCATACTCGGTTTGCAATTACAACGTGTTTTTTTGTTTTTCTAAACTACAGTTGAAAAAGTGCTTGGTTTTTTCTACTAGTGAGTAGACAAGCCAGTACTTCATTACATTTATTTATGACGGATTACCTACAATACCTACTGACGTCAATGTTTATGATTATGATCGTGAGTCAGATCAGATGCCCATGCCATCGATTATGCATATTCTGGAACATAGTACACAGTGCTATCTGGACCAAAATAAGTTTAGAAAGGTGTTCAGGAATACAGATGACATACTAGGATACATTTTTACTTTAGATCGAAAAATACAGAAATATAAATGCCTACAGATTTGTATTGAGCGACAACTATACCCGCGGTCCTGACATTGCAGTCGAATACTGGACTGCACCATTGAGAATAATGTAATTGAGCTGTGATCATCATGACATGTGTTTCTCTATGTGTTATTGCAATCATTCCTATCAACGTAATAAGCTAGGCAAGTCATTTTGGCGAGGCGCTAGCCGTGAGACGGACATGACTCATCGCGGTAAAACTTTCTCTTCTTTTGTGTATTTACTTTTAATTATCCTCTGCTCTGTGTGTTAGGTAAATTCCAGTATAATTCAAAGTCTTAAATGAAGTAAAGAAATAAAGAAACAAAATTATTTTGACCTTATACACAGGTATAATACGTGTTTTATAATAGAATCAAAAATGGTCGTTAGCTCAGCGTAATGCCTCTTTGAGGAAGTAGCATAGGTAGGTATTCTGCTACCACCTACTGATGTACACGGACGGAGTGCAGACAGGCAATTCCAATAAGAGAGAAAAGGAGAAAATAAGTAATACCTTATAAATATATAATATTATCAATAAAACTAAAACTGTTATGAATAATATCATAGACAAGTAGCTACTCTGACGTTACTATATTCGCAGTCATTAGCACACAATACACATGTAATTTACAATTAAATGCTTGTTCGTTGCTAAGCGCATCACTTGATAATGACTAGACCGATTTGGCTTATTAAGTTATAATTGTATGAAATGTTGGTATATTAATTGTCTATAGTTCGAAGATTTTTAGGACAACAAAAATTCAACAGGTTGTCCAAAAAATTTTAAAATTCCGACATTTTTAGGCTCATTTCTTTGTGAATTATATCGCTGCTGATTACAATTTTTTTTTTGCATTCCCATAGGTTATACCTTGTAACATACACGCATATGAAAACCGAAATTCTTGATAGCGGAGTCGCGGGAAAATTGCAATAATAAAATATTATATTCTGACTAACTTAGCTTCTGGTAAATACTAGCTTTTGTCAGCGGCTTCTAAGCGGCTACTTGTTAATTAATGTACTTTTCTATATCCCTGATAACGGGTATCTATGCAGTATTCCATGATGGTCGATTGAGTAGTTAAGGTGTGGAGGTGTAACAAACAAACTCACTTTTGCACGCAACACTCATAATATCAAATTTATATTTTAAGATAGCAAACAAGGATAGGTCTAAGCTAACAGCATTTGGATCACCGCGGGTAGTTAAAACGAGATGGGTAATAGTTTATTATTTTACGAGTAGTAACCTAAGTACAGGAATAATTGGGTAGATGATGTCATCAGGAAAACTTGTGTTTTATTTCTTTATGATTACAGTTTATGACTAGATATTATATTTGTAATATATCTCCTATTTTTTTTCTACTGATTACATCAGATTTCTTCTTGGATTGACTGAATAAGCAGAAATATACAAGGAAGTCTTCTTCAGCACGGAGGATCCTGGAGAAGACTTTGTAGAGTATTTCTGCCACTAAGTAGTGTCAGGCGGTAAGGAACGTGTGACACTGTTGATGCTGTTAGCAACAATCTCACCATTATTGCTATAAACTATCAAAATCATTAAATAACGGTAACTGCTATGTTGTTCGTACCTCAATCAGCACTCAAGTGTTTTTATCAACTTATAATGCGTGACTAGTCTTTTGTCACCCTATCATTGTCAACCGAGCTAGCGAACCGAAATAGCGCTACCGGTATAACTAGGCATAATAATATTTATTAGCTCATTTTTATTAAATAGTAAACTGTTTTATCATCTATAATATTTTTAATAAAATAAGCTGTAAATTATAGATCGATCCAGATCGCTCAATAGTGCTCTGGCAAAATTTTGCCGATTTTAGAGTAGGGTAGCACCCCCTATTTGCACTGGGGTGCTTTTTAGACTCGATTTGTGATGTGCATCTGAAAGCTACAAATTAGCTACAAAATATATCGTTTTTTTTTTATCCCCCTGTATGCCTCTCATCGCGGTAAGATGTGCTAGTTGCTATACGTGTGTTACGTGCTCGTTCTCACCTAAAACAATTATTTGTAAGACTCGCAGATATGTATAATTATTTTGAGTGTATGTATTTTGAAGCCCTGATGTCTTAGCGTAATTTCCAAGTGCGAAAGTGTGCATCGTTAACAAAAACTATAAGAAATGTCAAACATGAATTTCCATAGCTGTGAGACCATACATCTTATTGAAAATAACGAGGTGGTCTATTCATTCCCAGACCACACAACATACCACCGATAAACATGTTTAAAAAACTCGTACAAACTATCTCTTACAAAGGAACGAGTCATAAAGACATATGACACGTGCTTCGGACAACAATGTTGACTCAACGTAAATAATATTAACGAGGTCAAGAAATATAATATGTGTATTTCGCACAGTCATAAAACTGCCCATTCTACAACATAAAAATCAATCATCAATATGTTATGACTTATGTTCGTATAGATAGCTTTATGAGTGAACGCATACGAATATTTTGCTCCTTGTTTGAATTTTTATATTTGTGGTAATGGAGAACGTGATGGAATATCAGTATTAGTCATTACAAAGAGAGAACCTATCACTGGCATGGACACTTAAAAATAAAATTAAAGAAACGCCTGACGGACTTTTCGATTGTTAAAAATATATCAGCGACATGGTTCGTCTATAAAATATTTTATTTTATGCTTTATTGATCTCTCCAATTTTATAGAAACAAAAATCTTGATATTGCAAAAGAAAAATCAAAATTACAAATAGAAAATTAGTTTTTTTGAGGAATGTCAGACCTATACCTTAAAATAATTGTTTGTTGAAATTCTAAGAAATTGAAAGATATTGAACTTAACACTGATTAGTATTAGTAATTGCCAATTGTATAAGTAATGGGCTAGTTAGTATCATAGTTAATTTTTCTTTTAAAAGACTTCTACTCTTAGTAATATTCATGTGTCGCTTCACAAATATATAAACAACAGACTCAAAGAACACTCAGACTCGTTACAACTATTTGTGGATCACACAAATTTTTGACGGACATACGTACATGCAGGTCAAACACATAACCCTCCTTTTTCCACTTCGCCGCAATCGGGTAATCCTATCTAATCCATTTTGAAATTCAGCAATTCGTCTCACAAGCAATTCGTTCTAATGGGACGAAACACAGATTTTTGATATATGTATATAATTTATATTCAGTGCTACGTCCAATTGATTACTTTTCTTGATTTTTAAACAAAAAACAGCATGCTGATTTTATATAAAAATCAAGAAAAGTGTCAGAAAAAATACTTTATATAGGTATATAATATTTTAATTATATTTCATTTATAAAGTAAATTTTAATCTCAACATTACTGGATCGCATAGTAGACTCCATGAATGACGTAATGACCTACCATTTTTTTAAAAAATCTGTGATTTTCTTTTAAAACAGATATTTTATTTTGAAACTGACTAATAAACTTAAAAATTTACCCATGAATCTAAGAAGCTATGAGCAAACGCTCATACGCACTTTCGTACTCGCGTATATACTTCCGCTGGGAATGCAGCTGATTGAATAAACAAGAATTATGCTGCGATAATTACAAATATTGACAAATATTCACAAAGTAGTATGAAATTTAGGAGACACATGATTCCGAACAGAATACTTCTGATGACATTTCTAAATACATATTCTCAGTTCTGTGGAATGTCCCGAATCTGTCCGAAAAGGTAGTTATAAACAAAAAAAAAATCACTGTAATAGACATGAAAGTTGATAATAAGTTGTTTAGAAATATACATCAAATGTAATGAATCGGAAAAAAAAAACCGGCTATCTCATAAAAAGTTTTTTTTTAATATTTTACTAACTGCTTATAAAAATGTTATTGACATAAAAACAGAAGTGTAATAACGCCTCTAAAATCACACAAAGCACACATTAGTAATCGTTTGCGTTTTGTAACAGAATCTACATAAAAAGAACTTTATCAATATATTATATGTATTGAAGCTTGTGCACTTTTGCTATGGGAAAAAAGCACTGAACTCGTGACCGTCACGCTAATAATACATATATAGATCCATATATCCACTAGAGGGCGCTAATCTAAACATTGAGTTCTGTCAGCTCCTTATTAATTAATGTCACCAACCTGCTAATGTGACGTTTTAAGTTCGTCGTTTCGTTTAAGTTTTCACTTCAAAATAGGCAGTCAAATGACTGCCTATTTTTTTAAATTTATCATTGCATGAAGTAACGTGCCTATTATTAAGTAACCACGGCTTGCTTAAACATGGTACCTAATAGATGACGTAGATACTTTGGAAACTATAAATAGGCTTATAAGTTACATAATTGAATGTGAGACTGGCCTGTTGGCCTAGTGGTTAGTGACCCTAATTGCTATTCCATAGGTCATGGGTTCGATTCCCACCCGAGTCTGGGTGTTCTTTGTGTCTGTTGTTTGTATGTTTGTAAAGTTCCCCGCGACACAAGAGTAATTTCTAATGCGGGAGTTGTCTTTAAAAAAAAATTGAGAGTTTCTGGCACATATGCTACCCGTGTGTGAGATGTGTGTGAATGTTGCCAAACATAGCTCGTATTATAACTCAGTAAGATTATATAATAGACTTCCTTTAGAAATAAAAAGCACGCTTTATACATCGGCATTTAAGTCGAAACTCAAGGCATTTCTTGTAGACGGTTGTTTCTACTCACTTGATGAATTTTGTAATTGACATTTAAATTTTTTGTAATACTTTTGAATACTTTCAATATTTATTTATAGCTTAAAAATTTTTTTTAGGTATTTTAAGATGACTTTATTTAATTTATAATTATGTAATGACTAATGAATGTTTAATGGTTTTTATTTATTTATTTGTTATTGAGTAATGTTCTGTGATAGGTATTATTTTTTGTACATTTCAACACAATTATATATTGTTAAGAAATAAATGAATTGAATTGAATTGTGTAGTTATTATTATTAAAACCTCTTAGCAAATTCAGTTCCATACTATTAAACTACAAATATTTTTAATTCGTATGATACATCAAATTTTTTGAACTTTAACGATGCATGCTACGTGCAAAAACAGCTCCCGTTAATGTTTTGCAACAATAACTATAATTAAACAGGGCAACATTGTTTCTCCAATAACCGCTTATTATGAGATCTTAAATATAAGCTTGTTACGCAGCCCTATAATTTAGCAGCTTAAAATTATGATTTAAGAATTTATAATTCAAGGTATTTTGTGTTATTTAATTATTAGCTTCCTTTTGCATATTATGACTAGTTTTTAGATTGATTTTGGTTCCGTATATCATTTCGGTTAATTTCGGTTTAGTAGTGTAAGAGTATCAGCTCTTTTCCAAAATGATGTAAGGCATTTTTTTTGTTATTTTGTGTCAGGGTTTTTTTAAATTTTTAATATATAGTTATGCTTATAATGTTTTAAATAAGTTTCTTTTTCATGAATATCATCTATTTATTGAAACTTGTTGCTCTGTTTTAAATGATGACTTACTGAACGATAAAGAAAAAATAGTGGTAACTAACATGTAATATATATATATTCTATATAATATACTAATATATATATATACTATTCGTTAGATTAAGTTAGTAAAAGACATCCATCCTTCCATATCTTTCCAAACTCTAAGCCGGATCGAGACTTAATTTATTGAAATCCTTGACATAGATAAAGCTGTGATTTTTTCACCAATGGACATTTGATAGATTACTATTTATATTAGTATACTTCTTTGTTCAGAGACTGGTCATAATTCGGTAAAAATCTCATTACTCGATTGCAGTGGAATAAAAATTTATTTGGGCTCATTAGTTAAATAAACCTTAAAACTAACTGGCAGTATTGACAGTAGTCATCAGTATGTATTAATTATTTCTTTGACACCTTACACACTGCTGTCTGATCCCAAACTAGGCCGAGCCATCAGCAGTCTGGTTACCATAGGGTAACCAGACTGCTGATAAACATACTTATATATTACTGAATATACACATATTACAGATAAATTACACAATTACACCCAGACAACAAATGATCGTGCTCATCACACAATAATTTATTTTGCATGGGAATCGAACCCACGACCTCTGGCTCTGGTCAGGATCACTAACAACTATTACTAATTTATTAATATTACTGCTGCTTTTGCTCTATAACTTTACTATGTCAATATACTTTCATGGCCCTATGGTAGAAGACCTTACCTTGCCACTGAAACGCGCCTAGTGTTGTGAGTTCGATAGCGACACGGGACAAAAAATGGTGTGATCCAATAATAGTTATCCCGAGTCGGCGTGTTCTTTATGTCCGTTGTTTCAATGTTTGAAAACGTACCCCCAACACAGGAATCTAGTGTCTGTTATTAATGTAATAAACAACAGATTTTTTAATTATACAAAATTACCAATTATCTCTTCATATAAAAGAGCTTAATAAATTAAAAAGATTACGTTTCAAGCATAAAGATATGGACAGACTAGCGACATGTTTCGATTATTGAATGAGCACCGATGCGACGAATCGATTATGTCCGAGTAGTTCGTACGGTGCTTGTCCTGTGCGACCGAGGCTTAACAAGGCTTGCACAATTGTACTTTTTGTTCGGAATATTAAGGATGATGTTATGTTGAATGTTGCCAAATTTTAATGCTCTTACATCAATAAAATAGTTTCGTTTTTTGAACTAAATATTGGAATGTATATTATCAAGACGCATATTACTAAACCAGTTGTAATTGACACGTTCTTAGATAAGGTAACTTAATTATAATATCCAATATTCATAATAAATATTCATCAATTCAAACCGATACACAATTGTATGGGAATGTGAATGGACTTACTAACAATATATTTAGGCAGTTAAATATTAGGCATGAATTTTAATACCTCCAACGTACAAAACACGAAGATTTAAATTAAAATTCAAACGTTCGACTTGTAATATTTAGTTACATGCAACATGATGTAAAATGGCTTATATATTCATGTTCAAGGTACGGTTCTGTTCACATATTGACACTGGCGTCTGACAAAGATCCGTACCATCACTACCTAAAACTGTTTAACTTCTAACGTGCTCTCAAAACTGTGCTGTAAATAGTTATGGTTATTCGTTCTCGAATAAAAAAAAACATTTCAATAAGAGTTTCAGTTACCGAATAGAAGTATAAAAGTAAACCTGGAAGGCTGTTCAAGTTAGCATCACTCAATCTAGGCAAGCATCAGGGAGTTTTATGATCATGATAACGTGTGCGGACTTTTTAAACAGATCAAACACCTCTAGACATGCCGAATTAACCAAAAAATATAGGCTACTTATTACGTTTAATTATTGCATTGAAATGTGTTGTTTTCTAAAACTAATAAACTAAGAAAAGTAAAGTAAAAATGCACACATAGTCTATAAAGAATTACCACAGTATTAATAATAATCTTATTTTGGCTTTATCTAATAGTTAAGCATCTGATTTCAGTTTTAAACGAGCAGTGTCATAATTTTTGTTTCTAAACTTTGATACCAAATCTAATTATTTGTGTGCTTTTTAAATAAATGCTGCAATTTTATACTAATTTATGGTCACTGTTAATTAGCTCATATTAAAAACTTAATACACATAAGAGACTTGACTTAAAATAAAATTTCAAAGAACATGATTTTATTTAGTATATTTTTTACTTTTTTAATAAAATAATAAATAAGAAATATATTAAAACAACATTTAGGTTCTTTAATCAGGAACTTATCTACTTTTTTTGCTTGTCTTTCGCAATCACTTTGAAAGTCATCGGTACTTAAGTTCCAGCAATATAGTCCGTTGACATTGTCACATTCCTCTTCTCTATTGTCGATACGTCTTGGTGGAATTTGTACTGCGATGATGTAAGGTTCACCTAGTTCGCACTTACATTACGCATTTAGTAGGAAACAAATTAACATAAGTGTGAACAAAGCTAATTTTTTAGTTACTTATTGCAACCCTGGTTACGAAGGAGATCGTTCACAATAACAAAATGATTTTTCCTCATCTCTTATTACCCAAAAAACTATGACAATAAAAGACTGCCAGACATCAGATTCTCTCTAATTTCGGGGCCGATAAAGATTCCTTCTTTTATTTTGGCTTCACTTATATGCGGAAATTTACCTTGCAGGTATATTTGGATGCTGGTCCATCTTTGACAGTCTTTAACAGTCCTAATATAATATGTTAAGGCAGTGGAAGAGCTTTTTGGGAATTTACTAGAGGAAGAGACTTAACGTTTCTTTCTCCACTAAAAGGAATTGAAATTGGATTTCAATCTTTTTTATGTAATGTAAATAACTGGACCAACTGTTACCCTGCCACAAAAATTACCACAGGGACTTGATGCAGTTTATTGGTAGGCCCAACAACATGACTATAATTTTGGGATCACATTTTTTCCAAAAAATATGGATGTCAAAAATATTAAAAAAAAACTAATAAAATTTCACGTGAAAAACTAGTAAACTAAATACAACAAACGAATAAGTAATAATAAAAATGTAACTGGGTAGTCACTACTATTTTAAACTTTTACTATTCAAATGATACATTCTATCAAACTGCGCAAATTGTAGCATAAGTGAGCAATAAGAGCTAACTATCAATTTTAAGGTCTATATTTAAATTCAGTGAAACAAATTCCAAAATTAAAATAAATTTTCAAGTAATAGGCAAATGTGATGTAGACCAGTGAATTTGTCAAAGGTATTAGTTTCCGCTTATTGTTAATCAATCAATATCATTTTTGTTCGCGTATTACGCGTCGCTTGCGTGACTGCAATTTTTCTCAATATTAAATTTAAATTCTTGTGACCATCTTCTACATCACTATCCATTACACTACTTGACGCTAGTCGCACTGCACTATCGCGACATGATCGCAGCGACAAATCGCAAGATGCGGCCGGCGTCCGTTATTCCGCACCATTGCGCGCATGCGTCGGATCCTATCCAAGATCATATTAGTATTGTAACCGATCTAAAGGTTACTGTACAAAAAAATCTTCGAATTATTCATACGAGAATATTGACAGAGAGTCAATAATTAAGTGTTTTTTTGCATTCTCTCATTTAAGGTAGCCTAGGAGAGCAGATGGCATTGTGTTACTTGTAGAGATATTGGGAATATTTACCAAATTTATGATCAACATAACGCTTGGGTCAGTGTTTGTATCTGTCTAATTATTAACAATCCAAGACATGAGGTATCCGGGAATCATACATAGGATCTCACAATCCTACGCCATCAAAGCTCACAGTTATTCCCAGGGACCAACAGCCAATATGCCGTTATGAAAACGTAAACAGCTATCTGTCACTAAATCGTTCTGTCGACAATTTTATAACATTTTTCGAAAAAATAACATTTAGAACTGCATGATTTTTTAGAATAAATTGAAATAGTATGAGAAATTTTGAGTCTAAATTTTTACTAAATAAACAGTCCTATAATTGAAACACTAGATAGGCCTTTAAAATTATCTGTAGTTTGAGATAAAGTACGGAGCTGACATTACCCCATACACGTTAAACCAAACCCAAAGTTATTTATGAATGAGAACTTTGAACCAGGTGATACCAAGCTGACTCATATCTCAAATATTTCAAAATGAACTTGCCCCCATAAATTCAACCACTAAATCAATTACCGGTCATCGTCATCAATAAAGTAAGTAAGAATGTACATTACAGGCTCGGACCAGGTGACATTGAATTCTATACTAACGATATAAAAGAGGCAAGATATCCTTGCACCTCAAAACGGCGAATGCCCATTGAAACACACCAATATCCTCTGACCTCTGCACCACAACAAATCTTACTTTAATCTCAAGTATACAAGGAGGTCGTGTCAAACTGGCGATGTGCACATAAATGATTTTGAAAGTGTTATCAAGCCCGTACATTAGTGGCGACTTGACACGACCAGTCTTCTGTAAAGCCACGGCTTGTATTAGTGGCTTCTAATTTATTGGGAACGATAGGACGACAGACGCCGGCCACCCTGACCAAGGATCCATTCACACCAAGTGGGGAAGTGCGGGTAAAATGAAATCGAGTCGCTTTTATTTTAAATTGTTGAAATAATAAAATAATTTCAAGGCCAATGACAACTACTCATTATTCCTCGATTCTTTTACTACTTAATTGCTTCGCATTCGATATGATCACACGTATAAACAACCAGTAGAAAGGTCAAATCAATTACTTATTTATAAGAAATACGAATAACAAATTGAACATCGACATAACTTTTGTTCATTTATAGTTTGAAGTGTATTTTTAGCAAAACAAAACGTTAATTAACTATTATATAGCTCTAGCTTCCTAAAGAGAAGTAACTAACTCCGACCACTAATTGACGACCTCTGTGGCGCGGCAGTAGTGCTTCGATTTTCGCTCGGTACAAATATTTCAGCAGTCTGGTTACCATAGTACAGGCCCTGCCTAGTTTGGGTTCAGACAGCCGTGTGTGAGATGTGTGAAGTTATTATTACTATTTGTATGCATGAATATGTGTATTTGCAGTGTGCTTTCTATATATAATATGTATATATTTACAATAAAATGGTATCTTGACGGTATGTGGGAGAGCTATGCTTCGGCACGTATGGACCAGATCGCAGGATACCACGGCCTCACAGAAAACCAGCAGTGAAACAATGCTTGCATTGCTTTTCACCGCGTGAGTGAGGTTACCGGACCCTAACCCTTCCCTCTCCCCTATTCCTGTCCTTCCCCTCTCCCCCTCTTCTCCCCTCTAATTCCCCTCTCCCGTCTTCCCGCTCTTCCCCCCTCTCCCCCTCTTCCCCTATTCCCTAAGTTACAGGTACCCATGGGTGGCGGTAGACATTTACCATCAGGTGACCCGTCTGCTCGTTTGCCCCCTATACCATAAAAAAAAATCTATGTATGTTTATCGTGTTCTGGAATTCATAGTACAAGCTCTGCTTAGTTTGGGTCTAGATGGTGATGTGTAATAATCTTCCATGATTTTATAGTTAAGATCGCAAAGAATCCCCGTATTTGTCACCATCACCATTAAAACTTTGCAAATATTATGTAAATTTTTTGATAGTCTTAGAATGACATACATAAAATTAACAACATTTTGAAACTAATAAATCTAGTACTGTTTATTCTGTATATTATACACCTACTTTGAAAAATGAAAATAATATGTTATAAAAAATACACATGGCCCAATTAATTTTTGTGCAAACGGACACGTTTTGATAGGCTTGTTGGTCTAGTGGTTAGTGATCCTGACTGCTGAGGGTTTGATTCCCATGATAACGATATTTTTTTCAGTAAGTAGTTAATTAGTATTAGTTACTTAGTATTTATTAATATATAAGTATGTTCATCAGCCATCTGGTTACCACAGTACAGGCTCTGCCTAGTTTGGGATCAGGCGGCCGTGTGTAAAGTGTCTTAAGAAGGCATTATTTGTCTTTCGTATTGTACCTCTTCAATACTGGGGGTAACCAACCTCTTTTTATCAAACCGAAATCAAATAATTTTATTTGCGAGAAAAGTGGTATATACATGATGGCACAAAAATGTTGATTCTCACAATTCACAAAATTTATAATATATTAAACAACAAGGAACATTCTTAAATTCGTCACAAAAATATGTCTTATTTACTAACTTTTAAAATTTCGCGTTCCATGATATACCATGGTCAGTGCACCCTGGTCGAAACGTCAGGAAATTCAGAGGTATGTAATACCTATTTCGTGATCGCGTTAATTTCCGAGTAAATACATAATTATATGTCTCATTTAGTCTCAAAAAATCTATAATTGTATAGAAAGTGTGTTGTATTATTCAAGTTTTTAATTACTCCTTAATTTTTTGTAATGATAGCTCGCGAATAGATTTGGGCCCTTAATTCAATACTGTTATACACATCACGTAACAATTATTTCGAATTAATGATGTCCTACAAGCAGTAGTTATTAATCTAGTTGGGTCTCTTTTTTACCTAGGTTTGAATTATCAAAAAACAATAACGAATTCATTCGAGATCTTCTTCACATAATATACAATCGTGCAATTGTAAGTATTTTCATGGTCATCTAAGGCATTCATGAATATAATGGGTCTTCATTACACAGTACTCAATAATTTTTTTCTGACAAATAAACGCTTTTTATATCCGTCGAATTTCCCCACAGTAACAGTCTATATCTTAAGACAGATTCTACGTATCCATGGTAAGCTATTAATGTGGTAGGCATGCCAGCTACGTGTTGTAAATTGAGGAGGGCGTATACAAATTTGTTTAGTTTAATGCAGGCATTTTTGATGTGTAATTTCGAGTGACAGGGTTGATCTAAGAATAATCCTAAAAATGTTGTGTCATCTACTTTGTCCAGATCTTTACCATGATATGCGATATTTAATGTTTTGTGAGCGGTTTTATAATTATATATAGAGAGATTATTTGTTTCAATCCATGTCATTATTGATTCTACTGCAGCATTTATTATAATGTCAAAATTACTTGATATGTCATTGTTTGGTATAATTATCGAAATATCATTAGCGAAAAATATGGATTTACATCGTCAACGTTACACCGACACCATCGCGGTCGGACGCTTCACTCCTTAAAAAAGGCCCCCCGTCGGGTCCGAAACTAGTCGAGCATCCCCGTAATAAAACGGAATATATTTAAAAAACGATTTTATAATGGTTAAAGTTTCAATTACGGAACAGGGGTTTAAAAAATACTAGGTGCATCGAAATCAATGGTATTTCAAAGATACAATTTATTTTGCTGTTTTGTGTATTATTTGCTGTACCTATAACAAAAAAAGCATTAAATTTATCGACAATCTTAACTGGATCTGTAATTTTCAAAAAACTACAATTGATGCAGTAAATGTTTTCGTCATTGTTTTCTTTGTTTTTAACTATATCTCAAAGATTGAATGATTTAAAAGCAAGTCAAAAAAAGGTCTATGGAGACTTCACCCCATTCTCCTCTACATTTTTATTAACACCCCAAACCAGATAAACAGGATACGGAAAATACATTTATTTGTCCAATCATCGAATATAAGGGGCGTTCTCAAGTTACACCGAATGATTCCGCCACGACAATCGTCTCCGTGATTTGTAGTGATAATCTATACTAATAAATAACCCACTTCGGATTGAGCTGCCTTCCTTGAGGGCTTTTTATTTGGTCATTTTTGGCTGGCCACTCACTGATTTATTGTGCTCAGTGATTTTTTGCATTTTATTGTTGTTAGATTAACACGGGACCATAGATTAAGCAATAGATTTAGAGGTTTTAAAGAATTTATATCTTGATTATTTTGTTATTTGATTAACTACCTTGTTGTAGTTTGATTCAGAAACTGATTGATGGAGTCTTTTGGGATAAAAAACTTTTAACCAGCATTTTTAGTTTGCTGTAGTTAAATTAATAACTTCCCGGCGAAAATCTTCCCTTACCAATATTAACTTTTGCTAACACTGATGTATACATAAAACACTAATTTAGCACAGTTACAATAATACTAGAGAGCCCACATAATATATACTTTTCCTATGCAGTCTGCAAAAGCGTGTGCAAAAGTATGTATGAAACCTAAAATTAAACCTTAATTAATCAGTGGCAGCCCTTGGTACATAAATCCAAATGTAGTTAGGTTAAAGCCATGATGTAACCAAAAGTTGTATAAACCTGTCAATGATAATAAAGTTAAATTGTTAGAGAAACTGACTAAAAGCCTCACAAAATAAATTGTGTCTAGGGAAATTTAGGAGCCTGAGACATGATGATGATCATAAACAAACACTTAAACTCAGTTGGCAATTAACTAGGTAACTGATAAGCAGTGAGGCTTGTCAGGAAGACCGGGATGAAACGAGTGCAATAAAAAAATTGTAGAAAATAAAATTTGAACAATTTTAGCCAGTGTGCGCCACTCTATAGACATCACAAACATTGTCATTGACATAAATCTAACTGTAACTGTTTTTTTCTTATTGATTTCATTTCATTGTTTCTTTTTATTAATTTCTTATCATCAAATTACTTTTTTACATTGTGAGTTAATACGACAGTTTTTAATTTAATTTATAAAATGCATATCGCACTGAAGACATCGTACTAAATAACTAAAGAGTCATTGAACGCAATGCTTTCAGTGATAAGCATTCTCATATTTCCTAAAGATGTACTTAAGGTCAGAACAGGTATAAAAACAACAACTTTGATTTACGAACCCGTTGACAAATAAAATAAATAACGTTCATATTGCCTCTGTTTCCTCACTAATATAAGGAAAGAAGCTCTTTGTGGTAAAATACTCGTGAATCATCCGCTCATTATAAATGGCTGTTAACCATAAAACGGACACATTATGGCAGCAACTATAATAAAAGTGGTATTTACCATAAAACAAAGGTTTAAGAACACCCACGTTTTGCTACTTTTATAGTGGCTTAGATTTAGCATCCACTATCGGGTTCAGAACATGTACCTACACTGAACAGGAAGTAACAGAAAACACAAGTTTAGATACAGCATCACTGCCCGCATGATCCGCACCTGCAAAGGAATGTTTTTTAGAAATAATAATCATCACTTATTATATTTTGTATAGGAAACTTTTATTACATGAAACTTTTGTCTATACTAATATTTTAAAGTTAAAAAGTTTGTTTGCTTTGTTGAACTTGCTAATCTCAGAAACTATTGGTTCGAATTAAAAAAATATTTTAGTGTTGGATAGCCCATTTATCGAGGAAGGGTATGGGCTATATAACTTCAAACTACGACCTATAGGAGTGGAGCTGTGACCATAAAAGCAGGTGAAACTGCGGGGACTAGCCAGTACGTAATAAGTTAAAATCAGTCTGACGGAATCTTAGTCAGGATAAGTTGTGTTAGTCCTGTTTTATGGTTAAATAATACAAATTCAAATTGACCTGCTTTAAAGTTTGTTTAATGAAGCTTACATAGTTTAGGAGCAGTATATACGTTATCCGTTTTGACTGCAACTTTAAAGGGCATATCTCATTCAAGTCAGAAACACGCTGAGAAATATTGAAGTTAGTCTTAAAATCATGACCACTATTTGAGGTGGCAGCACTGCTAAATTACCTTTTTACATTGTTACGTCATTATTACTGTATTGTACAGTATTGTCTCTTTCCGTACAGAAAATACCAGCCCCCCTCTCCCTGTCGTGTCTCTCTGGTATCCATATTAATAGAAATATATATCTTATGTCTGATTAAGGTAGGTAGTACCTCCCTAGACTGAGAGCTCCAAGTTTTGTAGTATGTAGTAGGAAAAACTGTACAGTTATTTATATATTTTGCGCGGAACCCTAATTCTTTTTCCAAAATAAAAGTACCCCAAATTACTTCTTATAACACTACCTATCTGCCAGTGAAAGTCCCGTGGAAATCGGTCCATTCGTTCCGGCCATTAGCCGAAACAAACAGACAGACATACAGATAAAAAAAATAAAAATAGATTTTTAATAGATATCGTGAAAATAACTGTATTAGCTTAAAAAAATACTATTATTTTGACATTAGAAACAGGAATTTCAATTTTATATATTTGTATTGACGATGATGATACGAAAGTGAGTTGGTTTATTTGTTTATTACGCTTTCACGCCTTATCTATTCAATTCATCACCAGGAAATTTTTGATACGGAAAAAGGATACCTATCATCCAGAAAGTTCTAAAGTTCACGAAGGATATTGAATTGGTTCATCAAATTTAGGTTAACGAGAGCAAAGCTGCGAGAAAACGCTATTCAGATAGTAAGGAACAGTTATTAAAAAAAAACAAATGTGTTTTAACAATACCCTTTAGGATTCAGCTCAGCACAGAAAGGAAGGAGTGTGTGATAAAAGGATAGGTTGTTCTACCTAAGGTGTGCCTATAAGTATTGAAATAGTTAGGCTAAATAGAATAGTTTCACTGCCCGACGCCATAAGTGTCTTTATTTACTTATTTATTGGTTCGGCCACAACTGTTACACTTTCTTTTACAACTAACATGCTCTTTGAAATATTAAAAGCGTACAGTATCAACTGGCAAACACAGCTTCTCAAAAAAAAAACAAACTTAACTTTAGATGCTAATGTTACAATACAGTGTATAGATAATATGAAGATAAAAACAAAAAAAATATTAGTAATTGATAATAAAATTGTTTAGTAGGAGTTAGTTCTGCGGTGGACTTGGTTCCTGAATTTGTAAAGGGATAAACCGAAAATATCTAGCTGGTCGTCGAATTTGTTATACAGCCTACTGAGTCTGGGAATCGGAGAGTTGAAGCCAAGAACTGTTTTACGCGATGGGGGATATAGCAGCTTGATTGATTGTCTTGATTGATGATGGTCAATTATAATTCGAAAATGTTATAGGTGTAGGTATCAGAAGTGATTCTCTAACATAAGAAAGTGATTTCTCTTAAGTAGTAACCAAACTAGATACCTACGGTTCTTTACCTATTTATTTTTACTAGAGGTCGCGTGGTGGTCCAATTTGGACCATGAATAGACTTACTTACCATGACAGGTAATGACATACAGGACGCGTGTAATTTCATTTTCACGTAATTTTTAAAGTAGTAAGACATATTGATTAAAAATTTTTGCTTTGTGCGCTTCTTCTATATATAAACTGTAAATATTCCAAAATTCACGTTACTATGTTCGCGAAATTTTCTAGAAAAGGGGTACAAGGAATTCTATTCAGGTATTGTTATAATGATAATAGATCGCCTGGCATTCGAAATTCGACCATATTTCGAGACTTGCGGTATCCCTTGCCCTAGGTTACTCCCCCTACCCATTTCTCCTAATACAAATTTACCTTGTTCCTTCTTACCCATCTCAAAACACCTACATGCCTAAGGAGAGTTGGAGGGAGAAGGAGAGTATTCTTCAAATATTTTAGGCACACCTATACCCATTAGGCTATTTTTTATAGTAACTCATGCACTTGCTCTCGAAAAGCACAATTCGATGAAGCGGAACTGATGATGAACACCAAAAATGGCTATCGGAACTACTCAATAATCAGCATTTCACGGGTGACGATTCTATTACTTTAATATGGTTTGAAGTACCAGAAGAACTGTTCATTAATAACCGACTTCAATCAAGGAGGGGTTATCAATTCGATTGTTTTTTTAATGTGAACCAATTTGAATCATTATTTTTTTAATTGTATTGAATAGTCAACGAACGAACCCAACCTTGAGTATAGACTCAAGGTTTCGTTAATTTTTTTAAGAAAATATTTTAACTCTAAGGGTGAAAAGTTTATTGATATGAACAATACAGTTTGCTTAAATTTACCATGATTTTGAAGTTAGTAATACTTTTCAAAATATATAATTATTAGCGATAACTGAAGTGTTGCGACTCAGCCTAACTATTGATATTTAGAATGACCGTTGAGACCTATATACCAAACAAGGCTATTGCAGTCTCATATGTCAACGTACATAGCTGACATCATAAATGAAAAGATCTTAAAGGTCAAATACGGCTTTAGCGAAAGATCAAGGTTAGCCATCACAAGTTTCATGGTGCTATAAAAATGGGAATAGCGGCAGTAGATAAGCCTAGTTCAGATACGAAATAGCCGTAGGTTCGAAGCCCATCCGTAGTATTATCCCGCATAAACCATCAACATATTTTAAGGCTATTCAACACTTTGTTGCTAGTATTCCCGGGTCCTGCCATTACCTACGAAATTTTGAGTGTCTTATCTACCGTTCCTGGCTGTACATGACTACTTCTAAACAATTTTTAAATAAATAGGCGCCTAAGAAAAATGTTCTAATATTTCGCAAATCTGCTTTGACCTGGATCCCTTCTGCAAATAAACCCAAAAGGTTTTTCTTAAGATGTTTATGTTAACTATACCTGTCTGTTTTCCATCTAGAAAAAACGTGTGCTTGGTAGAGGATTTGCTGTTGCTGCAGCTCGAAGTATCGGCACACCTTGACTAGTACACTCCATCTGTTTATTTGGGCCTTATTGGGCTTATGTTTTCAAGTTAAAACTATGTCCTTCAAGTGCATGGTTTTTAAGTGAGCAAATGAATTAATGAGACTTTAGGGTTACATAGTTGTATGTTAATTACTAGAATGAATAATATTTAATGTCACATATGTACACATACAATTACATTTATATTTGTTTTGATAATCATATATTTTAATAGTATAGTAAACAATCGGTTTTTGATAAAGTTTAGTAAAGAAATTGTAAAGATCGTAGATCGTCGGTGGATGAAAGCCGCTTACAACCGTTCTTCTTGTAAGTCATTGAGGGAGGCCTATGTCTTGCAGTGGACGACATCTTATGGCTGAAATGATGATGCTGTCGGTCTGGCTCGTTCTTACAGGCTATTCGTTTTTCTTCGTGTTGCCCTTCAAACTAGACATTAAAGGTATATTCCAACACTGATAAGTTTTTACTAAGTTTTAAAATTTCGCGTTCCATTATATACTTAATTATGTATTTATACGGGAATTAATGTGATCACGAATAAGTATTACCACCTCTAAGGATGAACTGATAAGTTTCACACTATAAAGCACTTTTTTTAATTATTTGTTTTAGTTTGAGTCATGGTCGAAACTCTGAAAGTTGCTATCATGTTACCTACTTAAATCATAATATTTTATTAGTTGAAAATTTCAAATTGAATTTTATACATTTAAAAATAAAAGCATCAATGTTTGTCACTTACAAAATATTCAATGTTAACCATAACAACTTAGTAGTATAGCAATTCCAGCCGTCATAAAGTGCGAACACAAAAATAACTATGTAACGACAGATAAAAAGGGCATTTATTTAAACGTAGTGAAATGGATGGATGGACGCCGCAAGAGCCTTCAATTTCGCTTATATGCTCGTAAAGTCACGAGGCGTGTAAAAAGCCTATAAAAATCAATTGACACCAGTAAAACTTGATAATGTACGAACGATACAGCTGTGTTAACATGGAGAGATTCCGACGGCACTGTTTTGGTAACTTAGAATAAAAGCAACTAAAATAATTTGTTATTTGCAAATTTTAAGGTCTTTAACAGCCTGTATATGGCCGCTTACCTATAGAGTATACTAAATTATACCAATACAAGCAGCGCCCCGCGGTTTCACCCGCGTAAGTCCCGATCCCGTGGCAATATCAGGATAAAAAGTAGCCTATATGTTAATCCAGGTCTCCAGCCATCTACATACCAAGTTTCATGGCAATCGGTTCAGTAGTTTTGGCGTGAAAGAGTAACAAACATCCATACATCCATACCTCCCAACATCCATACATCCTCACAAACTTTCACGTTTATAATATTAGTAGGATTATAAACTGGTAACGTTTGTAAGTGAAATGAACTATGAAACTACTGATACTGAAGATACTACTGATAGGAAGCTACATTGCCATCGAGTGCTAGAGTGAGTATTTTAAATGTTAATTGTATGTTCCTAAGGCACCTACAAGCTTGCAACACAGGATATTTCACTAGTGCGGGAGTTGTCTTTTTTGAAATTCGTGTCGACGATAGCATTGACAAAATACAACACTCTGACCGGTAACAATGATTAATTTCTAGTAAGTAAATTATTGATTTATTTTTTATATAGCGCTACAATTTTATGTATATCGCCAGTTATCCTTCGGTAGCCATATCTCAAATCTAAAATCTTATGTCGTTTTTCATTCAAATTCTTTCGTCGTGGATTATCACTTAATAAAATACTCAAGCTCGTTATCTGCTACAAACATTTGATCAAACATTCAAACAATCCTAACTGATCCCACAAATATTTGACACTACGAACAAAAATAAATGTCACAGAAGTATTTATCTTAACACACGCAACCAAAATGTTTCGACAAATTTCTAATAGGTATAATAAACAAAATATTCACCCGGTTAAGAAGCTTGCTTGCCTTATTAATTTGTATAATATAACCAGTATAACATGAACCGCAAGAAAATTAATAATAGCTGAATTTAAGGGTCAGTATGATGTGGGCGATTGGGGGCGATTGTAAAAGCCCTATCATCTAAGAATCTCGGTCTCTCGAACAGGTAGGCGAGGGTAGAAAAAAATTAAGTAATAATCCGACCACAAGCCTATGATAATCTGATGGTAACGCCATTTTGTCCTGTGTGGTTTTGTGTAAAAAACGTGTGACATGATTATCGTTATTGCGGAGACAAAAAATATTTAGTGTTGGTTTATATAGTTTATTGGACTTTTAGGAAAGTTGGACGCCCAGGGTAGACTCTTTTTGAGACAAAGTTACTATAATATATTTCTTTTTCAATTGTTTGTTGGTAAATTATCTACGTGATGTTATTCGCGTTTCATAACTATTTGTTAGTTCCCATAGAAGACAAAGTACTATTATAAAATAAGACCTAATAATCAGGGTTAATAGTTATTGGTAAGCAGCAAGTCTGGATACATCATAATTTTGTGTAGATTTGCAAAAAGCATAGTTAAGAAACCGCGACTTAAGGAAATACTGACTGAAGGATACAGTTATTTTTACACATCACTAGAAATACCAACAAAATTAAAAATAAAACGTAACATATAAACCAACCACTGACTAATTATAAAGACGTGATTATAGAAAGCAACATCGTTACAGATTAGGGATGAAAGTAATACGGGAGATAGCATCACGGCTGTCTCGTTAGCCACAATAAAAACGTTTTTGTAGTAAAGTGGAGCGAATTTTTTGCCGCACCTGTCTAGCCTGGCGGCAATTTGTCGTGGGACACTTGATATTGTTTGATTTTAAGTTAAATGTTATTTTAATAGGTATGTTATTAGTTTCAGAATAATATTACTATCACTACATATTATAAAACAAAGTCCCCCGTCGCGTCTGTCTGTCTGTTCGCGATAAACTGAAAAAGTGATCGGATTTTCATTTTCACCAATAGAGAGAGTGATTCATGATGAAGTTTTAGGTGTAGATTTGGTAAACGTGCGAAGCCGGGGTGTTAGAAAACTTTGAAGGTTGATTCATCTGGTAGTACTTTGTACTTAAATGTTTTGTGCAATAATCTTATAAAAAAAGTACTAAGTTATTAAATAAAAATTCTTTTTTGTGTACTATAGTACCAAAGATACCATTAAGATTTTTCACATTTAACTTCAGTACGTATAAGAGAACTACTAAGAAATAAATCTTATTTGAAGGTATCTGGGATAAACTGGATTCGGAAGGCGGAGGATCAGGTGCTATGGCGCACATTAGAAGATGACTATGTCCAGCAGTGCACTGCGATATCAATGAGCCAATTGATTGAAATCTTATCTTGTTATCCACTGGTACCAGATCGACGTAGATATGATCAAGTGATTATGTCAGAGTCGAATCAACGAAGTGTCGATGCACGTAGGGAAATCGCCTCTCTTTTCTTATGATGATAGGTTCCGTTAATTACCGTATACTTAATTATATTTCATGGAATGCGAAAGTTTAAGAGTTTGTATACAGTGCTACATAGTATACCTTCTATCTACATTCAGCTAGACGAGGCCTATGTCGAAGGACAACCTCCCCATCAAACTGGTTGCTGAGGAGTATGTACTTACCTTATGTATACTCTAGGGTACTTACCTAATCGAATAAAAAACTTCTTTTATTTAAATTCATTTAAAATTTCATTTACCATAATGTTAAAACTTTAATTTGATCAGCGAATAAAGGCTTTTATTATATTATGTATTGTACAGTTCTACATACGAAATGTTAATTTTGCACCGTACGTTAATATTCTTGCATTACTTTATACTCACGAACACATAATTAATCGCAACTTTGAAACAAGAAAGAAGTATATTATAATATTTGCATACAAATTGCTGACAACAACGTACTTGAATGAACATGGCAACAAGATAAAATTAATTACAGTCCCAGCGTATAATTCGGTACTGTATTGGGCGTCCACCTGCGACTGCCAAGGGAACTTGCTTGTGAAATCACGACATGATAGTATATTTTTTTGGCTTGATGATTTTCTAGTACATTCTATTATATTTTTTTCATATAACGCTGTCTGTGTTAACTAAATTTGGCACTAATATACACATATTCATACTTTCACTTCTCACTCTTATGATAATAGTACTTAAATTTATATTGGATTAACCGTTATATGCTTAATATCTGTTCTGTGTAAGTTTTAGTTCACACTAATATGACTTTTTCCTGATCTCATTAATCGTAGTTGACAGTGAATTAGACCGGCCCACTGTCAAAGACCGGCTTACTCTACAGCAACGGTCTTCCCAAAACGGCGTAAACACTGAACTTTTTCTTAATACAGGTATGTATCACGGATATTATAGCACGATGTTCCTGCGGTTAAAAAAAAATTACAATCACAGACGAAGGAAATCACAGAAACAAACAAAATATTTTCAATATACTGTTTTGCAGACACATAATATTTGCCTCCTAACGTCGAGAACGTATATCGATGTCAACTCGCCCTCTGCAAATTATTCTGTTTCGACGTCAAGCGATTATGCACACAGTCTTCAGATTACATAGCGTAAGCTACTAGAGGTAAGGTTAGAGACATATTGGACGTACCGAGGCTGCTCAAAGCAAATTCATTTTAGCTATGAATACCACTGGGATACTTAAAAATGCATTTTCATCTTATCTGTATCAAACACACCTAATTGACTAGACTGTCTCGTCCTAAAATTTAAAAATGATAGATCAACACGATGTTACTGCAACAATAGGTTGCTTTCTGAAAAGTATAACAAATAATATATAAAAATAAATAATACCGCGATGCAAATAGGTATGATCGCTATCTGCCAATGTTGATCTATAACCGCCCGTTTCCAAGTAGAAGAAATCGGGCAAACAAAATGTCTAGCTGCTGGTGTGCTTTTCAACTACCCCGTGTCTAGTTTTTTATTAGTATCGCGGACTCTCCCTGTCCTACAAGGCAAATAACTTTAAACTTTAAAGCAAAAGTGTCAGTGTATCTAAACCCTAACATACAAGTCAACAATAATTCTAGCAAAAACGCACTATAATTTAATCGCAAGTATAATTTTCACTGCACAACGATGCTACTTCAGTAAAGAAAATCACTAGACATTGTAAATTGTTCGCAGCATCGGATTGCATAAAAGTGAGCTTAAATATGTGTATATTATTGCATTCATACAAAGGTATAAAGACGTCAAAGTGTAGGGACAGCAGAATAACTGTTGTGACTTGGTGCGAGTAGCAAATTATAATACTTACAGGTGCGGGCTTAAGGCACAACTTTTAGGGTTCCGTTCCTCAAAAGAAAAAGGGAACCTCAAATTTTTACCTTGTTGTCCGTCTGTGTATCTGTATGTCTGTCAAGTCCCTTATTCTCAGAAACCCGTATTGAGAGATTAATATCAAATAATTATGTCTTCGGTCCCTTGAAGCTGTAAAAAAATCGAGTTACTAAATCAACGCAATCAAAAGATACATCCATTTAAGCCTTAGATTTGACTAAACTTGAACATTTCGCAGGTAAATCAAAATCTATAGGGTACTTCTCATTGACCTACAATCATGAAATTTGGTAAGAAGCAAGGTCTTACAGCACAAGTAAAGGATCAAATCCAAAAGTCGTTAATTAATTGTTAAATCACCTAAAAGATTGTTTTTGTGATCACAAACTTATATTTTGCTGTTGGACAGTTGACTTTATCATAAATCGATGTATGGGAGAGTATTTTTAAAACTGCAAAGTTACGTTTGTCTTTCCGAAAAGAATGGGAAAAATCTTCGAGAATTTATTCTTTCATACAAGTTTGTTTGCTAACGGAACCCTCGGTGCGCGAGTCAGACTCGCACTTGACCGACTTTTTTGTGATAACTGATGATTTCAGACCTGTTTTTCACGAGACTCTTAAAAAAAGGAGTTGGTTGGCGGTTTGGTCAAGCGTTATTAAGACTAGACCAAAGTCTTACCTTGTCCACTGTCCTTAGGCCGGTGATAATAAAGATCCAGAGTATGGGACCTAGCACGCTCTTCCTCTGGCTTTTTCCTCCCAGTGTTTTTTTTGTGTATTAGCTAGAAGAATTTCATGTACTCTCACTGACCATTCATGAAATCAGGTCTTCGCGTAAAGTCAAATTATGGAATTCTGCCACACATTCAAAAAAGTGCTACCGATAAAATACCTATAGATAGATGTAACATGACGTCAAGATTCTGTTTCTTTTTTAAATAATCCAGCTGAGAAAAAATGGATCAAGTCACTTCCAAAAAAGCAGCAAATCTTATGGTTTGTAGAATTAAAACGAATTAAATTTCGCCCTGTAAAGTGCTTATTTTAATTACCCCGTGTGCTGAGCTTTACGTAAATGGTATTTAAATCATGTTTTTGTGCGGCTAGTACACAATAATATTTGTTCCAACATCAACGCGCGAGCATGTAACATTGAACATCTTACAGTACCTATCACTTCAAAGCACCTGAGCTTTATAATATCCACTCATTAGAAATATAAACCATAATTACATATTTCTAAAGCTCATTTTGGTAGAACACATTTGTAAGTACTTTGAAGAAAATGTATGAGTACTTTGTATAATTAATTAATAATTTAATATCCAAGGATAATAAAATGTACGTCTTAATATGATGTAGGCGAGAAAGAACAAGGTTAACAGACATAAATAATTGAAAAATGATGTCTTTGTGCTAAAAGGAACTATGCATTGTTCGTTTTTGTAAACGTTCAACGTGTCTCTATAACATTGTAGATATTAACTTGGAAGGCTTTTTATTTTAGGTGACCAAAATTCCATGATAGGAAAATGAAAAGCTTTTTATTTTAGGTGACCAAAATTCCATGGTAGGCAAATGAAAGTAATGGGGAAATCACGATTTTTTCCGTTCGTTTTCTTAGGTACTCGAAGGGCGTGTTCATTCAATGAGTTGGTTGACTGCGTCGATTTGATTCTTAAAACTTATTATTAAAGCTCAAATTACATGGTCCGTGGATGATACGCGCTTTCACAGCGTCGTCAGTTTCAGACTTAACGGCTAGAGTAACTGCTTACCATTAAGTAAAAGGTCAGTTTATTTTAACCCATAAAACAATAGAAGATAAGGTTTTATTTTTTCGTACATATTAACCTTAAAAAAAGGTACAACTTTAACAAACAATTTATGAGAAAAGGTGGATTCTTATAGTCACACATTTTCTCGTAAAAAAGTTGGTTGAGGTGTCAGATACCAAGGTCTTTCCTACGTGTCTCAGATCTCTTGTGGTAGCGTATCTATTGTCATATATAAAGCACAATAAGTGCACTTCCATCGCCTTCAGGCCAACGATCAAAGGTCCTGATGATCATTTTCTAGTCTGTTTCACTTGCTGGGTTTTCTGCGGAAAGAGACTGCGATATTAAACTGAGAGACTTCGATTATGCTGTAATGTTCTATTCCACCTCGTTCATGATTATACTGATACTACGATATTGACATAATGAAAGTAAGTGCAGCCTTTTAGCTGTTCAAGGCCAAGTTCCAAAGTTCGTTTTTGGTTCAAATTCGGAAAGTTACCAGGTCGTAATTTAAACAGTAATGCTATTCAAGACCACACATTGCGAATGTCGATATTCTGTCCACTTAATCGCCATCTATTTACGAGCTGGCTTCCCGCAGCGTTGTTTATCATTATAGATCAATAGATTTACACAGTAGCTCCTTAGATAACAACAACCCAAACTAAATTTTGGTAAAAGAATGTGGGAAAATCAGCCCAAAGCGAAATCTACGAAAACATATAATAATATTGTGACAGGGATTGACGCTTAAGTCAGCTTCAATTCCAGTCAAAGTTTTTTACCTCTATACCTTATTTAAAAAAGTTGTCTAGGATCGAACAAAGGGATAATAATTCATGAAAGGTGAACTTGTGAGAAATTATTTAATAATTACCTATGTAAACTAACTGGGTTTAAGAATTGCTTCCACCCTAAATAAAAGAATGGAGGACAAGATTCGCAACACATAGGTAAGGTAGGTACGTCACTACTTTGCTAGTGTTTATAGACACCGCTTACCATTTATGGGCTTGTTACGGCATAATAATATAATGCTGCTGTTACAGCTTACCTCTTAAGTTATTAATAATTCAAAAGCAAAAGCATCGTCTAGAAGTTCTTGTCTCACGGCGTAAAAGTCGTCCCCTGTGCTATTATTCGAATAATATGAAATATATTTTCAATTTCTATATACATATGAATATACATAGCTCTCAAATGCAAAATTTTATAAGTAAACTTCAATACGTCTTATCAATTTGCGT
Source organism: Callimorpha dominula (assembly GCA_949752705.1). Taxonomy (NCBI): domain Eukaryota; kingdom Metazoa; phylum Arthropoda; class Insecta; order Lepidoptera; family Erebidae; genus Callimorpha; species Callimorpha dominula. The sequence continues at coordinate 14,173,345 of OX457007.1, forward strand.
AGTCGTTGTAACTATCACACAGCAATAGCAGGTCGCTGTAGTTAAACAGGTTCAGATGTAGTTATTGAAATTATTATTGGTGTAACGTAATTCTGATCTCAAGCTAACGATTATCCTTTACAGTGTTTTTTTTATTACACAGCACAGAAGTCAGATCTATATGCGTCGCAATTACATTTTTCCAATTAAATTAATGATCGTATTTCATTCACAATTATTGAAAGTTTCCCTGTACACATTCACATTATATGAGTCCGATATTGCCAAAAGTGACACTTGCTAATATTTTCTCGGCTATTATTAAGCCAAGTGTGAAACAAACAGGAAACAAATACCTATCAATATCTAGCTAGCAATATAATACCCCAAAACAGGCCTAAACCAACAAAAATAAACCGGAAGACAAAAGATTGGTCCCGATAACATTACCTAATCGATAATTGTATCTACGACACTTCGACTCGCACGTTACCTCGTAAAAAGGTGAGAAAGTATTACGATAAAAATATACTTCCAACCATAATCAAAATACAACTCACCTTCTCAATATTAGTCCACATTCAACCTTATGTATGTATCGATAAGGTGTTGAGTATGATGTTGAGGTATTTTCGTAAAGTGGTGTCGTGAAGTCGCGAAGAGCATGGCAATAAAAAAGGTGAAATGTCTCATTGGAAGCGATGGTGGACACATAGCCGATAAGGGACCACCATAGTGGATAGTGGTCCCATTTTTAGGACTGTTTTCCGGTACGAAATTATGTGGTAGGTATAGGTAGTTGTTGTTAAGAACAAGATAGTATTGTTGATTTCTAAACAGATAACTCTAAATAAAGATTTAAAGCTTAATAGCAATACAGCCAGCGCCATCTACAATTTTACTGTTGTATTTTTTATCTTATGTCGATAATATTGAACAATTAAGAAACTCGCTCTTCGGTGTAAAATGACGAATATTTTATGTAAGAAGTAAATAACGAATGTAATTTTTTAATTTTGCTTCATTTTTATGGAACACGAAGTAAAAGTTTTCAGATTTTTAGTGTATAATATTATAAGAATCTTTTTGAGCTCTGTATTACTATAATTATTTTATTGTATCAGTGGTGCCTTCGTAAGGCGTAGCGGTAGCGTAGCGATTTTGACACCAAACTCGTCAAAACTCAATTTTCAGATATAGTTCTATGAATAACGCTAATGTGTGTTTAAAAAAGTAAATTTTGTTAGTATAATATTATTTGGCAATAGTTTTCAGTTTAGTTTTATTTAAGACTGAAGCATTGTTTAACATTTCTCTTGAATTAATAATAATAATAATAACTCCACACATCTCACACACGGCCGTCTGATCCCAAACTAGGCAGAGCCTGTACTATGGTAACCAGACTGCTGATAAACATACTTATATATTTCTAAATACATACATATTATAGATAAATTACACCCAGACACAGAACAAATTATCATGCTCATCACACAATTATTTGTCCTGGGTGGGAATCGAACCCACAACCTCTGGCATAGCAGTCAGGGTTACTAACCACTAGACCAACAGGCCAGTCAAATTGTTGATCCAAGGAATTTTATATATTATTATAATAAAAAACTAGGATTTGATGACAGTACAGTTACTTTTTATTAGTAGTTTAGATATAATGTCTGGATAAACCCATATTTTGTAAATTGCTAAAATCATAATTATGCAAAAAGTAAAATTTGAGCTTTCGCATTTATCTCCAACTTTTATGCGTTATTTTCGTCTAATAGCCTTGTCATAAAGTTTTTGTTACATTATTAAACTAATTTCTAGTTTTATGATGTCGTTTTTTTTTATATGTACAATTGAAAATAAATTCGTTATGGACACTTATAACTCGAGGCTTATCACTCGCGTCTAGAAAGAAACCTGGTGAATTCAATAGGTTGGTACCTACAAAGTACATGAAGAAAAGTGTTAATGTTATAGTGCAAACAACATACATTACTAATATTTTTAAGACAAGTTACTATTTCTTTGCAAAACACTCGTATTACCTTAATCACACATGAAGTAAGCGAACAACTAATGTAAGTAATATTATTCCAAGAAAGGGTACAATATGAATTTAAGATATATATATAAATCCATTTCTTTTCAAATATAATCGAGTAAACAACAAGTGAGGACGAATTTATTCTGTAAATTGAGCTATAACTTGTGAGACATGGGTTCGAAGAGCGAGCTCAGTAATAATGACGTGTGTTCACCACATAGCTCAATTAAAATTTGGGACAAACGTTGTTCATCGAAGCAAAAATTTGAGGTTGTAATAAAAAATCGTCATTGAGGTCGTAATGTTTAGTTCCCTGTAATCCTACTTAGAGGAAATAATAATTTATTTCTGTATTAAAAAATTCAATGATTTCGCATTAAAGATTTTATATTTTGACATGAAAGCATTGGCTTAAATTATATTATTAGTCGGTTGTTAGTAAGGTAGTTGTATAACTGTAAAACCGTGAACATCTAATTTATGAATTTAGTAATAACTGCAATGCTATAATATTGCAGATTGAATGTGTTAAGTAGTAGGTTGAAGGTTACCGTAGCCTATCAACGCTTGCAAGACTATAGGAGTATTCATAAACCGTTGCCAATGCTGTAAAATTCGAAAAGAAATATAAGATGTAGGTGTCATATAACCACACACAAAAAAAATAATTATACAAATATATATAAATTTAAAGGACAATGTTAAGGGCAAATTTCTAAATTTTTTTTTAATATATATAAATAATAAAAACGTTTCTGACTAGAACAATTGAAATTTATAAAACAATACGATAAACTTATGCTAGAGTATTTAGTGAAATCCAATTATTTTGTTCTTCTACCATTTGCTAATACAATTAACATCTACATTTGAAATGAAAGATCCGACTAATTTTAAAATGGTGGTTGCCGCACTGAAGATACGATTACAAGCTACGGCGGTGACTTCAGACTCTATCACTTTTCTTGTCAACTAGAAATTAAATTCTTACGTGTGGTAGGTGTTTGTCACCGTGTCGATTGTCGATGGAAGCGATAATGGTACAGTGATACGGACGATAGTACGTCTCTATTTTAGAGACTATGTATGGTTTTGAGAGGAGTTTTTTATTTCTAGCTTAAAAGACCTTTTAGAAGGTGGTGTAGATAATAGATAGTAAATACTGTTAAGCTTCAATAATCTGTTACATGAACACCGTGAATTGTCTTCCTTTTATGTAAATAAACTATAAGCAAACGACGTAAAAAATATAGCGGGCACGTGTTTTGGCTTAGTTAAAAGTCTTTGAGTCCAGGATTAAAATGAAATAAATAAAAACCAAACTTTCTGAACAGTTATCTAAATCCCAATATTATCTATGTAATAAACAGTAGCACGCTTTCAAAGTAATAACTTTTTTTGTTAAGCGTTTCTAATTAAAATATACACAAAAACACAAATTTTAACTTTAACTTAATTGTCTTACAGTTTATTTTAGTAAAGAGTCAAAGGAAAGTTTAAAAGGAGATTTTCGATTGGGTAAAAAATGTCTTCGGTTGTAAATCCATCACGACAAATCACGGGGGTACATTGTCCTTTGATGCATCCTTTCCATACATCCTGACCGCAACACTGGGTGGGATTGTGGGATAGAATCATTTGAAACAATACTCTAACATTTAAAAGCCGATTATATTTTATTTAATCCGATCTATGACGCACAAAGATATGTTTTGTCATTGGTGACTATTATTTTTTAGAAAAATATGTTTGTTTGGTGTTTGCACAGAACACTGACTTTGGGTAAAGATATTTTGACTTCGAGTCAAAGGATATCGGTTATAATTGACAGGTATTGAAAATAGGATTAAAATTCATAGCACTTTGAATTCTTCGGCATTTTGAATGATTACAAGATTTAGTATCCACAGATATAGTTTTGGTGTCTGCCTTTTTTTATATAGTCATCCGTTATAACTGCATATTTAGTACTTAACTGATGTAAGAATATTTAACAGTAAAAAATCGTAACACAATCCTAATACAACAATAATAAAAAATCTTTTACTAAATGCTTCGATCATATATATCATAGATGTTTAATCACCACTCAAAAAACTGAACAGTGCTTCTGAATCAGTTATAAGCACACTTATGCTATCAAACGCCTCGCGATGTGACGAAGTGACGATTCATTCAAGTGTAATAAAAAATTGCGAAAACTATACTTTAGAAGTACAAAAGAAAAACACATTAATGAGTTTTGTGATAACTCTAATGCTTTAATGTATCATAATGGCACTGTTACAAACGATAATTTGAAAAGTTAGTTATTTTGAAATGCGCACCTTGTTGTGGTAAGTAATAAACTACAACTACGAGTACATTAAAGTTTTTGCATCAAACTATTACAACATATGTTTACAGGGATATTTATTGTATAGTCTGGTTTATTATTAGTATGGCTTATTAAATGTATGCACATAGAGTATGTAGTACCATCTGTATCTACGGTATATTTGACCGAAGAATATTATCATCATCAGTTTTCAATTCAAAAAATTCATCTAGTAACATCGAATAAACAGAACAAAATTTAACAGCAGTAATAAGATTTCCAAAAATGTATCTTTGATTTCACATAGGTTAACTAAAAAGTAAAGAAAAACAGTATAACACGCTATTATAAGGACAACTTAAATTACGGTAGGTAAATTGATTTCATCTATCAGTACCCCTTTTCGTTTCTAATCCTTTCACTTCTTTTTGAATTGTCTTGTCCATGAAGAGATCGGGAAAAAGATTGTAGAGCAATCTGTAATAGAATAAAGGTACTTAACTTACTATTATCGAAACCTCCTTCGCATCGCTAAGGGCATGACAAACTGTTATGTTCTTGTCTACACTTGTGTTATGTTTGTCGCACCGATCAAAGCTACAAGCCGTCTTGTTCATCATTGCGGCACATGCGGCTTTGATTTGTAATAGTAATGTAGGAAGTACCCATCAACAGGTGAGGGCCGAATGTGTGGTGACCTTATTCTGTAACGGTGCAATGGCAGTAATCGGGGGAGTAAACTTATTTTTTCCTTCCCATCCCCAAACAGAAACTATGCCTGACCGTTGCTGGTCAAGGTTATGCTAGACCGTGTCCACAGACAAGTGTTTAAATGTTTGCCGAAGTTTTTTCGTTGCCCTCCCAACACCAGTATCTTCTTTTGCCCGGTAAAACGGAGGTTTAGTTGCTAGACTACATCCACAGCTCTGAAAGAATGAGAACTCAAAGTGAAACAGAGTTTAAAAGAGACGTCGCCGCTTCTATTGCCCAGCAGAAGTCCAGTTTTGAAAAGAAAAGGCAGAATATGCACATTAAAATCTAACAAATAAACAATTAAGGGCAACGAAAAGTGACAGAATTAACCGACTTTTCAAAGTTATGGTAACAACAATCGACTCCTTCGCTTAGAACTAGTTTCGAAATGGTCACGATTTGTTTCCCCTGCACGCTTCGGACTAAACGTGGCGATTAGTTGACATTATTCCCACGATTACAGGGTGTATGTACAACAAGAATTTAGACAAACTCTCTCGATTATTATTTAGTAAGGAAATTGTGTTGTGATACTGTAGCGCTTCATGCAAATAATAGCGGTTAAAATAAAATATAATTATATTGCTATTAAAAAAAAAATTCTCTCTATTTCTTTAATTAAATAAGGTTTAGTAGTAGTAGTAAAGTTCTAGAGGATAAGTAATAATTTTTCTTATTAAATTAATATAAAATTATTGAACGTAAAGGATATCCATATAATTTTTGAATATGTCGTTAAATGCGTACTCGTCTGAAATTGTTCCTATGGAATACAACAAAAATGTTTTATATTAATAATTATCTTGATTTTATGATTGTGTGCATGTGTGACATATTCAGTTATATTTATAAAAAAAGTTATTAAAAACTAATAAAAATGTTTTAATACGATTCCCCCAAAGTGAATGAACATTCAACTTACATGATATGTACCTATTTATATTGTCAACAAAATGTTGTTTAGTTTTAGTTAATAGCTATAGCGTTGAAAGATTAACAAAACTATTAACTTGTCTGTCACCTGTCAATAACTAAAATCCAAACAAGAATAAACTAGGATAAGCAAGGATTTATTTCTAAAGCTCAGTAGGAAGAGGATTAAATATTCTTCCCATAGTTTTGAGCCAATAAACAAATTTGTTCAGGATAATTTCCCATGAGAGGTGAAGGTGTGACTTGCTGTACTTTGTTGTTTGGTTTGGATTAGCGAAACTGAAGGATACGGATCGATAGTTTTTGTTAGTGTTCTTAAATAATTGAAAAAATTATTTTGGCGTTCTATCGTCTTCAAAATATAATGTCAACCTGTTTACCCTGCCGCAGTATTCGCAGGGTAAAAAAAAATTACAAACATAGTAAGTCTAAGATTTTGAAGTTGAATAGTCACTTCAACATAGTTAAACATTAACTTTATAAATGGAGCAAGTACTTGTGGTAAATGTTCAGTACCAACACGATTACTACTGTCCATTAGTAATAATAGCATCATAGTTGCCATATTCGCATAACAAAAGTATGACGTCATAGCAGATAAATTATTAAATTACGTAATTCGATACAAGGGATATACACGTCACAATCTCAAGCGCCGGCCGATGTAGGCGCCACCAGTTCTCTCATCCAGAAACGACTTCAGTACTCCCCTGATGAAACGACCGCATAATACGGGCTGACGGTCACTACAGAACCTAATTAAGCCTCTCTACACCAACCATGTTAACTTGTCCTTTCTGATCATTAAATTTAGTAACAAGAGGGGTCTGGTGTTCTGGTTTGTGATTGATGTCCTTATCTTATCTATTAGCATTGATTTTGAGATTCGAAATCTTGGTGTGCGGTTTCAAAGTGTTCATAACCTGTTGGGTATCTATTTTAAGTTTGTTATTAAGATATAAGGGTTTCTGAGATAATTTTACATTTTTAAATTAAAGATAATGTATTATATAACATTTAACTGTGTGTGTTTTTTACAACTCATTTGGAAAAGAAGTACCCGACTTGTCGCAACTGGTAATAAAAAAAATATAGTAGCTATATGAAGGACATTATTATAACATAGACATATAAGAATAGAGCGCGAAAGGGGACATGATATGCGATAGATGAATATAATAACTTGACACTTGATATTTCTCACACACGGCCGTCTGATCCCAAAATACGAAGAGCCTGTACTATGGTAACCATACTACTGATAAACAAAATCAAAACATACACAACAAATAAATAAATATTACAGATTAAGTACACCCAGACACAGAACAAATGATCGTGCGCCTCACACAATTATTTGTCCTGGGTGGGAATCGAACCCATGACCTCTGGCCCAGCAAACACGATCACTAACCACTAGGACGACTAGGCATAATAAAAAGATAACGCTGCCATACGTGGTCCTTCTGTATCCGTTTAGATGCGATTGCGCGTTAACGAACGTTTAGTATTTGCAGTAAGTTACAATATAGTAAGTACACGCCCTAGACAAGGATAGAGGGACCACGGATAGCAGCGTTCTGTTTTATGAAGCTATCGAATCCATTACTAGCGCGGTCTGTTCCAATATGTCTATGATTATAACTCATGTCACATGGTAAGTTCTTACCTATCTAGTTTCTATCCTAAATTTGTTATTTTTAAACAATTAATAAACAGTATGATGTAGTTGTTATTCGACATCATTATTAAAATCATTAACGCTTTTTAATTTAACAGTTAACCAGTAACGGTATAAGTGCTTATATATCCCTGTGTATCAAGTTAGACTCTATTGTTTTTTTCTCATGATATTTCAAAAACAGTTAACTAAGAACATCAAAAATTTGTATGTGCCTTAATAGCCTATGTAGCAAATTTTGATCAACAAGACTTACTTCTACTACTTTGTTATTTCAGATTTATAAATAAATTATCTTTAGCTTTTGGATGTTAAACGTTTAAATAGAAAAAATTGCAGACTAGACTATGATAGTGCAAAATAATGCGTAGTATGTTTTCATTGAAAACCAAAATTATTGTATATTTTACAATTCTCTTAAGATGTACGTACGCAGAACACCGGAAATCATTGATTTTATTATATATTATACGCATACATATTATCTTGTAGGTTTGTGAACCATCGTCGTCATTGTTTGTATTATCAATATTATCATTGAATACGATTGTACGTAACATCTGTTGTCATCGATATGACTCTGGCTATAACTACCTACGTAGGTAGTTACTGAAAGAAGAGAAATGCAATCACGTACATTTTCACTTAATTGAGGTTTCTTTACTGTATTTTACTTTTATAATCCGTAGTAGTGACATCGTCATTTAATACTTATTCTCAAATCCGTTATCCCGTTAAACACAAATCGATTGTATATCGTATATCGATCTACAATCGATTTGTGTTTAACGGGATAGTTTAACGGGGTAGTTTAATAAGATAAATAAGATCGAAATAATAATAAGGTCAAAATATATAGTTTTGTCGGTGTATAAAATCATTAAATGTACATGTAATTTTTTTTTTCTATATCTACCTATAGATCTATCAAATGTATAAGTTATCGAATTATGCGCACTGTATTATATTTACGTGTTAATTTTCTTAAAGATTACTTATACAATAAAAAAATTAGTTAAACTTAACTTCAAACCTTAATGGTACTTATTAGAATATATATTGAGATATGTATTAAAATCCAAATGTAATGTGAATTGCACTTTGTCAAATATTATATAATTAATAGAAAATAATATTTAAACAATTTCAGCTACACTATTTCTCCCGTAACAACTTGCAAAACAATACAAAAGACATTAAATTGCTTGGATATTCCGAATATCCTTTACATGAACGCGAATGATATAATAAAAACCCTCATCTCAGTTGCCTTTTAAAAGAAATACAAGCACCAAATTATAAAAATACCCATCTAAATCCCAAATTGAATTTTTACTGTAGCAAGAAAAGTAATGTTTCGTAACATTAAATATATCATTGGGCTCGTGTCTCGTGCTTGGTGTTCACTTGAAGCGAGGAACGCGGCGGTCGCGACAGTCGAACTAATGTCAAGGCGAGCGCAATCAGGGTGCGTGGGCGCTCAGTAAGACTAGTATGGATGCGGTTTTACTTTTAAACCGAGCCGATGTTAAAAGTTGTAAGGAAGGAGTCTAACCAGCTAAATTCATTTTGAAAGGAATGCTATAGAATATAATTCTCGACTTTTTTACATATTAAGTAAATTACTATTTTTCGGAAGTTGCTACAATTAACCATTCTGATATTTTTTATTTACTTAATCAAGAAAATTAACTGTGCATCTTGCATCTACCAGCTATTCAAGTTCTCAGGCACACATCGTAAAGCTTTGCAACAAACGAAGAAATGAGACACACGGCAACAAAACATTATCCTAAGAGAGTCAGTGCTTAAAGGTCAGGCAACAGAATTCATGTCAGAATAGGTCTGTTTCTATTAGTTTTATTATTCTATATATGTAATAATGTTTTAAAATTCATACTACAGACTAAATCTATTTAACAACTTCAATTGACAGGCGTTCGTTGTGCAGAAGAATACTGCAATTATTTACACACTAATCACAATACTAATGAACAGTGCGAAGTGTTCCTAGTACCGTATTTGTACACAAGTGTAGCGGCATGTTTACAATTGTCTTAGCTACTGTAAATTGTTATTACACTAATTGTTTTTAAAATAAATATTTTAGTATTTTCAAAGACAAAAAAGTTGCTAAACCGAGTTACCAGATTCTTCTCACAAACTACTACTACTAATATGTCACAAACTATTATGAAAAATACAAACTAGAATGGAAGTTCAAATATATATTCAAGGGCCATATAAATATTGACTTTGCTTGGTTTCTTTAGAATCATAAAAGTATGAACACCAAACGCCTGTTATGCTTAAAATCCTACAAAAATGGCTTTCCTCTCAGCCAAGTTTCTTTGAATGAAAAAAGAGACTTCCCCCCTTTTTTGTTTTCTAGCCTACGAAACAAGTTTCATTATCCCTAATTGTTCTCTTTTTTAAGTACAACGGAAACCATACAATGAACTGGTTCAATTTCCACATGAAGACTCGAAATTCCTTTGGTAAACTATTACCCGCAGTGGTTGTTCTGGATGAGCGGCGTACACTATTTATAGTACTTTAAAGAGGTTATACCTTTTATAATATAATAAAAATACCTTAAAAGATATATCCATATAAATCCAACATCAACCACACTCGCGCTTCAGTAATTGAACGGCGATGTAAAAGGTATCTACGGCGCAAATAATAAAAAAAAACAACGATAATCGCGGGTCGCACTGCCCCGCCCCGCTTCGAGCGTGTGCGCAACATACGGTACGGTTATTGTGCGGTAAAATAAAAGTGCACCATTCAATGGGTTGGATTCCAAGCACGATGATAGGGTTGATAGTAAAAAAGAATGTATCATTCTGTAATAATATTTTCATTGTTGTGTTTTGGTGTTTGTTATTTAAGATAATACTGATAAGACATGTATTAGTTCCACTGGTACTAGAGTCTTTTATGTTTTTTTCGGAAACCAAGTGGTATTCTAAGTTTAAGAGGATTTTTTTAAATTTACCGGTAATATGTAATATTCAAAATATTATGAACTAGTTTTTGCCCGTGGCTTCACTCGCTTAAAAGTAATTATTCTATCCCTCGAGGACAGTACTTTTTGTGTATGAAAGGTACTCCATGCTTTTTTTTGTACCCCTAACAACATGAATCCAAAATTTCATGATAATTGGTTAAGTAATTAAGACGTGAAAAAGTAATAAGCTGACATTTGTATTCACAAAATTAGATAGGATTATATTACTTGCTACGATTGTTTTAAACAAACTGTAAAAAAACCGTAGCAACTTCATCATGCATTGTTTTATTTCACAGCATTCAGTGATCTTCGTGAGAAACTTCTTTGCTTTATACAGGATCCTTGCAGTGCGACATGCCTTGGTTAGATGGCGTATGTCACCGTAATAACATTGATTTAGTAAATTTTTTTTGTACTGTTCGAATAATTATGGCATTTCCTTCCTCCTTGACTTGGTAGAGCCTGGGAGCCTGTGCTTAATGAACCCCAAAGAATCTTTTCTTAATTATATGTATATCATCTTAAATTTTATACACATCAACTCGGCATTGCAATCGCAATATCCCACAATGTATCCCTTTACCAGAAGCAATTAACTTGTAAATCACTTGGTACTAAGGCCCTGAGCAAGTCAATCAACGCGCCACCACGTATTCAATACAATTAAAGGCACAACAAACTACAGTCGCATAAAAATGTATGTTTTATTTGTTTAGGAAGGTTACGTATCAAAATACAAACATTATCTGAATTTATTTTTGAGCTAATTTTTTAATTTAGTCGGATATAAAATAAACAACCTTATCATGAAGATGCCTGCATCCTGTTTTACCTCCATTAATTGAATGTAATTTTATATTTGTATAGTTGAGTAAGTTTGAGCTACATTAAAGATTTATGATAATAAAAAGAAATGATAAATAAAAGGGGAAAAAAAATCTATTTTCTTTTTATTATGTTTAAAAGTACACTAGAAATGGTGTTCCTACGTTTTTTCTAAAGAATTAAATTTGCGTTTTATGTTTAATCCCAAATCAAATCTGATGAAAGTACAATTAATTGTTTTAAATATATATCCTGTGTATTGACTGGCATGTTGGTCTAGTGGTTAGTGGCCCTGACTGCTAAGCTAGAGGTTGTGGGTTTGATTCCCACCCAGAAGAAATAATTATGTGATGAGCATGATCATTAGATAGTTCTATGTATATGTATGTATTTAGAAATATATAAGTATGTTTATCAGCAGTCTGGTTACTATGGTAACCAGACTGCTGATAAACATACTTACATACTTACGTACAGGTTTTGCCTAGTTTGGGATGTCAAGTATTTATTATTATTCTTAAACAGGACGCATATTCTACCAGATTAGCGTCATCAGTAAAATAGAACATCTATATAATCAGACATTATACAATCAGTATTGTACGAAATAGAATTTTTTGATACTTGAACTATGTAAAAAAGTAATTAAATCACTTATATTCTGGTACTAATATGTAGTAATAGTATACCACAATACCACAACAATGTTATTGGAGTCAATATAACTGCCTCCTATAGATATCTAACATTTTATACTAAAACACTTATGAATAGGAATAAGATCAACAAACAGGTATTTAATTTAAATTCCTTTACTCGATATGACTAATAAAGACATAGTAATGTAAACATAACCCTTAAAATATTCAATGAATTTTATTATAATCCGTGACAGAGACGCGTTTATATTATAAGGCTGGCCACAGATGGTCAAGACTTACATCATCTGATTTTGGTCAGCGTATATATATATCTCTAAACAAACAACTTTTCTCGGGGATTTCTCTCCTAGGGTATTAAAATTCATTTAGTTATATATATACATAAAGTACTTTTATATTATTTTAATATATAATCATATAGTACTATATGACGATCATACATTATACATAAAAAAGGTTAAGTTTGAAGCAGAAGCTGTAAGAAGAAGTCTTTGTTCACATTTTCTGCTTCAGTGTTAATCGGAGGTGCCATAATTAGCCAAGTCTGCGCTTGATGTTGAGATATATACACTAACTAATCGGTGTGATAATTTTACATCAAGCGATGATGAATCAAATTGAAGTTCGAAGCGTTTCAAGTTAGTTTTAGTTAGTTAATTTTTTTTGCATGATGGCGTTTATTAACCATATAATTATGCAAGTCATCACATATTTATTCAATTGCTCTTAGTCTGATTTTCGCAGTTCGATTGATCCCGGTATCTCAATAATAAATTCGGAGTGGATTGATGCGTTAGTGTGTTTGTCCATCCTTAGGTGGATTCTTTACCACCGTTATCTCGGACAATATCTTGTCACAACCCGATTGAAATCCCAACAAGTATCTATTGTTAACACTTTAACACGGATCTTACTGATGTAATATTATGTGCGTATAATTTTATTTTGGGTTCCTACTGCGTTATGTGTTTTTTGTTGAGATTGTGTTCTCTATGATTTTTTATGGAAATTTTTGTTGCGTGTCCGACTAAGTTCAACATAATAAACGAAATAACGATTTCTTAATTTTTATTTTTTATGTTATAGGGGCAAACGAGCAGACCTGCAACTCAAGAGTCACAAGTGCGTTGCCGGCGTAGGGGAGAGTAGGAAAGGGGGGAAGAGGGGAATAGGGAAGGGTTAGGGTTTCTGGTAACCTCACTCACTCAGCGAAAAGCATTGCGGTTTTCTGTGAGGCCGTGTATCTCTCCGGTCGAGCCGGCCCATACGTGCCGAAACACAGTTCTCTCACTTTCCCAATTTAATTTTTTTTAACAACATTTTAATAATATTAGAATTATAGATCATCTTAAAACGATTGACTACATTGTAGTACCTACACTAAATTCCATAAATACTACATGAATAGGTAAATCTACTACTAAATATTCTTTGCATTCATGCGAATTGAATCTAAACAATACAAATTCTTGAGAATTGGTTTTACCTTAAATGTCACCAGAGGCTTTATATTATATTTTAAGCACACCACAAAGATACTAAAATATGACACTTTTTTGTCACACATTTTGTGTTTACCGACTTCATTTTAATTACTAAAAGTAGACCAAATATTAAAGTTCTGTGCGGTATTCCTTTAAAATAATATAGGTGTAATTGTGTCGTCTTCAACTGAATTAGCATTATTGCGTATTTCTTTTTCTCTTCCGCACAAATAAGTTAGTAATAGGTACGAATTCCTCAAACTATTTCTTTTACCTACAGTTTCCAAACAGGGTAGCATTTAGTAAACGTTCACAACTATTTGGTAATTGTAATTAAATTATCTGTAGCGTATCTATATCGTCATTGTCCGACATAACTAATAACTTTAAACGAGCAATTTTGTATACATATAAATATTGTAAATTTCGTGTATCTTGAAAATGTCTCCAATGATTTAGATCAAGTTTTGTATTTAGATAACGTTTTTCTTTTTAAGTTTGTTAATTTCATGAAAAAAAAAATAATTACAGAAAAAAACGCTGGGCGACCCAATGAGGTACGGTACAATCAACCTGGTATAATAAAGCAATCATTGAGCAAATTTTATATAATAATAATAATAATAGTTTAATTGATGCACAAAAGGTTTAACAAATTGCTCATAGGAAGTAATATATAATAAATTCTACAAAGACTACAACGCTATATTAACTTTCTTCTCTGCACCCTCCCGACTGTTCCTATTCGTTTTTAGGCGGATATACAATACAACTCACAGATAAGTCCTTTTTGGTGCAAGCGGTTAGGCTTTGATTGAATAACTTGCCTTGACAAACGCCTATTCCATTACCTACTGGGTTCGTCGTTTGTCTTCCAACTCACCTGATGGAAAGTAATAATGAAAGCGAAGAGAGTACACGCCTATTCAAGAGAAACATATTCACTCTACTCTTGAACGTCCCAGGAGTATAATTGTTTGGAAAAACAGAAGTAGAGAGAGACAATTTACTGAAATGGTGTACAATAAAGAGATAAAACAAATAAATATTAATTACAGTATTGTAGTAGTCACTTTTATTACGACCCGTATGTACCGATTACAGTACATACAGGGAGTCGGTAGGTACCCTAAATTCCAAAGGAAATATAAGACACCGCCCGCAAATGAGTAATTTAAAATATATAACGACACGGTTCTTATCTATCTATCAAACATAAATCATCACTCAATGAATCACTATAAGGCTGAACCAATGACTCAAACTGACCCGGATATGAACCTCCAAATATTCAACGAACGCCGAAAGTGTATGAAAAACAGTGTATTTACTTGCTAAGACTAGAATATCTCAATTTCTTTGAAACAATAACGTCTAAATATACATCAGAGCTAAGTCCTTTATTGGGGACGTAAAAGGGCTTAAAAAAGGGGTAAAAAAATATTTGGTGAAGAAAGGGCACACGCGGTTACACAGTCCTATCAAAAAACAAACAAACATACGTTTCTACTTAGGTGCGTTGTCCGTGCTTACTTGGAAGACGGCTGTAAAATTTATGATTCCTTGTATTATTGTCAGGTACAATTAAAAAGTAATGTATACATAGGTATACCAGGGATTTGCTTGGTATGTACCTTTTGTGTACACTCAATTTTAAAGCTTTATGGAATTGTTTTCAATATTGGAATGGAATTATCGTTCGGTAATTATATGTCATAGACTTGCCACATCCATCTATACTAATCTATCCCTACTAATATAATAAAGCTGAAGATTTTTTTTTGTTTGATTATTTGTTTAAACGCGCTAATCTCTGTAACTAAAAGTCGGATTCAAATAATCTTTTTGTATATGATAGCCAGATTCATGAGAAATAGTATATGTAACATCACGCTATGACCCTCAGGAGCGGAGCAGTGAACATGAAACTGCGGGCTACGTCTAGGATCATGTAAACGTAATAAATGTTTACCTAAGTATACAGTTAAAGCCATAACCGTAAACATAAATTCAAATCCAGTAAAAATTTCGCTCTAGGTATCCTTAAGTTTACTCATTCAGGGATGTAATTGCATTAACAGTATAATCTATACAAGGCAGATCTGTTTCAGGCTCAGGACTAACTCATTTAAATATATGTATGTACCTATGTAATTTATTTTTCTATATTATTATTATCTACTAGTTTTTGTAAACAGCTTCATTCGCTTGGAAATCGGTTAACGCTAAAATAGTCTATCTATTCGTTAAGTATATATCTCTATCACCTGAAGCAATAATGCTTTTAAATCAGTTTTTTAAACGTGTGAATGTTGCCGAGTGGGTGAATTTTTCGGAGGAAGCGTGTTGCGTAACAGGTGTTGCGCGGGTTTACTGACAGCGGTGACCGTCATATACAAATAAGATTTTACATGATTCCATTGGCATACTTTCCTTTAATTATGAGTATGCAAGAACCAAATCTTATAAAAGAAAAATAACCCCTAAAAAACGTTACACCCTTTTTTAAATAATAATACGTATTTTCCTATGTATATTTCCGTTTCATTCCGTTTATATTTTTTAAACTGTAATTAAACCATTTATTCACAAGGGTTGATTGAAGCACATAAAAACATGTTTAGTTTAAAATATTTTGTACCCTGTTTAAAGTGAACTGCACTAGTATTACAATCAGGATCAAAAAATCCTATCCCCTAAATTCACTGTTATTCAAACCTGCAATTACGTATTTACAAACCATCTGACGGGTTGCCGATACATTACAGAAATTATACGTCTAGTAAACATTACTAATGAAGTGAGCACTGAAAAAAAGACTAATCTGATGATTATAGGACCAGATATTATAAGAGCATTATAAATGCATCTACCCTACCAGACTACCAGGTGCTTAATAGCGGTCTATTCAATACTATTTTCTTTTGCGTCGAACATTGATAGGGTTTTAATTTGAGTTTACGCTTTTACTTGTTAGTTTGAGATTAGTATGTGGTCGTTTGAAGGGTTGAATACTTTGTTCAGTAGTTTTAGTGGGAAACAGTATTACTTAGTTTTTAATTAAGATGCAGTTTTAAGTAAAAAAGCTTTTAGTTCTGTTGACGGCTGCTTTATTTCAATAAAAATAAACCTTCACCGGTATTCTGATAAAACGCATTCAGATTTAGGTAAGTACCTAAATCTGAATGCGTTTTATCAGAATACCGGTTTAAAAAAATAATAATAAAACCTTACTTAGGTTTAATTAATTTTTTTTTAAGGTAAGGTAAGAGACAATAAAGTTTTCGATTCGGGCCTCGGTCAAAAAATGTACTTATTAACTTAGGAGTATTTACTTATATTCATACATCGTATTATAGTAGGAGGAGTCTTTGATTTCAACCCTTGAAAATTGGATAGCAAATATTTGCTCAAGATGCAATAATAGGTTCAGGGTGGAGGTAGCTCCTTACAGAAGACCGTGTTTTAACTGATCGTTGACCGTATTTTCTTGGTGAGTGGGGTCTGCAAAGTGTCATAGAGAAGGCTCCCCTATTCCATGGCACTTTACGGACCTCCAGGACTCCTCACTGGTATAGCAAGAGTTTTAAGACTTTGTGCGCATCTTTAAAACTTAATTGAATAATGAAAATTAAACCTGAAAAAAAAGTTGTTAAGACAGTCGATGAGAAAGTCAAAGCAACATTTCAATCCTATATTTTGTTCATCGCATAAATTATATTATCGATACAAAATATCATAAGGTATGGTACAGACAATCGTTCATTGAGGTACTTATTTATTTTAAATACAATCATCAGGGGGCCCTCCTGCAGTGACACACCTGGGGTGCTGTCGTTGGACCCCAACCTCGGCGCTTTCGGCCCCCTTTAATCAACTGTCATGCGACCATTACAATGCAATAAACTCTTGTACCAACTACGTCGACCTTGTCCATTTAAAAATAAGGACTATATTTCTACGTTTTCATGTCTAGGCTGAATTTGTGTTAAAGTATTTTATTACACTTAGCCGCGATCGTACAGGTTTACAAATAAAGCTCAAAATTGTATAAATTATCAGCAATCCAAATAAGTCAGATGATATAGTATGGTAAAGCTCAGACGCCATTTTCGTGTATTTGATTCGTTATATTAGAATTGGGGCAGCTATGACGGGTTATGTATTTAAAGTAAAGAATATAATTAGTAGTAGTCTCAGCTAGGTCGTAATTAAATAAACCATTTGTAAGAGAAAATATTAATCAGTGTGTTGGAGGAATCTTGTCGCAGGGAGATCCATAGATTTATTGCTTCAGTGAAATGTTTGCGAAAGTGAGACGTCCAGTACGGCCACGTTCAAAACACGCCACATTACGGCGCTTCATGGGACGTTGAGTTTAGAGGCTAATTTTACCAGATTTGATGGCCCATTTAATTTCGGAGGAATATTTGTATAACAATAAATATATAGGTAGTTAATAACGTATTGCAATCCTAATGGGATGTAAGATCCCAACTTCATATTACAGTTGATTCACCATGAATATAAGTAGTCATAAAAAAGGCAAGTTCTTCAATCAAAGCCTAACCGCTTGCAATGAAAAGGACTTATCTGTGAATTGTCTAGTATATCCGCATAAAAATGAATGAGGAACAGTCGAAAGCGGGCAGAGAAGAAAGTTGATATAGTGTTGTAGTCTTTGTAGAATTTATTATATATTACTTACTTGTCACGTCTAAATTAAAAAAAAAACCGGACAAGTGCGAGTCTGACTCGCGCACTCGGTTCCGTAAGCAAACAAACTTGTATGAAGATAGTAAGTCCATCTCGATAATCAATTCTCGAAGATATTTGCTCGTCTTTATCGAAAGACAAACATAAATTTACAGTTCTAAAAATACTCTTTCGTACATCGATTTACGACAAAGGCAACTTTCTAACCGCAAAATATAAGTTTATAATTAGAAAAACTACTTTTTTATGTGATATAAAAACAAATTAACGACTATAGGATTTTTTCCTCTACTTGTGCTGTTAGATTTTGCTTCTTACCTTTGTTTAAATGTTCAAATTTGTTAAAATCGAAGGCTTAATGGCCATCTTTTGATTGCGTTGACTTAGAAGCTTGTTTTTTTACAGCTTCAAGGGATCACTGAAATAATTGTTTGGTGTTAATTTCAAATTAACAACTTTCGCATTTTTTCCTTTACTTGTGCTGTGCTGTGAGACTTTGCTTCTTACTAAATTTCATGATTTTAGGTCAATGGGAAGTACCCTATAGGTTTTGATTTACCTGCAAATTGAAATTGGTTGAAATCTAAGGTTTAAATGGCCGTATCTTTTGATTGCGTTGACCTCGAAGCTTGATTTTTTTACAGCTTCAAGGGACCATAGACATACGTATTTGATATTCATTTCAACTTGATGCGTCAACGGATTCCTGGGAAAAATGGTCTTGACAGACGGACAACAAAGTGATCTTATAAAGGTCCCTTTTTTACCTTTTGAGAAACGCAACCCTAAAAATAGCTAGTGTCGACAGTGTCGTAGCCAGCCTAATCCTACATTGACGACTTTGTGCTACTTTGGGTTACGAAGAATTTAGGGAAAGATATTTGGACAAACTTAGTTAGATTAAAACCAACCCATTGGGGTTGGTTTCTAATCTAACAAGTCTGTCTTACTCTATTAAGTTTGTCTTGCATGTCTTGCTGAGACTATAAATAATGATAATGTGAAGAAACAACAAATTTGGGTCCAAACGTCGCGTTAAACGTACAACGTTAAACGTCAAACGTACATAGTATTACTTTTTGTTATTATTAACAAATTCAGTTGCAGTAATATTTCGCGAGACGAGAGAAATGTGTGCTTTCTGCCAATAATAGCAGATAATCAGAATTTAATTCGTACACGAACATTTTATTGTGCCCAAAGAGGATTGAAGAAAAACACGATGAACCATACATAATATTATGTATACTGCTTTAGACAAGACGGTTATAGGTTTTGTATACGTAGTAGGATAACATTTATAATTAGTATCATTATGAGGGTAAAGTATAACCTACAGGTACCAAATCATTGAACAGCGTTAATAACAATATAACAATCACAATATTCATACATCGGAATACATAACAGGCCGTCAAGTTCGCCGCGTTGATCTGACGAATTTGTTATGGTCTCAAATAACATGCATGACACACAGATGTTTAGGTTAAACAACATTTTGCAGGTTGCCTGCTTCAAAGGGCATATTCAAAATGTGCTTGTGTAAAGAAGTTTACGTTTATGTTTATCAAAATTACCTAAATACATTTCAGAAATACAATTTTACATTCGATTTTGACAATTTCTTTATATAATTTCTTCTATGTGACACAAAAGTATTAGGTAAAATATGTTAAAATGTATTATGATAACCACAAATTTACGCTGAGACCTTTGAACCACCAACAAGAACTAGGTGTGTTTTTTATCGTTTGGAAACTCATACGGGTCACCACCTCACCGGAGCTAACGGTGCAGTGGTATGTCGGAATTTATACTATTAGAATAAATATTTAACTTAATGAGATTAACCGCAATATTAGCGCACTACTGATAATCTAATTTCTCAATAAAAATATAAAACAGCAACCTTCATGTGTGTATTTTATAAATTCAATTGCCTTATTTTATCGTATGTTTGTTGAAGGGTTTGATGATGTTTGGTATAAATCAAAACCACAACTTTAATATTAGCTCATTATATTAAAACATAAAGGTTTTTGCATTATTGCTGCTATTTTTTGAGTTAACATTAGCAGTTTAAATTTAGTAACCGTATATCACCGCACCTTAGCCATTTCTTTTTTCATGTCCTAAACTGGCCATAAGTAAGGCATTGTGAGTCGAATGGTAACAATAGCGAGCATAATGGACCATCGATACCCTTTCTTTAGTGGAATTTAATTGTGTGATGAAGTGTGGTTACGACATATTTTTTATTCGTACAAGCCGAAACTGGTGTACAAAAAATACACGTGTAAAGTTTTGTAAAGAGTTGTTGTATATAAATGTGTGTTCAAAAATATGCAGGGATTGGATTTAACTTATCTATAATGTTTAATTCCCGACCTTTTATTATTTAGAGTGTCAAAACATCTGTATGAAAATGTTTAGGTGTGCTCTCCAGCAACGGCGTTTTTCGAAGAATGCACTAAGATTTAATAATATAGAAAATTATCTAAGGATACGCTGCAGTGACCATACACACGAGATTCACCGCGGGTGTATGATCACTGTATATCCCATTGCTCCACTTTTAGATATGGGTTGTAGATGTGTGATGATATATATATATAGCTCCCTTAATAAACTGGCAAATAAAATTGGTAGATCCTGATCAAATACACAAATTAACAAACTCTCAAACGCAAAAGCTTTGAAATATCAAGACAAATATGAAAGGATATAAATAACTAAACCAAAAAAAAAAAAATTACCTATATATAAGACACACATTGTACGAAAATTAATACATGTATCTCACGTTACACATGTAAAAGTAACTGTCTATTGATTGTTTGTATATTTATTGCTACAGATACATTTCTGATCATAGTCAATGAAATATGTTGGAATCCTCAACTTAAATCTTGCAACATTAGCGTTTTAAAACATTTAGTGACATCGTCTACATATCTACTATTCACAAATAAAAATAGTCGGATTGTGCATACATAAATGAACAATTAAATATATTACAAATTTGTTTAAAAAATAAATATATTTACATGGAATTGGTGTTCTCTACTAGTGCAACGTAGCAATGTCTATCAGTTGTTACGAGCGGTATCTACTCATTCCCTTGTTCACGAGTAATATAACGCGACAATTAATGAAATGTGTAAGTTCTAAGTGCTTGTATAAGCGAATACAGGGTGTAAGAGACACCGTACCGAATCCTGAAATAGTGTATTCAGATCATCAATCTGAGTCGAAAATCATATTTTTTTAATATTACATTTTTTGCTTAAAAGAAAAATCACAATGAGTAAACAGAACATTTTACCGAAAAAAATTAATAAATACCGCATACGGCCAAAAACTGCAATGTTGATTACATTGCAGTTTTAAACATTTTATGCAATCAGCTGGTCTTTACGGTGCCGAACGCTTAAGGTCATTCACCGTTCAATGCGTAGCGCCAAATGAAACTAATAACTATAAATCCTTAATCTCGCATTTTTATGATGAACTGACTTTTGTGTTGTGATAAGTAGGTATAAACAGAAAGAGGCTATTGTAAGTTTTTCGCGTAGCTCAATCTTACACGCTGTATAACCAGTGCCCATTAATTAGTTTAATACAATATCACACCGACCTTTATCGATCTTTTCAATAGTGTTCATTACGTGTCCACCTCCTGCTAAGAAGACATGCTGTTTTATTTGTAAGGTAATGTAATCAAAATAAAGTGTTGCAAATTATTTTATTAGAGTTCCTTCATTGCTCATAATCGTATGGTATGGTTTTTATTGGGTATTTATCGATGATTATACAGTGATGAACGCTCAATTAGTTATATTTAATGTGTATTCTTATAGAAACGTGGGCTGTTTTTGTCTTCATTATCTCTTCATTTGTGATTGAGGTTAGCTGAAGTATCTCATTGAGATTAAAAGAGGAAATATTTTTGTACACTTACCGTACACGTGCAAAATCTATCAAATCTACTTCATTTTGAAGTTGGAGTTTCTAGTAGGTTGAAGAAAAATGTTGTGTATTATTAAGAGTATATAAACAAAATTCTAGAGTAATAAATTATAAGTCTATAATTTTGTTTACATTACAATCATATTATAATTATTAATTAATCTATACTAGGGTACAAGTAATAGGTAAGCCGATAGAAAAAAGAAAGGTATTTTTAGATTCCTTTTCAGTTTTTCTAGTTTTGATTTTCTAAACTTCAAAATTTCAATGATTTTTGTTGTTTTGGTACAAAAAGTTCTTCTACTTCTTTATTCTACTTTTTATGTAGTTTGAGATACGAATCACAATTCCTCTTAATTTTTTTAACATTTTTAAAACTTTACTTACTTAAGTTTTACTATTTTCTTGATCTTATCTTTTTTTGCAACAAAGTTGTGTACATTTCGTTCTGCTTTTCATGGATGGGTTCAAGTCATTGAATCAATGGTTCAAGTGATAATGTCTTGTAAAGTGCATGGGTAGGTACTTGCTAATACTTGTAAAGAATAATATAATCATTTGAACCTTTTTTATAATGTAATTACAATATTTTATATGTAACATACTAAATCAGTAAACACATACATAGTTGCATAAAATAAAACTAATGTAACAAAAGTGAACCAAGAAATTAATTAAATTTTTATTTTAAGCCATTACAAAATAAATAAATTATGTAAAGCGGCACAATTAAAAAGTATGACATGTGCCTCGTGCTAGCTTTACGAGACCGACTTATTAAAAAGCTTACACTGTCGTAAATGATAATTTTTGGGTTCCGCTGGAGAATAGTTTGTTAAAAGACGTCTAGAAGAAGTCTCTAGAAAGGGCATATAATCCAATGTACCTAAATTAATGATGAAAATGTTGAAAGATACTTTCTCGCAAAATTATAATGTCTAAAAATAAATTAATTGTTAATGGAAATATTAATACAATATATAATAAATATTTATACGGAACTCTATATACATTAAATGGTAACCCAATTAAACAAAATTTCTTTCAAAGATAGAATTTATGTAGAGCTCCTGACGTTAAACTGATTAGTTTTATATAAACTTAGAAGAAGCTGCTTGAACTAATTTTGGGTGGAATTAAAACTGGACATTGTAATGTCCACAAATTTGTGATTTTATTGTAAGCGGCTGTTGAGGAAGCCTCCAATTGTAAGGATCGCTTTATGCTGTATTGGTACAGTTAATAATTTGATTTTAGTTTTTTGTACTTTTGTCTGTTTTGTATATAGAATAGAATAAACTTTATTGTACACCAGCAAATATTGCATAAAGTAAGATTACCAAAAAATATATGTTTAAAGGGCGGCGTTATCGCTTATCGCTGTATATACTTTTTTCCAAATACAACGCCCGTACTAGAAATGATTCGTGTGTTGCGAGGGACTTTACAAACAGTGAAACAACGGACACCAAGAACAGACAATTGTTAACAATTATGTTAAACGATATTTAAATTTAGAATCCCCTTTCTTTAGCGTAAAATCTAAAAAAGAGATTCACTTTTTTTGTTTACGTATCTGCCTATATAGCAACGGTTTAGAAAAATATGTATGTTTTTAGTTATATGCACTTACTACAACAGTATTTATTTTACACAATGGTTAAATGCTAACTTTCAATTATTTCACAGAAATTCAAACCGGCATAATAAAAAGTTCAAACCTGAAACTGTACTTTTACACTTGACTATATCTTTCATAACTCTATCCAAATTAGAGCATCATTCTTTTTTTGTGAGCAGCATGTCGCCATAAACACAATTTAATGGGATCCTGACGCGTAATTAGGGTATTATTTATTGTTAAAAATCCCTTCGTTTCGTACTTAATTTAAACAAGAGAATTTAGCGTTTAAATTAGCCTTGTAATGTGTTATTTGGCTCGATTTATTGAGTTTTTTCGTTTTTGGCCGCAGCATCAGTTATCTTTGATTTTCATATGAAATTAATACTTTTTTATGACCAGCACGTTATTTAAACTTCTTACTACCATTTTGAGCTAAAGGATGATCTCCTAAAATAAAAACACATATAATTTACATTAATTGATATTTTCTTGGTTTAATTGCTATTAATTTCAAACAGACTTGATTAAAATTTAATACTTATTAATATCATTCTGGTTGTTTATAATTTCATAATTCCTATTATATTTTATTTTAGTTAATTGGTAGGTGTCTTTTGTAATTACAGTGTTGTTTTATATTTTATATGTCATATGACATTTAAAGTAAGTTTTATCTTATTTAAAATAAGTTTTTATGGTAATACACAACAGGAAAATGAAATATTTCTTACACTGGTGTCACTGTAAGAAGTATTTCATTATCTTGTTTAAATCCAAATGATCAAATCAAAGATAGAGATTTGAGAAATCATTACTACCAAAAAATATTTGCATATTAATCACTAGATACATATTATAAAACAAAGTCCCCCGCCGCGTCTGTCTGTCTGTCTGTCTCCCTGTCTGTCTATTCGCAATAAACTGAAAACTACTGAACAGATTTTCATACGGTTTTCACTAATAGATAGAGTGATTCATGAGGAAGGTTTAGGTGTATAATTTTGTGTGTTACTAGAGTAAAGTATTAACTAGCAAACAAGCAGATGGTTTACACGTTCTCATCCACAGAGCTATTTCTCTCATATCGTAGGAGACGGCTAGTGGGAATACATTGAAATATATGCTGATTCATACCCTACCTACTGGATATCAATCAATCAGCATATCGTAGTCCACTGCTGGACATAGACCTCTCCCAATGCGCGCCACAGCACCCGGTCCTACTACATATAATACAAATTATTTTTATGCCTTCGATGATTATATTTGACAGTTGATTATATTTTACAACTCATCTAGAACTGCAGCTACCAAATAAAACCACACCTTTATTCACCCAAATGCTCTAATTGCGTAACCCGTTCTTTACAACGGCATAATACAATACAAAGATATATTTTCAAAGTAATCCGATACACAAAAAGACCTTCTATCTTTACAGCACACATAAATACTCAATAATAAACCTTCAAATATAGCCTTCAATAAAATTAAGACATTTTAATTATTCGCCCCTATTTTGTCCATGAACTAATTACTGAGACGGTGGTCTTTTCAAATAAAGCTGTTAAGAAGAAGGCACTTCTGACGGTATTGCCATAATAAAACGATAAAAGCCTCCTGCCTACTTGAGCACTCCAATATAAGATGAGACTCAAATAGAGGCACTTAATTGATTTGCAATTAACTGACGATCGGCTTTTTGCTGCACGTTATAATAATGTTTTTTTTTGGGTTTTGTTTTCATTGTATTTTTTTACTGGTTCTGTTTTAGAATTAGCGGTTGTTGTGTCTTGTTCTTGTCCGGCTTTATTACAATAACCAAGTTCAAACTATTGTTTATCATTTTGATTAATATTTAAAACTTATTCCTTAGGTACAATAATCTCCGTGTTGTATAAGACGGCGGTTATTTTACGCTCGTACTATGTATTAGGATAATATCCAAATAATCCCGGTGTTGTAGAGATTTCATAAACGTAAGTGTACATCCGGACTCAGAATACTTTGTCTGTAATATATAGGTGTATATATATGTGTGTGTATAGATCCTCGTATATGGCCGTCTCATTTGTGGATCGAAAATCCGATACTAGACGCAGTGCTACTGGTTGCTTTAATTTTTTTAAATTTTGGTGTTGTAGATTTTGCTTAATTTGTAGGTAAATTCGCTGAGGTAATAGTAATATGAAACTCTTCAACGTTCCAAAAGACTTATTTATGTTATTTTATATCTTTCGCATTTCAAATTTATGTAGCTTAGTAACATATCTCCTTATAAGATTTTATAGCTCATCTTTACTTTATAAACAAGCAAGGGTTGACAGGAAATGTTCCCGGAAACATTTCTACATTCAATACGTCAATTAGTCGACGATAAGGTTAGAGACAAACTCACGCAGACATGCAAGCGTCTGTCACCAAACATGGCGTGTTTGCGCTCAAACAGTTGATAAGATAACCTTTTAGACGCCGACACAATGGGCGTTCGGTGCGGTGTAAATATTTGTTATGTGAATACCTTTCAGTCTAGCGCGTGCTAGTGTGGGGTACTGTTACACCAAAGTGTAATGTTGTTGTTAAGTATGCCGAAGAGTGTGTTCAATACATACTCGTATATTGACAGACAGACGAGAGTTCGAAAATCTTTGAGACCATTTAAATTGTTTTTTGATGTATCGTATGATAGCTACATATTATTTACTAGTTTGTAGTGGTGATAATGTATCGAACTACATACAAAGTACATAAAACATTTTTCACGCCTAATTTCTCAACCGGTAGATCATCGTAGATCATACCGGTTCATCTAAAAGAAGGACTGGTGCCAGGGGATAGAAAAGTAACTTTTACGCCAGCCAATGTCACCTTAAAGTGTAAACCGGATAACTATCAAGGATATTTTACAGAGCAAACAAAAAACTACTTTTTTTTTATATTTAGAAGATGAAAATAATGGCAACATAGTTCGTTATTTGTGTAATAATATTTATGTAACAAACGTAGATAAAATATTTACCAAAATCACGACGGTGTAATAGGCATTCCAGTTAATGCACAAACGAGGCACTTAAGATTGTAACGGATGTCAAAGATAATAGAATTTAATTTTCAATGAAGTGTGAACTGTAGTTCCATGATGGATGCTATGCTGCGAAGAAGGCAAAACAATTAGGTGTTTTGTGGGCAAAGTACTTCGCCTCCTAGTGAGAAATGCACTTTTACAAAGAAGAACGGAATGTAGGTACATTCTTTAAAATAAACTGTGTGATAGTTAACAGGGTAGGAATATCTAAGTATCTACAGACTTGTGTCTAAGCGTACGCAGAGACGATTGATATTAATATAGTAGAAAACTTATCATTTTTGTCTTATATCTTTCAACAGGCAATCGTATGATGAGATTGTTAATAAATAGAAGAACATTGTATCAATACATTTAATTAACATAGTCCTATGTTTCATAGATTGAATAGAAATAGAAGAGATAATTCAGCGCACAGGGAAACACATAAAAGGAGGTATTGAACTTCAGTTCTTCACTTCTTGTTACTTTAGTTTTTTTTAGGGTCGGATTCGGGTAGCTGGAGCCCTAAAAATTACGACAACCTGGTCTAAGTACAGAACTTCGATATCGCCTACTACCTACTTGGGTTGTGAAGGTCTGATGGCAGTCGCTTCTCGTAAAATATCGAAGTGGCTTTCTATCTAAAATATCGCTTAACGTGGGCGAGCCATGCTTCAGCACTTATGACCCGGCTCGACTCCGCTCGATACCACGGCCTCACAGAAAACCGGCAGTGAAGCAATGCTTGCACTGCATTTCGCCGCGTGAGTGAGGTTACCGGAGACCCTAACCCTTCCCTCTCCCCTATTCCCGTCCTTCCCCTCTCCCCACTCTTTCCTCCCTCCCCCTCTTCTCCTACTCCCACCTTAAAGGGCGGCAACATACTTGTGACTCTTGAGTTACAGGTGCCCATGGGCGGCGGTAGTCATTTACCATCAGGTGACCCGTCTGCTCGTTTGCCCCCAATACCATAAAAAAAAGAAGTTCGTCCGTTTCGTAGTTAGACTGAAAGCCGACCCCAAAATCTAGTTGGGAAAAGGCGCGGAGGATGATGATGTAAGTTGTTGAACATTTACCTATAGTGACATGCATTTCGTAAATTTCTGTTAGGTATTCCTACTATAACCTAGATGGCACTACAAACTTTTACTTTTCAAGAATAATAACAAACAGTATCACTAACCAATAGGCCTGATAATCTAGTGATCAGTGATTCCGACTGCTGAGTTCTGACTCAGCAGTCGGAATCACTGATCTCTAGATTTGTCCACCCTCGACAAATAATTCTATGATGAGCACGATCATTTGTTCTGTGTTTGGGTGTAATTTATCTGTAATATATATGTATTTCGAGAACAGGCTCTGCCTAGTTTGGGATCAGATGATGTGTGAGTTGTCTAAAGTTATTATCATAATCTATTATAAACAATTTCATAAATTAGTTGGAAAGACTGAGACAGCCTATCTCACAAAACTCATGCAAAGCCAAAAACGTGTAAGTTATTTTCGAGCGCTTTTCCTAATCTATCTACAATATTCGTAAACAAATTTCGTAGGCTGTTAATAAATACCAAAATCACAAAATAGCTGTTCAAATGGGACTTGGGTGAGAAATATTATTCACCGGCTGTTTGGGATTAGCTTGTTGCTTGACAACGGCTTACTGATTCTTGTAAAATGGATTTATTGGGTGTAGTTGGTCTGAATCTGTGTTGCACTATTTTGTCGAAGTGGGTATCAGCGACTAATAGTTGTAATTGTGACTAATATTAGACGCAGTAATAGCTGGTCTAGATATTTTCAGGTATGCTTAGTAGTCACATACCTTTGTAGATAGTACCATGGTTTTTTTTTTCAAAATCTTACGTTGCAAGGTAGACATTAACTAAAGTAATGTAATTACTCTGCATCGAAGACCCTAACAATAGGTTGTCATAGGGGATACGATTTCAGATAGTACCTTAACTATTAGTCTGCTCGTTTGCCCCCTATAACATATGAAAAAAAAAAACCTATGGAATTTAGGACTTGATGGTGAGTTTGATTGGACTAGTTCGGATCGGTGTATTATCGAATAGTAATAAGGGACTAGGATTTTGTAGATACTAGCAACCCGCCCCGGCTTCGCACAGTTAGCAGAGACATCTTCAACAATCATTAACATATTTCAATCAATTTACACAAAATATAAACAAATTATACACCTAAACCTTCCTCATGAATCACTCTGTCTATTAGTGAGAACCCCATGAAAATCCGTGCAGCAGTTTTTCAGTTTATCGCGAGTGACAGACAGACGCGGCGGTGGACTTTGTTTTATAATATGTGTGATTATATTTTAGCTTATAGCCAAGCTATCTATCTATCATTTTTGCATATGGTGACTTCATAAATTTTAGTATATTATCTTACCTACATACCTTATACCCTATAGGTACGTATCCTCGTTCTTTATAAGCTATACATAATGACGATGTAAGCAATCATGCAATAATAGTGGGTAGATTTAACTTTGTCGCCATAAAGCCTACTACCCGCACCATTTAGAGACATGTAGAGACAGTGCCAATGTAATCAGCATTGCATGTGAAAGCATTAACAACATGGTGTCTATAATAATAATAATAATAATTTCACACATCTCCGTCACACACGGCCGTCTGATCCCAGGCAGAGCCTGTACTATGGTAACCAGACCAGATTACCTATAGATAAATTACACCCAGACACAAGAAATGATGGTGCTCATCACACAATTATTTGTCCTGTTGGGTAATTGAACCCACGACTTATATAGCTCAGCAGTTAGGGTCACTAAGCACTAGACCAACAGGCCAGTCAATGTTTAGTTACTTGGTTTTAGACCTTTTTATAACATTTTCCCCTTTACGCAGTCGTACTTTTAGCAAATCGCCGATACCGTGGATTACCTACCGATTCTTAAATAATATAACTTTCTCATTGAGATGATTGACACTCTGTATTTCGGTATTCATAGTGTATGAATATAATATATGGATTTATATGGATATGTGTATATATGATCTGAATATATATTATTATTTTATTATATTTATTATGTAAGTAATAGTGTGTACTTCTGTTTATGTACTGTGTGTAACTTGTATGATTTAATAGATAGAATAGATGTGATTTCTGTGCACCTACCTTATAAGATTTCTCCACCACCCCAAGGTTGGCTGGTAGAGAATGCCATCGGCATTAAGACCGCCTTTGTACATATTGTGCATGAAGATTTAAATAAATAAATAAAATAGTAAAAAAAAAGATGTTACTATAAACTACTATTGTCAGTTAAAAATATTGTAAATTTTACTATTAAGCAAGAAAAATAGAATTGTTTATAATTTATCAGACACATAAATAGAACTTTAGAAACTTCAATTACCCATAGTTTGCCAGACCATCTAGCTGATCCCCATGCCTTAAATTATCACTTTGTAAATAGTATCCCACAGGCTTGTAAAAGGTATTTAAACTGGATCATATAACGTGGCCAATATTGTACATTTTCGCATCCAATTTTTGACTTTAAACTGCATAAAATATCTGCGATGAAACCATAGTTCGTATTATAAAGTATAGCTCATCGGAATCGCTCTGTTGTGATGACATCTCTCATGTTATGTCTGACGCTACCGCCCATCACGAATTGTTAATAAATCCTTACAAGAAGAAATCTTTCCTGATATCTGGAATTACCAAATTCCAAAAACTAAAATTGAGAACGTAAAGGACCTTAGCCTATTAGTTTGATGCCTGAGCTACCCAGGTTTGTTCAGAAATGCGTACAGGCACAAGTAGCGAGCTCATACTTGTTGAACATCGTAATCTGTTTAGCTTGCTAGCTATACACATAAATAGTACACAAGAATTGTGCCAAATTCGAATCGAGAATTGGAACAATTCTTGTGTTAGCAAATTATACACGCGCTTATGACTGTGTACATATTCCGCTTCTTATTAAGAAGCTTAAGTTGTCTTCATTACTTCATTCTTTTCAGGAGAGGATGGCAATAATTGCCAATATCCTCTCCTCGAGTTACATGGAATCCCTGGTGATAATTTGGAGCAAAGGATGGTTTGGAATCCACTGCAAAATCTCCCAATTATAGGGATTGGGAGATTTTGCTTCAACTACTAAAGGGACGATATCGCCCTGTAACTTTGTAGTCCTGACATCAATGACTTCGTACAGCCCGTAAATATTTCCTTTGAGTCACCGATGGTTACTAAGAAGGTCTAAATTTGTCCCTATAATTGAAATTGAAACAGACGATTAATCATTCCTGTTAGCGACTGCGTTTAATCTCTCTCGTGCTTAATCTAGGTGCTATCCTGGTCCCAACCCATCAGTGGTCAAACATTTACTCAAAAAGAAGAAGCATCACCAGTGTTAGGAGTCAAGGCCCCGGTGAAACCTTTTAAAAATTAAATGATTTCCTGTAGATACCTACTATCTAAAAGGCCCGATAGGTACCTACTAAAATCACGAAAGGCTCGGAAAAATGCTACTGCTTAGGTAGCAGAAGCATTTCTTGACGTCTGCTTAATTCTAAATATTTTTTTAATACCCTTTTTATACATACCTATATAGGTCCATAAGACAATATTTTCTTAAAGAAATAGTCTGTAAGCTTTTTGGAAGAAGTAAGAAGAGAAGTCAGAAGTTAGACAGAGCCTCTGACAAGTTCAAATATAAATTTGACTTTGTTAGAGCAAACTAATAGCAGGTACAGGGTGGAATTTGCAGGGTTTGATCCAGGTTTGAAGGAACTACCGCTGTGCCAGACTTGCTCCCATTTTTTATTCTAATAAGCTTACAACTACACCTGTCATTCACAATAGATACGTGATTGTATAATAAATTGTAGGTCATTACTGTAGAATTCACAACAAATAATTTGTTACAGATTATAGGAACAGTGCATTTAATAGAACGATTACCCGTAGTTCACATAAAAGAACGTTGAACGCCTCAATTCAATTGCATTCTTCGGCCGTGGAGAGCTCAATGCGCTTACGCATCGAGAGTACTCTCCACCAATCATAATCCAGCATGAACGGCGAAAGGCGCGGCTTTTATAAGCCACGCCTAACGCCTACTACGACGTTTCGTTTCGTATTAAGTTACTCAGATAATAGAGATCGGATTCTTTACTGTTCCTGTTTTGTTTTTATTATAGGATTTCATTGAAAACGGAAATTTAAAGATAAGGACTCAATAGCCGTAAAGGTGTTATTGTAAGGTCGAACGCGATTAAATCGTATCCAATGTCTTTTCATCAAGGTTCTGATGGTGTTACAAGAGATTTTTCGATGACTTGATTTTTATAATTAGCCATACAAGAATAGGATAGGAATAGACTTAGATTATGTCTTCAAATAAAAGTAACAGTCACATGTGGTATAGTAAAATTGTAACCTGTAGGTATGTGATATTAACTATCAATAGGTACAGTTCTTTGTTAGGACTCAAATAAATGTTTAGTTTTAAAAAAACTAGAGTTTAAAAACAGAATGCTTACCTATGGTAAACGGGACCGGTAATTTTTTTTTTTTTTTTATATTTGAGCTGCCAAAATGACTCTGCCCCGCCTGATGGAAAGCACAAGCAGAATAAAAGAGTGGTGGTCACCATCCTCACTGCGAACAAGGACAGTGCAGCATGGTGACCAGCACTATGGCGGCCTAGTGAGATGCTTTTTCACGCCCCGCTATAAATGTTTGTAATACCAAATAAGGTAAAGGTATTTCTAACGTGGACAACCAACCCTCCTCTTTTCTAGCGAATTGGTACCTACTAGGCAAGAAATTAACAAGGTATTTTCTGTAGAATGGAGATAGGTACTTCCAAATTCGAACAACAAGTATAAATAAGTATTTACCTACCTATATTCAATTGATGTGTTTTTAGATAAAAATAGGTCGGTATTAAAGTAATTATAAGTATTCGCGTATTTCACAGTTAGGTACCTGACGTGCCTATTTGATAAGAGTTAAAAAAAATAACGGGCTTTGTGCTTCATGTAGGTACCTAATAAGAAATCTGTACCTGCTACAGAATTAACTATCTATTTGAACATAATTTGAAGACATGAAGCTTTAATAATGTTTTTTTTGTAATCCTTTTGAACAGTAGGTAAGGTACATTTTCAAACATTATTCCATCATTTATATTAAATATAAATGATGGATTAACTTTGGAATTAGGACAGGTGCTAATTAGTACCTACTAGGCACTCGATTTTTTCTTCTAATTTTAACACTATTTACCTAAGTCTAGGTAGGTATACCTAGACTTAGGTAAATAGAGTTCTCCAATCACATCAAGTCAAAATTAACGTTGAACAAACCTGTCTGTGTGGAGTGCGTATGCGCAACGTGTGCGGGCGCTATCGAGCCAGCTATCATGACGACGCCGTTACTGTCAGCTGCGACTCGATAGCACTGGCCACGGTCATAGATCAGATAAATCTGCAAAAGTGGATGAACTTTCGTATTGAGCCTAATTTTTATTTTATTTCGTTGTACATTATTAATAATATTTTAAGTGAATGTTTCTTACTACGTTTGTTTTCAAGACGATATTATATTATATGATACTAAGTATACTATTACGGTTGGATAAGAAAAAAAAATACAGGTAGGTATGTAAAGTAGATACATCGAGACACAAAAAAGTTTTACAAAAGTTATAACAATGTTATTTCCATGTTGAAGTAAAATATAGTAAACCAATTTCCCCAATTTGATAGTATTTCAGCCTCTCAAAGAGCGAATGTAGCTTGATAGTGACCATAGATTAATTAATTAGTGTGAAAGCGGGAATATTACCTTCCTACTGTACGAGTATTTCAGAGTTGTTCTTTTCATCCCTTTCGGTGTCAGGAGAAATAACACCATACTGATATTATTGAACTCAGAAATGAGGTTAATTCTTGTCTAATTTCATCTCTTACTTGAACTCTCTAAGAGTTAGATGGTTATCTGAGATTAGAGTGAAAGTATTACTAAACTGCATACTGTTATTTAATTTTAAAAGACATATATGCAGTGGGTGTGCAACGTGTGGGGGCGCTATCTGGTTAGCTATCACGACGACGTCGTTACTGTCTGCTGAGACATGATAGCACCACCGTTGGTCAAAGACTGTACAGCATAGAGGCGTTGTGGATTGTAAAACATTGATTTAGAGCCTAAAATATAACCCTTAAATCTCTATCCTAATTATTTTTATACCCGTGTTCTTTGAAAATAATATTACGTAAATAATATTTTAGGCCAATCCATCTAAATAATACAACACGATCTAGTGCCAAACTATAGTAATATAATATATATATATATATATATATATATATATATATATATATATATATATATATATATATATATATGTATATATATAATATACGTATTATACGTATTATACGTACGTATATATTTTTTCTAAATATACACATCAAACACAGAAACAACCAAACCAATGTAAATAGACATATATAATGAATAAGTATTTGCACTAAACGGGAATCGAACGTCTTATAGTATACCTATAGTGATTTAACAGCAGATCACAAACTGAAAAAGATTTTTTTTTCTTGTGGAAACGCCCAAAGGTAATTCCCTCACCGGAACTAACAGTGAAGTGGTATGTTGAAATCGAACCGACTAAAACCACACGGTGTTCCTTCACAAGTGGGTCTATTGCAAGGGACCCAGGTATACCCTAAAACGGAAGCCTCAGGGAACCAGAAATTTATTATAAATACATACTTTTGGTCCTAATTCAAATCCAGAATGAACTGTTAGCATTTCAAATATTTTTCTTATATCTCATAGGTACATACATACGTACATAATTTTTTTCTTTACATAGAATACGTACAACATTATATCAATTTAGTGTCTTATCTACAAGTTGTAAACTCTATACGCATTCCGGGCACTTAGCGTTGAAGCTCGAACACCGATGCCGTTTGCAATCACAATTGTCACCGTTAATTCGCATATTTGCGATAACACGTTGTAGCTTTACTATTAAAATAAATAAAATTATATACTTACGTTTAAATGCTTACTTAAATCACGTGTTGCATTAAACCTATCTATCATGGCGTTCAAAAAAAGACTGTATTATGTAACAAATAGGAGCGAAATTTAAATAATAAAAGAGCGTGTTTTAGTTTTCAGTATTATTTATTGTAATGTTATTCTTAGGAGTTAGATAGTGGAGAGTATTATTTAAAATGTTTGTAGAATCTCCAGATGCATTTTATCGTTCACTTATGAAATATGTAGAAATACATTATTGACCAGGTTTATACCTACCTACGTGTAGGTTTACTTCTAATAGATTTATTGAAGATTATACAGTTTTATTTAGTTGTGTAATGTGGGAATGACTGACTAGTTTCGGGCCCTCCTTTATCCATGGGGAGAAGCGACCTTCCCCCAGGGGCCACACTACGTGGTCCCTGACACCGACGCGAAGGTCCGGTCTGGCTCCAAAACTAGTCGGATAGGCATCCCCGAAATACACCCGTGTATATCTTTAATAAATTTTAATAGCACTCAGGAAAATTTTTGTCCTAATAATTCTAACAGAGTGTAAAAATAAGTAGTCACTGTTAAATTATACCTTGTTATATTAAGAAATAGTTTCCGTTCACGTGGTGTTTTGGACTACTATACATAGAACTTATATCACAAGAAAAGTGCAATTCCCTTGAATAGAAAATTAGTTTATACCATTGTGCTTGTATGTGAAATATCACAACAATCCGTTGCTCTGTTGCTGCGTGAAGGAACGACAAACGAACAATATACTTAGGTACCTACTGTGATAAAACCAAAGGCGAATTGCTTGCTTCAATCCTTTCTTAGGAATAAACAATTTGTTCTAGGATACACGGATATAATGCTAAGGTTTGACATATTCAAAAACATTATAAGGTTGTACGAATCTCTGTAAATATAAAAAGCACACATTTACTTTGTGACCTAATTGGTTCTTTTTTCAAACGATTTGATTTCAATAATCGAAGACAAAAGAAAAAAAGGATTAAAAAATATATATTTTTTTAAAATAAATTTGTCCTAATATTCCTTTTAACCTTCTTGAGTTCTTAACTAGTCGTAGGTAGTTACTAAGTGCTTATAGGTAAATAACTGTGTAGGTAGCTAAACTTTAAAAAAATTAAGATTATCTCGATTTTTACTTTAAGCCTATGTGTTTCTAATGTTTTAGATAGGTATAATATTTCACCTGAACACTTATTTCCAATCAACTGATTCAATATTTGGGTGGCTAGGTACTTCAGTGATCATCGAGACGACAGCAAAGTCATGGGAATCGAAATTCCCGCTCTAAAAAAAATCTGTTTTCCATGTTCTAGAACCTTTGTTTAGTTTAAGTGCAACGAGATAGTATTAAAATAAACAAACTTAAACATAGTACTACCCACAATTAAATAGAAAATTATTTTATGTATTTTTGGCTACCTAATGCTATCAACGTTTCATTTGTGAATCTTGAAGAGAGACATCTAATATGTACTTACAACATTTTGATTCAGCATAGTCATTGTTTTAAAAACTACGAAATTGTGTTCGAAACTTAAAGATAAACAGGCCGCCGCGGAACCGTGTTTAAAATACGAAACGTCTCGAACTCACGTACGCTCACCATTGTCAAAACACCTTATATAATTTCACACCGACATTTTTTTTTTAACTTTTTTTTTCTTTTTGCACTGAGCGTGTGTGGTCGCGAATAAAAACGGCATAATGCACACTCGAAACGCCAAAAGCAAATATTTTTCAAACACCTCGACCTTTCTTACTTGTGCGTAATCCTTTGTGACAGTGTAATTTCGGTATCGTTGACAATGGTTAAAAAAAAGAAGTGGGATTTGTTTAACGCAGCGGGATTTCCTATGGGTATGTAATTTGTGAATAATTTACAGCTATAAACACGGTATTATTATGTTGTCACTAAGTTTAATGGAAAGATGTATTATGTTTGGGTTCTTGATATTTGACATTGTTTTGAAGAAGTTTCACTTACCTACAGGGTAGATAATACCTGCATAATTATTTAAAAATATTTGTATGCTACTAAACTATAACTATTCAAAGATTTTTGTATATCACTCAATTAATCTTGCAGTTCACCAGCACTTACATAAATCAACATACCTACCTATATTGCCAGTTTATATCAATTGAAGTTTGGACGTTTCCGTGAAATCTCGGTCATGGCCGAGCCCTCGATATCCAACATTTTAGCAACGCTAACACCTGTTTGTAATTAGAACTATTCAAAATAACCGAACCGTCAGCCAATCATAGCCCCCGAAAACCGCAACGAATTTTCAAATTTCGAATCGATAGTGATGTAACATGTAATACGACCGTTTCTTACCGAGCGCAAAGATATACGACAGAGAAGATCACAATTTGTTACCTTTTTAACACGTCATCTATTTCCAAAATCTCCAAAAAAAGTGCGACATGTGGCCCATTATAAACGTGTTTTGTGTTTAAGAAAAGAATCGAGCTTTATGTCATTTTGATACACTCTTAAGGGCCTTTGTGTGGGATTGAATCGGATAGTCTTTTTATTCGTGTGAATTATGCATCGATTTGGTGTTGAATTGAAACGATTTTTCAAGCTCAGTAGTTGTCCTTTGTTGCTAATGGTTGCGTTTCGTCTTGCCTCTTACATTGACCTTTATAATTACCAATTTTACATCTATTATACGTGCATGTGCTGCTATAAATAAAAAGGATACATTTAACAAATGTTAAATGTATCCTTTTTATTGTGGAAACTAATCTCCTTTTTAGAATTTGTGAGATTAGGTACTTTAGAATGAAATAAATTTACTATAGCAAGAGATTTCTCTGTTGGAAATTCATTTATTTTTCTAAATTAAAAGGTCTTGATTAGGCGATTAGTTCATATCTGGCAATAATGTCTCGCTCATACCTATTATCAATTAATTTTCAATTCAATTCATTAATCGTAAAGTTCTACTTTATTTTAAAGCCGATATAGTAGTTTCATACAATACCAAGACCTATGCATGTTTAGACATTTTATAAATATATCTTTTAGAAATGCACATATTAATATAACGAGTAACGCCATCTGTTAATTGACTTCGGAACTTAAATCATGTTTTAAAACATATTATGTTGATTTGATGAAAATTCCTAAAGTGAAAATTTTATATGCATCTCAAGAATGATAAGCAAGTGAGGTGTGCGGAATTAATAATTAGGTATCCAAAGTAATGAGATGTCTGTGTAATTAGGCGGTACAAATTTACACCATTTTCTGATTTCAAAATATTTTGTAAACGTTTAACTTCGCAATATAACAAGAGTAAGTGTACTAACATTGTTATAGCCATGGATATTTAGGTGTGTTGTGTTGCTTTTAATTTATTTTTTAGGAAGGATAAGGACCGATATTTTTAGGAAGGGTTTATAAAGATTAGGTAACTATTCGCTTGTCAACATAATTGTATACCTAACGAGGATTCTGAATTCACCCTTTTATCCTTTAGTATTAAAATATACTATCTATACCGAGTCTAAAGCTTAAGCAAAGAAATAATTTTATTGTGTTAATATCATGTAAGCCTTGCTCTACTTTATTACAATAAATAGAACTATGAATATCTAATAATTTTAAACGAGCAATTCTTGTATAAATATGTATATTCCGTTTGTCTCGGAAATTGTTTTAACACTTTGGATAAAATTTTATATTTTACCTATTTAGAAATTTTTCCTGTTTTTCGTGTTGTTTTTTTTTTTTTAAAACAACACGGAACGCCTAGGTAATTATGTCATTCTGCCTGCCAGATCTTTTTTAATAATCATTTAAAGATTTGGATTGGATCCTAAGATACACAATTCTGTTATGTGTAGAGTACCTAAACAAAACAGGATCGTGTTATAGATTACTTAATAACTTTATTCTCTCGTATTGTATAACAAGTATCTAATATTTATACTTAATAAAGTGACTAATCCCAAGTCAAATGTCACCGGGGAGCGACCCGAGTAGATTTAGTTCGAGAAATCTCTTTTTCATACATACCAATGATTACTAATAATTAATTTCTCCTCTAATGTTTATATTTAACATGCTTCAAAGCTAATTAAACCTATACGATTTTTGAGGCTTGTTTCTGTCTATTTAACATATTGAGGTAATATTTAAAAACATCACATCTGGTAAATACTCTGATAGCTTTTCTTCTCTTTTCATAATAAATATTATAATGTTTTATCTCAAGAGTACAGAAACTTTAGATGTAAAAATTTGATGTCTGAAATAACAAGCCCAAGAAGACAGAAGCTGACCATGACTCTCAAACTAGAGCCTTCTCGAGAAACACAGAAAATCGTCTTCAAAGGAACAAAACAGTTATAAGTTATCACTTATACATTTCTTCTATATGTAAGATAGACGTAGTTTGTAGATCGTGCTCCAAAGTCTACAGTAATTTTGCTATTTTCTGCCTCTTCCTTCACTGAAAGCAAAGGCACCACTGAAAATAAGGTTACCCCATTAGTAAAATCATCAATACTATCCATAAGAAAAATGTAACATCTCATTACCGTTACTCAGCATTTCATAATCACGGAAGAACTTGCGAAGAACTCTAAGACATTTAGAAGTTATGGTGTTAACAGGTGACTTTCAGACATGCCTGCTGCTGTCAGAGCTGCTAGTCACTTACATACTGACGAGAGCGTCTTAGTTACAACGTCGGAGTCGTTCTGAAAATACGCTTAAGTTACCTACCTAATAGTATTAAAGTGTTGAAGTGTTTGTGAACAAACATTGAACTATTCAATTTCTTCACAACTTCAGTCTGGTCGTTTCTCATCAAGTCGTTCACTCCTACTAATTAACCTTGTGTAGACTAAGCATATAAACAAGTGTTTCTAATCATAAATGTAAAGAAAATCGATGTAGTTAATAAAGCACGATCAGTAACGTCAACAGTAACAGTTTTAATATTTATTCAAGGAGGTAATGCTCTTTCGTAGAACACAGGTATCCAAATTTTAGTATTCAAGTATCACTTATTAAATGTATTGTTGGTATACTAACGAACTCATTAATAACGCAAATATCTTATTGCGATTCTAATCAAGTAAAATTGGTCGTGTTCCAAACACTAATGGTCAATCTTGCAGAATTGATACTTATCCTCTTACTCGCACTCCAGTTCGTCTATTGTATATATAAATATCGATTAATCTATATGGATATAAAGCGTAGTGGAGAAATAACACATTATTTAACAAGAAAATAATGGTTGTGCTCTACGTAAGAATGCAGGTGTTTTTTATTTGATAATGTATTATATATTGCATTTAGCTTTGATTTTACTATACTACTTTTCTTTTTTTCTTTATTTAAAAAAGACAACTCTCGCATTAGGAATTACTCCTGTGTCGCGGGGGACTTTACAAACATACAAACAACGGACACAAAGAACACCCAGACTAGGGTGGGAATCGAACCCACGACCTCTGGCTCAGCAGTTAGGGTCACTAACCACTAGACCAACAGGCCAGTCCATAACCCATCAATATTTATAGCCCGGGTAATATTTTATATGTTATAGGCAAGTCGTCTCAATATTTCTTTCTAACTATCAGACACACAAACTTTCTACAGGTAATACAGATCGTCTTTTATTCTTTTAACTAGGTATTCCAGATTGGATTCATTGAATCTTTTATTATTTTATTTCTATAATTGAAGAGATTTTTAATCTGGAAACCTGTTTTTATTCTGAATATCCTTTTAGATTTGTGCCTCAAATAGATATAGTTTAGCTGTAGTTTCTACTGGTTTTTATTTTTAAAATCATACAGACGCTTATAATACCAACGCTAACACTAGTTGATTTACAAGATCACCTTAGTTTGGTATAAACTAATTACGTTTTCTTAAAATAGCTACACGAACTAAAAGCCAAATAAGCTATATTCTAATTTGTTTTGTTTTAACAATATCATATATGAAGTCTGAAAAAAACTGAATATGTTTATAGAAGCAAGTTAAAGATTTGATATACCAACTATCAAAGCTTTAATAAGTCATATCTATTAAGTGACATATTTCACAGGTAAAAAATCCAAATAACAAAATGGTGTAACCTTTTACGAAAGTGAAATAAAAATAATTTGTCAAATTCATCAATTTAATTACAATACAAATAAAATCTAAACAGGATCTTGAATAATACAATAAAGTTCCGAGTTGAAATCGGAATTAATTCTTTAATTTCTCAAAATACAGGAAGACATTACTTTACACAACTTTCATATACAAGAATACACTTTTCTACAAAAATACTATTCAGGACGGAACGCAGGAATTGACTTAGTCCATAATCTATATTTACACACACAAAATGAGATCAGAAAATGTACAAGTTTTAAGGAAGTTACAACTAAATAATACTAGACCCAGAATCGTAAGGATATTGCAAAATTTATCACTACACCCTAGTTGCCACTGCCTAACTAGTTTGTATAAACTACTAAATCACCGCTAAATCAAGTAAAAACACTGAATTTCAAACATAAATAATGTGTAAGATGAATAATTTATATCCCAAACTAAGCTCTTGAGGCGCAAATTAGTACTAAACTTAATTCTAGAAGGCACCGTTTCAGGAGTAAAAATCAGTCTTTTTTGCATATGCCACTATTAAAATAAACTTTTAATTTTCATCTTCTGTGTCTAAGCTGTCGATTGGAAAGTTTGGATTAAGTAGAGGGCTTTTGCCGTTACTGCCACTTGGAGAAGTATTCACCGAGGAAATGCCAACAAGGTTGTGTGTCAGACTGTGACGTCTTAGGTCACAATTTCTTCTAAACACCTTCCCGCAAGATGAACAGTTATATGGCTTGATGTCTGTATGAGTGAGCAAGTGGGTCTTCAAATTCGACCTTTGGTTAAAACTTCGGCTGCAAACTGGGCACTTATGAGGAGACTCCTCCATGTGTAATATTTTGTGGACAGCTAAAGTTCTTGATTGACAGAAACCCTTTCCGCATTCTAGGCATTTGAATGGTTTCTCCTTCGAATGGATGTATCTGAAAGAGAGGTTTTCTTGTTAGAGCTGAATATGTGTCTATGTTTTGATATTGAGGTTTTGGTATCATGTTATTTTTTTTGTATTGGATTATGCATAACGCAAATACTAAAAAGAAATGTTTGTCTAGGTATTACAGAAGACTAACCTGGGTCTGTTGGGAACATGTTTAACAAACCAAGCAAGCCTTCTAAGAATATTAACATTTGAATGTTCGTAACGAAACATAAGATGAAGACAGAACTTCAAGAACGCCAATATCCTGACAATACGTTATTTCATGATTAATTTATACAAGGTGTAAGCTTTATTTATTGCCAGCATACTATATCATTTAAATATGAAGCGTTGAGATCAATAAATACGTCATGTCTTTAGGCGCCAAAACATTGACTCTCGCGTGCAAAACACTTTGTGGAAGCAGACGGGGAGCAAACAAGAGCCCAGGGGTTATTGGTAATAAATTTCTTCTCTTGTTCACTTTTATTTCGAGAATTGTGAATATACGAGTACGTATATTCACAAGACTTGCAATAAAAGTGCGCCTCGCTTGTAAATTTCAAAACTAAACCATCAAAATTAAATGAAGAAAAATGGTTTTAGGAGAACTATAAATGATGCTTTATTGGATTTACACCCAATAAACACAGTATATAATTATGCGGAGATAACATTTAATTATAATAAAACATACGGCATGTTTCTCACAAATGTTGATAGCAACTGATTTCAAATTAAATTTAACTATACAACGTATAATTAACACACCGGGTAACGTGTAATCAATAATAACACAGCACGAGAGATCGGCCATCGAGTATACAATTCAAGAAAATTATCTCCGTATCGTATAAACAAACAGATTCAAAACAAGAAAATTACGAGCCGCTCAAAGTAACGTAATATATGTTATAATCGGCGGGATTAGTTAGATCGGTGACGATAAAATAGGGTTACAAGATGATGAATGAATAATAATTTTAATATTAAAACACGCTGATGATGGTGCTTAAGATGGGACCGGCGCGCGCGCATTCGAGCGTGCTGTGACACCGGCGCAAGCGCCGCGTTAGGCCTAACTTGAACCAACGCGACAACACTGATTAATTAATCCTCCAATGCGGACCGATGGCCTATAAAATTTTGGTTCTCTATGCTAATTATCGTTAATAATTAATAAATCATGCATGAATTCCAAAATTAAGTACGCATAATTTCAGACTTTCAATTAATAAACACACTACAAATAAATTTAGGTCCATTATCCTTTCAATCTACACAAAAAAAAGTGAACATCTTGAGTAACGAAACTTGATTTTGTATGCGCAAGATATTTACAGATCTTTTTATTTTTTTTGTCATCCATATTAATCCTCACGTCAGGATCACCACGTGCTTTGTTAAAACCCGTCGAATGCCCGCTTCGGTCCATTATAATGTATCGTGTCAACGGACATCGATTGAACATTGACAGCCCGGGCCGGGCTGGGCCGAGCTCGGGTTAACCCTCCGGCGTCTACACGAAATTTATTTTATTGCCACAGAGATACGGTGATTTGGGAGGAAATCGCCGAGAGACAGGTGTAAAAATTCAACACCTTTAACTCTTTTTGGGTGGGGATCCCGAAGAGATAAGTGGAGAAATAGATTAAGAGTTGTTGTAAAGCTATTATCATATATATTGTGTTCGAGATTCGAGATGTTTGGAATTCGAATTCTTGTAACGGTCAATTACATCTTATTCGAGAGCATTGTAAAGTCGTTTTAAAGGATAAATATTTTGATATTAAGGAAGATACGCTCAGAGATTTATAAGGAATGCGAAGAAGTCGAGAAGAAAACAAAATGAAAAGCCAAAATTAAAACATCGTCTCGTGAGATTAGCGGCGGTTTTTGTGAAATAATTTACGAGCGTGACGA
This sequence comes from Callimorpha dominula, assembly GCA_949752705.1. Classification (NCBI taxonomy): domain Eukaryota; kingdom Metazoa; phylum Arthropoda; class Insecta; order Lepidoptera; family Erebidae; genus Callimorpha; species Callimorpha dominula. Next base: position 14,217,508 of record OX457007.1, read on the forward strand.
AAGACTTGTCGATACCATCTGCTCGGTCCATACTTAACCCTTTTTGTTTTAAAATATTTTTATTCGTTCCTCACCATTATTCAAAAGTTTCTCATAACGTTTTGCGTTGAAACCCGACGACCAAAATCTTTTATCGATATCGAAAAATGAGTATCGTGAACCTTTAAAACGTTTCTCGACACGGTTATAAGATTGTTTTATCTTATTTGAAAGCTACGCCACAGGGATCTTTTGTGGTTGAAAAACATAATTGAAGTTCATCTGCTTTTCTACTAATCCTACTTAAATAGTGTTTTATGAAAACGAAAAGTGTTGAAGCTCAATTAATTGATCATAAGTATGAATGAGATGGGTGATAGTTGAAAAAATAAACATATGAGTCGAATAGTCCAACTTATACTTGTCAAGTAAAACAATTTTAGGATAGTGATTGACCGACTTCAAAAGAGAGATCTCTCAATTTATCTCGTCTCAATTCAATAGATTTTATATTTTTGTTTCTTTTTTTATGTGTACGTAATATCTTTGCCATTTGTGAACTAATTTCAATAATTCTTTTTTTTCATTGAATTGCAATTGTTTATACTCAAGGTTTGTCCTATTTTTATTTAAGAAAATTATTTCATCTCTAAAGGTGGAAAATAAAGGTATGAAGAATACATTGAAGTCGGTGATACTTTATTTAAAAGTATTATTCTATTGATGTGAAACTTATAATTCGATTGATTAGATCATGCACATATTTTGTTTTTACCTGTGATCTCGAAGGTGGTCTTGCCGTCGGAAAGCTTTCCCGCATATGTCACACGAGTATGGTCGTTCATCTGTGTGTGTCCTTTCGTGAATTAGTAAGTTATAAGATTTGGTGAATTGCCGGTTACAAAACTTGCAGATAAATTGTTTCTTTGTCCTAGGTCCACCCCCACCTGTTTTTTGTTTATTTGATACACTACTTCCTGTTGACGACGTGGAACTATTTGTTGATTTTGAAGAGTTTGAGGCCTGCGGAGACAGAGGGGCTTGTGATGGACTTCCATTCATTTGTTGTTGATACATTGCATTCATTAGAAGGCTCGGATATCCATTGTCTAAACTTTGTGATGAGCCATATCCATAACCTTTTGATGTTGATTCTAGGTGTTGTTCCAAAGTAAATTCATCTTCATTGTCAAGAAGTGCTAAGTCTTCCTCTACTTCTTCTGATAAGTCAACGTCTTCAGCGGCTATTGCATCAGAAAGTGGATATTCTTCAGGAGTTTTAGGCGAGAATTGTTTTGAGGTGTCAGGCGCATCTATTTCACTGATTTTAGCACTTGCCGTCGCTATTCTTAAAATGTCTTGTTTTGATGATGAACTAGTTTCTGATGTATTTGGTTGAGCTGTGTTAACCGATGATACAGAAGTCAGACGTTGCAATGTTAAATAAGATTCTAGAGCTTGTAAGTTTAATGCAGCTGCTGCGGCAGAGTTAGATGGCAAAAGTGCTGCTTGTTGTAATGAATTCATCATTGCATTTTGTAGCGATATTACTACTCCTTGTAGTGATCTTTGCAACATGTTTTCTTGTAACAACGCTGCTGATGCAATAGACAAATTTATATTTGTAGATGTAGTGGAACTAGGGCTCTTACTTGAATTTGCTTTAGTTTCCGCATGAGGCGACGGTGGATCAGCTGCTAGTAGAATATTCATATCGGTGGTCTTGGTATCCTGTATCTGTAAGTTATTCTTCAGTTTAATAATCGCGCTCTCCAATGAATTTAACGTGGACTTGCTGGATCTTGACGAATTTTGCTCTTGCATGGTGAAACCTTATTCAAGTGAGTTCGTTATCATCGATGAAGGCTTTTGATAGTATTGTGTGCACGTGTTGAACGAGGGGCGGCGCGGGGGAGGGTTTCGCGTGCGCGTGCGCTGTTCGAGAGGCACGTTCCGTAATGCAGCGTGCGAGACGGCTGTACGGCGCGGCGCGACTGAGCCGGCGGGCAGCCGGCGACCGCCCCGCCCCCACCTCATTCCTCGCCTGTCTTCCCGCCTCACAAAAGCTCTCTATTTTAGGCAACTCTTTGTACGCAGTAATGGTCACCTCACGCTGCCCTAACGACAGACACGTCCATGAGAAAACGTTGCGCCAGATTTGTTGTAACCCCTTTCAAGTGTAATGAGATTCTGAATGGAATCGTTCGGGTTATGGGAAAACAATATGATGCTGCTATCGCTTCGCTTGTTTTGTCAGTGGGTCACGCGCATCAGTAAAGGGATAATTGAGTGAAGAACTTTACCATATGTTACGATGAAAGAAATATCACCTGTACCTATACCATATGATTCAATTATTATACGTACAACTATTATGCTTTATTTGATAATACTGTAAAATTTAAAAATAATATTTACAGTTAATATTTAGTTTTAGTTATATATGATTAAATTTTAAAAACATAGATCCCTCTATGTATATAAAAATAATGAAAAGTATATGTATTTGAAAACAGATTATTGTAATGATTCAGCCAATGCCTTAAATTAATAAATTACACAAACAAATTACAAAATTATTTTTATAGTTTCGTGTCATAGAAATAGCTAAAGTATAGAAATTCGCTTCCGGCAAAATTATGACCATATAATAAAACAACATAGCGCCATAAATTCATGAGACATTCTTCTATCAATGCGACTTAATGATATCCGTAAAACTTAATGTTGTCCACCTTTACTTGTCGTTGATAAATATAAATAATAAGTACCAATAACTTTATCAGGTATTAAAATTTAGCCATATAATTAAGTACTTCATTCAGTCTCAAGAGATCCATAGATGGTATGGGATAGGTAACTGATTTAAACATACAACATAAACGATAAACAATTTGTAGCATTGAAGCCTGTCACAGATTCCTCGATAATTTTAATACCGCCAATCCTGCCAAAGTGATAATTTGCCAAATACAAAATGAGTTTTAAATATGCCTTCTTAATGTTTCCTTAGAGAAACCTCGTTTTGTTACCTCCTTTTTCTTGTCTTGTTCTTTTCTCGTGAATTTTAAGAGTAGAACGTGGTTTCTTTATAATTATGATGTTACCTGTTATTTAAAATATGATACGTATCTTGTTTCGGTCATTAGTCACGAATATCCCAATGTGAAAACGCGATTTCTTCTTACCCTATTTTGTTAAACTGCTGTAGGTATGAATATATTGATTGGTTTTTGTAATTTCAAACAGTAATTACATTTTTCTGGGGGCATAAATATACTCGTATGCTTCCTAGCTGACTAACTGGGGAAATAATTCCACTCTGAACTAGGGAAGTAGTGCAGTAGAATTATTTGCATAGCGTTATATTTTTTCGGTATGTAGGATCGGCAGCTTCATTAGCGAAGTTCAACTATGAACTAGTCTAATCATTTGCTGACCTGATTTCATATTTATGTATTTTAATTATTGACAGTCTTCAACGAAAAAAAGAGAGGTTACTGGGTTTTGGGTTGTTATGATGGAAAAGACATTATTATCGAAAACAGAGTTTACAGCAGAATGTTAAAAGAGACAACTTATCACTATTTAACAGTGGTTATTCGAATATACATATTTTTTTTATTTAGTTATGGAATAGGTGTTTGTCTTTAAACTCACATCAAGGAAAATAACGATTTAAATTAGTGGTAACCTAACTAATATTGGTTGTCGCCACACCAAAAACTCTTATTTTTTTATTATCAATAGGGGCAAACTATAATGGGGCAGCCACAATTGTGGCGGTAAAACCCATCATGGAGGATTGGCTGGAGAGGCGACATGGCGCTCTCTTCTACCGGATGACACAGGTGCTCACCGGACATGGCTGCTTTGGTAAGTACCTGTGTCGGATAGGCCGGAAGCCAACGTCTGTGTGCCACCATTGCATGAGCTGTCGCGAGGACACTTCACTCCATACTCTGGTGGAGTGCCCTGCGTGGGCGTAGCCTCTCACTGGAAACCATGGTGATGGTTATACGCAGCACGAGAGCGCATGGGATTCCGCCGCCTCGTTTTGCGAAGAAGTGATGAGTGCCAAGGAGGTGGCGGAAAGGGAACGGGAGAGATCTAGTACTCTCCCGTCCCGAAGAAGACGCACCAGGCGCCGGAGAGAGTGAGACGATCTACGGCCTCCATGAACGCTTGCCTGAGGGTGATGGGATGGGTACCCTAGCAGAAGCAGGCCCGAGACGGCGGCGCGACGAGTTCCACGCGCACTTCTCTAAATCGGAGGGGGCAGGGCCCCCGCACGAAATTGTGAGGTCGCCTGTTGTCGAGCAAGCGGCCAAGTCTGCCGGGGCTCACAGGCACTTCCTTTCTAGGGTACACCTGAGTCCCCGGCAATAGGACCCCGTGACGGAACACCGTGTGGTTTTAGTCGGTTCGAGTCCGACATACCAATTTACCGTTAGCCCCGGTGAGGTAATGACCCGTGGGGGTTTCCACACGTAAAAAAAAAAAAAGGGGCAAATTATAATAGATGATAAAACAGTTCATTATTTAATAAAAATGAGTTAATAGACATTATTATGATTGGTTGGCTGGTAAAGCAATACTATTGGTCGGTTGATAAATATTGATGAATATTGGGGTTATTAAAAGGGTAGGAATGTATTATAAGTTGATAACAATCACTTGAGTGCGGAGAGAGGTACGAACAACATGGCAGTTACTGTTAATGATTTTCATAGTTTATAGCCAGTGGTGGTGAGACGGTTACTAACATATTATAAATGCGAAAGTTAATTTGTTTGTTACTCTTTCACACCTTAACTACTCAACGAATCATCATGAAATTTTGATCCAGAAAAAAAAAAAACACTGTTTCCGAGGGGCATAAAATAACCTTAATGCAAGCGCAGCATTTTTTTAAAGCTACTAGTAATTTGAATTTTGAAATGATTCACAACCGCCCTTAGGATTCGGTCAGTGAAGGGCTGTAAGTGTAAACTTCCATGCCGGTTAGTGCAACAATGTTGCAAGTATTATTGCATTAGGTCTAAGACTTATTATAGTAGTTGTTACGAATTTAAATAAAAGAATAATGGACACTAGTTACCGCTTGCCACAAGGAGGATGGTGAGGTAGTTTAACAATTGAAAATATATAGTTTAAGTTGTATATAATTTGGTTGTAAAATTTAAGGCTATTTGTATTTTTATGATAGGAATGTATTAGGTATTAGTGTTACCACAATGTCTGCCGTCAAAAGTCTATGTATCACAAAAATAATAAAAGTATTGAAATTCAATCATTCATTGAAATGAAAATGTTTTACTAACTTTTAAACTTTCGCGTTCCATGATATAATATTATCAACGTTTTAACGGGAACGTATAAACGTCAGGCAATTCAGAGGTATGTAATACATTTTCGTGATCGCATTAATTCCCGTTAATACATAGATAATATTATATGAAAATATTTTACTTACACACACAGTAACATCAAGGTGAAAAGCTAAATTTACACTAAGCACCGAGTTCACGACGTAATTAAACACAACGCAATAGGAAAAGACTGAGGGGAAGAGATGGTTGGAAACTGGACTGAAAACTCACGGCTACTCTTTTTCAAAGTGCTTCAATTAAAACACCATAGGACACCGACAGTCGAGTATTAAATTATTACGATTACCTTTGGGGGTTGGCTATCAAGGCCCGTTTAGCAGGTCGCCTAGTGCTTGAAATACGCCTCACCTCGTTTTATTACTGTGTCTTTTTTAGGCCTTATAACAATTACATTCTCTCTCTTTAAGAAAAAAATACCTGTGTAGTATATTATATACATATATTGACCGGGTAGCTAGTACATATAATATATAATAGACCGGGGATTTTTTTTTTGTATTTTGTATGTGTAAAATTGAAGAAAAATCTCTTTGGTTGTATCTGTTTGTATCTGGCTGGTTTTACTATAAATAAATATAGGACATAAACAAAAAGAAAAAGTAAAAAACACTGTTTTTGTAAATATAAAGGAGAAATTCTATACATTTTAAAGTAGCACAATGTTGATTCAAGCGTTTTTGGTCCAGGAATGTTGATGTCAAAGATGCAGCTCGCTCGGGTCGCCCTATTACGGATAAGTGGAAGAAGATCACTAAATTCGTAATTACGACATAACCGAGGAACTGACGATTGACCACAAACTCATTTGAAAAAGTATGATAATACAATTAAGCTCGATATTTGGGTGCCACACGAGCTCACTGAAAGAAACCTAATGAATCGTGTACTCATTTGCGATTCTCGATTGAAACGTAATGAAACCGAACCATTTTAGAAACTATTGATCACTGATGATGAAAAGGGGATTACCTACGACAAGAACGTTCCAAAAGGATCATGGTCAAAGGGTAGTCAAGCTCCACAGACTGAATTAATTACAGACGCGTGTCTTAAGTTAATGCTTTCTGTTATATTTCCATTATATTCTGAATTAGCAATTTTAACTTAATATGTGTTCGTATTTGCATTTTTATATCTGTGTCGTGATTATGGAATTACTTTATTTGAATACCATTTTGTAATTGAATCATTTAGCTGATGAGTCTCATTTTAATGACTTAATTTGAATTCGATTGAATGTACACTTAGCACTAAAGTAACATTTAGGTATAAATTGAATCTTTAATCTCGAATCGAGGAATCGATCAATTCCTCAAAAATTCTTTGTAATTAATAATTGAAATTTCAAGGAATATTTTATGTTTTATTCATTTAACTTTGTATTTTGCAACAATTGTCTTAGAATTTAGATATTATCAATTATCAGTTTCTGCGCTTTAATTTACAGTAGTAGATTAACGAATGCAGTGATAGTCAACTTTACAGTAGGTACTATTTCAGTTATGTGACACATTAGTCTCGAATTCTTGCTTCATTTTTTAATAATTATTGTCCTACTCCTATAAAATAAAAAAAAATCATATCTGTAGACAGGCAGACGATCAGATCAATAGAAAGAAGGAAAATACAGTTATTATATTCCCAACTCCCCTTTACTTCCGATTTAGTTTGGGATTTGCAGACATTTCAGTTTATATTTCGAACGAGACAGTGTGAGTGTAAGAGAGTTGTTCCATTTATAAAACTTGACGAAAGATGTTATTGGCCGTTTTGAAATTTAAGCATACATAATAAAAATATGTATCAAGAAGTGATCGACAATAGACGAATGCTCAGGAGGTACAGTTCACTGCATTGGTAGCGCGTAGAAGTAAAGGAAAAGCACTATCTCCTGTCAGGCGTACGCATATTTCTTTGTCTTTTGATCAAAAATGAAAGTACAAGCCACCATATTAGTATAAAAACAAAAATAGCAATATTAATATTTATATAATCGAGTTTTGTTTACGCTTCATGGTTACCATTAACAGGACCTTATCGTCTATTTTGTTTCTAATCGATTCCTCAATCGAAACCTTTTCATATATTTAAATTATTTTAATACGCTTGGACAGGCGACATTTTCTAGACTAGACATTTTCTAGACACGAGACATTTTCCATAATGTTTTTATTTTATCTGATGTAGATGAATTGAAAAACAACGGTAATGTATGATCCACATTACTAGTAGGCTCAATTGATTAATTTTACAGCTCAACAGATTCACAAATTTGTGTTCGATACGCAGATACAAATGTTTATATTGTACATATGTGCTTTAATTCTTCAAACAATGTTCATCTCTTCATTGCACTTGTATTGCAACAGCTAGAGAACTCAGACAATACTATCGAGGCATCGTCACGGATCGCGACTACAAACAAAGACCCATGCTCCAATAGAGCGTGGTAATTGCAACAATTGACATGAGAACAGTGGGGAAGCACGGTTTGGTACTGTGAACGATTTCTAACTTCAAACATTTACACACCACTTTTATGTCGTAAATATTTTACCTTGTTTCAGTAATTATTTTTAATTTCATTGTTGTGTTTATGTATATGTCTGTGAGTGTATTAAATCTATAAAATTATGTAACTTTTGATTTTATTTGTTCAATTAAAGTTATCAATTTATGGACTCTACTGACATTCTGAAAACATTCTAAATTTAAACATAATATTTTTAGATAATTCAAAATGTACCTATTTATGTTTAATATCTAAAAATATAATTATTCTCTCTCAATTATGAATTTGTAACTTTATTTATTATTCCTATTTTCGGGAGACAGTTGAAAATGTTTAAAAATAACTGACTACAAACGATTGAGATGTCGTTTACAAATTCCGCCTTGTTTTTTGATAAGCGTAAGTGTATTTACTTTTTTCGTGTCTTTGGTCGTAATGATGAGAAGTACCTACACAAATGAGGTGATCAGGAATATTCCAGTTAATATTAAAAACCGATATTTGAATTACGAGTATTATCAACTTATTTCTTGTTTTTTGAGTAGATATATCTTTGCGACATTGATGAGTAGGTATCTAATCTTATTACGTATTAGCAAATTGTCTTTATGTTATTAAAATTTATTTAGATTTATACGAAGGGCAATTAAAGAATATAATATTTAAAATTGATTAATTCGAGTAAAATCGAGTGAAAGAGCGGAGAAAATTTTAACAGAACCTTACAGGAAATGCTTAAATTACGAAATCTCTCATAATGACAGATGTAATCACCTGGGTGTTAGATTTTTTTTTTAATTATCAATATAAAATATAACTTATCATATGCGATAAAGCCGCCTATTGTACTGCTGTTTCTAATGTATTTATTTTTAATTGTATCCTATTTATGGTGTGCAATAAAGAGTTTCTATCTATCTATCTAATCAATTCTAGCGCAAATAATTACAAAAATACGAATAAATATCTCTAATTGAAATTTCGGATGGCAATCTGATAAAAATTAGGTCGTTATACACAACCTTGTTATACATAAGACTGGCCTGTTGGTCTAGTGGTTAGTGACCCTGACTGCTAAGCCAGAAGTCGTGGGTTCGATTCCCACCCAGGACAAATAATTGTGTGATGAGCACGATAATTTGTTCTGTGTCTGGGTGTAATTTATCTATAATAAGTATGTATTTCGAAATATATAAGTATGTTTATCAGCAGTCTAGTTACCATAGTACAGGCTCTGCCTAGTTTGGGATCAGACGGCCGTGTGTGAGATGTGTGGAGTTATTATTATTATAACCTTAAACCGGCGTACGATGAGCACAAATAATATCAGTAAGAAAGGGAATTTCTATCTAAACTTTATGTCCAAGGTTAGGAGTCTTTGAAAGAAAAGATTTTAATCGTTACACGACACGATAACCTCGTACATTTAGACCGCACTGACACATATAAAATAATATGTGACGCCAAGTTGTTTTTTCGCTAAACTGTACTTAAAAACCTGTTAAGATGCTTGGATGCTTGCACCTGCATACACGCACGCTTGTATCCCCGAAGGCTGGGTACCCAGAGTCGTATTAAACATCTACATTTTGCCAACTACAACTTACCTAATCTACCGTTAACCGGGGACTTTGGGAACTAAAGATAGAAAAAAATTGGGAGTATAACATTGGAAAGAAAAGGAATATTGCTTACTAGCTGCGCCCCGCGGTTTCACACGCGTGAGTCCCGGTGGCGGGGAATATCTGGATAAAAAGTAGCCTAGGTGTTAATCCAGGTCTCCAGTTATCTACATACCAAGTTTCATTGGTTCTGTAGTTTTTGCGTTAAAGAGTAACAAGCATCCATACATCCATAAATACTCACAATTTTTCACGTTTATAATATTAGTAGGATAGGGATGGATTGGAGAGTGTAAATAATAACTCGAGGAGGTCAGGGTCGCATACCTACAACTCGAACTTAAATCAAAATATATAAATAAATGTTACATCTAGATGTTACTTTTCATGTAATAATAATAATAACACGACACACCTCACACATTTCCGTAGGCAGAGACTATATAATATGGCACCAGAATATGGTAACCAGACTACTGATAAACATACTTATATATTTGTAAAAACATACTATCATAGATAAATTACATTTAGATACAGAACAAATGGTCATCCTCATCACACAATTATTTGCGTGGGTTTGAATCGAAACCATGAGCTCTGGCTCGGTAGTTAGGATCACTTACCACTAGACCAACAGGCCAGTCATGTGTAATTTTACACTTTCTAGCCAAGAAGGCCAACGATTTTAACCCATGTTCGTAAGTAATTAACTGTCACAATTTCTAATTTAAATGTTTTTACGGACAAAAAATATGCTTTATGTAGATTAATTTACTGAACTAGTTAAGTGTTTTTAGGCGCTGGTAATCGCTCACTATCACGCCTACTATGCTAACTTTGCGCTAGTACCTGTTCGATTCTGGCAATACTCTGAGTCCTGTAGTAAATACTCAGAGTATCTGCTCATCTTATAATCTAACATCTATCCTAGCACTAAAGGAAATTACAGAAAGCTGGCTATTGGAAGGAAGGATATAGGTGCATCGTACGTTCTACTTGAACCTTTTAAACTAAGCAAAACGCGTAAACTGAGTGGGACATTAAACGCCCAATCTCTATGCTTCCCATGCTTAATGTATCTATCACTCAAAGCGGTTGTGTCGAACTTGCTTTGAAGAACTGCAACCACTGATATAAACCCAATTCCTAAAGTAACTTTAAGTTTAGTTGTAGTGGTTAATAAACATAGATAGATAGAATATTCTCAACATTAATAAAATACAGTTGAAAAAATAATTATCTTACAAATCAGGGTACAATAGGAGGTCCTATCGCTAAAAGCGACCTCTACCTGACACAGACCAAACACTCAAGAAATGTATTACTACAAGTTGTTTTGGAACAAAGTTCCTTACCGCTCAGATGCTCGGCGGGCCATCGGCTAGCCGGAAAAAAGTGTAAGCGCAACGAAAAATGCGCGAGTTGATTTGTTTTATTTTTCCGCCATTGGTGAATGCTGCGCTATACTATTGTAATATCTTGTATAATGATTATCCGTTTATTAGTTAGAGCGACTTTCAAAGATGGCGCAATTTTGATTTCGAGTTTTTACAATACACGCGTTTTTTTAAGGTAAACCTTCTTTACGGTGTACTGCGTGACCCAAAGGCATTTTACTACGATCGTATTTGCGATGAATAAATATTTGAGCATATATATACCTACTGTGTATTCTATCTATAAAGATGAATTCATCAAGACCGCCCGGATCGTAGGTCTTACTTCTCAGACGTTCTTGAAGAACTAGAACTACCTTCCAGGTAAAACTTTTAAGTATAAGAAATATCCCTTATCCATAAAGGATATCCAAGGTTTCTTAACCACATGTAAGATTTACACTGCATATACAACAGAAAACTTTATTGCTACCAGAAACTAATAACCATCTTCACTAATATAATGTAAGTCCAACTCGATCCGAACGGTCGAGGTTTTATCGCCTACGTTTCATGGCATATGTATGGTGGTCGACCCATGACCTAATAATAATTTTCTTTAAGTACCACCACGTAATGGTAGTGTCAATGGGAGGTAATACATCGTTATGGCTTTATGTCTGTTCTGGATTCTAGTGATGTCTTTAGAGAAGAGTAATTTGGAGAACGGGTGTTGGATTCCAAATTATAGTGTTTCTGTGAGTCTGTTTTGGATAACACTAAAGTTATGTGAAGAATCTGTTACTTTGTAGGTACTGTTATAAAGTAAACTGTATAAGTCAAATCAAATCAAATAGTTTTTTATTTCGTCATACACATTTGTTTACAAAAAATAGTTGTTGACATCTCCTTTTAAGTATATAGATGCCTGTGTCAGGAGATGCTGCCCTTTTATACAGCTTAAAAGTGTATGTTACATATAATACCTAATTATTACAAAATTTAAATTAAAAAAAATGTTTTTTTTTTTTTAACTATACCTGTTTGGTCTGTTTGTAATGTGTGTGTTAGTGATGTTAATGATGTTTGAAAGTGTGTGCCTGATGCTGTGGGAGTGTATGTGATGTGAGGCGAAATCTACTTGCTCCAACTGCAACTGCTAGCCCTGCGACGAAGTCTTGGGATCGGATCTGCCAATTTGTATAGACAGATCCATTAGCTTTAAGAAGTTTCAAGTGCATTACTTTAATCTATATATTTAATATAAGATTCTCTACTTTATCGTAAGACAGCTTATTTATCCATTTAACTAGCAAGAATTTGCATTCAGGTAATTCTTAGATTGCAATTAAATTATCTGTTTAATCGTGTGTATTCATTACAATTATCTATAATCCGAAGTCTACTTCTCTACTAACGCGAAGAATTGTGACTTTAGTGCAAGTTCTATATTACTTAGAAATTGAGTAGTGATACCTAAAAACGCACAAGTTATAAATAACAGTTTTCAAAATCAACAGTTACTAACCTAAAATGAAATAGGGCGACCACACCGATCATAAATTTATGGACGTTACCTAATTCAACTAAAATCTACCGAAAAGTGCCAGACACGTTTGGCGAGTCAGTAAATCACAAGATAGCGTGGAGAAAGCCAAAGTACCAACACAATATATAAACTAGTGTGACCACATTATTTTAGTTTCGGTGGGAGTGACATATGCGGTAATAAAACTGTGATAAACTCATCTCGATATCAGTCCAATCTAGAGATTGATGGCGCAGGAAATTAAGTTATTGATATTGAGTAATGTCCCGCTTCTACGTAAGTTTATGGGCGTATTAATTTCCCTATTAAGTTTGAGGTGAAAAATTGTTATGGTTCCGAGCTGTCAAAGTCAGTAGAGAATGTGTGGTGTACAAATGTATGATATTAATAAAGAGTGAGTTGGATTGTAGTGCGACTGAAAATGAAAGTGCTTGATGTGAACGGCACAAACCGGGTTTATATGAACCAGAGCATATCTATATTCATGTTTTACAAGAATTAAGATTACGTAATAAGACTAATTTAATCATTTTTGTCAACTAAATTTGAAACCTAAAAAGAAATATTTTATTGAGACCTCTTAAATGCGAACAAATATACCTAGGCCCCTGCCTACTCTGTAGACGGAGGACCAAGTGTTGGGGCGCGCATTTAGAGAGGTCTATGTCTAACAGTGGACTGCGGTAGACTTTATTGATTGATTAAACTACTTTGTATATTAATTTCATTGTTCAAAGCGCGATATGCGTGTTTTCTCATTTACTTATCTAAACTAGTCATATAAATTAAGGGATAAAAAAAATCCAAATTTTTGGGTGATTTTCAACAGACTGTAACTCAGAAGAAAATGGTCGCACAGCTAAAAAAAAAGAAGTAAATTGTAGCAGGTGTGTAGTTTTTGGATCTGGCCCATGATTTTTTTTTCATGGACGGTTTCGGAGTAATCCTAAGACAACTACCGAAAAACTGAAATGCGAAATGCCCTTTAATTTCACGTCCTCAAAATATGTACAGTGATTTGCTGCGGACATATCGTCGTTCAAAGCAAAAAAGTTCTTTTTAACTTTGACAAATATTAACTCAGGAAATTATGATTGTCCAGGCAATCAAAGTAGGGTTTTGAAACTGCAAAACATTTCTAGTGAAAAGTGAACTTTTGATCAATAAATTTTTTTCGAAGTGATAATTGGTACTGGAAAAACGATCAAAATTTGACCACTGCAACTGCCTTAGTTTTAAATGTCGATTTAAAAATTTATTAAAAAATCCTGCTTTTCTTCATACAAAACTCAAAGCTACAATCGTCGTCCGGGACAAGGTAGACAACGAATAACTACCGAGGGTGATGGTCGAGAAGCACGTTGAAACAGATCAGTTCCGTAATCACCGACAACGTCCTCTCCAGCAACACATTACGGCTTCGGCAGCCCGAAATCACTTTCGAGGGCAAGGAGTGCTTATCTATGCTTACTCCGAGACGATTGGCTTATGCGCGTAATCATCACCGTTGGGGTCCCAGACAATGGACCAGCGTGTTATTCACTGATGAATCCCGGTTTTGCTGTCGCAGCGTACAATGGTCGATCGGTAATGGTATGGGCAGATGTATCCGTCAATACCAGAACCCGGTTGGTAGTCGTTCGAGAGACGCTGACTGCCAAAAGGTACGTCAAAGAAATTCTTTAACCACACTTCGTATGCGAAATTTTCTTCGTGTCAACAACGTGCCAACGCTGAATCATCCAGCTATGAGTCCCGATTTTAACCTAATTGAGCATGTTCGGGACATGCTTATTGAGATGATTGCGGCGAGACTATCCGCAACTGCATAAAAATTGACTTAGGTGTTGTTACAATGTTGGCAAGGGATTTCGCAGCGTGACATTCGGCGATGCATTAACATGCAGGAGCGCTTGCAAGCGGTGATCCAAAATAGAGGTGGCAATACGCGGTACTAAAGTGTGCCAGATAATGCATTTTTTAAATTTGGAGGATCTAAGTCAAGTAATTTTTTAAGTAAATAATTATGTGCAAAACATTCTAATTATACTGTATATTAATAAAACAGCATCGAGTTATCGAGTAGTTTAACACGTAATGGTCACAGTTCTAGCCTAACCTAAACCTAAAAATTTCTGTTCAATTGATCTACCCTACTCATGTTAAATCGTCTCCAACTTAAAATTATATTAGACGAATAAACAATATGCCTTATAAATTTATTTTCAAATGTCAGATATTTCATCTTTTTTTAGTTTTTGTCACATGGTCACACTGTTGTATGAATGGCCTAAGCATCAGCCAGCCAGTTCATTAAATAGTGTAATAGTTGCTGCGGCTGAATATCGATCCTTTTTTTGTCGTTTTTTCATTATGTTAAAATACACCTTTTTTAAATCATACTCTCAATAAGTGGTTTTAGTGCTACGAAGCGTTTTCTTGAAAACAACGCTGAAACTCAGCGCGACTTTTGAAGAACATTCACTAAACTTTAAACGTGATACTTGAACAAAAGTCTTCTCATTATCCTATTACATGGAGTCATTACTTATAGATAAATTAATTTTATATCTGTAGTGAGTCGTGCCCGTGCTCTGCCCCCGGGCGTCGGCGGCGTGAGAACGGCGCTCGTGCTCGCCAATCGTATCGTACGTGCGAGACACGTGTCGTGGTGAACTGGATTATCTTCAACTATTTAGTATGTTCAAGGAAGTTGTAAGCTTTAGGGTAAATACATGTACAATCTTCATTGTATTCGGCTTCGAAGTTTGAATTGAATCACTTGGACTCGATTTGTTACAAGACTGTTCAAGTATATTCAAATCTTACCAGCTATGTGTTTATTCTAACATTTCGACATATTTTTTTAATATCTACCTAGTGGTGGTTGGCCTGGAAAACGATAGTACACTGTAGCTTTTGGACGTTGTTCTAGAGAGATTAGTTTTTCATTCTAATACAAATAATCAAACACCAGTTTTGTATTCAGTTTCAGTGTTTGTATAGTTATGACCATAATTATGAAGTTTTAGTATGGAGCCTTGAATGCGCTAGGTAAATGTGTAGCATTATTAAGGATGCATTATGGATCACCCTATTTGTGATGTCTAAGTTGTTTGCTGTAATCTTATCACATTAAAATATTAATAAGATAAGTTGTCAAAACTCGAACACAATTCACAAAACAAAAACGATTCTTATTTTCTTTTTCTGCTCCTAACAATGTGTAGTCTCCAATTTTTATGTTCTCTCTGACACTCGTGATGACTTTCAGCTTTTCCGGAGCTGTAACAACTTTCCATTAGGTAAGTCATGGTATTTAAGGTATTTTTTAAATACAGGTAGATAGCTATATTTTAGTCCCACGTGATAGGTGACGAGCTAACTACAAAAAAAAACTTTACAGGAAAAATAACAACTTACCTAGCCCAGGGTTCAATGACCTCACGATCACAGTCAAAGAAGTGCACATAAAAAAGTGTTTTGACGTAAAATCTATCATGACACGGACTTGACAGGCTAAAAGTCAATAAATTAATGAAATGTTTAACAGGCTCATTTAAAAGACCGAATAGATAAATAGAATCATTGGCAGTAAACTTGAGTTATAGTAAATTACAGTTTTACATTACGCATGCCCGCAAGCTAACAGTATGTTGCATCAGGATAGCCAACGTCCTACGTTTATTCCATACTTTGTTAGAGTAGCCGAGCGCATGCCGTGCCCACATAAATGTCATATTATGTTATTCTCTTCGGTTAAATTTTTTTGATAAAATGTGGTTTAGAGACTTATTTCTCATTCTTTATTTCACGTGCGTTCATTAACAGCACCATGATAGAATACGTTTTTTTATGGTATAGGGGGCAAACGAGCAGACGGGTCACCTGATGGTAAATGACTACCGCCCCCCATGGGCACCTGTAACTCAAGAGTCACAAGTGCGCTGCCGCCCTTTAAGGTGGAAATAGGGGAAGAGGGGGGAAGAGCGGGAAGACGGAGAGGGGGATTAGAGGGGAGGAAGGACGGGAATAGGGGAGAGGGAAGGGTCAGGAGCTCCGGGAACCTCACTCACGCGGCGAAAAGGAATGAAATTATTGTTTCACTGCCAGTTTACTGTGAGGCCGTGGTAATGAGCGGAATCAAGCCGGCCCATACGTGCCGTAGCATGGCTCTCCCCTGTAAGTATAAGTATTAGGCTGCAAATTTTAACCACACAGAAAAAATTTCATGGTCATTTTCAATTCAGATCTGATGCTGATACGAGTATATAGTGTATGGAAGGACCCGATGCTAAAGTAAAATAATTGTTTTTAAACTTTTGCGACCCTTCTACGTGGCGCGTCGGGTAACCAAAAAAAATATTATTATCGCGATTGAGTCCCGAGTTACATATATAATAAAGTAAATTAAAATAATGTTAAATTTGGGTCGACATTAGAAATCGGCTAATAGCTCTCACCTTTGGCATGGGCTGGCTCGACCGGAGTGATTCTACTGCCTCACAGAAAACCAGCCGTGAAGAAATTATTGCATTGTGTTTCGTCGAATGATTGAGGTTATCGAAGGCCCAACCCCTCTCCCATCCTTGCCCAACTCACATCCTTTCCCTACTCCGGCCTCAAAGGCCGGCAACGCACTTGTGACTCTTGAATTGCAAATGTCCATGGGCGCCGGTAGTCACTTCCCCTCTGGTGACCAGTCTTACCGTTTGTTCCTAGATATCTCATAAAAAAAGTTACCTTTCTATTCCTTTTCTTTTTTAATTCGAACATGTTTTGTAATTAACGCGCGACTAGAAAACGCCACCATGACATACAAAAACAATAACATTTGGATGCAAATCCGTCATCTGATTTACCATAAATTTTATCATCTCAGAGGTGCTGTACAAGGCTTCATCTTTCATAGATAGGTGAAAGCACGTAATAATCATCATACTTCACAGATAGTCCAAAATTATCCGCTTAATCATAACGAGCTCACCATTATGGCCCACGTTGTCTGATGGTCCTCTATGTTTGTAGCCATGGTGTTAAAAGTTGATTGTGTGTGAAAAGTGTTGAACTGAAGCGTTTTTATTTAATTTTTAAACCCACAACCACGTTCTGCGCTCTATTAGCTTAACGGGATTTCCTTTCCTTGCAGTATCTACTTTATTATTTTGGTAAGTTATCGCAAGTGCAACGTGTTTCGTTTTGATTAATAACGAGATAAAATGATCATCTAAATGAAAAAATTCTAAACTGATAAAGTTTGTGACTTACGCTTGTAGATAAGTTCTGCGACTTAGACCTCATAAAGGTTACAAAACGCGTCGCGACGTGCGTGACCATTGACGCGCCCACACTGCACACGCGCACTGATACACAATTTGCATTATGATACGACGCCGGCAAAGTGGTTCTATTTTGCGAAAATGTTTGTCCTAGTATCTAATATTTATGAGAAAATTTATAAATTATGAACCTTAGCTTGATTATATTTCTGTATAGTTAACAGTATTACTTTTTTAAAATACTGTACCTACCGTATCTCTTTAATATATACACAGATTGACCTGGTGGTCAAAGTTCGACCATAATTCACTAACATTGTTGAACTTTGAATGTTTGGTTTTATTTCATTAACCACTATAAGTTGAACCGTCATTGTATTAAGTTTTCGTATCATGACAGGTCAACGTATATTTTAGATACTTGTTTAGCTGTTTTTAACCCCTGACGCAAAATGACGTGTCTGTGTGTCTGTCCGTAGCTTCCAAACGAATGAACCGATTTAAGTGCGTTTTTTTTTGTTTGAAAGGTAACTTGATCTATTGTATTCAAGAAAATCTGTTCAGCCGTTCAAAGATCATCAGCTATTTTCTAATCGTTGAAAGGATTTTCGAGTCGGGGTTATTTTAAATTTATTTTTTTAATTTTTAAAACATATTGTTTATTTCTTTTTAGCATAGCATAATCCAAATATTAGATTCCTTTTTTCGCGCAATATGCTTAAAAAGGGGTACAAATAATATTCTCTTCACGTATTATCTATCTATATAAATAAAAATGAATTACCAAATGTGTTGCTAAGCGCAAAACTCGAGAAAGGCTCGACCAATTCGGCTAGTTTCTTTTTTCATATTTTCGTTAAGGCACAGGGAAGGTTCTTATGGAGAGAAAAAACGTAAAAATTGCGAGGAAAATAGTAAAAACAACACTTTTCTTTTCCTATACAAACCACAGAGTAAATAATAATTAAAGCACAGGTCCCCAGCTGTCAAACATTTGTCGTCGTGAACTTTTGACAGAACGAAGTCTGTCGGGGCAGCTAGTTAATAATATATATTTTATTTATGGATGTAATTATATATTATTAGGATTTCAGTCGCAAGTCCATCCCAACTCTGTATAATGATGACCCAAAAAGTTGTGAGTGTTTTAATTTGCACACAGAAGTATTCTTCACAAGTATTGCAAATTACTTATCACTATTTACATTGTGAACAATAAAAATAATTTGACTAATGAAGTACAATATAAATTACATCGATAAGCTTGAGAAAGTGTTTATCGATAGAAATATAGTTCATCTGATAACTGTCTATGGGTTATCCATACTGTGACCGTTGATCGACATCTGGGCAGACTGGCTATTTGGTAACTTAAAAAAAAGACCTTTGATTGTGCTATATCAAGTAATATCTTTTTAATTGTAATTATTAAAAGTTATAGAAACATGGCATATGTCTGGTCGTGTACTTAAACTAAATAAATGATTCTATCATTATGCTACTACTGTAATTGAGGCCAGTGAGCACGGGCCCATAAAAAAAGATTAATATTTTGATTATTAACACGCGTGAATTACAGATCATGTTATACATCATATTGCAAACAACATAATTACTTCTGAGCATGTTGTAGTCAAACGGTATTATAATATAGCCCATAACAGAAGACTGATGGTCGAAAGGTTAAAATAAAAGGTTAAGGAGCGGTTGGTGAACTTTTGTCCGTGAGTCTGGTACAATATTCTTCGTATTGCAGTTTGGCTACGTTACTCGTACATCGTGTACAATCGACCTTCAATCCTCAAAGGATTTTAGGCAGAGATGGCACTTGGCCTTTGAATCTGGACTGGGGTACTATCTGAACACCTACAGCCAAAAGCAAGCCGCAAGCAAATATACCTAAAGGGAGGGAAAGGAAGGAGATTAGGGTACAGTTGGTAATGTACAAAAGACACCGATGATGATGAGAATTTTGGCACTCATCAACCATTGAATATCAAACGCGCCGTAAGTTTATTAACCGCCTTATGTGAAAAAAAAACCCTCAAGTGATTGGGAATATTTCATTATTTCTTTCATTTCCTTTCGTCTTTGTCCATCCAAAGGTTGTCTGTAAGAAATTGCGTTTAACGATAATGCATTGTACATATATTGTTTTTGCGATTTTCTTGTCATTTATTTATAATTGGCGTACAATAAAGTTTTTTTCTATTCTATAGTCGAGATTGTTAATAAATTAGTAAAAGTTAGTAAGTCATTTGTCTAGTTACTTATCCAACTGCTTCCGAGTCAAATATGTAGGTTCGATACCTACATGGAATAAGTAGGCACTCTTAGTGTTAAATATTTGTAATGTCGAATATTTAGTGCTAAAGACGACACTTAATCATTCAGTTCCATTGATAAAATAATGTATTATGACTGGCCTGTTGGCCTAGTGGTTAGTCACCCTGACTGCTACGCCATACGAGTTCGATTCCCACACGAGTCTGGGTGTTCTTTGTGTCCGTTGTTTGTATGTTTGTAAAGTCCCCCGCGACACAGGAGTCATTCCTAATGCGGGAGTTGTCTTTTTAAAAGAAGAAGAAAAATTATTGTAATGCAAAAGTTCAATTATAACTTGTAGGTGTGTAAGAGATATAACGTGCAATCAAAACCGATATCAAACACAAACGATCGTATTTTCCAACAAATATCTTAAAGCTATCCTCGAATAGTAACATAAAGATAAAGCAAACACGCATTTCTAATCTCAAAGATAAGCCGTTGATATTACTAACTTAAAACATGTTTAAAAGTTTGTACTGAAAGAGATGTTCATTGCTAAACTTGCGGATAAAGTTTTTGACGTGAGAAAGTCTTATAATTCGATGAGGCCGGCTGCACGCACGAAAAAACATGACTCATGCGGCGTTACCTCGCTCTGAGGCGTTACAAATGCGTTAAAAATGCAACCATTCCATCAGTATTTTCTTATGACGTTGTCACATTCAACAATCGTCAGTAAACCGACTTTACAGACAACCTTTTTTTTTTCTGTATGACTCTGATCAAGATATAAGTAGGTATTGGAAGGCTGATATGGTAAAAAGGCGATTCACATTTTTTGTGAAGATGTTATTGAACACCCGGTCTGCTTGATAGTAAGTCCAGTAAGTGTGGAATATTGGATTAATTTGATTAAATTCCACTTTTTTGTTCCAATTTAAGTTTTCATGTGATTTTGTAAAACTCTTTCTGGTCAAACATACCTACACAAAGGTAGATCCTGTTTCTGGAAATTCCTTTATTTTATGATTTTATTTTTGTGTTCTCTACGTAATTAACAAAGCTTTTTTTTTTTGCATTTTCGTTCCGTTATATATTTATTATACAACCATGGTGGCAAAACGTTTTTATTTGATGTTAAAAGTTTAGATTAAAAGTTGTTAAACCAAAAGGTATCGATGAGCAAGATTAGAGCTCGTAGAGCAAGAATAAATGTGTGTACTGTCAATATGTCATAATGCGCCCCATTAAGTATCTCACGAAATCTTAATCACACTATAGTTATTAAGGTGTGTGTGGCCTCAAAAACTTATGCTTGTGAGGAACAGTTGTATACGTATACCTACTATAAACACTCGTTATTCTATCGTCATTATCATAATTCTACGTCAACTGCAGTACATAGGACTTAAGAGGGCCTCTTAAAATGTTTATATTTGATAATTTGCAAGTGAATTTTCGTCGTGATTCAAGTGACATATAAATTTCATAAATACATGTATTCAAAAATATTTTCAGATTAAATTGTTAAGCAAATGTTTATTTGTCATACAATTTAAGAAACATTGTTCAACATCTGTTTTCTAAACATGGGCTGAGGTAAACATTTCAACAATATTGTTTCACCGTCTGTAGCGTACCCCATAAACTATCAGTACCATGCGGTGCTAAAGAGGTGTGACTGAAATGGCTCCTCGGTTGTCTTAGATAATATTCTCGTTTCAGAATTAATATTTTATTTAGTTTGCGTTCGTGACTTCGCAATCTGTGTCTTTATTTGTTACAGAGACTTGGAAAAAGGGTTTGTTTGTTCGTGTGATATCATCTTTAAAGGAGCAAGAAATAGACGTTTAATGGGTTTGTGCGCGCCTATACGGCGCAGTGGTACATCGGAATTCAATGTCATATATTGTATTACGATTTCTATGGTAAGAAGTTTATGGTTTTGATATTGACGTATTAAATATGTTTTGTAGTTAACAGTGAGAGGTGCTATAAATTAAAATTCAACGAAACATTACATAAGTACCTACTCTGAAACTTACTATAACATACAAATGGCAGTAGGGAACAAAATAATATTATTTATTAAGTAATTTTTGGTTTTATAATTGATTTCGACAGTAAAATAAATACCTACAATCAGTGACTGGCCTGTTGGTCCAGTGGTTAGTGATACTGACTGCTAAGCCAGAGGTCGTGGGTTCGATTCCCACCTGGGAGAAATAATTGTGTGATGAGTATGATCATTTGTTCTGTGTCTGGGTGTAATTTATCTATAATGTGTATATAGAAATATATAAGTATGTTTATCAGCAGTCTGGTTACCATAGTACAGGCTCTCGGCTCAGCAGTCAAGATCACTAACCATTAGACCAACAGGCCAGTACTAAACTATTATTATAACTAATATTTACTAAACTTACTAATGCCGCGTTCCAATAAACAAAAAACGATTCGTTTTGCTTACGGACGGTAAAGTTTTCGTTGTAAATTCAACGAAAATTTTATCGTCCGTAAGCAAAACGAATTGTTTCTTATTTATTGGAACGCGGCATAAATCGTTCATTAAGTAGCCTGTTTTCTGTATGTACAACTTAAACTATTTAAGTTTAAGTTGTGTAATTCGATATCTCGTAAAAGAACAATAAAATAGAAGATGTTATCATTGTGTGGGTATTTTAATATGAATGTACCGTGTGTTGACGTTAGAATACTTTTTTATTATCCTATTGTAATTTATCTATTTCTTGGCCTGGTAATGAACCTAAAGGAACAAATGAATAAAAAAACCTTTTAAAACGAGAATTTTATTTTGAATTTATGAATTAATCACGTGAGTTATATAAATTTACTTAATACTGTAACCGTTATGTAAACAGGATGTGTTAACATAATTTACATAAAAAAATATTATACTGCTCCTGAGGCCTAGGTACTCAGTAAAAAATTGAAAAACACACAAAAATAAAATTATAGGGCGTGTAGTGTGTTTCCAATATATGTCAACATCAATGAGTTGTCATACTTGGATCTGAAAAAATCCAGATTTTAAAGTACCACTCGTAGTTATACGTAAGTGCACGAATAGCTGGTTCTATTAAATCAAAATGACGAAATACTTAGAAAAAGGGGTATATACCTATATTATGTATAAATTATATACTATAAAAGGCTAAACAAAAAAATGTATAACCAAATAAATCAGTGGTCATTGTGGGTACTTACAGTATCAAGTATTTACACCAACACAATATAAACCTAGGTCGATAATAGTACCACAGTGACTCCAGTTGACCAGGATAAAAAGAAATTACTTACAAAACACCGATTATGACACTTGGGTCGAAGGAAAAATGAAACTTTCTTGAAACACACAACGAGTTTAATCAGAGAGAGGAGTTAGAAATACAAAACCATTTCCATTGCAACATGGGTGATAAAAAAAAAAACGCACACAGGCACAACGGCCTCAAAACCTGAGTGAACCAAATAGCATTGGTGCAAGTTGATACAGAATGACAATATTCTAAAGAATACTCCACTCAAGGAACACAGCACAAGGTTATTTGAAGGCAATCTCCTGTAGAGTTGAATGATTGCCCATCCTATTAGAAATAAAGCACCATTTTTACTTTATCGAAACGCAATACTAACACAAATTTAATCCTCGCAATGAATAATTCATACATCTTCTAATTACTTTTGTACTTGCTAAACAAAAACGTCAATCTGTTACCAAGCGGATTCCAAACCAAACGTACTTCAACTTTCTTTCTCTTTCCATGTTAGTATACCAGAGCGGGACACAAGAATAAATACCAATATAAGTGCTTGAAAGACTCCGAATATGTGCAAACCGGTTGTGTGCAATAATTTAAGCGCACGGGTCAGAGGTCAAGCCTCAAACCAAATCCCGGGACCGTAGCTCTCATAGCGAATATGAAAAATGTAATCGCAAAGCTGGTATAGGAAACTTCCAAATATGTAGTATTAAATTATTATTGAAAAGATAGGTCATGGACAATAATCAACTGATCAGCATGGTTAAATAACATTTTTATCAATGTTGTAGTATGAGGTCTCTACCTCAACTATCCACTAGGATCAAACACTCCAAGGATTAATAAAGGTCAGTTACTATCCTCAAATACAGTAAGAACTTAAACAATTTTAAATTGTCCCTTGAATTTGATTAGTCAGCAGTTTAGGCTTCTGTTGATTCAGTCTGAATTTAAAAATGACTGTGATCATTTGTTTTTCTATCGATATATCCAATTTGAATAGGAGTATTGTGGTATTGGGTTATCTCAAAAATAACAGAATATATCGCGTCAGGTATAGTATTGATATATTTTTTTTGTACATATTCATAATGGAATTTGCGCTATGCTTCTCAAGGTGATTATTGCGAGCGGAAGAGAGGTGTAAACATGAATGGTGCCAACAGATACACGGTGACTTTCACATATAAAGATAATTTTAGTGCAGGCGTTACAAACTAAGCATACCTATATGAATGCTTACCGCAGAATATAGAAACTTTTTATCTTGCATTTCAGCAATGATCATGTCAGTTGTGAGGAAATGAACTGACTGTCTAAGAACTTATTTATGAATCAACTAATATATGTATTAGCATTTTTATAACTTTAAAGAAAAAAAGAGATACCTTTCGATTCGAGTATAACAAATACTAGAACTTAGGTTTTAATTGTATGTTACGTAACGTTGTATTTTACTACCGTAAAACTCCTACCTTTTAAGAACAAAATGTACATTTTAAACGCACGTAATTCCTTGAATCCAAACTTAAATATTTTTACCGAGTAAATGTGACCCGGAGTCGACACGGCTATAATGTTTTATAGTCCTGCAGTGTTTTACGATTGTCACATTTAATTATTTCATTGCCGGCAATTAAAGTTTGGAGGAAAGCGATTTTTTATGTTTTACAGCTGCATTTGAGTAAATAAAAGCTCGAATCACTATTTTTTTTATACCACACACGAGCAAAGTTTAGTGATGAACGTGAATTCTAATAATCAATTTGTCGATTTCTGCTAGTATAACATAAAACGCGTATAACATTAAGCATCTTTCCATTAATATTAATACCGCATCTGGTGATTAAATGTCCTCTTTTCTATAAAGACGCAAATAGTAATGGGTCAAACAAAATAAGTGTAATCGTTCCGTAACGATTGTCTTTAAGACAATAAGTTAAAGTAACAGCATAATTTGTATTTTGTACCTATCTTAAGTAAGAGATGTATAATTACGGACTTAAATCGCCCGATATTCTTCGTTGATATCCATCACGACGTACATCAGGAATATAGGCCAATATTTTATTATAAATTGACCTTTCGGTATATTTAAACAAATACTGGACCTATACAGAAACTTTATGAGAAAGACGATAATAATAAATACTCGTAAAAATCATTTTCAGAATGAACTCCTCCTTAAGACGAGATTGCGGAACTAAACTATCTACATCTATCAGTGTCCGTATAAATAATGTTTCAATTAAAACCTCTTAATCTATCGACAAACAAGTCCACAACTCATCGACAATCAGCCAACGTCAGAACAACACAATAATTCTTACCGAATTGCCCATAAAATGTACGGTTCGTAAATTTGACGGGAGCACGTGCGTCGATATCGATAGTCGACTTCGACAGTTTTTGTCATGTAAAATTTCGACATAACAAAATGTTTGCTTTATGTACTTCACTAAAACTTGCTTCGCAATTTATTAGTATGAGCATTAACAAAAATGATTTGACTTTAACAGTTTTAATTACTAATTTATTATTGGCAGAGATAACACTAATTGGCAGTGTTTAGTAATAATTTGAATTAAGAACGTCACGAATAAAAAGATTTTGTGTTTGCACATCAAGTTTATACGCCTACGTAATGATTGGGTATGGCGGTAACACTGAATTATAATCTGTCAGAATAGTGTAATTTTACATTATAAATCTATAAACACTATAGATTATAAGGGTCATCGACACTATGAATTTGCTGTTCATGTATAAAGACTGCTTCCTAAAAGTCAGTTCGTTTTTTTTATGAAACAATGATTTATTTACATTAGGCAAAAATATGAGACTAAAGGAATTCTTCACCATGTGTCTAGATGAACTGCCAAGATGAGAATTGGGATTAAGATGAAGATATGTAAGTCATTCTTGAAATAATTTAAATATATACGTACGTGACTAGAAATAATGACCTTTAGTTTTATTTTTAAAAGTTATGTTATAACATAACTTTTTAAAATAAAACTATTATAAATTAATTAAAAATTATATATTAATTAACTTAATATTTAAAGAAAAGAATCGCACGTGGTACAAGTGATTCTCTGAAGAGTTTAGGTTTTCGATTTTTGATCGAAGATTTAGGTAATAGCAATAACCATTATGGTGGATATTTTTTTTTTTTTATCCTAGTGTCCAGTATTTATATATAAAATACGACAGACAAATAGACACATAAATATGATAGAAACTAAAATAGACCTATGACGCTCTTATAATCCTGGAGTATACAGGCCTGTACTACTTGTTAAGGCAAATCAGACGAGTCCAGACATAATAGGGTTTGCAAATATAGATCAGACAACTGACATGGGACCACATACTGTATCAAAAACCAGCTCCAAAAACATGTATAAATTTTTAGGTTAATCGGTTGCGTGAAACTTGTTTAATATTAGGTTACAAGATTTGACACACACGATTATTCTGAAGTTGATTAAAAGGTTGCTCTCTACAAAATATACCATTGCATGTTTGTATGCAAATATAACCAAGCGATTAGATCCTCAGCATATATTTATACAGTGATCTTAACCATCACCTTAAATAACATTCATTCATTTGTTTTCTCATGTGACAGATATATTTACCCACTTATCCAGACAAGCTATAAATGCATACATATTTTAAAATCGTATAATCGGAAGCGTAGTTCAATAATTGCAGCACTACAAAGTTCAGGTGAAACGAATCTAAGATTTATGTTACATTGTTTCACATAGATTAAAATACGATTTAGTATAGCGTTCCTTGCATCGGCAGTCGCTTAATATTTTTAAGAGTGGATGTAACCGCAATGTATTCATAAACACATTGATAAAATTTATTTCAAATAGACATCTATAAAAATTATGAAATTCTTATAGGTACATATTTTAATCAATTTCATGTCCGGTTGTTTAATTTTTATGAATTTTATATGGACAACTAACACTTAGAAAAAGTCCAACTATTTCACAGGAATCTATTTCACAATGACCATGGTCCAAGATATTTGTGGTAGAGTTTCAGGAGCTAGTAACGGTAACCTTTGTAAACATTTAAAAAAATAGTAGAGTCCCACCGCCTTCAAGCTAACGGTGGTTAAGACTACAAGGACACAGAGATAGGAATTCGCTTTTTGAACTGCACCATACTCGTATTTTACGTTAAAATCTGAATATTTTCATAGAAACTTTTGATAATCAATACGTAGACCAAGACAACTATCGTTACAATGATAGCAGAATCCAATCCAAGAATTTCCATATATGATAACTCATTAGCAAAGCCTAAGTACCTAATTTCTATAAATTATACCTTTTTAAAGAAATATATTATGACAATTTTAAGCTAATTTGTTCCTAATTGGTTAGCAAAATGACGATTTTGTTGCTTGAGCCGATCCTCATCAGGTTAGCAAAATGACGATTTTGTTGCTTGAGCCGATCGTTTAAAATAACGCTCACTTAACTACCCTTATATCGAGACAGAATTAATTTATTTAATTGCTTACTTAATCTGGCTTAACATAGAATTTTCTTTGTTTGTTTTTGTTTTCTCTAATTTGTTGCTACAAAAAAGCGCTACAAAAAACTTCATAACCGACAGTTTTCATAAATATTTGCAGAAACAAATGCTTTGTACCTCGCAAAGCCATAGAAAACGCATTTCAAGTAGCAGGGACCGGAATAATCAATAGTGATAATCAAAACTTACTTAATATTAAACACCTTGTTTAAACCTTAGAATCAATAATACGTACATAGCCTGATACAGTGATGATGATGCAGTGATATTTAGTAGTATGTGAAATAAGTAATGCTCGACACTCTGTTAACAGATTAAACTATAGCTTATACAAATTAGGTATTTGTACAACAAAACAAATTAGGTTACAAAACTAAAGTTCTTAATGCTTTGCCCTTAAATAAATTAACTTGATGATATAAACTAGCACTTTTACTTTTTATATACAAATACACTAGTTACCACTAAAATAAATCTAGTGAACCGAACTGGTAGTATCCACTGACTTGTACAACATTAATAACACCTTACTTGTCTGCGAATGCAATTATCAGTATCCGTTTCAGTACAAATTGACATGTATACAAATTGGAGGTATTAACCACTCTATACGACTCCTGGGATTCAAAACTTTAACTTCGAGGCTTAAGAACCCGGTTCTTGAGTCGGATAAATAACGTGTTGTGCTAATCTAATTACTTAGCACAATGTCTTATTTGTAAGTTTTTGTTGTGCAATTAAACGCGGCTTCGTTCCGCGTGTAAACAGAGCCCTGCGCCGGAGCACCGATTTGTTACAAAAAGCGATGCAATTTCAAGCATTTATTTATTGATTTGTATTCGCATTGAGTTAATGTTTTTAATTTATTAGATTAGTTAGTTGATGTAGTAATTTGCAATTATGAAGATCTTTTTTTGTAGTTAGTTTAATAGAATTAATATGACACTAAAATATTATAAGTACATATGTTGAATAGTTTAATCCTCAAATGCTTAAAGACGAAGGTATGTGGTTGTAGACCGTAGCGGTTTTATACAATTTAATTATAATATAT
Source organism: Callimorpha dominula (assembly GCA_949752705.1). NCBI lineage: Eukaryota > Metazoa > Arthropoda > Insecta > Lepidoptera > Erebidae > Callimorpha > Callimorpha dominula. Next base: position 14,246,390 of record OX457007.1, read on the forward strand.
TATTATTATCTATAAGTAGTTAATGTAGCAAACGGAAAACATAAAAAAGGAAGTTTTTATTGATTCGATAAAGATATTTATATTAAAGGTTTTTTAATAAAATATCTTTATCGAATTCAAAAAATCTTTAAAACTTTACACAAACAGTAATTCCTATCAACAACACATTTTTTTTCTATGAAAAAAAAAAAAAAACGCACACGACGCAACATACGTTTTAATTTCTTACGAACCATGGAACGGCCGGGTTTAATTAGTTTAAATCTAAAATAAAAATTTACTTTAAAAAAAAACAAACAACGATCACTTTTGGTCGTAGCTGCGCGTGCGATTACGGCGCAGCAACAATTAAGTCGATTACCACGCGTCATTTGATCAAAACATGTCGAGTCGACAGTTGAATGGTTTTGTAATAGCCATAGACTCGGTAAACATACCTATGGACACAAGTAAAAAATGAATGAAAAAGTTTGATGTTCATATAGGATTCTGTATGTGTCGGTTGAAACCCCATTAAAATAAAAGTATTTTTCATTTAGTTATGCAGTTAACAAAATAACAGGCTCCGTTTAGGTAAAGGAAGTACCACCTTGATATTCTAATGAGTGTCAAGGGTGATGATGCCACAGTGCAAGGTTCGTAGTTGCTAAATGAATCAAGTTTTACACAATAAATAAGTTAATTGTTAAGAAAGTTTCAGATTCAACTATTAAAAAGCCTTTTAAACAAATGTATTGTTGTTTTATTTTTAACGTGTGCAAACCCCCACGGATCGTTACCTCGCCGGGGCTTCAAAGTTTGTTCGTTTGTTTTGGGCATAATAGTCCGAGAGCTGGTGAACAATTTTGGGTAGGTTATTGCGGCACTCTGCAAGTCGAGGTCTGGCTACCCTTTAGCCAGACCTACCTCGACTTTATTATTAAGGGTCTTTCTAGGTATATAATTAAAATATATCTAAAATATCCTAAACTGTTTAAATACCTAGTTTTTACTGCATCTTAATTTCAAATTCAAATTGAAAGTGTCGGTTCATATACAAAAGAGCCTATAAATTATTAATCTTCGACCAAACTTCACACAAAACAAAACTAACCAACTTAACACCAACACCTGTTGAACCCAGAGTCAAACGTCATTTTTTCACTTGTCCATTTTCAATCCATCAGATAATGGCCTGTCTGATAAATTTACGTAAACAAATTCTTTTAAACAAGTAAGCGTGATTGTACAATAACTTTTATATACAAATATACATACCTACAGCATTCTAAGTTAGTTAGCTGTTTGATATGGTGACCGAAATCTAACAAGTTATTATTGCGAACGAAAACCAAACTGATTTATATAATAACTTTAAACTAGCATTTCTTGTACAGAAACATGTATATTTCATGTATCTTAGAAACGAACTTTGTTTGAAAAACGAGAATCAGTCACCCCTGGGTGTTAAAATTCTATAAGTAATTATGCAATTCTTCAACATAATGTATCAGGCGCGTCAGAGCATATTGCACATAATATATATGAACCATTTTGAATGCAACATATTTAAGACTTTTTTATTACGAAGTTGTAAGAAATATTGACATCTATTAATATCATTTAATACTCAAACCCCAAAACAGACAATCATGATTGTTTCTTTTCGAAACGAAAATGAAATAAAAAATAAGTTGGTATTACAATCGCCACAACAGACATTCAGAACTCCATGACAGTGGTGTTTAAGGCATAATTTATTTTTAGGGATATAGCGATAACAAGTATTAATTAAAAATAGCCGTGGGCTCAAAAATCCCTTCAAAAATTAAAAAAGATCTGATGATCTTCAAACTATAACTAAGAACACTTAGGAGCTATGATGCTACAACTTAAACACAGGTTAAACTTATAACACCTCTGGGTGCCTATAAACGTTCGTTACCAAACGGACCCTGACTTTCATCAACATAATCACAACGCTTGTTAATCACGATTTTCTATAGGGTTAAGCTTGAATGTATTCTGACCTTTATGCACATATTAACTAAACTCCACCGCATCTTAAATCTTGTTACGACAAAAAGTAGGTCTATTTGGACAAATTCAACCCTTACTCGTCTCGATAGCGTATTTATCCGATCCGATATTCTATTAACGGCTACCCCTACCACCAAATTTTCTATGATTTTCTTCGCAGTCTAAAGAGCCCGTTTTCTGTTTTTGCCCGACAGGGTTGAGCTGAACGGAAGTCTAATTCAGGTTATGAATATCGGACGCAACAAGTGTACACACAGCGTGAGCCCACTACTGAATCGAGAGATATTTTATGTACAAAATATCACACCCTTTCAGACAAAACATCTTGGACACGTTATTACTATTGTGACATAGACTGCATCACAATGAAAATTTCCAGGCATAAAGGTTTTTTTTTTTGTAAACTGAAAGTAAGTAGCTATACGTGCTAGTGTACTCACATTGAATAAATTATTTTTTTTATTTTTTGCAATGAGGAATCACATATAAATTGAGTTTATAACCTTGCGTTGACTTTACGAGCTTTGAAGGTGCGGTTAAGTTTACTAGAATATTCTTCTTCTGTTAAAATTAATTATGTTCACATCATATTGATTTATTATCAGTAGATATTATAATGGTATCGGCTACAGAATAAAGAGTAAGGTGCATTTAACCCAAGATGTTATTAATGGCGTTATTCAAATTCCTTTATTAGATTAACAGTGGAAGCCCTACTGTGCGGAGAATGCAAAATATATAAACTCCTTGTTTTTATAAATGTACATATTACTTATATTTAAATGAAATATAACTGACGAAGAAACGGTTACAACTGTAAATATTTCCTTTAATTGTGTCGGTTTTGAAACGTTATTATACTGGTACTGTAATGAATTGTGGTTAAAAACAATTATCATTAATTTCCTAACAACATAATCATTTTGTTATTTGAAGCCTATAAATGATCTAATAAATATCTACTTAATGACGTTTCCTGCACTTCTGTATTAAACAATACCAAAAACGAGGTTAAGTTGTTGAATTGAACTGTATTTTTTATATGTTTACTGACCTATATTTTCACTAATTGTAAACAGTTTTTTTTTACTTTTTTAATACATAGGACATATATACTTTTCGAAGTTGTCCCATAACAAAAATCAAAGGTTGGCAAAACAGTTAATGAATGTTTCAGGTTGTGCATCAGACCCATTGACGATTTCAATATTCGTGTACTTTAAGAACCTAATTAAGATTGAAGATGATATAAATTTACGAATGTTATATGTTATTTGTTAAGTAGGTATCATATTCATGGTCCTGTTAATTGTAGATAACTTATGGCTAAGGAAACCGATAAAAGAATAGCTTTGTAGTACAATAGCACATCCTACTACGCAGAAGTGATTTATGTCGTCTGATCGATAGATGTTACTTATCTTTATTAATATGTACTAAAATGCGAATAAGAAAAAACTCACATTCGAGTAATATTTTAAGCTTAAACATAACAAAAGACAAATGAAGGACAGGGTTAACAAGCATCGCAATATAATAAAGAATATAGCCCATATTTTAGCCGATATTACGCGCAATGTTTCACAGCTGGTATTAAAATATATTAAATAAAGGGAGACAATAAAGTTTACCGCTACTGGCCCATAAAACATTATATTTACGCCAAGATGATGTACGGCTTGGTTTGGTCAAAATACACTGGTAATTTTTTATATTAAGTATAGCCGTCAATGATTCCACCTCATATGGTGATGTCATGACTTAAACCAATAAACACGAAATATCATGTGATCGTGAGATGCATGCGTGATTTTAACTTTGGTGTTACACAAAAATAGTTACACGCAACCACTGTCCTACAAATAAAACATAGAGTATTGAAAATAGAATTTTATAAATTTTATAATGTGACGTCACCGTCATCTGACATGACGATTTGATTCAAAACTAAGCCCACAGTTTAAGTTGACAGTAATCATGTTACAATAATAATAAAAGGGGGCTTACGGTCAACGCATTCTATATCAGAGACACCATCTCTTGCGTTCCATTTGTCAGGTGACTCAGCATTGTCGTTGACGTGACGCGCTCAAAATGCAAATTTTCAAAAAAGCGAACAATATAAATCTCGATCGGTCCATCTCGATTCAGTATCGCCTTGTCCCGCCAAGCAATTGAATTCAGTCGATCACTAATCGATGTCTTGTCCGTGATAGGCGCGGTCGGGGTCCACGGCAGCAGGGTGCCGACTTACCACACAATCCATCGTTAACTTCTTTCGTTCTTTCATTATCGTCATCACTTACAATATCAACCCTACACGCATCTCTTTTAAAGTTCATAATATTTAATTCATTGTTAAATATTGTATCTTTTTGTAAGTAATTTTCTACCGCATCTTCGTCAGCACCGATGGTATCGTCGTTGCCAATAAACACTGTAAGAGTTATTATTAAAATATAAATTACAGTGCACAGTGCATGGAGTTGTTTCGATTTGGAATTAAAATTCAAGTTTAACCTCATTACCTATCTTAATAAAGGATTTGCCCTTTCGCGCCGACTAATCACAAATGAGCATGTAAAGTCTGTAAATTATGTTGCATTGAGTTCATATTACTGTTTTTTACTTATTGATCGGGTGGTTGCTTATTCATAATTAGCCCCCCTCGAAGTTTATTACTTCTGTACGAGTAAATGAATGTGTGCAGTTCTTGATTTGAATAATAAATAAATAATAAAAAAAACGTTTATTTCTCACCACAGACAGAAAATACAAACAATGGTATATGCAAAATATAGCTAAAACGGACAATTTCTGGTTGTGGATCGCTGGTGCCTGTGGTAGGTAGTTACACCTGTAATACAGGACACCAGGTCCCATCTCTTTGGATATGCAAAATTTAATTAGCTTGCTTTAATTTGATAATGAATTGTTATACCAGGTACAAAAAATCTAAAACAGTATAAGAGTTTGAAGACAACATATACGTAGAGACAACCGAAAATATAATCTAGGATTAACATGGTGTGTATGAGAGTGTTGGGGTACTTGTGCGTAGTGTGTGTGTGTGAGAGTGAGTAAGTTTGTGTGTGTGTGTGTGTGTGTGTGTATGTGTATGTGTGAGAGTAAGTGTGTGTGTGTGTGTGTGTGTATGTGTATGTGTGAGAGTAAGTTTGTGTGTGTGTGTGTGTGTGTGTGTGTGTGCGAGTGTGAGAGATGTAATTGGGAGTATAGGGATGAGATTTATGGATTACTCTAGAACGTCCATGAGAGCTTCTGTCGCAGTGTATGATTGGTTTTGAAGCCAAGTTTGAAGTCTAATTTTATAATTATATTTGTTTAAAGAGTGCAGGGTCAGAATTTTGTGTAATTTGTTGTAAAGATAAGGTCCGAGAAAGATAAAAACCTATGACTAAAAGAGGTCTTTAGTGAGGTAGCTGTAGCGACTAGTTTGTTACCTTCATGCAGCGATGTCTATCAAATCGTTCTTTGTTGCCGTTAACGTTTTATTCAAAAGGATCTTAGTTATTTATGAATACACATGATCACTGATTAAATTTTAGAACAAACTATTGTTTTTTAACCTCTAATGTATACATGCAAATTTTTAATCTTGTCCACCTTAAAAATACTTATTTTAAGGTTATATAAATTATACTAAGCTTACTTTAGAGCGAAGTGCTATGACTTGTATAGAATCACAGCCATCCATATTTCCCGTAGCTATGTATAAAGTGTGGAAGGTTCGGTTGATGACGAGTGCAACAGTGAAGCTGAGCGGCGCTCGTGGTCGCCCCCCGCCGAAGCGCACCAGGGGCCAAACTGGCCCACCGAACTAAATCAAATAATGACTAATCGATTCTCTCTTATATTGCACAGTAGGTACACGTCAAACGTTATTCCCTTTAATTTTTAATATTTTCCTTTTTTATTCTGTTTGCATAAATCCAAATTCGTTATAGACAATCCAATGATTGATTCGTTTTAATAACGCTTTGGCGGTTGATTGATGTTTATTAGTTCAGTAGTCAGAGTTTTGGGAATCATTAGATGAGTACTGTGCCTTATGAAGAGAAATGATCGCATCACTTTCGGTACTCAACTTAATTCAAGGTTTGACTGTTGGTTATTTATGATTCGGTCCGTGTGTTACTCGTACTACAGTGATATCATAAGTTAAATGCCTATCATCGTTTGAATCTTTGATCGCTGTTAGAAGAATGTTATCTTCATTCATTATTGTAGGCATTTGAGTCATGTATCTATTAAGTTGATTGCTATGAGTTTTGATGTAATTTAAATTTTTAAGCAATGGGTGGCTCAATTTGGCCAGTTTAGAACGGAAAAATCATGTCAAAGATATGTTTCCAGTCCATTGTCGTCATACCAACTTATTGCTCGTTTATTTTTAGTTTTAATTTGAGAGTTTGTTTGTTAGACCAGCATTAGTTTTCATATCATTTATTTGCAATAGTCTCTAAGTTTCTAAGTCACTCAAAAAATCCGTAATCTAAATAGTAGTATGGTTAAATCATAATAATAATTCTACTCTACTGGCTTTTTAGGTTTTCTATAAGAATATGCCTCATTGAGAACAGTCTTCTTAACATAGAATTCATTTAACTAAAACAACAAATCTTCCAAACCAGAACCACAACTATATAAATTCCGTACAATTATTTCGTGGTCCGTTCGGATGTTTAAACCTACTATGATTTTATTACACCGTTCGTTGCGCCCACGCTACATCCGACACTAGATTAACAGGTTATATTGTTTTCTTTATATATTAATTTTTTCTTTTTGCTCTTAAATATTAAACGCTCAATTATTTTTATGCCGTAGATGGTTTTAACGATGTTTCGACCGTGAATTTAGTCGCGTGGATTCAACGTTGCGTGATTTGAATTGTGATCTTACCAATTATTATATTGTAGGTCCGTTTATAGCTGTGCAGTTATGTGTATCGAATATTCATCACAATATTTGGTAACAATAAAGAATAATGATAAGTTAACTCGTTATCATCATAGTCTAACCGGAGCTATCCTAAAGTATACTATACGCCAAATAAAGCTTTGGTGAAAATGATAAGACATATTTGTTTTAAATTCCATACTATCTATAGCCACCTGAGTCTATAATAATAAGATTTTCTAAAGCGTTGTGGCAGACGACTACACATAAAAGAGTTTTATAGTACAGAACTAATCAACAACTTCTATTCAGGTACATCTGCAGTAGTTCTTGGCGCCACCAAATAGTTTCAATACTAGACACTGTAATGACATCATATCCCAAATATTAACTGTCTTATCATGCCACGCTAACTGTAGTAGGTACTCAACGTATTCAAATATCATAAAATCTATATTCATAGCCATCGTGATCTTGTTACGACTTTATTTTAAACATTTTATTCACAAATGTCTCTTCGAGATTGTTTATGAATATGAATATTACCTTCATAGTAGTGACAACTGTAACGAAACTAAGTTTATACGTTTTTTTCTTACAAAAAAAAAATTATCTTTATATGTATTTAAATTCTATATATTTTAACTTTATTTGATTGACAAACGAAAGTAGTTATAATCTTTTTAAGAAAAGATAATTTCATTTCCACAAATTACTAATAAAAGAGCTCCATTCTTTTTTTTTAACCTGGTTCTGTTTATTACGACTGTCAATACTGTTCTATCATCGCAATTATGAGATAAGTGCTGGTAGTGTACCTACTAAATTTTAAGCAGCTAAGGCTTCCTCTTAAATTCCTTAAACAAATATCCCATAAGTTTGTCATGTTTATTATTTCCAACAAACCACTCAAGAATTCATGCAATGTCTGCCAAATTGATCGCATTGCAGTTAGAACAACATGGTCCCTGAATGCAATGTGTACAAATAAATTTGTTTGAAGAAACCAACATAACGTAAGTTACATTAAACTTTAATAAACTTAGCATCTTATAGGAAACATTTTAAGGTTCGAAACGGATTGTTCCTATAATATTCTAATGATTTTTTAAAGTTCAGCTAGTGATGCGAATCAGAATGTTCGCAGTAAGTTTGTACGGGAGTCGAGTGCAGGTGACAAATAGTCACGCCATATTCCAAAAGGTCGGGGGCGATGCGATACGTCGATGTTTTTATTTGTTTAAGTCGATGACTTAATATCAGTGTTGTGACTTATCGATATTTATGTGAATAGACAGAAGACCGATTGTTATAATAATAACAAATGTGTAACTGAATGTTAACATACTTTTCAATTCTTTAAACGTATGTACCATGACAAGTAGGTGCCTACTTTACAATATTTCAGAATAATAATAAATGTAGCTACTGTGAAATATGTTGAGTAAAGAGTAATAATAATGTCTCCAAAAAAGCTTGTTGACTTAAAAACTATCGATAATCATATTCTACTCTAAAGGTTTTCTACACATCCCTATTTTTAAAGATTCATATCTCTTAAATGTATGCAGTCAGCAGCGTATAATTCAGGATTACAAATTGTTTGTTTTAGGTGGAGACACCAAATGTATTGGCACGATTTCAACTTAAAAGGGTGAAGATAAATATATAAAAAATCTGATGAAACATTGCGAAGAAAAGGTCGCAATTTAGCATACTACACATTTTTTTGTTTAACAAAGGGACGAATAAATGTTTGGTGACAAATGTTGGACAAAGGTTGTGTTGGCTCTTCATTGTTTGACCGTTTGTAAATGAATAATTTGCGGTAATTATGTGTATTTTAATCCTTTGTTAAAAGATGTTGTGTTTGTAGGGTTTGTTGAAGAATTTCGCAAGTCGGCTTGTTTTTATGTGGTTTGTTGTAGTGTGATTTGAAACTATCTCCTTATTTATGTTCAACCTAATTACGACCTAAAACCTAAGAAAGAAAACTGTATTCCATATAGAGCATTCTTCTCTCTTTTATTACTTTTTAAAACCACACTAGCTATATGCGATTTCAGTTTTTTGTATTCAATCTATATACTAGTTCAGAGATATTATATTAAACTTTTCGTCATGAGTTAAATCCAAAAGAATATTATCATAATACGAAATTTTATATGTAGTTTAATAAAAAATGCAATAAACTTAAAAATATTGACCACTACACACTACTTTGTATGCAATTTCTTAAACTAATTATAATTTATTTTATTAAAAAGCCCAAATGCAAGTAGGTATGTTATTTTTAACTGTGATTTCAATAGGAAGAGGTTAACTATTCGATTGATTTTCTTACCTGTGTGTATGTATTTCTTCTCTATCTGTGAAGTAATTGCAGTAATTCTTTTTTTTGGTGGAATTGGTTGTACTTCAGGTTAGTTCCATTCTAATGTGAAGAAAATATTTTATCTTAATAGTGAACAATCAAGGGATGAACAATACAGCTTACAACAAATTATCGTGATTTAGGTGTACTGAAGTCGGTTTTAATTTTTTTTAAAGTTAATTATCTATTACAACTAGATCATTATTTAGATGATAAAAATGCTTGGCAGAATGCCGTCCTGCTCCACTGTCACACTGTAAAGTAGAAGGTACTCGACTTGTTTTTATCCGACGTATATATTTATTGATATTTTGATTATTATTATTGACATTGTTAATTTTATAGAACATTGATATAATTTTATACACTGTTGGCATTGTAGTTATGATAGGTTTTATTTTTTTTGTTAATTAGAAAAAATTTAATTGTACATGTGAGAACTGCGTAGTCTCCTAAGTATTAAGTTATTTTCTATGTGGCCTCGCAGCTGTGTTTTTTTTTTATATTTTAGAACCATATTATGTTACATGGTTCTCACATTAAATTGCGCTTATAAGCAATGTAATAAGTAACTTGTAAAAAAAAACATGTTGAAGAAGAGTGTCTTGGAGTTTCTCGCCTGTCTACGTATTGAAACAGGCAGCTACCTGCATGACTGACTTATACTGACTGACTCCTACTCCTGATACTACAAAAATACCTACAATGGGTTTACTTGAAATAAATAATTTTAATATGATTTGATACAAACTGGATTATCTACATCATACTTGTCATAACCAGTTTTTTTTCTGTTGATGTCATATACAATTACTTAGATATCTACTCATTTATAATTATGTATTACCTACTGACAGGTTTATAGCTAGATATGACTATTCAATTTCAAATTCTGTCATTGTTAAGCGATTCGTATAATTTTATGTATTATTTCTGCTATTGATGATTGATTGGCATTGATAGCAGAGATTTTAGAATTTGGGTACCTAAGTGTTATTGTGTTTAAATGTGTAACGTTATATATATCTCAGCTAATTTAGGTATGTACCTAAATTGTCTTAGCCAACTACTATGTAAGGTGTATTAACCCATCGTCGATAATTAGAACGAGGATTTAATCCTAAACAATTACCGCAACTGTAAGTCGTCTTGCTGCCGGTTTTTTCTTCTCAAAGTCCCTGAAAAGTTACATCGACCGCCTTCGATTGCTCTGCTATAACTTCAACACTGTCCTACTGCCTCTACCTACCGCTGACCTACCTGCCAGCTTCGCTTTCCACAGCCACTACTGCCACTGCCAAGTATTGGTATCTACCAATACTTGGCAGTGGCAGTATTTTTAGCATAAATCCCTTTCCTTTCCTATTTTTGTATGATATAGAGGGCAAACGAGCAGACGGGTCACATGATGGTAAGTAACTATTATCGCCCATGGATACCTGCAACTCAAGAGTCACAAGTGCGTTGCCGGCAGTCACAAGTGATGTTACAATCGTAAATTACTCTGTTGCTACATCACTTATTTAAAGTATTCGAGCTGGAAACCACAGGGCTATCATTATCGCATCTTGTAGGCGTTGGAATAAGGAAAAAGGAAGTCACCAAGACAATGTTTCGGAAGCATTTGTTTCTTTAATACTAATAATACACAAATTGATTGCGTTGATATTAAGCGGCGGTAGCGTAATGGCTAAGGCGTCGGACTTGCGATCAAGTGGTTGCGGGTTCGAACCCCACCCAGTGCACTACTGGCGTGAACTCACTCCTAACACCAAGCATTTAGATTAGCTGGAGGGGTTAACAAGAATACTAGTAATGTTTGACCCACGTTGCTAGTATTCTATTAAAAAAAAAAAAAAAAATGGCATGGTCAAACCACGAACAATACCTGCTCATTTTATGATATCAAAATAAATAATAGTATGTCTATTCGTAGATGGAAGCTGGTTTTATTCATACACTTACTTAAAATTATTCTAATTTATCTCTTAAATGGTTATTTGTGTATATAGTATTGGTTTTAATAGTCTGTCACTAATGTCAACACGTCCAATATATATATATTATGCACTTTTATATGATGTACTTTTATATGAAAATCTTATACAAGACATTAAAGTTAACCACTTTTTTTGTGTATGTGTGTTTTGAATCTGTTACTACACTTATGAAATAAAATAAAAGTCGATTGATGAATATTTAAATAGGAGATGACGTGATTAACAATCAGTCATCATTATATATAGTGAGATAAAATGACTTAGAAGTGCATTGCCCGAAAAATCTTCCAGTTAATTTAATTTATTCCTTAATAATATCTGTCATGTTTTAATCGTAGAATAATTAAAATGAATGATCATTTTTGTATTCGATTTTTTGTGGATATCTTTAACTTTAAATTTTTATTTTTATAACATAACAACAACCTTTACACACATTAAGAGTAAACATGAGTACATAGATAGTACCTAGAGTCTGAGATTACTATGTCATTGTGTCAAAATGGTCTCTCAATAACTTCGTAATTATTAACTTAAAACATTGTAAACCTTTCTAGATTACCAAATAGGGAAACAACGCGTCTAAAACTCGATTGACTTCTAAATAAATCTTAATAAATGTAAGTAAACAATTTTATGTAAACAAAGAAAGAGAAGCTGATAAGAATCGTGTGATAGAACACGATTCTTATCAGCTTCTCTTTAAGATAAAAAAAATATAAATCTATGTATAAATTCTTTGATAATAATATGTATAATATAGTAACATTAGCCTTTACGAATATTTTGTAATCGCTTAGTTTCTATAATTATTCTGTCTACACAACTCGTAAACTATTATTTTTGTTTGCATGTATCTAAAGTTGGATGCACACTGTTGATAAAGTATTAACTAATCTACACTTATAATAAAAAGGTTACAGGTCCAATTCTGTACATTGAAGATATTTTGTTTTTTTTTTTGAGGGGCACTCTATGATCGATACTGAAGCCAAAACTATCAAATATAAAAACAAATTTTACAAATGAAACTTAGCATAGAAAATTGTAAAGAATTTCAAACAGTATTACTTACAACATAAACGAACTACCGTCCTACGTTAAGAACAATGAATCACTTATTGTATAAGAAAGTTAACTGAAGGTGTGCAGGGAAATATTTACTAGCCACTTCTTGTGCCCATAAGTGTTTCCATGGCAGACAGTTCTGTCTAATATGTTTAGCACTTAATAGCTACTATTAGATTGTTTAATTATTAACATTTATACATACATAATTATATTAATACGTGAAGAGAATTCCTTGTACCCCTTTTTAAGAAAATATCGCGAACGTAGTAACGTGAATTTTGGAATATTTACAACTTATATATAGAAGTGCAGAAATCTAAAGTTTCTAATTAGTATGTCTTACAACTTTAAAAGCTATGTGAAAAGATCTTAAAGAAATAACACGCCTCCAGTATATGTGATTATCTGTCATGGTAAGTAAGTCTATACAATGACAGCTCAAGTTATACTGGCCAATAAAAATACCATGGTCTAAATTCGACCATCAGGCGATCTCTAGTACCTAATTAAAATTTGACAGGCCTGGTGGGCTAGTGGTTCGTGATCCTGACTGCTGAGCCATAAGGTTCGATTCCCACCAAGGACAAATAGTTATGTGATGAACAAGATCATCTGTCCTGTGCCTGGGTGTAATTTATCTATAACTAGCTGTTGCCCACGACTTCATTCGCGTGGAAATTCAAATTTATTCCCATTCAGATTTTCTGCACAATTTTCTTATTATTTCATTCCGTAAGAATCTTATACAAAGTATTAGAAAAGATAAAAGGAAGATAAACAAAATCGGTTTAGTCGTTCTCAAGTTATAGCGTGACCAAGAGAAATAGGGATTCATTTTTATATATAAATATATAGATATGTAGGTATATATCTCAGACCAACAAAAGTATGTGTTTAGTAAAATATAAATATACTAATTTTAAATTGCCTGAAGTTTCAACCAGGTTGCACTGGCCGACCTATACATATACATCATTATAATATATAAGTATGTTTAGTGATATCTCAGTCTGGCTACCATAGTATATACTCTGCCTAGATGGGGGTTCAAACGGCCGTGTGTGAGGTGTCTCAAGTTATTAAAAAAGTTTTTATTATTAAAAGTAGTGACGAGTGCAAGTGAAAAGAACATGTTTATAGTTTCCATTCGTTGACTGTGGATATCAAGTAAGGGTATTTTAATTATGACAAAACAGCAACGTATTTTTCTTGTTTATTAGTACAAATAAATAAATAATATATTTCATGAATGCGAAATTTTGTTGAATTGAGATATTCCCTTGTCCCCTCTTTTTTAGGAGCAGTATGACGCATATTAGCTGTGTAGTTTTGACCAGTTTGATTCTGACAGCCTATACACGATTTCCCCAATAAAAGCCGGTGATAGTGACGGCCCATAGTGGTTATCACATGAATGAAAAAAAATATATTTTCATATGTTAATAGAAGTTGCTGTATTAATAATTCAAATACAAACTCCAAGGGTAATCGTTTGTTCTAACATCCAAAACTCCATATCCCACACATGAGTACGAGGCTTGTACGATTTGCGAGGTCAATCGAGTTCAACCACTCAACTTTGACCGTATGCGCAAGCGATATTACTTCTTTTTGGCAACGATATTACTGCTCGAACTGTGAGGTTAATTTGGTGTTACTGATTTACTTCATGTTGAAGGTCAAATGGTTTTGTTTGTAATAAGTCTTAGTACCATCTTTATTCGAAACAACACCTTCAAATAAATAATGATATTAATAATTTGCGGGACTGTTATATTTTAGAACAATTATGTTACATTGTCCTTACATTTCATTTGCGCCTATAAGCAATGAAACCCGAAAATTAAAAAAAAAATAGGAAAAACAGTGACCTTGGACTTTCTTGGCTGTTTTTCTCTATAGGATCTACGTATTGAAACAGGCAACTACCTTCGCGACTGACTTATTCTAACTGACTCGTACTCCTCCTGACCATTCAAAAATACCTATAATTGTTTTAATTGGAATAAATAGTTTTGATTTTGATACGTTTTATTTTAATCGATTTTATATATTTGTCTAATCTGAAAGTAGTAAACAAATAAATGGCTAAGGCTACTAAAAGGTACTGAATTTATATATATATAATTATTTATTACATATTGTATGCTTTTGTCATCATCATCATGGCGTTGTTTCCCGGTTACAACCGAAACTTCCGAGTCAGTGCCTGGGGTCCGCCTTCCGACTTCTTCTCCTCCATTTCGCACGATCTTTGGCATCCCTAATAGTGAGTCCATTGGCACGCATGTCACCCCTTACGACGTCAACTTCTTCTTATTATCTTATCTTACCGGGCCCCGGCGGATGCGGCATGGCCAGACATTTGTTCCAAACGTAAGTAGCCGGTTGCCGTAAAACGTGGCCTTACCAGCGAAGCCGCCACTCCTGCAAATTATCCGCATTGTCACGGACATGAAGGCTGCCGCGAATGCGGGAGTTCCTAATGCGGTCCTTCCGCGTTACTCCACACATCCACCGCAGCATATTCATCTCCGTGGCACGCAGTGTCGCTCCAGCAATTGCCACGTTTCACAGCCGTATATAAGGACAGGTCTAATGATGGTTTTCTAGACCTGTCCCTTCAACTTAACCAGTACCTTTGGGTCACAAATGACACCAGTCACCAGTATTGTATGCATTTGCAATTTGTATATATTTGGAGCGCATCCACACATAGCACAACATTCAGCTCACTCACTCTTAATATTAAGATTTGCTAAAGTTAAGTCAAAGTACCTAAGTAAAAATATGCCGCAAGCAAACTTATCACAAATGTTAAATTTTCGCAACTGATTTATTTGCTATTACATCAATTACATAAAATGCACAATTTAGTAGACATTAAAACTAAATTAGATAGTTTAAATGACTACTTTTATGTATAGTGCTCACCCTTGTTTGGTACTATAACCTTTAGAACTCTGACCGCTGCCCGGTGCCATACTACATATACTAAGCCCAACGCGTGTGAATTCCGTGTTTTGAATTTTCCTTTCAATCCCCATGTGCAATTATTATGGACTTCACAAAATTTGAAAACTTAACCATTAAGGAAATATTTAACTGAAAAGGATTATCTTACTAATATTGTAAATTTGAAAGTATGTGAGGATGTACCGATGTGTATTTGTATGGATGTTTGTTACTCTTGAAACTTGGTATGTAGATAGCTGATGACCTGTATGAATATATAGGCTATGTTTTATCCCGATATTCCTACGGGATTGGGACTTACGCAGGTGAAACCACGGGCTGCTGCTAGTTTATAATAATGCCAAAACTAAAGTCTGGTTAAACCAACTATACAACACAACGGCACGATGCAAAAAAAAGACAAACTTTAGTAATGTAAAATTAAAAAACAGAACACTTGTCCTTAATAAAAATATCAAGGAACATAGTCTTTTTTATAGTTAGTTTGTATATAAAGTTATTTGATATCATAAGCATTTTTGATACACACTATTATTTACATAACCTTTGACTTCATATAATAACAAGCTTAAATAAAAAAATGTTATACCCCGACTCAAAATCTTATTAACGATTAGGAAATGGTCGCCTGCGGTATGGAAATACCAATTGAAATATTAAGAAAAGAGTATACTCCCATGTCAAAGGACGGCAAAGCACTTGTGATTCTTGAGTTGCAGGTGGCCATGGGCGGCGGTAGTCACTTACCATCAGGTGACCCGTCTGCTCGTTTGCCGCCTATACCATAAACAAACTGATATAAATTAGGGAAAACATGAAGCTACACGCCTCCAGTAGGTATATATGTTGAACTGTCATTATACGGCTATACAATGACAGTTCCATTTATAAATAAACGCTTTATAATTTAAAACTTAATATAGTAATGCTTTATGGACGAAATTCGACAACCAGACGATCTTTAGCGTATTTAAATCGCGAAGGTGACTTGTACTTTAGAAAAAAAAAAGGTGTGTGTGTGTCAGCTCCGACACACGACTGGAGTTTACAATTTACTGAGATTCTCTCACTCTCTTTCTACTCTCTCTCTCTCTCTCTCTCTCTCTCTCTCTTATTCTATATATTTCATCTTTTGTAGACGCTGTAACTATATATATGTATAAATCAAAATCAAAATTATTTATTTCTATTGAACCCATTGTAGGTATTTTTGAATTGTCAGGAGGAGTCAGTCAGTATAAGTCGGTCGTGAAGCTAGTTGAGTGTTCCAAAACGTAGATCCTATGGAGAAGGTGAAAGTGAATAACTTAAAGGTGTAAAGGTACACATATCTACCTACATGCGTCAATTCTGAAGGAGTAAACTCCAAAAAATTGGTAGAACATATTGCAGTTGAATGGACTAAATCACGTTTTCCACTATGGTAAAAGAGTGGTTAGAAAAAAAATCTCCAATTGTAAAGCTTCAAGTCGTGCCCCAAAATGTTACCGACTTATTTTAACGAATTACCAAAATTCTGTTCGTTTATCAAAAATTTAAATTGAAACTGTATCCAAGCCCTTTATATTTTGTATATTTACAGTCGTAGTAAAATCCTAAATTACAGATATCACGTTCATTAAAATGTCATGTTCTGATTTGTATTCCAAATTTCATCAAAATATCGTCAGATTATGTTATTCTTTATTCATACCGAGGCGAGGGTTAGTTGACCTCACAACATTCTGTGTAGTAGCTGAGCATCTGGCAATGCAAAGGGACTTCTGGAGACCTCTACCTACTTAAGCAAGACTACTCAGTGTGCCAGCAATCTTCTATAATTTTGATTTTTACAAGTTTCAGTGTGCTCAATAGAACATATATACCTACGCATAAAACCGGTTGTATAAAATAAAAAAAGATAAATATATTTAAATAGGAATTTGCAGCTAATTATCTGAGTGTATTAAAACGGTTGAATTTAGAATAACAAAGTGCTGGTATTCGAGACACGCGGGACAAAGCCTGAGGCCAGACCGCTCCATATTTCACGGTGCCGCTCCAATGGTTTCGGGAACACCCGCTGAGCTCCTGAATTAAGTAAAAGCCTTCGAGCTCTTGTTTCTTGATACCTCTAGTTGGGAATAAGGGTGTGTTCAATGTGCTTCTATTTTTGATATGTTTGTTTTAATATTTTTTTAAATTTGAGTAACCAAAGCAACAATATAATATACCATTTGAGAGCTTGAAGTACTTTAAAATATATTTCAGTCAAATATAAGTGATAAGAAATGTAGCTTGACATTTAATGCAATTATTAACAAGTTTTTATATTTTAATTATTTATGTAATTATTTTTTGAAACAATAATGATGTTAATGAGAAGATGTAAGAGTACGTATTTGTTTGAACCTGCCACTGCAATAAGTAATTTCATAACTATGTACCAGGTTTTTGTATTACGCATTATATTTATTCCGTTTAATATTTGAATTTAGAGTTTTAAGCAGTGGTCTTAAAATATAATTTCTCACTTGTTTACGTTGTTAATTGTATATAAAAATATTTCTCCAATAAATTGTTTGATATACCCGCACCCTAACCCTCCTTAATAGATGTCTCGGACCAATTTAACATTTGACGTGTTTTTAATTTAGCGGCTGCGCCCGCGGCCACCGGCCGGCGATAGCCACCTAAATAACGAACATATATTACCAAAAATCATACGCCGACGCTCATTACTGACCTCATTTGAATATTCTCGTCTTATGATACAGAATTTTGTTGTCGTGAAGTCGTTGTTGATTTGGGATTTTTTTTAATCATTTTGACGGTGATGATACAAGAAAAAAAATTGTTTAAGATTTTTGTTTACTAACTTTCTTTATATATGCGTTTAAAAATTACAAGAAATATTTTTTTATTATAATAAACAGTTGCGACACATAACATGGTCCATAGCTAAACAGCGGTACCTACATGAAAAGTGATCTTCTATAATTCCGAGTGAGCCTGCTGAAAATAAAGATTCTTCAATACCGTATATATAGATTCTTATTTATGTTTATAATATAATCATTAACTTTATTGAATGTCGCCTTTAATATAACTGTCTCATAAATAATGCAACTTTTACAACCTCATTTCATATTCAAATATATACTTCCGTAGCATACATAATAGCTAAATCAAATTGTGAAGTAGGTGATTTCAACAACATTCATATTTGGCTTACCGTTTTAAATTAATCCAATTAATCAACCTATTAATTATCGATTAGAAGTGATGTATGGAATTGATATTTTCAACAGACTAAACAAGTTCAGGCGGAAATACACATAATATATGATAATAAACATATTTTATTATTTCTATAATAGGTTTTAGATTGCGAAATGAAGTTCGATGACTTATACATATTTTTCCAAGAAACATAATAATGTGTTTTTTTTGCAAACGAATTCATAAACAATAATAAACCAATATCAAGTACAAGTAACAGAATCCTATAACAACATAATTCATAGCACCCAAACCCTTAGCAAACACAATAGGTATACCTATTCTATTATAGGTAGGTATAGTTATATAGCTAACTGATGAAAACTTACCACAATAGTGGAGGGTTACCCTATTCCCGTTTTCCCAAAATTGAGTTAACGGATCGCATTTTTAACTGATTTTCTATAATAATTGTTGGTTAATATGTACCTATTCCTTTATTTAACTTAAACATCTTTTACTGAGTTTTTGTATAACAAATATATATGTAATATCCATATATCAGCATTAAAAACCTTGACGAAACGTTCATAAAATTTCATTATAACTTCTTCGAAATATAAAACCCACGACGATTCCTCTGTCGGCATTAGCTATACAAAACGCAATTTTCTCAAGTCAAAAACGCATTAATCACTTATACAAGTGACGTTTCGAAGTAGCAAAACAAATTGTCAGTCCTTTTTCAAGAATAAAAGCTTATTTATACGGTCACGAAAAAAGTTAATTAAGTTTTAATAGAATACGAACAGGAGTGACTTTGGTAGCCAAAAATAGGCGGGGATGTTGTAAAATTTAATTATTTTTTTAAAACCTAATGGTTTTCGTTTGTGGCAGAGTGCCGAAGAACAAATGTATACAGTTAGTAGTCCTTTCAAAGTTTGATCTTGAAATTAACGTGCTTCGTAATTTATGGAGATGTCAATTTTTTTTGTGTTACCGATCAAACAGAAGTTATCGATAATTAATTGTTCTATTCATTAGATTATTTAAAATTTATCGGTGAAGCATTGTGTAATGTACCACAGTCAGTATGAGATCCTTCGTTCGAATTTCCGGGTCCATTCGCATTAGTTTTTCATCCGAGAAATACTCAGTTGTAGTTCTGGTTGTGATTTCGGAATATTTTATTTGTTTTAGGGGTCACGTACAATATATGTAAGGAGTCTGTTTCCGTCGGTAGTATATTTGTACATCATAATAATATAATGTACAGCCCTTTGTACATTATATTATTCTTGATATAATTTTATTATGTAAATGTATTGTAAAACTAGTGTACAAATAAAGGGTTATCTATCTATATATATTGGGTGGGCTTGTAACCCGTATTAACTACAGTTAGTCACAATTCAGTCACAGTGTATACAATCATATGTTATAAAACAGTTATCTAATTTTTATTCATTAAAACAATAAACGTTTCACTCTTTCGTTTCTCACAAAATCCCTAATATTCATTAAAAACAATAAACGTTTCACTCTTTCGTTTCTCACAAAATCCCTAAATACGTATGTAATTTTGCGGTATTTTACATAGGAATGAAAATGTGCAGCTTATATTATTACTAGATTTTTGACTTCGCTAACTTTAATGTAGATTTTGTCAATAAATTCAGGTCTTCTATCCTTGGAACAGTTCCGGGCGAAAGGTGTACCCTAACTTCGTTTCTGTACATCTGACAAAGTATAATGCAAAATTTAATGATGATCGTTTCAGTAGTTAAGCCGTGAAAGCATAACCAACAAACTCACATTCGCGTTGATAATATTAGTCAGAATTTTAGAAATGTACTAGTGTACTCAAACGACAGTTAGACAAAGGCATATAATAAGTATCAGTAGAGACATTGTGCTACTTGCAAACAACAGCATATTACGAAACAGTTTTTAGTGTGAATGATAAATAAATAATAATAATAACTTGACACATCTCACACACGGCCGTCCGATCTTAAACTAGACAGAGCCTGTAGGTACTATGGTAATTAGACTGCTGATAAACATACTTATATATTTCTAAATACATACATATTATAGATAAATTACACCCAGACACAGAACAAACGATCGTGCTCATCACACAATTATTTGTCCTGGGTGGGAATCGAACCCATGACCTCTGGTTCAGCAGTCAGGGTCACTAACCACTAGACCAATAGGCCAGTCAATACCATATGCATAAATTTATTTAAGACTAGCAGTTCCCGCGCGGCTTCGTTCACGTGTACATATTTTTTTATTTTGCGAGGAACCCTAGTTCTTTTTCCAAAATAAAAGTAGCCTAAGTTACTTCTTATAACACCAGCTATCTGTTAGTCAAAGTCCCGTGGAAATCGGTTCACCCGTTCCGGAGATTTGCCGAAACAAACGGACAGACAGACAAAAATGTTTAAAACTGATTTTTGGGTATAGGTATCGAGCAAATAACTGTATGAGCTTAAAAAAACTATTATTTTGACATTCCAAACAGACACTTAAATTTTATTTATTTGTAATGAAAAATACTAGTGAGTATTAATGTAAGACCTTTGATAATATATTTGATCAATAGTTTATTCTCATAAGTTATAAGATAAGAAAGGTTCACAATGTTTCAGGTTACTTTGTAACAGTCTGGCCATATTTTATATTCTAACATAAACTGTCCGAATGTTGGGATAACACCTTGGTCTTTCTTTCAGAGGAAAATAACCGTAATGCATATATGTAGAAATTTATGTAAATATGTTTTTGCAACACCGAGGTAATAGTGTTGTCGTACTGGTTAAGAAATTGTGTTTTCTGCAAATATTTAAAGACACCCTTGTTTGATGACCATAACATCGAAAAAATACAACCTATTGTTATCAAAAACCACTATTAATTTGTCACCATATATTTCTCCTGCACCTTCATAACTTTGGCTCAGAAAAATCACCACGACTCAAATGTCGTCCAACGTTTGTTTACACAGGAGTTTCTCAAAACCAATGTTACAATGGTTCGTAAATTGTCGGGAGAGTTGGTCGTACGTTGCGTCGAGGTTCACTTTATGACTCCATTGAAGCCTTCGCCTGATCGTTTTCACTAAACGTATTATTGTATACCACAGGCCCTTTGGAGGTCGCCAAACCTCAAGCCTAATGATTTACAAGATACCGCAGCAGTAATTCTAACGGAGCGATCGGAATTGTCAAAAATATTTTATGGGAGGCGGCGAGACGAATCGATTTAATCTCATTCTGTCTTTTGACTAGTTCATGTGTTCGGTTTCACTTCGAAAATTACCTGGTTTCTTCTACTGACTGCACGAATGGCCGAGTAGTTAGAATGTTTAACTATAACTGCCAGTGTTGTAGGTTTGGATCCCCAAATAGGACCATTAAATTTTTGTATCAATCACAGACAGACTGAAACGTTTGGAAATTCTTCACTTCACTATTACAGGTATTTGAAGGAAATGGATCTGTCCTAGTATGAAAACCATAATTAACTTTCTCCCTAGATGGGAGCAAGTTGATTCTGGTTCTTATATTCATTAGTTAAATTTACTTGATGGTTTTTAAACATTTTCAAATGCTTTTAACTGCTGTCATTGCTAGTGACGAATAACTTAGGAGAACTGTTGCTTGAATCGATGATCAATTTACAATAACATTTCCTCTTTGTGTATTTCGATTAGTGTCTCTTAATCATTTATCTTTGCTGTTAATCTCAACATTACATATTTGACGAAAGAACGACGATAAACTCTTTCGAAAACTGATAACATTTATAGTAAATTGCCTTTTAACAAACAGACAAATTGTGTTTCAATAGTGATACGTTATTTATCGATATCGCGAATGTTTTAAGTATACTCGATCCTTAATAACTGGGAATTTTAATTGGTTTATATAAATCATCATTTCTCGTTACGACCTAAAGTGATTTACTCGTACCAATGACACACCACTCGTCTTTAAATCATCCCAATGACATTTCAGTGCAATGATATTCTTTTGTCATTTGCTTTATGAGGATTTTTAATGAGATATTTGAGATTAAATATGATTTTATCTTCGTAAACGTATTCTACGTCAATAAGGTTTCCAATATTAGTAATAAATATTGTGACTTCGTGGTTTCGGGCAGTTGCTTCTGAACAATTTCAAGGAAAATGACAAATGCTGTGATTGGTTTTTTACTTTCAATTTAACTCTTCTCGATGCAAATGTTTTCAAATCTATATGTATATAAATGAATTTTCTTCTTTTGGCCCAAGGTGTAAACTGTTTTTTAAAATATGTTAGTGTATTTGTTTGTAATAAGGTCTAGCCTTGTGATATTTTTTTATTTTATTTACCAATTATGCAGGATACGCCTACACATAGTGTTACAGATAGCTGTGGTGAAATGTTCATGTTCTTGAAATGTCGTTCACATCTATGGCTAGAGCTTTATCTATGGTTTAATTCTAGGGCTAGATTTATATTTATTAAACTTACCCGTGAGATATAGTTTCTCTCAACGTTCTTCAATTTATTTCTTTATTAGAGACGACCGAATGAAATGAGTCCTAAGTTGCTTAGGGACCAGATTAATGTAGGTGATTTGGTGAATTTGAACAATTAAGAAAACAGTTTTCTAAACATAACTTTGGCCATCTTATAGTTTTTTACTTTATTTACTGTAACAGTTTGTCGCATAGTGTAGTTTTATTACTATGTACCATAAGCATGTCTAGCTAATCACTCAATTATCCTAATTAAATGACATACATCATTGGTATAACGTTTGCATATAGGCACGTGCTTGGATACCAAACACCAATTGTATGTATCCCAGAAAATGCGAAACCAGTTATAAGAATCAACTGCTACCTAGTATTTTAAAATTAACAGACACTAATATTTTTACAAAGAATACGCTTAATTACAAAAGAACTAGATTAAAATAACATTTTGTAGTTTTGAGTTGGTCCATACGTAATAATTTTGTAAGCCCAAGTAAAGTGAGCTTTGCATGTTGTCTGTTAAAACTAACAACAAAAACTAAAAACTTTCATTGTTTGAAGAGTCTTTCAACAGATCAAGCTATTATTTTTCATATTAGTTATACACACCATTCCGAGGTTCATTAAGCATCAAATAGACAGACAGGTCGTTTCTCATGTACATTGTTTGTGTCGATCAGTCTTCTAACTAGTGTTTGCTTCTCAATTTCACTCTGACACGTTGAGACAAAGATATTAATTGATCTTTGTAATGAAGGTAGATAAAAAGAAGCGGAGTAGTTAATATAACTAAATATTTTTTACTAAAAAAAAATACTTTACACAATCTCTTAAGTTATCACTATAAATTATTAGGATGTAAAGTTGTTTGAAAAGTTATTTCGATTCATATGGAAAAGTATATATATATATAAGTATATAGTCAAAGGGATACACGAAACAAAATCGACTAAATAGAATAAAATAACTTTCAAAATCAAAAATTACTAATAATGTCTTTATTTTGAAAATTAATTAGATATACCTGTACACAAACATCGCGACTCAAAATTACATTTCGCTTCTGCTTTGCTTGTGCATGTGAGGTTCAATAATTCTAACAGCTTTGAATATTCAAACAATTTGATGTCGGTCTGTTCTTAGCTAACCTACTTTAAATTTGTGTAGTTGTATAATTTACTATACTATTTGAAATTAAATCTTTAAAATGGATAGACTATTATTTATTTCATAATCAAATGAAAAACAAAATATACCTGTAATAATAATATACCTGTGAAAGGTATATGTATCGGCTCCATTTCATCTCTTAGTCTTCGATAATTTTGTACTAGTCAATCGAATCTACCAAAGCTAGCTGTAGGCGATTCTCGTGACTTCTGCGATTGCCCTCCGATCCTCAATATATTATGTTTGTTTTTAATTAGCTGGCATTACCCATCAGTTGTTTTGTCAAAAGGTGCTCTTTGTATGATGATCAGAGAATGTACAGTACTACATGTTTTGTTTTAATGAAATGTAGCTACATACATAATTATGTACGGTGTACGTCATCCAGCTTTTATCAAGAAAGAGTATCATATTACTTGGTTTGTCATATTCCTTATTGCTCCAATTTAAATTTTGTTGCAATTAAATAAATATACTTTGAGAGGTGTCTTACACATTCTCAACTCTCAAGCAATCTTTGTGCTACTTTTGATAATTTCATAATAGAAGGATCCAATAATGTGCTGGGACATTATTGGATTCTTCTATTAAGAAATTCAAACCCAAAAAACTCCCAACAGCAAATAATATAAACCAACTTATGCGTGGAGTCATTCAAGGTATCCGTTGCAACTAAGATTTTAGTTATACAACATTGGATTGTTATTGTGTTCATTGTAAGACTTCCTAAAAAGCTTTTATAATATTTGTGAGCGTTAAAATATTTATATTGGATTAGTTTAAGACTGTTTCACATGCTCCGTCATGTATTTCTTCTCCATTGTTTTTATCCTCTTACTTTTATTATACGCTCTTACTTTTATTACACGCTTGACCTATATCTGTATATCTATCTATATAAATTTATTTTGAAAATTTGCAGGTATTAATTACCGGACAATACAAATACTAAAAAATAAGAAAATAAATTATAATAAAAAAGACACGCTTTAAGAACAAACCATACTAAAAAGTCGAAAATATTTGTTTTTAATTTAAAGAGTTTGTTCTAAGTCCACCGGTTTATTGTAAAAAAAATGTAAATAAAAATTTAACTATCAACAAAATAACTAACGTTATTATTGGAAAAAAAAATGATAAGGTTCAATATCGAATGAACGATGGACATGATGATAATGGTGCTTAACATAGCTTAAAATATTATGTTGCCATATTTCATTGAAACTCTACGCGATTGATGCTGTGAGTGAGAAGCTGTTTTATTTATTCAGAATTTTTAATATATAATTATTTGAATGTCTCACTGATAAAAGATGATACGAGGAGGAGTTTTTGCTACTAGAAGATACATTTACATTAGATAGTTCCTGACACAAAAGGGTTTTAACAAACTTTCATAGTATAATCTTAAATAATTCAAGTTTATGTTATACCTATCTCTAACGTAGATAAATAATTTTTTCTAGTTCATTCTTCTGTCGTTGGTCCATTACCGAATGTGTCCATTACTTTATAGGGCCTATAAAACTTTTTCATTGCGCATTTGTAACATAACTTCTAAGTCAAACCAGATAAAAGAATAAATTTAGGGGAAATAACTAAAGAAAAGACACGCCGGTCTGGTTTAAGGAAACTACATATCCCTCACCTAGATCGAAAGGGAGCTAACTCCATACCATCGAATTCCTTATCTCAATATCTACCGATCAATATAACAGATATAAAATATCATCACCACTCGAAGCTAGACGCTAAATGCACCAACACAGGCCCAACTCAAAATAATAATACAAATAAATAATACATTGTTAAGCTATAGGGAAATAACTACAAAAATCCAATTTTCAGCCCCAAAACATGATCAAGACACAAGATTCTTAAAACATATTTGTTCCAGCTGCACATAAAAATCATTAATCTATACAGAAAACTCCTGCAGTGCACAGGGCCACAGTATTAGTTTGTCGCCTTTTCTGAAAAAAAGTGCTTTTTTTAGTTAAGATCTGTTAAGATCTAGGAGTGCGATGTATTTGATTTTAATCATATGAACTGTGGGAGTATGCTAGAAACGTAAGGAAAGTTTATCCTAGTTGTAGTCCAAACACAGATACTACAACTAATAAGGAAAGCTTTTCTTGGTCAATGAACCGGAAAAACCTGACGTTAGCCGAAGTAAAAAAATACTTACAAAGCTCACATTATCCAAGATTACTCAAACGTAGTCATCGGATTTACAATTTCCGACGCTCGTTCCACAATTCACGAACCGCAGGCTTTACCCCTAAGGCGTAACCGTGAGCGACACATTAATTAGCCCGCATTACCTTCAGTTAGCTCACCATAGATGGCGTTACCGTTCTAGTAAGACAAATGGGTACACTCCTTACAGTATCTATTGCGGCGTGGGAAATGAGTTATGGCTATCGTGTTTCGATGCGAAAATTGAACCAGAATTATTGAATAGATTGTTTAGCTTGTGGAGTAAATTTACTAATTTTAGTGTTGTAAATAAGAAGTACATGGCGTAATAGTCGTACATTATAATCTAAACTGTCCGTGTGGGCCAACTTCTTTGAATAAACGTTGCTATTTTTATATTGCTTTAAAAATAGAATTGTTATATTCTTCTATAGCGGTGATAAACATTTACAAACATACGATTTCCGGATTCAAATAATCTTTTTGTCGGAACATTTTTTGTTGGTTTTTCTTGTTCATTTTGTACTTGACTGATGAGTAGAATCACTAGAAGACTCTTAAGAGAAGAAGAGGAACAGTAGTAAACTTCTAATCCATAACTTTGACGTCTTGTAAGTCCTCCCCTCTACGAAGCGACGCATGTCCTTCTCTTATTCTTCTCTTTTTCCCTAGTATCTTTTACAAGATTTCTTAAGCAGTTTTTTTTTGCGTAACTCGAAGAACAAATAAATAGATCTTTTTCCGCTATTAAAACTAATACAGAAGGCTTATGAACTCTTTCTATGAACAACAAATTACATGGTACGATTGTTCCATTTACTGAGTACCTATAAATACTCCTAACTTAAGTGGTATCACTAGTGCGTTGTCAGCTATATTACCCCTTACATGGGGCTCAGAACACCCTACTATTACTACTACGGAGTGGAGGTACTTGACCATTTGGGAGACTCTTATTCGAGCAAAAATCTCCTGTTCGCTACCTCCTTAATATTAAACGTTAGCTATAAATTAAGCTCTTAGCAAATAAATCGAATATACTCGTATATATTTCATTTTATTAAAGAAGCTCTTTAGAAAAACATTTTTTACTATTTTATATAATTTTTCATTGTCAACATGTACTTGTTGAAAATTTGTGGGAATGCTGCAGAATGACCAGGGGGCATTTTCTAATAGTTTCTGCTTTGACCTACAAAATTAACTTTACTGATAACCAGCTCTAATTATCTACGTCGTAATGGTGATATTTCAATATATTTTGGTTGAATTATGTAGAAGGGGTCGAATCGTGGCCTAGCTATTTAAATTGAGCCTCCTCCAGTGGAGCCTAACGCAGCAGGGAGTACACCCTTAATTGGGAGCGCAATATGTTATATCTTCAAGTTGACGGTATAGCCAGTCAATGTGTATTGGTGTCGGTAATAATTTATCTATAACGTTCATAAATTAATATTTTTTGGGGCCACAATCTCAATAGTGTATGATGATCACCCTCTACATTTTGGACTTGTCCCAGTTAGTTCAAATGTCCAAATACGTCACCTATGTAACCTTTTTGTAATAACTTAAGCGCCGTATAAGCTGTATAGGATTTCATATAAATATTTGTTAGACCACTCTGTAGTGTGATAAATAATATAATTTAATGAAGGCAAGAAAACTGAAAATTTACATGTATTTTTAAGCTTTTTACTCACCTCCCTTTTATCAGGTAACTAAATGCAGAGGTTAATTCTTGTGATCAATGTTTTCTTTAAAGAAAATTTGAGAAGCAGATGAAACTGCTTTACGGAAGGATGAATAGATAGAAAAAAGATATATTAGTAGGCCTGGAGTTGTTACTACGAGGAGACTCGTGTCATTTGGGTTCTTGATAATAAAATTTACAAGCGACTTGGGGCCCTTTCAATTATTTATTAATTTATTACGTCTCGTCTACAAGCACGTTTCTCTTCCGATTTTAAATGATCAAATGCAGTAATGCATATTTTTCATCTACCATAATTACTCTGCGTTTTAGTCCAATTTATATTCAGCCTCTTTAAGCACCAAGTTTGACGCCAATTTCTTTCTTCACTGCTGTACTACTATCACATTAACTATACTCATTATATTTGATACTATGGAACGTGGTCATTTTCAATTGACGTCTGTAAATGAAAATGCAGATTATATTCAGTCCTAATGACTGCCGTACACTGCGCTTAATCAAATGTATTAAAAGTTATCATTTATTTTGTAAACACTGTTATAGTTCGTCTGGTTATTTCTGTCTCTGTTTTTGTTTCGTGAGCAATTGAATCAATCGTGAGTATTGTTTTTTATACCATTAAAATTTCAAAGTATAGTAAGCGGTTACGGTTACACTATAGTAGCAGTCAGTATCAATAAAAACTCGCAACATAGATGGTGTCATTGTTGCTTGAAAATAATATAGGCGTGCCGAAATAACCAGTAAAAAGATGTTTCACTTTCCAAGTCCTGACTTCATCATCAGACCATCTGTTAGAAACAGTCTCACCACCACTACTGTTAACTATGAAAATCACTAACTAACAGCAACTGTCACGTTGTTCGTACCTCACTCAAGGGATTGTAATCAACTTATAATACATTCCTACCCTTTTATAACCCTACTATTCATCAATATTTTACAACCGACCAATAGTGTTGCTTTACGGCATAACCAATCATAATAATGTCTATTAACTAATTTTTATTAAATAGTGAACTATTTTATCATCTAATATAGTTTGCCCTATTTTTAATAAAATAAATAAGAGTTTTTGATGTGGCGACAACATATCGTTACCAAGCGAAATCTGTCGAACTCGGGGGATTTACTCATAGCCACTCTGGGCCACACAAAAGTTCCACTTTCCACCTTCTAGCTCCATCATCAGATCAGCTTCAAGATGCCAAATAAAAGTATTGTCATCCGAACATATACACACAAAATTTGATTTAGGTACGAAACTTTGAAGTAGGTTAATATTGTGTTATATGATTTGTTTACATTGTATAACTAACAATGTAAACTAATAGCTACACTTGTAATTAATTAAAAGTGTAGCTAATAAAAACGAGTTCTGATAACCTGGTTGTACTCGTTAACCGCAGTTTACTGGTAGTTTGTTAGGCAGCATAAATGCGAGAAGAAATAAGTATAAAAGTGATTTTTAATACCTACTATTATCGTTTCAAAAAATGACCTAACATAAAATGCTTGGAAATTACTAAGTACATTCAATTATTATAATGTCACTAATTTTAATATTCTAGAATTACGTAATGTCCAAGCCTGCTGCAAAAGGTGGTTAGTTCAAACCCAACCCTGTACACTACCTATTTAAAGTAATTAGATATTATTTATTATAAGCATTAAGCTTAGTTGGATGGGTTACAAATCTATGGATGGATTGGATGTTGGATAGGTTATAAAACAAGTTATTATTATGCGATCCCCGACACTGATAGTAGTTGTAGCACAGCGAATGGGCTATGTATATTACTAGATCTAGAAAATAATTGAAAGATCAATTCTTTAGTTAAGAGCTTGGTGTCAAAAGGCCCATAGATGACTGGCCTGTTGGTCTAGTGGTTAGTGACCCTGACTGCTAAGCCAGAGGTCGTGGGTTCGATTCCCACCCAGGACAAATAATTGTGTGAGGAGCACAACAATTTGTTCTGTGTCTGGGTGTAATTTATCTATAATATGTATGTATTTAGAAATATATAAGTATGTTTATCAGCAGTCTGGTTACCAAAGTACAGGCTCTGCCTAGTTTGAGATCAGACGGCCGTGTGTGAGATGTGTGGAGTTATTATTATTATTATAGATCGTTTTAGACAACTCCTCAGTAGAATATTTTTTTAAAAGAGGAAACCCACTCAAGTCTTTTCTGTCACAAGTATAACTTGGAATGAAAGTTTCTGGCAATTAAGACATACGCTGAGGACTGTCACAAACACACGCCCAAAAAAATGAAAAGCTAATTGCCCCACTCGGTAAATACATGCCCCGTAGTAACGTTAGATGAAATACTGAATTCAGAATTTGAATTAAACAAGCAATTTACGCAAAACCTGTCACTATACTAAATGACAAATTACAAAATATTACAAATCACTTTACCTACATTTGTCAAACAACTAGTGATTCATTGTAAGGCAATTTGTTTAAGTCCTATTGAAAATTAATGTCTGCATTGAAACTTGCTTACAATTGTTTCGACTCTTGTAATAAGACACATGTCTGTGTAATATAGATTATGGATTATATTGTAGGTACATGTTGAAAGGTTCGTCGGAAAGGTTGTCGTCGGCTTTGAACAGCCTTTCAACACCTCGAAACAAGACTGTTTGCGATGCTTTTTGTTAAGTCTCTTTTCATAGTATGAATTCGATTGATTCTAGAGTTATTGTTGTCCATTCTATGTTTTAGATACAAAAGATACAAATCCTGTTCAGTAACAATAATCTTCACCGGACACTACAAACTGAACAAACATATGTTCAACCTAAAGTTGGGCGAGAACACAATATGCAGATTCTGTCGAGAGGAGAAGAAAATGCAATGCATATTCTACGCCACCGAGTGGCTTTGAGCCTGTGGACCAAGTTTACCGTGAGTGTCCACGTCTCAGTCTCTGTCTCTGAGTGTCACGTCAATAGCTATGAAGTGCTTTTACTTGTTCTTTACACCACGTGCTTTACTCGTACTTTCGATTTGGAAGGGCTTCAACCATGGATAGGCCAAAATGGTTTGGTGATTACTTTTTAAGTGTCCTGAAAAACGATGAATTTAAGACTAAATACAAAAAAAGCCTTGAAAAGATGATATCAGGTATACTTTTACAATAAAAGAAAATTTCAAACAGCACAAAATTATAGCTTCTCCAAAAGTCAAAATTATTTTTTTTGCTTGAACAGAGAAGTAGATGTATATGTCCACATATACATATTATATACAACTAATTGTTTAAACCTTATCATTTCAAGTTCATTGCGTTTCATTATGTGCGGTTGTTATGACTTCCTTGTAACCATGAATGGTAATAAGGATGGCCAAAGTTAAATCGATAAGTATATACCTATTAAAAATATCTGGGTAGCTATTTTTCAAAAATGACTATTATTCAAACTTTATAATATATTCTTTTATTCTAATTATTAAAGTGATTACAATATTATATGTATGTTCACAACTAGTTTAATCGAAACATCATCAAAATTAAAAAATAAGAGTTTATTTACATAACCCAAGCCATTCTTCTGCGCTGCAGTAATCGTACGTAAAACTTTTATAGTCTTTTGGGTAAGGTATTGTAATGCTAACCGTAAGCTATATTTATGTTTAGTTGATCAATTTCTGGATTAATTGTGACACTGAAACACACCACTGCAGCCAGTGCTCCTGCTGTCTGATAGGTCATGTCTGAGACTTTCGACGGCTTCTGCGATAACAGTGACAGATACATTTTGAAATAAGGCAAATAATAATTATAATTTAATCCACTAAGAAAATACCACAAAAAGTCAACTATTCATAATATCTATAAAATATGACGTCATTGTTTTACATCGACTATCGATACGATGTACACCCCAACACTCATAAATTTAATAATCGTCGTAAGACTCAAACATTGATTTGAAACTCCGCCTAATAACAATAATTGCTCGTTCCACCCATTGTGTTCGTGGAGCGTGGCACTTGATAAATACACTCGATCATCATCAAAAGGTTTATTAGAAATGTTCGTTCAATTCCATTCGTTCACGGTCATTTTAAACGTACACTATTACCTATCACGTCTGGGTCTAACATGTGATGTTAGTTTAATGATTTGTCATGAAATATTGTATTGTATTGTTATTGTATTAGATTGTGGGAGTTTGTTCATTAGCAATTTCAAGTGAGTTTCAAGTGAAATAAATGGCCATTATAACATACATAAAATTTTGTTTTGAAGCAAGCAGGGATTCATTTGCAATGAAAGGGTGCAAAATGAAGTTGGTTTTTTAATGGGTGAATAAATACCTGTAATACTTACATAGTTTATTACTTATAAACTAGTGTTCTTTGCGATTTTTTTACCTCTTAACATTCCTATTTGAGGTACTTCACTGTACTACATAACATAAAACTAGATACAGATTTCGATATATCTACGCTCCATTTTTTTTTTGTTTTTGTTCCTAACAAGGCTCAATAAAATTGACCAATGTATACACCATTCATTCACCGGTAAATTTTATTGAGCCTTGTTATAATATGATCTAATTCAATCAAGATCATTGTTTTCTTTTCTAATATGTATATTGTGTAAAAAAGAAGATAGAAACCTCTCTTCCTTTATTAGAACTATTATTTTTTAACTCACTCTGTAAATATGCTATTCTTAATTTCTACTATTCCCTGAATCACTGAATTTGATATGACCTAAAATTTTGATCTTCCTGTAAACTATGAATTGGGTTCATTCCGTACTTTTTCAAAATGTCGTTTTCCTAAACGACATTTTGAAAGCTTAGCATTCACCACTTATCTCCTGATAAGTGGTGAATGCTAAGCGATCATAATTTTTTTGTATCATATCTCCTTAGCCGTGCACTTTAAAATTATGTGTTTTGTATTTTTCATGGTATTTTCTTTCTTACGATTGCATGTAAACAAACATGGAATTCAACGAACGGCTGTCTAAGTAGGATACGTAATAGGATTTCTTAGCAGACCAAATCGTTAAACTTGCGGAGTTCATGTTATGCCACTTTCACTTCATGAATGTCAGTTGTCGCTGTAATAAGTCTAGGCTGCACTAATTGTAGTAAATAACATCGTTTATTCACATTCAAAACAAAATGATCTGACCACTCCATTCATACACGCACATGAATTATGTTGAGTAATATAAGGAAGAAATGTATTCAAATTGATGATTGATTCGAACACGAGACCCAACAGTGATTGAATAGAGATACGTAGCATTAATGTCGTCCGCAAAGTTTCACCTCTGACCGGTGTCGACAGATCAGGCCATGTTTTGATTTTTGTCTGTGAAAGATGGGCTGTCTTAGTTAATTTGATGGGTTATGTTACTTTGTCAGTTTGTCCTCCCACTGACTTGGTACTAAGTTGATTGTGTGACGTAACATGCAATTGAGTCCGACCATATAGAAAGTATTACATATATAAAACTTTGAAATGAAAAAGGCTTTGGATTTGCTGAATAGTTGTGTCTTATCATTACTAATACTGGTCGATTGAGACGTTCAGCTTTCATAACTAAGACCCAAAATAATTAGACAAATGAACATTGTTTGTAAAAATGTAGAGTTACATTTATAGAATTTTGTAGAAGTTGTGAGTTTTCTAAATGAAAAATGGGAGAGCCATGCTTCGGCACGTATGGGCCGGCTCGACCAGAGTGATACCATGACCTCACAGAAAACCAGCAGTGAAGCAATGATTGCATTGCTTTTCGCCCAGTGAGTGGGGTTACCGGAGGCCCTAAGCCTTCTCTCTCCCTCTCTTACCTTCTCTACCCCTCTTCCCACTCTTTCCCGACTCCCACCTTAAAGGCCGGTAACGCACTTGTGACTCTTGAGTTACAAGTGCTCACCATCAGGTGAACAGTCTCCTCGTTTGCCCCGTATACCATAAAAAAAATGGGGAGCAATTATTTAGATCAGCAAGAATTCGTTACAAAAAAAAGTAATAAAAGATATAAAAGTGAATACGCGAGTTGCTAATCCGAAAATAGGATTAAATTGAAAGTAATGTAAAGTCTAGTGAGGTTTGGTGTTCACATCACCATGATCTCCTCCTTTATATGGCCCTCGAGTTATTGAACCGAGTGTTTGTATATTTAAGTTTTTGCTGAAACTTTAAAGAAACCGCGTCAAGAAGGGTTAAGTACTTGATTCAACTAATAAATTGGAATAGAATTAAATTTTTATATCAATTATGCTACTATTTTATATAATTATATTTATATATCTATCTTTTATTTATATATCTATCAGGAGCTCTGTGGAATAAATAAATTTACATGGTGTGCAAGTATTTCGACGTCCGTCGAACGTCGCGTCTCAGACGTCCGAAAATGTTGAGTAAAGCCAAGGCCATATACTTGTATGTCGTACTAGCAGTTCCTGCGCGGCTTCGCTCGTGTGTAATTATTTATTTATTTTGCGTGGAACCCTAATTCTTTACCCAAAAAAAAGTTAAGTAGTTACTCCTTATAACACCAGCTATGCCAATGAAAGTCCACCCATTCCGGAGATTAGCCTGAACAGACAGACAGTCAGATAAAAGTTTTAAAAACTGATTTTTAGGCATAGGTAACGTGCAAATAACTGTATGAGCTTAAAAAAAAAAGCTATTATTTTGACATTACAAACAGACAGTTCAATTTTATTTATTTATATTGAGTATTGATGTATTCATAGGTACTGGTCACTAGATTTATATCCTAATATTTGAAATTATTAAAGAACAACGAATGGATTAAAAAGGCTACTAAGACTGAACATTTTACTGTGTGGACTTAATTTAACAAAGTTTCTCCTACCAATATCATTCTAAAATCACTAAGCATACTGTAAAAAGATGTGAATTCATATGGGAACTTCTACAAAAAGTTGAATAGCATTTTTCCATAAAAAGACACCCGCCAAAAGGTGGCAATTAGTGACAGGTGCTCTCATTCAAAAAATCATATAAATTTGACTTTTTTCTTGCACTTCAAAAAAAAAAAAGGTTTTTGTTTCTTTTCAAAGTTTATCCCAACACCCTTTGTCAATGTCATATTCGCTACCATTTTGAGCAATACCGTGTATGATGACATGAGGGGGATCTTTTATATGGGATGACTAAATGTTGGTATAATTTTCGGATATATCCCAATATTTAATATATTAACTTATAATAATACTAGTTCAGTTGGTGTACACGACGGTATGCATTTGATACTTCCTTAAGACTGTAAAGTTTTAGTATATCCGACCATTTTAGTCAATAAGTCAACCTAATTCAATTAACGTACTTCAATAGTTTAATTAATCATAAGTATAACTGTCTACATTCAAATTTTGTTACGGGATCTTTTGTTTGTACAACTAACTGACAAATTGGAAAAAGTCAGGGAACGCCAGTATGTAAACCTAGTCATATTCATAGTAAAATAGAAAAAGTAATTTTTTGTTATTTTCCAGAATGTGCACATTCTCTCAATAACACTTATCGGATGGTCATTCTACCGATAGTCAACTCATGATGACCTTAACAAATTTGAAGGGCTGCGTCTCGCAATGTTCCTGGTGATTTTTATAATACTTTTGGTTTTTGCTACTTTACCTTTATGCTTATTTTTTGTGCGCCTCTAGGTTTGAGACGGCGACTCATAGTCTGTCGATTCACAAGTTTTTTGTACAAATAATTTAATAAACTACCTTTTGTTAGTTGGTTTTCAGAAAAATCAATTTATTGTAAAAGAAATAATGTTAAATACCACCTGTCAAAGTATGAGACTGTTTGTGATATGGAATTTTATTTTACAATGGAAAATAAGTAATTACGAATAATATATTTTTGCCATCTAATTTATACAATACAATAGTTCTGGTCTAACTTTTACATTCTGGAGCTCTGTGGAATAAATATATTAACAAGGTGTGTAAGTATTTCAACGTCCGCTTTTTACCGTCGCGTCTCTCAGACGTCCAAATATTTTGAAAAAAACGCACTTATATAACCGGACCAATACATACTTGTATACATATCATATCCTAGGCACTAGATGCCAAATACTAATATTTTAAATTACAAAAAAATGGATTGGTATGGATTAAAATGCTAACATTTTACTCCGTGGAATTAAAGAGCAAATCATTATTTCTTACGTGTTTTGAGTTGAGTTTATGTTTACAAAAACAGCGTCTTAAAGTCATTTAATTTATTTAAGAGCGTATTTAAACGTTAGGTACTTCCTTTGTAATTGAATATTTCTACAAATTTCCATATTCTTCTTAGATATAAAAAAAATCTATTCATTTTACAGAGTAAACACTAACACACTATCTTATATCTTTAATTCATAACATACTCGTAGATGAAAGTAATTAATCCCTTTGACATTCAAATTCACAAAACAATTTTTGTAATAGTTGTTTAGTCAGTACAATTCATACAACAGAATGTGCTCTTACCTGTCAACATTTAAGTGATTCGTCTCACAAACAAATTATTTACCAAAATGGAGTTATTCTAGCGCACATGCATAATTTTTTTCTTGTCTTTATTGTTTTTATAATATTATTTTAATAACAAATCAATAACGATATTTCATATTTACAACGGCTGTCTGCCCACGTGCAGCTGGTAGATTGAACACGGATAACATACGCCTCTTCAAATGTATTACAAAGCAATCGTGTAGGAAAAGAATCATATTTTGATAGGTATTATTGTAGCTATGGGTTCATTTTCATTGGAGATACCTACCTAATGATTAATCTCATATCTAATTTGTGTTACTCGATAATAATATACTTAGGTACATTTATTTGTTTAGGGTATATGCATGGATTTACCTACTTAATTCTAAAATATTGAGAAATTAAGGTACATGCAACATAGGACCAGATATTTTTAAGAATTAGCTTGGCAATTACACCTAAAAGAAATTTCAATCACATCTCTCCCTTTAGGATGTGATGTGTGATGTGTTTATTGAGCTGAGTATAAAAACTATGGATTATTATGACGTAAAACGTTTAATATTAAATCGAATATGGTACAATAAATAGTCTAAATATACTGTCTAAGCGAGGTTATCAAAAATGTGTTTATTTTAGGTTACACTTACGGAATCGTTAATAAGTTAAATTATCTTTTAAAAAAGTATCACCAACTTCAATGTGCTTCTCAGTGGAAAGTAGATGTATTTTGTTTAAATATAATATGGGTAGGCCAACTAAACGCACTGCTCCAATGAGACAGCGATGTTTCGGAGCAAACGAAAACATCATCGATGTATACAATTTTTAGATATTTGTTGATTTTTAAGAAACCGCTCGACCGATTTCGATAAAATTTAAATGGGACCACCTATTAAGTATACAATTTGAAACAAAAAAAGAATTTTCAAAATTGGTTCAGGGCTTTTTGAGTAATCGGCGAAGTCTTTTTGGAAGTCGGTTAAAAAAATACTGAATCACGAAACCATGTAACTTACTTAAATATTGTTGTTATGTATGTGTATGTATATCCGGCTATACCATAATTAATATACCATAATATGTTCATAGACTAAAATAATCTTCAAATCGCTGTATTTGAAGATTATTTTAGTCTTCAAATACAGCGAGCGCTACTTTAAATGGCCATGGGGACCTCACTGTGGGCACACTAGGCATTCGTTAGAATTTCAGTGTGTCAGCCGTTCTTCCCGTATCAAATTTTATTTACTGATTGTACCCTTATTCTTCATGAATTGTCTATAAAAGCAATTTTTGTTTAAACCCAAAAAACGTTTACTCGGTATCTCGATCAGATATCGAGGTGACTCTCAATAGCTCACACATCTACGTTGAATGGGCCTTAAAGATTCAGTGATTACATATTTGAATATCGCAATCTACTCTTGTCGCCCCTAATTAGCTTTTAACATCATACTCAAGAATTGCTAAGTTTTTCTTAGTCCATGCGTAACCGTATACGGTGCAATGTTGTCCAAACCTCTAAAATGTATCGTACCTCTTAAACTCCGAATCAATCAAAGCATCATATGCAGATGAAGGTTATAAAGAGATACTAAAAGATGCAAGTTAACAAACAAAAATAAATTATGACAAAAACCAAATGTATTATGTTTCAATGGATTAAAACAACAATTGTCATGACAACGTTATATCTTTTCATACAGTGTAAACCAAACATTCTATTTTACCTT
Source organism: Callimorpha dominula (assembly GCA_949752705.1). Classification (NCBI taxonomy): domain Eukaryota; kingdom Metazoa; phylum Arthropoda; class Insecta; order Lepidoptera; family Erebidae; genus Callimorpha; species Callimorpha dominula. Next base: position 14,284,817 of record OX457007.1, read on the forward strand.
CCATTATATTCTGTCCTCCTTTTACATACACAAATAGAATTACCATAAAAAAGGAATCAAATATTATAAAAACTAACATATTACTTACGTCAAAAAATATTATGGAGAGAAAAAAAACAAGGGCCGTTTGGTCACACTAATCATAAGCAATTTGGAATAAACGCAAGAAATCGGTGCAAGCATTGTACCCAATGTTAATGTTCTCGGGTCTGTTTAGTTGATTTCTATAAAATATTATAAATGAGACGGCTACCACTAAGAGAATGACCAAATATTATACAGAAGTGTACAACTGAACGAAAGTACGGCCTCAATATTTAAACAACCTGATCTTATTTAAAAGGTAAAAAAGATTGAAAATATTTGAATATGTTGTTTTCTAAAAATGTTATCATCTTCCTACCATTTTCCCTATTCTCATTAAGGTCAGCGCAATGTGTAACATTGGAAAGGGTTTTCGGTGCTTTCTTTTATGACCGTTCGCCTGCTTGACGCCAACCTTCCTTAAGAATGTGCTCGTTTCAAGCCGGGAAAGAATGAAAAAAGTTAGTATGTATAAAAAAAATTGGTAGGGAGAAGAACCTAGGCTGAGAGATAATGCAAGTCTCGCATCCGAGACTGCATTTGCTCCTAGAGACCTGGGTCGCATACCCGAATGTCGTGCATTTCCCATGACTGGATAGACCACTAGGACAGAAACACCAGCTGGCATTTTCTAAAAATTTTATTTTCTGAAAATACTAAGAACTCATGTTCATGTCATCTTCGTACGCAGTTCGTCTTTCTATACACGAACATATGTATGTACATCAGTTCATGCAACATCCAACAGTAGATATATTTGACGATACAATACACAATTATAAACCTACACAAGTTTCTAATATGAAAAAAATATACGGCTTCCTTAAATTGTATGAAAGCAAAAATAACTGATGAAATGTCAAATTTCTTTGTACATACTATGTTCTATATTGTACTTATTTTTATATTATATTATTATATTCTATAGTATTATATAGTTCAGTCTTCTCTTTTAAACCAATTAATAAAATACAAACAATACGATCTCCTCAGTCATTTACGTTCGAAATGTGCTTTGTGAATCAAAGCAACCTGGACCTGTACTTTAGTGTGCCGTACACCTTACGCAATATGAATCCAGAAAAATGGAATATTCTTTATATTTTATTCACTGCTGGAGCTCAACAGGTAAGCATGAATAAATTGTGTTGCCGATGACAAAGCCGACACAGCCGGACTTCGTTTTTCATAAAGTGTCGGCCTGTTAAACATTTTTTATTTGGCCATTTGCTACCAACTGCGTGATATGAAAAATGGATCGTAACATCGTACCCTTTTCTCGTATTTTTTTCACATCACCTTGAATAAATCATGTCATTAAAATTTAATAGTCACGCCACAAGCCGAGTTAGTTAGATCTTTTGTTGTATCGAGATTTCGAGCATCTTTTCATTCGATTGTTACTATTTAGGGCTATTGTCAGGTTACTGTGGTTAAATCGACTAAATGCCGACTTAATTTCATTAATCGACTTCTTTGTATGAATTAAAATTTAATTGAGTCAAGCTTACCTTTGTAAGCTTTGTGTTGAGATGGTTGAATGTGTGGAATTCGAATTATTTGATGTGTTCGAATGTTCTTTAATGATGGACATGTGTTTTGAATCACGTGCCCTTTGTGTCTTGATTCTGATAAGTCATACATCACTGTATTGTGGTTTTAACAATGTATTGTAAGGATTCTGATGATCGGGTTCACTCTTATAATTAATACAATATTTTAGGAAACGCTGATTTTTTCTTACGATACAAAACTGTACATTCAATGGTCAACTGAAAAATGTGTTGTAAAATTATGAAGTGTCAAACAATCATACTACCCTCTTGCTGTTAAGCACCAACACAAGTATTTTAGACCTTTTTTTTTACTTACTGGGTTAGCATCATAATATTGTTAACTACAACGATGAGAGTAAATATAAAAAGATTGTTTTATTGTTAATCAGTCCCTGTAGGCTAGCCGACGGCTAGCTTGCAACACCACAAGAGTCAATTGTGCGTTTTTAATCATTTTAAAACTTCATCACCAAATAATCTTGCTCATCATCTACTTGCACTAAAAACAGGAACTTTGACAACACTTGACTGGCCTGTTGGTCTGGTGGTTAGTGACCCTGACTGCTAAGCACAAAGGTCGTGGGTTCAAATCCCACCCAGGACAAATAATTGTGTGATGAGCATCTATAATATGTATGTATTTAGAAATATATAAGTATGTTTATCAGCAGTCTGGTTACCATAGTACAGGCTCTGCCTAGTTTGGGATCAGACGGCCGTGTGTGAGATATGTGAAGTTATTATTATTATTATTACTCTCTCTTGATGACGCCCTCTAGAATCTAGTTAGGTACTTGAGGAACATATAATACGCTCTTTTTTACCTGTACTCCTTATAAATTACCACTGAGTACCCTTGCTTGTAAACAAACAATAAGGATAAATGAAACCACACCTAACCAAAAATAAATAGAAGAAATTGCATGTCATGTGTACAAACAAAAACATCGTTAGATTCGTCACCGTCGTCGTACTCTCTAAACTAATACAGATGTAGACTCTAGAGACGTATAAAAACATACAATATAGACCCCAAGTAGACCTAAAACATTTGGAAGCTGTACAAATCAACAACCGTATTTCTTTGAAAAAAACTAAGTCGTAGGACTGCACGTCAGAAGTGAAAGCATAACGTATATTATATTATGTATCTGAGCGTGACGGTCACGCGAGTTAAGTGCTTTTTCTATAGAAGTTTTCACTTCAAAAATATTATGTTGTTTTGTACTAAGGCGATATATTTAAATAATTTAGGACTTTTTTCACTAAATTATGGTTGAAAATTTAATAGCTTGCAAGGCTAAAATAATCAATAGCGAAAAATAATGAGTTTTTGTTAAACTTTTCCGTAAAATTATCATTAGACAACAGTTTATAATGTTGTTCTCCACTAGTTATGAAAAAATCGAAATATTAATTTGAGAATAAATACCAAGTAATAATCGCACCATGAAAATCGATTTAAAAACATAATCCGGAATTGATTTTTTTTGTTGATATCATAAAAGGTGTTGGGCGTGATCGCTAAGAGCGAGTCATGTATGTGTGCGGTTTGAGGGGAAAGGAGGCAAGGCGGGGAGGTGAAGGGCAGAGGTCACGTAAGCCGGTACTGTCTAGTGTTGAGATCAAGAGTTCGAAAAATATAATATGTAAGTCATCATTATTACCAATATTATTTTACGGCACTGCTTGGAGAAGTTGTGTCTACATAAGAATCTTTGAAGAAATATTTGCGCAGAAGGCAGGACATTTTATATTGCGTTCTTTGTCTTTCTGTAGGATCGAGAGGTTCAGAACTTGTTTAAGTATCTAAGTCTACTTCAATAACTGGTGGTAAGTCAAGACAATTGACATCACCACATAATTTAAGAATAATGTAATTAAGATAATTAAAGTGTAATAAAAATATTTTAAGCGGTTCCTATAATTAACAAACGATTCGTTTTGCTTACGGACGGTAAAATTTCGTTGAATTTTCATTTTTTACCGTCCGTAAGCAAAACGAATCGTTTCTTGATTATAGAAACCGGGCATTTAGACAATATTACGTCAAATGTCCGTTAGTTCTGCCAGTTATATTCTACTGAAAACTAACTATCAGCTTGCTTATCGTATTCAACTACGCTGTCTGTTATTATTAATATAATTAAATAATGTTAATATATCTTAAGTTACGACTCTGAAATCGTTCATCTACAAAGTACCTACATTTCACTTTCCAACTTTTAGTTTTGTAAAATATTGATAATTATAAAACTATTACATTTTATTTACTGTTAAACCATTTAAAAATGCTTCCTTGTTTTTTATCGATATAAAAAAGCACACCAGCTCATCACTACAGACCACACCTTGCTTCACTTACATGGTGTTCATAGCGAAAATGTTATTTTGACGCAACGGGTCATATGAGGATGAACCATACTTGTATTTTTTGTTCGCAATGACTAGTATTTACAAATCTTGATCGTCTTGGTTTCAGAAACTCTCAGTGACTTTAAACAGCAAGAGAAACTAATACTTAATGTATGTATTTTCTTTAAATTTTTAATATTACATAAGATAAACCGTATATAAATAAAAATCCCTGGTAAACCTTTTCACAAAATACTTAAACGATTTCTTACTTCTTACCTACATTTAAGTTACCTGTTTTATAACAATACACTTCGAAACAATAATATATACACGAACATTGTCAAAAAATATATCACAATATTGGTCATAAATACGAAATAAAACACTTTATTGGACAAGATAAAATATTCTTTCTTTCAACATTGAAGAGTGCCATTGTACCAAGTTTGAACAAACAACTAATGTCGCGTTCTAATAAACAAGAAACGATTCGTTTTGCTTACGAACGGTAAAATTTTATCGAATTTTCAATGAAAATTTTACCATCCGTAAGCAAAACGAATCGTTTTTTGTTTATTGGAACGCGGCATAAATAACTAATGTCAATAATAACTTCCATTTGACTCAAACTTCGTCCGATGTTCAACGGACCTACATCGACGATACGTATATTCACGGTGTAAAATTTCAAAACATCACTGAAGCTCCGATTTAAAATAAAAACCGTGCGACTATAATTCGGTTCTTGACACTGAAGGTTCCGCAGGTTAGTAGAATGACGAGTATTTAGTAAAAACGATTTTAGAGTTTCACGAACTAATTGGTACAAAGTAATCTGGGTCTATTTTATTTTCCAAACAAGTTGGCTACGGAGACTGAACTAAAATTACTAATCTTGTGAAGTTTTCCTAAATATTTGAACATATAAATGATTATTCTCTGGCTCATTCCTCTTTCTTGGATAAAACTAAAAAGTACTAAAAAAACGCTTATAGTATCGTAAAATGCTTTCAGTATTTTACTTCTGTCGTTTAGTACATTATATTTTGAATTTCTTCTCACAAGGTTCAACCATTTGAAAACTGTGACTCCGTGTGTTGATCGATAATTTTAAAATATAATTCTTTTTTTAAATTGACTATTTCGAATAATTGAAGACCAATTTTATAAAATAATTTGAATAGTTATGACAATTATAATTGTTCCAACGTAACCTAAGCGGGAATTTCTTTGGCCCTACTTCGGTATGGACCCCAAAATGTTTGATCCAATCTGAATGTTCTTTCACTCTTTCGTTCGTCCGATCACTGTATGCAAATAGGGGCAAAGAAACAATGAGTGGTTCCTGCTGATAATCTTTCGATTTTACATATTAAACTTTGATATGTTCGAATCACCTGTAAGGTGTCGGAGAAAACGATTGCTTTTATTTTTATGTGTTGCTTTTGATCGATCTCGTGAGTGAAGTACATGTGTTTTATAGTTTTGTTTATAAATAACTCCACCTCCATGGTACAGGGTGAAATAAGAAAACTGAAATTTACATCTGAGTTAATAAAATGGCTACAATTATGTATATAAAGGATGTTTCCTGTACTTGTTGAGTGAGTTTTGTAACTTAGTCCATTTGTGGTTTTGCCTTCTATTGAATCTTCTTTGAATATAAAAAACTAGGACAACTTCCGATGGGAATCGTGCACTGTTGGTGCCGTACCTACGTTATTATATGGATGAAATCATGACAACCGACTTCAGGGTCGATTTTTAGAGTAAAGCGACGTGGTGTAAGTCAGTACGTGGATTATGTGCAGAACATGCCGTTACCGGAGGTTTTAACAGAAGTTTATTGAGCTCAGGGTAAAATATACATATTTTTCTCAAATTACGTATTTCTAAAATATTGATCACTTTTAAATTGACTTACATCTACAATAGCAGTAATCTGTGTCAAATAATATCGCAGAAAATTCCTAGAAAATAATTTCGTTTACAAATTGTTGATGTTCAATGAATTTCACTACCAACACTTTATATTGAGAATATCTCTCATAAATCTCATAATGTATAAAGATTTTATATCAAGCAACGACAGAATTTAATGGTAAGCATCTGTAGCAAGGCTAGTTACAAATATATTGTGTTCTCGAGTTATCTTCGCGAGCCAACTAACATTTACAACTTAACGCGCTGGTTAAGGCCTAGTTCTTGATAAGGAATAAAGAAAGTTGTTCAGACTAAACCATATTTGTTTTAACAGCAAATGGTAGGAAAAAATTGTTAAACCGATTGCTATGTTTTAAGAATTTTATATTGTCGGCTATTAGATCATGAGGCCTTACTTGGCTTATGAATTTTAATAGTTATATAAAAAGGCGTTACTTAAACAACGTGTTAATAGCAAAATTAAACTTATTAAACATAAAAAAAAAACATATTTAAGTAAATAATTGAAAATAATATTATGTTACACCTTAAAATATTCTGAGACAAGGGAAGATATTTGATGGCAACAAATTCTTTTTTGAGTTGATGTTCCCGCTACAAGACTTTAATTCTTAAAAAATAGAACTTGCCAATTAGAAAATAATAAATAGTCTGTTTGTTTGTTTGTTTATCGTGAACTATGGCTTGGTTCTTTTCTCGAAGGCTTTATCTATTGGATTACGAATTTATGCGAACCAGGTATTCAATGTTATTATAAACGACTGGCCTATTGGCCTAGTGGTTAGTGACCCTGACTGCTATGCCATAGGTCGTGGATTCCATTCCCACCCGAGTCTAGCTGTTCTTTGTGTTCGTTCTTTGTATGTTTGTAAAGCCCCCCGCGACACAGGAATAATTCCTATTGCGGGAGTTGTCTTTTTAATTAAAAAAAAACTGACTTATTTATGTGTCACTTTGTTAATATCATACTGCATGTTTGGCAAAACTAATGCGTGAGATATATTGAGCAGTCATGTAAACATCGTATTACCTGAAAAAAGTTTAGGCAACTAATTAGCTAACTAGCGTTTAACTAGAAGCGGCGGTAGGGTAATGCCTAAGGCGTCGGACTTGCGATCAAGTGGTTGCGGGTTCGAACCCCACCCAGTGCACTACCGTCGTGAACCCACTCCTAACATAAGCATTTAGCTTAGCTGAAGGGTTTAACAAGAATACTAGTAATGTGTGACCCACGTTGCTAGTATTGTTTTCTGCATGTTTAAAAATTATGGTATCAAGTAGTTTGCGAGACTAAATTTGTAACAGAATTGAACTTTTGAAATGCTCGCAGTATTTTTTTTAAGTGATAACTTCTTATGGGAGGGTATACCGCTTCGTTACGTAACGCGTTACGGTGCGAGTCTGTCTAGCATTTAAGTTATCACTTCTGTCGGGCGTCCCGAGACGCACACGTTTCGAAGAAAATGAATAAATATAGCATGTTATTATGTTATGTGCCTTAAAAGTAAGGTGAACAAGTAGAGCGATAGATGGCGCTCACAAATGGGCGCGCGCGCCGCTCACGGGCAAACGCAACGAGCTGTCGACGCGCTCTCGACGAATGTTCTTAGCAATCGTAGCGCACAATGGCGTACTTAATTTTTGTATTAAATCAAAATAATATTATTTTCCTTTATTGATTTAATGCTTTATATATTAAAATATACAATACTTCCTCAACATAATTGGTATTTAGAATATCATTCGACAAAAATCTGTATTTGATTGAATTATAATCAATGAACGCATAAACCCAACATTTTTTCTACTGCAATATTGCCATAAAAGACCGAAAGAAGAGATAATTGCGATCGACGTCTTTGTCGATTACATGTCTTTGAATACGCTAATCATCGTAACCATTCATTTCAAGAAAATAGTTATGGAATAGATAGTCAGTTCATAAGTTTCAAAATGCCGTTGTGGCATGTGGCATGCCACATCAGCTTAATATTTTTATCTTCCTAAAGGTTTACATGTCCTGACATCATAATTATTACATGCCATGCAACATATGTACTACATGTTGCTTTTATACATAATAAAAAAATTCCAAAAATTGCGATAGCACTCTTATTCACTGTCATCATTTGTAGGCTGGCGATACAATGGCGTAGTTTGTCGAACGTTTGACGCGACCCTTGACTTATGCGCCCCTGCGTCCACATCAAAACATGACCTGTCCTGTACACATCCTTCGGAGCGACAATTCTCTATTTATGAAAGAATTTAGAGCTTTTTTATTACTGAGTTGTATTTCATTGCGTTTAATTTAAGTCCAAGAAAGAGATTTATATACCACTGATGTCACATGACCTTGTGAAAGATCAGCATTGAGGGCAATGTGCTATTTTGAACGATCTATCATGCTATTTATAGTGAACATTTAGAATCTATGTAGAGCCGAAGAGAAATGACTATTTTCATATTGCTATCAACGTTATTACAATACGTTTTATACATGTACATACATGTCATGTATTACCTACTTACAGAACAGAATAAGTTATACCGTTAACAATGATACATCTTTTTTTTAACCCCCTTCGCAAAAAGAGGGGTGTTATAAGTTTGACGTCGATGTCTGTATCGTAGCTCTCAAACGGATAAACCGATTTCGATGCGGTTTTTTTATTTGTAAGCCAGTTTCCTTGCGGTGGTTATATGTTTAGTTAATATCGTTGCAGCAGTGTAAGAGTATGAGCTCTTTTCCAAAATGATGTACGGCATTTTTATTATTTATAGTTATATTTGTACTAGTACTTAGTTATATTATAAAAATATTTCGTGTCACGTTGCTTGTTCGCGATTAACTCCTAAACTAATAAACCAATTATAATGAAATTTTGCACACTGTGTGTAGTTTAATCAAACTCCATTTATTACTGTAGTACATTTTTCTAGTTTTTTATTAATGTTTATAATATTTTGGCATGCAACAAACGTAACAGTTATTGTGTTTCCCATATCGTTTTTTGTTTTTCAAAAATTTTTTAGTCAGAGTCTCTCGGGAATGGATGATGTATAGATTCTAACGATGTTAAGGCACTAACGATGTTATAAGTTATGGTGGAATAAATACACTCGCATACCTCACCCACTCAACAATGAAAACATAACAGTTCTTTTTTGGGCAATCGTGTAAAAATCTTCAAATCTTGGAGGATCTATTCCCGAGAAAGACGAACTATCTATATACAAATTGTTTACTTACGGAACCCTCGGTGCGCGAGTGAGACTCGCACTTATCCGTTTTTTTTTTATTGAATACTAGCAACTGGCCCCGGTTTCGCACGGGTAGCAAAGCATATTTTTTTTTTTCCGACATCTGCAACAATTATTGTCATATTTAAGCCATTTTACACAAAACCTTAATTATTTATACAACTAAACCTTTCTCATGAGTCACTCCGTCTATTGGTGAATACCATATGAAAATCTGTTTGGTAGTTATTGAGTTTATTGCGAACAGACAGACGCGGCGGGGGACTGTGTTTTATAATATGTATTGATTCTTATTGGGGTACATAAAAAATAATGTTCAGAATGATTAAACAGAAAAATCGATATTAAGGCAGACGGTTCATTACGCACCACAATCGTGGCGGTAAAACCCGTCGCGTCGTAGGGAATTGTCGCAACGACACCTCTCCTGCCAGCCGACATAGATTTGATACACATGACATTTGATAACAACTATGAAGCTTTATTAATTTGCGCTCAATGTCTTTTTTTAATCTATTAGGTTCTGACGTCAGCGGAATCGTTAAAAATGATGTCATAAGTAAAAAGAATACAGTTCGTTTGCCTAATGATTAGCTTATCTTAATTATACGCTGGGTTCCTTTTTACAAACTTGATTTTGCTATATATCTTGTTAATACCGTTTACACGTCAAGGTTATGTGAGGTTAAGCAGTAGGTGAAATGTGCATTTGTTATTGTAAATGAGCCCATTGCCTAATGATTCACAGAGGTATCCTTTTCCTATTTTAACTTAAATAGTATTGGATAAGTATTATTAGAAAAGCAATGAACTCGCAAAAAAGTTCTCCGCTTGCTAAGACGTTGTAAATATTTGCAACGTGTTGTAACTTGCTTATTATCAACCCTTTCCGAAGGCTTTGGAGGTCTTACTAACCGAAACACAAAAGATTATGCTAGCACAGATGCTTTACCATAGACTTCTAACGGGTGGAGATACTTTCCCAGCTAAATGTACTATTTTTCGTACTAATATTAAAATGTTGTTATATGAAGTACATAAAATGGAAATATGCTTACGAAGGGCGTCTTTGTTTTCTATTCCATGTTACTAATGAGATTGTAATACATATCTAACTAGTGTAAGTAAGACTCTGTTCTAATAGTTTACCTGCAGGCGATGTATTTAATTTAGGTAATGTTGTTCGAATTTGACCGACATAACTGCTTTTCAATGTCGAATACGAGCGACTCAAGTAAGGTAACGTTCACCGTTGTGATAGAAATTAAATATTGTATTCAAAATGTTACTCGTTTGGTATTATATAGGTATTTACGAGACCTGGAAGTGAAACTAATGGTAACATGTTATCTGTACTTTCACAAATCAGTAAAAATAAAATATATTATGCCCATTAATTTGCGCAGTAGATACAACAGGAGAAGATTTCTAATAATTATAATCCAGGAGTGTTCATGGATAGGCCTGTACCATCTTCATCGGCATCGTCACTTTCCATCAGGTAAGCTGGAAGACAAACACCAATTCCATTACTCAATAAAAAAATAAATTAAATCCCAGTTAGCGCATCATCGTAAGAGTCGAATCTGTTAAATTGATATCATGATATAGAATATACCAATCTTGTAAGAAAGAATATTTGTATTTAAGCGTAAGTTACCCTAAAACTGTTTTATTCAAGATCTATAAAACGCTTCACAATGATGTCAGTTATAGAAAGTCCGAAAATTCTATATCAATTATTCAACTTTGTTTATAAGTTGTAAGTGTAAATAAGCCTTAACAAACAGACGCGTGCTATATCAAAAAGAGTTCTAGAGAAATTTCTCCGTAAACAACATAAGAACAAACTGTTCTAATCTCTTCATTAAGCCGTTATCGTCGTTCTTATGTTGTTTCAATAAGATCCATTTTGGTACCATATCATTTCTTTAGACGGATTTTAGACGGTATTAAGCACTCTATGTACTCGAAATGAAAAATGTATTAAGTACATTGTATACAAGCAAACGTAACCTTTAAACCATGTTGGTAAGGTTCAAACTATACTTTAGTGTGGGATGGGTTTTAATGTGTCTTTTTTCATTTAAAATATATCGTGGGAAACCGAGTGTGCCCTCGGGCTTATTGTGGAATTTGCAAGTGAATGGGACATAGTACAAAAAAAAAACCAAGTAAGTGTTTCGATTAGCATTAATTCATGTATGAACTTTGTCCTTTTAGGAGGTAACATTTTTGTTGTAAGGAAGTTGTTATCGTTATAAATTTGTTATTTAGAAATTCAGAGTATTATCCAATGGCTGGTAGGGTTACGAGTTGGGTTGAATTAAAGTCGGTACAGCTCCATACCAAAAGAATCAAGGCTCTACTGTACTTATCGAATAACGGTCTAACAAATTAGGCAACTCTCGACTCGATAGAACTTTGATCCGGTTAAAGTTTTGCCAAAAAATGGATTTGACAGCAACAACTGGCCTGTAGGTCTAGTGGTTAGTGACCCTGACTGCTGAGCCAGAGGTCGTGGGTTCGATTCCCACCCTAATCTGGGTGTTCTTTGTGTCCGTTGTTTATATGTTTGTAAAGACCCCGGGACACAGGAGTAATTCCTAATGCGGGAGTTGTCTTTAAAAAAAAAAAAAAAAGAGTCTACCCCAGAGAGAACAAAGAAAGGCATTGAACCCTGTGTTATTTACCAAGAGTAGATTTAGTTCCTTTAATAAAACTCAAATATCGTTACCAAGAATATTATTATATTACATAATGTTATTCAACGAATACATTTAAGTATTATAATATTTAGAAACTGGAATGATGAATTTAAGGAAGAGTTTTAAACGCCCCGGTATGTTGTGCAAGGAACCATTAACACGCTTTGCAGAAACCCTTTGAACTTGCCATACAACTACAACGTAAAAGCAACAATTAAGACCAAAACAGTTGACTAGAAGCTCACACCACAAACCACCGATAAGCAGCCACATTTCTCTTTCATTCTCACATAAGCATAGAAAATTGAAGTGCTAAAGAACAGATGTTCCTTTTACAAACCCCGGGTGAAAACTTGCGGTCAATAAATATTATGGATTCTCATTGAAATCTTTGAACATTAACACTTTAAATGCTTAAGGTCTTTATGGAAAGAGAAAGTTTGAAACAATTGGTGGGTATTGGTAAAGTAGCTTTAGAGGGTCTTTTGTTTATATACCCACTATGTTAGCTATGTACGTGTGTTACATATTTGTATGAAAAGGGCATGACGAATTACGGCACAAAAGTAACCCGTAAACCGTAACATAACACATTTATGTTGGTTCTTTGGAGCAAGGTTTTAAAGATTTAGTTTCGTTACCTATAGATTTACTGCTTTTCACAAGATAAAGCATGTATTCATACTTAATGTTCTTCTCTTTTAAAATATCAGATTTACCATCGCTGCCACGATTAGCAACGTACGGGTTAAAGTTTATAAACCAGAATACCTGTAAAGGGTATTTATATCCACATAATAATAAAAACAACAATCTGCAAATAAGTCGAGATATTCGAATTCCTAAATAATAATAACATGATTAAGTAAATCTTCCGAATCACCGTATAATTGTGACACACATACCATCGCTACATGAGAAGTTCTTAACCTAGACGCGTATTTCACTTTAACACACATTTCACAATCAATTTTAAAAACGTACCTAAACAGCATGAGAGATTCAAATTACGTTTTTAAATTACAAAATAAAATATTTAATAATAAATTAAATAAATAAAGAATAATAATTTATTAAAAAAATATTAAGCACTATATCTCGAAGTACATCTTCTTAAGCTGAGCCCCGACCCAGTGCCCTTGCGTTCTGATTGGAATTTATCGCCCTCATGCTCTCCGAGTCGCGGCGTGCATTACACTCATTTTTTTGCATTCATCCACAGGACTAACAACGTGTATTAACTCTGTTGTGACGGTCTTTGGTAATTCAAATGTAAGCTTGATAAAATCTTCTTTTAATTATGATAACATAAGCTTATCAATCCTATTGTTTTTTTTATATAACAAAGATAAGTTTTACTAATATATTACTTTAATATTTACTAACAAATTACTTCCTACCTATTTTTAGAAACAGCATACATTAATAACGAAATTCTTGAAAATCCTTTAATTTATATTCCAAATACACATTGGACGGATTTGGAAACCACTGCTGGGAAGGGATATCACAGATTTCGGCTTGAGGAAAACTTGGAACTGTGTGGGGAGGGAAGAAGATTTAAAAAGCGAGAATAACACCGTTTTTTTTTAAATTAAATACTAATTTAGAGTTCTAGTTATTGCCTACTTTTAATTTTAATACAAATAAATTTTACAATTTTTTAATTTTAGCCGCAAAAAGAGGTTTGTTATAAGTTTGACGTGTCTGTGTGTCTGTCTGTGGCATCGTAGCTCCCTAACGAAAGGACCAATTTAAAGGCGTTTTTTTTTTTGTTTAAAAGGTGACTTGATCGAGAGTGTTATTAGATGTAATTCAAGAAAATCTGTTCAGCCGTTCGAAGATCATCAGCTCTTTTCTAATCGTTGAAGGAATTTTCGAGTTGGGAGTGTTATAAATTTTTTTATTTATTATTTGAATACATACGTGTGTAGCACACAGGTATGTATTAATGTCACATCATGATATAACTTTGTACATTGTACATAAGACATACAAAGATAAGACAATGTGTGTGACATTGAAATGTTATCAGGATTAGTGGGTACCAGAGCGGTACAATAAAAAGCGATGCGATGGGAGTTTATTATTCTAATCGTTAAAGAAACGTGAAAAAATCCACCCACAATGCGCGTGCGCTGGCATCTGGTGGAAAAAATATAAAAGAAGTTATATAGAGTTGTTGAAACGACTTTTTGTGTAATTGATACCTGCATAATTCAGTGAATGCACACCGAAACTAAAACTCGTTACTTCGCTTATTCGATAGTTGAAATCTTCATGGCTTAATTTTGGCTTTCCTTTCATATTTTCATAATGTTTCTTTGTTTTGTCAACTTTAACAAGTATTTTTTTCAATTTGCTTTCAGATATTTTTTTTAGTTTTTTGATGAATAAGTGCAATGTATAATTGGTTATTTATACATTGCACTTATTCATAAAAAAAAACTGAAAACAATTTGAAAAATTTTTACTATTTTATTAATGTTTTTTGTGAATTAAAAATTGTTTTTGAAACAGTGACACTAAATGATAAAATATTTTTCTCGAATTTATAAAAAGTTAAAAATATGAGCTTTAATTGCTGTGAATAGCTTTATAACATACTCAATCAAAAATAAGTAAACAAACTGATCACCTAGTCAAAATTTAGGGAAGCTGTTGCATCGGTTCGTGACTAGTTTTAAGAGTCTTTGAAAGTGGGTTATGATCAGCAGTAGAAAATGTAATGATGTAACAATACCGTTTTGTGTGGTGCAATGTTGTAATATTTGGGATCAAAGCAAAGTAGTCACGTCTGCGTGCCATCACTGCGGAGGCTGTCAGGAGGATACTGTGAGGAAGTGATGTCTGCTAAAGAGGCGGCGGAAAGGGAAGTACTTTCCTGTCCCGAAAGAGAGGCTCCAGGCGCCGGAGAGCGCAGAACGATCTCCGGCCTCCATGAGCGCTTGCCTGGGGGTAACAGGTGAGGCTGCCCGATACTCTAACAGAAGCAAGCTTCAGACGGTGGCGCGCCGTGTTCCGCCCGCGCCTCTCTAAACGTGGCGTGGCTGTCTTTTGTTAAAGAGGCGGAAAGGTCGGCCGGTGTTCTCGGGGACTTCCTTCCTAGGGTATACCCGAGTCCCTTGCAATAGACTCATTTGGGACGGAACACCATGTGGTTTTAGTCAGTTTGATTCCGACACATGTCACTGATGGGGGTTTCCACACGATAAAAAAAAAGTAGTTACAAGACCACAAACTGCTATTAAACCTAAAAATATGTTTGTTTATATAACTTATGTTATTTGGTCTTTATAATAATAATAAATATAATCAATTTATCATCTCTATACTAATACCAGAACGATGCCAAACATAATTATCGACATTGTGGACCCGAACTACATCCGATCAAATTCGCAAAATTTTATTTTATTTATAGTCGCTGTATTTTTCTCACGGTATGCTATACACACTTTTAAGCATATTACAGTTAAGTATATCAGTTCACCTGATACTAAACGGTTCTCATAGATTACGCACGCAAACTAAAAAGTGTCAAAGCAGAGGAGAGTATAAGGGAGTAGAAGAGGGTTTTAGAATTCTACCTACTCCTTTGGGAGAGAAGAGTGATGATTATGTTATAAGATAGCATATGAGTAAGTACATTGCACAGACAGGGAAATTTTATAACATATTAGTTAAATAATGCTAAGTTCTCTTCTGTCCATTATAACAGCGGCAGAGATAGTGTCTAATGGCTAGGACGTTGAACGTGTCGTTGCGATCAAGTGGTCTCGGGGTGAATCTCACCCAGTGCACTACCGTAATAAACCCCAGCATTAAAAGCATTTAGCTTAGCTGGAGGCGTCAATAAGAACACTAGTAATGTGTGACCCACGGTACAAGAACGATAAAGACAAAATGCTATGTAGGTAAAGCACCCTTTTAATTTTGTAGTAATTATATTGAGACAAAACATAAAAATAATATATCAGATACATTTTCATAGAAAGAACAATGAAAGAAAAGAAAAAAATCATTTATATCCGCAAGACGAGACCATCTTAAACATAACAATACAAAAGAGAAAAATAATACAAAATAAAAATACACAGCAGTTGAGAAATAAAAAACATAAAATAACATTAAGAGAGGATGTCTCGTGACGGCACCGAAAGGGGATCCAGTTCAGTAATGTCTTGGGCACGCCACAATTGTGGCGGTAAGGCCCGTCATGGAGGATTGGCTAGAGAGGCGACATGGCAGCCTCTCCTACCGTCTGACGCAGGTACTCACCGGACACGGCTGCTTCGGTAAGTACCTGTGTCGTATAAGACGGGAGCCAACGTCTGCGTGCCACCACTGCGGAGGCTGTCGCGAGGACACTGCACTCCACACCTTAGTGGAGTGTTCAGCGTGGGTACAGCAGCGCCTCAACCTCGCGATGGCTATCGGTGGGGGAAGCCTCTCGCTGAAGACCATAGTTCTGTCTATGGTCCGAAGCGATAGTGCGTGGAATTCCGCTGCCTCATTTTGCGAGGAGGTGATGTTGGCTAAAGAGGCGGCGGAAAGGGTACGGGAGAGGACGAGTACTCTCCCGTCCCGCAGAAGACGCACCAGGCGCCGGAGAGTGCACAACGACCTCCGGCCTCCATGAGCGCTGGCTTGGGGGTAACGGGTAGGGCTGTCCGTTATCCTAGCAGAAGCAGGCCTGAGAAGGTGGCGCGACGTGTTCCGCGTGCGTCTCTCTAAACCGGAGGCGGGCAAGGCCCCCGTACTCTATGGTGTGGCCGCCTACTGACCAAGAGGCGGCCAAGGTCTGCAGGGGTTCCCGGAGGCTTCCTTCTTAGGGTATTCCCGGGTCCCCTGCAATAGACCCACTTGTGACGGAACACCGTGTGGTTTTAGTCGGTTCGATTCCGACATACCACTTCACCATTAGCTCAGGTGAGGTGATGACCCGTGGGGGTTTCCACACGAAAAAAAAAAAAAGTTCAGTAATGTCTGGTATGGATAGGTACCAGAGCGCTGATTTTTGACCAGACCCCAATGGCATGCCGGAATGTGACCAGGACCAATACATTTAAATTACAGTTTTAATATTATATTAAACTGTCTTAATACACAGAGTTAAATCTGTGATTACAACGATTATTGCCTTATCTAATCATGGACGCCAAATAATAACAAATTAATCCTGAACGTAACGACAAGATTCACAACCAGAAGATAATTATTTCAATAATCGTTAAAGGTGAGGTATGTGCACCAATTGTGTACCAGCATTATAAGTATACAAAAATAAACATCAGTAATCAGTATAAGTTAATGAACTTCCCATAATAATCTCACCCCCGTGGATTCTAAAGAATGTTAAAGGTGTTTACTGACGTAATCAAAATAAAAAAAATAAAAAAATCAGTATTTAAAACCGTTAAGTACTGTTTTTTTTTAATTTTTAATTTAATTGGGTCAAATACTTGGAAATGTATTTTAGATCGATAATCACAAGGGTTCCTACTTGTTTTATGTTGCTAGTATCTCTTAAAAAATTAAAATGAACATACCTCTTGCAAAGAAAAAAAAAATTACAATTTCAAGTAAGATTTTAGAATTCTTATTTTACCCATTTCAAATCATTACATTCTCAAGTCTTTAAAATTGTTTAAGAAAAACTAATATCAACACAAAAAAAGAACGATTATGTTAAAGTTTAGTTTTTTTAAAAGGACTGATTTTAATTTCGATCAAACCCAATTCGTTTCTTCTGTAATTATTGTTACGTAGAATACGTTTCAGGATAAAACAATACAACAAGTAACGTGGTCGTTTACCCTACATAATGGCTACCGATTAGCCTGTTTCTCACAACAGTACCATGAGAAATTCAATCAAACTGACTATTTTAATGGTGTTCCGATTGCGCCACAATCAATATTATTTTTCCCACTGCAGTAGGTATGCTGTCATTAAGTGTATCGTGATTTATTTCTGTTTTGTTTTTGAGTTATTATTATTTAATAAGATTGGGTTTTAGACTGCAAAGATTTGAGATCGAGTTGCTGTACAGAAATGAATGCCATTGATGATTGTGACCTCAAGTTTGGCATGATACTTAAAGCTAGTTTTGTTTTTATAGCAATTCTTTTTTTCTATAGTATGTGAAGGTTCATTCGGAATTCTTTACAATTGTGATAACTTTACTGTGTCTGTTAGCTGCAATAGCTTAATAAACTTTATCTACATATTGTGTAATTCCTCTTTAAGAAAATCGAATACTCACTTATTTGTAAATTTCAACATGCGTGTAGTTTTACTCTTGAGTTATTTTTACAATGCGCTAAGTAAAAAAACAATTACTGCATAAAATAATATCGCACCGCCATTAAAGAAGTATTTTAACGGTACCTTACATATACTATCAAAAACATCCCAGGCGTTCAAAAATTAGCCTGAAGCTATAACGCTACAACTTATGAAGCGTTGCGTGCCAACACGAGTAGCATCTTATCACGCAACCAGCCAGTGATTTAAACACAACTTTCAAAGACTAATGACGTTTATTAGGGCAATCAATTTATTGAATTAACCGATTGAGATATCCTTAAAGGGGAAGGTTGTTATACGCATGCGATATATGGTTTATTAGGTATGTAAGTTCAGTCGATTTAATTCAATTATTTCTTTTTCACCGGGCTACCGAACCGTATAGTTGATTACAAAGTCGACATTGTTTGTAGTTTGCGGAGTCTTGTGTTTTCTCTGATCAGTATATTTTTCTTACATCAGTCTTGATGAAAATTTCTGTTATTGTTTGCAATTGGTCCGATTTTGTTTTAACTAGAAGTATTTGGTTTTTGATAGTTAATTAATTTCGAGTAGTCATATCTGAGTATCACACGCGGTAAAGTAAATATACGATTTGTATTTTACCAACATCTTCTTGCTTGCTACTATTATCATAAAGTATGTGGTAGATACTCAATGATACAAAAACAATCATGATGTAATCTAGACTATAAGTCATTGCAGTAGCCACCTATGTTTTAATTGGGGACTCAAATTGTCTGCAATTTAAACGCTAATGCTATAATAATGATCGCACAAAAGAACCGCGTTCTTAAGTTCAAGTAAAAGGTAGCGTTTATTAAGTGGAAACAAACACGCGATCTTGACTCCAAGCCTTTTAATTTTGTTGTAAATAAATCGCGATTAATGTGAGAAGTATGTTTCAGTCGGTTCAAAGAGTCGTTGATTAAAAATATAATATTAATAAAAAAATGTTGAATGTTGAAAATGGACACACTCTAAAGTTAATTAGGGTAAATTAAAATGGACTTACCTCTATTTTATTAGGAGAATGTAATGCGTATTTTAGTATTCTGATTTTTATTCAATATTCTTTATATATAATTTGTTATTAGCGGTACTAAAGGCTCAGAGTAGAAATGCAGAGGTAAATACTTACAGGTTTAATGTATAATATTATGACTAGAAATGGTATTCCGTACAAAGTAAATTCTTTATCGGTATTTCTTTATCTGTAGTTGCGTTGAGGAACTTTCTTACGATACCAATTCTATCGATAAAAAATTTAGATAGAAATTCCAACCCCAGGGAAGGGAAAATAGCTACTGATAGTTTCAATTCAACTCATTGGAGTAGGTTGTCATTTTAAAATATATTTTTTTACAAATCACTTTCTTTTCCGTTTATTCGGTACAAATTTACAAATTTCTATTGATTTTAAAGTCAAACCTGGATGAAGCAGAGACGAAATTTTTTTAGACAAAGTCAATACTTTATTATTATAGTCCGTTTTATGTCTTATATTATTTTAATTAATTTAATATAATTATTGACAGCACATCGCATTATAGATTCTGCTATTCATAGAGAAGCAATGAGACTTTATTAGAAAGTTAGTTATAGCTTGAAATAAGCCTGATTAGTACTACCTTACATAAAAAGCTTAAAAAAAAATCCTGAAATATGTAGGTACTGCACACACAATGAACCCATATTTATAAATGTTTTGAGAGAGGCTTTTTTGTATGCAATATTCAGTGGTCAGATTCAGGTATAAAAACTTTTATAACAATCCTATTCATCCGATTTAACTTCGATTATTCACGACAAGATCCACTTTAACACCTCATATTGGATTTGATACTTTTATCTTGTAATAAATAATATATTAATCCATGACTATTCTTCATTAACTATTCAAGTTATTATTTCAATATTCATATGGTATTTACAGATCTGAAAATATCGAGGCTAAGGACCTTGTATTTTAAATACGACATTGACAGGTGCCAAGCTGGTGACAATCAGATAATTTGATTTTTATTGTTGAATAAACTTTACCATTTACCATATTTTATGGTAGCAAATGTACACTTGACATGCGACTTATTGGCACTATTTCACTATTAATTTCCAACACAGTTTCGCCTAACCAGTGTCTTCGCAACATTGCAAAACAATATATCTAGCATGACTATATAAATGTCAGAATCATGTGCGCTGCTAAACGGAATGTCTTATCGTTTGATTAGGTAATAAAGTTTAATTATAAAGCGTCATGTTCAATGGAAACCTATTGTTTATGAATTATGTCAGGGAGTTGTGTGAATTACTTGGTCATCTTCACGTAAGCGTTTTGTAAAAACATATACCTACCTTCAGTTTTATATCTATTTTATTGCTTTAATCTTGGGGGTTCTCATGAATATACAAACTTAAATCACGTCCGTTAGTTATCAAGTATTCCTAGCTCTTATGTTACAAGTTATAAGACAGCAGAGTTTAGATAAAGCTTTGGTCTTCGAGTACGAAAAATTATACCACCAGCTTTACTCAACTTTATACATGCCTTCTTCGGTTTTTTTTTTTGTTATTCCACTTTTATTGTGACTTATGTATAATACCACATATCAACTGTTGCTGTCTGAACTGATATTACTTTTTAAATAAAAAATTACCTGTTTTAGATCGAACCAATAAAAGTGAATCTAATTTTATTGAATATGTTGAACAGCAATAACGATAAGGGTAGTACTTTTCTTACAAAAGGACGCAATTAACCCATGCATCGAGAAAAAAATGTAATTCCGGAATAATCTCTTTTACGTCTTACGATTTTTTACCAAATGACAACAATTTTGAATGTAGGCAACGAGAGCGTTAATTGACTGGTATTGTGAAATATAATTTTTATTTTTTTACCTAACCAAACCTATTACTGTGTGATATTTTATGTAACAAAATGATTAATACATTCATAGTAATGGACAATTGCTATGAAAATAGATGAAATCTCAATGTCATACTCTTACGTCTGTAACATAGACGATTGCAAACAGTTAATACCTTAACCCGATGTATGTATTCATGTTCTTACGCAAAACATATGCGGTTTATTCTTTTTTTTATTAGGTTCGGTATTTTAAAAAAACCTTTTAATATGATATTTATAGGATTGTGCAATAACCATATTCCATCTATAAAACTAAATATGACATTAAATAATATATGTGTTAAATATCCCACTAATATTATAAATGTGAAAGTTTGGATGGATGGATGGATGGATGTTTGTTACTCTTTCACGCCAAAAGCACTGCACCGATTGCGATGAAACTTGGTATGTAGATAGCTTGAGACCTGGATTAACATATAGGCTACTTTTTATCCCGATATTCCCACGGGATCGAGACTTACGCGGGTGAAACAGCGGGGCGCTGCTAGTTAAACGTAAATGTTAAAATAAAAGTGACAGTTTCAAATTGTAGTCTTACAGTTGTTTGTGTGGATCCGCCCCGTAGAAACTGTAGTATTTTGTATTATTGTTTTGAGTGCCTAGTGCTGCCTGGGCCATTTTTGTTCTATTGTAGCGCACTTTTGCGCTATAGCTCACTGCTCAGACTTATGGCTAAGAGAAACCTCCAGATCAGAAACCTCCAGATCTTATCAGCAGTGGTTTTTATATTTCCTGCGGTTGCATGATGTGCAACCCAAGGTGAATACTTCAGTACCGCATTAGTGGGCCACAAAAGCATAGTATATGCATTGCAGTTTCTTCTGCCTCTAGACAGAATCTGCGTATTGTGTTCTCGCCCAACTTTAGGTTGAACATATGTTTGTTCAGTTTGCAGTGGCCGGCGGGGATTCGTTCGTTACTGCACATGTTTTGTATCTTTTGAGCTCCAGAAGATCTTTATTACGGTTTTCGAGTGTCCAG
Source organism: Callimorpha dominula (assembly GCA_949752705.1). Taxonomy (NCBI): domain Eukaryota; kingdom Metazoa; phylum Arthropoda; class Insecta; order Lepidoptera; family Erebidae; genus Callimorpha; species Callimorpha dominula. The sequence goes on from OX457007.1 coordinate 14,306,962, forward strand.
TCGTGGTCTTCCATCTCCTAATTGCTATTGATGTGTATTGGGCGTCTATGATTGGATAAGCTCACTGTTTAGTGATACCACAGAATGGTTCCTGTCCATGCTGTCGTTTGTCTGCACATGCTCTGAAGAGGGACATGGTTGCAATGCCTCATATGAATTGCTGGCATTAAATATTTGTTTTTAATTAATTTTTTTTTTTACAATAGGTAAATAAAGCCTTAACTGGTCTCTTTTCTTTTAAGAATATATTAAATGATTATAGATATTAATTTCAAAACTGTCACCAGAAGCCAAAACTCTATTAATTTATCTTGGCGCGAAAATGTGATTTCAAAATAGAGTAAGCGCATTCCTTCGTCTTAGAATCCACCATCAAATATCACCAAACCTTCTTTTTTTATTTGAAACCAAGGCATTCGAAATTGTCTTTTACTGTTGCTGTTTTTCAAACGACCACTGAAGAAAGGAAACATAAACCAGAAAAATCAGACTCAATGAAAATAACCTATTAATAAGCCTTTTATTCGACTGATGCCAACCATATTTGAATAAACATATTTATGCATGTATCTAGTTCACATCAGTTACATCTTATTATTCGAATCTTAATACAATAAACTACTAAAATAAATTACAATACTAAAAGAAGAAAGAATAAAAGCTGTAAACGCTTCGTACTGTATTTACCTACATAATAACCAGTGGATATAGTACCAAGCTGCCATTCCCATGTAAAAAGTAAAAACTGGGGCGTAAATGAGTCACTGATGCAATTCCGTTCCTCGTATTGCTTGCGTGCTATCTACGCAACTGGTTTGCGTGAGAAGTAACTGGCAATTTGAATTAGAATGCGCCCGCCCTCACGACACGCCCAAAGGTAGGTGCAACGATATCTGATCGTTACGTAAAGCTGATTGTGCATTTTCTGGACAGTGGAGTTCAAAAATATGTATGATCTCTGTTTGTAAAATGGTAATAACGTAATTATGATAAAATATACAAATAATATAAGGCTATCTTTGTTAGTTCATTTCACTTTTACGACACGAATAAATTACGTAGTGACAATTAAACACGAGTGCTTTGATAATAATCTATTTAATTTGAAGGATTTACTTTTGAAAAACATTAATCAAGATGTTTCTTTTTCATATTTTATAAACGTCTAGAGCATAGTTTACTATTAACGACACTAAACAACTAGTTTAACAGGCTAGATGCTCCCGAATATCCTACCTTCTATTGTATTTCAGGACAAGATAAATTTTGTTTAGTGAAACAAACGAGGTAGTATATATATGTACACGTAAGTGGATCCTATATATTTTATACCTTTGTTATTAACAAGCATACGGCCAGCCCTATATCATGTCTGTTAACACTCGCAGGACCAACCAATGGTTCAAATGATAAATGACGCGTGGCCAAAAGAAATATCCTGGGTCATATAAGTTTATATAAAACATAAATAAGTATCCCAATTCTCTTCCAAACGGGGTTCATGAGACTCTACTCAATATGCCGCTGAACTCGGAATTAGTTATCGGATAAAAAAATATTTTTAGTTAGATGCAACTTATAAGCTGCTCCATTCTACTACCAAATTTCATCAGTTTAGATTCACAGGGCTTAGTTGTAAAATGGTTCATCAACATAAGTTATGGCTATCGTTGTAATATGGCTAAAAGTTTTATGAAACACTGTTTTTATTACAAAAACAACTGTATGAAATGTAAAAAAGCCGTATCACTTACGACCCCGATTGTACCCACTTTGCGATAATACGCATTGATATCAGGGTACATGTGTAAACGGTGCTCGGAATGTAATAGATAGAGGCTATTGTTTTACGTAAACTCTATACAGAGTGGATTGGAGATTGGAGTCCTGCCAAGTAGGTTGGCCACTGCCCTACATACGTATCTGCAATGTGCATGCGTAATTTATGTGTGATCTTTACATATATACCATAGTGTATTGATCAGTGCACCTGTCAGTATTACAGCACTTTTTCTTTTATGTAAAAACAGACAACTCCCGTCTGTCCGTTCACCATTCCATTTCTACAAACATATATATTAACATTCTGATTGTTTTAATCGAATCTCGGAGTATTATAGCATGGCACATTTACATCAGAATTCATTTCACGACTGAAAAAGATTATAAACAGCTCCAGTGTAAGCTCGAAGCCTGGACCTCAACCGGTTGAGCACTTTCTGGAGGAAATAGAAAATTGGTCCGAGCCAGAAATACCACGAATAAATTGATATCGAGCCTATGCACAACTGTTGCGGTTCTTTGCTTTTATATTAATACTTCTTATTAAATAAATTGTTTCTCACGTTTTCTTTATTTAATTTCTTAACTGTTACGTAAATATCTAGTAATCAATATGATAATCTTTCAAGAGATCTAGTTAGACAAGAATTTAATAAAAAAAATATATTTATTTGTTTATTGTTCTCTTGCATGTGTATTCTTACACAATATGTACGATATTTTATTTTACAATAGATTTTGCCTATTCTACTAGGCCGATTAAGGTGAAATATGGTACACATTTCAATTGGTAAGATCCAAACACTGATATGCAGCGTAAATAAAATATTTTTTGTTGGCTGTATTAGAAAATTAAAACAAATAATTGCAAACTGTACCGTTTTAAAGTTATATAAGAAAATACATGAAAATTCACCATTCCTATATTCTATCTCCGAAACGAAGCCTAAAATTTTGAAAAAAATATACAGATCTTCAATATTTACTTAAACGAGAACACCTATAAGAAGTCGCTAATCTTCAAATGACATAAGTAGTAAATTTCTCTATAATGTGCGTACAAACTTACATTTGCAGTTGGAATGTATGGGAGAACATGCTTTTCAACTACAATGTTTATTTTGTTCTTGGCATAAATAATAGGTAAATACATATTAATCGTATGAAACCCTCTCCACGTAATTCTCAACCCTCTCTTCAACTCTCACTTGTACGGTTTTTCTTTATAAAACGTCAAAAGACTACCTATATTCTGTAGAAAACTGTATGAAAAAACAACATGAGACAACGTCCGCGTGAACATGTATATTCAACTTCCATCGATCAGTCAGTCAGTCAGTTTTTTCTTTTATAAATAGTGTTTTTTTTGCAAAACAATTACATATTATGTAGGTATGTTTCCGTTATATCCAACCGTTCATAATAACTCATCGTATCCACAGTTCTATGTGAAAAACACCTATAATATCTTCGAGGTTAAATAGCCGATTAATGCCTCAAACACCTAATATATGTAGGTCAACATAAACTTAACCTTTGTTAAATATTACATGAAAATACATTAATGGATATTGCTTTTCAAATTATATTGAAAACTATGTTTATGCATTCATCGTTTACAAAAACGTTAAATTTAGGTTCCAAAGAAAGCCTGCAATATTAATTGCCAAATAAATTACGGTATAATTTAAATTATAATCTGTAATGTATGTGAGACTTTAATCAAAACCTTTGAGAAACTATCCTAAAACATTATGGGGTCTCGTAAATTTTATTGCAACACTATGCAAAGGAAATATATTAGATCCTGTATGAATACGTCTGACGACTAACCTATAGTATGTATCTTATATATGTATCTTATAGTTCCACGATTACACGTAAGTCGAATTTGACTCGTACTTCGGATTTACAATTTGAAGATTGTATTATTTTTCTGATATTAATTTACAGACTTATCATCACACTACCTACAATAATAATTTTTCTCAGAAAGTTCCAATATTTTGAATGTTGCAAATTATGCTTGTAGGTACTAAATTATGCTAAATTACATCAGATTTTCAAGGAGCTCTTTCATAAAATACAGCAATTTGTTTAATCCTTACTACCTTTATCATTTGTTACTATATAAAGACAATACAAAGTGTTACGAAAAGAGAATAAAAGTCATGAAATCATCATAATTATGTCGATTTTCGTTACATTGATTTAATAAATCACATTAACTGTGATACATTTAGTTAATATAACTTAATTATAATAAAAAATACAAACCTAAAATCACGTAAGTCGGGTATTACGTAAGTCGAAAGTTGACAGATAATATACCAATGATAATGATATGATGTCTATAACGGCTCTGAGTATAATTACAGTCATACTGATATAACTGCTAAAGTCTCTCAAATGTCCACGTTTATTGCAACATCACATTTCAATGGAGAGAATGAAAATATTGTGCCAGTCATAATAAAGATCAACTTTGTGTGACATGGGATTTCATGCCAACATTAATTAAGTCTTTAATACGCTAAAGTACCAAGTAAAATGAATTTCTTGAAAGGTACAATTGTAGATATTACAGAGTATTACAGGAAGGTGTGGTCATATTTAAGGGTCATATGTTTCTTTCTTTCTTTTTTTCTATAGTAGACCCCGTGAATAACGTAAAGCGTAAACGTACACAATTTTATAAAAAATCGTGAGTTTTAAAAGCGAAATTTTAGTTGGAAACTGAAAAATTTTACTTGAAAATTGGCCGATTAAGCTAATATTTCGTATGAGAGAGGGCTGACAGGAATAAAACTATGAGTATTGAATACCAAGGATATTAATGGAATGTCCAGATTTTTCTGAAAATGTCTGCATAAAAAATAAAATAACAAAATCATTGCAATGGACATGAAAATTCGTAATAAGTATGTTGTCTATAAATGTGCACCTGCCTGAGAAAAAGCATCCTCCAAAAAAAAACTATTTTTAATATATTTTTTGGAGGTAAATCAAAATTTTTTAGCTACACATAGCGCTACTAAAATTTTACCATACCTTTCTGTAACACCCTGTATACCCAGATTTATATATACAAATGTAAGAAATAGTTACAGTAAAATCGACCCGGTGTAAAATGCTACAAAAAAGTAGATCTGACCTACCCTATTGATGTGTTCCTAATCAGCATAATAAATAGCTTTAGAAGCGACGGCAGACTACGCTAACTGCCTGCCATCAGGAGAGAGTTTCTTAACTGTATAATTATTTAAAAAAAAGTATATTGTGTAATGTCAATAGAAGAAACTAAGGTAATCACACCCTCATGCATTTTGGCAACTAAATATAAACGGAGTCACTGATTACTAAATCACATCAATATGTGATTTCGGAATAAACAAAAATATTTTCCTTTAGGGTTTTGGCAGAAAAAGCAGAAAAACGGACTTGTGAAGGAACGAATGTTATGTCCCTCCAACACAAAGGAAGGATTCTCCAACCAGACAGGTGATCAGTTGAGCTTGTCAACGCTAGATGACATTGCAGTATGTTTTGCTGCTGTTTGCAGTATAAGAAAGTCTTCACAGGACCACTACAAAAAAATACTACGGCATAAAATAAAAAAATACCTATTTGATATTATTAAAAAATATTAAACAAAAGTGGTAGGTTGTAAAAAAATACATTAATAGTATGTGGTGACTTTATTTATTAGCCTTACAAAATAATACTCATTCATGTATTGTCTTAAATGTGTGTCTACCGTTATAGTCTACAATGACAAAAGTTAAAGACGGAACCATTTCAGGAGTATGTACCCGTTAATGTAGAACCCATTGAAAATAATCTCCATATAACCTTAATATCAATGCTAGCCATATCTGTACAATTCAAAACATTTTAAAACAATCACATGAATAAAGAAATCAACCACACGATTGTATTCAATGTTTTGAATTGATTTATACCTCATCGGAGCCTGGGAATGTGCTGGACATAGCATACGACCTTACAAAATTATAAGCCGGCGTTTCGTACGTGTCTGATTGACAGCAATTTTCATTTCATATGGAGATGACACGTCTCTAAAAGGTCATGGAGTATCTAATTTAGTAATTGCGAGGCGTAAAAATGGATGTCAGTGTTATAAACTGTACTATTGATTTGATACACGACTTGTGTAAATTTATTTCGGGTATCGTGTGTGATGTCTATATTTAAAGTAATCTTATATTGCTTCTAGGTTTTCCCAGGATTGTTTTGTTTTTGTTTACGTTTTGTAACCTGGCACATTTTTATGAAGAGACTACAAGTACACAGCCTAAGTGCAGAATCTACCGCATGCCTCAATTATATGAAGCTTTGACCCTACACACTAGCTGGAAAACAAGTTTCGTATGTGTGGTTCAAATTCGATCTGCAAAAATTAACAATCAAATTAAACAATGAACTGAAAGAATTACTTTTACAGACTTTTTGTTTGTTTATTTATGTATAATTACTTGTTTGTAATTATTGATATATTTAAATTTGTTTTGTTTATTAAGTAAGAAACAACATTTTTTGGATATGGGTAATGTTTTATCAACTGCTCAAGAGGGCGTTGTAGTGTCAGAAGAGACCGAGGCACCATATGACTCATACGATTAACAATGTTTGTGTTGTGAGTGTTTAAAGGCACCAGTATACAGGCGAGCCTTTTACTTGTTGAAAAGTGCGATTCCGAAATGTTTAGCTGATGTGTTTGTTATAACATTCATGACTTTCTCATACAGATAATCAATTCAATCAATACTTTCTTGACAACTTTCATGACTTCTAACCTAACCTAACACGTACGTACGCGCGTACTTTCTTCCAATTAATCTTCAAGCACAGAAAACAAAGATATATGTTGCTATATGTGGCGTACTCACATTGCAACGTGCTAGCAACGCTATCTAATCTGATGCCTTATGGGCGTGGTTCACCGGTGAAATGTTGCCCATTTCCCCTCGTTACCGCGTCTAGCCGCTGTGACGGGAGCATTGCAGTATCTAGACCATCTAGATCAGTACAAAGTTACGGCAACTAAATATATTACTTAAAGGATCCCTTACGAAAATCAGATTATTAGTATTTTGACATGGAGCCAAAGTGGGATTTATTATAAAGATACTTTTACATAGCTCCGCATAGATATAAAAAGTTAATTGCCAAAACCATAAATGAACTTAAATATTAATAGAAATCTGTGGAGTCTGGATACGATTTAACAAAAATGTCCTTTTACTGAATATCATTAACGCGATTTTTTTAGATTTACGTACTTTTGTACTGCCCCTCGTTACGATGGAACAGGGATTTCCCCGAACACTTTGTTGCACCCTTTCATTGTCGAAAAACCAAAAAGTCGCTCCTTTTTGGTTCGAGGGGCCAAGGTCTGGAATGAACTGCCTGCGTCTATTTTTCGAGACAATTATAATCTTGGAACGTTCAAAAATATCTCTTGGATAGGGGTGTACCATCTTCGTCTTCGTCATCATTTTCCATCAGGTGAATTGGAAGACAATCGCCTATTCCATTACAAAATAAATATAAAACGTTGTCGGTTTTTGTTTTGCCATGTAACTTGAAGCACAATACTAACGGGGTCCTTACACACTATAAGCAGAGCTGTGGGCCAATTGTTTTATTTTAATAAAGGTTATTTTTGACTTTTATATGTTAGTTATATGCTATTTCTCCGTAGATACTTGTAGAAAGTTAGTAGTAGTTAGAAATACGTAGAAACATATACGTGTATATGATAAACATGAACCAATAAATAAATTATTCGTGGGTTCGATTCCCAGTCAGGATAAATAGTTGTGTGATGAGCACGATCAGTTCTCCTGTGTCCAGACACAAGAACTGATCGTGCTCATCGCACAGTTATTGGGTATTTGGGTGTAATTTATCTCTAACATATATGTATTTAGTAGTATATAAGTATGTTTGTCTGGTTACCATAGTACAGGCTTTGATTAGTTTGTTATCTGACGGCTGAGTGTGAGATATCTCAAGTTATTATTATTATTTCTTTTTAAGAATATTAGTAACGTGGGTCACACATTACTTGTGTCCTTGTTAACCCCTCCAGTTAAGCTAATTTCTAGGCCCCATAAATCATCACCTCTGCTAATCATTTAACTTTGCTTCTATATTGAAGTCTTATTGTTTTGCTAATGAAGTTATTGAAGCTAGGGTAGATCCTTTATTGGAAAACAAAACTAGTACTTCACTCTCTAATTTACTACACACTACTTCATTTTTCATTTCGATACCAGTAGCGACATCTTTTGACAGGTGTATGAATTAATATTTGGGTAAATTTAAATAATTTCTTAATATTTTTTAAGTGTTTGAATTAAAGAAGAGACGGGAGAAAGGAGGTGAAAAGTAAGATGCTCTTTACTAATATCATAAAAAATAATATGATGCTGCCTCATCGATGGGCTCTGTCAGACCATTAGGTGTAGGCCTTTTAATAGGTTTCAAGAAAGAAAATATCTTTGAGACCACTATGGAATGCTCCTAGGAATGATATCCTATATAATCGTTATTAATAAGTAATAGTTAATTTCTTCCATAACTGGCCAGCGATCAAAACTATACCATTGACACCATATTATACCTAATATATAAGAAGAAGAAATGTAATCTATGAATCTCAGTCCGATTTCTAGGTTAGAATAAACTATTTATTAATAAAAGAATGATTGTTTCAATAAATTATATCAAGAAATAGAACAATGCGCTACGATCCATAGCATCAGATGACTAAACTGGTTCCTAGACAAAACGGAATTTTACATATATAATCAACATTTAAAGCTGCTGAAATGTCGATAAAAAGCTAAAAAGCTATCAGAGAAAAAATATGTTGACCAAGACCTAGCGTGGCTTAACAGCATGCATTTTAGTAGAAGCTAGTTAGATACTTTTATAATGATTTCATAAATTATGAACCTCTAAACCAATTGTGTAAACGTAAGTGGTCACCTCGCCCACGCAACTGCGTCGGGTGTTTCGAGTTCGGTTCTCTCACCGTTTACTATTTTTTTTATTTCTTTATTTTCATTTATCTTATCTATCAAGATAATACCAATATCTTTTCTACTCAATAACTGCATATTTATAAGTAACAAAGCATTTCTTTAATCTACAACCGTGGTATGCTTTAGCGCGAATTCCAATAATATTATGTAAAATAACTTAGGTGCCATTTGTACAACATGTGTTCTTTAGAACTATTTTAAATATATCATACAATAAACTTAAATACGATGGTTTAAATATTTGCCCCTGAAATATACGTTACGTTTGACACTAACGATACGGCACTAAGCAATGAATCAAGTGTGTATGCGCACATATAAATATGCGGGACCATAACGTAATTGGTGTGTAAATATTCTTCCAAATGAGCATTAATGAGCAAAGTCGAGCGTGTCTTCATTCTTCATTTGAAATATTTATGTCGCCATTTTGAAGTATTTTTTCAAGAATGCGTAGCGAATTTTTGATTTATATTTATGTACCAATGAGCCGCAGATTTATGTATGGTTTGTATTGCGTAAACGGAGACGGCGTAGAAAAGATATTCTACAGCATCTCCGTTCTAGAAATCTCTACATACACCATAGCAGGGCCACATATGCAATTTCTAAAAGGCATGGTAAAATTTAGAGCTAACTTTAAATCATTTGAATCGGTTAAGTCTATACTCCTTATGTTTAGAACTTGGTTCCAACTAAGAACAAACAACCGTCCATCGCATCCTTTGGAAGGGTGATAAATCTTTTGAAAAATCAGTGTTATTTTGTAGGCGATATGGCTGGAGCGATACCTATACTATGCGCATCTTGTTTCAACTACGGCTGATTTTCGTAAGATTTCGTGAGATAGTATTGCTGGAGTCAGACATATTTTAGTGCGGTCTTCACTTTTGCCGTAGGTCTTTCCTTGTCAATCAGGTCCATTGCGATAGGTCAGATGGAATCCTTTCCTGAAACAAGCATTTAGCTTAGTTTGAGGGGTATTAATATTTAAAGGATTTTCTCAATATGTGCTCCACGTTACTAGTACCTACCGTTTTTACGAAGTGCCCGAAGTGCACCCTGTCAATCTCAACTTCATCACGCAAAAACAGATCTGGATGAAATTTGTAACAGAGATAAATTATAGTCTGGAATAGCGCATAGTCTACTTTTTATCTCAAAAAATAAAAAAAAAATCCGTGAGATAGATTTCACCAAAATTTCCACGAGAATGAAGTCGCGGCGAATGTGTACCTATTCTGATTAATTTTGTTGCGGATTCCTTTACAGTTTAGGTACCCAGGTAGGTTCTCGCCGAATGCCATGTCCGATGTTTTTGAAGGATACTTACTGTTGTTAGTCCCGGTGTAGAGGAAGGAAGCTCTTATCTCAGTGACCGTTGCTGGCCTTTAAGGTGGGAGTATAGAAAGGGGGAGGAAGGGGAGAAGGGGAGAGAGGGGGAAAGGAAAAGTTAGGGCCTCTAGTAATCTCAGTCATTCAGCGGATCACAATGCAAGCATTGCTTAACTGCCGGTTTTCTGTGAGGCCGTGCCATCACTTTAGTAACTATGCAGGAGAGCACTTTGAAGTTTTCAAATTATGTTTTACATAATATTTTGAAAACGGCTGTTTATGTCAATGAAATCTGAAAATGTTACTGTGTGTATGAGCTTTATAAAATGTTTGTTTTATGATAAAGTATAATGTTTTCAGGAAGGCCTATGTCAAAAAACAAAAATCGTCAAAAAAACAAATCCGCCGTTTTTCTACGACTGCGACGAAATATTTACACCAAACAAGACAAAACCTAAACAGAATGCTTAGTTTTTATGAGTAATCATTTGTAAATTAATACTTATTTACGAAATATACTAGTAACGTGTGTCTTACGTCTACATAGTCTTATTTCAAATAATATTAATACGGTAATACTGACCACAAAAGACAACCAGATTTGGAAGATCCATCCGTGAAATTCTCAAATATTTCGCAGTCATTAATCAGTAAGAAGTGACTACATGAAAAACCTACTACTTAAGAGTCCTTTCGAGCGACATTCATCCGAATCATTTGTATCATTAGCACTCCACCACTGAGGCACTCCAGAAACATTTTGCCTCGCACAAACAATCTGTGGAACAAATTGTGGCCTGCTTTATTTCCGGACCGATACCACCGATACGTCCTTCAATCCTTCAAGAAAAGAGCGTCCCATCTTAAAGGCACTTGTGAGTCTTAAATTGCAGGTGTCCATGGGCGGTGGTAGTCACTTACCATCGGATGTCCCGTCTGCTCTGCCATATACCATAAAAAAACAAATTAAAATTAAACTTTTCTTTGAGTACACCTGTCTATTCATTTCTACATGACCTTAACGTTCACACGAAGAGATTGCCTTAGACATTAAGTTTTGCAGTTGTACAGCTTTGCGAAGTTATACATAAATAAATAGTTCATAATGTTCATCCTTTACGCTTCCCGTTAATTCTACTATATATACTAGAATTAAAAAGTGCTGTCACAAATAAATGCATGCACATAATTGCATTCCCATACAGCCAGTACAAAAGGCAAGTCCATTAAACGGTCGAGCAAGGTTTTTTGTGGTGGCATCTTTTGACCCGGCTCATGTCCTCGGGCTAAACAGTAAATAATGATCCCCATACCATGTATAAATTATGAAATGAAATCATAAAAGTAGGAGTATCTTTGGAGCTGATAAAACTTTAGCTGCATTTTTAATCTTCTCTATTTACTTTGTTATAGATGTTTAGACAAGTGAGGTCATTTATTAAGTTATTGAACTTTCCCTCTATCATTTATCTATCTACCCTAATACCTTTAAACGAGCAATTATTGTATATATGTAGATATGTATATATATAATCTGAATCTCGGAAACGGCTTCAACGATTTTCATGAAATTTAGTATGCACGGGGTTTCGGGGGCAATAAATCGATGTAGCTAGGTTTCATTTAAAGAAAACGTAAAAAAAAACCGATCATTCAGGTACTATATATAAAACTATAATACATAAAAAATTATTTTAAATTTGATTTTTAATAAAATTTTGCACGCTGAGTGCAGTTTAGTCCAACTTGAGAGATAGGATAGTTTTTTCTCAATTTATAGTCACAATATTTTTTTTTTTTGCAAATAACTTAGCCAGACCAACGCGTAGCTGGGTAGCTAGTCTTGTAATAAAAGTTAGCAACATTGTATACCTACATGTTTGAATAGGTTTGGACAAATACATGAACACACACACGAAACCGAAACTAATATCTTTCAGTTAAAATGACATTATTAATTACCAGCAATCCAGCCACTATTTACAAGTGTTTTTTAAATAGTTTTTTTTTTGGTATAGATGGTCACCTGATGGTAAGTGACTACCGCCGCCCAAGGGCACCTGCAACTCAAGAGTCACAAGTGCGTCGTCAGCCATTAAGGTGGGAGTAGGAGAAGGGGGACGAGGGGGAGAGGGAGTGAGGGAGGGAGAGGGGTCAGGAGGGGGAAGAGGGAAGGGTTAGGGCCTCCGGTAACCTCACTCACTCAGCCAGTTTTCTGTGAGGCCGTGGTATCACTCCGGTCGAGCCGGCCCATATGTGCCGAAGTATAACTCTCCCACGAATAAAGTTACAGTAAGTAGTAATTAAGTAATTAAAATTATTTAGATGTTTGAGAATTGATCCAATAGTTTTATATACATTTATTACTCTCGACATAAAAACTAACAAAGTTTACCTCATAGTATTGATCAAATAGCTAAAATGATAAACTATCATTAATATCGCTTTCAGCTTATCTGTACCTACTACCGCAAAATAATTGTAAATATATAATTAATTGCGGACATATGTATTTCCATACTGTTGTTATAGTTACAGTAATAAATAAATTAATTAATATTTTTATCTGTACTAAAAACTAAACCAAACTTTTATATTTCGTGTTACTAATTAATTCGGGTGGAACAGAACCTTCATTGTCACACCCAAAACAGCATCGTAAATTATTCAAAGATGACAGTAACGTCAGTGTTTTGCATAGAGGTCGTTACCGCCTATGATGGATGGGATCACACGATCTCGACCGAACACACCCGTGAAGTGCCGAAGCGCTCCGGCTAGCCGATTTGCCCGAGGCTAGAACTATCTCAGCCGTTTTACCTATTTAAATGAGTTGTCAATAATAAGTTGCAGATAATTTAAAATTATATTGCTGCTTACCATGAACTATTTATAGCCTATAGTAAGGAGTTGGGATACAAATAATGATGTACAATGATATACTAATAACATATAAAAAAATGTTGTAACTGTACCATGTAGGTTTACATAATATGTAATGTACGCTATACCTGTATTTCTGAATATTTGAACAGTAGACAAAAATCAAAGGATTTCCTTAGATACTTATAGTATGAGACTCTAAAAGAGAGACTAAAAAGCTTTCGGAGTATGCGGGCTTGCGACATCAGCAGTAAAAAAAACATTAAATAGAGCAGCCAAACTTTTTGGTTTAGTCTTTTTTGCAATGGGTTTCGATCATAATGATTAAACTAATTTGTAGAAGCCTTAATCCATACTTTTTTGTATCATCTGTGTCCACTAAACACTAGTTGTTACCACAATACAAAAACAAAACTACCACCCAATGACGGAATGCAATAAAATCGTGACAATCATCTAGAGGCAAATCTTTAAATGCCTTATAATAATCTATGAGCCGCCTTAATCTAAGGACCTAACGAAAATCTGGCCAAAAAACCGTGAGAAACCATCCTTCACAGGAACAGTGACTCGAATCTTATGATATATTACCTTAAACGTGCCATTTAGCGCTTACTCGTCCAAGCTTAAGTATAGAGGGGCAAATTAGAAAAAAATGTAAACACAACATTGTACGAATTCAATAATTAGATTAAGATTATAATGATGGGGGTTGGGATGCCGTCGGCGACGGCGGGTCGCGCGCCCGTCGCCGCCCTGTGGCGCCCCAGGCGGGGTGTTTCTGACCCTATTTGTTTTAATTACCAGCCAATGGTCTTTAGGACAACACGAGGCCTTTGTGCTAGCCGAAAATTGAGCCTAATTGGTGGTAGGCCTCAAAAGGCCACTAAGGTAATCGTGCCGCCAACTTTTGGGGAGGTTTCTCTTAAAGGCTTACGCTGGGTGATAGAATCTGTTACAGTTTGGTGAATATATTGTATATACAATTAGGGTTATGATGTCCTTAAATTTTATAATAACTTATAACTTGACACATCTCACATACTATGGTAACCAGATTGCTAATAAACATATTTTTTTATGCCTTAATACATATACATATTATAAATAAAATACACCCAAACACAGAACAAATGATTATGCTCATCACACAATTATTTGCTCAGTTATCAGCTCATCAACAGACCAGTCATTATAAAATTGGATTATATGGTACTTACTGTTATGGATGACAATGTCATCTAAATTGTACATTAATGTTTTTATTGTGAAAATTTGCAATAATGTCTTAGATAGATCAGAACTCCAAGTGCAAGATTTATGGTTTTCTTAATCTTTATTGCGTTAGGGCGCTTTGATTATGACACAATCATGTAAACTGTGTGGTAATTTAAAAATAAGATGTTTAATTAGATGTTTTAACTTATTTATCCGAATTAATATTAATGCTTTTTTAGTTTTATACAAACAGTAGTCATAGTCTCACGTGTAAATACCTAGAAATCGCACTTACCCTTTAGATGCCCTAAAAACCCCGACAAGAACATATTTTGTAAAATAGGAAATAATAGTGAAATTATTTTCCTAATAAGATAAAACATATAGGTAATATTATTAAATACATTATAAATGTATGACTCATCCTACTTAACCGAATTTTTATCGTCAATCAACAAATTAGAATGCCTACCTAAATACTATATTTATCCTTTACCAAAAATTCCTGGCTACGTTCCTATAGAGATTCCTCAGATGTTCCCAATATTATCGACTGAGATTACCGGATCATTCGGTAAATGCTCAGTAAACGCTTGTAATCGCCTCTGCGGCTTACCACGATTACCGTGTACTGCTATTATAGAGGCTAATATTGCTTTCGCTTTTTCTTTTTTTATTAAGAAGTCAGTCGAGAATTTTCTTGTGACCGAATTGAACATTTAGAAGTAAACCCACTTCATTTGGTAGCTACACACACCTACTTAAGCAAAGTTGGTTTAGTTTATTTTAAATTACATTTGACGGAAACACGTGGATTAACAGAAATAAATTCAAATAGGAGCCGTTTCACGTACAACACAATCTGATGTCCTAATCAAGAACTATGTCAATGAATTATTTGCCCTCAATCAGGTCGCTGCAACACAACTCCATTATATCATAACTAACTTTTGTCAAACTAAAGTGCTTAATCTTAGTTATTGTTATAACGAAACTAAAGTTCTAAATGCAGACGACCATAATTGTTTTGATGTAATTTTTTATGTTTTTTTTATCTGCATACGTGATTAATGGTAGAAATGAGTGCGAATAATCATTATATTAATGATAACAGAGGTAAACTTTTCTTGTGGTATTAATATATTTTTCTCTTATTATGTAGTGGTGTCCTTAAATAGACATTATTAATAAAAATTTATAATAATAACATGCTAAACAAGATAAAAAAAAAACATAAAAATAAAACCTACTGTATCTACATCCAGTACTAAACTGGAAATAAATATTCCTTTTCTCGGGTAGCCAACACCTTAAAATGTTTAACAGCAAAATTATTTAAATACACTTAAGCCATTATATATATAAGGGGTAAGCAGAGACGACAGAACGCCCATTCCCATGATCCTGACTTACAGCTTGTGCCTCTTCTACATTCATCAGATCTTTCATATTCGCCGGTTAAGATATAGGTACCTTAGAACAGCAGAATCGTTTGAAGATCACACATTCCTTGAATTCAAACACCACCGTAAGCACTTTTCTGCATAGAACAAAAAGTAAGTAAGCGCAAATAAATGAACTGTCACTTGTTTAATTAATTATCGAAACTGTTCAAGCCTTTCCAACTTTAAACTATTGAGTAGATTTTCTAATAAAAATCACTTATAATTATCAATTTCGAAAATCTTATACAAAATCCCACGGTCTTAAAGTCGAAGGTGAGACCCAAGAAACGTAGCCTAAAGCAAACGGTAGATCCACTGAAGCAGCAACGACGTCCGTATGTGATATTACAGATAAAATGGACGTTGCTGATGAGAAAACCATAGAGTAAGAAACAGGCTAAAGTATATATTGTGATACTGTTAAAATTTATATGTATAATTTAGAAACAAGGGTACTGTGTGGTCTGGTCGTTGATGAAGTAAGCGCGGTGTGAACGATTGTGGTTGGTGAGGAGGTCGCACGCAATCTAAGCATTCGGAGCACGTGGGAAAGACGCAAAGCCAAGGCGGGGTGCCTCGCGGCAATCCGCCACGGTTGACGATCACCGCGATAAATATATCCAACATTAACCCACAGAGCAGTGAACTCACGAGGATTTCGAAATGAGAAAGGGGCAGAACAATTTTAAAGTTACTATAAAAACAATTACAAGTTTGTAAAATTCAAGGGATGTAGATTTTTTTTGTAGTTGCGATAATATTTAAAAAATACTTCAGTGAGTAAATACGTTTCTCTTAAAAAAATTATGGCATCTAACTAAAATAAACTAAATTAAACACGCTTAAACAGTGCCACTACAATATTGAATAAATAGTGATTTAATTTAATAAGATCTAAAACAGTATAAAGTTTAGATATTTTCCATAAAATTGACATTGTAGAGTGTAAACAAAGTTATTATTATATAGGTAAATTTTAAGCTTAATTTACTTGAAAAGTGAAATAAAATTTGAGTCTTAATTATTAAAGATAACGTATAATAAAAAAAAACTCCAGCACGAGAACATAACATCTATTCTTTTCGAAGATAAATGTACTATCGTGACATCTTAAAATCTATTTGAAATATTGTAATATCAAGCAATTCAATTGAAATTTTATGGCATAGGAAAAATAAACACATCTAAATGTAAACAGATTTGATCTAAGCTTACTAAACAAATCAACAGTATCGGTTCCACGTAACTGATATTTAATATAAAGTAACAGCAACATAAACAAAATTTGATATCCTACTCTGTAGTTGTACGACAGCCCGAGGAAGAATTCCCTAAAAAACTTCACAGGGTCAAATGTCGATGAATTTATTGCCTCTGCAGTAAAACCCGAGCGTTCGGCGTCTTTGGGAAGAATCGCAAACCTCTAATTAGTGAGATTATGAAAATATTCACACAGGTGCGTTGCGGCCCTAATAAGCATGTTGGCTTGAGGCAAGTCGTGAAGGTACGGCTTTACGGCTAATGTTTTGGGTGTTACTCCTCGAATTTGCTTTTGTTTTTGGGTTGAAGGTAATCTAGGATCGTCTGTGGTTTGGTAGGTCAGGATTGAATGTATTGCTGATGGCTATTTTTTTTTGTTTCGTTTGTTTACTTCGCATGGGTGTGAGGAAAATACTTACCTTAGACTTCATATTATAACATCAATTAAAAGCTTATATGGATCAATAAAATTTCTTTTAACTGCCGAAAATTTAACCTTTTTTAATAACTATTAGCTTTCATGCGTACTCGATGCTGGGTAAACTTAAACAAACATCTCCGTTGTTCTACGTGTTATCCCTCTTCTAGAGGAGTTCTAGCATCCCTACTCAACAGCAAAACGGCACGGCGGCGTTGTGTTGTTTGACCGTTGTAAAGGGAGAGGTAATATCGCAATCGGCTAACTTAAATTTCAGCAGAAGTCTGCTGCTATAAATTCTTGTATAAAAATAACATGCATTCTTAGTTTACGTGTACGGTACGGGTGTAATGTTTTTAGAAAATATAGTAGGACAGGTCTCATTCCTAAAGGGTAGAGGCATTTCGGTCTAGTAATACCTCTACCCCTCAGGAATGGAATAAACGGATATGAGTGTGTAAAACAATGTGTTTTTTTATTAACCTAAGACTAATGATGCTCACTACATTTGAATTCGTTAAGGATAATGGTGTGCATCAAATCAGGGGCGGTTCGCGATGTAATACACTTTTATGCCTACGTTTAACGGCTGCTACCTGGCGGCCTTATATCCGATAATAATGCTATTTAATTAAATGTGTTGTTTGTAATTAATAAAATTCACAATAGAATGTAGTTGTAACTTCTTTTGTTTACACATCCCGATTGGGGCAAGGCGAATAGATCAAACGTCATAAATTTTTGGATGGATTAAGGAATAATGCTTTTAAAGATTCGAACTAAATATAGTTGGGTGTGTTATGGATAAAAAGGTGAGAGGTTAAAGGATAAACATTTCACGAATAAGACTCACTAGTGCATTATCGTCATCTCGCACGTGCCAACCCTGATTTATCTCCAAAATTGTAGGTAGTTACGACCACCTACGTCAGCAATCAGGACAATTTATCAGTCACATTAATACGCCGCGTCAAACACAACGTGTAACATTTAGCTAAGCGACGGCTAAATGGGACATCGAAAGATATTTTAAATTTAAAAAACGTGACAACATAACCCCTTTAAAATATTTATGTCTCAGTTTAAATAAGAAGTATAAACACAATATGTAGTAGTCGTCACGAACCCTGAGTTAATTTTCTTTAGTTTTTGTTAAAAAAAAAAGAAGAAGAAATGACATTTATACTTTAGACTCAGAACGGCCTCTGATTGTTTTTACTTTTCTTACTCTCTTTAGAAATTAAATGATATATACCTATATGTATTACACAAGCAAAACACTGCCTCGTGTTCTTTGGCGTTGCAGTCTCTATCTTTTCAACTATCTTCCTTTTGCCTTCCTTCTACGTTACGTTCTTTCAAAGCTCACCTAACGCAAATAACAATAATATATCTTCAATTCTGTAACTCATGAAGTCATGACACATCACATGCTTTGACGTACAAAACTAATACGGTAAAGTAGCCACAATCATAATTTAACAACTGTATAATAACCTGCAAATTATAGAACATTGTAGACAGACCCATTAAAGTTACATTGTATTGCAATAAAAAACGAATTCGCAACCGAAACCGGAGGGATCCATTGAGTCCATTCACAAATGGCACAAAAACTGAAATATCGCTCTCGTTATAATAATAGGTGGTCGGTAACGCGCACCACAAATAAAGGATGCCATAATTTTTGACATGTCCAACATAAACACCTTATAATTTTTGACACAGACTAACATATTAAGTTTTATGTAGATATGTCATTCTTTTGGAGTATACGTAGGTACGGCATGTTTAATATTGAGGCTGAAGCAGTGAGTCTCAAATTAGTTACAAATTTTTAATACGATCTTTAAATATGGGCCGGCTCAACTCCGCTCGATACGGCCTCACAGAAAACCGGTGAAGCAATGCTTGCATTGCATTTCGCCGCGTGAGTGAGGTTACCGGAGGCCCTAACCCTTCTCTCTTCCCTGTTCCCGTCCTTCCCCTTTCCCCTCTTCCCACTCTTTCCCCCGTCCCCCTCTTCTCCTACTCCCACCTTAAGGGCGGCAACGTACTTGTGACTCTTGAGTTACAGGTGCCCATGAGCGGCGGTAGTCATTTACCATCAGGTGACCTGTCTGCTCGTTTGCCCCCTAGACCATAAAAAAAAAAAGTTTCTAAATAAACGCTTTGAGCATTATAAGGGATTTAAACAAACGGAAGGAATAAAACAAACTTTTTTTTTATTAGGAAAATATGTAAGCTGTTTAGTACGTAAAAATAAATTGATTCAGTTGAATATAAAAAATAGTATTCTAATCTATACTCAGGAGCGTATTTTTTTTTTCCTAAGTTCATGATTTATAATCAAAGAGTTCATGTTCCAAATTAAACAATAAACTTATCAAGATGTTATTTTTGGAGTTAACCTTCGTTACCTAAAACTTCTGAGCAGTTTTGAATCTGTAGGCATGATAGAGGCTAACTATTTACTAAAATATTTTACTCTTTGCATAAACTTTTACTCATTTTCAGTGTCTATCCCACGGGTGATCATTTCCAAAAATGACGGTATAATGATATGTTCTTTGATTACTTTGTGGTTACTTGAATGTTTCGGCTCTCCAGAAGTCAGCTAAGTCCGGCGCCGACCGGTGGCGCCTATTAGTCATTACTTACTGGTATGGCGGCTTCACTTTGTATACTATTATTTAGTGAATTAAATGTTGACCTACCTGTTTAATTTTGTAGCCAATTCAGGATATACAGCCAATTCGATTTGGTTTCTCATTTGTTCAGGAGATTTTGGTATTCGTAGAAGATTGGAAATAAATTAAATATCCAGGGTTTTACGCTTTACACAACAGTCAATTTAGATCAACCTATAAGCCAATCTCGATCCTCGTTCTTACAAAACGTGGACTATGAAAATAATTACGCATTTTAGTCCATGTTTTGATTCCTCTTCTTTGGGTGCATCTCCAATTAATGAACCTATGAATATTTGGTCTTATCTTTAGCGAGTAGAAAAGTTCGGCTATTATGACTTTTTTGTACGACCAAGTCTCCTCTTTCCGGCAACTTTTTCCATCATCATCAGTTCGTATCTGTCGTGCCCGTGCACGTGACCTAGATATGCAACTTTTTGCTGTTTGATAGTCTGCAAAAGCTTGCAATTCTTGTCGACTCGTCGTATAACTTATTCATTGGTAACTTTTTGAGTCCAGGATATGCGCATCATGCGTGCTGATGTCGCTTATCCTGGACTAGTATAGAAGTATGGGCCAGGTGTAGCACTGAAGGAGATGAACTTGAAGTGAGATTTTAAGGCTACGGCTGAAAAGCACCCTTTTCCATGTTTTGATAGACGGATGAAATGTTTCACTCATGTTCGAAATACCTAGAAAAATATTTTTTTATGGGCCTTACAGACTTTTAAAGCATTTTTGATTTTTTCAATATACCTATAATTTTAATTTAAAGATCTTTTGGTCAGTAGTTTTATATACATTTTAAGTAACTACATATACATAGATATAGTCAAGTGGACAGAAACTGCATATAACTTAATCCGTGTTTAACTAGAAATTTAAACTTTAAAACTTTTTTACATACAAAACACTTTTGAATGAATATATTTTTTGCTTACATCAATTAAACAACTGAATTTATTACAGCGACAGTCAAAAATAGTTTCAAAGTAAAAGCTTTTTTGCAAACTAAGGCTTTAATCAGTTTCATGGTAACCCGTCTAACTGACCTAAAAGATTGTGTTAAGAGTAGGTAAACGACAGTATTGTTCTGGGTAGGAGTCGAAATCCCAATCACGTAATCACACTTGCATGTAATGCCAACGAGCCTATTTTGTACTTATTCTTGTTTTTCTTTAAATAGTTATAAAATTTCACTATTTGAAACATCCTGCAAACTACAGATAATGGGCCCACTATTACAACCCCCAACTTCCAAGATTAATTGCACAATTTTATCTTTGAATTTGTCATCCCGAAACGATACAGTCATAAATCTCTGAACCGCAACAATTTGTATGACATCAAATTGTCTAACACTAGTGATTATAAAAATGAAATCAGCCCTTTTACACGATGGCATCATTTCGCAAAATAACATAGGACAAGCGGAAGGCACGTAGCAAAAGGCTGGTGACCACAAAACTGAAGGTTGCGCTGCTACAATAAAATTATATTCTATTCGTGTATCATTGGAAACGATTCCGGACAATTATAACAACATTTGCCCCTAAATTCGTTTAATAACCGGGCCGTTTGGCTCACATTTTGATCTTTTATAATTATATATCTGTATTTCGAAGCGTCGATTTCGTATTTTTAGATTACCTGCTTCTAAGTTGTCAGATGTAAGGTTGTTACGATTAAGTGTATTACTTTACTCTCTGACTCAATCGACTGTTTTAATTATTAAAAGTCAAGGCATAATTATTGGTGTCAAGTTTAAGATTTTTATAATAATTATTATGTTTATTTAATTAAATTCTATTATCTATAAATGTTAAATGATGGCAATCATGAATCGTCAATTCAAAATAATATTTATTTGTCTTTTCCTCTACGGTAACTGCTTATGTAATTTGCCTTACAGTCAGGCAGAAACAGTTAATCATATCGAATGCAGCAGTTTGCATTCAATATGAATAACTGTTTGTTATATAATCTATAGTACATATAATCTATAATGCTCCATAGGAATTTTGGATAGGAAAGCACATTTAATTTCAATAACTTACTGACAATTATATCATAAATAACTAAGTTTCTTATACGGATATTTATTTGGCATGTCTTAGAAAGATATATAAATATGCGTTTATCCGCTTATTCGTTGTCAAATTGAGTGAGTTTGTCAAGTTTATGACGGGTTAGTTGATCTAGTGGTTTGTGATCCTGACTGCTTAGTACTGAGCCAGAGATTCCTACCCAGCACAAATAATTGTGTGATGAGCCCGATCTTTTGATCTATGTCTGGGTAAAATTTATCTTTAACTAGCAACCCACCCCGGCTTCGCATGGATACAAATTATACACCTAAACCTTCCTCATGAATCACCCTGTCTATTAGTGAAAACCGCATGAAAAGCCGTCCAGTAGTTTTTTTCAGTTTATCGTGCGACCAGACAGACAGACATACAGACGCGGCGGGGGACTTTGTTTTATAATATGTAGTGATATGTTTGTATTTAATGATACTTAAGTATGTTTATCAGCAGTCTGGTAAGCACAGTAAAGACTGTGTCTAGTTTGAGATCAGACGGTCGTGTGTTACGTGTCATAAGTTATTATTATTATTATGTTCTAACAAATATCTCGAAATAGCATTCTGTTTTCACCTGTCACTCTCGGGATTACTTATGTCCAGTGTGACGTATTTTGATACAAAGTAGCAAACAGTACAATTAAATGGAATATGATTGACACATTGTGTTGTTTGAATCATAGAAATATTCCGAATGTTGTAACGCCTGGTTTAAAAAAATATGATATCCTTCTGCCCATCAATTTTGACATGAAACGGTAACCTATGATTATGGGTTTGAAACTGTGGTTCTTTTACGTACACCTGATCTTAAAAGAATAAAGATAAGTAGTGACGTGGGTTACAGATTTATTTTATTAGGAGTGGTTTCACTTCGGTAGTAAACGTCATCTTCGAGTCAGTCTTGTCTCAAACCTACAGCCTTTCGATTGAAAGTCCTAAAGACCTCAGCTTTTGCACTGGCGCCACTGTGAGGGTTTCAGTAAGGTAACCTATACGATGGACTTGGATGGATTGTTCCTTTTTACTACAAAGTTAATAAACAATCACAAAACAATCAGAGATAGGTTGTCGGTGCCTACAAAAAAAAACTACGGTATTGTCCATCTAGCGTCACCAATCCTATTCGTGACTCTGTCCCATTCTAGAGCTTTGGAGAACCTACTTACAGTACAAATACTATATTCGTAGTTAATTTTAGTTACAAGCTGTCGTTTGTAGAGAGGAGGTGTTGCGGAGTGAAGGTTGCCTGCAAAATATAGGTTTTTATGCTAAGACTGCTCATTGGGTATTTTATGTACTAAAATTTATGTTGAATTTATTTTGATACACAATAAAGAATACTTACTAAGTTACTTACTGCGTGAGAAATCTGTTGTAAAATCTACCATAGTACTATTCTTATTAATAAGTCCAAAAAGTAAAGATACATAGGTTTACAACTACGTAAGAGTTTTATAAAGTATGCTAAAGATTGTAATTTTTATTATAAAGAATAATAATAATACCTTCACACATCTCATACACGGCCGTCTAATCAAAACACTAGGCAGAGTCTGTACTATGGTAACCAGACTGCTGATAAACATACTTATATATTTCTAAATACATACACATTATAGATAAATTACACCCAGACCCAGAACAAATGATCATGCTCATCATCAAATCGAACCCACGAATAAACACGCATAGCAGGCTTCTATTCATTTACAAAACCTTGAGTCAATGGTATTAGCTGCTTAGCATCAGGTTAATCCCTCTGCTTTGTGCGGCAGTGTCCGAAAACCACAAAACTATTCAATCCTTTGTTTGTTTAATGCGGTTTTATGCTTGTCAATCAAAATTTTCTTGTTTTGAGGAAAGGTTGCGTTAATCCAAAAATATACCGTATTGCGATCCATTCCGTGACAGGTAAGTCAAGGAATAGATCGGAATACGGTTAGGTCAGTTTACCTTTTAAAGGCCTTTTTTCATTCATTGCTGATAATAGTGGGTTAGTGTAATCCTGTTAGGCGATTCAACTGTGCTAGAAATCATTTTAAAAAGTAATTATTAGGAATCAGGTAACGCGTTCATTTAATTATCTGTTTATCTGTTGTTGGTCTAGTGGTTAGTCTAGTGGGATCCTGACTGCTGATACAGAGGTCGTGGGTTCGGTTTTAACCCAGGACAAATAACTGTGTGATGAGCGCACGATCGAATCATTGTTCAAGGCTAGACGGCCGTGTGTAAGGTGTCTCAAGAGAATAAACTTATTTCTCATAAAGAGATGCAACAATTTGAATGAAAGTAAAAATATATAAACAAACATGTTTGTTTTTTATTTTTTTGGATTTGAATACATTTTAGACGGGTAAATCGGGAACTGGTACCATACCTATTTGGTTCTTCAACGGTTCGACAGGCTGGCGCAATTGGAGGACGCTCTCTGGGGTCTTTTGTAACGCAAAAATATCTGATAGAACTAAAGGCACCGTATGTTTATGAGCAGTTAGACAGGCAATTTTGTTTGGATCCGACTGTTGAGTAATAAGGAAATATGAAGAGCAAAAAATACATGACGCCTATTGAATATGTTATTTTTAAATATTTGATTGATATTGAGCAAAAACAAAATCCAAAATATCCTGAAATACAGCAAAGAATGAGATTAAACCTCTGCGCTGGTTTGGCCACGTAAGGCGCCGCAGTTAAGACCATATGACCAGACAGGTATTGGCCATAAGGGAAGGCAGGTAAGGTAAGAGGCAGAGGACGCCCACCGACTACATGGATAAGAATACTCCACAATGATATGTCGACGATGGGCTTAACGTGGGCAAATTGCCAAGAGTGGCGTAAAAGTATCAGGAGGGCTGACCTGGAGTAAGGAATAAAGCCAGGGGATTGTTTGATTGAACGGTTCGACCGAATTCCACTGATCGTGGTACCCTATAAATATTACCGCTATTAGGTCCCGACTTACACATCTAATATTAACATATTTTTCATTTTATATATCATGAGGTTGGAAAATCAGATTTAGATCGAACATTTTAAACTCGTCCCTTAATGTTACAACTATGTAGTAACTGACAAATAATTATACTTACGCACTTTTTCGTTTCTTTAAAATATTCAAAATTTTTGAGGAGGATTTTACTCTGTCTTTTTTTACTCACTGTTCCCTTACAATAAAGGAGAAAAAATAAAAAAAGAGACTGCTGAAGGTAATTTGAATTTTAATTCAATCTTAATTATAACCATTTTATTTATTTATTGAAAAAATATTTATTAGAACAATGCGGTAAATAAGAAACATCCTCGCGTGTGCTAGTTAGTATTTCTGAACGTTCATTTTAAAAACAACACAAAGTTAAATCTATTGTGTAATCACGGTGCGATTAGAACCTTGAGTTAACACAGATCATCAATCATAACGAATTTGCACACAAACCCGGAACTACTAAATACTTTTATGTATCCGAATGTCCGAACTAATGAATAGATATTTATTTATAGATCGGAAATGAAACCGATTTCATTAATCAATTAAACACAATTGATTTGTACCTCGGAAGTTATCGATATAACAAAACAAATAAACAATAGGACGTAAGGAAGTTCACTATAATAATATTTTGCGTTTTATATGAAAATTAGGCTTTATTAGCATAGATGAATATTTCTTGTATAAGAATATGGTGTGAAACACGTTTATCCCACTATAATATTATAAATGTGAAAGTTTGGATGGATGGATTAATGGATGTTTGTTTCACGCCAAAACAACGGAACCGATTGAGATGTAACTTGGTATGTAGATAGGTGGAAACCTGGATTAACATATAGGCTACTTTTTATCTCGATATTCCCACGGGATCGGGACTTAGGCGGGTGAAACCGCGGGGCGCTGCTAGTATATATATATATATCCTACTAGTCCTACTAATATTATAAACGTGAAAGTTTGTGAGGATGTATGGATGTATGGATGTATGGATGTTTGTTACTCTTTCACGCAAAAAGTACTGAATGGATTTTAATGAAACTTTACAATAATATAGCTTATATATCAAAATAACACATAGGCTATAATTTATGAAGATATTGTGTATATTGGCCAATATATAACGATAAGTGTTAAGTAAGTCGGAAAAAATCTGTCATCTGCGAGCTATTCTGGCGTGCGGTGCGAAAACTGTAAGAGTTAAACGAATATGATGTACGGTGGGATTGTTTCTCCTAAACAGTTCTACAAAAAAGTCCGCGACAGTATATATCTATCTTTTATGTGTAAGCCATTATTACCAAAATAGTGAACCATAAATACAATAAAATTTAATTTTTATTTCCAATTCACATTTAGCAGTAACAAATTGATTTTTATCAAAATAAATACTTTTATCGCTTCTGATATTCAAAGTAGATAAACTTTGCCTTTTAAAGTACGTAATTTGGTCAAATATTTTGTAAGTTACGACGATATAAAATTAATATAAAATTGTGCGGTGCGGTGGAGGGGGTGGGGGGACATCGTTTATCGCCGCGTGACGTGAGCCACCCGAGTCCCGAACGCGGGCAGGCAGACGCGTGAGGGCAGACGTTGTTGACGGTTTTGTCCGTAATGGGAATTTTCAAGACACTAGCGATTTGTTTAAAGGCTCTGTATACATACATTTATATAACACTAGCAACCCGCCCCGGCTTAGCACGGGTACAAATTAAACACCTAAACCTTCCGCATAAAATTCCGTTCAGTATTTTTTTAGTTTATCGCAAACAGACAGACAAACGCAGCGGGGGACTTTGTTTTATATTTTATAATATGTAGTGAGATATTGAATTTGAAAAAAAATTTTAAGTTTGTGAGGAGGTTTGGATGTTTGTTACTCTTTCACGCAAAAACTACTGAACCGATTGCGATGATACTTCGTATGTAGATAGCTGGAGACCTGGATTAACACATAGGCTACTTTTATCCTGATATTCCCATGGCATCTGAGTTACGCGGGTGAAACCGCGGGGCACAGCTAGTAATATTATAAATGTGAAAGTTTGGATGGATGGATGGGTGTTTGTTACTCTTTCACGCCAAAACTACTGAACCGATTGCGATGAAACTTGGTATGTAGATAGCTGGAGACCTAGATTAATATACAGGCTACTTTTTATCCCGATATTCTTATGGGATCGGGATTTACGCGGGTAAAACCACCTGGCGCTGCTAATATAAAATAAGTTGTGTTGTTGTAAATGTTTCTAAGTGTGTAAAACAACAGCGAATAGGCTACCTGGGGGCTTGAAAATCTTAGCAGACCAAGAGTCAGTTCAAGAATAACAGTGGCATCATCGTGGCCGTTAGTCTTCCGCTTCGGAAAAAAACGCTATTGCAATTCAGTACCTAGTGAGATAGATGAGAGGTCCGCTCCTATTGTTTTCCTACTTCTGTGTCGCAACATCAAAAAGAGAACGCAACATCATTTTGGACAACGGGCTGAATCAAAAGTTGTCCCGTGACTATTTATAAGGAAACTAAATAAAACGGTTTTTATTATGTCTTAAGATTTTACAAAGTGGTCATACCTTCCCGAACCTACCTAACATCTTTATTATCTATATGTCTCTATTTCAATTTCAATTTTAATGCGATCCAATCCAACCTTAAACTGTATTTTTTTTTTAATAAGCATATTATGCTAGTGCACGTGATTTTTGAAGTGAAAACTTCTTTAGGCACGTTTGTGCACTTTTGCTATGGGGCACTGAACTCGTGACCGTCACGCTAATAAATAGATAAGTATATAGATCCACTAGAGGGCGCTAATCTAAACATTGAGTTGTGTCAGCTCCTTATTAATTAATATCGCCAACCTGCTAATGTGACGTTTTAAGTTAGTCGTTTCGTTTAAGTTTTCACTTCTGTCGACAGTTCCATGACTGCCTATTATATTATTATGTTATATATTTTTTATAGTTAAATTTTCATATCTATCACGTGCTGAGTTGACTTTTTTCTACTCAACAATTACTTAGATGAGTTTCAAACCACTGTTACACTACCAAGCAACCAAGGAACAATCATTTTATAGCCACTAATAAGCTATAGTGAATCCAAAATATTTAAAGTTATTCATAGCGTACCCAACCACAACCCCATACCGTACATTAGCTATTGACAACTGTTTTTCATCAGCCGTGGGTGCGCTCCCTAATTGGTCCAAATGAAACCTATTATGCGTTCGATATTTGATGATTGGCAGCTGTCAATCAGATCGCGTGATGCCAGGTGGCGCGTGCGCTGCTCTTCGTGTTTTCGGTTTGTGGTTACCCGGCGATGATTTATTGTTTTACAGGAATTTAAATATGGGAACGCAGCTTTAGAATTTAGTATTTGATCTAAATTTACCGAGACCAAGAGTAACTGCTATATTTCAATTTGCCTGTCCTAATTAATAACTGCAAGAAAGGCCATTGTCTTTTCCTACTTTAGTAAGGTGAGAAAGCTTCCTAGTGGTACCAACATTGATGGTTAAAGAATTACAAAAGCAATATAGTTATCTGCCTACAATGCTGAACTGCCTCGTCCAATCTTCCGATCAATCTTTTATTTCGTTAAATCGTACATGTTTTTAATTAGATTTTTCTACAAATTAAAAAAGACTTGGCAAAATAACTATTGCGTAGTTTCCGCACAGAGCTCTCAGGGGGTTCCTTCCTAAATTAACTGAGTCCCTGTCTACAAACCCCGAGACGGAACACCGTTTGATTTTGGTTATGGTTTCGGAATAGCCACTTTATCGTGTTCCGACGAGTATACGACCCGACGTTTTACTTCATTAAAAACACAGGCTTTTCTGTAAGGTGAAAGGAGTTCCGTGGTCTTAACCACTCTTGTTACATTAAATTAGACTTAAAAGAAAACAATTCTCATAATATTCTAAAATAAGATAAAAAGGCAAAAGGCTTTTTCATGTATCCAAACTTTTAATCTATAAATACTAAAACAAACCAAAGCATTTCCAGAACACCTTACTTAGTTCAAACACCTTGACTGCCTTCGGGCAAATTCAACCCAAACCCCACGGAATCCTTTCTAATCAAATAATAAATCAACCATTTGCTACAAAGGTCTAACGCTCAGAGCGATAAATAAATCTTCTTCAAAAATATAAAAAAATAGCGTGTAAGTGGTAATAAATCTATATATAATTTCATAAAGTTCCTCAGCTACTTCAGGTAGTTGTTACGTTGGATCTAGCCAGAGGGTTTATGCAATCTACATTAAACTTTTGACCACACGATATGGTTTTTAGGTAGGTATGTCTGAGGAAAAGTTAACAGGATTTTTTTTACTTACATCGTGTGTTAAAAAATACTCGAAGGGAGTAAGAAACTAGTAATTAATTACCGCGATATATTCACAGTGAAAGATTTTGTCAAAAAATTGCCGGATCTGCACAAGGCACTGTTTCGAAAATAAAAAAAGGTTTTTTTTTGCTTAAGTGAACATAACAAGTTTATATTTATTCCGGTGGAAACTTTCAAATGCATGTCAAATGTATTGAATTTGCTGCCAAATATTACGCTACCTAAGGCATACTTAGTCCGCCGATCCTAAGCCTCCTTGAAGGAGTTCAGTACGATTTTAAATTGGTGTAAATCCATATACATTACTATTTATACATTTACTATTTTGTTGGCTACTCTATGTTAAAACCATTTCATCAAATCAAATAAACCTGATAACTGTATCGACTGTATTAATTTATCGTACTGATAATAAGGGCTACTTAATAAACATATAATAGAGTGTTAACGCAACATAGTCAGAACTCATATACGTCATTAATTAATTGACTCTCTAACTAATAGAATAGAACTGCTCGTATTAACCTCGATAAATTAGTATGAGTACATTCATAAATCAAAAGAAACGTCAGTTAGCTGTTCTTGCACTCATGACAGATCAAACCACTTGAATTATCGTCGTTTTTTTGCCTCCAAATTCGACTTTAATCCCAACTGAATTGCTTTTAATTGGTACAAAAGAACAAAAGTAATTATTGAAATGGGGTAAACAGAATAGTCATGGGAAAGCGAAACGATTTGGGGAAGAATGCGCGATTGCGTTGCGATTAGAGGCCAATCAGACGGGATTTGTTGCAATTTCCATTGACTGGCAAATTGCAGGTGCAAGTTTAGTGTTCAATCATCAATCACACGTCGATTCGCTTAAATTGGAGGATCCTTCTTTGGAATATTGTGTTTTGAAACGCTTCTATATTTATCTGAAGAAGACGTAATTTACTTAATTATTCCTAAAATACTAAGTTTTGAAACAAGCCGAATAAAAGGTTCCACGATCGTTTAAGGTTCAAAATTTAATTTGTATTTTTAATAACTAAAAAACATGTAACAACAATATGTTATTCCATGAATTTAATATCGGTGGCATATTATTCAACAGGCTATTTTGAGAAATAAGTTCCTACTTACGGTTACAGCTGAGAGGGACGGTAAACAAGTGAAGCCGAGATAAAAAGGGCTTCTGCGAGAGGTGCCTTGTCAAGATTTCTTGATTTGCTTCGATTATTTTTTCAAAACTTCGATTTATTTAAAATTATGAAATCATCCTCAGGTTAAGGCCTTCTTCTCCTTCTCTTATCCACCCGTGGTGAACCACCCGTTTCTTTGATATCTTATGGGTATAAAACCCAAAATTTGTAATTATAAAAATGCAACTTTCATGAAAATCAACATTTGCAATGAAAATTAAATGTTCTTCCCAGTTTTGCTAATTCTGTACTTGTCGATGTTATTATAGTCTGTCTTTTTATTGGGAATAATATAATTACCTAATTGGTTACTTATTCGAAGTCATAAAAATTACTATTTTACTTATTAAATTGGCTTTTCAATTGATCAAGGAAGAAATTTTAATTGACCAATACCAAATTATGAGAGTCGCAATTAATGTTAATAGCGTTCATCAGCAACGCGTAGCGACATCGCATGGTGACAAGTGACACGTCGTAGTTCGGGTATAATTTACTAGATGGCGCAGCAATCAACCATAATCATTGCCGTAAGGAATTTTATAATTCTTTGTGAGAATGGTGAGGTATCTGAAAATTATAGTGCTCAGCTCAGATTAAATGCTTTTACTATAATGCTGCGTCAAGAATGCAATGATTATATGATATTTTACTTTGAAGATAAAATGTCTTGTATTAAATTAAAGTAGGTACCTAAGAAGGTATCTACTAGGTATCTATTCACATTTTTGGTAATTTTATAGTCCGTATTGTTGGGCTTTAATGTTTAGTTATTAATAATGTGATGGAATTAGTTGTGTTTATAACAAGCTCTTATTTTTAAGGTTTTGTTGAATTACAATTCTTAGATGTGTACTGAACAGGATATGGAGTAGGCGACTATTGATCCTATTTAAAAAGACATACCTACGTCATTAGGTAAAACAAAATCTTAATTATTTTTACTAAGATTATCTGAGCAAAAACATATAGATATTTTTTATGGTTGATTGTTATTTTCTAGTTTCTAATTGATTAATGAGTTTTATAGCGACGTCTAAATATTTTAAATAAATAGGTACCTACTTATTTTTACTTATAAAATTATATGGTCTCTTTTCATAGGAAAAGAGACCATGCAATTTTTCCCTGTTAAGAGAAGTTCTCTAAACCTCTTTAGGATGCTATGCGCCGCCGCTATTAGCAATGCGCTTTCTCTCTTCCTTTTGATGTGTATAATATCATACGCACCGCAAAAGCATGTATATTATCATATGTCCAAATCTCATTTGGCCCTTAAGAATATAATTTGACTCACAGTTTTTTTCGATTTAATTTAAGCTATAGCAAAAAGTGGTTAGTAGGTACCTACCTATTAATCCGTAACCTATCAAATTAAGTGTGTTAAGAATGTCCCCTTCATTCCAATAATTGTCACCATAAGACCACACAACATCGACCTCACACTAAGAAAGTCGTAAAGGTAGTTATTAAATTCTATCTTGATTTATATGCTAAAATATTAAACGCAAACGTACTAGTTACTTACCTACCTAAAGTTTTCACTCTCGGTAAAAAGGCTTTTATTGCATTCTTGGTTCTTACCATCATCATGAACATCATGCATAAAGTGTCTAGATCCTATTCCATATCATTTCATTAGCGCTGGTAGAAACTCTCTCTTATAAATATTGTTTTTATTCCAAACGGAACAAGTGAAAGGGGTCAATGTACAATTCCTCACTGCTACAAAACCAAAAACGATTTTTGTATCAGAAATTACTTCAAACAAAGGAGCAGCTAAATATCCATTGTTGTGTTAAACAAGACAAATAAAAAAACCTGATTTACACACTTAGTTTTTGTAAGTAGGTACATGTTTATATGACTGGATGACTTGATAGTAAATATACAAATGTAAAGGTCGAATTGATTGATATTTTTTTAATAAGATTAATTAATTTCTACTTAGGAAACAAAAGTTAAGTTGAACTTATAACTCTTTATTAAATTTTACGCAAGAATTCCGATTTTAATAAGGAGATAATTTGAAACGGTCAAAAGTGCCCACTTATTCCCTTATTATAAAAGAAGAGACACGTGTGTTAACACACATTCACTGAGCGAAGGATTTATTTACTCGATCCTATAGGACGAAAAGGCACCTGTACCTAATAGCGATATACCACCTTATTGTAAAAATTTTGCAACGTAGGTACGTAATTAAGCCAAATTTGTCAATATAAGAATATAAAAAATACCTACATACTTCCTTATAAAATTACTAAATAGATACCTAATATAATTATACATGCAAATAAAGTTTCAATTGTAAAGTCCAAATGAAGTTCGTCACGATTTTTTATTAGCAAACATGGTCATTACCAGAAAACATGTTTGTACGAAATTGCTCTCGACTCTCGCCTATAATTACAATTAATTTTGTTACATTACTATAATGATTATGTTTGGTATTGCACGATGCGTGTATTAGGGTTGGCAAACGCATAAATTGATTTAAATTAGTTGCGTAATTTTTAGTATTTCGAAATAATTTCAAATTTAGAATAAATTATAAACACTCGCTTACAACATAAAAAAAATATTTGTTGTGCCAAAACTTAAAACAGATAATAAATTTTCACTGCATTTATCAAATTAGGCGAACTATATTTGGAAGTTTAGCTACCTATTCTTCATCTATACAATTTTAAGCTGTACAATAAAGATTAATTGCTCCTTCTTTCATATAATTCTGTTTTCTGCCAACGAAGATCACTGTCTCCAACGCAGTGGTTAAACAAATTAAAATTAGGTAGTAGGTACTAATGGAATAACAAGAATCCACACTTCAACAAATGCAATCTACTTTTACTTACTTTTTTAATCAACGGTGCTATTGTACGATTGATTTAATGAAATGATAAAGGCAAATAAAAAAAAAAATAGTAGGACCTTCTTGTTTAATATTATAAAGCTGATAAGTTTATTTATTCGACCGCACTAATGTCATCTTCTATATTATGTCCGATTTATTAAATTCTTTTTGTGTCAGATAGCCTCTTTACATACCAAGGTTAGAAGCTGCATAACATCATACTACGGCCTATAGGAGCGGAGCAGAGACATTAATTGGGTAAAACCTATAAACGTTTAAGAGGGCTTGTTTGTGTATACCTATTTAGAATATCACTATCACTATATATAAAACAAAGTCCCCGCCGCGTCTGTCTGTCTGTATGTTCGCGATAAACTGAAAAACTATTGAACGGATTTTCATGCGGTTTTAATTAAATTAAATTAATTAACTAATAATAATAGTTTTAATTAATAGACAGAGTATTTCATGAGGAAGGTTAAGGTGTATAATTTGTTAAGATTTTGTGTAAATTGATTGAAATATGTTGATGATTGTTGAAGATGTCTCGGCTACCAGAGCGAAGCCGGGGCAGGGGGCTAGTATAATATGTGTATAAATGAATACAAAAAAACGATTCGATTAATATTTTGCAAGTAATTAGATTTTTTTTTTCACCTACTCAATGCTTAGTGAACTTTCACAGTTATTTTAAGAAAAGAAATATCTTTAACCTCGAACTGTAAGTGAAAACCCTGTCAACAGTGCAAAGGCCTCTTGCTGATAGGTAAACGACGCGCTTTGGAACCGTTAATTTTTTTCTGAAAGTGAAAATTATATTTAACTTTAAGTCATAAATATAACATTGTAGGCTTTGTAAAGTATTCGAGAGAGAGATATAAATAGATTTATCAATAGGGTACCAAACCGCTTAGTTTTATATGGATTATTTTCAGAAAATAAAAAAATATATGATATTTCGTTTAATCAACCCTACAACCTATAGGATAGATGCATAATAAAATTATCTGTGAAATGAAGACTAAAACGGCTAATCTAATCTTTCATGATTTAACTTTTTGTGAATTCCCTAATAATTAATTTTGATTTAAGAAAAATTATAGCCTCAGTAATCTAAAACAGACAATGTAATACTTTGATTACAATCATTACACATTCATTGTCAGATAATTATGTGTTAATCAAGCACTATAATAATACTTTCCTATTACTCGTTAATATGTTGGGATAATTGGCGATTAATCACAACTATTTGAAATATAGTTAAATATAAATTAACACCTCAATAAGTACCCCGTTATGATATGTTATCTGTAATCGAAGAAACATGAAAAGATAACCATCGATGTACACGAATAAGGAATAAAACAAGTAATTAATGTTCGTTCTATTTTTTTTATTATAGTTATAGTTCTATAAGTAGCCTCATCGACTTAACCCTTATTCTTAATTAATATATTTACAAATAATTTACAAAAACTTAATCTAATACAATCCTCTAACTCATGCGTACCTACGTCTAGTTTTTGAATTAGATTTCAATCATTTCATAGCCAATGATTTGGAACAAATTAACTTATAACTAGGGTAATACTTTCTCGGTAACTTTAGTTAACCATAAACTTATCGAAGATAATCTATCACAATTAATAAACATCTTAACAAACAATAACAATAATTTAAAACAACGTCAGTCTTTAAATTGAAAATAGATCCGAGTTTCGACCGTAACATTAATCTTTTAAGTATTAATACAAATGATGACAAAATATATATGACAAAGAAATTGTGTTTAAAGTCATTGCCGATAAATGGAACAGGAAAAACGGATGCAAAATGATAAGAACTTACTAATCAGTCAATGATACATCTTTGGCAAATATAAATAATAATTAACATAACATTTCTCTGAATTCGAGCCTCATGCCAATTTTAACAGGTACCTTAGAACGCGGTGAGAGCAAACAATAAATATTTACATTTACACATTAAACACGCTAACGTTTCATAATGTCCTCTATTGAGAAGCCTAAAGTCCGCTTGGGGCCTTCTACGGGGGATTGATGAGGGCTCACAAGAGGTTGAATTGGTTGCGGTAACGGCGGCGAGGGCTTGTGTGAGAGATCTAACAAAGAACTCTCAGACTGACTTGTCGATGAAACTTCTTGACAACCCTCCAAGTGCTCCAAGTGGTGTTTGTTTGCATCACTATGTGTCAAAAGATGTGTTTTCAAATTTGATCTTTGGTTGAAACTCTTGTTGCAGACTGGGCACTTATGAGGAGACTCTTCCATGTGCAAAATTTTGTGCACAGCCAGCGTTCTCGATTGACAGAATCCTTTTCCACATTCCGTGCATTTAAAAGGCTTCTCCTTCGAGTGTATGTACCTGAAAAATAGAAAACAATATTTAGACTCAAGTTCAACTTTCACTTCTCGCGAGTACACTATGTAAACAAGCGTCTACAACTCTACACCTTTATGGCTTAATAGGCGACGAAATAAGCGCTTTGAATGAAAATTTAAGTCATTCTACATTATGGACGCATTAGACTGTTAATATATACGATACGATATGAGAAAAAAAAACTGTGGTCTCGTAAAAGCGAAGAAATATAACGTGTAATTTGTTCGACGGCGGAGCAAGACAGATATTGTGATCGTAAAGAAAGAAACCGGTCGACGAGGGCGCGCGTGCGCCCGCCGCCTCGCGACCTCACAAAAAGTTTAACCATTTTTTTTTCTACTCTTATCGTCAACAATGCCTCGGTGAAACACGTCCTAAATCACGTTATTGATATTTGAAGGAAACATTAAATTAAATTAGAGGTGTTTCGGATAAATTGATTACCACTATCTAACACTCCTTCAAAGTAGTGAAAGTGGTTTTATGTAAATCAACTCTCGTCACGAACACTGAGAAATACGTACTAGCTTGAAATCGTATAGTAATATAAACAACTAAATTGTTGATTTAATACATACCTATGATCTCTGAGGTGGTCTTGCCGGCGGAAAGCTTTACCGCAAATGTCACACGAATAGGGCCTCTCGTCTGTATGAGTCCTTTCGTGGATGAGAAGATTGTAAGACTTCGTAAATTGGCGGTTACAGTATTTGCAAATGAATTGCTTCTTAGGTCTGGTTCCAGGTGCTCCTGGTGCTCGCATTGGTGGTGGGTTTCTTCCCGGTAATCTCTGAGCCATAGCGCCGGGATATCTCAATGAGTGGTGATAGAAGGCTGCGTTCCTGATCCATTGATTGACGAGCATTGCGTGATACGGTGCCGACGGAGGGAGAGTCGCGACTTGAGCGGCTTGCGCTTGCACATATGCTGACATCGCAGGGTGGGTGTAGCTTTGGACTGAAACTTTTTCGTAGGGGTAGGGCGTCTGCATGGTTGGCCGGGGGTATGGGTAAGGTTGGGGTGCGGGTGGAATCCAAGGTTGGTGGCGCGAGATAACGATGGCAGGAGGCGTGTCGTCTGTGGGCGTATGCGGTGGCGTTGGCAAAGGGGGTGATGGCCGTTCGAGCTTCACCAAAGCTTCGATCGGAAAGTCTGGAGGATAACCTGAGGAAGTAATAAACGCTATTATTTATATTTTTATACTTTCCGCAAAAAAATAAAAAACAATGTTATATGACGTACACTAAAGTGAAAAGGCTGCACAAAAAATCTTGTATAACTAACGGAATGAATTAAAATAGAAATTATCTACTTTTATCAACATTATTTTTTTTAATATTCTTTAAGCATTTATTTACTGACTCGTTTAAAAACAAATAAGTATATAAAATATAAATATTTCAATTTTCACTAATTTAAACATAAATAATAGATAAAAAAACAAATACGTACTGTGATTTTCCTCGATATGTTCTTCCTCTTCGTCGATATTGATATCGTCCGAACTGTCAACACTGTACGACTTATCTTCCATTTTCAAAACACAATTGTCCGTAAAAAACTAAACACTGGGGCACTGTCCGAGAGTTGGACACTTGGTCCCACTTTGGTATCACTCTGGTGTCGTCACAAAACCGGTTCGTGCTGACAACCGGCTTGGGAGAGCGCGCGGAGCGTTATGAGTTTGTGTGCGTTCGTTATCTGGGCCTACGCTTGCGCGCCGCGGGGAGGGGGGCAGATCAAAAGAACCGCTCCGGCCGGCGCCTGTGTTAGCTCCCGAAGCAGCACCGCACCTCCCAATAGGCGGGGCCTGCCGAGCACTGCCTTCGGAATCGATCGGTAACAATCGCGAATTGCCACAACCGTTCACGCTTTTACTTTGACCGAGTCCTATCTCCTAACGCTTATATCGATTGGTAGAACTCTGTCTCAATAAGTTCTCGAAGGATTATATCGTTTCGTAAGTGAGTTTGTTTGGTAATGCAAATTTTGGTGATGCTGAAGCTATTAGGTGAGCGGATTGCCCCGGTAATTTGGTTTTGTAGGCAAGGCTTTGTCGTACGTCTATGAACAGTTGTTGTAATTTGTATCTGTATTGAGATTGGGCACGTATGACCTGGGGTTATTGTGTACTCTTTTGGAGCAGTGAAAGCTCATGTGCTGTCGTGCATTGAGTTATGTTTAGTGATAAGGCAGCTTTTAGTTTAGTTTGTGTTTCACAATTTTGTGGATCAATACTTTATTTTACGGATATTAGTTATCAACCACACACAGTACTTAGGTGTATTTAGCACAGCTTAGAAAAAATAAATTGTGTTTAGTGAATTTGAGTAGGTACGAATTATAATCGTACCTACTCTACGGAATGTATTAACAAAACACATTTTTGTAACTAAGTCGGTAAAATTATTAAGAAAAAATAAAGAAGTATCTAGGTACTCAAAAATTTATATTCCACACAGTTCCACACAAACGAAATCTTTTTTTGTGCCAACAATTTTATTGTGTAACAAAAAAGTTTAAAAGCCATATACCTAGTATTTATGTAGGTACCTACCTACCTAAATTACATATTATGGCAAACTCAAAATTAATGCGTAGGTTTTCAATATTAATTTATAGAAATGTATTATCATTCAATCAGACGTCCATCTTACAAAAGTGCTAACGAAGAATAATATAGTAACTTTTAATTTAGAAAAATTAATTATTTGTAGACCTACATACCTAATATGTTTATAGGTAAAAAAAGCATGTAATGTAGCTGTACCTAAATGTATGTTATCTATTCCTAATAAATTAAGTGACGAAGCTTAGTTACTTAGGTAGGTACTATACCTACCTAATTAAGGTTATTGGAAGTTATTTATTTAAATCATCAACCCTTAAATACCTACCTACTAGATTGACAGATATCTAGTAGGTAATTATAAGCCATTACACGTCAAGAATTAATAAAATATTACTACGAATTTCTAGGATTGCAATCAAATTTTTATTCGATCATCATTAATTAATTAGAGATTGGTACCTAACAGTTTCAAATCTGTGACGTGTCAGTGACAATGGATTAGAGATTGGTAATAGTTTCAAATGTGTGACGTGGAAGTGACAGTGGATTAGAGATTGGTAACGGTTTCAAATGTGTGACGTGGAAGTGACTATGGATGTGATCATAACTTGGAAACTTATTAAAGAGGAGAGAGGGTACCTAGCCTTTCTCCTCGTCTCCTCCATTCCATTGTCACTTAAACCTACCCACCATAACACACTAGCGCCAATAGAATATTAGGAAATTAAAAGTTCGTAGTGAGTGTAGCGTCTGAACATGTACAATAACAAAAACAGAAACAGCAAGTGCATCAAACACTTATTGTTGTTGTTTAGATTTATTGCCATGTACTTATGCAAACATTCAATAGTTCTTGAATCATTCATAAATACTCGACACGATCTCGATAATGTACGATTACATTTTCTAATTAGATCGTTAGTGTATCTAATCGAGTATCTTGTAATGTAAATTAAATTCAATATACCTATAGTTCAAATTGAAACAATATTGTCATATTTTGATGTAATTTTCATTTGAAATTGTAGAAGCTTTGTAATAAGATGAGGAATAACTATATTGAGGCAGCTTAAAAATGTTTGCGAGCAACGATCACGCAAAATATTGGAATATAAGAACAAAGTTCTATACTGTAACATATTCAACACTAGAGGAAGAGCTGTGAACTGTATAAGAGAACCTGAATGGGAAAGAATAATTGATGACTACTGATTTTAGTGTGTGTTTACCCCAGATTATGTATCCTACCTAATTACTATAAGGGCAAAGTTAAGGTTTTTGAATCTGATCGACAAGACGATAATACTATTTTATACGAGTTAATCCGACCTGATCCCCACTGGTAATTATTATTCAATTCTTAACTTATCCACTTTTTAATTTGTAAATCCGAACGGATCCCTAAACATTCTTTGCAATATAGGTAAGTACCTATAGTCAAGAAAAAAAGATTTTAAAGTAAAAAGCATCTTCTATTGGTTGTAATAGTTTGTTAATATACCTAATAGGTAATAAAAGGATGGGTAAGTATTTTCATAGGTCCAGTATATCTTGAGCTTTATTTAAAAAACACTTTTTAATAAAATTAGTGTAGATATATACCTAACAATTAAATGGGTACTTACAGTAAAACCTACTTACACAATTGTTGCTGATTGTACCAAAAATTATGTTTTAAATAACTTAGGGATCCGACCAGCATAATATATTTGAAATTATTTCTGAACCACGGGGGATCCGATCGGAATATAAAATAAAATAAATATAATAAAAGTGATCCACCAGTGGATCAGTTTTAGGGATACGGACCAGAACAACTATTTCATACATACCTACGTATATAAAAGTCTTGTCTGTCATTGATTGTAATGCTATTTACGTGAGATACTTAGGTAGTATTAGTAAGCAAAGAAGTGGTTTTGTTATTATTGATTCGGTACAAATCTATATTGCAATGATTAGGCTTTGTTCAATAGAGCGATAAGAAGTGTTAAAGGAAATTATGACGTCATCCCTACCTGACCTATTTACCTACCTTTATAAGAACCTACACTTTTAGGTTAAAACTGACGCCTATCTAATGTTATAGGTATTATGTGTAAGATGTCCTTGACAAGAGTAGTTAGGTAATATTCTTCTAGAATGTCTCCTAGAAAAGTAACACGTAGCCACAACGTAATTTACAATCTTAAACAAAATAGAAACAATTTTTATTTATATTAAGCATATCACGTTCAGTGGAATCGGTAATTTTGAGATTAAATTGTAATGGAATATGGAATAATATATTAAATTATCTTTTAAAAAAAGTATCACCGACTTCATTGCACCTCAAAATGCCCAAATCGCTTCAAGTGTGCCTATAAAAATTGAAGAGTTCCCTCGATTTCTCCAGGATCTCATCATCAGATCCTGACCTGATGACCATGGGACCACCTGGAAAGTATACCCTTTCAAACAAAAAAAGAATTTACCAAATCTTTCCAGGCGTCTTTGAGTAATAGGTGAACATACATAAAAAAAAAATCATGCAGTTAATAAATACGTGGACATTACTCTCGTACAATTGCTATAAGTGCTGAATACCAGGATATATTTTAGAAACAAAGGACAAGAGTTTTAGTTGTTTCTAACAGTTTCAACTCTGAAGATTACGTGCCTTACTGCATTTTAACTGCTAAACCAACGACTAAACGCTTAAGCTTTACCTTTATGCGCAAATTTTCCCATGATTACAAATTCAAAACTCATATTAGGGATTTACTACAGAACATAAGGTCTAAGCCTCTAAACATTCAACGACATAACATCGCGACCGATGCCAGCAAACAGTCAGGTGGGCGAGACACACGACACTCAAGCGGCACCCTTTGTGACTGCGTTCAAAGGCGCCGACTCAAACAATCTAACGTTCAAACATGACTGTCATAACTGGCCCTTGTTCCAAATAAATTTCAACCATACCTGATACAACCTAAAACCGATATTCAATTGTCATTAGATTTTAAATAACAACGGTTGATTATGCATTTTGAAACCTGAAAAATAAAGTTGATAATATGTTGATGTGTATTGGCGTTTGCTTTGTTTAGTCATGAAGTTTATTAGAGCCACTAGACACCTTGTTGAGTCTAGAATTCGGTCGCGATGGCGAGAACAGTCATGAGTTTTGTTCATAATGAGTTTGTTACGTGTTTATGTTTTGATGAAGTACACAGAGTTTAATGTAGATAGGATACTGTTTTATTACATCAGTAAGTACCTATGCGATACTACTTGCGCATTTATAAACCGCCGCTGCGTCTGCGTCGGTATGTTTGTTTACGTTGTCCAACACTGTGATATCACTGTGTGCTTTAATTTTCGGTTCTTTGTACTTATGAATTGGTTTGTAATTAGGTACTTATAATATTTTGCTCTAGTCCAGTGCCCGATAGGTGTATGTAACATCAGAGTTAGGACAGGGTAAAATTATTTTCAAGTAAATCGTATGTATATTTTTTAGAAAAACGCCGTTAATCGAGCTCATACGAAAAACGTAAGAGGTGAAAGTAGGTATCTTATGAGCTCTCACGAAATATACTATTAATTAGCTTACACACTAAAAGCGGCTTAGAGTCTTTATCTAAAACTATTGAAGATAGCATGTACCTATTACCTATCAGAAGTTAATCCAATTCAAATTTCAGATTAAAAGCTATTCAGCAGTAAATAACTCAGATATGATTTACATTTCATTTAAGTAAATGTTTAATCCCTGCATCTGTA
Source organism: Callimorpha dominula (assembly GCA_949752705.1). Taxonomy (NCBI): domain Eukaryota; kingdom Metazoa; phylum Arthropoda; class Insecta; order Lepidoptera; family Erebidae; genus Callimorpha; species Callimorpha dominula. Next base: position 14,349,292 of record OX457007.1, read on the forward strand.
TGACCACTGAGGCACTGACTTTAGACTATTTTCTTTTAAAAACGTTTTGATTAACATCACCTTGCATGTTTTAACAATGCCAAAACTGTGCACATAGTTTTCTCTTTAGTTTTTGTTTATTAGAAGGTAAACTCCAGAATTAATAGAATTTTTTTTGGACATAGGTAATAGGTACCTATATTTTTCAACTTACTTTTATGTTATTTTATAAACAATCATCTTCCCGGCCTGTTTCCGAATTTTGTTTGGGATCGGCGCAATGTGTAACATTGCATAGAGTTTTGGCTGACTTCTTTTATAGCCGGCCGCCTGCCTGACGCTAACCCTTCTTGGGAATGTGATCATTTTCAGACCTGGCAAAGGAAGGAGGTAAATTATGATAAGAAAACGGATAGGGCGAGGGAGCTAGGGTAAGGGGCTAGAGTAAGGGATAACACAAGTCTCGGATGGAAAACGGGACTAAGACTGCAGTAGCTCGAAGAGGCTTTGGTCACGTACCCATATTTCCCCCCTGCCCCTCCCCCCCCCCCTTCTTGTGATTAGAAAGGCCACTAGGACAGGAAGATCAATAAGGTAACTGCTTTATTTTATAAATGTCACGTGTATTAAATTAAAGCGCTTTCTTGCATGGGATTTTTGTAATTTGGATAGAATAGAATAGAATAATCTTTATTGTACACCAGTACATATTGCTTAAGGTTAGTTTACAATATTGATATGTACAAAGGGCGGCCTTATCGCTAAAAGCAATTTCTTCCAGGCAACCTTGGGATGGAAAAATAATGGCCAGTAATCAAATAATTTAATGGGTAGTTATGGTGTGGGAATCAAAACGTGTTAGGCTTAAAACTAGTAAATGATAACTATAAACATAAACAATATAATTAGATAGGTAATGCAGGGAGACAAGTGTAATCACTTTGTAACATTTAATATATTCATATACACACAAACATTTATAACATGGATAGAGCAAACATCTGTCGGGTGAGCAAATTCATAATAAAATCTAAAAAATTTTGATTAAATATTACCATCATTTTAATTTTATATCAAATAATATTGAAGAAGAACACAAGAAGCGATGGATTTAAATACCTTGTCTAAATTGAAATCTTTAATTGGCAGATTGGAATTTTATTTTAACACACCTAGCATACGATGGCAGCCGCACACAATCAATCTTTACATCCATCTCTGCATCTTCAACAAGCGAACACTGATGTCATCATCATTTGCCTACCCTTGTCCCAATTTTATTTTATTTCAGAGCAATATGTTTCATTCTTCCATTCTACTCTATCGTTCGTCATTTCACTGCTTACTCCATTTCTATCCATATCTTCTTTCACACAGTCCATCCATCTTTTTTTTAGTCGTTCTCTCTTGTACCCGTCTCTTGTACTCCTTCTCTTGTACCCGTCAACATCCAAACATAAACCTCTTTTCACCACATTTGCTCATCCCTCCGCATCACATGTCCATACCACGATAACCCTCCTCAGCTTTTCATCCACTGGTGCTACATTCAGGCTCCCCCTATTATATTCATTTCTCACCTTGTTCATCCTAGTCACACCACACATTCATCTCGACATTCGCATTTCGGCTACGTGCATCCGTCTCTCATCCGTTCTTTTTGTGGGCCAACTTTCAGATCCGTACAGGACAACAGGCCTGATGATAGCTTTATACACCTGTCCCTTTAACTTAACAGGAAACTTGGGATCACAAATGGTTCCTGATACCTGCCGCCACTTCATCCACCCTGTATTGATTCAATGCTGTACAGTGCGGTCTATTTTGCCATCGCTTTGAAGAAGGGAACCGAGGTACTTGAAGTCGGACTGCGAACACTGATGTCTATGCTTTATTTACTCGCCTATTTTCCTTCGTTTTTAACAACTAGAACAAACCTTTAATCCGACATACGACCTTAATTAAAACAACTGGTTATAAAATATGTACCATAAACTGTAAAAAACACTGTCGAATTAGCTCGCAATATAATTTATCTTGACAGGCATTTTTTATTACTTAAATAAAAGTGACACACTGCTTCTGTTTAGATTAGCCTTAATATTTGTTTAACATATAAAGATTCGTGACATACGACAATATACTCGTATATCAAGCCATTTTATATTTCATCATAAAGATAACTTAATAGACATAGTGTAATTTACTACATCATGTATGTATAATGTACATATTTTAGTTCAAACTAGGTAATATAATTGTTCTGGTGTTTTTTTATCGCTTCATTGCTTGGAATTGTCTGAGATTATCACATGGATTCGTTTTATATATCCACGATGATGATTAAAATTTGACTAGCGTTGTTAGTATCGCAGATCACAGGGAAGTACTTTATTTCGTTGATAATTTAAATGGCTCAGAAGGTTGTAAAAGTGCTTTAAACACATCCACAATCCACATAGATCATGGCGCCATATATTATAATGGCAATGTCATACACACAAACAGTTTTTAAAGGTTAAACTTATTCATTGGTTTACGAAAAAATATTTAGACGTGAGACTTATGTTTGCATGACTTATAAAAAGGAGGAATTCGACTGTTCATGTTTTTGCATATGTTCAATATATCGTGCATATCTTCGCCAATTGTAAAAAAATAATAAAAACATTTTAATTTTGTTTTCTCCTCTGAATACATTATTCTAATTAAATTAATCTCTAGACTGGACCTAAAAAAACATGAGAAGCCCACAAACTCACTCACTCACACACTTTTATTTCTTATCAATAGCCTAAATTAAGTCTCGTGGTTCTAACTACTATTAGCTTTGGTCATAATCAGTCAGTCATTGTACACGGTTCATAATAAAATAAATATCTTTATGTATATTTAATAAATAGGAGACAGATTATCACAAAAGCTACAATTCATAATGCGTAATTAAATTTTGTGTATAAAATACACGAAGTTGATTTAAATATCATGTTCTTATGGTTTGATTACATCTAAACGACATTACGTGAAAGGGGATACATACCAAGCGGCATTTTAGCTGTCGCTAAGTACCCAAGAGTTAAACGGCTATTTTCAGTTTATTCATTTATTTTCTTTTTGATATACTTATCGAACTACATCGCTAATGGACTACTGCCCATTAGCGATGTCGATGTTGATCAAAATAACAATCGATTTTAAATCGTCTTAACAATGAAAAACTTAATTTTAGCTAAAAATACTGAACTAGTTTAATAAATTATACTACCTACATTAAATACACTAAACATAAGAAACTATAATTAACTAGCTGTTGCCCGCGACTTCGTTCGCAGAATACCTTAAAGTTCCATAATCACTATGATAAAGGGAAATTTAATACTTTCAAACATGATCATTGTTCAAATAAATCATTAAAAAACCATGACAAACAACCTACGTCATTTTAATGCCTTCAATATACTTCTTAATTTGCACAAAGATGATAATAGTGTATTATCATTCCGACTACTAATTAGGGTTATAATCTTTGTACTCAGTTTCAGTTTGTGTAAACATTTCAAATTCCTAATTGGCAGGATTACGAGACCTTCTGATATGAAGATAACCAACGTAGATTTCGTAAGAGTAGGTAAGTTCAGTTTCGTAAGGTAAGTTACACCTAGTAGATAGGTAGGTACGTACGAGTCATTTGCCTAGTACAAGTGGCTAATGATGATAAAATTTTAACAAACAGGACTCGAAGAATTCGTCATCTTATCATACACATCAATCCTCTCCGTCTGGAATAGGCAGTCAGAAAATAGATGGAGGGTTATTTTCTATGCTTATATAGGCGAGTACTGTTGCGACCTTACGGGTTTTCTGTTTTATTGGATCTTCTATAACGTCACGCCCCGTTCGGTTGATACAACGAGTCCCTCTTCAGTATTCAAGATAAAAATATGTTGTCAAATTATGTTTATTAACTAACGACTAATTTATAAGGTCTTGAAGTGGACCTCGACTGACTTGCCCGCTTAAATTGGCCTTATACTTTATATTTGGTTCGAGTGGCCAAGGTCTGGAATGAACTGCCTGCGTCTATTTGTTCAGACAATTATAATCATGGAACGTTTAAGAGTAGAGGGAATAGGTTTCTCTTGGGTAGGCGTGTACCATCTTCGTCTTCATCATCACTTTCCATCAGGTGAGTACGAAGACAAACGCATATTCGAATACACAAAAGAAAAATATGATTGATTTGTCTTTCGGTCCGTACCGTCCGTTTTACAGTTTACGTTTACTAGGAGCGTTGTAGGATCTTTCTATAAATTATTTTAGTTAGAATTGTATTTAAATTAACAATTACACTCACAGATTGGATCGCAGTGGTGCTTGAAACCGGATTAAATGTAACTATCGCTTAAACGTACTAATATTCTAGACTTATGCTTAAAAATACCTCTGTACATTGAATAACCAAAATAATATTTTTTCTCGTCAAGATTGTTATATGAACACACGCTGCTAAAACACACAATTGAACTATTATTGTTCTGCAGAAAAGGGAATTAAGTAAACATAAAAATATCTACTCCATTCCAAAAAATCCTTATCATTCCTGGAAGAGCTCATACGAGAACCAGCTATACCTTTTTAACACTATCAATAGGGCATTATATAAGCAACGCCTCTGAAGTCTAATGTTAGGGTCTATTGATAAGAGGCCAGGTATGACTGCTTGTCGGCACTTTAAACACAACAGTGGCATCTAAAGCGTCTTAATACCATTATGCTCATTGTAAACAAATAGAGGGTTTACAAGTCGGCACATTTTTGTTTCATTGTTTCCGGCGGGCCATTTGCTAAGAAATTGGAGCAATGACGTGAGCTACTACCTGTTTTTTGTTAGTGTTAATTTTCATATCAGCTGGTCTGTGAACGAACTAATATATGACTAAACACGATAGTCAGGTGTTTGGTCATATGTAGTTTCATTTTTGTAAGGTTGAATTTCACATCTAAATATTTGTTAAAAGATAGTTATTGCATGAACACATACGTAAGTACTAAGTATGTATATATTATCTACTCGTACCTGTGTGTTTATGCAACGACTATTTAAATCATAGTAATAAACTGTTAATATTATTTACTTTTATTAAATTATAAAAGCATTTATATAAGTGTAATTTGAACCGACCTACAGTCAAACCCTGTTACGGTTTTGTGGGAACATGTAATAAACTCAAGAATTACCTGTAATGATAATAAAAATATTTTTTTTTTTACTAAATTTAAGAAAGCCCAGCTCTCTTTCTGGTGCAAATATATTATTATGTCTGTAATATATGTCTTTAAACGACATTCCCCGCATTAAGAATATTCCTGGGGGCATCACAAACATTTAAACAACAAACCCAAAGAACACCCACACTCGGGACAACTATTTGTGGATTACACAAATATTAGTCCCGTATGGGATTTGAGTTCACAACACTCTTCGCAGCGTAGTGGCGTGCGTCCACTTAAACGTCGCCAAATGGCTGTTTATAATAAAGCCTAGCAGCGCTAAGCTCGTGCACTATAAGACAATTAGTACACAATAATAATATTGTTAAATACTAATTAATACTGCACTACTACATACTACTAGACAACTTATTAGTTGTGCACTCGTCGGCACTTATTAAGTTCAATATTAGGCTGTCAGTGGTACAATGACGCGCGATCAATGTGAAAAAAACGTTTTGACATTGCGTTTTCTTTTAAATTATCATAATATACATTTATGTACAAATGTATATTAAATCGTATAGTACACCAATTATATTTTTATCGTTCGATGTGGAGTCTTCGATGACTATTATCACGACCTAGCCGTCCTCGCAGATTCACCTGCGTTTATGGTCACTATTAGTTGTAGCATAATGTTAGCTTTCCTCGATAGATGGGCTATCTAATACTGAAATAATTTTCAAATCGGACCGGTAGTTCCTGAGATTAGCGCGTTCAAGCAAACAAACAAACAAACTCTTCAGCTTTATATATTAGTAAAGGTTTAATAAAATGTGTCCTAAAGAATTTGCCTATAAAATAGGTATTCTTTTGACCAAGTATACGAGATGTAAGACTGTATGTTTATATTGCCTAGCAAAATGCGTTCACTGACTGCAACATAACCCTGATAGTTCTTAGTTAGCTTATGTCCTAACACAATAGTACCTAAGCCTAACCCTCAATAACATTTTACGACTTGGGACATTGCGACAACTGAGCACTGACCAGCGTAATGTCACCTTCAGCATCTCTCAGGTTTCATGACGTAACCATTTCTGTGTACCTCATCTTTTAGAAAATTTTAACGAGAGAAGTATCAAAAGGTATATTTTTTAGGAAAAATATGATGCATGGACGATTACACGATTAGAAACGCAAAGTTTTAGAAGTTATTAATGATTAAAGCGAAAAAAAGATATTTCTAAAGTCATAAAGAAAGTCTAATGCATGTCAGTGCGTCTACCTTTAGGCTCTAAACAGACGAACATTTGAACTGCACGCCAGCTGCAAAGTTGCAGTTTATGTGCAGTTGACATAACGGCCTCGAAACTGCCAACTGAATGCGTAGTCCGGTTGCAGTTGACATGCAGTTCAATCAATATTAAATTTAAATAAGAAGGCGATTTTCACACTTTATTTAAAAAAAAAGTTTAGTACGAAAGTCGGGGAAAATTTCATAAACTAGCATCTTGTACTTGCGTCACGTACATCATCATACTAAAAAGAACTCTTTGCATGATTCTTTTTACTATGATAGCGATTAGGGAATAGTGCAACATGCAAGGCTAGTCCCGATTAGGAGAACAATTTGGAGAACTCTTTTGTATAGGTACAGGTTTCAAAACCTTCACCGTCACCGGTCTAAGACGCCAATGGCGTTTTCTTTTCTTTTAATACAACTAACTAAGCAAACAAACTCACGGCCCTCTAATGGTAAGCAGTTACCGGAGCCTTCACACATTTCAATCCCCCTGTGGAGGTCTCGTAACCTTACAAACAACACTAGATATAATATTAGTATGTGTGAGTGAGTTTCTTTGCCCGATTTCTTTTCACAAGGCAGATAGATAGATCGACATTGGCAGATAGCGGTCTTAGCGGTCGTCCATTAATCACGTGAGGATCGAAATGGGGAGGGAGGGTGTGATTTTCACCCGAGTACACCTTTCCTTAATTATTTGTATGCCAGTTAGAAACAATCTTCAACCGTAATGTCTGTATGGACATTTTTATCACGGTGCTTAATTTCCCAGCATTAGATTACATCTTTATTTAAAGATGATATTCTGAATTTTTGTAAGAAACTTTGTACTAAAAATACATGTGATTTTGGGTAAGGGGGGTGAGGTTAGTCTAAAGCCTCACCACGTATCACCAAGGGGGAGAGGGGTCCAAAAAGATGCTAAAAAACATCACGTGATTAATGGACGACCCCTTACGTTACGTAGTATTTTTGTATATTATTTGTTTTACTTTTCATAAAGCAACCTATTGTTGCGGTAATATTGTGTTAATCTATAATTTTTAAATTTAAATTGAAAAAAGTCGTTTTCAAACCATTTTTTAAAGAATTTTATGAAATAAGGATATTTGCTTTTGACCTTGGACTTTGGATTTTGATTAGTGATGTCCAGCCGCTTTATTCTGTAGAAAGTAACATAGCATTCAGGCGGTTCAGACTTCTTTAAATTAATTAGTTTTACGCCTTTATAACTTGCGTCGGGGTGCGATTACCCAACTGTTACCAAGTGTTTGATGAAAGCTTTCGGTAGATATGGTATTCCGTCGCTACCGCGCAGAAGTACCAATAGCCCGCAAAAAGACTTAGTGCAAGTAAAGTGTTGCTAACTTAGTTTTAAGTTATACTAGCAGCGCCCCGCGGTTTCACCCGCGTAAGTTCCGATCCCGTAGAAATATCGGGATAAAAAGTAGCTTATGTGTTAATCCAGGTCTCCAGCTTTCTACATACTAAGTTTCGTCGCAATCGGTTTTGGTTTAAAAGATTAACAAACATCCATCCATCCATCCATCCATCGTTCCAAACTTTCACATTTATAATATTAGTAGGATATTGGTAGGATTTATAATATTAGTGGGATTTGATAACACAGAATGTATATTTTGATTAAGGTATTTATCTTTGGGCATATGCAGCCTAAAATAAATAACAAAAATAACTACAACATTCGCGTATCTCTTTGGCATACAACATTGGTAATTGGTGACTTCCCCCTTCCCTCAGCGTAGATTATCATCTGCCATTAGTTGGTATAGCAGTTTCTTGTACCCTTAAGTGAGATTTATATCGGTAATGTATCAATTAGTAGAACATGAAGATAATATAGAAACATAAATAGTTATATTACATATTATGTGTAAAACTAAAGTACCTACGTTTGTTTGTTTGAACGAACTAATCTTAACATCTACCAATATATTTTGTTAGATAGCTGGTTTGTTGACGAATGCGTAGTGTGTAAGTGTAAACCCATATCAAAGTAATAATGGTAAAATAAAAATCAATAATAATTACATTTTTAAGTACGTCAATGATATTTAATAATAACATATGGTCATTTGTACAGCTCTTTGTAATGGGGTGGGTTTGTAGGAAACAGTCCTACTTGTCGTCATTAAAAGTGTTTTAAATCCTACAAATTTTAAACACAGAAACCGACCATTTTTCTATCCTTATTTTATATCCAACTAGCTGACCCGCGCAACTTCGTCCACGTTTGTAAATTTTCCCCGTTTCCCTCTTGGTTGTAGCGTGATGTTATATAGCCTATAGCCTTCCTTGATAAATAGGCTATCCAACACTAAAAAAAATTTTGAAAACGAAAAAATAGTTTCTGAGATTCTCGCGTTCAACTAAATTAACAAACAAACTCTTCAGCTTTATAATATTAATATAGATTTGAGCGAAGCTCCCGCACAAAACAATTTTCAAAATAAATCACAGACAACATCTTCTATATTAATAATTCGGTCAAGGGGTACGGTAGACTCGATAGAAACCTTACCTGATAATAAATCATAAAATAATAGTGATTTCGAGTCGACAACATTTATATCCGCAAAATTCGTTTTGTCGAGTATTTTGTTAAAATCTAATGTTGCAAATGGCAGTCGCCATATTGGCCACTCGGATGCCATCTTGAGTTCGTTTATGCCGATTCACAGGTATATCTTGAGTTCGTTATGGCCGATTCACACGTATGTCTACCTACATTTTGTAAAAGATTGTGTATTATCATTTATCAGTCACATTTAACCCGAGCGAAGCCGGGTTTTCATCTAGTTAATTAAATAAATGACAGATTAAATTGACAGAATAATCTGTAATGATTGAGTGAGACTATTCGATTTAACAATTTTTTTATTGTTTTTTAATTAAGTCATTTGTTAATTTTTCATTTTATCTATATTTAAGTAGCTTTATATCTTAGATTATATATAGGTCCAGATACCGTGACCAGTACAAAAGTCACCGTTTACTTTGAAGCCACTTTTTGGAGCTGTGTGTGAATCCCGCCCAACGCGAGTGTCAACATACAATATCTGCGCTTGTTTGCGTGACGGTTTTACTACCAGTGCATAGAGGTTTCCCCAAAATTTAGGGACGTTTTTATGAAACATAATAATTTTTTTTGTTGATGTAAGTAATATTAAATAAAAACATTTTAAATGTATTTAAATGTGTTACAAATATTCGTTTATTTCATTTTTTTTTATTTAATCGTTTAGTTAAAAAGACAAATGTAAAATAAAAATAAACTCAATGTATCAGGAAACCGGGGCATTGTATCCCAATATTATTTTATTTTAATTCAGTCACTCAAACCATGTAAATTTAAAGACATATTTACAACAATACTTGAGTATATATATATATATACAATTTTTTTTTGTTTGAAATTTGGTCCCGTTCCAACGAACTGACAAGTTGTAAAAATCAATACATATTCTTGTAGGAAATTAACCGAACTACGATAATTTTTTTCGCTAAGTCAGCTCGTTTAAAAGTTATTAAACGTTAAATTTCAGTAAACCCAGTTGGAGAGATTGACGTAACTTTAAGTATTATTTACATCTGAATAATGCCATAAAGGTGGCGCTCAGATCGATAACTCGATCGATTTTAGCGGTAAAATATGAAAATAGTAATAAAAATTAACAATTAGGTTCAACATAGTAGAATTTATAGTTTTTATCATACTTCCAAGTACGTATTTGCAAAATTTTAAATGAGCTAACATAACGAAAAATCATATCTGACCTTTTTTGTAGATCGTTTAATTTCCTACAAGAATATGTATTGATTTTTACAACTTGTCAATTCGTTTGAATGCGATAAAATTTAAATAAAAAAAAAATGTCACGTTATTTAAATGGGAAATCAAAAATCACGAAGCGACACCTCTTAATAGTAATATTAAGAGCTGCTGTTTTCAAAGGCTTATTTTTACGTCATCTTGAACAATATTTTCATGATAACTAATGAAAAAAGAAATCAAGCTTTTTTTGGCCCACCCTAATATATATATATATATATATTATGAGCTATCAAGAAACTAGCAAAGTGTGCTTTATAGCTGTGTTCGTTAGGACTAGTAATAATAAATTATAATACGAGTACAATCCGGGCGCTAGAGCTTAGAAATTTAGAATATTTTAAGTATTCCAGTTTCGCGAACATTAACAGTAAGCATATTAATTTCTCGTCTTTCTATAAATAAGAATTTTGGCAAAGAAAATAATACATACTTCTAGAATGCGTTATGGGTAAATGAAATTCACGTACCTGGCAACATCTCTAATAATGGCGTCCGCAATTTTATTAATTTGAAATTTTGTTCTATTGTTTATGAATTACATTATGAAATAGAATACTTATAAGTGAAATGTGATGTTCGGACACTTAAGATTTTTTTTTGTATAATTTTTTCAGGATGTAACTGCACAACCAGGCATTTTTGAATATTATATAAATAGCGCCTCTAGACTTACTTCAGCGGCGAACGTTCGCTCGCGTGTGATGAGTGAGTCGCTTGTAGTTGTATTAGTCGCTTGTATTTTTTGGCTTCAGTTTTGGGGCGCGGATTAGTCATCTGGACCTATATATAATATAAGCTTTATATATTTTCCTTAGCTTACACAAAATAAATTTCTGAACGCACGCATAAATATTTGACAACCAATTTACCTATATGCCAATTCTTTTTCATTACTGACATTATTCTACCTTTTTTAAAACTAAAATACGCCATTATCTGAATATTGTGGATATACATTGTCGTGTGGATAAACCTTTATTTGAGGGGAGAGTTTACCGTATCGATGGGATGAACATTAGATGTTTGACAGTTACAAAACCCATGAACATTTTCTATTGAAAAATGTTTTTTCTTTTAAATTTTTTTTTTCGTAAATTTTCATATGTTTTTAATATTTACTCTGCTATTCGGGACGGAGACAAATACAACAAATCAAAAACCATGAAAATCAGTCCAGCCTTTCTCTAGTTATAAGTGTTCGAACAAACCCGACTTTATTTTATATATTAAGGTTAACCATAGACTACATTTAACAATACGTTTAGCTGTCAGTAGCGTTTTGTTTTGTTATACCATTTTTAACACAATAAGCTAATAGAAACTCGAAACAAACACATCAACCGGTCAACTTCAAAATTCTACTATAGTTAACCATAGACTACATTATTAGCTGTCAGTTGCGTTTTGTTTTGTTATACCATTTTTAACAAATGAACGGCTAGACTGTTTTTTTTACTAAATAAGTTCTTTGTTTTTTTAATAAATTGCTTTCAGTTGCGTTTTGTTATTCCATATCAGTTGCGTTTTGTTATACCACGTTTTATGTCACGTCCCACGGGAACGTGATAAAAATTATCCTATGTCCTTCTCCTGGTTCTAAGCTACCTCCCCAGAAGTTTTCAGCCAAATCAGTTCAGCCTTTCTTGAGTTATAAATAGTGTAACTAACACGACTTTCTTTTCTACGACAGACATCATAAATTCAAGTAAAGAAAACCATTGAAATATACAACGTTTTCCGTATTCCATGTTCCGTACACCGGTATTTTTTTTTAATCACTACATAGTGGTAGGTTAGTGTTGGTATATACCTATATGTAAAAGAACTTTCTCTATCAAAATGACAGTTATATTTGAGCAGGTCAGCTCAATGTTCACAGCTGGTTATTTTGCCATGTCTGAGGAAATCACACAGTGACGCGATAATTGCAGAAATGTGTGAGGTCTTGTGTAAATATTGCGTATTTTCCAGCTAGGCGTGCCATGCGTCGCGTTGTTGATGATGATTAACCGGTGAGGTTAGGTGGGTTCGCTTTCTCTGAAGGCAGCAAACTCGACCACCCCTTCTGTAATTTTGGTCAGAGATTCTCTTCCTCGCTTTCTCAAGGCGCATCAGTTCCTGTCTTGTAACGGACTAAATTACTACTCTGGCCCAAAAACCTGTATCAGAAGACTTTTACGTTTTAAAAGGATATTTGTCAACATGGCACCATTCTCGAAAAATATATGATTTGCCCATAGAGGATAAACAAATGTTGCAAGTAGCGTGGGGTGCCATGTCAAAAATCCCTGCTCCATGATATTGATCGTCTTTGTAAGTGCGATAATCTTGACGAAAAAAACGTTCCCCTGAGAAAACATTTAGAATAGCTTTTGCATGAGCTCTTAAAAAGTACGATTCAAATTGACATTCTCGTGCGAAGTCTTCAAACAGATCTTGCTTCGCAGTTAGCAGTAAAGACATTGCAAAGATCGAATGACATATTCTACTTGTACTGAATAAATTATTGAGCAACTACCGTCAGGGTGCTGGTTACCAGTTTGCTAGTTTATGTAGTAAGTACTTTCATAAAGCTTACCATTGGAAAAGACAGGCCGTCTAATGAGTATAGATAAAGTTGTGAGTGGTTATGTTCTTGGTTGTAAGTACTATTTATCACACTCAAAACCAACATTGTTTAGATTATCGGAAATATTTCATTGCTATCTTCATATTACGCCAGACACCGTCCGAATCTTGTTCCTAGTTACATTAGCCTTTCTAATCTTGCGTCTTTGTTATAAATTAACTTCCTTAGTTTTGAGGTATACCAAATATGTACAGATGTACACTATGAACGGCCGAATGGTAAAACTTTAGCTTCAGACAGACATAATTTTATTAACGCATACCGTTTGTCTTAAAACAAATTAATCCTCTCGAATTAAGAAACTCTTTTCACTTAGCCACTGAAAACCTCGAGGTAATTCAGGTTGAATATTCTACGTCAAAGATTATTATTATTAAATTAAAATCGCATTGATAATCGAATCACAAGAAAATCGCTCGCTTTTGCTCCCCCGGCATCTGGTAGGTACACCTCCTCAACTATACCGCCAGCTCTCAGAGGCAAAACCTACAACTAAACTATCAAATAAGAATCTGACCTGACTATGAGCACTGTTGAATCAGTCAGAAAAAAATTATTGCACCTCATTATTTACCCAATTTCATTAATAACTTTCCTGAAGTCTAACGAAAAGTTAAATTATTAATAATAACTTATATGCCAGTGATGGAGATTTACCTATTAATATTAATTATGTTTTATTAAAATTAATATTACCTATACTGTTTATGTAACTGCCGAATCGTACATTTTTAAGTTAAGTGAAAGCTTCGATCAAATGATCAAAAAGTGAGGGCAATGAAAGACATTGCAACAGATCTAAAAAGCTTTTTGATAATGATAATATGTGAAACAAGTACCTATTAAATCATGCGATACTCTAATGTAATGTTTTATATTTTTTATATCGACAGCTGAACAGTAGTTATCATAAACTTCCTTCTACCGCCAGCGAAACACTTTACAATTTTGATTAGATATATTATATCATTCACTATGATGTAAAGGATAATATTATAATAACCTTATATTATTGAAAACATCTTGTGACTCGATAAGAATGCTAACGAAACTATTTAGATCGACATACGTTTGATGGGATAGTTACTCTACGACCTACGTTTCCAAAATGTGACGAAAAGTAATTTTTTGGTTTACACGTAAACCTCTAACAAAAAGACATAATTTTACGGTTCAGAAACTGTTCATTAGTTGATCTTAGGATTTAAATATATATATGATATGGAGATATCTTTTTTACATTGTTTAATAATGTGAGGACTGTTTGATAATTACTTGGATATTAATTGTATCTAAAATGTTGAACGATATTCATTCATGACCTAGTTAATAATTAATTTAGATATCAGTTATCCAACTAAAAAGTTACCATTTTAATAATGTTTTTCGCGAAAATTCTACATTTCTGATGTAAAAACATATCTAAAGGTAACGAGTGTTGGACGTTCGAGTTTAGTATATTATCGTATCGGCAAACATCAAACAGTATGCAATAAAATACAATATTATACATTTTATATCGGCTACTGTAACGTGCCGGTCTCTCACATCTGTTCTTATCATTGTCGGCATTCTTTGATCAACTAATCCATTATCGCGTCACACTTTTGCCACTATCTGTATATTGTTTTGTATGTAATGAATGTACCGTAATGGTGTTCATTATATATAACTGAAAGGATGTGGTTAGTAATAGAACATAGTAGAAATAAATATTTACATGTCGTATGGTTGATAAATGATTTTACTGTTGTTCGTAATGTGCCCTGTGTTATGTGTGGCTATCATGAGAGTCGGTACTTTGTGTAATTTTAAGCGTGCATGTTATTACAATTTTATTAACAATTGTACGTTTGTCCTTGTTAATTGTGGAGTCAAACGGTCAGACGCTATGAGTCATCGCCTCAGCAGAAGCAGATCAAAATGGTTGTGATGCGCACGTGCTCCAGGTAATCGTGCGCGTGCATCATCACTACATAAAACAAAATCGCTTTCTCTGTCCCTATGTATGCCTAAATCTTTAAAACTACGCAACGGATTTTGATGCGGTTTTTTTAAGATAGATAGATAGAGTGATTAAAGAGGAAGGTTTATATGTATAATAACATCCATTAAATAGTGGAGAAATACTGTTATTTTTGTGGTTTGTAATGATGTCGTAAATAATTACATAACTACTGGATCGATTTTAATCATTTTTCCAGTGAATGACATAGGCTATATATTTTATACCCGTGCGAAGCTGGAGCGGGCCGCTAGTTTATATAAAAAGAAAAACTCCTAATTAAAAAACTGGTGGGTACTATCTTTCTAATGGTGGTTGTCGGCGTTCAGCCTTAAAGATTCTGACGACACCATACGCTTAGAGCTGAGCAAACCCTGTTCAAAGAAGCGACAAGTGCGCGTTTAACAAAACCACGCCGCCGTCTGTCACGTGAAGTCACGTCACAGGCTGCTTTACCTGCTGGCCTAGAAAATAATTTATAGACGGTGAACTCGTCAGCTGCCTTATGGCTTCCTTGGGATTTGACGTTCAGAAACAGAGCCAGGGCCACTTCCATCTCGTTAGAGCGCTGGCCAAAAACAGCAATGTCTTCTTAAAGAAAAACACCATGCCATAGGTGCACAATGAGAAATGTTTGGGTCAAAATTTGTTTGATGAGGTTTGTGTTCTTCGTTGCAATAATAGTATTTACATTTTACATCAATGTTTTTGTGAACCTTTGGTACAATTATAGGTTGATATCAACTCATTTGCGACATGTATATTATGACAACCTTTATCGAGACGTCTATCACCGATATCAAGATATAGTGAAAGTCATAAGCGATACGAGTTTTATATAATAATTTGCGTAATGATAACGAAATTAAAAACAGAATTGGTTTTAAGTAAAGGTTCGATTATTTTTGTTTGTCTAAAAAAAAATATTGTCTAATAAAAATATGTGAGTGCTACCTTTTTAGGGTTCTGTATACCCGAATGAAAGAAACGGAACCCTTATTAAATCACTCGTGTGATGTGAAATGTAAATAACTTTATTTTGAGTATGGAGGCCAAATTAGAAGAAAATACATAACTGTCAAATGAAAGGGTTGAAATGGTCTCGATTTTATTTTTATAATTTTAAGATTAATAGTTTTAAAGTCATTTAAGAAAATAGATGAAAATTGACAATAGCCTTTCCTCTTACCTCCGAGTCTACAAAGCCTAACATAATAAAATCTAAAAATCTTCAAGAAGTCTATGGTCTTAACACAAGATGGAAAATCTCTAAATATTGTGCATGCAAACTTACATTTGTAGTTGGAATGTATGGGTGAACATACCCTTTAACTAAAATGTTAAGTTTGTTTGAAAATCCATGGTAGAGGTACATATACATTGTACGGAACCCTCTCCATGCGAGTTCAACTCACACTTGGCCGGTTTTGTTAAAGGTGGATGACGTATAAACTGACTAACACTAAACACACTAATTCTTCAGACCAATAAATCATAGTTGTCAATAGGTTTTGATTTATGTATGTGAGTGCATGATTTGTTTTGCAATATACCTTAAGGAACATTTTATCAACGACTGATTCATAATATCGGTATAATCATCTATTTATTGAAAATTACATTATTTAGTGCATTACAATTCGATATCTTTATGATTACAATTATAATAACAATGTGTTTAGGATCACTAAACATCGCCTGGTGGAATTTCGACCATAATTCATTAAGTTTTCACTGTTTTTTTTTACATAATTGACTTATACTAGTACAATTATGTAAAACAAAACAGTGAAAACTTGAAGTATAAGATTGCCGTATAACAGTATAAGTAATGTAAAAATAACAAAAAAATAATAATAACTTGACATCTTGACTCTCTTGACATAACATCTCACACACGTCTGTTCCCAAACTAGTCAGAACTATGGTAACCAGACTGCTGATAAACATACTTCTATATTTCTAAATAATGTGTATGCCATTATAGATAAATTACACAAAGACGTAGAAAAATGATCATGTTCATCACACAATTATTTCACAACCAATGGACTTAACCACTAGACCATTATATACTGGACGTTGTAGCTTCTTATAGCCGTTTTCGTATATATTGATAAAACGTTTTAGCTTTCTGCTTTTCCCCTATTATAAAATTTAAAAGTTCCAAAAATTTGCTAAAAATGCGTACAAAGAAATCTTTTCACGTATTAATAAGTGGATTAGCTGACAGAGTTAAGCTTTTACTGGTTCACGTGTGACACATAACGTGTGTCACATACCGTGTGTCATATATAAGGAGTATCACACGACAAAACTATGGGCTTGTGTTAGGAATTTATTTCAGTCGATAGTGTACTAGGCATCCTCTCGATTACAAGTCCAATGCTTTAGCTATTAGCTACCTCCGCTTAAAAACATAGTGAACTAATTCATTTGCATGTTAATCCGCTTTGTCTCAGTACTTGAACCGATTATTTTCATGGCAGCGGTTAATGTGTCAGCGATGTACTGTAATGGATCCTTCGCTGTAATCAGCGTATTAAACCAGGAGTGCTTTACAGCACGTTATCAGTTACACTAAAGGTGTATGCAGAATATTCGCAGTATTCGGTTGAGAACTTGATGGAGTTTAATATAAAACACTTTGCCTTCAGGAAGGAAATGTGGGCCAATTTATATTTAAAACAATTACCAGACTCACCATGAATATTTGTTAATCATGTCATCAAAAACACACACAGGTTTACAATACTATGATGTGATATAATTTGTAACTTAAGTTAACTGTTTATTCTGTTTAAATAAATGCTAAAATAAATAACTTATTAGTATTATTGTTATTAAAAAAATAAGAGGAAGTGTAAGCGTGTAAGTGTAGCTGTGATGTATCACAATTATGCAGAGATCCTCATTATAAACGTTCATGCAACTGAAAACATTTAATGCATACCTTTATCATTGTGATAAAAAATAAAAGATCAGTCAAGATCAGTTTATAGTGTAATATCTCTTTTTCAGTAGTTCTTCTCTAGTCTTATCTTCTAGAATAATATTATGTATCGACATAGGTATTTATAACTCGACGTAAAAATAATATAATAAGTATTTAACTACGAACCTCACTAGTCCTGTACAGACTGAATTGACAAATGGATAAAATTATTAAATAATCCAACCTGACATGTGCAGATTCCAGGGTTTTGATTTTTCTATAGGTTTGAAAGTCCAGTGTTATAAGGTATAAATATGTGTGAATAGCCCTTAACCCGTTTGAAGTTGACCGCTCACTACCGGAGTGGACAGCACAGAACAAACTATGGTACGTTATATGTCAATTATAATTTTCGTTATCAAGCCTAATGCATTTCACGATGTTTTAACGATGGATTACTATGTTTCAGAGATTACAGTCAGTCAACTACTATTCAAAGAGCATCATTTTACTTTATCAGCGAGAAGAATTATCAGCAGTATTCTCTACTGGGAGCTAATAAAATAAAGCGAACGAAGCTTTGAATTATTGTTCGTGAAGTATATATTACGAGGGACTGCTTACGATGGAAAAGTAATAGAATTATAATGAGAATAATAGGAGGTATTGGTATTGATACAGGGCTCTGTTTCCGCATCTAGACTCATATGCGGTCCATTATGCGTTACATAAGCTGACTATTTGAGCCAGCCTAGCTTCTTCCAGAAGCACAGAAGCCACCTGGCGCGTTCACAGGCTTCTAGGAGCGACCTCGCTCCTGCGAGGATACTTGCCCGTTTTGTGGCCACTCCCTCGCACTCCAGGATAACGTGGACGGCTGTTTTCACCGCGTTGAGACAGCCTCTGCATAGAGGCCTGCTTGTCGCATTGATGGTGAATAGGTGCCGGTTTAGGGCCAATAATAGGAGGT
Organism: Callimorpha dominula; assembly: GCA_949752705.1. Classification (NCBI taxonomy): domain Eukaryota; kingdom Metazoa; phylum Arthropoda; class Insecta; order Lepidoptera; family Erebidae; genus Callimorpha; species Callimorpha dominula. The sequence goes on from OX457007.1 coordinate 14,368,186, forward strand.
ATTCTATTGGATAATTGGATTGGAACTTCTCGATTTCCTGACTTTGAAAGCACTTTCACACTATAGATATGTCTACAGAATTCCAAAGAAGATATAGGGTGGACAAGGTGCGAGTGCCACAACCTATGTTGAGGGTATTTATAGGCTATTTTTAATGTTACTTCTATTAGCGATATTCATAATAATAATGAATATACAGCGTGTAACTTTCGACTTCGCTAAAAACTTACAAAACCGTCTTTCTGCGGATACTTATCACCATAAAAGTCAGTTCATCATAAAAATGCGAGATTAAGGTTTTATACTAATTAGTAGTTAAGACCAACTGATTGCATTAAATTTTTAAATGTTGTTTTATTAATGACTAGCAGCGCCCCGCGGTTTCACCCGCGTAAGTCCCGATCCCGTGGGAATATCGTCATAAAAAGTAGCCTATATGTTAATCCAGGTCTCCAGCTATCTACATACCAAGTTTCATCGCAATCGGTTCTGTAGTTTTGGCGTGAAAGAGTAACAAACAAATATGCATCCATACATCCATACATCCTCACAAACTTTCACGTTTATAATATTAGTAGGATATTGCAGTTTTTGGCCGTATGTGGTATTTATTGATTTTTTCCGGTAAAATGTTCTGTTTTTTTCGACTCCGAATGATGATCTGAATATACCATTTCTGTATTCGGCGCGGTTTCAGTTTTCTTATATCTTGTTTAAGGCTGTACTCACGTGCCACAGGTGAAACCGTGGGGGCGCAGCTAGTATATTATAATTATCCTCACATCACATTATGACAGAATTAAGAATAATGCATAACACTCGACTTACTTTATGATATGATCTTATAGAGACTACTGCACCTAATAATCACTACATATTATAAAACAAAGTACCCGGGTGTCGGTCTGTCTGTCTGTTCGCGATAAACTTAAAAACGATTTTCATGCGGTTTTCAAATTCATTCAAATTCAAAATCATTTATTCAATTAAGACACTAAGTGACATTTATGAACGTTAAATTAAAGCTAGAGTTAAAATCATAGATCGGCACAAACAGACGCCACAGCATGTACTGAATTGTCAAGGTAAATTAGGTGAAAATACCAAAATCCACTGCCTGCTTGTGTCGATCTATAACTTCCAGTTTCCAAAATGCGTAGGGCCTTATGAGAAGAATACTGGCAAAGAAACTCACCAATAGATAGAGCGATTCATGAGAAAGATTTAGGTATATAATCTGTTAAGGTTTTGTGTAAATTGGTTGAAATATGATGATGATTGAATTTATAAAAGCGGCGGTAGCGTAATGGCTAAGGCGTCGGACTTGCGATCAAGTGGTTGCGGGTTCGAACTCCACCCAGTGCACTACCGGCGTGAACCCACTCCTAACACAAGTATTTAGCTTAGCTGGAGGGGTTAACAAGAATACTAGTTATGGGTGACACACATTGCTAGTGTTCTTTATTTAAAAAAAAAAAAGAAAAAAGATTGTTGAAGATGTCACTGCTACCCTTGCGAAGCCGGGTTGCTAGTAAATAATAACTCTATGTGTACCGCACATTCTCGTATATTTTAAGACATAGAAACCAGTACTTAAATACAATAATATTTCGTCCATTGATTTGGAATGACCAAGAACGCTATCATGACTATTCATGACAAACCTTACCTACATTTCGGAGTTTTAAAATTTCATTCATAAAGACAAGTCAAAAGTAAATATTTGGTTACGACGTTGAGTAAAAACACTTTCGGGTACTTGATTATTAGAACCTTATTTTTTATAAGTTAAGGTTGATACTTCTTTGAAGTAAATGTATCGTAAATAGGTCCAAAATACACAGAATGTAGCACGGACTGACGCCACTTAAGGCCACCCAAGAAGAAGTTTTTGCACGCATCGGATTAGCTTAAAGTTTATTTTGAAGCGAGGATCTGTGAAAATAATCACACTTTACAACTACTAAACTTTAAAGAAACTTGAGGTTCTTCCATGCTTGAATGTCCACTGCGACTTCGTTGCTAAAATGTCCGAGAACAATTTTAATTCTCCTCTGGCAAATGTATAAGTTTTTTATATATATATATTTTTTATATATATATAGAATAGAATAAAATATTCTTTGTTGTACACCATATAAACTTACAATAGATCTTAAATTAATTTTAATGATAGGTACAATGGGCGGTCTTATCGCTAAAAGCAATCTCTACCGGACAACATTTGGATGGATTTAGTGTCAGGAGTAAGTGGTAGCCAAAGACTACAATAGTATATAGGATATAGACAGGCAACTCTGCTTCTTTTTATTGACAACACAAAACTCTGCCTAGTGGTCAGATACCGAAAACTAATATAATATACATATCTATAGGTATATATATATATATACAATTGAACAATATATAGGTACCTACTTATACGGTGTATGAATGTTTTGTTGTTGCCTGTTTCTTGTTTTATTGGTTCTAACATGAGAATTTTATACTTTAGCTAATTAATGTATGTTTATGACTAATCTCCGATTTTTATATTCAAACCAAAACTTTTATTGCAAAAAGAAAAGCACAAGAAACCGGCAATCGGTACTCAAACGCAGCCATTTGCAATATAAGTGAAGTGCTGCCAACCTAATATTAATAAGTTCCAAATATTAAAAAAAAATGTTGATTGTTACGATTGTATTTTTAATTAATATTATTGTGTTTTGGTGAACAAATTGTTGTTTGTAAAGAATTTGAAGTGGTTTTAGATATTTAATATGCAATATTTTGGTATTTACAAATGCGAATTTTATATCGTAATACATTTGTGGGTAATAAATTTCCCCTCATACATATTATAAATTTAAATATTGTAACACAGTAATTTTAGTTCCGGTATCTATCCTTGGGATGGCACTGGACTCAATAAAAAAAGTGCAATTCTTTTATGTTCCAAGTTGCCATAGCATGGTGGTAGCTGACGGTGAAGAAACCAATATTAGATGAGAGATGCTAAGACAAGAAAAAATCCAAAAGCTATCTAATTATGCTTATTAAAAAGGTTCTGTCATTATCCGAAATAACATCGAATTCTGCGAATACGCCGACAAAACATATGTATATATTCAGCATTACACCACACATTCCCAGATCAAATACAAATCATGTTTAAATATCCGTACATTTTTGTTAAGTACCCGCAAAGTACACATTGAAATCCACACAAAGAAGTTTCCGCACTAGTACACTAAGTAGTGTAACGACACCAATAGCAATACATTTGCCACTTCAAAAACGCAATCTAACACTACACTACATATAATGTGACGCAATTTCACGGCATTTTGATTTCAATTGTTGTAAAGTGCTACCCAGTTACATGGACCACACAACTTATATTTTTTTTTCATTATAAGAATTTCTTTAAAATAGACTTTATTGCTATAAACATACGTGTTAGTTTACGGGATGCTAAAAATATATGTTGAACATTTTTGATTATGTCGATATCATTGATGATCAGTTTGTCAATCGAAGTAATTTTTTGAACGTAGTTATTCACAATTACTTACCATGATGACATTTGATTTCTAATTTCAATAGAAAAAAACAAGTATTGTTTAGTAAGTATTTGTATAAAAAAATTTAAAAAAAATTGTATGTGCGTTTTTGATAAGAAGCTTTTTATGTTCAAAAACATATAAATAAGGAAGAAAATTACAAACAACTGTGTAGTGCAAACAGTGATTGTTTAAGGCAATTTCTGATAGACATCTACAGAATGCTGAGAAATGAGAGAAAGAACTATCGCTATTTATATTACCAATCTTCATCTTCTTGCCCTTTCCCTAATTTATTTGAGGTCAGCTTGTGTTTTCTTCTTCGATTCTTGTCTATCAAGTAAGCTGTGAAGAGGAGTAAACAGTTCACTGTTTACTCCTCTTCTCTTCGTTCTCTACTCGTGTAACCATTGATTTCTATACATAAAACTCTCTGCGCCACATTTTACTCATCCCTCCGCATTACCAAACATTTTCAAAACAAGTTATAGTTTTTTAAGAGTACCAAGTTGGGAAATAATATCGATTTATCGTCAACAAATTTTCATTAAAAACTATTGAATAGCAATTGGTTAGATATTATATAAAATAGATATTATATTGAACCACGAACTGAAGCAACAGCCTGCGGTTTCATCCATTTCGTTTCGTTCCTTAACAGCAGAATTAATCATTATCTCTTCTAAGAACTAAACCGTGGTGTTATATGTTATAAATACGATTTTAGAAAAAGTCTATTGTACGACACTGGAATACAGTTCACCTGGGAAAGTGTAGCTTTAATGTAAAATTATTACAAAATTACTAACATAAGTTATAAGATTTACTAACAAACTATGGATAAAAATTCTGAAATAAAAACCTTATTATTATTATTATATGTACGTGTTATTCATTAACAAAATTTTAACTATCACACAAAGATTTTGAGTTTTTACAAGCTGCTTGCGAGATTAATTATGTAGAAAAATGGAAATACTTTTGTAATAAATGACCTTATTAAAGTATTAAGTAATACTTAATACTAAAACTGATAATTGTTTATCATAAAAATAAATCTGGTCCATACGCCTAAACTCACGATGTCCAACCAATTTACTGTTCCATTCAAACTATAACGCATTGAAAGTGACAATTGCTTTCGGTACGTGTCAAATGAATGTCCTGCAGTCAACAATTACCAACAAATTTGAAAGTTGGATATCTAAAAGTCAAACTATTTTGAACTTTACGTAGTTAAGATAAGATTATAGGAATTGATTTCAAGATGTATGATTATTTTTGTATGTATCAAAGTAACAATGTTTGTGTATTGAGGACCCCCTGTTTGAACAACAAATTAGTTCCATTATACGCCTATGAGTAGGGAAGTAATGAGCTTTGGGGTGGACAGGGGAAAAAATTATAAACGAAACAGATTGTATCTCACTATGTTTCCTTTCAAATAGTTCCAATTCTTTAGCTCGGCTATTTTTCATAGATTTTATCAAAATCCTAGTTTTAAAGTCGAACATAATAAAGATAAGATAAGATGTTTCAAAATCTACGTTTACATAGGATTTTGGACCACCACAGAAAATAGCCTAAGTAATAAAATCCAAAATGCTGGCCAGTACAAAATTTTGCATAATATTGATAATACTGGCGCATGTACATAAAAAAATAAAACAAAGCGTGTATATCGGCTTCTTTTGACTATTATACTAAAGTAAGAATGTAGAACAAAGGGGGCGTCATAAACGTTCATTTTTTCCTGTAATAAAGCAATTCGTCCTACTGTTGGACGGCATTGTATACTACCGAATTGTAAAGCTGTGTTACTAACAACCATTAGCGGCAAAGTACCAAAGGCCAATTTTAGAAAATATTTATTTTGCAAAATGAAATAGGTTAAAAATTGCATAAAAACTTTTTATTGTAGGGATGCGAAGTTCGGCAGTAGTTTGACTAGGTGAAATTTTTATTGCGCAAAATTTACGCAAAGAGAAATTTTTATAAAAACAGTACTGAAATGTAGGCAATAAACATAACCGTTATAGTTTAAAAAGGCTGCACAGCTACGTCTAAGAGAAATGTGCTACAGATTATTTTCAAGAAATTTTTAGAGTAAACAATAAATAATAAATGCAAATTTGCATCATAGGATATTTTATATCAGTACTGTTCGCAAAAAAATACCAATTGTTTAATGTTACTGGTAAAACCGAACAATTTTGTATACAAGTAATAATAATTGGTTTTATTTTATTTATCTGTTATAATGTAATCTAATATTCAGTAACTAACTACATAACTCGATAATATAAACATACACGTAGAACTCCTCCGAATGTTTCTTGCATGCAATATGACATTGTAGAAACCAGACTTAAGCCCTTTAAGCATCTAATAAGCAAAATAGTGAGTAGGTATACAATTAATTGAAATATCGAAAATGAATCATCCTAAAAGGCATTTTGTAGCTTCATCGGTCTGAAAACTAAAATAACAATACAAGAATAAACTTATTACCCCGAGCAATAAAACTCCATACTTACAAGTTAAAAAAAAACAGTTATGATGTACATCATCAAAGAAATTTCTGCTACAGAAATGTGCAATAAAATGAAATTTTGCTAGTTCAATTGTAACAGTACTTCTTTCACTGCCTGGTCCTTCGAAACAGTTACTTGTTTATGGCACCGATATTTTATTACCTAACTGTTTGAATAGTTTTATAACCGGCTACTTTCTTTCCGTTAGCCCAATTACAGTTGTTTGAAGACGCCGCTAAGTTACCATTCAAGTTATTTACTAAACATGCTCAACCCACTCAATAAAATGTACATTGAGTGAGTCTTGTGAAATGTTAGTTACTACAAATATTAACTTCCTTTTTATTGCCTAGGAGAGGCTACTACAGTGTATAAAGAGTAATATGTATGTGTAGCTTCAGGGAAAATTTCATAGTTAACGAGGTAAATTGTCGCAAAATGGCATGAACAAGAAATGAAACAAGCGATCAGCCGTAATAAGGAATTTTGCACGTAAGAATTTTAGTTTGGATTTTAATTTTAATATATAATAAATGTATACATATTTATTTCTCAAAAAAAAACTGTACGGAACTAGTACATTTTGTAGTAGTTCTTTTGAGAATTATCTTTTCTTTTCACTTTTTGATAAATATTTTTTTTGTTTATAACTTCACATGAAATTGACTCTATCTTAGTGACTATTAAATTCGCTCATATGCATTATACAGGATGTTACAGAAAGGCATGGTTAAGTTTTAGGAACGTTATGTGTAGCCAACAAATAGTTGATTTAGTTTGAAATAAAAGTGGATTTGAAAAAAAAATATTTTGTAAGAAAAAATCTCCGTGCAATGCTTTTCCTACTATAGGATCATAATGAGCATATTTCTAAACAATATATTGTGAATGGTTATGTCAATTTCAATGATTTTGTTTTTTAATTCTTTAAGAACACATTTTCAGAAAAATTGTTGTTATTAAATAGTACATTACATTATTTACATACTGGCCTAAAGTCAGGTTTTTAAAATGCGATATAATGGCCCCAATTCTGTTACTTCACTCGCTAAATTAAAATTCACTAAATTTTCTTCATATAAGAAGTTTACTTCTTATATGAAGAAACTTTTTTTGCAAACTTAGAAACAAGGTCTTATTTCAAATTGAAACAAGTAGGTAACATATGTCGCTATCGAAATAAGCAATTTATTTGTCGACTAAAGTCTGATACGCTTAAATAAACTTTAATACCACGTAGCGAGAGCCGCTATCCGTTGAATGCCATCTCTTTTGCTCTGTGTTTTTAGTAAGCGTCTTCGTAGGTGTAGATTAAAAACACGTCATCCTTGTTCGTTTTGAACAAGTTTTTATACGGCAATTATACAGCGTTTGAATAAATGAAGACTCTCGCTGCGTGGAAATAAAGTTGAATATACGTTGACAGGTTTTATTGAAATTTAGCGGCGCTGAGAAATAGATGCTAGTAACAAATAGACCTTATTAAGAAGAACACTAGGTTGATTTCATATAAAGAAATTAAGTCAGGTTTTAGTTTAGTCGAGTGTACAATAGAATCGGCACCAATATTTCCCTTACAAATTATATAAATATGAGGTGCAACAAATTATAAGTTCATCGTTAAATAAAATAGTTAAAAATTTAACAAAAAGTACAATAGTATTATCCATGGAGACCCTGAACGTCACATCTAAAATCAATATACTTACAAAATAAGTTATATTAGTTAGACAATAATTAAAAAAGTACGTTAAAGTCTTTCCACATAACAATCAAAAGTTTTGTAACCTAGACAGATCAATATTTTTATGTCTGTTATTTACCTTATTACACGAAATTAGCCAAATGAATCGGAGGCAAACTTGTTCTTGATTTCAGTAAAAAACTGAGGTACATTTTGTTTTGATTACTGCATTTCTATACAGCTTGATACTGTTCTAATGTTTTTTATGACGTCAATTTAGACTTCAATAATGTATCTAAAATAAATATAATCGTTTTTGGTGTACTTACACTTCAACTTTTCGTAATCCTCTACTTCGTTATTGTGTAAGAAGGGTACACAAGAACACACACAGTCCATTACGAATTTGCAATAAAATAGTATTACATCTTAAATCACAACAAGTACGTTAAGGTAGCAATTCAAGTATACCCCTAATACCTAGATTTTTTTGTTATCGAAGGTTGTTAGCATTATCATGTAGATACATAATTTTTACATGTCTGCCAGCAATCTTTCTCGAAATACGATTAATTATTAACGGAAAAAATAATGTAGCCTGTAAAAAGCAATTGCTTTTAGCAAAAAAAAAAAACAAGGACTCAATATAATCAATGTTTAGAAATTTCTCTTACCGTCCCTTGCAAAATAATGAAGTTACCACTTATAACATTGAGCAAAATACATTTTACTAAAAAAAGTGTTAAAAACCCTTTGCAATCCTTTCGCAAAATTATCCCGTTGCCAAAAACCTTCATAAAAACATTAAAAACAACTTGAAAATTAATAGTTATTTTAAAAAACATAGTAGGTAAAGGTTTCTGAAAAAGATTTTACAACTAAAGGGTTCGCTAAAACTTGGCAATACCGAAGGCATGCAATAAAAATAAAAATCGCGTTACCCGTTCGCAATTTCTTTGAAATAAATACTTTCAAGGTTATTCGCGACATAGTTTATGCTGTATTAAAACCTAAAGGCTTCTTCACAGAGTATATTTTTCTTTGAAGGATTCTTCCTAGCTAACAGTTACAAACACGTGAAATTATTTTTACCCTTTTCGTTACTGTAACTACGACCGCTTTGTCCTAACAGTTATTGAATAACAGTTAAAGGGACCGCTATCCGTCAAAAGAAGAGTTGCATTTATTTGGGACATAACAAAAGTATTGTTTCCTTTGACTGTTGTCGTCAGCGCGAAACAGTACAACTCATAAATTCAGTTTTATGGCAATGAAAGAGTTGTCTTTGACAAATAAAGGGTAATTAGGATGTAAAAGTGAAATTCTCTTTGCATTTGGTGCATTCGCAACGCCTATTAAGAAAGGTTTATAAAAGGGTTGGTTACTTTCACTGGGATTATTACCAATTCTCAGAAATTGGTTTATCTACATGTATTTTATCAGAATATATTATAAATACGCATAGAGAAATTTACATGTGACAGTAGATACCGAATGTAATTGGGTTGCAGAGAAAAGTTTACTTAAGTTTTAAGAAAATTATTTATTACATATATCAAACTGTTCTGTAGCAGTACCAGAATTATACTGAATGAAATACATATAACGCAATCGGTATTTTGTATTTTATGCATAGATTGTTGGTGTTATCCATTAATGCCATTAAAATATAAAGAAAAACCTAACGATTTCGTAGATTTTCAGACATTATTTTATCCCAATTAATATAAATATATTTTGTAATATAATAAGTGTTATGTGGTTAAATTTGTGTTTCTTATATGCGCCTTTTATTTGCAATAAAGTCAGAAGTCTTACATAAAGAGATTTTGGTCTGTAAACTTTTGTTTATGCTCATTCTTTGCCATTAGGATTGATAGCATCAAACAATTTTCAATTTCATATGTTTCTAAAAATAACATTATTAAGGCATGTGCATTTTGCAATAAGAAGAATATAATACAATGGAGTAAGTGTTATGCTGGGTAAGAAGATTATGTTGAGGTCAACTCAGATTGAGCAGCAGCATGCTTGAGTACTTTAAAATAATATATTTGTCGTATCCCATTAATATAAAGCTGAAAATCGTATGCGAGTAGTATAATCTAGACCTATTTTGCTAGCATTCAGCCGCTCAATCTGATTTGACCCTTAGCTTATCGAACTAAGTTCTGCTAATTCTAAGTTCTAATTGAATTTAATGCGATTAGGATATTGATTGACGACAAAGTATTGAATTGTGTAACTATAAGTATAAAAAATTAAATATAAATGCTAGAAAATTTGTTTTATATTATTTTATTAATAGTATTTTATTGTCATCATCATCATGGCGTTGCTTCCCGGTTACAACCGAAACTTCCGCTTCGGTGCCCAGGGTCCGCCTTCCGACTTTTTCTCCTCCACTTCACACGTTCTTCGGCATCCCTAATACTGAGTCCATTGGCACGCATGTCACCCCTTACGACGTCAAGCCAGCACTTTTTAGGTCTACCCCTCCTGCCGGGGCCCGGCGGAGGCGGCATGGCCAGACATTTGTTCCCCACGTAAGTAGCCGGTTGTCGCAAAACGTCGCCATACCAGCGAAGACGACACTCCTGCAATTCATCCGCTATGTCACGGACATGAAGGCTGCCGCGAATGCGGGAATTCCTAACGCGGTTCTTTCGCGTTACTCCACACATCCACCGCAGCATATTCATCTCCGTGACACGCAGTTCCTGCTTGTGTCGCTCCAGCAATGGCCACGTTTCACAGCCGTATATAAGGACAGGTCTAATGATGGTTTTATAGACCTGTCCCTTCAACTTGACCGGTACCTTGGGGTCACAAACGACACCAGTCACCTCACGCCATTTAGCCCACGCGGCAACAATGCGTGCCTTGACATCGTAATCGATGTCACCAGACGCGTGAAACACAGATCCCAGGTATTTCACCTGATCCGCACGCTCTGCCGTGTCGCCATCTAAGCACACGTGTGTGCGATCTGTAGAGTTGCAGGCCAAGTACTCGGTCTTCGCCACGTTGAACTTCAGACCGCCGATCTCAAGCGACTCCTTCCACGCCTTCACGCGTCGCACCAACCTACCCTTGTCCGCATCCGCCAGCACGATATCGTCAGCATACATGAGCAGCCATGGAGGCCGCTCATGTGCATCTCTAATGCTGTTTGACAGGACGTCTAAAATCACGCTGAACAGAAACGGACTGAGGACGGACCCTTGGTGTACCCCAACAGTGATGGGGAAGGGTTTAGTGTCACCAACAGCGGTCCAAACTACGTATTCTTTGTCCTGTATTTCTCCGTGACAGTTCTTAGGGCAAAAACAGGGTCCATAGTCCCGTGACCGGGGCGAAACCCATATTGACACTCCGAGACAGTACATTCCTGTCGGATCCGAGAGTCGATAACCCTCTCAAAGAGCTTCATGGTGTGGGACATGACCTTTATACCTCGGTAGTTACCGCACTCCTGCACGGATCCGACCGAATCTTTGAAGACTGGAGTAATGAAACTCAGCCTCCATTGGCTCGCGATCATACCGGTGAGTAGTGTCCGGTTAAAAAAGTCGGTTAAGATGCCCACACCACGAGACCCCATCGCCTTCCAGGCTTCGATGGGGACTCCATCGGCTCCGACAGCTTTCCGATTCTTCATGCGGCGAAGACAATTCTGGATTTTTGCAGGCGTTACCGGTGGCACTAGTCCTTGATTTGGAGGCAGATCCGGCGGCTGCACCTCTCTGTGTTGCTTGTTCAACAGCTCGTGGAAGTACGAGCGCCATCTCTCCTTCACCGCGAGGTCCTCGCATAGGAGGTTGCCCCCACGGTCCTTTACACAGCGTCACTTGGAAATATCATGTGCCGCTTTAACCCTGGAGCGCGCCAACTTATAGATGAGCTTCTGCCCCTCAGACGATTCCAACTTATCGTACAGTGGCTGTAAGTGGTCCTGTCTGGCTCTGGCTACAGCTCTCTTAGTGGCGCGCTTTGCCACCCTGTATGCGTCGCGATCTTCAGGAGATCTGGACGCTTGCCACTTCTTAAAGAGGGCTTTCTTCACCCTGGTCTCTCTTTGGACTGTATTGTTCCACCACCATGTCTTCTTGTCACACTTGTAATAGAATTTTATTGTATACTGGTATAATTATTTCATCATCATATACACAAATGTTATGAAATTCTATTACTTAATAGTTTAACAAAATGCGATAGTTTCTACTTTATTGCTCATCTCATTAGTTATGAGTTTCTACTGTTTCCGACTTTTAAAAGCGAAACTTTTTATTAGATTTCAAACAAAGACATAATTCATCCACTGTTAATAAACAAAGAAGAAAATACATAGTTCGTTGAAAGTAAAAACAGTTATTGACTACTAACTTAAGGCAGTCTACTCTAATAAAATGCTCCACTTTTGAAATATTTATTAGTTTCCTTAGAGGTTCGTATAAAAAAACTTCTAACTGTCGACGATCGTGTGCTCGGAGTTAGGAGCGGTTGTATAACGGAACCTTGAACTAGAGATGACAAGTTGTTAAGAATATATTCTTTCTTAGAAATGGAAACCGAAATTTTGACAAACTGTGGTGTCAAATGCAGCGTGGAGAAGCTAAACAATAGCGCGTGGAACGTAAGCGTGCCTTCGTGTTTTGACCATTTCAATAAGTATAGAAAAGAATAAGTTACCAAAGTAATTATTGGACGAATAGTGTTTAACTGTAGCTTAGCGGGGCATCGGACTGTGACAATGTGAGTGTAGTTAGGCGTGAACAACAGTAAAGTTCGAATTGTACTGTTTATTTCTTGGATACCTTAGGTAAAGAACACAGGCATACAATAGATATCTTATTCATAATTACTTTCAAGCGTGAAGTAATTTAGGATTATTTTTGTCCACAAAGGATAAATATACACGTCGACAAGTAAATGGAACTGTGAGTGCAAGTTTGTTACCACTCTACCCTAACACACAAATTTTATTTATTTAATATTTACTCTCAGATAATGTGGTATGGTGTTTTTACAGATGATGTACAAGCAAACTTTACGTTCACATTTTTAGATAATCAATAAAAAAATATCATAAGTTATTGACACCATCTTACTATCCTTTTCAAAACAGCCTTAATTAACATTGAGAAATTATTTATGTTGTGAAGATCCTTTAAATGTATAATTATACTAAACTATAGAACTATACTATAACTGTGTACTGTGTATATTATTAAAGTCTTCATTTATGAAAATAAAAAGTTGTTAAAAAGACGCATTTAAGTCCTTTACACATGTTCTTATAGAAAATATTTGATACCGGGGTCTGAGTGTGTCTTAGATACAGAACTTTAAATCCAAAATTAATATCCCGGTGTACTATTGTAATCCTATCGCGTTTAGCAACTTCTCTTATAACATTTTAGTTTTTATATGGCCTGCCGTATGCTTTTTTATCATCTAAGCGGCAAAAAAACTATTTCTGTAATTAACATTCCTACCTAATAGATGTTAAAAAGTGTATCATTTTTAATACCATGTGTTAACACTTAAAAATATTAGTAATGCAGTAGCTCACAAAATTTATGTAGAAAATTATTTCATAATACTGAAAAAAAAGGATTTCACAAGAAGATGCGCAAATTAGTAAAAACTTTCAACCACATGTGACATATTGAAACACGATTCTCGACTTCTGTGTCGAGTTTATCATTTGGTAGTTTTGATTTTCCGCAGAAATTCACCGAAACTGTGACGGGTTGATCCTCGTTTAAATAGGTCGTGAAATTGGTGTGACACAAAAAAGGTAAATTTAGTTCAGGCGAGCTTTATTCTCAGAATACTATAAATAATGTTAAGTTAAAAAAAAAGAATATATACATAAGTTATCTTTTAAACTTTAATGATAGGTATATAATTTTGTTTTATATTCGAACTTCGAAAATTTGAATGCGAACATAAAGGTGATGCTTTTTTCGAAAGAAGAATAATTAAAGAGATCTGATCACAGAAATAAAACCTTATGTGGGGATAGAGTTATGGGTAATTCATCGGGCAGAGTAATTAATTGTACTTTTCCCAATCACCCACTGATAATACAAGCTTACTCGAAGGTAATGGAATTAATGAAGTGTGACCTACACTTCATTAATTCCAAAACAATACTATTATTTAAAACCAGATTGTGTCGGGTTCCTGTCAATCTATTCCTCAGAGACATATATATTATGTACTAGCAGCGCCCCACTGTTTCACCCGCGTACGTCCCAATCCCGTGGGAATTTCGGAATAAAAAGTAGCCTATATGTTAATCCAGGTCTCCAGCTATCTGCATACCAAGTTTCATCGCAATCGGTTCAGTAGTTTTGGCGTGAAAGAGTAACAAACATCCATACATACATACATCCATACATCCTTACAAACTTTCAAATTTATAATATTAGTAGGATATTTAAGCCTGACACTTTACACACGACCAAAATAGTGATCTAATTATAATGAGGAAAATTTAGTCAAATTATGTATTATATACATTGATCACTCTCCTAAGTGGGATACTTATCATACATTTATAACTAACATATGTGTGCCTGAAAGTGTATCACTTCTGAGAAGTGCTGTTCATTAGTGATTATTGTGATTACATGTTGTGGGTGCGGTACTGGTCATATAGATATGAATATGAAGTTTAAATAGTCACGTCTGGTCTACATCTATCGATTTAGAAATATTTTTTTAACAAGTATGTTGCAATATGGAATGGAACTATCTATTAGCTCTGCAGTTTACCAGTTTGGTAAACGTAAAAATACGTATATATTAGTACTTCGAATATTGACAAAATAATGTCAGAGTATCTTTAAACTGTCGATTAAAGCTAACGAGAGCGAATCATGAATCTTATATTGTCTTACTCATCTCTGTTGTACTCTAATCTACACTATCCCTTAGTCTACACTGAATAATAACTCCACACTCCACACATTAGTCTACACTGAATAATAACTCCACACTCCACACATCTTACACACGGCCGTCTGATCCCAAACTAGGCAGAGCCTGTACTATGGTAACCAGACTGCTGATAAACATACTTATAAATTTCAAAATCGTATATTATAGAGAATGAGAAGCCCGACCAAGTTTTGTTCCCCATATTATGCGTTATAATTAGCCCAGAGTTTTATAATAGACAGATAAATAGAAACAAGGTATGAGAGAAATGAGAGTAAAGTACTCTACTCCTACACTTGTATACCTAACTATCTGGAGCAGCATATCTCGTAGAGAAATATCCAGCGAATCCCTTTGAACACCTTGAGACTTTGAAAATTTAACTTTTTTTTTTTGCGAGTTTTTTAATAGACAGATAAGAAGAAACAAGGTATGAGAGAAATGAGAGTAAAGTACTCTACTCCTACACTTGTATACCTAACTATCTGGAGTAGCATATCTCGTAGAGAAATATCCAGCAAATCTTTTTAAACTTTGAGCTTGTTGAATGCCATAGGTCTGGTAATTCAAAAGCGCATATAACCTAATATTGTCTTTAAACAAAAGTAAGTATTCACCGTCTTCAAAGTTCATTTCACCCGTTTTTTTTTAAAGCTATTAGCAATATCGTTATCTACTTAATCGCTAGTGGGGTGATGCAATGAATCAGTTGACGGCACTGCAACGTATTGTAACTCGATCAGTGGGTGGATGGTCCAGCATCTGGTTCCCTTATCGGCGACTCCCGCCCAGTTTACTGTTAGAAGTATTGATTGCAATCACATGATTACAACAAACGCTAAGGACTTATGACGAGTGTGTCACGCATTTTCTGTCTGTGATTCAGACATTATATGTATATTTTTTTTATAAACGGGAACTACTGCAGATGGGATATATTGATTCACCAAATTATTTTAAGCAGCAATCGAACTAGCAACGTGGTTCGATTATGGACATGACCTCATAAAGTATTGAGCTTTGATTATTAGGTATTGAGCTTAGCAGTGCGTTAATTAAGTCCATTTTTGACTATAATATAACGATTCGCTCTAACCAGAAAGCCACTTGAAAAATTAAACTACTTTTGTTCTCAACTTCAGTCTTCATTCTAAGTGCAAGTACTAATGCTATGTTTTTTAGCAAGAGCTTCCACAGTTCTTGCTTTATCGCTCCCAACCCTTACGTTAAAACAACCACTTGAGTAGCAATAATGATCACTACTTGAAACGTACATATGTTAACGTCTGCCCATTGCCTTATCACGTCACTTGCGATGGAGATAAATTATTCTCGCTCTTGTGTTAAAGGCGGATCCTTTTTATAACTTTAAGCTATTTCAGCGCTGAAGAAATTGGACATATAGCACTCGCACAGTAACATTATCAATTTATATTGCACTCAAAATAAGTAAATCATTTACTAGGTGAAGAAAGATGTTCCACTGGCATTGGTAAAGCAATGGTCTATAAACGTAAATAAACGGTTCGCTTAAAACAAATAAAGAGAACACGAAATTAATTAATGTCGAACTATTGAATTAAACCGTATCACCAGTTTATAAATTTTGATGTTGTTTATATTGGTAGTAAAATATTTGGTGATAATTAAAAACGTAAGCTAAAATAAAGTATAAAATTCTAAAGATTACTATTTATTCCAATACGCTTTCAGCGCTTTCACCCCCTGACAAAGCCCGTTTTTCCTAATAATATCTAACCTTACACCCTCTCTAGATCCCACAGTTTCGAGATAAAGGGAGTGGATGTTTCAGAGTACCTACTGATCATTTTTTATCTGTAGTAAAGTATTTTTAACACTCAGCTTCAAGAGTGTTAACTATTTTCGTGAAACTGCGATAACTTGCTAAGTTTGGATAAGACTAATCATTTGTCACATGGTGGAAGAAAGGACCATTGCTAAAATTGTTTGTGGATATTTTTAGATGATTCGTTTTCACACGTAACAAATTGTAAGTATCTGTATACACTTAAAATTCTTCACTTATTTTTACACAAGTAAAGGTCTTTAGAGTGGTGTTTAACACAAGTGTTTTGGATGTAAAATCATCTTGCCACGGACATGTTCATAATTTTACTACTAATCTAGATTGCTAGCGAGGCAGTTATTGCTTTCGTAAGCGAAGTCTATGTAAATATGTATGTATGTTGCTTAAACATTTATTTAAAAAAACAGCATCTTCAAAGAAGAGTATAGCTGATAATCCCTACTAACTAGTCGGTCAGTAAAGTACTTAATCGAATCTAGAATGTAAAATAGTGGATGCTGTGGATACGTGTTATTTGTGTATGTACTAAATAAAAACTTTACATGTGTGTAAAGCAATGTTTGTGTTCCTTAAATAAGTTTATCTTTAAACAATAATTTTCACATACACATTGCATACATATTCATATAATATCCGTATCAGCTGCGTTATCTACTTACCTATATATGTTAAAATAAAGAATATTATTATTTTTAAGTAGAGGTGTGATGATGTATTAAATTGAGCTATTTATAGAAATCGACTATCAACAATTTAGAAACAACTTCAATTCGACTGTCAATAATTTAGAAAAAAAAATCAAAACGCCTGTCAACAATTTAGAAAAAAATTCAAAACGACTAACGACATAGTGGTGTAAAAATATATTTTACCTATTATTTTCTTGCAACTTCTCTCGCGCTAATATAGATTTCGTCAATCAATTCTGGTATTTCTGGTATCTCTCGGGAACAGAACTTTTTTTTTTGACTGAAAGATGCAGGTATGTCCTTTTCTGTAGGATTGTACCACTGAAAACGTGTATGCAAAATTCACGATGGTCGGATAAGTAGTTAAGGCGTTCTTTCACTAACTACAAACAAATAAAAACCTCGCTTCCGAATTTATAATATTAGTTAGTATAAAAGGCTTTGGTTCGGTCAATAATAAGATAACGTAATACGTAATTTGTGGTTTGAACTTCAGTACGGTTAAGGTGCAGTAAATGAATCTGATTCGCTATAAGATTTACGTAATCTTATCACGAATCGATCATCATCTACTCTGCTTTTCTTATACACCTATGTAGGTTTTAATACATACATTGTTTAAATACATCATATAGGTATGTACCTCTATTATGTATTTAAACATAAACCTAAACTTTTTCCCTGCGGAGTAGACAGAGACAACAACCATCTTTATGCTCCTATTTTTCAATACTAGACAAACTTCTCCGCCGTCATTAAACCTTCCCATAACTGTGCTGTACGCCTCGTAAAGTAAAATGTGTACTTATAAAGGTAGCAAAGATCTTAAAACTCAAATTGTTTAAAAGTTTTGGTAGGTCCCTCAAACTGATTTTTTTTAAATCACCACGATCTGCCCTATAGATTTATAGCACTAAATAATGGATCTACTATCTGTGCCTCACAAAAGTACTTTTCAGATTGTCATCTGTCACTTAGGCCGAGGGCACATTAACGTGGTACAATAAAACACCTACGCAAAGGGTTTTATTACGGAAACAAGCGTTCCGCGAATTGTAACAGTAATAAATTTCAGTTTTTACAGTCATAAAATGTCAATCATGTGTACACCCTGCGTTATTTGAACATTCTTACTACTTACATATCTGAATATTCTTATTAGACCTTATTGCAACTGCATAGAACTCAGGATACATAATTTGGGAAGTTGTAAAACGTGAAATCTATTTACAACAATTTTTAAAAGTGTTCTACCAGTAATAATCACGTATGCTCTTAGTTTTAAGGTCATAAGACTCAAAATCAAATGCAAATTTCGGAAACGGTTGTACTTTGGCTATCAAAAAGTTGTGACAAAACATGTTTAAGCAAATCCTACTATAAAGTTTTTAGTCTTTATAAAAACGTTGGGAACAAAATTGTAATAATATCTAAGGCACTTAAATCGATTATGTTTACGTTAAAAGCTGAAAGGGTGTGATTGTAAAAACGGTAGGACGAATTTTCAAATTGTAAATTTACTTTTTTTACTACATTTAATTTCCGAATGCCTGCTGTTGGGCACCTTTATACAACAAAGCACATTACATTTATATATTATTTTTATTTTAGCAATTTATTTCTTTATTTATTATGTATTAAAACTTTAACACTGATAAGATAACTGATTGAGTGTATAAAAAGAAATACCGACCGCGAACATGTTCCTGACTCTGAACATGCATGAACACGATGTATTGGTTTTGTAAACTTATTTTTCCGCATATGGTAAACACTTTTTATTCTTAATGTTATAAGTAGTTATAACGTGAGATGTGTGTCAGGATATAAACGGTTATAGGTATACTTTCTGTAGCTTCGTAGCTCTTGTAGAATCGACCTAATATTTGTTATTTTTTTTTATAGTATAGGGGGCAAACGAGCAGACGGGTCACCTGATGGTAAGTGACTACCTCCGCCCATGGGTACGTGCAACTCAAGAGTCAAATGTGCGTTGCCGGCCTTTAAGATGGGAGTAAAGGAAGGGGGAGAAGGAGTAAGGGAGGGAGAAGGGAAGGGGCAGAAAGGGAAGGTTAGGGCCTACGGTAACTTCACTCACTCGGCGAAAAGCAATACGAATATTGCTTCACTGCCGGTTTTCTGTGAGGGCGTGGTATCACTCCGGTCGAGCCAGCCCAAACGTGCCGAATCATGGCTCTCCCCCTAGAACTATAATAGAACATGTACAGTAACTAACATATTTTAGGGTTATTTTATCGTCTATCGAAATTAGCTTTGGTAGATTAAAAAAAAAACGAATGAAATTAACATTTTCTAGGAATACTGATGTCTAAGGTTAAGAATAAGTGGTAATCGAGTAGGTTAGCACTTTGCAAGGTTAAGTCATATACTAGCCAAGTTAGTTTTAGGATGGGATTAACGTTTTTCATCACGAATTCGGTAACAGTTGATACGGTGAGTCTCAGTTATTTGCTCAGTTCAACCTGTATGCGATATAAATATTGAATTTAACAAAAAATAATAGCGCAGAAAAACAAACTATGTACTTATGTGATTCGACGTACTACACAAAATATACCTGTCTAC
Source organism: Callimorpha dominula (assembly GCA_949752705.1). Classification (NCBI taxonomy): domain Eukaryota; kingdom Metazoa; phylum Arthropoda; class Insecta; order Lepidoptera; family Erebidae; genus Callimorpha; species Callimorpha dominula. The sequence goes on from OX457007.1 coordinate 14,388,003, forward strand.
AATAAAAGTTGCAACAATACCATCGTTTAGTCTCATTAACGATCTAAAGGACGAAGAACAAATTCCCTAAAATTCTCCGTATGAACCAAAAAGTCTTGTAAACGTCAATAATTTTTAATGGTTTTTCTATGTTAAACAATGGGTAGACACGGGCGTAGTATTGTGTACTGTTGTGTACCATTATGTGTATTGTTTTCTTAATGTGGATGTTAATGGTGTATCCGTCTGTGTATCACAAACACTGATTTTTCGCTTAATGCGTGTAATATTATGGTGTTTGCGTCCCGCTGATAAGATGTACAAGCCATAATTATGTGTTGGTTTGGTTCTTTGATAGTGTTGCCGTTAGCTTTTTTTTTTAAAAGAAGACTAGTAACGTGGGTCGCTCGTTAACCCCTTCAGCTAAGCTAAATTACTTGTGTTAGGAGTGGGTTCACGTCGGTGGTGCACTGAGTGGGGTTCGAACCCGCAACCACTTGATCGCAATTCCGAGGCCTAAGCTATTACGCTACCGCCGCTTTTTTCATTTTTAATAATAAAATTTTACGGACCAGCATAAAGAAAAAAAGGAAAATATAGTTTTTAAAAAGCCTTTTCCTTTGATTTACTATTAGCTGTTAGTGTTTAAATTTTGTTTTAAATATTATTTCGTGTCGTTAATTTTACTTATTGAAAAAAAAAGCAAAATGGTAAAGTACTTGTGTATAACTAAATTAAATTAAACAATATTACACATCAAATTCAGCATAGATATCGATAAAAGTACATACATAGATTGCATTAAATTCAGGTTGCTCTACTTAAGGAGTATATACGGTTTAACTACAAACTTTAAAAGCTTAAAAGGTGATTTCAACTCTTAACTCTTGAAAATAAACCTGCCAAAGAAATGCATCTTACCAATTTGTTTAGTTATTATAAATATATATTTGAAAAAAGAATAGCAAAAGAAGATCTAATTAATGTCAACTCTAACTTATCACACACTCGGCTTAAATTTATAAATACAATGTAAATGTTATGTAACGGATTTATAAGCGTGGTTGTTTATCAACCTAGTTCTATAAAACTGTTATGAGTATGTATAAACACTTATAAAACACGAGCAATGTGAGGGAATAAATAAATTGTTTTGAGAATATTTTTTTTAACTTGAAAGCTATCAAACCCTGAGCAATGTTCCCATCAATCTAATCTATTGAAATTGCTGCTGCTTATTATTATGGTTCTACTGTTTAATATGGTTATACTTGTATAAACTGTGTTTAGACTTTGAGACATACTATTGCCACGTGTCTCTACGTGAAGATATTAAAAAACTGAAAGTTACCCAGAATCGCCAACCTGCGTCAATAATAAAACATCTACTTGCAGCGTTTTAAAAAAAATTGTTCTACTTTTTGTGGCAAATATTGCATTTAACATTTATTGGGTATGGACAAAAGTTTTGTAACAATGTTTTTATTTTTTGTGTTTATTTACTAAAGGAATAAAAAGGACCGTAGCGATAGTGTTTGACTTTGTGTGTGATACTTAAAGTATGAACGTAATACTTGTATTGTTCGATTTTACAATTAAAAGAAGTTGCTCAAGAACCAGTTAGCATTTAAGCCACAAATAGAAATATTCTAGGTCTCTGGAAACATGGATTAACTTATGTGTCTACACCGACATGTTTACTGTACTGTACCTTCTAATTTTATTGTTTATTTAATGTAATAGTTAATGTAATAGTTTTCTTTTTATTCCTTTAAATTCTAAAGTATCCCTACTTTAATATTGTTATATGTATAAAGCTTACCTTTTAAACTTTACTTGCGAATGAACAAGCTTTTAAATAGTTCATTTCCTCTTCCCTTTTACACTCACTGCCTTAACGTTGTCGAAAATACGATGTTTCGTAGACAGATGTAGGTCCAAGGCTCCGACTGAGAAAGAAGAACTTCTTTTTTAGTCTGAGGTCCAAGGTTGATATGAATACGACTACTTGAAAGAGAACAAGATTTTATGAAATTAAAAACAAATCTCTAAAATTAACCAGTCTTCTACTCTTACGAATAAGTATAACGAAAAACTTGAAAAAAATGTACGTTGCCAGAATTTGTTTTTTGAACAGATCTATGAACTATAAATAGGTACGTAAAAAACGGTCATTAGCCTCTTTCAACCTTCCTAAAAAGAATTCTTTTATTTTGTCATTTATTTATTCATCTTTTATTTTAAAATTGTTTTATGGCACAAGCGCGCGTGGATGGAGCGCGCCACGGTGTACACACCACTTTTAGCACAATTTCTACTATTTCGTACCGTCATTCCATAATCGCCTTTTGTTAGATACAAAACAGCCGATGTTTCTTTGAATGTTCTTCAGGATGTAAGAAGCTGTGCTCCTTACTGTACTCAAAACGGATGACAAGGCTGTAAAGTAATTGTTGTGAACAATGTCAACCGTTGACATTGAAAATTGCAGCAATTACGTTAACGTTATATTTTGTATGACATAAAAACTGGGATGCATTTTCGATCATCATTCAATATATTTTCCGTAGAAAATTCTAAGTAAATCTAGACCGTTTGACATTGTACGTACTATGTATTTGTATGAACTACTAGCGTAACAACGGGGTTGCAGAGCGGGCAAAATGCCACACGCCCATGGCTCTAGGGGGCCCCTGGTCCCGGCCCCAAGGCCCTAAGTACAGGAGGCATCAAGAGAGGCGCTTTTGTACAATCTGTTGACGTTTCAAGCGCCTTTTTAACCGCCGAAAAAAAATTAGGTTCTCAATTCGACCGTATATAATATTTTTTTTATGTATGTTCATGTTCAGCCCTCTCTCCGTTATTTATGAACTAATGTAGATTATTCTTTTTTTTGTTAAATAGGGTTTACCTCAAGGACCACCCATGTCAACGAAGTCAGGATATGCTGATGGGATCCTGATAAAATTTAGAGAAACCCTCAAAAATTGTAGGAACGAATAGTGTTCCTGTTTATGTTTTATTACTTTATCAGGTATTTGCGTTTAGAAATCATCACATCATGTAGCTGCGCTGATGATGAAAAAAAAAAAAAAATTTTTTTTTCAATTAAAAATTAAACCGACGAAAAGCAAAAGCAAAAAATAAATAAACTTTTTAAGTCTTAAGTATTGCGCTTATTTACATAAACTATTAAATATATAAACTTATTTTGAGTCGGCGTCAAATAATAAAATGATTGCAAACAATGCGCCTAAATAATTATACAGTCGTCTGATCCCAAACTAGACAGAGCCTGTACTATGGTAACCAGATTGCTGATAAACATACTTTTATATTTCTAAATACATACATATTATAGATAAACCTAGTATTACACTAAAATAACGACACTGAACAAACGTGACAAGGTTTACCTACAAATGTTTAAGGAAGTACAGTTGGCTTCTGTTTTTATTTGTAATCGAGTACCTAATTACTTTGTGCGATAAGCGATAACACAAGCCTAGGGATTATTAGATTTAAGTCACAAGTTCAACATTTAGTGAATAGATATATTATTCCTGTGCCCATCAAGCCAATATTTCGACGTAAAAAACAAGATGATGGCAAAAACAAAAAAAAAGCGTTAAAGTGTACATCGGGGATATAGAAAGTACTAAAAACAGTGAGGTAAACATTGTTACATGTTTACCTCACTGTTTTTAGTACTTACTAGATAGTTTTGACAGACAATTATTCAAATAATGTATATTTTTCGTTGCTACTACTTACTTTAATAAAACAGGTTTAATTATGAAATATGACAACTGTTGATAACAAAACCATAAAATGTCTTTAGCTTTTTATGCCATTAAAACTATCCTCTATAAATTAATATATTTAACGTATGTATAAATAAAAATAAATGTGATAACATCATACACTGTATCTTAATAATATCTAGCAATCAGTGTAGTAACCCGTAATTTGCAGGAAACTAAAATTGCTGTAGGTTAAGGAGGTGGGCTGTAAGCCTGCAACACCCCAGTTATTTGTGAGTGCAGTGTGATTTTAATCGGTTTGATTCCCGTAGTTATGAAACTCTCACTGTCGCCTGACCTCATCCTCCCCCTACAGAAAATCTTGAGTTTCGTACGATCTTCCGTAGGTGGACCCCGCCTTCTTTTCTACTACCTGCAGCTAGTATTATTTCCGGATGTCTTAATAAAAGCTGTTCTCGGATCCTTACTATATTAAATATTAGGCGTAGAACGACACACCGTGTGGTTTTAGTCTGAAAACCCCGGCGCGGCGGCGGGAAATGGGTTCGAACACGCACAAAAAAAAAAGGATTATGATCATTTATTAAGTTTCTACTATGATTTAGTTATTTAAATGAACCTAGTCACATAGCAATTAGCAAATTTTGTAATTTGTTACCTTAAGTCGGGCGTCTCCGACACGCTTCATTATTCGGTAACGTTTAATGTCTACACTTTGTCAGTATAAATGAATGTATTAGTTGTAGAATAAATGCGATAATACTCAAGTGATCTACATAGTGTAGTATAATAGTTTGGGTATGGGCACAGAATACATAATGGTATGGGTAACCGCATACTGTTGGTCGTAACGTGTGCTTCCTTGCCAACTAACTTGATTATACAATGGAAATTTTGCCTTACTGTTATACAAGTTAGTAGGTAAGTAAAGAGATCTCAATACGTCACAAAAATCCTAGTCTTTCAGTTTACTTTAACATACAAGATAAGCTGATACGTTATCTTTTACGAGAGGTTTAAATATTTTTTTACGATGATCACAACAAAAAAAAAAGGAAATGAAATTCCCACTTAATAATATTTAATCCATACATATATTATAATTGAACGATAGTGCGTAACGTATGTAATATCATTTCAGTCATTTCCCACGGAGTAAAAAGGTAGTTGATACTACTGGTCAAATATTTGAGATGATAATGAAATAATTTTACAGATAACATACGTGTGAATCAGTGTGACGTCGTTTGGGAATCTATGTAATTGGATTACAAGTGTGGTGTGTAGGTAAACATGTACACATTACTTCTGAGCAAGTAATGTCCATTGTCCGTGACCTCAAAAGTGTTCACGTTACACTTTGTTCTCAGTGGGATAGGGGGCAAACGAACAGACGGGTCACCTGATGGTAAGTGAATACCACGGCTCATGGACACCTGCAACTCAAGAGTTACAAGTGCGTTTCCGGCCTTTAAGGTGGGGGGTCGGGGAAGAGGGGAGGGGCTTTGTTCTCAGGGCGATAGGAGGCAAACAAACAGACGAGTCACCTGATGGTAAGTGACTACCACCGCTCATGGACACCTGCAACTCAAGAGTTACAAGTGCGTTGCCGGCCTTTAAGATGGGTGTATGTAACCACATATTAATGGACTTCTATGAATGTCTATACCACTCTTCAGAGATCTTCTTCTTTCTCTTTACTTTTCAGATGACTAAAAAATGTATGTTTAACATCTTCAGTTAGTAGCCCAGCATACAAAACAGTGAATTAAAAATATATATTTTGTTTCTACAAATCGAGAATAGTCCAGAAAACTGGTTTTAGCCGAAGCAGTCCTTACATTCGCCTGTTCCTAATCTTAAAAATTGTGTACCATCCAATGCGGCTGCAGAAAATAATTGAAATGTTTGAGAATCAGATTATTTGCAGAATGGCTGCAACAACTGAGTCCAGAAATTCTATGACTTCTTTCGACATTCGATTAAAGATTGCATTGGAATAAAATTTTCACACCCTTCTCATTTTATTAATAGATAATAGAAACCATAACTACAACTTTTTAGATTCTGTTGCAAGTATTCAAGGTTTTAAAAACTACATCTTTCAGGGAAACACACCATTTATTTATATTGGTGCGTAACGATCACATATCTTATTCATATTAGCCTAACCGGTTGACATGCTACCGAATTATATTTATGATAAAATAAATTTCTTGGGAACTTCTCGTATCAGTCAAGTGCTTATCCAAACGGGTGACCAAGGCGTCAAAAAGACGGTAAAATGTTGAATGATATCACTCGTGAGAATTAGTTTACTAAATACTCTTCCGGTATCTGTGAGTAATATACACACAGAATTAATATGACATCATAATTATGTACCTATATGTTAAACACGTATTATACGAAACTAGTACAATTTTGTAAAGCCTTGAACTGAATTTTAGGGATTACAAGGTCATTTGAGTGGTCAGGACTCTCAATCTCTAATTAAACTTTGTATGGCATAGAACTAAGTGAATGGGATATATGTACCTATACTACCTATATTTCAATTAAAGGTAAAAGTATCCTAGTCTATTTAGATGTTTAAAAAAATAATGAATATACCTTTTTAATGTACTAGCCCAGTCCTTGTTGGACCGCAATGAATAGATAGATAGTTTTTAATAATGGTGTCACACACAACATTAAAAATGTATATTTTTTTTATTTTTAGTTGCTTAACGTCTGTTCTAAGTTACTTCATAAAGCAAGCATCATTTTGTAGTAAGGTATACTTATATAGTGGTGGGGATACATCGTGGGAGAGCCATGCTTCGGCACGTATGGGCCGGCTCGGCCCGTGTGATACCACGGCCTCACAGAAAACCGGCAGTGAAGCAATTTGCTTTTCGCCGAGTGAGTGAGGTTACCGGAGGCTCTAACCCTCCCCTTTCCCCCTCTTCCTACCCTCCCCCTCGCCCCCTTCCCCCTCTCCCCCTCTTCCACCCTTCCCTCCTCTCCTCCTCTTCCACCCTTCCCCTACCCCACCTTAAAGGCCGGCAACGCACTTGTGACTCTTGAGTTGCAGGTGCCCATGGGCGGCGGTAGTCATTTCCCATCAGATGACCCGTCTGCTCGTTTGCCCCAGCAATTCCATAAAAAAAAACTTGTCTTGCAAACAACAGAATGACAGTTTTATCACATTGACTGATTTTCCTCCTTGCGAAAAAACCCTAAACATCCATTCTCCGTAATCATCGTGATTCAATACTAGCCATTTTTTATTGCTAAATACACTTATCGTAGACGAAGTGACTATGACTACTGCTCAAGATTATAAATATGATGACTTCATTATTGCATCACACATAAACAAAAATAAAAATATGGTCAATATCTATTTATAGCCGATTACTTCTAACAATAATAAACTTTAACGTTTTAACTAATTTCTGTGAAAGCTTAAGATATAACATACAATAACATAACTAATGCAAGAATCATTAAGATTTATTGCAAATTATATGTCAGTATTGAAATGTCGATAAAGGCATCATATTATGTTACCCTGACTGAGTGACCGGACCGACCGATTTTCACACGCTTGTACTTTTTTTTTATGGTATAAGCGGCAAACGAGCAGATGGGTCACCTAATGGTAAATTACTACCGCCACCCATGGGCACCTGAAACTCAAGAGTCACAAGTGCGTTGCCGGCCTTTAAGTTGGGAGTAGGGGAGCAGGAGGGAGAGGGGGGAAGGGCGGGAACAGGGGTAGAGGGAAGGGTTAGGGCCTCCGGTAACATCACTCACGTGGTGAAAAGCAATGAAAGCATTGCTTCACTGCCGGTTTTCTGTGAGGCCCTGGTACCACTCTGGTCGAGAGGGCCGTGTACTGGCCGAAGCATGGCTAAAAAAATTATAAATAAAAGTAAATCATTATAAATTGTAATGTATTATCTATGCCTGCATTTACCACCCTTATAGGTGGAATATTTTTCAAATTTAAATGACACCAATCTTGAGAACAACCAATTCCATTAAAAAATTATGATTGAAATCGGTTTGCAAATAGTGAAGATATCGCGTAACATACTCACAAAAAAACAGTAGAATTGAATACCTCCGTTTTGAAATCGGTAAAAATATTTTTTTACAATAAGTATTTTTTTTGTACTAAGTGTTAGCACATCTATCATGATAGCTGTCATATAGCTATCGTGTGACTAAAGAAAAACAATAAATGCAAGTGAATCAAAGAAAAACCGATACAATCAGCCCGGACCCATCCAAATCAGCTGCAAATTGCGTGGTTTGAAGTAATACATAGTAACACACACAGTGTTTAACTAAATAGACCTCGCGTAGTCGACCCAACAGATTGTCTAATATTTCGATACCTACCAAGTTTTGCCTAATTTAAAATAGCTCGACTTTAACCAGCGATTATAACAAAGTCTGAGCATCTTCCTGGTTAAAGTACCTAATCTCAAATAAAAAAAAAATAGGCAGACAAAAGTGAAAACCTAAACGAAACGACAAACTTAAAACGTCACATTAGCAGGTTGGTGACATTAATTTATAAGGAGCTGACAGAACTCAATGTTTAGATTAGCGCCCTCTAGTGGATCTATATATGTATTATTAGCGTGACGTTTAGTGCTTTTTCCCCATAGCAAAACGTGCCTAAAGAAGTTTTCAGTTCAAAAATTACAAAGCTACACTATGATTTAATAAAATTCTAAATACATTTTTGCCATGCAACATATATTACATAAAATGATATAGAAAAATACTTAACAGCTGTACACAAACCTTAGTTACGTGACGTCACATGCCAAATTCTAAAGGTACAAAATATAACCTGTAAACGAAAGAGTAGATACGCTACTGACCACCTGTGACAAGGACGGGGGAGTCCAAAAATCATTGAATTCGTTAAAGTAATTTATGGATAGCCCCAAACTAGCTTTTGACCTCTAATTCACTTAGCGTAAGTAGTTAGGGCGTAAAAGCGAGACAAACAAACTAACACACATTCGCGTATATAATATTAGCTAGAGCTCTTTCGTATTGCGAAATTATTTTTCTCTGGAAAGAATGTCAGCGGTTCTTCAAAAGTAGTGTGGGAAAGCAGATCAAGCGATCTGTTTACTTTAAGATAGATTCACTACCTCAGAGATAGTAGTAAAATACTTATAATCCTTCACCAATAAGCTGTCAATCGGGTGTCTTGATATCTTGTTTGTTGTATGCTTGAAACGTCACCGAACATACTGGAGATCACTGGGAAATTGGGTTCAGTAAACAGTTTTATAAATTCTTCAAGAATGATAGATTTGTGTGATTGACGGATTACTGACCTGATGCTTTGAAGATATAAAATATTCCGTTTCATTTTAAAAGATAGCCTAAATCATTTACGGATAGATGTATACCATAACTATATTTTATTTAGCTAGCTAACTAGCTAGCGGTTAGTTTTTGCTGATGAAGTATTGAGTAGAAGACAGAAGAATATGAGTCGGCTTATTCTTGATAATTCATGATGATTCGAAACTATATCATACAAAATGGAACGAAACATACGAAAACGACCATATCGACTGGCCTGTTGGTCTAGTGGTTAGTGACCGTTATTGCTAAGCCAGAGGTCGTATGTTCGATTCCCACCCAGGACAAATAATTGTGTGATGAGCACGATAATTTGTTTTCTGTCTGGGTGTAATCTATCTATGTATACATGTATGTATTTAGAAATATATAAATATGTTTATCAGCTGTCTGATTACCATAGTGCAGGCTCGGCCTAGTTTGGGATCAGACGGCCGTGTGTGAGATGTGTGAAGTTATTATTATGTAAAAGAAAATATAATTTTTTTTTACATAATGTTAATGTTATTTTTAACTTAACTTTTACTATTATAAATTGGGGATATACACAAAGCTATATCAACCATCTATTAAAACAAATTGCATTGTATCAAAATCACAGTCGCGTTACGGGGTTTTAAACAGATGCATGGTTATCGGTTATCGTATCCATGTGACACGCGATATCACCACCCGCGGTGAACAGGACCGATACGGCTGTAATTAGTAGATACGAAATAGGTTTTTTTGCTCACAGATAATAGATATATATTTATTTATTTTTTCTTTATTATAACTAGTGGCTCCCACAGTCGTGTTATGTCACCCGAACCTTCTAAAAGATCAGTGGTCGAATGCAGACGCAACCACAGAAACGATCCATACAAAAAAAAAAACAGGTATAAGTGTCTAGATGGTTACAGAAAATAAAAACTGCATGAGAATAAGGTATTTCTTTTATTTATTTTTTGTTTGAAAAGACTACAAGTTACATGGATCCACATTTTACTAGTATTCTTGATAACCTCTCCAGCTTCCTTGTGTTTGGTGGGTTCACGTCGATAGTATAGGTACTTAGTGGAGTTCGAACCCGCCATCACTTGATTGCGATCAAGATCAGTTTAATGCGCAGTCGGGTAAACACCAAAATAAGGACACATCGGTTTGCTTACAAAATAGGGACTGTTAGTATAGTATGTGATGGTTCATGGCAAAACAGAAATATCAAAAATATCGAAAATGTGCGGGTGGATAAAGAACCTTCTACCTCACGATCTCGACGACGGAGGGCGTGCACCGCTGAGCTAGTCTGCACTGGCCGTGGTCACAACCACGGCCAGTGCAAACTGTTCGAAACTTCAGGCAATTCAGAGGTATATAATACCTTTTCGCGTAATTCCCGTGTATTACACATAATTATAATTTGATTAAATTGTTTAAGGAACCATCCTTTAAACAAATCCATCAAATTATATTTTTTTTATAAAAAAAAACTTTGATTTGACCACAATGTTTTTCTTTTACAGCTTGCACTGAACTGGCCATTTCCCCCGTCCAGATGAAGTCTAAGCCGATCAATTTAAGGAGTAACTCCGAATTTAATATAGATCAAGAAATAATGTTACTTCAACTAAAACTAACACAGCACATAAACAATGAAGTATAAAGTTAGCGTATAAACTGCAACTACGGAACAACTATTTGCGAAAAACACAATTTGTTATCCCATGTTGTAAGATACAAGTACAGACTAGGACTAGGTTTTCTCACTTGGAATATGGAATGCAATGTTTAAGGTGAGTTTGGACGACCACGAAGAAAAAGTTTTGGGAAAGCCAAGAAACTTAAGTAAAATTAATTTATCAGTGTCGGGTAGTTCAGGTCTTGCGTATGTTATGATGACACACAATTTTTTTTGGCTAATTCGTATAATCGCCGATGTAAGGGTGCAAAGTGGTGCCTGAACACTATTTTTTATAATGAAGGCGACAAACAAGCAGAAGGCTGTCCCTCATGGTAAGCGATTACTGGTCCTAATAGACAGTTGCACCTTTAGTGATGTCACTCGCGTTTTAACAACTGATATCCCGACCTAAAAACTCTTGGAAATACATCTCGACTAACATAAGTTATTTATACACGATAGTTTATGTTCGACCTTAGTTCTAAGTAAAATAAGGTATACCTGGTCTTACAGCTGATAAAACAGAGAATAGATAACTTCCTTCGTCTTGTATACCACATTTTAACAAAGACATATCATCAAAGAGAGCATTTCGTTGCACGGCACAACCTACTTACATAGATTTATTCCCCAGATATCTAACAACATTTCAGCAAGCGAAAGATGGCTGGCGGCTACCAAAACTCATTCACCGGTACTAAATTGAGTTAAACCCTCCCTCGGGAACGTCGCTTTGGAGATAAACCAATCAGTTTCAAACTTGCACTTTATAAAGTCTTATATCCTAATTAAAATGCAAATAAACTTCCACTCTATAACGTATATTCAGAGTTGAATTTCCCGTAGAGTCAAAATTAATATTTAGTCAAAGTGGTGAACTGGTTTACAAAGAATATTCAACTTTACATCAGTCTACATAAAGTATAATTTTAAACTTACTGTTTGGAACATAAAAGCTAGGTAGTTATCAACGGTTACCTTTGAAGTGGCGCTTCTGCATGCAAATTTTTTGGGGATGGTCGGTGGGAGGATTGTCAATTTCTTTTGAAAAAATTGCTGTAGATTGGATAGTGAAACATTTCCATACTAATACATGTTTAATAAGTAAGTAAATAGAAACGATATCCAAGTATTAATTCGTTTTAATTTACATTTAAAATATTGTTTAGCGCCATCTGTTGCGAAATACCCAAATTAGTTATGAATTAGTATTGCGAAGATCTAGAATAAGCTATTTCTATTTTGATTTTAGGTTAGAACTTTGTATTAAATTTCCTAGATGGCACTTATAAATTATTCAAATAATCTAAATATTTTTATTTTACAAAAGTGGATTTAAACTGCTTGTTACTGCTTGTTATCAAAATAATCGTTTCCTCTTATCTCACATTAAAATATTCTCTGCATCACCCAAAGGTTGACTGGTAGAGAATGCCTTAGGCATTAAGTCCGCCTATGTACTAATGTACAAAAAGATTTAATAAATAAATAAATAAAATAGATGTAATAGAAATACACATAATTATAAATATCCAAATACGATAAGAAACATAAGTAGAAATCTTCGTTTTATTATTATAAATAATTATTTTTCAATGTTTTTCACTGTTTTATTAGCGCTCTCTGTGAAATTTAGGTCACACTAAGTAAAAGATAATCGATTACTTTTGTACATCCCATCCCGAGTTCTTCTAAATCCCGCTAGATGTCACGATGACATGAAGCGCCATCTATTCAATATTTAGCATACTATGCGCAAAGAGTCGAACAATAATGTATAATATGTGTGAGTCCGTCAATAGATGGCGCAGTAGAGCTTTAAGTAAAAAGGTTTTTTTTTTATAAAAGCTTTTCTGCGCTACTTTGACTCAAGAAAACAATCATGTATTTATTTTAGTACCCCCTGGTACTTTTTAATCCATGATCCCCATAAATAAATTATTAGCACCTACTTTATTAGTACGCTATAATGGCTCATTACACTGTCGATCACGTTATTGGTCCAATTTTGGCGTTCGCTTTTATGTGTTTGATTAACCCGTCGGCGTTCGGGTTGCATCATTAGCACCGAAAGTCGTAAATTGTCCGGATCCTCCGATTTAGGGTGGTAGTTGGGAAGTGAAGGAGGGGTAGAATAAGAGGCAATTATAATTTTGTAATAAAGGGCTTTAGATGAATCGATGCTTTATTTATTGTATAAGTATGTTTAACCCTAGATACTAACCATCGCCTGAGAAACCGAATGTCATCTTAGGAAATAATTTTAAATTACTTCAATGTCACGAAATGTCGCACCAATAAAATGTACCCCATACGCGGTGACAAGTAGTCGTGTGTTTGCCGGGGATACCGGGATACACTCCGTTTTTGCGTTTCTGACACTTCCCTCGCCTGAGAGGCGATCATTGGAATTAAAGGTATGTTGTAATATATCAATTTTATATTTTATTCTATAGCTTAATCTCCACGATAACCAGATCACACATTAATTAGAAAACGAAGACTCGGCCCGTGAATCTGGGAGTTTTTTTGAAATTGTGGTCTACGATTGAGATGCATGGCTGGAAAGACCAAATTGGTCTAAGCGTGGCTAATATAACTGTTTTGACAACATAGCATGGAAAAAGAATAAGGCTTATAAAAGACAAGCTAAGTATGCGCAACTTTTGACCTAACAAATGAGAAACAAATGATCTACTATGAGAAATAACAAAAGTAATTTTCACACCTAGTTGTTAATTATCGCTCTTTCGAATTTATTTTAGTTAAAAAATAAAAGGGCCTCTATCCATATCAAAAAGGAGCCTTCTATCCCCACACACCGATACATAATTATGATAGTGTTATATTGAAATTATTTTTTCTTTTAAGCGTTTCATATTGACAGATTGTAATGTTTCTACCGGACATCTTTATCTTGATAGTGCTAGCGTGTGTTAAAAAGTACTCTATTATTTAACAACAAAAAAAAAAACATAGGAATTAAGGAAATATCCCGACAATTTGGAATTCCATCCAGAACTTGAAATTATTGGCCATCACTTTCCACAAAAGATGTATAGAAAACTGAAAACAATTCCAAGGTAAACCTAAAATAAGTAGGATTGATCTTTATACTGTTTTGATTTTTATGTTATTTTAATTAACTACTGCTTAAATTTATATAGGGTTTACAATCAATAATTTTTCTACACTTTGGGTTGATTTTGTTTTGTTCAAATGTCTGCGTGTTTCGTCAGTTAAAAAAGAATATTATTTGTTCCTTATTTCTTTTTATTATATTTTGCGAATATTTTTAACATAAGTGGCATTGAAAGGTATGGAAGACAAATTTTGTAAAGCAAATGAAGAACAAGTGTTGTTTATAATATTTATTTATTACGCCTATACAAGTTCTAAAATTTAAACTTATATCATATTGTGTAATTATTATGTCTTACAGGTACCTACTCCTCCTCTCAGGATAACATAAAGCAAAAGTTATAAATCATTCAAATATATGACTTGACCATGCCCAGTGTCTTGATCTCTACGCTTATTTAATGGTTAGTATTAATCAATGAAATAGCCAAAATGATGTTTATAATCTTTCGCGTTTCCACTACATTATTATTAAGTATGTTCCATACGAATTTTAAAATTATTAACATATATAATTGCCTATGTGTAAAATCTAACGGATGTACCTCTATAATCGATGTGGTAATTACAATTAATAGGTTCTTATATCTCACAAAACATTGCGATTTCTCACAGAAAAAAAATATCGTTCCATAAAGAAGAAAACTGCTTCGGTAGAGTCACGAAGGCTTCAGGTTCCCCCTAGTCTGACAGCAGTCGTGGTAATGCGAGAACTGCACTCATGAATTTTGAGGCCAGACTTTGAAAACAAGGTGTTGATACATGACCTTAAATAGGATATTTTCTAATTGCAATAAGCAAAAAGTAAGCCCTCACACACGTGAGTGTTATCAAATTTTAGTTGGTAAAATGTGGGTGTTGAATACGCCTCTGTCTACCCCTTCAGGGATTTCTTTTTCTCCATCTCATGGTTGCCCTTAATAAATTGCCATAGAGCGATAAGGCCGCCAATTGTATTAACCGTAATTTTAATACATTTTGCTTTTTAATGTTTCTGGTGTACAATAAAGAGTTATATTATTATTATTATTATTACAGGCACCAGCGGATGTATGTTTATGTGTGTAATGTGTTAAGTTTAATTTTCTTTTAAAAATGGTAACGACTAACAACTTGACGGGTTTTAATTTGGTATTTATATGGTTTTCGCACAAAACATTGCCCTACTGCTAAAACGTTTAATGCTGGATTATTTCTCTAAACTATCAATTATAATAAAAGCGTTTACATTAACATTGAACTACCAACTATTCAAACAGACTGTAATTTCATGGAACACATTTCGCTTGCCCAACTTAATTTATCAGTGTTGTCAGTCAATTTCCAAGGCGAGGCTACTTAATCAGATTCATTACACACGGCTCGTGTCAGCAAACAAACGGGAATCGGTGTTTACACAAACCGCGCTTATTGCGGAATCGACGGGGACAGTGATTTTGGCTTTCAGTGTACGTGCTAATATATATTACGCTATTCCAGAAATACATATGTGTGTGTTGTTAAGTGGTTGAAATAGTGTAACTTTCTTTTAATTTTTAGAGAACGGTGTAAGTTTACCATGACGAATATATCACAATAACTACTTGCTTTATAACGCAGTACGTGGTTCTGATACCTCATCTTATTATCATAATATTATATTAATATACTTTTCAAGATATATCGTAACATAGGTACTATCCGGGAAGGGATACCTATGTTTAGTTTCAGTCATAATAATATGTTTACCTAGCTTTTAGGTTTTTCGACGAGAAATTGTACTCAGAAAAAGAGAAAAAAAAGAAAAGCATAATTGTTCAGTTTTGATGCACAGGGAGTGATAGAGCTCGAAACGACTTCTGCCTCATTGATTGGTTTGAAAGTAGGTCAGAAGTCATGGCCCACTGGCTTACCATATGCTGCGTGCATGATTCCAAAGATTTTCCGTTATAAACTTTAGTTAGACCTTTTGGGTTTTGGTTTGGTTATGTTGGTTTTTGACTGACATTCGTATCATTCTATCTATATCCACAAGGGAAGTCTGTTTAAATTTCATATTTCGTACATAAATTCATTTAATAAAACCTCTGCATTCCACAAAGAGCTTCACTCAAGGGAAAGTGTTGATTTTTACTATAATTAATGTCAATATTGTACCGGCAGCCTATCATTATATCGTGTAATTTTGTCTGTAATTTAGGCATTTAATACATGACCACATACAAAATTTTCACTTTCATCTGCATTAATTACATTAAAAATCCCTGACTCAAAACCATAGAAAGGCATACATAAGACGGCCATATTCGTCTACAAATACTTTGTCGTCAATGTTTTCCGTTAAGTACTTTTGTAGGGATTGATCAACATAAATTGACGCATGGGTAGTTACCGAATCGAATACATAAACGACTATGATATATGTGCTGTCTACCATCCAGATATCTAATTTTCTCCAAAATAAAATTCAGATTACTCCACCATAAACATAAAAAATCAAAACATCTAGGGGGTACCTATAAACAGAAACCCCCCACCTATATATCAGGAGTCACCCTTCACCCTATCTACGGAGTGTACAGGGTAGGCGTGTCACAGCAGGGGATGTCGCGCATGCTCTGTAATCACTGGATATCAAGATGGCCGATTGATAGATAGAGCTGACAAGGTCACGAGACAATAAAAGAAAGGTTAGATTTAGAAAATAGATTTTGTGTGAGTTTTGTATCGTGACGAAGGGTTTGTTTTGAAATATTTTTATTGTTTTAGTATTGTGCTGAAGGGTAAAAGTATTTCTAAAGTTGATTTAAAACGGTTGCTTTTTTATCACTAACTTATTACGAAATAGTTTTCAATACACACACATCCATGAGTTTGTTTTTGGAGAAGTCAAAGATAATGTAGGAAAAAAATTAGATTTTTGAAGTGAAAACTTCTTTAGTTTAGGTACCTTTTGATGCACTTTTGCTATGGGGAAAAAGCACTGAACTCGTGACCGTCACGCTAATAATACATATATATATATATATCCACTAGAGGACACTAATCTAAACATTGAGTCTGACAAAACTCCCTCCTTATTAATTGACGTCATACCTTACAGTGCTATCAGTGTATATCGGAACGCACACTATATGTGTTTTCACTTCTGACGTGCAGTCCTACGACTGACAGTTTTTTTTATTTAGTATCTGTTCAGTAGCACCTGAGATTACCTCTTACATAAAGAAATTGGGCCTGTTTTAATATGATATATTACATAAACAGGTTGTTTCATCTCATTCCTGTCTTAAGTCTTTATGTTTTTTACATGAAGCAGCTATAGCTGCAGTAAGTAATGTATTCTTAATTATGTAAATTTCAAGTTACAATACAAGTAAGTTTGTAAAAAAATGCAAAGTAAACATACATATAATAGAAGTAACTACCTAATCTTCGTATTTATAAGTCACATTCCATCGTAAACCAGTTTTTTATGATTTAAGGTCTAAAAATTTTGTTTAATGCCCTGTATAGGATTTCAAAAACGCTTAAAAATGCGCTCTCAGTACATCCAGCGGTTGTCAAAATATTTGTAGATTAAAAAAAAATCGTTTGGTATACATCAATATCTCAGGCCTGCTTGGGCTAGGGTAACGGACAGCTTCACCCGTACCACCTGGCCAGCGCTCATGGAGGCCGGAGATCGTTCTGCGCTCTCCGGCGCCTGGTGCGTCTTCTGCGCAACGGAAGAGTACTCATTCTCTCCCGTACCCTTTTCGCCGCCTCTTTTAGATTACCCATTCTTCCCGTTGATCCAATTTTGGAACCTGCCTTTTGAACTGAAGAAAAAAAATAAAAGAGGCAGGGCTTGGTACTCTATGGTCATCAGATTTGTGATGTTGTTACTAATGATTGATAGGTCAAATGTAAGTCGGTCGTTCGCGCCATAACATTGACAGAAAAGAGGTTTATCTTGTGAAAGTCGTGATTTTTGTAAGCTAACATTAAAATAAATATGTAAGTATTTTATCAAATTAGTTTTATTATTTTCTTTTTCTTTGTAAATGTTAAAAATCTATCAAAATAGCCATATATTTATGAAACTATCGATAAACAATTTTCATAAGTACATGTTTTTTGAGTAGTTTAAACTTTGTTCCTTTTTTGGATCAATGGTCCCAAATGGGTGTACTAAGAATTATCATTGTTCTTTTTTATTTTTAGGAGTAAGCGTCTGACAGCCAACGATATTTGTGCCAAATTCCATGTCCCGGAACAGGCTTGAGCAAATTATGCGATTTTTGCATGTTTGTGACAATAACCAACTCCACGAGAAGGACAGATTTGCTAAAGGTACTTCATTGTACAATCTGTTGAATAAAAAATGGAGCACTGATTATAACAACTAAGTAAGAGTATCCATTGACGAATCTATGATTCCTTATTATGGACGTCATGGAGCTCAACAGCATATGCATGATAAACCAATAAGGTTGGGGTATAAGTCATGGTGTTGTTGTAGCAGGTTGGGCTACTTGATTCAAGCGATTTCCTATCAAGGCGCTGCAACTGGAAACACGTCCAGATTTAGGAGTCAGAGCATCAGTTGTATTGGACTTAGTTCAAAAGCTACCTTCTAACAGTTTTGGATATAATATTTACATCGACAACTTCTTTACCTCTTTGCCTCTTTTGAAAGAGTTAAAAAATGGTGGACATAATGCAACGTGAACAATTAGAGGTAATAGAGTAGAGAAAGCGCCATTGATGGATCCCAATGAAGTGTAAAAAAGAAGCCGCGAGGATTCCATGAGCGACTAACTGATTTATCGTCAAGAATTACTTTGATAAGGTATAATGATAACAACGTTGTTACAGTGGCGTCAACAAAAGCAGGCGTAGCTCCAACAAGCTCTACAAAACAATGGTTTAGAACCGGAAAAAAATTTATCTGGGTTGATCAACCTTGTGCTATACGAAACTACCATATGTATATGGGAGGCGTAGATAGATTAGATGAAAATATCGCAAATTTACGCATAAATGTCCGAAGCAAAAAATGTTATTGGCCTTTGATCGCTTTTGCTATAAATGTATGTGGAAATAACGCACGGCTTCTATACCGCCTTTCTCCTGGATATGCTGAAAAATCATTAGATTTTTTAGGGTTGACACGCAGAATAGTGTTGTATTATTTACAAACATGTTCTGAAAGAGTTTCGTTAGGGCGGCCATCTCTAAAACCAGTACCTTCTTCGAGACTTGTTGATAAAAGCGTCACTCCTGAAGTTCGCTTCGATGGAATAAACTACCACATTGTAAAAGCTCAGAAGCAAAACTTTTGTGCACAATGTAAAAAAAATAGCACTAAAATGTGTAGTAAATGTTTAGTTCCCTTACATAATAATTGTTCGGTCTCATTTCATAATAAATTGATTGTCTAATTTCTTAATGCTTTTTTATAAATAATAATTACAACTATATAAACAATTTTCTATGTGTTATTATTACCCACCCATTGATCCAAACATGGAACAACAACATGGTTCCCATTTGTACTCATTGGTCCAAAAATGGAACAGGCCTATTTTAAACCTATTATTATTATCTTTTTATGTCAATACAATTCCATTTAAAATCCAAAAACTTCATTTAAAATTCTTTAACTCGAAAAATGAAATAAATTTTAATTTGGGAACAAATGGGATAATATATAATAATTTAGTTTTCGAAACCCCATGAAGATGGAAGATTCTAAAATAAGTAAGTATCTGTACTAGACTTGCAACGAATAGTGTATTCGGCCACATGCCGTATACCGAATCTGCAGGCTTCCTGGTCGAATTCGGCAAAAGTATTCGGCTGAAGCGTGGCAGGAAATTTTTATCGACAGTTTTGTTTCTTGTTTCTACTTTCTAATGTTTTAACGCCTCCCGCTTCCCGCAATGACCCACCCAAGCGCATCTATTTTCTTTTCTGGATTCCTACAAGGAGAGGAATTCTGCAGAAAAAGCATAGCCCATATCGAGACATTGAAAGATAAAACTCAGTTGCAACTATTGCCTATTTATTGCCGGAAAATTCAGAAATATTAGTTCTCTGCAGCACAATCTTCCACTGCTAAGTTGTTATTATTAAGACAGATGTTTTTTCACATTATGGAAGTTAATTATGTATGAGAATTTAATGAGAGAATTAAAAAATAAGAGTACAAAAAATATATTAATTGCTTTCTTATACCAAATATCAGACTACAAAAAAAAACAAAAAATATATATATACACACTCTTACGCCTTATTACTGTCATTAGACCTTTCTTAGCTCTTCTTCAGTATACTGCCGATCTGGACACTAGACCACTCACAGGAGCCACTAACAAAAAAACCGCAGTATTCGGTATTTGGCCGAATAGTACCTAGATATTCGGTATTCTGCCGAATAGTATGAAAATATCCGAATAGGCCGAATATTTGCCGAATATTCGTTGCTAGCCTAACCTGTAATAATTTATACATTCCTGTCGATTTTTGTCTCTATTAAAGCAATTGTTTTTAAACGAAACAATAGAAGAAGTTAAGCATTGGTAGCGTAATGGCTAAGGCGTTGGACTTGCGATCAAGTGGTTGCTGGTTTGAACCCCACCCAGTGCACTACCGACGTGAACCCACTCCTAACACCAGCATTTACTTGAGCTTGAGGGTTAATTCTATTTTCTTAGCTAAGTTTTATGTTTTACTCAACTAAAAGTGTTCTCTTTTAAGGTTTGGTCTGGTCTTGGTCTGGTATTCTTGATTACTATTATTGAATATTGTTTAGAATTTTAGATAAACACTTGGAAATTTTGATTTTAGATATTATGTTTATTATTCTTGTAACACAGCAACAATTGGCTTTGAACTAACAAAAAAGTTTCTCTCCGGGGCTGTCAGAAAGGAACAGCTGAAAGAAAACCCCTAGTTAAGAGTCTACCACCCACTCAAAAAAGCGTTCGTATTTTGGGCACGTTTCTTGAGAAAGAGGATTTTGGTCTCGCTATTAACTTGGTAATAGCGAGGGGCCCCGGACGGGGTCGCTAAAAATGGTGATGTGGAACTATCACAGTGAGTCTGATGAGGTAGACATCGTGTTGATGCCCTTGCTCTCGGCAAGTGATAACCGGATGTTTCCGCACAAAAGGGAAAAAAAGGAGGCCGTGTTTGAAAATTATACCTTGGTTTAAAATAATGTGCACTGAAAACAACTTAAGTAGTGGAGTTATTATTTATTTTATATTATTATATACTATATCTCAAATTAGGGTCTTACTCAATATTACTACAGTTGAGAACCACGGACAAAACACAATACCATCGACCGGCCGCCCAGTCTGCTGTGACAAAAAAAAAAGTTTCCTCTCTGGCCGTCAGACGACGAGTGACTTACCGGCCATTTGTTTTTTTAGGCTGCCCGTGCACGATAAAGTATTTTTTGTGGCAGTAGCTCGATAGGGCTGTACTTATGACGATAAGTTTATGGTTAAGAGTAAGGGTTATCGATACATTTATTTACTTAATTATTGCAAAATTTTGTTTATTTTCTATTTAAACATTTTAAAACTTAAATTGTGTCAATTATCTTTTAAGAAAGTACAACAGATACGACGTACACATACAAATACGACAGAACAATGCACTCTAAAACATTAAACTTGAGACTTTGTTTGACCCTTGCATACAAGTTATCAAACTTGTTTGAACTCCTAAAAATACAGTCGAATTGAAACTTTTTTTATTCTGTTAAAAATAAGCCGATTAATTCTATATGAGGGAGGAGACCTTAAAAATGTTAAAATTACTGCAAACCAATTGCTTGCGGTTAGCCTTATTTATATTTTTTACAATCACAACACAACTAATAAGTACATACTACATAATTGTAATGTATCGATATGAAACAAGTTCATCGATTTTGTCAAACTATTAAGTAATTTGCAAATATGAAACGAATTTCTACATAGCTTATTGCCTTATATCCCTTAAAAAAATGATTGAATGTCATGGCACTCAATCATTTTTTCTAAGCAACAACACTCGTAGAACAAATATAATTGATAATATAACCCGTCAACTTGACAGTTATCGATATTTCAAGATCAGAGCTGTCGATACACTATCTAGACTTATTCTTTTTGGTACGCACTATGCCATTGTTTGTGGACAGAGACAGATATATAACGTCATTTTGGGTGAGACAGAGACGCAGCTATTCCTAAAAATAAAGAAAAGATGCAGCTAATTTTCCATTTCATTAGAATAGAATGGGAGTTTTCTTTGTTAATTTAAAAAATTTTGACCTGTGCAATGAGAGAGTGTAACAGCTATTTTCTTTGTAATTGATATTATGAGATCAAATAACTAATATTGGATATAGAAATAACACAAGAAATTATTACTATACAGGCTTTTGTAAACATCAGTCAAATCTATAAACCTAAAATACGCAGTATCACGATGGATTCAACATTTTATATCGGGTTTAGTACAACACAAGCTTTAGCTCTTTTAAAAACCACCATTCAGCTCTATAGGAAAGATTAACTAGAATTGGAGGAACATGAAGAGCCGTTAAAGTTCCTCTAATAATAATTTTAATAGTCTTCTACACATGTCATGTCTAAATATAAATCTAGTTTTGAATGTTTTACAAAAAATGTTTTATGATATATGTATATGTGACAGGCTCTTATTTTTAAATACGACGAATACCATTGACTGACAAGTAAATTAAAAAAAAAATACAAATTCCGGCTGTAAAAACAGTGAATAATTATTGTACATTACAATACTGGTGTATGTAAATCTTTTACTTTACTGCACTTATAAAGACGTCAGTTTGTTCATATTCCAACATATGTTCACATACCTAATATGTTCGTTTTATTAGTAGTTATGTTAACTGGTAGTTGTCCTAAGTCCGGATGTGTCGTTACTTTATTCTAGACATTGAAAGAATGACATTGCCTGTGTTATGCGGAAGGTAACAAAAAAAAAATCATGGATACAAAAATACAAAGTATACTGACGCTTAGACTAACACACACAAATAAATAGCTCTCCCATGTGGGAAATAAATCTAAAATAATTGACGCGGTGAATAGATAAAATGAAAATAATAGCACTGAAGTTACAGATACAAGTTGCTATCAGCCTATGATTTTAGGTTTTAGAAAAATCTTGTGATCTAGGTAATAGGTACCTTTTCTTTTTTGACGTGATAACGTCTTATAAATCGATGAACACCGGCTGCAAGCACGGAAAAGCATGACTCATTACATTACTTCATACACCGCTACGTTGCCACTTACCAAAATGCCAAACTCAATCCGAATGCCCTCAACTGGCGATCATCTAGAGGGCTTTGTTTGTGAGCCTAAAATGGTCTTAAATTTGAAACTACTATACATTCTTGTAATGTCTACTGTATTGTAAATTTTCCTACTGTTCGAAAGGAAGCCAAACAGTTTTAATCACTTTGTTTAGCTTCGAAACTCAAATAATTCTACGATTGTGGAAGTCGGAACCTAATAAGTTTGTGAACCACAGTGTCAAACCTAAAAATTAAAATTTCCCCTTTTATGTAAGAAAAATCGAAGTCATTAAACACAGAAGGCTATCAAATTTAGGTCATATTTGTTGACATGAGCACTTCCTTTAAAATATTTTATCACCGTGACTGCTAAAGTGTGATAACAGCCGTTCGCTTGAAGTTCAGTGGCATCACTTTGGTATGTCCATAAAAGCCTACAACATTCCCCCATATTACGAGTACTTGCTTGGTATATGTATTATCTCTGTCGTACTCCTACTCATTTAGCAAGCTATATATTATGTTATATATACCCAAAATAGGAAACCGAGCCTCATCTAACAACATAAAACTAATTGCATTTATAACTTTTGAAGTTTTAATCAAGTTTTATGATTTGTACCGAATGCACTCAATAATCTGTATAGTAAGATCATTGGATATTGGTCGCAGCTCTTTAAATATTGAATGTGTTTTCGCTTATTTTGATGTAACTATTTAAAAGTGATTATTTCTTATGTCATATAGACATATATGGATAAAAATTCTGCTCTATTGTTCAGTAATAGATTATCATAAGCTTATTTAAGATGAAAATACATAAAAATTATTTTGTAGATTAATATCTTATTCCAATTTAGTTCTGTTTTGTTAGATACCATCAAATGATCGTAAACCTTAAACATTCAAGTGAATGTCAAAAATAATTGTAAGATCGTGCAAAATATCATAGTTACCTGTTTTTGTTGATGTAGATGATTGTCATTATAAAAATATAACCTTATTTTAAAAAAAGTATATCAATACACGCTTATGTTTTTCTTAACCTTTAGTGACAAATGTCTCACAAATAATTATCCAATTCCAATTCCGGAATACAGTTAGAGACGTGGATACTAACGAGTCACCTGCACCATATTTGCACTTGGTAAAATTAAACTGGTGTTTGGATATATAAGTAGTACTCCATTAAGCGGCAAAACTAAACTAACAGTATTTGAAGCATTAATCGTTTATTTTTAATAATTAATTAGGAACGCAAGTTACCGTATTAGGAAGTAAAACGAACCTGTTTTATTATTTAAGGGGGGTGTACTCATACGAGTACAGAGGCCACTTACCGCTCATATATATTTCAATACATTTTCTTTCGATAAATTATTTTTGTAATGAAATTTAGCATTTCCAGCAAACGTTTGCATGACAATTGTTTTCTCATTTTTTTGAGGGTAGTTACCAAAGGCATCTCATGCCAGACCCTGCACTGTTGATAAAGAGTGGCGACTTTTTGTACGACTGCTTGCCTTAAATCATATTGGGCCAGATTGCGCCTAAATAACAGCTAGTCCATGTGGTCATCCTAACTGTATATATGTATATGTAAATTGCATTAGATATGACAATGTCGACCATGTAAGTAAACATTACCACTTTTACCCGTCCAGTGAAATATGATATTAATATTATAAATATTTTGGCTAAGCTCACCGACTCCTCCCAATCCTTTATTATTAAAGTAATTCTGGAAAAACTGCAGAATACCAACATGAGCTTTTTTCTGTTTTTAGTATTTACGATGCTCTCAATGACTCAATTCGATATTTATGGTCACAAAAAAAAAATTCAATAAGATTTCTCAAAATGAATGAAACCCGCAATAATTTTATAAAATATATGAATATCAAACCGAGTACGGCGGCGCTTAATTATAGGTGTGTATATATGCATCTGTGTATGTATGTATATATGTAAATTATGTTAGACTAAGTAAGTTAAGTTAAGTGCACCTACTTCTTCTTTTCTCTTCATAACCCAAACGTTGACTGGTAGAGATAGGCATTAAGTCCGCCTATGAACTAATGTGCAAAAAGTTTAAATAAATAAATAAATTAGTCAAAGTAGTCGAATAAAAACATTCGTAAGTGGTATTCATGTTTATTAAACATAATAATATACGGTTTTACTTACGTGTGTGTTTTGGAGATGCTTGACTAGTTTTAGACCCAACAGGGGTCCTTTATCAAGGAGTGAAGCATTCTGCCACGGTGGTCTGTTTAGCTCTTACTTAAAGTTGACATTGTTATAAGGGCTTAATCGTGGGTGTCATGGCAGTTATAACTTTGCTCGTATTAAAACGTGTCTCCTAATACGTAGCTCCACTTAATAAAGTTTAAATTCCGGTAAAACGTCTTAGTCATGTTAAAATACCGAAATCTTGAAAGCATGTCTATATTAAATAACTAAACATTTGAGTTCGTTCACCTTAAATCATTCTACCTATTCCGACCTATGACAATCACGCTTGATATTAAGTATTAAGAATACATGATTTCACATTAACTTTGCTGTACTGAAAATGTTATTTTTTCAAAACAAATATTGTATCAATGGCCAATTCACTGAATCTTGTCTATAGTACTGCGGTCTCCACTTGCGTCGGGATTCAGGCTACAAACCAGTTTGGTGCCTTTATGCCCCAGACCGCCTGTACTGCAGCTGCTTACGAGCACCATGCCTGCATATAACTGGTGGATACGTTTAATTTCTTTTACAAACATGGTTATTTCCGATATGTTTAACATTTATTTTTAAAAAAAAAATTACTTCTTATTTAAAAAAGACTTAGTTTTCTTCTCTTGAAAACTCCGAAACTAAAGAAAAGAAAGAATAGAAATAAAAGTACTATTTCAAAAATAAGTAAAGTAGGTATTGGGAGGCTTGGTATTCATATGTTTGGTGTTAAGAGGGTGTGTTTTTTTTTTTTATAAATATCATTAACTTAAGTTAAAAACTGATAGTGTCGTGTTGTACAATTTTTTCAAACAATATGCTCTAATTTATAAAGAACAGCAGTATTATTTGAACATTTCTGATCCTCTCGATAATCCCAAGCGTATTTGGCAGTGCTACTTATCCACTAAAACATGCAATTATATAGTAACAAAACCTTTTAATTTTTATCTATTTTTATATCGGTGGTTAAATAGAGAACAATTTAAGGATATTCTTAAAATGATGTACATTAACACATAACCATTTATTAGTGAGATTGGGACAATTGGGCCGATTTTCTGCTCCTGGGGTGACTATCGTGTTAGTCCCGGGGCATAAGATAGGGTTTGTTTGCGTGCATTCGTGAGAACTTTGCTTTGCTTCCCGGGTCGGGAAAATATTAGACATGTATTGTGGCTACTACCGAGTATTTCTAAAGTCTTGCAGAGTCATGTGCAAACATAGATATGTTACGGGAAAAATTAACATTACGAAAAATATGTTCCATTTCATTTTGCTTAGGTAATTTTATATTTATTAGTTTTTTTTTTCTGCCGCATTAGGAATTACTCCTGTGTCGCGGGGGACTTCACAAACATATATACAACGGACACAAAGAACACCCAGACTAGGGTGGGAATCGAACCCACGACCTCTGGCTCAGCAGTCAGGGTCACTAACCACAAGACCAACAGGCGAGTCAAAATATAAAATATTATATATATAATATAAAAATAGTGTATAAAAAACAAGTTTTTATGTTGATTATTGAATATATATTTACATAATTTTTTGAACATCCACATCACATCCTATAAACCTTAAACACTGTCTTGGTTTGGGCACGACAACCTACCGGGAGTTTACCTGCAAATACAGTTACCACATTATTGTTGCATTGTATCCCTACCGTTTTATAAAATTAATTATAATACAAACTAAATATATATAGGGCTACTTTGAATTTTAGCCCGCAATAACAAACAGTTTTCATTTATTGATTCGCTCGGCAGGTTGTTATTTCCCCTTTCAAAATACTTACTTCTCCTTAACGATCTATCTTGCCTAATTTAGTAAGCTCCAGAAGCAAAAAATAAAAAATAGGCAGTCATGGGACTACCGACAGAAGTGAAAACTTAAAAGAAACGACGAACTTAAAACATCACATTAGCAGGTTGGTGACATTAATTGACGGGCACGAGTTCAGTGCTTTTTCCCCATTGCAAAAGTGCACAAACGTGCCTATAGAAGTTTTCACTTCCATAATTCGCTCATTCAAATTGGTCCTAATAAAATGAAACACATCTACATTTAGCGGAAGGAAGAAGTGACATGACAAAGTCAAAAGTGTTGTCACTTAAAAAAAAACCATAAAACACACGAATCCTATTAATTGCTTGACTAGTAAAACAAGTTTTTTAACTGAACAGTTTTTAACTAGGTTATCGCAACACATTTAAGCGTAGACCTAGCTGTAGTATCATTTCATTACAAAAATACAATTCATTATCGAGGCTCTCACTTGAATATGAAATTGAAAGTAAAATATGTAAAATTCTTAATTTTTCATTATCAATATAATGTTTTACCTACCATCAACAATTCCCTTTATCCACCACCCAAGTGTGGTCACACTACTTAAGTTATACACATATGAACTAAAATAATGAATCGAAACAGGCCATTTTCTCGAGCTAGCTTTAATGGCACGCCAAGGCGGCAGTTGATTATAACACCAATAAAAATATATTACATAAGTACTGCCTACGTACATAAATTACATTTCACAATGACATACGAGCAGCTACTTACATTTAATATGAAAGCCTTTAAAATATCAATTATAGTCATCTCTTTATTAATATTAATAAACACATATAACCTATTTTAAGAAGTTGGACATCCCTTAGTTGAGATGATTATGGTTACAACACACTAAACGATCCTCATATTCTATAAATATTAACAAAGACATTATTTGTGCACTACAGTGTATGATACCTTACAAAACCATGTTTCCGTCCAATAAACTTACAAATTATAATTAAACATGAAGAAGTTAAGTTAGCGACAAGCTTTAACTACCGTTTAAAAAGAAATAATAACAAAATCACAGAACTTTCTCGCGTTCGAATGTTAAAGCATTTCGAATTTTATAATCGCAGTCTTTCACTAGACTTTATCGAATTGGATCGCAAGCCGAACATAACCGAAACGCGCCGAAAATGACCGGAATAT
This sequence comes from Callimorpha dominula, assembly GCA_949752705.1. NCBI lineage: Eukaryota > Metazoa > Arthropoda > Insecta > Lepidoptera > Erebidae > Callimorpha > Callimorpha dominula. Next base: position 14,416,468 of record OX457007.1, read on the forward strand.
AGCGAGAGTTCGCGTGTCGTTGCGCCGTAATCGTATCTGCGGTAGATAAAAGGGTCTCCTGGACCGTTTTAATTAGGCGGTAGAATGTATCGGGTGCCTGATGGCCCTGATAGGGTTACCCGTGCCGTATTGGCATTTTGTTTCACTTTTTTTATTGGGATTTGGAGATATGTTATTGGTTTGTTTTTTAACTAACTCCAGGCTCGTAAGTAAATCTTATTCACGAGAGTTAGACAGCATACATTCTTTATTGAAAAGACGTTTGTCACGTCACTTTGACGGATTGTATTTCCTTTTGTATTTTTATATTGTCGTTGTGTTATTTGCATTTTTAACCATTAAATGGTTTTACTACTTAGCAATTACAAGAAAACTAAAAAATAACAGTTACCTGGAACGGCCTAGTTTGTTATTATTTCGTACAAAATTCTAAGAAGAATCTAGTGTAAAAGGTATACAAACTGCATATTTTTTAATTTACCATAACCCATTCAATAGCTTATGCTTCCAAAACACACCAGTGGTATCGTATGGGTTTCGGTAAATATTTTTATATCATAGTAACCTTAAAATTACTTCTTTACACATTTTTAAAGTTGATAGTTTTCAAAATATTCTAATGTGAATTATTGACAACCCTGCGAACTGCACTGAGGTTCGTAACTGCTTACTATCCACTGGACAGCGCCGTTGGGCTAATGCGTACTTACACACGGCGTTGTACTCACTAAACAACTGTGAACATAGGAACTTTTACTACGTTATTTTCGCCATCATAATTTCAGCCACTGCTGGATAAAGGCCTCTCTAAATGATTTCCAAGAAGACCGAATAGTTTTTTAGTCTCCAAATTTAATCAATAAGAGAAGGATGATTAAGCTAGTCAGGTCTTCGTTCAGCACTTCTTTAGTACTTTCTCATCAGACTGTTCCTGTAAAACTTGTCTTTTATTTACCTGACACTGTTTTCATCTTTAATTGCATTTTATCCAAGAATTGTGAAAGTTCACGATAGGGAATGACCGACATTTCTAACATAAGATAGCAAACGGCACACCCTAAATCAGATACTGGGTCACAATGGTTTGAACTAACTCGGATATGTGAATACTGCTTGTCATACCAATGGAACTGTATGGTGTGTATGTGACTAACATCAGGTGCTAAGATGGACATGGACTGAACAGACATGTTCTGATCAATCAATCATGATAGGGTTTTAAAATGTTTTTATTGAGAGTCTAGCTGTATATGTAAATTTAGAAGCAGTTCCCTTACATTGTTATCATAATTCATATTTATTCATTTTCTATTTCATTTAGGTTTTGACAGCAATACATTTTTTTAGACGTTTACGATAAATATCAGTCGACTTGTATGCAAATTATATATTATCCCACTAATCCCATTAATATTATAAATGTGAAAGTTTGGATGGATGTTTGTTACTCTTTCACGCAACAACAACTGAATCGATTGCGATGAACCTTGGTATGTAGGTAGCTGGAGACCTGGATTAACGCTCCTTTTTATCCCAATATTCCCACGGGATCGAGACTTACGCGGGTGAATGCTATTTTTCAATAAATATCAAACTGATGGAAAAGTTCTTACTTTCAAAGTCACAGTGATGTCCCCTTCGGGTCCAGTTGCAGGCAGGCACCGGACAATGCGACCAGTTCCTTAGATCGTCGATAACACAACTACCGATAGTATTTTGCTGTGTGAATAATTTTGCAAAGAACAATGTACAAATGACATGTAGAAATTCAACGGAAATACGAGGTGCCTTTCACCATAAAAATATTCAAATAATTTAATCTAAGGAAAGGTCTTTTTCGATAAACAACGTGAAAATAGACAGCAGCAGCAGTAGATAATAAATGTTACTTAACTCTAGAGGTCGCGTGTTGGTCCAATAACTTGAGCTGCCATTGTATAGACTTACTTACCATGACAGGTAATCACTACTGGACGCGTGTAATTTCATTAAGCCGTTTTCACGTAATTTCTAAAGTTGTAAGACATATTGTTTAAACATTTTAGCTTTCTGCATTTCTTCTATATTATAAACTGTAAATATTCCAAAATTCACGTTACTACGTTCGCGAAATTTTCTTAAAAAGGGGTACAAAGAATTCTCTTCACGTATTAATATAATGATTACAGACATATGTATAAATTTATAACTAATGATGTCGATCTATATTCAATTTTTTTTTTGATTATGTTCTGTTCATCTTTTGTCTTAAATATTTTGGCATGATATTAGTTACTTAGTATTTTAGTTAGTGCTGCGTTATCGATCTACACTTACCTTACACTTTGGAGATGCTATTGTGGGATGTCACAGGCCTCGTAAGAAAATACCATCACCAAATTCACCTAACGTGACAATCAGTAGTCTGGCATATACAAGGTACACAAAATCCTTGTTAACGCTAACAGTTAAAATATTCTTAAGGCCAACAAAGATTGTTTTTTTTTTGTTTCATTAAGAAAAAAATTAAATTAATTGGTGTAAAGAAGCGATTTTGCCAAGTCAAGTTGTAGGTTCTCTTAGGTGTTACCTGAATCTTGTCTTGATTTGGTAGTCTTATCCAATGAGATGATTATTAATTTTACATATTTTTATGAAACTGTTCTTGATCATAAAAGAGTATTGTACCTATTACTTTCGAAACTGTACTGCGTTTGTCAAATGTACGTAAAAGTCAAAAACAATTACCATCAGTACATTTCATGTACTCTACTTTAAATAAAAACAGTATTTTGTCTATATTTATCTTTAAATCGGACGGCTGTTAATTCTTTTTAAAAGTACTTTGTGAAATAGGCAAAAATTTTAATGTATAATGTTTGCAAACTTTATTTACTGCGATGCATCTTTATTGTCATTTAACAGCCGTTGTTTACAATATCGGTGAAATGTCAGACCACCTGTATGGGAGAATTTCTTTACTTAAAATTAAGCTCTTTTTTTAAAGCAAAAGTTAAATACATTGCAGCTTTTGAAAATACTTGATTGACCCTCTTATTATCTTGCAATGTTAAATGTAGCTTAAAAGTTTATAATGTCACTTTTATTTTACCTTCGTTATGTGTGTGTTTTTTATACCACAATTACCTATAAATACTCGAACTACCAGTAATTTCAGTCATACATCGACAACTTGCACACGGTCACCACACAACACGGTCTTCTGTAGAGTTGTAATCATTCATGTGTTCAATTCCAGCCAAAATCTTATACCTTACCTTCTGCGAAATGCTGTGAAAATTACCTCGAGAAAGAACTTCAGTACAGAATGCTTACCGAAAGCACGGTAAAGTGGTTGTATCGATTTAAATAAAGGTCCTTCACGGAAGACTATGGATGACAGCTGCACTTTTCGAAATATCTTTAGTGTTCTAACCTGCATTCTTGGAACGTGGGCCATCTTTTCTATCACTGGGCATAAACTCAGAAACAGATTAAATAATTAAATATAAAATTATTTTTCATAGTACTTAATGCAAACAATAACCACCAAACATAACGGTCAACTTTTATATTCTTCAACAACTTTATTGTACCGTTTACTTCCCTTGTCTTGGCTAATCCTCGATTGCCGCTTGAAAACGCTCAGATACCAAGCCAAAGTCGGTAGTCAAAGTTGAATGGATGTAAATCACACAATGTCTGCGATGGTGAGTAAGCCACTTATCTTCGACTAGTTCTGATACCTATTGCTGGCTACCTCATTGACTTGAAGGAGCACATTGCCTCCTATCTACATGCGTGAAGCGCGCTCATACGATAATACGAGTTCTTCTTGGCCCGATCACGTTTCACGTCCGTTAGTTGTTAATCAGTATTACGAGTATATGAATTTAAGCCAACCTGATCCTGGACCTAGTAGCAAGGCTTAACTACTTATACTTCCAGAAAACACTCGAATAAAATATATTTTATTCGAATATTGAATGCCTAAAAATTTTAGTATAGGTATACTTTTTTTTTTTAGGCATGGGTTAGGTTTGAATGGTTAATTTAGGTTGCTTTTTCTCGAGTGGGCAGGGCGGCAGCACGGGACCCTTTCCTTCCGACTGACGCAGGTTCTTTCCGGGCACGGCTGCTTCGGGAAGTACCTGCACTCGGTCGCTAGGAGGGAACTGAGATCCGCCTGGGCGACGGAGCGTCGGGCCCTCACTGCAGTCATCGGAGGGGATCTCTCGCTACCGGCCGTCATACGCTCCATGGCCGGTAGCGACAGGAATTTTACCGCGGTCGCGACCCTCTGTGAGGACGTCATCTCGCAGAAGGAGTCGGCGGAAAGGGTCCGGGAGGACGATCTCCACTCGGACCTAATTCGCCGCCGGCGAACCGGGCGGCGGAGGTGCGCTTACCAGCGCTTCATGCCACCCTGAGTGTGGCCGCGGGTGGACGGGACGGGTTTTTCCCCTCCACCCGCTATAGTGGCCCCCCGCGAGGAGGCGGCGTCCGCGTGTGCCTGGACGTCGACTAATTGAGAGGTTTTTCCCGAATGTGGTGCCCGCGCTTTTGCGGGCAGGCGCTAGGGGGGGTCCGGATGTCTTAATAAAAGCTGTTCCCGGATCCCTTCTACTTAAGGCGCAGTACGGCACACCGTGTGGTTTTAGTCGGTTCGATTCCGACACACCGCCCCACCGAAAACAAAAAAAAAGGTTGCTTTTTCTAATGTTAATTTTAACCCGTCTCCACCGTTGAACATGCAGACAGTCTTACTAAGCGGAGTAGTACCGAAACTATATATACACTCTCGCGCTAAGTAATTGGGCGCATTAGATTGCATTTGCGACTCCTAGGTGTGAGTAGATAGAACTTCGTTCATTTTGATCCGAGAGTTGCTAAAGAGCAAGTTGGTAAAGACCTCAAATATTTTTACAAAGTAATAAATACACTTTGAGCGTGTTTACAGGAAATAGGAATGATCCCAAGGTGGCTTACTTTATAATACAGACAATATTTAACTCAATCCTTCGTCGAAGAAATAAAGTAATCCATTTTATGTGTTGTATGAATCAATAACATTTTGTATTCAGTGTAGTTAATATTGTGGTTACCGTTTCCTTTATGTTACGATCGCCTTATTTTTTTAATGCGAATGTTCGTTGTTCGTTGATGCCGTCATGGTATTATGAAAAGAGGCGAATCTCACTTGCATATCTTAGTGGCTGTGTCTCACGGTTACACACGCATTCTCATTAGATGTGCTATCTTAGGTAAAAATATTTTCATATATCTAGACTGATAATTTCTTAGATTAGCGCATCAAATATGCACTCTCTAGAATTTCTAAAGCTCTAGCTTTACAGTTTTATAGCTGTACCCCTGGTTTTACGGTCATGGAATGATGTTATACTGCCTATAAACTTCGTCAACAAACGGGTTATCTAACACAAAAATAATTTCAAATCGGCCGACTACATCAGTCTAAAGCTAACCGATATTTGAAGGCGGATCTTGCCGACCGTTTGTATGAAGAGGTCCTGCTTACTCAACTTTGTATTATGTTAAGCAAGTTATAAAATATACCATCCGCTTTATGGAAAGTGGTTTTCTGTGCTTGTAACGGCCAACGGCCCAAGAAGTACTAACAATGCTGTCTTACTGGCTACTACTTACAGGCTTGGGTGGGGTAGAGACGGTGAACTCGCCAGATAGCTTGGACAAGAGCAAAAATCCTGCTGTTTTAAGAATTTGGAAAAACGATATTCAGTCAACTTTACAGGATAACAAGTATCTTGTTTTATTTTTATATCAATTTTTATCTCCAATCCTATATTGAGTACGTTCTATTTACAGTAATTCTGAAGAAAATGATAGCATTATATCTATGTTATAAGGTTCTACAGAACAACTGTGAAATATCTACTAGCTGCGCCCCGCGGTTTCACCCGTGTAAGTCCCAGTGCCGTGGAAATATCGGAATAAAAAATAGCCTATGTGTTAATCCAGATTCATTCCAATCAGTTCCAAATTTCATTGCAATCAGTTCAGTAGTTTTTGCGTGAAAGAGTAACAAACATCCATACATCCTCACAAACTTTTACGTTTATAGTATTAGTAGGATGGGTAATCGACAAAGCTTCCACGCACGGCCACATAAAATACATGTAAACCGATTCAAAGAAAACTATTTCATCACACCGACACCATGTCTGAGTTCTATGACACATGAACATACTGGTCCCATAAGACAGTCATATAAGTGCTATAAAGAACTTAAGTTACTGTTTCGCTAAGCTTTCTTATCACGTACACCAGTGGTTTAGATTACCTATACGGAATTCCCACTGCACATGTTTTGTAAAAACTCAAGTCATTTACTTTATTATGCATAGCACAAGCTAGATTTACGATTATTCAGAATTGTATACGAATCCGGTTAGATTCGATGAAAGGTGCTGTAGCAATAGTGTAGAATTGTGATGACGTAATTTTTGCTTTTTTTGAGGACCTACGCAATTAGAAGCAAATAGAAACTTGTTCAGACAATTTTATATACATATTTAACTGATAGTATTCTTTTTTTACAATTTATACCCTTTATTGTACGGCTATGATAGGCACAGGACATGAATTCTTAACGATTAGATCGACATTACAAGTTTATTGGCGGTCGGTGATTTTAATCATATTTTTTACTTTTAACAGCATAGTATGATCAATAATTTTAAGAAATAAAAATAGTGATATCACTTAAATATGATCAAAATGTGTTAATTGCATTTATTCTTATAAACTGCCAAAAAATCGATATCAGCGCCATGTTCATGTACACCGAACCATAAGCTATCGCCACTACATCCCCTATTTAAAAGAAGTAAAATTTTATCTTTAATTTAAAAGAACACGGTCCCTAAAGTCCACGGTCCGAAATAGGTGTGTTATTTAAGCTCGTAATAATATTGAGAAAATAATTCATAATTCATAATACTATTTATATCATTTAACATGGCTTGTTCCAAAAGCTTCAATATTCTATTGTTCGCATATTCCCACCAGCTCCAAAAATATTAATTTTTATTATTATTATAATGGTTTTTAAAACTCAATAGGTACATGAATTCCCAGCGGCGATGAAAGATTATACATAGATTCCCAATGGCTTCAAGAGTTTTTTTAGTATATTTTTTTCTTTCAGTTCCCAACAGCTCCATGGAATTATTCGGTACAGTCAGCAAAAGAGTTTCAGGAAAAATAAGTAGTATGTGTTATTTCATGAAATAAAATACGATGTAGGTAAAGATAAGTAAGGGTGTATTGAAAGTCAGAATAATCACACTCATCTCTATCTTAGATTATAGTCTTTAGATCTGAATATTAATATCATCTCAAGCATTAAACATTCACGTTTCGTTATTACAATTATACACATATTTAAAATTATTATACTGACTGTACTTTTAATAAATCTCTTGCGGCTGTTGGGAATTCATGTATAAACTTTATAAAAATATTTATTTATTTACGATATTATTTATATTTTGTTTTTGGAGCTGTTGGTAATATAAGAACAATATAGTCTTGGAGCTCATGAAGCCGTAGGGAAAGAAAATAATGATTATGTAAAAAAGCTTGCAGCCGTTGTGAACCTTAAATTATTGATAACAATAGGTTTTTCTAGCTTTGAGAATAAGCTTTTAAAATAATATAGCTTTTCTAATGAATTGGTTAAGGGTTACCATAAATATTCATTTCACCAGTGGCGTCATTTTTAAGTCGCCAACCCCATCTCCCATGGAGCGCTGCTGAGGTTGACCCTACACACCTGCAGAATAACGTGGGAGAGCTATGCTTCGGCACTTGCATTGCTTTTCGCCGCTTGAGTGAGGTTCGGGAGGCCCTAACCCTTCCCTCTCCCCCCTCTCCACCCCTCTAATCCCTCTCTCTCCTATTCCCACTCTTCCCCCTTTTCCCCCTTTCTCCCTTTCCCCCTCTTATCCTATTCCCACCTTTAAGGGCGGCCACGCACGTGTGACTCTTGAGTTAAAGGTGCCCATGGGCGGCGGTGGTCATTTACCATCAGGTGACCCGTCTGCTCTTTTGCGCACTATACCATAAAAAAACTAATAATTGTTATCTCACTGTCAGTTCAGTACAATATTCAATGCCAAAAACATAAAGAGCATCAGAAATTAAAGTTCAATTATAGATACATAATACTATGTCACATACCAGTAATTAACATCTGAAACTGAGCAGTTAGTTAATTAATTCCAAGCTAGACCTATTATATATTATAGATTCCATGGTCATTTACATAATTAGTTCTTATGTCATTACACATATGTTATACCAGCGGCCGCGTTACGTATCAATCGTGAATTCGTGGTCACCACTTAATTGATCAAATTGTCGGTTTCCCGTGAATGCATATTTAACCAGTTTTTTTTATCATAAAGCGGAATGAAGAGTTGCTTGTTCACGTTTCCGCTCTATCCCTATGTCGTGGACACGAATGCAAAACTTGTAATTACCATCTGGAAATAAATCGAGGCTGACCGGAAATGAAACTAGCACATTTTATAAGAAAAATCTTAATAATTGAATATAATCGTTCTATTGATTTCCGTATTAGGAAGTAACCTTCAGAAGCAATTATTGTCAAACTGTTCAAAAGAGATAATAGATGACAATGATGTCATAGGCAAATACGCAAGAAAAAATCGACTTAAGTAAATATTTTAGTAACACTAGAAGCAGAAAATCAAATTGCTGATTAATTGTGTAACTACTCATGAATCTTGTTCTTGGAATCTAACTAATTAGATGGTATACGAGTATATATAATATATATTTACCAGCATTTGACTCATATATAATCGGCACACATAGAATAGAATACAATTTTTTCTCTACCCAGCCAATTGAAGATTTTATATTTTTTTGTGTTTCGATAAGCAACGCAAGTGTTAAACACCCATAAATTTTACAATACATTTGGAGGTAGGTAGTCTAAACGTACTAAATTTTCAGTGTTGTTCGAATCATGCAACACCCTCTAAGACGAGCCGGCAACACTGATGTTAATTTCGGTATAATAGTCGCTACAAACTAATATAAACAATGACGATTGTAACGACGAACGTTATCAGGCTCATTACCTTCCACAATCGCACTTTGACGATAAATAAATAGTAAATACCTTTGTGGCGTGGAACCTTAGATGTATGCAATAACTTTTTCATCTTTCAAGATGTAAGTTGATTCTCAAGTGGTAAGTTACCGTTGATTATAATTTTAAATAGATTTTAGTGATTTTAAATATTACATTCAGCGTAATCTGGTGCATCAATCTTTTTAGCATGATGCACAAGACTTTGAGCGATCCAGTGTGTTTCAAATTCTTCAATTATCGTTTTTACGCTGTGAAATTGGTATCAATAAAAGCTCTATGCTTTAAGTCTAAATGACCGTGAGACATTGGTCGTGTAGGGGTTTTCACTCCGATGCAAATAAAAAATATGATGGACAAGAATGCTCACAAAACGTACTTCATAAACAGGGTGTATTTGAAAAAGAAACACTTACTTAAATCACTCAAAGGACACATGACTCTAGAATGCAGTTACAATAAGATTTTTTGAAAATAAATCTATTCGTGTACAAGTTAAGACCGTTTGTATTTCGAGGTATTTTTACCTCGGTTTCTTTTAAGAGCAGGTGGAACGTGTAAAGTTAAATATTTTAAATAGTACATAATTTTTTTATTTTGGAATTTTAAAGAAATGTAAAAGCACCGGAAGCGGAAGAGTGCCTTAGGAAGAGGGCATCGCGGAGGGTGCGTCGGGATCTGAGCGTACGGAAAAGCGAGCGTCGGGAAGGTTTCGTTGGAAAGGATGCATCGGGAATGGGCGTCGGGAAGAATGCGTCAGGAAATGTGCTACGAAGAAAATTTTAAGAATTTCTGAACAACAGACTTAATAGTTATTTACCCAACCCGGGAATTGAACCCTGGATCTCACAAAACTTGGAAACTTAAGCGATAACTTATGCCACGGGATCAATACGGCAATCAGGTATACTTTATAAGATTGAATACCTTACAATGTGATTATAATTTAGTTTAACACAACTCAAGGTCGTAGCTGCGGCTAAAAGTCTCACGTTCCTTGATATTTTACACCAACTTCAACCACATAGTTTTTATAGCCTAAACAAATACGTAGGTACATTTGATCAAAATATTTTAGTGTATCCATTGAATCTTCTAACCGTTAAGGACATACGATTTCCACTGCTATTTGTTTTTATGTGTAATTGAAGCAGTCTGTATTTACTGACCTAATGCGAAAATGAAGCTTTGTGGCGCTTTCACCATCATTACTTTTTTAAACGGCCACGATGCTTACACCTGCGTCTCCCAAGCCTTTGGACATTTACAACAGCAGGAGTGCCATTAGCTAATGCGGACCCTGTTCAAGTTTTTCTATTATTTTTTTCAAATACCTACCCATAGATAATGCGAAGAGGAACACTTTGGCTGGGAGATTGTTCCATGACAGGAGTGTGATCGATAGGAAATTCTCTTCAAACCAAGTTTTCAAGTATGTCGGTGCCCCCCTGCTGGTGTCCAGTTCAGTGATGACAGAGTGTACCAGTAGGCATCACCTCGGAAAATAATTCTAATTTTACAATAATGATAACACATAAAGTAACAATCTCTTCTAAGACCGTTCTATACAGCTTGTAAGGTCAGGATTGTCAACCATCTTTAGCTATCCTCTTTGTCGATCGATCAGAACGCTCTAGATGGCAGGCTGGTGTTACTACGCAGAGGTGATGGAGTAGTTTTTAAGTATAAGGTATTTCAGTTCATTATGGATCCTGTCGGGCACGGCAGCGTTGGAGAGAGGATGAAGTTATTGTATTATAATATGTACTTAAGCGTTTGTCTCATTATGTAAATAAAATTATTAAATTTATCTTTCAGCTAAAAAACTATTATAATAATAATTCTTTTTTTTAATTTTTATTTACAGTAATACACCGCTTAAGTACCGCTTTTTCTTTGGAATAAACGTCTTATATACAGAATATTGTTGAAAAAAGGTGTGGTCATATTTTAGAAGCGCAATGTGTAGCCGAATAATACTTGGTTTAACTTGAGAAGAAATGTAGTGATTTTTTCCGGAAACGATTTTGCGTTTGTAGGTGCACATTTGTAAACATGATTGACAAGTTTTAAATTCTAAAATTACTTACACGTTTTACCAAAGGAGAATGGGCAAATTTGTATGGAGCGTGGGTGGTCCGCGGTCAAGAATGATTTTGTTATAATTTATTGATGTGGTTTAGTCCACTAATTACTGTGCAGTAGTTTTATCACTGTGGTATACTTCTATAACGGATAAAATACAGTTGTGTTTTTGAACACTTTATATAGTTTTATCCATTATTATGGCTTACGTCTAATGCAAAAATGGAAAAGGAAAATGAAATAACGATTCTAGATATTCTGAAAGATATTTATTAAAAACGACATATTTATTATACATTTGTATTATAAAAAGACTACCTGCCTACTTATTCTCAATAATCACACTAAAGCTCACTGCTGGTAACCGAATCTCTTCCGTGTGATTTCTTGCCCAGCCTAAATACCACACCACGCACATAACATGTGCGCAGCATCCAACCGTGCACTTTCCACTCAGACATAAACAATAGTATTGGGCGACAGCTTCTCTTCCATTCATTTGTCGGTCAATAACAATATATAAATAATAATTCCTAGACGTAACATGTCTAGACTGTATTTTGACACGTAATAACTAGACGTTTTGCTCTGCAATGTAGCCGCTTTGCCCCTTTTTTGTTGCTCTCGGTACACATTAATATTATACAAGCCCTGTATTAGGTGCTCAGCATAATAACTGTGGGCTACCTTGATTTGGTATGTACTTGTTCTTACTCAAAACTGATTGGTCCTGCGCGTGAGCAGGTAGTTCAGTCGAACCGCTGGTGGCAGTGGTGTCGTTTTGAAGTTAATACACACACTAATAATATATTAGTTATGCGACAATGCTCTCTATACAATTACGTTGTACTTAGGTTGTTTATTCTAAATGAACTACAACGTAACGCCCATACTAAAAGTAATTCCTAACTAAAAGCATCACTACTTTCATTTAACACTACTTTCATTACTGGCCGCCCAAACCTGCCCATTCTCCTTTACAAACTAATTCTACATACTAATATTAAAACACCCGAGCCGAATAGTATAGTAGTGTGTGTTTATGTAGTGTGTTGTGTGTAGTGTTTTACATCTAAAACATTTTAAGCGCCACGCCGCGCCATAAAAATAAATAAATTTCAAAAATCATTGAAGCCCACAAGTCGCGGAACCCAGTCTCACATTCTGGCCTTTTTATTACACTCTTTTTTTACTTAGTCGGCGGTCAATTTGCATAAAGTCGCAAGTAGCCGTGCAGACGGTGGTTCGAGATCGTAAAACGGACGACCATAAAAGAAACACCTTTTTGCTTATATGGGAAGTTGTTGTTTTGCACTGAATTAATATATGTGATTGTATTATCTGAACAACAGCTTGCAGCGTTTTGCCTTGTTACTGAAATTCGTAATTTTTAATTTTTTATTAGCAATGAATTTTGTGTAAATAGTAACATTTCCTTTTATAATAACTATATGACTTAACCTAACTACAATTTAACTTAAGAACAATAGAAGAAAGATATGACATAGCACGAACTTAAAATCAGTAACACAAAACCTATGGAAACACAGAAAGATCATTAATTTATGCCTACTCCAAAATGGTGTAACGAAATTCCTACGAGTATAATGTCAACAATTTTCAATGTAGTCACATAAACTGATGACGTCATGTGTCGGTAGTTGGATTTGAATACGTATTAAATTCGACAGACGTCTATCTCCAAGGCTCAACACAAGGATCATGTTCTAATAGTGAATCATTCTTGTAAAAAACATTGTAAAATTTTGATTTAGAATTTCGCTTAAGATAAATGATCCTATTTTTTGTACGAAGAATAGATAAATATTTATTTCAATTGAATATTCAATGTCCAACGAACATTATTAAATGTGGTCTGTTGATTCGTCATATTGACCATCAGGAAAAAAAAAATGTCGTTAAATTTGTTGATAGATTGATGTTAGATTTATGTCGAACATAATTTGTGATTAGCACTGTATTGCCAGTATCATTGAGAAGAACAATATATCATATCTGTGACACTTTTTTTGCGACAGTTCATCTAGAATTTGACGGCCAAAGTAAAATTAATCCTAAACTATTAGTTCATTCTTCAGATGGAAAAATGAACCACACCATAGGTGATACCCGTCAAGATAACTAACCCTAGCTGACTCCCTCCTTGACCTTTAACCTATACTGCATTTGGTTTCTACTATATCCGCACGTTCATAAACCCAGCACAGCAGCACATAAACTTTTAGAGCAACTTACATTTACATTTAGATTTTGACTTGGGTCGTGCTATGAGATGGGAAATAGGCAAATCTGTTTGTAATTCGATTTCTAATGACGTCGAAAAAAACTTGAAAAGCTGGCTCAGATATGAGAACAGTCTGCAATTCTTCAAATGGGCATTAACCCCATTAGAAAGGATTTCCACACTTTTGACGATCTCCAGCGGCAGTCCGGTACCGGCAATCTAATCGCCTTCAAATCCTCTGCCATGATTCCGTCATTATCTGCTGCGTTTATCAGTCTAGCGAGATTTGAAAATTATCCCTATCAGCCCAAAGAGACTTTCGGAGAGCTTGATGAAGTTGTTTTTTAGTGTCGTAAATTTTCTCCAAACATATAATTATGTATGGATATGTATGGACACTGCATGTAAATGTACACTGTCCATTTACATAATTTGTGTAAGATATTCTATGTCTTTAGGGATTTCTCATAGTCGGTCTAAGTGTAGGTGAACTTTGCCTGTTAATTTTGAAACTGAACTGATACTTGATGCTGTTTATTGTGACAGTGACTGACGTTTCACGAATAGGATTAATTTACTTGTCTGTCGTCGAGCTGATCTGTATTTTGTTTATAAGTTTGTTTGATATGAAATAAAACAAAGCACATATATTATCTGGCATCATAATTTAATAATATAAAAATACTAATGTACATACATAATTATTAGTAATTCACTTAATTACACCTGAGCAAGAAGTATCAAATGATTTCCGATTATTACATTTTTTAAATATTTCATCTTTAAATCTACTTAAAATAATTATTATCATTATTGAATTTGTTTACTATTAATTGTGATTTATTTATTATTTTTACAATTGCCATTCATTATTAATTAAAATTAACAAAATATAACTGTTCAAAAGTGAATTTAACAAATAAGTCTATTTATATTATTTACAATTTAAAATTAATAACTTAAATTAAATCACGATTACTTTTAAAACTGCTTATTGCCTGAAGAACTAACGTTATTAATAACTATACTATGAAGTAACTAAATAATAAATAACAGCTGTAATAAGAACCAGTCATTTCTTAATATTTTAAATCTATAACCTAATATTAAGTTACTATGAATATGAATAATTCCAATATCATCACTGAGGGATTGAAAAGTAAATAACCCAAAACAACTGTTTCATTCGTCGCTATCCAACAATAAAACGACAAAAAAATAATTTTGTCTAATTTTCGTTAAACTAATTCTTTTTTCTTAAAATTTGGAGGTAAACAAAACACTGCACAAACAAACCTTATGAGATCTTTACGAAAACCAAATCCACGTTGCAAATACGTACAAACATACCTCTAGTAATTTTACACTGCGTATTTATAATCGAAACTTGGACTAATAATACTTTTCATTATATTTAAACTAAAATTAGGTACAAATACAACTTCTTATCTACATAAAAATGCATCTATAAAATCACTTAAAACGACTGCCTATTTAAGATATAATACATACAAATGTGTTGAGAATGTTTTTATACGTTGTATCTCAAAAACAAGGCAAAAGCCATGCGTCTTTAAAGATTAAACTTAAATGTGATCAATACTACTACACAACAATACTACTCAATCCATTTTACATACTAAGTCTTCCTAGACATATGTTTCATCAGCGTCTCATAATATCTTCTATACTAAAGCCTTTCTTCGGTCCAGTAGAATGACTTGTACCAGGTTTCGGATTAGCTGGCGGTTGTATACCAACTATATTTTTTATTCCACTTGTTATAAAACTTGAACTACTACATTCTTCAAGATTTTTCCGGCCCTCTTTACATTTAGTAACACTTGTTGAAGTACTCGGCGTAGTATCTTTTGGCGGTGCGTGCTTTACTATCAAATCTTGGGCAACGGTTTGCTGTGGTCCCAGAATCGTATGAGATACTGGACCGAACGCCATTTGAGGATGAGGCGGTGGCATAGGAAGTCCAAACTTATGGTAAGACGGAATTCCCATAATTGACGGTGGAATCCCTACTACAACATCCGTGTTTGCTATCGGTTGTCGTGGCATTGACAGGTTTGTTGGTTCAGGAGACCGACTCCTGTAAATTGCTGCACAGGTTCTTACGTTTTCTCCAATATCCGGTGGGTGACTCCTCTTCCTAAATGGACTCAGATACATACTGGACGGACCTGGATCAATTGGTGGACTAACTATTTGATTAATTTTTGTTGGATCCGGTGGAGTCACTTGGTGAAGGTCTCGTCTTATTTGCAACTGAGGGTGTCTCATTGGTGGTTCTGGAATATCTGAGTAATGCATTTCTTTCTCAATTATTTCTTCCGAAGTGAATCGCCGTTTCTCGTAAAGGTCTGAGGATGGCATCCGATGTTTGTCCTGGTATTGTGGACGCATTGTGTATGGGCTAGCTCTATCTCTCTGATCATTGTGATGACAATGAGTACGTTCTACTGGAGACGGTGACGGTCGTCGTGGTCTCTCTTCGCTTTGTTCTCTTCCGATACTCTCAATAGACGAGGAACGTGCCCGCCTAACAGGTGAATGTTCGGGGGATGATAGTTCAGGGTCCTCGTCATCGTAGCCTGGTTCAACGGGAGAACCGGGTCTGCCAATGTCTTCCTCACCCACATCTAAAACATCACCAGGTGGCACATCCCCTACAGCGTGTGTTAATGCGTGTCTTCGCAAATCGCAGTTTCTTCTGAATACTTTCCCACAAGAGTTGCATTCGTAAGGTTTGTGGTCTGTATGAGTTAGTAGATGTGTCTTGAGGTTAGACCGTTGATTAAAGCTTCGACTGCAAACGGGACACTTGTGTGGAGACTCTTCCATATGAAGGATCTTATGCACTGCCAAAGTCCTCGATTGACAGAATCCTTTTCCACATTCTGTGCACTTAAACGGCTTCTCCTTCGAATGTATGTACCTGTAAAAAAGAGAGTTAAGTTAAATTTCTGGGAACCTTTGTTAAGAACAATTTAACGATTCGTACCATAAGCATTGTGGTTTAATTAAAGACCTGAGTATAGGCAGAGTGAATGCGAATACAAGTTTTGCTAATAATATAATTTGAAACGCATTTTATTTATGATACGCAACAATAAACGGGTTTTGATTGGAATTGGAGGTATTCATTCATTAAAAGAGGAACGACCTTTAGTCATCTAAAGCCATTCATTGTTCGCTATCAACTCAAGTGAGCAGATGTCAACTTAATACAATAACTGTACGAGATTCTATACAATGTGATAGTATTTTTTTTTGTACTGGTGACCACTATACTGGTCTGCTTAGGCATGCCTTGAACGTGATCTGTGTAACATGAGCTTTTTTTTAGTTTCAAGGCAAAATCTACAACGTCGTATACAGAGTTCAACGTCACCATTTCTTGAAGACCTCCGTTTACTTATTTTACTACCGCCCTTTGTTTTTCAATAACAAAACTTTGGGGAGGTAGGAAGTTCAAGATTATTGGTTTTATTTTATAAGAGTTGTAGTGGAACTGAGGCGAAGTACGTTAGGAACACTTTTAGGCTACACACAGCGTTAATTTTATTTTAATAAACATCAGTTGGACTAATATACATTGCTGAAAGTTATGCTTTTCTTAGTATGTGAGGTACAAGACATACAAAGAAAACTATTCTACTATAACGAGTAATGTCATCTAGTCGCGGCTTTATGTACCTACAAACTTTGCGGTACCAATAGTTTTAATATAAAAAATGTAGGCAGTGAATCGATCGTTTTTTTTAAGAAATTATAATAAGATTACATAAAATGCAAAAATAATTTCGATTATGCACGTATAGTGCGTACGTATTTGTAAGAAATGTTTCTTACATCAAAGTGTGGTTTTTATTTTTAATTGCCTGACGATGGTTTTATGTGAGGAAACGTTGCGATGCGAGGTCAGCTTGCGAATAATAAAGGAAGTACATACTGGGAACTGCGTGTAATCAAAATAATAGCCCCCTGCCCCATG
Source organism: Callimorpha dominula (assembly GCA_949752705.1). Classification (NCBI taxonomy): domain Eukaryota; kingdom Metazoa; phylum Arthropoda; class Insecta; order Lepidoptera; family Erebidae; genus Callimorpha; species Callimorpha dominula. The sequence continues at coordinate 14,433,946 of OX457007.1, forward strand.
TTGTTTCAAAAGCACTTGTTTCAAACAGAATAAGGTTTAAAAAGTTAAAGAAGGTGTAAAGGCATTTTAAAGAGAGTTCTTTAAAACACTTCTATGCTGATGTCTACTATTATAGTTGACACTAGTGCGCTTAGAAAAACGAGTAGTTATGCATGAATCTTTTCGAATTCTAGCACCCAAAATCATTTGGAAATAGAAAAATATATCACCTGAATACAATGATTTAAATTCATTTAACTAACAATACTGGTTAAAGCAAAAAAAAAAAACTTATACCAGAACAAATGTTGGGACTAATTGTACAGGCTCTGGTAATCATGAGAAACTCAATAACAAAAAAAAAAAGAACAGTAAGTTGAACTGAGTCACATTAATGATGATGACTTCCAAAAAGTTTTATGTAATTTAGTCATGCTACGCCGTCAGTCACATATTCACAAGGTACATACATCTATATATTTGGAGGATATTTTTATACCAACATCGTTTTATGTATCCTACATATCATAGGTATGTTTAAGAAAGTTGAATTCAAGTTATTTTTTTATCCACCAGATGGAAATCTAATGAAGGAATAAACAAAGGTAAATAAACATATCTTACTAATATTATGTTTATAATATGGATGGAGCGATGTTTGTTATTCATTTACGCAAACACAACTGAACGGATCTGGATGATGTTTGCCACAGAGATGACGTAGGCTTTTTATCCCAGAAAATGTACGGTTTCCGTTTAATAGATTTTACTAATAATACTAGAATTATACTCGAGCTTATACTCCTATAACTGTCCTTCTTTATATTACATACACTCCTATACCTTTATACTATTTTCAAGCTAATACCTACTCTTATGAACTGCTGGCATAATTTTCCATATTACAACGGCCGTAACAATTATAATCCTATCTTAATATTACAAACGCGAATGTGAGTTTGTTTGTTTCACTTTCAAGCCTTAACTATTCAACCAATCATCATGAAACTTTCCATAGCCAGGGGTCTTTGATCCAAATAAAGGTACTCTTCCCGAGGGATATATTGATTGAAGAAGCTAGTGTTACACAAAATTAAATATAACGCTTACAGCAATTTTGAAACGTTTATCGGTAATATTAAAGTTTCTGAGAAGTCACACACTTGAAGTCTGTTGAAGTATAAACACTTTTATAAAAAATGTAATGTATTAAGACAGATCATCAAGTTATCGGTTGCCTAGAAGATATTGCTTCTAGCGACAATTGATTCCATCAAATCAATTCTAGCAGCAATCTTTGAATATTATCAGTATTAAAATCAGCCGTTTGTGACTCAATACCATATTATTACTTTGTGTCTGTGTTGCAAAACTTAAATATTTTTTTTTTTAGTATTTTGTTTATTATTCTTAGTTATAAATTCTGTGTCTTATAATTATCAATTAGATAAATAATTTAGTCAGACTCATTCACCTATACGGTACCCTAAAAAGGAGTAACGACCCTCGGCAATTACACGGATTGTGCACGCATTTAGTTTGCTCTTGAGTCTGCAATTTCGCACATACATTTCTTGGAAACACGAAAAGTTAAATTCGTTAAATAAAAAACAAATTTTGTTATTAAGTGAGACAACATCCTTTGAACAGGATAGAATGTTATAGCACTAATTGTACTATTAATAGCAAGTGTAACTATGACTACAGTAAATATCATGATATGATGACCGTAAAGGATATATGGAAAAAGTAATGTAATTCAGACCAATTGAAGACTAAGCTAAAGATGTTATGAAGATGAAGTTTCAGATCTGGATATGGATAACTTTTACTTTTAGATTTTTATATCTGAAAGTTTTGGTTACGGTTACTAGACCCTATATCATCCTTGGACCAAACCCTAGAAAGAGACGGCTCACCCACGACCGTCTGATCCCAAACTATGCAGAACCTGTACCTGTAACTAGACTGCGGATAAACATAATCAAATACTAAAGAAAACTATTTGACAATAGCTACAACATAATTAACGATTTCTTTTAAACTCTCATAAACTGATTTCACTTGACAGTCAACTAAAGTATTCGGGTGGATTTTCAAAATGTAATAAATGTTAGCGCATGAAATATTTACACAATTTTGAGTTTTCGATAGTTGCAGAAATTAGTAAGTACAACTGACTCGTAGCAATTATTAGACGATTTCCATTGGCCTTTGATACAACAGCAAGTTTATTTATTTACCTTATGAAACGGCAAGTATGATGTTGTGTCGTCGACGTGACGTGATTTGACAGTCTCTATTCCTAAAGGTAGTTAGGTTTAAATATAGTACATATTATAACGTTCTACATTCAATTGTTTAAAAAAAAATATCAACGACGTTCTACTGTATTAACTGTATAAATTATATTGTAACGATAGGTACGTGATAGTCATCTCAAAAAAACAACTTTAGCTTAGGTTTAGAAAATTGATCAATCAAAAATCTCATTTGCCATTTTATTCATTTTAATATTTACGAGTATCAATTTCCGCATAATTAATACTGACCTCATCTACAATGTTGTAGCTATATAAGTAAGAAAACGTGGAAAAAATATATTTCTACATTGATAAAGAGCTTATTAATGAAGGTCTTTGATGATTACCTATGTAATTCATGATTTCTTCGATGATTTGAAATAATTTATAAAAAATATCTTGTGTTCAATTTGTTGATGACCACCGTCACCGTCATTTCTACTGTAAAATTTAATTTAAAATTAAAATTTAAATTCAAAATTTGTTTGCAAAAAGTTGGTAGTGTAATAGATCTCACGTGCTAAACGTTTTAGTGCAAACAACTTTAGTCAAACTTAATTTGACATGCCATTATAATTCAATATAACTAATTACATTTATGTATGATCTTATTGTTTTTGTCATTTCACAAAATAATGCAATATCTTCTGTGGGATATTGTATTCTGTAAAAACTGAACCCTAATAATAATGGGTTAAATTCAATATGGGTGCCCGCCATATTGAATTTAACGTAGAAAATCCGAAATTCATTAAAACTGAAGAGAAAGTTCGAGTAACGAATAAAATGTTGAATGAAGTCGAAGAGAAGGCGCGAACTTGCCAACGTCACGCAAATATTGTATGCTGACTGACAAACGGACCGGTTCCAATGTACACACAGGCTAGTCCAAACACCCACGTTGGAGGTATTACGTTTTTGAATTATTATTACATAATGGATGTGCCTTTAAAAATTTATGTTTGGGTTGGGATCAAACAAAAACTTAATATATGAGCGAAGTAAAATCGTTAACTGAGAAGTTATGTCCACATTTCTAATTGATAAGCTAATTAACAGACGTATTAATAAATAGATTTATCTTCAGATTCTTTACTAAAAGTTTCTTAAATCGGACAGTCGAGAGTAAGTTAATCGTGACAATACTTATCGAAACGTTGCGTTTACGACTAGTGAAACAACAAGTGCATTAAATAAAACAGGATACACCATAAATGTGTTATACATATGTAGTATAGACAGATGTAGAGAGAAAAAACTGTTCCAATTAAACAAAAACCCGATCTTTTAATATCGAAGACGAAATTACTTCCAATAAATTTTAAATATCTAATGAACGCGATATCTTTATTCTAAAATGAATCGAGAGCCACGATCGACTTCGTATGATGACGGATTCGGATACCAGTCGAACAGCTTTAATAACATCAGAGAGGCCGACACCAGATTCAAACTAACAAGGCAATTACCAGCTTACAACGAAAACATTCAACATAAACAAACTAAAACACACGATTCCTGTTTGATAGTTAAATCTAGGAACAATATTACATTTTTGGTAAAAGCTTCATTTGTCTAATGTTAAAGTATTCATAAATATCAAAAACTGAATATTTATTTAAAGAGCTTAAAAATAACATAAAAACAAATAAATATAAAGAATACACATTACTAATGACATAAACAAATCTTACCCTCTCAGACATCTTATCGCGTCAGTTCGATCAATTCTGACATTAAATAAAATATAAGTAATGTCTGTCTCTTCTTATTATGCTCTCAGATAAAGATCGCGATGAACAGTCAGAACCCCATCAAGACACGGAACGAAGATTAAAAACTTGACTCCAAATTACAGAGGGACTGAGATTCCGCGCTAATGGGGTATATTAAAAAATATTTTCCATTACTGTTGCTAAGCATATAATGTGTTATAGAAGGCACACTGACAAAAGTGGTGCAGAGGTGGACAATGTATAAACCAGTAATGATTTCAATTTTTGAATAGAGCATTTGAATAAAGGACCTTGATCACTTAACATTCAGATTTAAAAACGTTGACATTTTTTTTTGTTAATGTAATTGAGTAAGTCAAGAAACCATTTTCTTTTCACATATATGTAAGAAAACCGGTTTTCAAAAAGTTCTCATTACATTTTATTAGCTGAACTGCGGAGTTCAAGTTACAGAATCGCAAGAGTAGCACTTTGTTCGATAGTCTGCTTTGAACTAAACTGATATATAAAGACGGAATCAAACTTGATCTCGCCAGTACTTTTATTACGTATAACTTTCAAACTGAAAACATAAAAGTATTTCATCTACCGATCCCGTCAAAATATATTTTTTTAATTGAATCGGGTTTGAGATTGTCTATCGACCAACGATCGGGAGGTTAATAATGGACATAGACCAATGATTGTGATAGACCTGCCTGAATACTGAAGAAGTAGTTGTTACAGAAGAAAATAATTAATAATCATCATTTTATATCAGATGAGTTGGAAGACAAAAGCCTATGCCATTTCACAATAAAAAAAGGAATGATTAAGTTTAAGGTTTTATTACTCACGGTTTTTATCCCTATAAACAAAGTTACAAAGGTACATAAACTCAAATTATCTTATTTTAACTGTATATTGTGCGATACCCAAAACTCATTCTACTCATTAAATGTAAAATTAATTCTCAAAAAACATTAATAAAATTCATAAGTTATCAGCAGAAATCAATATGATCATAATATATACAAAAAAAAAATCGTGCACATTATCATTCTTTTATAATTTTAAAATAAAATCTTAAAACGTAATAAACTTGAAACAAAATGATAATATATAATGTCCTATTCTATAATACTATTAGTTCTTTACCGAGCCCAGCACCACGCATCGAATCAATTTCTTTTTGTATATGTTTTTTGTCTTTCTTAATACAAAGCCTGAATGGTGAATAAAATTGAGCTAACTTAACTAGTCGCTAGTAAAGTGCGAAACTTATTTTAAATTTACTGCCACTAAACATCACTTGAATGACCAATGTTCAGTGAAAAGTACATTTTAATATGAAAAATTGTTTTGTTCAGAGTTTTACAAGTAAAGTTAGACTACAGGAAGCTTTGAATTTCTCCTTTTTTCGATAAATTGATGACTCTAAAATGATCTGCAACTGCATCTAGTAGGTAGATAAAAAATCTAGTTAAATGTAAAGAGAGCAGGTACGGCGGACGCGCGTTGGAATGCCGCTGAGGTCAGTGTCCGATCCCTCCTTACGTACCTCCCGTTCATCTACACTATCTAAGCCTATCGAATAGATTGATCGTAAAACGCTTTCTCATTAACTTCACTAATTACATCTTTAGGATTTCATCTACACATCGTACATACATTCGTGGTAGAATCACAATTATACAGCCACTTAAACTTGAGTTCATGTGCGAAACATAACACCCGTGTTCGTAAGGTGAAATCTAAAATCTGTCAGAAACATTAAAAAACAATGGATTTTGTTGTGTGTGATCTGCTACTGAGAGGTTTTCTTAATTGTTAAGATATAGGAAGCGTACATTGCGCACATAGGGCTTGATAAACTTGATTTCAAGCCCATTTGCACCATACATTTCTTATAAATCGTATATCAGTAATATTAAGTAGCACATTAAAAAAGCAATACATATAGCTTAAGATCCAAATTTGAATACAGGAAAAGAATTCAAACTAATTATATTAACTCATATATAATATAAATGTGGCAGAAGATACAATGCCACTGTATTTATGATAATGAGTGGATCGCTCTTAATTATGTACGTAGGTGTTTGGTATTTGCAAAACCCACACAAGTGCAGAACGGTAGCAAATGATAATACATAAATTTATTCAAAGAAACGTTACATGCCGCACACTGGCATATGAGTAAATCAAAACCGCTTACAAATAGCTCATATTAGCATAATCTCGCGATTTGTATAATGAAGTAGCAAACGTTATTCAAAATCGCGCTTTCAGGCAGATGCATCAGAATATAATTTTATTACTCATTCCGACTTTTCTATTGGTTTTGACGCAGTGAGAAATGAGAGGAAACTAAAAGCTTACGGCTTTATGTAAAGTGTTGTTTGGGAACAAACATGTAAATGATTTTTATGATAAATTTTAATATTCATCAATATACATAAGTGTTAACTTTAGATACAATGACAGATGAATTTAAAATGAATTAGTTATTTGAATAATGTCTACGTGGAAAGTTTCATAAAATCATTTAAGCATTTGTTTAAGTATAAAATTACAATATTTTACTTTAAATGCGTTATTAAGCCCTAACAATTTATTGGGTATGTTTTAAAAGAAAAAGGGAAAGGAAAATATATTAAATATTTACTTAGTATTCCTTGCTAACCGTAACATAATTTCCTTGCCGTGTCTCACAGAAGACAGTTTGGCCGTGTAAGACTGCATAAAAGGCGTACTTAAGCAACTGTGGTTGACTGGCGTTGTCAACCCACGCACTTTTATCTCTTTACAAGCTGGTTTCCTTTAAGACGATTTATTGTTATGCTACTAATATCTCAGCATCAGTAGTAAACGACGCCAACGCTTCACTTTCCAATAATTAACATTTGAATGACATATAATGTTTAGTGTTATTGTGTGAACTTCAACTGGTTAGTCTTATGTTACATGCTAGACAATATGTAGGTAGGTATAGGTAGATAATACATAAAATATAAGGCATAAATAAACATTCACTCATTAAACATAATGATGGAAGATAAAAATTTGATCACTTTTATTCAAGTATGTTCTATAATTTTTTCATATGTTATTGCATTCTATGTTAATAAACATAAAAAATAAACTATGAAGCGTTAAATGCAGGAAATGAACTAGTAAATTAACTTCACACAGAAGCTGAAGAAACTACTAAACAACATTTCAAAGAATCATTTGACTAATTAGCAAACGTGTCGGTTCTGACGCCCAGTGAAACTTAGAAGTCCAATTAACATAAAGCCAGTAGAGATAATATTTCTAAAAACAGAACCACAGGAACCCGTATTGGTAGCAAAATATTTACAAGAGCCATATGACATAATGCAAATGAGCCGATGTGTTTTCGCAACGACTGAGCGAAATTAGCATCACCATTAGAACGTTTTTTGCAGTGCTTTTAACAAAATGAGACGTCAATGAGTCGAATACACCGTTTTGTTTCAAACCGCAATGAGTTTATGTTAATAAGCTTCTTTTGAATAACAAAGTTGAAGTCACCATAGAAATAGGAGTATAAGTTTTTTGAATAGGTAATACTATTTAAAAAATTACACAATATTTTTAAGTCCAATAAGTATTGTGGGAATATTGCTAATTTTGCAACTTGTTCGTTTGGTTTAAGACACTCACCACTTTTTGTTTTCGTTTCTAATAAGGAAAGACAATTTTCTGAGAAAGAATTAAAAATTATAATAAATTTAGCTTAAACTTGCTTTTCTCCATAAAATATTCTGTAATAAAGTATTCGTGTTGTATTTGTCACTATCAAGAATAACTTTAAGTTGAAATCATTTTCTGTGCGATACAATATTATACCCATATATTGAAAGGTAACATAATGGATAATATTACGGTTCAATAAACGATTGAATCTTTCATATACAAACTTTTCGTTGCCTCCAACGGGAAACATCAATTACTTACTTATGCACTTCTGTAATCTTAAACCAAATACGTTATTACCTTATAAGGCTTGAACAGGTGGATAATCCGGTTCGTTATCATTTCTTTAAGATGCAGCTAAACATTTTAGAGTTTTATTTTATCAAAATGTTATTTCTTTCTTTTTGTTTCTAACAGTTCCTGTTTATTATTCAGGTTGATATTGTTTTCTCAAAAAGGTAACTAAGAATATGTAAATACAGATTTTGGATGTTGGTAAAGTGTTCGAGAATTAATGTTGTCGTGAATTAAAGTTGTCCATTGTAGCTTAGAGTAAAATACGTGTAGTATACAATACTAGCCTTGAATACATATATTAAATAAGCTTTGTACACTTCTTATATTGTTATACACATAGTTTCCCTTTAATGTGGCAATACGGCCTTTCTAACACTATTACGATAGTTCATCATAAAACCCATTCTAAACATTAAAAGTCCCTTATTGAATTCAGATTGTTTCAAAAATAATACGTCATTACTGGAGTTTCGAAGCTTAATAGGTTTCGTGTAGGCGTGTTGCTTTCAATCAGTACAATGAGTCGTTAATGTAGCTGGTCTCTGTAATAGTCTAGACGCTACCTACACAGAAAAGTCTTTCGTTTCTTTGTAATAGTGACTATGTGTGACTTTAACAGTCTTAGTACAATTTGCATGCTCCTATTTTTGCATTTTCTTTATATGTATCAAGTAGTTTTTGGTATACTCAATTTCTAAAAGTCATATTATTCCACATTTTACAACACTTCTATGGCTTAGCTGTTATAAGAAAAGTTAGTAGAAGTATAATATAAAGTGCTCAGCTACGCGGCAGTGCATCATTTGTTTTTCATTTGTTCACTAAAGAAATTTGGTATTCGTCGCGCGGTCGACGTTATAAAAAGTCAAAACCCCAAAAGTCGGACAGGTACGTGGACAAAAAATAAATGGAAAATACTAATGGAGCGGCGCGGTGAGGTTGGACCATGAAGCGTTACGGTAAGTAACTGGTGAAGATGAGAATATATTTTATATCGTCTTGAAACTGTTGTGGGATTCTAATATTCTGAAGTGGTTGATACATATGCGTACTATGAAATAATGAATTAACATATTCTCTCTAAAATGGTACGTATCTCTACCATTGGGGTCACTTACAACTAGAATAACGCTTCTAAAATGTAAATGAAATTGTTAGTAAAATGTTTTAGTACAGCGTATATACCATTACAATCTTTAGGAAAATGAATATTTGAGTAAAACTTGAACTAAATCGTTCATTTGTTTATAGCCAGCTACATACTATGAGGCGGCCACAGCCGGTTTGGCTGCGCGTACGCCGTCCATGCGACGTAATGGGAGCGACGGCTCGCCGCTGCCGCTTCACACACAATTTCACCTCTGAGTGACGCAAACATTCATTGTACTCGTAACTGTGTACTTGACTTAGCCGACATCAGGTGCATTTACCTAACACTCTTAACATAAAAAATCCTAAAAAGAATAAACCTTTTCTAGTTAGTTTTGTAGCAAAACGAATTGCAGCAACAGCTTGTCGTGACTACTTGATTAATGCCTAAAGTCATGTGTATCTACCTTAATTTGTTGCATACTAATAATAAAACCTCCATAAGAAACATGTAACCCTATAACGGTACGGTTACGGTAACTGATATAAGGACCAATGGTTACCCCATAAATAACTTACATTTATGTCTTATAAGATTAAACTTAATTTAGGCGTTATTGATAAAAATAATAGCTCTGAGAAAAAAAGCAGTAATTTTGAAGGATTAGAAGGCGATGTTATAAAAAACATCTGACTTGTAAGAGAAACAGATATTAGGGCAAAACAAGATAACAGGCAAAAATACATCGCAGGCAGTCTTCCATGAATGGTTACTGGTACCTACTACGTGTTATTGCGAGTAGTTAATGTGAATACTATTCCTTATTTAAACATGTTTTTTTTATACTCGGCTCCATTACAGTTTCTATCTGATTTCCGTGATCTTCCCGCTAGTTTTTTAACTAATCACGAGATTCGGTTTACACACGTCTTCTACCATCTACAAAAAGTTGGCGCCTGGCAAGAAAAAAGTTTGATACTTGATACGCTTATGTATCAAATATATCTTCATCATAGACTCGCTTGAATAGTTCCAAAATACAATTTTTCACGGTTCGAATATCGTTGAAACCAGATTCTATTCTTGTTTTACCGTCAATGTTAATTTCTATGAAATGATTTCCATAATGATATCTAGTAGCAATAACTCTGATCATCTGAAATAATCAAATATCGTGTTTTATTCCATTAAATCCAACTGTAAATTCTAAAACTTGCTAAATCTTATGATAATTGTAGTATACAGGTAGGTTATATGTTTTTTTATTGTTTCCAGTCCCGTTCTGTGTATTCATTAAACAAAATGATAAGATTAAAATATCAAGTAGATAAAACGTACAACATAGCTACACGTTTCTTAAAATCATTAAGCTTAGAAAGAACTTGAACTGGATCGCTTCGGAGTGGCTTAGGAAGTGAATACTCTCGTTCAGAACGAGTTCCACTTATCAGATTTATAACACTGGCAGTTGATTCATGATCGTCTCAACTGGCAATTATACCAAGAGAGGAGATATCATTAATCATATATATTGATTGGACCACTCTATGTACAAATCCAATTAGATTGAATCCTTCAATTTTGTTTGATCCTACATGATTTATTGCATCTGGATGTGCAATTAGGCCATCGGGATGTAAGAGTGTTAATTTTGGTTTCATCGTAAATCCTGTTTTAGTACTTCGTGTAATTGACCGTAATCGTCAGTAATCGTTTCATATGCTAGATGTTTTATAGGTTGGTATACTCGTGGGAAACATTTGGTTAAAAAGAAGAAGAAGAAGTTTAGATCATCTTATGATCTTGGCAATTTACTAGCTATAAGTTATTGTAATTTTGAGCATTTTTATTCTAATGTTCGGATTTTATTTATTAAAAAAATACCTACCCCCTTTCTCCAATAGCATAATAAATTTAACGTATCATTTGTAAACTCTAAATTCTCCAACTCGTTATGCTTTCAGTTTACTTCATTTTATACATATAGTTTTGAAGTTTCATTGGAATTATTTTGTAATTGGCGTGTTGATAATACCCTTGAATATATATCACCTACTAATATTGAAGGCTGTTGAAGCGGGATTCCAAAAAATTGATATAATGCTATAAATACTTTGAAGTTAAAAGTTTCCCGCTCGAAAACTAGTAAAAGCAATGTAATAATTAGGGACTACTGAGAATTTTGCTGTTTATTGCTACTATCAGCTATGAGCTAAAATGGTAAAAGATAACATTAAAAACTACTTATAAACAAGTGAAGCGGCAAACATTACTAACAAGTTTGATAAGCATAATTATGATACCCTTGGTATATCTATCGAAGCCACGTAAATACAAAATAGCTAAAAGCAGCGATCTAAATATTTGTATGCCATTCTAAATTCGAATCGATATGGATTATACTAATCAAGTGAATTAAAAACTTCATAACTTACAATAGAATGGTAATCGGTTTCATTAATTTAGTTTCAAGTTTGGATGTACATATAAGGATGTCTCTCTAATAAAAAAATGTTATTGGGTTTGTATTTCTTTACTGTGATCTTGAAAAAAGTTTATAAGTTGTGTAATAAAATAAATAAATCAAATAGAAATACCTTTTAGGCGATTTACCGACTACATAAAAATAATGTTATAAAATATTTAGCGTCGGCGTTAACTGCACGCTTGTGTGGTCCTAGGTACTGGGTGACATTCTCATAATTATGCCTTTGACGTAGGTATATAGTTTATAATAAACCGCTAAGTGATATATCTTTGGTAAAGTGGGTGTATACTAAGTCGACGCTTAATTAAAAAGAAAAATAACTTTTTATATTAATGTATTTTTAATATTGAGTAATAATAACAACCGTAATTACCATATTGTTATAAAAAATGTGTACCTGCCTACTTTTATTCGCAGTATAAATGCAAATACAAATATCATTCACCGAACTACATAAATATTTTTGTGGATAGACTAATATAATCCGATACATACAAAATTATATTATTAATCAATATCAGCACAACCCTAGCTCTTGCTAGTCATTTATTACTATTCGAAAAGTTTTCAAAATTCGATCACTGCTTTTAATCTCCCATAAAATCGTTTCGTACGTGTTCTGAACAGATTAAAGTTGCTTACTCCCAGATACAGGTAATAAATAACGTGATTTCGTCTTCGAACTGGCCACAATATCTAAGCGGTTCTTTTTGAGTGAATTCGACCGAAAAATAATTTTGTTAACGGGATTAAAGTTTTACTGTAAAGCTTTATTCATTTATTTTTAATCAGTATGCTGCCGTTTGTAGAGATTACAAAGATTTCTAGTTACATTTTTACTTTTTTTTGGTTTAAAATATATCTTGCTTATGCATACTTTTGTGTTGGATCTTTAACATTCTGGCTTATATTGTTTAACCGTTAAGATTTACGTTACACTGGGCATTGAATATAGCAATAACCACAGTCTACATAAACAAGGATTTAAAAATTACTTTCGTTCAGTTCTAACCTTAACAGAAGGCATTACTCAGTCTTAAAAGCACTTACACAAGACACTGGCACCCCCAGACTGCTATTAAAAGAGCTAGCGAGTACGTTTTCCATCACTTTAAATCATTTCTGGTTGCAACATAAACACCGTATGGAAAGCCATGGGTATGCGAAGGTTCAACCGCCATGAACCAAGGACGACCGGTTGGAGTGCGTTGTTAAGTCGTTCGCTCCCTCTCGGCAATGTAAGGGACTATGGTTTTTATTTTTCTTTGGCTTTTCCATTGTAGAGTGAATTAAAATAAAAATAAGTAATTACACCCATTATGTAATCCTGGCTCTGAATTTTTTTTAAGAAAATATATGACTGAATTTCTGGAGTGTTTCAAGGAATTTATGAAATTAATAAAATTCACGTAATATGTTATCATCTAAAGTTTTTGTATTATAATTTTAATTTGTTTCTTCTGTTTGCCAAATACCAACGTGGATTGAAATACAACGTAAAAATACATCTTTACTTGAATTAAACGAGTGCAATATTGTAGTTATAAATAAATGAAGTTATGTTTTATTACTAATATAAGGTATCATCTCAAAATAACCATTGTGTATGCAGTCATTTCTATCATTTTTAATGTCCCAGCGGTTGTTACGTGAGACCCTGAAATATTTTTGTGATTATCTTCAATCCTACTTTGATTATGATATAAAATACAATTGAACAATAATTTAAATGAGTGTACTAAACCCTACACTAGAGAAATATTAAATGTCGTAGTGTTGAGTACTTTCTTTTAGACTAAGAGTATATTACTAATTGTGTTTTTTTTTGTCTCCTGTCTACTTTGTTCAGCTGAATAATATAATATGTAGACCTTATCTAAATAAAATGAGCATCAATATAATTCATTTATGAGATCAACTTAATCGACGTCATCTTCAAACCTCAACTTCAAAACAGTTATTTACTAAGAATTTCTTAAAATAAGAAAGATTAAGGATCTCTACCTGTTTATAAATTGGCTTGTGTGTATGAAGTAACGTTTAACGAACCCTCTGTTGATGATTATTATGTGTGTGTATGTGTGTCGCTACGGATTTTATCTAACGTCGACTCCGTCATGTGATTAATGGTTATACAGAACGCCAGGAATACCTTTCTTGCAACAATGACATTTTTTAAATATTTTAAGACCTCAACTAATGAGTTGGGGACATTAAATAAATTAAAATTACATAAAATGTCAAATAAATGGAATGAACACATATTTAATTATGGTTTTGAAAGGTGAGTCTCAATTTATTTTAGTTATTACTTTGGGAATACAAGCACATCGATAATTATAATGTGAATTCAAAACCGAAGTACTACAGTAATTTAATAGAAGTTATTTGAGAAAACTCAAGAAGAAAACGAAATAACACAGCAGAAACTACGATGACTGGTTTGTTTCAAAGAACTAAGCTTGAGACGTATGTAGGTAATTACATTATTCGTATACAAATAGCGGAGGATGTTAATGTAAATACAAATATTCTTGACGAACGTGGGCTCGGTTTAGAGGCCGTGCTGGATGGCACCGGTACACCGCTTTGTTTGGACAAACGACCGGTCACTGTTTGCACGGAGCTCCTCAACACCACTCAGAAATATTTCCAACGAACTCTTGAGCAATAGCTTAAGTATATGTAGTTATGGCAACAGTTTTTTTAAACACGCATAAAGTAATAACGAAAACCAGATTTTCAAGGAAGTTGAAATTAATATATTTAAGGAAATAGAAGTAAGTAAAGATATAAATAAAGTCATATGCGTGAAACATGTTTGTAAGTTCGGATTCTCAGAAAAAGTGTAGTTGTAAATCACTACTTAAACTTCACAGATAGTAGGTTCAAAACAACCAATACAGATTGCTACTACAAGTTTAATGGTTTTAAAAAACTGGATTAAGTAGCAAAGAAATGCTAAAGCGACGATAAGCATAAGTCTTGTCAACCCACGCTTGAACACGCCTAAGTTCACCGGACATGAAGTATAAGCTCTACTTGGGTAGCATTAAAAGTCGTTTTTGTTTAAAATGCTTTTGAACTTAAGCTTTTGATCCATTAAGATAAAATGTCTATTGTCATTCATATAATAATTTTGTCCCACATGCAATATCATTTCATTCCACGTAAAAGGCTGTAAAAGTGTATCTACACTAAAGGAATGATATCTATTTCTTTCTTGGTCAGCAACAGCTTACTAGATGTTTAGATGTTCTCCTATATCTAGTTTTACCTTACCTTAGAAGTTAAAAGGACCAACGATGTGGTCTACGCGGCGTAAAGTGAATATAAGTAAGTGGCAATTTGCTGTCATGTGTGCCGTATGTTAGATGCTTAACAGTAGTTATTTTTGTAGTTATTTTAAGTATAGAAGATACATATTATGTAACAGCTTCCTCTTTAAAGAAACAAATGAAAAGCGAAAAGGACAAAAAAAATTGTTCAGACTCACAAAATTTCCGAACAGTAATAAATATGTGTTTATATTTTTATAAATTTATGTAAGTGTACATGTATGTATAAACATGTGTACGTATTACATTATTTATATAGCAACAATACGAACTTACTACGAAACTACTTACTTATCGCGAATTCTTTTCCATCCTAGGTGGTTTGGAAGAAGGCAATAAGCTAGCGGGGATACAAAGCAGTCATTTTACTTTAATAGCCGGTCCTATCTTAGTCAGAGGTTGACAACGAAGCCTTATTTTTTATTAGTGTTCTTTAATATTTATGTATTTGTTTAACGGATAGGCATCTACAGATTCTCTATAGGCCAAGATTATTGAAAATATTTGTCTCGAAGTAAGGACGTTTATTTTACAGGTTAACTTAATTTATAAACAAAATTCACATAAAAATGTAATGTTAAAGAGTGTCAAGTATCTCAGATATCGGATTATAAAATTCCGGAGAGGATTAACGCAATGAAGTTCGACTTGGTTTTGTGCCGGGTCCAGGAAATTTATATACATGTATGCGTAAGACTCTGTGGGGAGTAACAAAATGTATGTAAGCCTTTTAAGTGTTTAGCCATTCAGATATCAAGTTGCAAATGCACTGCGATAAAATCGAGGTCTTTTTAATTTCTAATTGTATATGTATTGTAGTAAATATAAGTTATCATTAAGCCAAGGAACCCAAAAAAATTTGTTTCAACTCCAGGAGACAGCTACTTGGAATAAGAATATGATGTACTAATGATTAATCACATAGATTGTATCGTACGCATGCTTATTGAAACCTGACGTTTGCATTGAGTGGGACATAATAATGTACGCGAGTTCTGTAAGAATATTTTTAGTGAATAATTTTTTTATAACAATAAAGTATAATAACTAAAGCAAAGAAAAACATAAAAATAGATAAAACAGTAGTAATAGGTTTTTTTATGGCCACGTCAGGCGTCATACATAGCGACCGAGACGTCTAAAAAACGACGCTATAAAAATGCCAATTGTTTTTATAAAACAAGTGATGTTATAAAACAGTCAATTATGAATACAGAAACAAGAATCCGACAACGTTTTGCATTTTATTTTATCTCGAGAATCCGAATCACGCGAATGCTAAACTTAATTGGTTGGAGATAGCGACAAAAAAGCATTTTGGAACCTAACACGCAAACGCTCCAAGTCTAATTTAAATAATACGTTTACCTGTCCGATTCGATTCAATAATAATGGCATTTGAATAATCTAAGACACATTAAAAAGGAATCCGTTAGTATATGCAAGTCCGAATAACCAGATGCGTGGTATTGACCATCGAAAATATGAAAGTCACAGTTACAGCAAAAATATAACTGCGTTTTTGTATCAATGGTCGAAACTTCCATAAACCTTTTATACCAGATGTACATACATCGATTACTCAATAAAATTTTCTATTCGACATTAAGTTTCAAAGGAGTGCTTTTACCCCAATTTCTTATCGGGATATCTTTTATATATACTTTGGACTTAAGATTTTATAAGTTATCGCTTCCGAGATAACATTTGCCCAACGGTAGTAATTTGACTTATTTCTTAATAAATAAACAACTGTAACTGTTTAAAAAGGCCGCAGGTGTGTACAGTCAAAATGCATCAAAATGTCAAAATTAATTGAGAGTTCTGGAAAAAAGTTATGCAATGCTTAAATAAACTTTCAAAAGGCAATGAGATACTATGAAATCGACCATCAGTTTGCTGCATATCGGGTATCTTTCTAATTAACCTAGAGCCTCTGTCACGATTATTTGAACGCATGCTTGTGTACAGATAAAGTCACTCATACAACTCATCAAGTATGTAATCAAGTAAATGGAATTCTGAGTACAAACACTTTATAAAACAAAAATGCTAGTTTTTAGTAGACCTAACAAATGAGATATTTCATAATTGTGACTTCTGGAGAAGATCTCTAATAATGACAATTTAAAAGAGAAACAACATTAGCATATGAAACCGCCCGTTTCAGTGGATATGAAAACGAATGTGTTTAAATTGTCAAACGAAATTAAGGACCAAAAATTCGGATATCGCGTGACAATAATGCGGAATAGCCTGAAGTGATAACAAATTTTGGAATTTGACTTACAAAGATTCTTATTTAATCTTTTCCAGGCGGACAACCTGTGTGTTAGCGATATTATTGGCTCCAAATATGATAATTTCTAAAGACCGTAGGCGAATCTCTCGTTCTTGAGATCAAGTCCACCTGCCCTTCTTTGATTCATTATGAATTCAGTATTAATTTGATATCCCTTTTTGTTGTATCCCCTTGAGCGGTTTGTACGATCGAGAGCCATACTTGGTCCCCATTATATGTGGTCTCGGTTCAATCATAATTGCATATGAGCCTCGAGATAAAATAATATTCAATGCAAAAATTATTCTTATGAGGTGCGCTACAGCAAATAGTGATATAGAAACATGTTCACATTAGAATACTCTATGAATACTTCATGATACAATTTTGACATATTTTGTTATACATTGTTTCATTCAATGGGTACTTAATATTTAAGAAAAATAGATGTTCAAGGTTTTATTTACAGCATTAACGAAACGCACTCTTTCTTGCCTTTGAACTGACGAACGTACCTCGAGGCTAAAAGTAATTATAATGTTATTGATTATTTCGTCTTTAAACGTATACACAGTTTTTTTATACTGTTATGATTATGTTCTTTTTTATCATTCCGAGTACAGACAGAGAAACAAAAAGAGAAATGCTTCGGTGTTATAATATTAATGTATCCCAGCAGATAGTTCGAACCAGTTTTTAATAAGAAATCGCCTCGCTTGCGGTAGAGAATTAATGATAGCTGATAGCCGTCTAGGTGTAGTGCAATGTGGAATGTTTCATGTCAGACTTTGCGTGTACGTGCTATTAATCGTCTGTGTTTCGTTGACAGATTGCAAGAATATTGACAGTACTAGAAAGTAAGTTAGCCCTTTGCTACTTAAATTTTAGAGCATAAATGCATTACTGTCATCTCTGTTTTATGGCAGTCTACAATTTAAAGTAAGCCTCTTCCGTTCCCACGAGTACTGGCAGGGATAAGTCATTATTGTAATATCAGCAGGAGAATGCACCTGTGCGTTCTTCATACTGCGTTCACCTGTCAGGCAGTTGAAGAATTTATACTCCCTTTGTATTTTCATTTAACTATAGGCATTTAGATTTATTTATTTAGATTAGATTTATTTATATGTTTAATTTGTTGATGGCAATGACTATACTAAGATTTATTTAAAGACCCACACTTTGTTCTACGCAATAGCATAAAATTTTATAATGATCATTAAAGATGACGAAACGCAGGTTCTGTTTTGTAATTAGTCGTAAACGAATCGTGCGTGTGCCGCAAGCCTAAGCCATATTTTTGCTTCTCCGGTACTACAGGTTCATGGTGTGAACACAGTTGTTTATATAGCTATTTATATAGTGGACTGTCCATCGCTCGATGGGAATATCGGTACTTAATAGCTAAATTTGGCCCGACGCGAATCAACATATTCTGATAAAAATGTTTTGAAGTTTCATTATATTTACATATTCATATTCTGATTAAGTTAATGTACATAGTGATTGTTAATTACATTTTACTTTTAGATTTTAAGTTTGGTGATCGTATCTAAATGTGAAAGGTCATAGGTCATGATGGTCGTTAGTCATTACGAGCAACAGCTTATGTTACTAATTAAATAAATAAATACGTGTAATAAATTTATATAAAATTGAGTTTTATACAACATTCTTGTATTTTCATTAAAATATTATGAGAATAACTTTACATTTCGATTGTTTCTACTCATTTTATGAAATTATTTATTGGTTAAACTACTATACCCACGTCATAGGATAAGTAAGGAACAACCACATATTTCTGGTTTTGCTTTATTAGTGCTGGCACTCTCTAATATATTGAAAATGATGGGTAGCTGGACACCTAAGAACATAATTTGTAAATTGTATTTGTATGCAATTTAAACGACTTTATTTAACACGTCCGAATGTCCATTTCAATAGGATTAATTACATATCTTAGATGTCTCACCCAACTATTATTAACTCAACTTAATTTCGTAATTCTCTGCTCTCGGTATAACACTTTAAAAATTAATATAATATTAACGATATTCAGGTTTCCAATCCACATAAGCGCCTTGCTAACATTCTTTAATTTAAGCAAAAATATTCCGATCACGCTTCGATTCTACCGATCCATTTTTGATAGGACGGGCGCATTTAAAGCTATTTTATATTTACGTAAGGCGGGTAACTCGTTAAATATTCATGAAAATAATACCTTTGTAGGCATTATTTTTTGCGATATTCATTAAACTGATATCTTTTAGCTGTTACTACGATAAAAAATAATAATACATACGGAGGTAGTGAGTAATTTTTACTAAAAAGTATTAAAGAGCATTGTACCTAACATGTTCGAGGTATGTTCAACGAACATGTTTTTTTAAACACGCTAAATTAAAAAGTAAACAGCCGTCTTCGAGCAATCAGGGAACATACAAAAATAAATAAAAAATATCTCCTACTAAAATATCCCTTCAAAGATTAGAAGAGTCTACTGTGATTATTGGTATTACTTTGTAGGTGACCAAATAAATATTGATGTAAAATCTAATATTTTTCGAGAAAAATAAAAAGTCTTTTCTTTTTGAACAAACGATGTATGTAAGCTACACATTTTTATTCAATGGCTGGTAAAGGCATCTCAAGAAATACCGTGCATAGAAACTTTAGTAACATAATCGAATCGAAATCGAAAAACTTAACAATTTAGATTTTTAGCGTTACTGTTAATATTACATGTGTCGGACTTTATAGAAGGAGAGCTAGTGAACAAGGGTAGGTTCTTGAAGCACTATGAAAAAAATTGTAATAGTGCACGAAAGACCCCTGAATAATAAAGTCGAGGTCTGGTTAAAGGGTGGCGGCCCCCTACCAAACCTTGATTTTTTTAAACGGTATTATTTTTTACCTAAAAATGTTTTAAGGTATTTACAATTAAATATCTAACTTTAAGATATAAAAATTCCAAAATCCCTCAAGAACATTATTTACACCTCAAACTACGCATAGGGCTGTTATATTCTCGATCATATGGCATATGAAAAATTCCACCAAATTTATCTGGCTTTTTGGGATTACTTGTTTTTGGATTAAAAAAAAACTACATTTTGCAAGTCTGGCTAACATTTAGACCCGACTAATTGATCTGGCTTTTTTATTTTTCTGTTCCTTAAATTACTAACTTTAAGATATAAAAATTTCAAAATGCCTCAAGAACCTTTTTTTGGTAAAAAAAATTCAAGGTTTGGTAGGGAGTCGCCACCCTTTAGCCAGACGTCGACTTTATTATTCAGGGGTCTTTCGAGGACTATTACAAAATTTTTCATAGTGCCTCAAGAACCTACCCTAAATTGTTTACCAACTCTATTATCTGTTAACTCTGACACTATCTTTGCAACATTACTTTTCTTTTAGTCTCCTAAATGCACTTATTGCACATGTCAGTTCTGGTTCTGACTGACATTTTACAATACCCCTAGTTTTATGAAAAACTTTGAAGAAACTAAGCGAATGTTACCTATGTTCAAATCATAATTTTATTCCTCATATTTCTAAGAAACTCGAGTCCTGTCGTCGGTCGAAGCCTTTTTTCTTTGAAGGTATTAATTACGTTCGTGGGTTTAATGATGAGTTATTATGCATCTTATGCACTTTAGTTATGAAGCCAATCATAATTTAATTATGGATGACAAAAAAATAGTTGCATTTTATGGTACGATGATTTCATGTGTCTGGGATCTTTTTTACCGACAATCTGAGCGTTATTTATAGTTTTGTGAGAAAAGTAAACATGTATTTTCTTTAATAAAATGTGGTATAAATATTTCCTAGGTATCGTAGATCTAGAAAACCTATAGTACAGTTAAGTATTCCTTAATATTTTTTGGAAGGTCATATTCAAAGGTCAAACTTGCGAAGACGTATTTTATATTTTTTTTTTATAAAATGTGTGATAGAAGGTAGCAAAAATGCATAGCTATTTTGCAAAATATTTATTTTTAGTTTCTTCTCATTCATTTAATAACTGTATCTAGATAAATGCTTTTGGTAACATCAGGCATCGCAGAGGAACATGCTTTATCTATATTCATCATCATCTATATTATGGAGGGTCACAATTTTTGTATACTATGTCACAATAATTTTATAAAAAGTAAAATTTTAAAAAATATTTTTAGGTTTATCATTATAATGACTGCTTTGTAAAAATTAAAAATGTAAGAACTGAATGTTTTGGGGATTATAATTCTTTTTTAGAGGAGATATGTCGTTGTCCGTACAAAAGAAGAACATCCCATTTATATTAAACGTAAATAGAATATTGAAGGGGTTTCTGAGAAACTATAAAAACTCATCATGGAAAACTTGTAATAGGTTAGATTAACACTTTTATTAACTAATAAACTCTAAAAAAACGTAAATAAATCGTAAGTCGTAAAAATATTAAACTATACAGTCAGGTGTCTCTGTCGACTCATTAATGAGAGTAAGGTTACTACCTTACTCTCATTAATGAGTCGACAGAGGGCGTCGATTTTGGGGCGATTAGTTTTATGTGATAATCGGGCGTGGGAATTTGGTATAAAAAGTTAAAATATATATCTAGGGGTCACGTACTTCAATGCTTTCTTGATTGTTTAAAAAATCAATTACACATTTAAATTTCTTTGTAATATCATTGGTCATAAATATCAAATCAACTTTGTGTTTATTCAGTTCTATTGTTGCCAGATGACACGATATCACCCCTTCACCTACTTGGCATAAAAAAAATATTCGAATTTCGGCACATTAGATGAATAGTTTAAAAAACGAGCGAGTCTTCCGTAATCACCAATCATTGACAAGCCCCAAGAAGCAAGCAGAATTATTGGAGGGACAAAAATCTTGCGAGGCAACCTGCTGCTTACAGGTTGTCTAGACCAGCTGGCGTTTTAAAAACCTTTCTAGGATATACCACGGTTATAGGCCAGAAAAAACAACGCGTGGATTTAGTCGGTTCGATTCTGACATAACCACTTGGCTGTAACCTTATGAAGTGGTAGACATGGTTTCCATCGCTCCAAAATACGTTTCAGGCACTTTTGAAGTCTATCGATTCCAAATTTGAAATCGTCTAATTTCCTGTACAGTCAGCATCAGATCATTATTTTTCTTAAGGATTTGATATTAGACCACACAAGTTTTTTAACGTTATAATAATTTCTAAGCACCTAAAGTACAAATAAGAACATTTAAAATGTGTCTATAATAGTAGTGATGGTCATCTGAATTAAGTGATAATAAGACCAAAGAGTTTTTGTTAATATCCACTCGTTATAGACGTACTAAATAATAATAGTTTTAAATTGGTCCACAATCACTCGACTTGTCCACGTGTCGATACCGACAGCAACAAAAATTAAACTGCCAAGGTATAATTAGCTACTACTTTATTTAAGAAGAAATATCGATAAATTTTCATAATGGACAAAAATTTATTTATCGAAAAACGTCCAAAGGAATTTTACGGCGTTGACAATAAAAATTAGTAGACGCTATAAAATAGTCTAAAACATTTTTATGACATAGAGAAGCTAAAATATTTATGTTTACTAGTTTAGTAAAATGATTTAGTAATATGTCTTACTTGCTGTCGGTACTGGGTCCTGCATTCTATTGCTCGGTCCAATAGAAAATGGTGAGTCATCAAAATTTAAACTAATTACGGTGGAAGGTAAAAAACCTGCTATAAAATGTGGAATTGAGTCGGCTCGAATCCATCACAAAATCACTAAGATCATGAGGTTTTTTGTTGGACCGTTGCTCGCCGCCGGTCCGCAATGGGAGTTTGATTAGAAAACACATTTTTTACCGAAGTTTTGTACTGATGTACAATACGACATATACCAGTAAATACGTTGAAATGATTGGTTAAATGAACAACTACGCTTGTGATTGATTTCTGAAACAGATATTTATGTTAGTTTGTAGTATTTTCGATTTTTTATTTGGATATGTGATATTTTTTTAACATAATGTATATCGGCGATTACGATTAGTTTGTTATTTTATTGGGGGATGTCACTCGCGCTGTCTCCCATAGAGCAGTGGTGACCTTACTTTTATTTGCATTCGTAAAAGTGGTACAGTAGGCGACCCCTCCTTATGCGATTCCGATACGGGCTCAAGTTTTATGTACCTACCCTAACTCTTGCAAACGATGAAAAGTTTATTTTCTGTTTATACGTTTTATTTAATTTAACAGTTGTAAAAGTGTACTTATACAAGTGAATAATAACTATAAGTTAATAAAAACTGTAAGTCAAAACGTGCTAAAAGTTTTTGTTTCTTTCCATTTAAAGTAAATGTACTATTCTGTAGATTTCTGTACTAGGGATTTTATATTTTTAGCAATAGACACAAGACCGGACTGTTGGTAAAGGAGAATAAGTATTTTTTTTATTATTAATTTAAATTTATAGCATCGTGAATTTCCGTTAAATAAAACTAATCAGTTGAAATATGAGAAGGAAAGGATAATAAAACAGACAGGCTTTTTAATTTATGGGTTATCAGTAGCTTACTAATGATCAATAAAGTAACATAATATTAAACAAAATAAAGTAATTAAATAGTACGGTTGTAAATTTCAATAAAATTTATTAAGAATTTAAATAATTCAGTTTACCAAACTTCTTGTATTATTATTTAAGGAGGAATAGGGTATATATATTAATAAATAATATATAAAGTTTCGTTATTAAAGGTAATAGGTTACCAAAGTTGGGCAAAGGCAATGCTGGCTGCTAATCGACAAGCGTCTAAAGTCAGCCAAGATCATCAGAGATTGCCTTTATATCACATGGCATGTGTTCCGGCATAAAACAATATAAAATGGGCGCCAGGCAGGTCCTGGTCCTTATTTATATTTTTACATATTAACTACGCGCGGGATATTTTTTACACTGTGGTTTAAGTTGGTTGCCTTCGCCAGGAGGATTTCACACATATAAAAAAAAAATAAGGGGGATTGGTCGGCTGTGGCGGGGACATTTTAATTTAAGTGTATTATTTCTTTAACCGTGTGTCTTAGTAGGTTAGACTCCGACATAATTATCAGTATCACAGAACTGAGAATAAGTAGAGTGATAATCACTTTGTATTCCGTGAGTTTTGCATAAAAAAAGGGAATGGCATAAGAGGCAAAAGACATCACTAGCATTTTCAGGTTAAATTGAGGACTAATCATCATTTTTTGGTGTACAATAAAGAGTATTTATTATTATTATTGTTTACTAACTAAAAAAGAAATAGAATATAAGCAGGTACCCAGGCAAGGGACTGTACCTCTCTTGTTGTGTGTTCTTATTTTAATAAGGGTAGAGCGAACTATTAACATAATTTAGTACATAAATTAAGGTACAAGTTTCTGTATTTAATATAAGCAATATTTATGTAATTTTTAAGACTATCATATAGATTTCTGAACGGGTGTTGGTAATAAAATCTTATCATGGTATGAGTTTCTATCCAAATTTCGTGTGAACATACTTCTTTAATATATGTTAGCTCGAATATATAGATAAGTATAATGATAAGTTAATAACAAGTTTATTTGCATGCCTTTAGATAAGTATTATAATAAACAAACAGGATATATAAAGTTACCGCATGAATGACTAATGAAACCCAGTAATTTGTTTTGAATATGAAAAGTGTTTAAAGAATATTTACTTGTAGTAGTAGATGTCGTTGACTTTTTTTGGGGTGATTGCAAAAAAATGTTACACGCTACCGTTGCTGACGAAGCTGATAATACCTTACTTTCACTACTTTTTATAATAACTTTTTAACTTTCACGTTCTATGATATATAATTATAAATATTAACGTGATGATTTAGCCCAGGAAATATAACTTTCTTGTACCTTGTACCGTCACACACAATCCTAACGGTGTTCCTATTCGGTGTTTTTCTGACTGCGCAAAAAGCAATAAGTACGATACGTAGATACCTAAACGATTTCGTTAATATTCGTAGACATATTCAATACGTTTGGACTGGAATTGGCAGTCTTCGATTGCAAGCCACAAAAAGAAACATCTCTTAGTACACGCCATATTAGGAGCCGATTATAATATAGGAGTAAACTTCTGCTCGAATCAAAGCTCCCTAATATGAAAAGCACTTCTATTTTAATCAATAGTACTTGTGTAAAGTTGTCTTTCTGCTTTTCAGTAAGGTAGAGCAAAAACGCCGAGAAATAGGAGCCCCCTTTAAATTAATTTTTTTTTTTATAATTTTTTGTTAGCGGCAACATAAATATTCTTTGAAAATTTCGACTATCTATTAATTACGGTAGCTGAGATACATCCCGCTGAGAGGCAGACGGACAGCAGAAACATCGTAATAGAGTTCCGTTGGCACCCTCTGGTTACGGAACCCTAAAAAGTATATGGTAGTCAGTTATCGATCGTATCGTGGTATTCGATATCAGAATTTAATATGCGCTTTTGCAATTTTAATAACTGAGTTTAAATGTTATTTATCGCCCCAAATTGGTATAGCGCACAAAAATGTCAAAACTTTTAAAATATGCTACGTAACGAAAGAAATCGATATTCAAATTGAATATTAATATATTCGATTAGGAAATACATTAATTTATTACTAAATTGACACGTATAGAGAATCCTACTAATATTATAAACGTGAAAGTTTGTGAGGATGTATGGATGTATGGATGTTTGTTACTCTTTCACTCAAAAACTACTGTATGGATTTTAATGAAACTTTACAATAATATAGCTTATATATCAGAATAACACATAGGCTATAATTTATGAAGATATTGTATATATTGGCTAAAATATAACGATAAGTGTTAAGTAAGTCGGAAAAAAAATCTGTCATCTGCGAGCTATTTTGGCGTGCGGTGGGAAAACTGTAAGAGTTACACGAAATTATAATGTACGGTGGGATTGTTTCTCCTAAATAGTTCTACAAATAAGTCCGCGACAGTATATCTATCTTTTTTGTGTAACCTATTATTACCATAATAGTAAACCATAAATACATTAAAATTTGATTTTTTATTCCAATTCACATTTAGCAGTAACAAATTGATTTTTATCAAAATAAGTACTTTTATCGCTTCTGATATTCAAAGTAGATAAACTTTGTCTTTTAAAGTACGTAATTTGGTCAAATATTTTAAAAGTTACGACTATAATATGCGGGCGAGGGGGGGGGGGGGGAACTCGCTCACCGCCGCTGCCGCATGACGTGAGCCACCCGAACGCGGGCAGACGCAGCAGACGTTGTTGACGGTTGTGTCCGTAATGGGAACTTTCAAGACACTAGCGATTTGTTAAATGGCTCTGTATACATCCATTTCTATAATATACTAGCAAACCGCCCCTGCTTCGCACGGGTACAAATGATACACTTAAACCTTCCTCATGAATCACTCTATATATTAGTGAAAACCGCATGAAAATCCGTTCAGTAGTTTTTCAGTTTATCGCGAACAGACAGATAGACGCGGCGGGGAACTTTGTTTTATAATATGTAGTGAAGATATTGAATGTGAAAACAATTTGAAAGTTTGTGAGGATGTATGGATGTTTGTTACATTGTTACATTACTTTCGCGCAAAAACTACTGAACCGATTGCGATGATACATCGTATGTAGCTGGAAACCTGGATTAACACATAGGCTACTTTTTATCCCGATATTTCCATGGCATCGGAGTTACGCGGGTGAAACAGCGGGGCACAGCTAGTAACATAATATATTAATTTGTTTTAGTTTCGATCCAAACGCGCAATTTTTATTTACATTTTTATAAAGGATGGTACATAAAAAAAATGTACAAGCCACATGTAATTCGAACTTTTTAGAATTGTTTTTTTTTCCAAAAATCCTAAAAAGATTTAAGGGTAGAGAGAGATCTGGACTACTCATAAGAAACAAAAAAACGATCAAAAGTTTTATAATTTTGTAAAATGTTTTCTAATGTTTCTGAACACTATACCTATAGTTTTACAATATATTTATAGTCAGAAAACATCAAGTGTTTTCATAGTCAAATCATAAGGCTGATTGCCTAACGCATATATAACAAATTTGACACTAAATGGTTACTGCTATTTACATAACACAAGTATCGATTGCCTTTCCCGTTCAAGTTCCTTGTTGTTTACTTGTTTTAAATTCTTTATTAAGGCTTCAAATTTTATTGTTAAATACATTTAGGGTGTAAGTTAAGTACATGAATAAAATATTATATCGCACACCTCCACACAGATCTAAAAAAAATATTAGCTCAGAACTCAAAAACTAAAAAGCACTTTTTTCAGAAAAGGCGAAACACTAATTACTTTGTCCAGGAATTTTGGAGTTTTATTTGCAGCTAGAAGAAAGATATGGTAAGGAGTCTTGTGCTTTAATCATGTTTTGAGGCTAAAAATGTATTTTTGTAATTATTTCCCTATTGCCTATCAATGTATGTATATTATTTTGAGTTGAGCCCGTGTTGGTGAATTTAGCATCCAGCGTCGAGTAGTTGTGACATTTTTAAATTTGGTCTTTGGTCGGTAGGTATAGAGATAAGGAATTAAATTTTTGTATTAGCTTCCTTTAGGCCTCGGATACGAAGCAGGAGCGGGGGGGCCGCGGTGCGGCGGCGGCGCCCCGCTACCGCTGACTTCATGTCCGAGGCCTTAGATCTAGGTGTGCGATATGTTATACATAAACGTCGGCATTGAGTTGTGTAATAAATATGCGATAATACATATAAGTGGCAAGAAGGTTCAATAGAACTAATAGAAATGAATTAAACACTGAAAATTTAATTAAAACTGTTGTTAATAGTTAAATTTACTGAAAATCAAGCATTGTACTATTAAATTATTGCATAACAACATCCATCGTACCGGCCATCCGTTTTTCTTTTGTTTATAAAAAAGAAAGTTTTACTGTTAACTTGAAATAATCGGAGGTTTTCTCTTTGTAGTAATAATAAGTAACATAACGTGATTGAATTACTTTAGAAACCTTTTGTTTGATGTATACCTATGTCTAAAAGTAAACGTCTATATAGTTGTAGTAATTGGTCACTCATCTTTATCAATGTATTTTTTTCTGCAGAACGAACACTAAAATAGTTAAGATTTTTTTTTTACAAGTTCTTATATAGCAACAGAGCTCTGAGAAAAAGTGTACTCTCACGCATACAAAAACTACAAAAAGTTTTACAAGTATAGAAATATGAACATTTGGTAGCAGAGTCCAATCAAGTCCAACGCCTGTTCAGTTTTTATAACTCACTATAAAATTACTCGATTCGCTTCGTAAGCCATCGACCCTCACACCAAACGTATGTTTTAATGAGTTATATATTATAGGATTGACGTTCAAAATATTTAAATCCGATTACAAACTTCTTTGAAACGTATCTGTGTGAGTAAGGACATAAAAATTCTTAAACCATCCGCATCTATGATGCTTTATATATAAATTGTCTAGTAAATAATATTAATTACTAAAATCGAGGTCATAAATATTGGATTTATATGTTTAATTTTTATATCTTATCCGCATTGTTTTTTGCGTATTAGTGCCAAGAGGTTTTTTTATAACTTAACCTTTTGTTATTACTAATGCATGAACGAATACTCTAATAAAATCCATCAGCTCGTCTGTCATGTGCTGTTTGAGACAGCGATATATTATTTGTCCGTTATCTCGAAGTACAATCACGACCAACCACCGACTACTATAGCTATTACTCAACAAATGGCATTCGTTTGAACGGTCATCAGCCGAGATTTTTCGTCATAAATGTACACGAGCTTTGCTTTTGAAAGTATAATCACCTTTTACTTATTAATCAAGATATAAAGATTTCTAAGAAGTTAAAGCTAGCTACGATCGAGAAACTTTATAAATATTCCGTTTCCAAGTAGTCGGGCGGATACGGCTACAGTCGGGTTAACATCTGCAACTTGAGTTACACCGGCTGCTTGTTTCATGAATACAAATTAGATCTATAACAAACTATGATTAGCCTTGTAGAAAATTAAACAGTGCAGGCAGCGTCCTATCGATTTACTAACAAAATATACATAATTATATATTATTAGTATTATTACTGACTTTTAAACTACATACCTGTGATCTCTCAAGTGGTCCTGTCTTCTGAAAGCCTTGCCGCAAATGTCACAGGAGTAAGGCCGCTCGTCGGTGTGAGTTCTTTCATGTATGAGCAGGTTGTACGACTTGGTGAATTGCCGGTTGCAAAATTTACATATAAATTGTTTCTTCGGCCTAGAAGCTCTTCCCGGTGCTCTTAGTAGCCGTCTGTCTAAATGTGGATGCATTTGATGTGGCCCAGCGCCAGGTGGAAACAGTCCTG
This sequence comes from Callimorpha dominula, assembly GCA_949752705.1. Classification (NCBI taxonomy): domain Eukaryota; kingdom Metazoa; phylum Arthropoda; class Insecta; order Lepidoptera; family Erebidae; genus Callimorpha; species Callimorpha dominula. Next base: position 14,463,574 of record OX457007.1, read on the forward strand.
CTCCAGGAAACGTGAAACTACCTGCGGTTGTTGGTGATGGTCCTGGTGCACCTAAGAAGGCTCCAGGTGGGCCGTATATTGGTGGTTGCGAGGATCCGTCTGACATCATACCTTCAATGGAAGATGTTCTATGATGAGGCATTAACATAGCTGCTGCAGCTTCTCGCAACGCGACCTCTTTTCTCTTCTCCACCATCATGGCCATTAAATCAAAAGAGTTCCTCTTAGGAAAATTGGCAGAGGCCCTGTCGGGGGAACCTTTTGCCGCCGGTTCAGTTCTTTCTCTATCCATCATTCTGTCTCTCTCAATAATCTCTGAAGGGATTAGGGCGGGGTGCATTTCGTTAGGGTAGATAACTGGGTGCATTGAACGAGTTGGTACAACAGGAACAAATGCTGAAGTCTCGCGGTGAGATGATGTTAATAAAGAGCCAGTAGTGATTTGACGGTGGTAGGGTAAAGGTGGTGACTCAAAATTTCCACTTGGATTCCTACCGCTTGAAGATGGTCGTTGTTGAGCTCTCTCAGTTGAACTGGCGAGAAACTGGTCATGTCTGGACCTCAAAGGTGTGCCTACTGGTGTGTCGTTAACTGGGCGAGGTGTAGACGCCCTGGATACTACTGCGCCGCTGTTGTCCGACATCACGGTACTAAGAACATCTGTAATAAAAAAAATACTGAGTCAATATTATTTTTTTATATTATAGGGGGCAAACGAGTAGACGGGTCACCTGATGGTAAGTGACTACCGTCGCCCATGGACACCTGCAACTCAAGGGTCACAAGCGCGTTGCCGGCCTTTGTGATAGGAGTACGCTCTTTTCTTGAATAATACCTTCGGGAATGCATTACATACAGTTTACATTAATGTATGGTTTATTAACCATATACATATACATTCAAACCTACTTAATAGAGTCAGTAATGAAGACAAACATGTAAATGATAAAAACTTTACAGTCTCGGTGTCAGTAAATTAACTGCAGGGGAATATATTTCTAAATGAACACCGTTCCTTATCTCTTTTTATCAGTAGATTGAATGCTCGATATACGGTTCTTATTTCCATTAGTATCCCACGAGTGATGAACATTGAGATTTTTGGATCGAGAATTATGCTTAATTAAGCAGCCGTGCATTGTTTTAGTTTATTAACATAAAACATATTTTCTCACCGGCAACTGAAATCAGATCACTCGTTACCATATTTCATTTGCATCTAATTGATTTCGGGGTTGGTTTAGCAACTGTGTACTAGTTATTATTGACATTTACTCGTGAATCTACTACTTAGGCTGACGTGTCTATCCAGTATAAATTACCCACTCTTTTATATTCAGATGAATTTCAACACTTAAAACCATTCAGATAATGGAAAACAGTATATTGTAAACTTTAAAGCTGAAAGCTCAATGCATTTCTGAGTAAAACGGACGGAAAAACGCATACGGAGGCCACTAGCCTTGCGAACATGTTTGTTTCTAAGAGAAACCGGTTGCATAGTATGACGGGTGGAAGTTTGATGTCCCAGGTATTAGAACATATCTACTTACGCACAAATTTGAACTTAATAATTGTTGATAAAAGAAGATTAGAATGCTAGTTTAAATATTTAATATTTTCGCTGAAGATTTAAGAAAAAAAACTAATAAAATATATAAAATACATATATACACATACTCACGCCTTATTCCCATCCGGGATAGGCCGAGACGATAGAACGCTATTGTCCATGATCCTGATAAACAACTTGCGCCTCTGTCACATTCATCAGACCGTATATAAAATGTTTACAGTTATTTTATTCTAATTTCAAAGAGAAGAAAATAAACTATTATGTGTTACAAAACGTTTTATTCTTTATTTTCAAATTTTCTTGTTCATGTCTCATGCATCATTCATCAATTTATAGTTTTGTATAAGTTATAAGCTTCTGGTGATATCAGAAAATGCTAATGAGTACCGGATTTGGTTATGGTATCGGCATTAGTGTCTATAACTGATATATTACGGACTGTTCTTTGATTTGATTTTACTATAAATTAAAGTAATTTACTTTTGAATTTATTATTATTGCGTTTAAAGATCCTATATCGACCTCCTTCTATGTTGATATAATTTTCTTGTGGTATAAATCTTAGAAGTTATGTTCTCGATCACAGATCAAGTTGTTGTTGTTGTTTCAATGATCTGAGTTCTCAATATACATTGTTACTAACGCTAACTATGTATGGAATAGTTTTTTATATTTTGTTATTCATATGAAATTCTATTTGTCGCTTTTTAGTGTCATTTTCAAGCCGTTTTACTTTCATTATTTTTTAATGAATTTTTAAATTGTAAAATAAAAAAGATTACGATAGTGATATTTCATGCAACTTACTATCGTATAATCAAGTGTATTTGCAGTAAGAGCCAATTTAATATATTTTAACACGCTTTTATTAGCTTTAAAGGTGTAAACAAATCTTGGAAGTAAATTTTAACCTACTTCCAATTATTATTGTCGTATAGAAATCCAACTTTGTATGTATATGTGGTTTTGATGATAATACTATAATTTAGCATCTTGGAGCAAACCTGATGATGAAGATAGGAGGTGGATTGCGGAACTCTTCAGTGGCTACAAGTAACCCCTCGAGCTTGGGCTCATATGAATCGTTTTGACGAGTCCATCAGATTGAGCTTGGTAACAATGGTCTGATGATGAAGCCAGGAGGTGGATGGATGAACTCTTTTTTACTTTTTAATTAGGTTTGCCAACGTGTGTTTTCAGTTTTACTAAAACATATTTTTATTTCTGCAAAGGTCAGTGTTCAGATATATTCAACAAAATAAACAAATTATCTCTAAAATAAACTTAGACAAAATTTAGCATTTCATTATCATATAAGAGGAAAAGTTATAATAGTATACTGTCGCCCTGTTCCTAATATAAGTACAGGTCTAATAAACTCTCAAAGATTGCTATTCAGAGATTTACGAGGGCCACCTATTTCCATTTGAGATGAGCAACATGCTTGACAATAAAACTGTGAGTTGCTGCGTGTGTTTTCATAAAGTTTCCGGCGTCTGTATATTTTATATTCTTGTGTCTAGAAGTTACCGTTTATGTTTTGTTATTATTCCCCTGTTTACGAGCCAAGTACGAGACGAGGTTTTCTTCAGTGTGTTTAACGAAATCTCTCATAGGCACCTGTAACTCAAGAGTAACAAGTACGTTGCCGTCCTTTAAGGTGGGAGTAGGGGAAGAGGGGGAGGGCGGAAGAGTGGGAGGACTTGCATGTAAACTTATGAACCCGAACGAAATACATATTCCGAATTTGTAAGATGAGAGAAAGTAGACAATTATGAGTATATACTGTTCTTTATTGTTAAAAAAAACAACTTTTTTTTTAGAAAGACAACCATCGCACTAGGAGTTACTGTGTCGCCGGGCATTTCACAAACATACAAACAACGGACACAAAAACACCCAGACTCGGGATAACTATTTGTGGATCACACATATTTTTGTCCTGTGCGGGAATCCAACCCATAACTCTCGGCGCGGTGTAGTGGCGAGGCGACTACGTTAATCATTGCACCATTTAAAACCAGAGACTGAAAATGTGTCCCATCGGGCTCAAATTATGTGTACATATGTATCTTTGGTGACAATACAATAATATGATATCATGGAGATGTTCTGATGATAGAGCCGGAACGGCTTTAGGAAATTCTGAACTAAATAAGATAAACCAATCTAGTTTTGGGCTCGATTGATTCGTCTTGAGGAGTACTTTTTAAATATCAAATCTACACTAAAATAAAACTTAGTTTGTATATAAGTGTATATAAGCTTGTTAAAAAAAAAACAATTAAATTATTTATTTGTAAAGTCATACCTAACTACCATTATAACAAAATTGTGAAATTACTTAAATTATTATATAACACACAGTTTGATAAACAGAGACGTTTATATACTTTATATATAAAGCTAGGTCCAAAACTATCATTTGTTACAGCCTCATCATATACATATTTACCGGCACCAATAACAAAAATTTTGCCGTCAGTTACAGCAACTACAAAAGATTAATCTCAAATTCAATTTCTTGGGGCGAGATCGAAAAAGGTGTACCGAGACCGCATTTCACTGCACGCTGTCCGGTCTACCGTAAAAGCCTCTGATTTTGTTGCTATCCTTCTCACGCCTTAATGTCATTACGTTCCATCCCGCTCACACTTAAGCCGTCTGATCGAATTTCTACCATCTTACTTGCACCGAAGCAGTAAAACTACTTTTATCTCTCTTTGGGTTCGAGAATTTAGAGATATGAATATTTATGTGGACACAGTGCAGTTAGTAATGGAGGCTGGGATGTAATACCGGTCATTTCAATAACATAAAGCTTTTAAAAGGAATATTTTAAAGCAATCTCCTTGAATATTTAAATTTCTCGTATTGAGAATAGGTGTGTTCAGATATAAGCTCTCTGAATGTTTTTTATGTTAAGTCATTCTCGTAAACAATCAGATCGGTTTCAGCTTTATTGACAAGTACATTTTTTCATAATAATTATATATTTCGACGAAAAAGCATAGGTCATAATCAAAATATTAAAGGCATATTCGTTTAGTTACTGAGTTGGAAACAAAAATACATTGATAGCATAGCTGTATACGACTAATCTCTATTCATGTACAACAACAATATTGACTGTGCGTGCAGTTTCATTAATTATTATTCATCATCGGTTTCTAAACTAGCTTCTGAAATGGGTCTCAAAAAAATCGATATTTTATGACATTAATTAATTACATGCACAATTTTAATTTAAGTTTAGACTAGTGGGACACTAATAAAACCGATAAGTAACTGTTTTTACATTGCGTAATATCTAAACTATCCCGTTATTGTCATCGTCTTAAGAGGTTTAGCTATTTTTTTGCAGTTGCTTTAAGCATAGATTCATAGGTATAGCACGGGGCAAAATGCTTCCAATGGTTGTAGCTTTCAGTAGGTATGTATAAAAGTTTTTTTTTAATTATGAATAGGGTATAACAAATATATTAGTTTGGAACAACATTTTTTTCACTTACATATCAATAAAACATTTTTTTTTGCTTTGTTCGAAGTTGCAACGTTCTCTTAAAATACATCTGTTGATAGGCATTAAAGTGTATAATTATACAATTAACAATAATTATTACTTTCCAAAATTCAATGGTTTCAGCCGCGTATATTATATTAGTGCTTATAATTCCTTTAAAAATAAAAGCGCGTACAGTAGTAAGCGTTAGATAATAGATATAGATATAATTATTGTTTAAAATAACGAAAAATAAATAGAAAGAAGAAATATAGATTTATATGTAAGTAAAATATTTAAAGTATCTGTAACACTGATGCTTCCGTTAACCACTATTATGTATTCTGGGTTTTAGCTTATAATACACGATATACGATATCGTACCAAACTTATGCAACCAAATAATAAAACAGCATTCAATCCCATATTGTAATAACCACGCAAATATCTAGGTACTATCTTTATTGTAGCTGCCTATACTACTTAAGTATCCAACGTATATTTATATTTACGGTCATTGAATGACTTTTATGAGAATCAGCTACTTAACATCAATACATTGTAGCAAGTTGTACCATACCGGTATTAATACAACGCAACTGGCATAGAATATGTATGCAGTCGTAAAATTTGAACGTTGAAATGCTATGACATGCCCGCTAGTATTGCCACAATACAAAAGCTTCGCTCAGTTTTGTTAAGTCAATACAAGAAACCAGTAATTAATTGTGCTATCATCATCCACGGTTTCATTCACATAGTTTTTAAAAATATTACTGATCCGTTATGATTGAGTAACAATGATTGTGGGAACTTACTAAAAAGGCTAATAGTGTGAAGTTTTTTTATGATTTATTTGTATGAAATAATTTTAGTCAAAAAAATCCCTATTTTAATTGCACAACTAGATAGTTGTGCAATTAAAATACAAACTAAGATACACCCAAACTAAATGCAGATTACCTGAATTTAGTTTGGGTGAAGATATTTATGTACAAATACATATATAAATTTACAAAAACAACTTTCTTTAAGTAAATCAATCTTTACTTTAGTACAGCTTATTCAATGCTTACTTTGCATGATATACTTTACGCTTATGGAATATTATTATTATTCACCATTGCAAAATCTAAAATTTCAAAATTTTGTAGTAATCTGGAACTACAATACACAAAAATATATCCCTTCATGTCATGGAACGGTGTGCAATGCCGTCATTCAAGGGGCTTTAGGGACCTGACGAGCAACATTAGTTTTTGTTTATATACCTATTCAATTAAATTCTTTATTAAACTTAAATATAGAATAGTATCAATTTTGGACCCTGTTCGGCTCAGCATATTCATGAAATAATCATTAATTTTAACAAGTATTCACTGTAATATAAATATTTTGAGAGAGAGAAATTATAAATATTTTAATAATAATAAATAAGTAAATAAATAACAATTAAGTTTTATATGTTTTTATTTAACTAGTTACAGAATAACGAACAAGTATCTGTAAATTACACGAAAAATACGAATTAAATCCCTGTCGAGGGGTCTTTACAAACTTGTAATAAAAAGACTCAAAGTGCGCATAACCTCAGGAGAAACATCTGTAAATCACACAAACAGTTGACCCATGTGTAGAGAAATAGTTATTGCCTTTGCCAAGATGACCACTTAAAACACTTAGCCATCGATGCGCCACAATGACATAGAGATCTTTTTAGTAGGTATAGTATGTATACATAAGCTTTTGCACATTTAATTACCATTTAAGATGTGTACCTTCTTAAGTTTAATTAGTCGGATGTCCTCAGGTCCAGAGCGGCAAAGTATTATCGAACTGACACTTACGAAATGTAATTAAAATGTATCTATTGAAATTTATGGACCGACATACATGCTTAATAATTATGCGGTTTTTCTCTCAACAGACCGCCAATTCACACTGAATATTTCATTGTGATCTCTATATTATACAAGCAGATGAAATCATTATCATTTGAGATGAATATTCATATAGCTTTAGACTTTATGTTTGAAAAAGAATATTTGACTCAGTCTGTTATACATAATAATAATGCTTTTAATATTTCTCTTTAATTAGTTTTCATGCTTTAAATGATTTCCTTTCAGTTAAGTGTAATGCAAAAAACCAATGTTTTTATATTTCTTATATTTGCGGAGCAACTATAAAGACTGCTTCTTTACCCAGTGACCAAAAATATTGAGGAAAAAAATATAAAAAATTGAATAACATAATTTTAATTTACAGATCATTCATCAAATTTACAAAGCACAATACATCTACTCAAAACAATAAATTAGTTTTGTTTTGTGAACATAACCATAATTTCGATGGATGTGGTAAGTTTTGTGAGCATTCATTCAAAAATTGATTTTTTTAAATTAAAGTGATTAAAGTTAATAAAATAAAACACCAAATGATGCACAATAGCGATAAACGTTCTCTTAAAGACTGAGTGAGACTCCTAACAGTGCTCAAACATAAATGATAATCCATCTAAAATTCCAGTCCTATTTCCAAACACTCGGCCATATCTTTAGGGTTTCTTTCTTTATATAAATTTTATAATAATATCAACTAAAGAAAGAAAAAAATCGTTTAGTATAATTAACTATTAAAATCCCCGACTGTTTCAATTAAGATTAGACATGTGAGACAGATTCAAGCGTAATTATTATAAAACTAAAATGCAGTAATCATCATCATCATCATCATCATCATCTGCCTACCCTTGTGATAAGGGTCTTGTCCCTGTTTTATTTGGGGTCGGCGCAATATATGTTTGATTATTATATTTTACTCTATCATTCGTCATTTCACTGCTTACTGCTGTACTAGCCATACTTTTTACAGTAATATTGAATGAAAACAGGTAATCAAAAATGTAAGTATGTAAGTTTGTATAAACCGTAGGGGTGTGATGGATGATTCAATCTTTAGTAAGGGTTTAGGTGTGGCATACCTACCAGATATTTGTTTGAACTGGCGGACCTAGGGAAGCCCCTCCGCCGTAAATACGGTAATGAATGGTGAAGACAATGGTAAAGACAAGCAAATATTTATATTTCTACTTGTCTATTTAGTTAGATATACGACTTGACTCATCGCATACACGGTCGTCTGATCCCAAACTAGGCATAGCCTGTACTATAGTAACCAGACTGCTGATAAACACACTTATATATTTCAAATATTATAGATTAATAATACCCAGAAACAGAACATGATTACGTTCATTACACATTTATTTGGTGGTAACGTTAACTATTTAGTTAACGTAACCACAAAAAGAATTAGGAACCATCTTACTACTAGTACCCTACGTTTCCACTCTGGCATGTCAACTGCCTGTCTTTATAGCCTCTTTTATATGCAGGTAAGATTTTCTTATAATCAATTAAATAGTTTTACAGATACAACCTACATAACCTTTAAGCAGAATTATTTCGAGTTACATTCGGTAACATCAACATCTATCTACTTGTAATATTAGTATAGACATGTACTTACAGTTCAATTTCATATAAGCGTTTCAAAAGGTTTCTATCGTTACAAAAACTATTTAAAACAGCCACATTTCAACATTACAGTTTACGATACCACTGTTTCTCGTTAAATGTTTCCAAGTTAAAGCGGTTTTCCAAAGCCTGTTTCTAAGGCACGTAGCACAAATAAATAATTCTAACACTAAACCCTGTCTTAGTTCACTTGCACACTACTTATCTGGTAATCAAGACACTTCGAGGAACTTTTTGTAGCAATATGGCGCTGTAACTGTCGGCTTACGCGAAAACAAGCATTACTTAGTCCGATGATAAAGTGCAATATCTGATTATTATTATATTACACCTTTTGATGTTACCGACTGTTACTTAAAAGAAGATGCTAAAAATAGTTACTTTTATGAATTTAACTAGCGTTTGCCTGCAGCTTCGCTTGCGTTAATGTAAAGTTTGTCAATCAATTCAGGTATTTCCGGATATTTTCTTAATGAAAACACACATTATATTGATTATATACAACGTGTAGGTAAGCAAAATTTTATGATGATGGCTTGAGTATTTAAAGCGTGGAAGCGTAACAAACACACGAACAAACGAACTCAGATTCGCATTCATAGGTACCTAGGATTACTCCCTGCCTGTTTGGTTGCTCGAACTGTAGATATTAAGTTATTAGCGGTGTTGTCTATTTGCACGTTATACATAGATATAGATGCGTTGCAGCTCTCCAAGTAATATGTTGATACAACTCAGTTGACGTTAGACAATTCACTTCATAAAACAGTCTTAAGGTATCTCCCTACTTCTAATATCGAACAGCATTTACTTGTGTTTTCTGTTTAATTAGAATTTTGCAGCAACATTCACAAACAAGTTATGTCTGTTCATTATATTTTAATTCATGCTTTGCAAGCTCAAAGTCAATTAATACGTAAGGTACCTCGAGGTATCCCCGAGAATATTACCAACATGCAACCACTTCTAACACAATTTGGAGAGACGATCAGAGTGCTAGCAACATAAAACCCACTTTTGAAATAGCAGAATACGTTCTGCAGAAAGCTTATAACAGATTTTTATACTAACAAAGTAGCAAGTAAACTAAAGAACGGTCAAGTTAAAAGCACCTGTAACCGGCGAGCGTATGAGCAAGGACTGATGACTGCGGAAGAGGCGCGAGCTGTATGTCAGGATCGTGGCAAATGGCCGTTCTATTGTCTCTGCCTACCCGGACGGGAATAAGGCGTGAGGCATACGTATGTATGCCAAATTAATTGTAACTGGTGCCTACAAAATACTCGCAAAACCAGCAGTGTTCTTCGTATAAACATGTTTCATGACGTTCACGTAATAGATAGGCATGGTATGAGTGCAGGCTGACTGTCTGTGACAACGGCCAGCGCAACCTGGGTGACACGTCAGCCAGTTCAAAGGATTGTTTCATGTCATGTTCTTCGTCATCATTTTGAAATCCTACATAACACTGTGTACTGTTCCCAAAAAAACACTATATTGATGGTTTATGTAACTAGAATTTATTTTTAGAAAGACGCAACAGCAGTTAGCAGCTTATACTACATTATATTCTGTCCTTTATTCCTCGTTCAAGGTTTAACTACCAATATCAGATAATAGACAATCAATAGCACTTCCCCTTCATCATTTTATTGTCATCAAACGCCAAATACTTGGAAGTAGTAATGGTTTATTGGTGTTATACCGAGCGGCATTAATTTTTCGTGTCGTAAGGCACCTGATAAACATCATAGTACTGTGATTAGATTACACGTTATCACTTGATGGTGAAGATTAACTACTATTTGCCGAACAATTAAAACCTTCTGATGTTTCTACTGTATTTCAATATTGCGTCATCAATAGTCATCATACTCATGTGACGGTAGCTAATTTATATAAATTAAACTTACAAAGTTGTGGAAACTAAAAAACTTTTCAGTTGGTTTTTGATCCATGAGAATATATTTTAACTAACTGCTACCATCGACTTCATTCTAGTTGAAATTTTGGTGAAATCTATAAAAATTAATTAATCTTTTGTTCCGTAAGAACCTTCTACAAAGTATTAGAAAACATAAAAAAAACTGAATGAAGTCGGTTAAGTCGTTCTCAAGTTATGGCGTGACTAAGAGAAATAGGGATTAAATTATATACGAGTATATATATAATCACAGTACTTAGTTGTTCACACTGCCTATTCAACGCAAGCTAGAATTTGCTGACAGTCCTCTAGGTTGTGGCTTGTGTTGACGAAAAATATCAGCTGCCATTATAATAGAGCTTTCTTGCAGGTCACTAGAATTTCATGGAACACAAATCTTCAGTACCCCATGAAGATTCTCACTGAGGTCAGTGAATGTCCGCAGAGATTTCAATACTCAACCACCACCTTGCACGTAAAATGCATCAAAACAGGTTCAAATAAATTATAAAGAGCAACCAGGATATCAAACAGGGATGAGAACGTCAAAGGAAATGAATAATCTTAATCTTAAAATGACATGAATACTACTTGAGCTGGAGACAGGCAACATATGAATTTATGTATGTAAATAATTTATTTATTTAAAACTTTATGCACTTATAGTACAGAGGCAGATTTAATGCCTTAGCCATTCTCAGCCAGTCAACCTTCGGGTGATGCAGAGAGAGAAGGAAGAAGGTGCATTAAAATATTATAATTTATTAAATATGCAAACTAAATATCAGACAAAAATACTTAAAAAAAGATTATAGAATGCAATACACATATATAATATGTACACACACATAATATATTCAAACATAGACATACATACATATAAAAACATATATAATGATTTAGATGATAAACTATGTGCAAGTTGATTCTGCCAATTGTTCGCAAAAGTAATCCTTCACTTTAACTTTAAATGAGTTACGATTGTTAGCCATCCTGATTTCGAGGCAAGCGCATTCTAAAGAAGAACAGGCTGAACGAAGAAAGAAGAGCCTATAAACTCTGAAGTGTGAGAGGGACAAAGAAAAAGAAGATTTTTAGTGAACGAAGGTTTCAATCGAGATTACTACTTAAATATGAAGTTAAATACGTTGGGGAAGATTTGGAATTAAGAATGGTAAACAGGGTTTTAAAGGCTCACAACATACGGCGCTGACCAATAGGCAACCACTTAAGCTGGGAACGGAAAGAGGACACATGCTCATATTTACGAAGATTAAATATAAATCGAATGTAGTTATTAAGAAGACGTTAAAATTTATCGATAAGATCTGCATTCATGTCATAATAGCACATATCATCAGCATTATTTTGGTTTTCGCGGGAAGACAATTTTTTAGCAATGCAATGCACGGAGGGTACCAGTTACCCTCTGGTACAGGTTTGTAACCTGATCGCGCTAGTTCAATGTGGAGTCAAGATATAGACCCAGGTCTTTCACCGATCGACAAATAGGTATAGTAGTACCATTAAAAGTAACAGCTGAGAGCGTCTCTGTGTCTACTCTACTCATCAAACGGTGACTGCCGATTATAATGGCTTGACATTTTAAAAGATTTACTGATAAACCAAATCTTTGAGACCATGCTTTTATATATTCGAGGTCTCGGTTGATTATTATAGATACAGTTCACTAAGGGACAAAGTGCCCAAAACACAATAACGTTGCTCTTGCATCGGCCCATCTTTAGAGGGTTTAATTGTAATAATTGACCACTGCGTTATTAAACCTTCACAAAATGTTACTACATATTCAAAGTTTACAAATAAATCTGTAAACTCAAGCCTGCAAGTAACCCAATCAGTGATCTTTACTCTATTAGGGACAATAGCTTTAATTATTGGAAATCTGTAGGGTGTCCAGAGCTTCATTGAACAGTGCTCGTATTGACATAGTGCTCAATATGCAAGATCTTAAGGCAGTATTTAAGGAAATTATAATATAATTGATTGTAATAGAACAAAAATATAATATATACTTAGGAATTTAATTGAGAGTAAGTTCGGGACATGCGCCTAAAACCATTTGTGTGAAAATTAAACCCTCGCTGAAGTGAGGAATCACTCCAGCCTCCTACAAATCATTGGAACGTGCAGTCATGGGTAAGAGCACCAGTGACAATGACGAATGTCGTGATTTTATTTTGTCAATTATTTTCAGCGCTCTATAAGTTTTTAGCGAACGTTTCTTTTATTTATACTTATGTGTAAGGAGTAGGGTATGTAGATTATTATTAATTACAATTTTGTATCTTTACTTTGCCTGCTTTACTTTAATGTATATGTTTTATGATTTTATGAAAATGCCCTGTAAAACATACGTAAAGTCGGTGTCCAACCGCGTGTTATACTTAGACCGACCGAGAACACATCTTCACATTCAGTTTTGTATCACTCTGTCTATTAGTGAAAACCGTATGGAAATCCGTTTAGTAGTTTTCCAGTTTATCGCGAACAGACAGACAGACGCGGGGCGGGGGACTTTGTTTTATAATATGTAGTGATGGACCATTGTCACAGTGCATTTTTATAGTCCTATCAGCAACTATATAGTTATTAACTTAACTTATTCTCAGTTCTGTGATCATCGTAGTATAAGGTATCTTAGTATAAATCACCCGTTTTTTGCACATAAAACTAGTAGAACTGATCAAGTCGCGGTAGAGTCTACCGCAAGTCGAATCATATTCAAGGCTCCATCTTCTGCCGATGCCAATATGTAATTAGTTTTTATGGCGATTTTTATTATGTTACTATGATTGGATGTTGTAAAATTCGCTATTATGACCAAACGCGGCGATCAGAAATGAACCTTTTAATTGATTCGCTAATTACACAAGGCTTTAAGGAGTGTTGGATATGAGAAAAATAGTTAATTACTACCCGTATAAGTATTTTTCAGGTATTTAGATACAAATTGCAACCAATATATTTTTAATCTTCTAACCTTCTTATAACTGATAGGTAAGCATATATATTTCTGTTAGTTTATTAACATTGTTAAAAGCGAGTGATGCATCAATACATATTATAAAACAAAGTCCCCGCCGCTTCTGTCTGTCTGTCTGTTCGCGATAAACTGAAAAACTATAGAACGGATTTTCATGCGATTTTCTCTAATAGACAGATTGATTCATCACGAAGGTTTTGGTGTATAATTTGTACCCGTGCGAAGCCAGGGTTGCTAGTTTTCTACTAAATGTCCCTTGAAATCAGGTGATTCTTCGATCTTTTTCCTTGGCTCATTGTTAACAACACAAAAACCTTTCAAAATTTCAAAAATTCAAAATTCAAAATCATTTATTCAATTAAGACACTAAGTGACATTTATGAACGTTAAATTGAAGCTAGAGTTAAAATCATAGATCGGCACAAACAGACGCCACAGCATGTGCTGGATTGTCGAGTCTTTAAAAGATTAACTAACATAGGACATATTTAAGTCCTTGTCATTATGTCATGTGATGATTTTTTGAAACGAGGTACTAATGGTCACCTGGTGAATGACTACCGCCGCCCACGGACACGCGTTGCCAGCCTTTAAGGTGGGAGTAGGGGAAAGAGGGAAGATGGGTAGAGGAGGGGAGAGGAGAAAGGGAAGGCGAAAAGCAATGAAACATTGCTTCACTGCCGGTTTTCTGTGACGCCGTGGTATCACTCCGGTCGAGCCGGCCCATACGTGCCGAAGCATGGTTCTCCCACGAAGACGAAAAAAAATATATAGATAAGGATAATTACCAACGATGCATTATATTTCTGCAAGAGAAGAAAAGGCAGGAATATTCACCCAATAACCAAAATATGAAAAGGCCTCATGGTATGTAAAGTCCCTTTTAGAATGGAACAAGTAATTTCTTCTTGCTTTTGACTGCTTATTGTCACTGTTGACGTATAAATTTTTGTTAATCCGACAAATCACGTTAAAAAATTGAACGGCAGTCAATATTCTCCATGGAGCCATGTAATCAGGCATGCTTCAAGGTCTATTTTCGGATAACTCCCAAAATACTTACGTTAATGTTTTTATGAGCGAATATAATGAATATATGAATTCACTAACGAACATTTGCTATGTAACTGAATATAAATAAAGCTACATAACTCTCCATTTTTTTTTTTATTAATCGGTTGTAGTAATAACAGGTAGTTATTGGATATAACCGATTATTCTACATGGGAAAGTGTTAATAATTTGTTTTCTAAAAATGTATTAGATATTTCATGACTTCGAAAATAGTATTGCAGTAATAAGTTAGGTTATTGTATGCACTTGAATAATGACAAGGAAGTTATTCAAAAGAGCATTGATTCTAAATTAATAACTTGCCATTGTATTATAGGCTGTATTTAAATCAATATAGAGTTAAAAGTCCAGTTGCGAGTAATTAAACATATTGTCTGTATTCACGTGGAGGCACACATTGTTGTAACAAAACGTTTACTGGTAATTATGTACAGAGATTAAAAATGTATAATTAATCTACGATGTAGGCGTAGGTAAAGGTCTAATTTTTTAAATGTTTTATACTTTATATTCATGTATGTATATATGTATAGATAATACAAGTTGGTATACATGTAATAATAAAGACTAATTTTGCATTGATAACACCTACTTATTTATGGTCAATATAGCATAGGCAGAAAATAACTGCATTGTAGTGAAAATAAGTAAAGAATCTACAGAACTAAAAACCTCTAAACTACTTAGGCACGCGTCAAACAATAGCATGACCAACCGCTAATACATTTGCAGTAAATCCTCAAGAACAATTAGATAATTACTGCGGAGCACAGTTGCAGGAAGTTATTAAGTAAACAGCGCTGTAAAATAGAACAATAGAAGCAAAACCGCTCCACCGTTAGTTCCCAGAATTGTTTTTATAAAGCATATGAGTTAAAAACAATAACATAGGGGGCACACGATAAAACAGGTAGCGAAGCGCACCCTGCCTACCCAATTTATTTCACATCCGCTGTATTAAATTACACTTATCGTATAAAAAAACACTCACAAGGTGGTTAGGCGATCAATCGTCCGATCTGTCGAGGTCCAACCCTCCAGTAGTCAGGTAGTCAACCCGCAAAGTTTACAAACTATCGTCCGCAAATGTACAATGGATGTCCATTGCAATTTTTTGTCACATTTTACAGTCCAACCGCAGTAGGTGGCGTTGAGACAGGTGAATAGGAGATTAGTGGAAGCGAGCACAACAATAGACGCACTGTACAGGCCATAAAACAGTTAATAGAGACTGTGAACGAAAATGTTAATGCCGTAACTAAACTGTCACCTTTCTTCAATTGGTCTCACACTAATTATACACTTCTAGTTTGTTCACTGTAATCCGTTGATAGAGTTTGGCACTGTTGTAGTATTGAGGTTTTTTCAGTATGGCGTTAGCATGCGCGCAGGCTGCGTGTGCGCAGATGGCGCGCGACTGGAGGGAGTGGAGCGCGCGTACTACCGGCGTCAGAGGCAGTAGCGCTCCTGTAGCGTTGCCCCCCCCGGTCTGCACACCTCGCCCCCGCTCCGGCCCCGCCGAAGCCTCCATAACGTTTTTACTTTGGGAGCGATAAAAAAGGGAAGGATATCGCTGGATTGTTTATTTTTCGTGTTAGTAGCAAATAAGTCGTGTAAATTAACACCACCCTCGAACTTGTATCTTGCTTCATGAATTTCTCCCGCAGTCGCTAATTGATAAGGTATTTTATAGTGCTTTTTTATTTTATTTGGCATTATTATTATTGGTATAATGGTGATGCCACGCACATGATCACCTAAGGCTAAGTGTATACTAGTCCATATAGCATATTGACCTTAATACACAACTGTATAAATATACCCAGAAACAGCAAATAAAAACAATACATGTTATTTTTATTTATTCTTTATTACAACGAAATCTATTCATACAGTCACATATATTATTAAAAAACTTGATAGATACTAAGTAATACGTTTCTTCCACTTAATAAATAATATAATATAATTTGAATATCGTTCAACAGAAATTATTTTCAAATTTGTTAACATTCACAATAAAATCTGGCACATTTTTTGGCATGAAAATAAATATTAAAAATTATTACTAATATATATATATATATATTTGGGAATAAATAGAATTTATGGATCTCCATTTATCTGATTTACATATTTATTGAACACATTACAATAACTATTAGGTATATATTATATATTGTTGATAAACCTATAAATTATCAATAAACGATAAAAAATACTTTTAAACAACGTGCATTATATAAACTTGCGATAAAATAAACAAAATTTGAAATTTCCTTATACACAACTATGTAAACATTCACTAATTTACATAACTACACTATAAGCTTTTAACCGACTGTTATAATCAAGTCTTTTTATTTTATTTTTTTAAATATATTGAGCTTTTATTGATTATTTATATACAAATCATCAATATGGATTTATTTTTTCCTATTATTTATCATTTTAATGCACAATTTAAGTCACCTAGTATGGACCACATTCTAAAGGGGATTATACCAATAAATTTGATCATAATTACACATTTATAAATTACATATTGAATAAGTACATAATATAAAGTGATTTATAAATTCTGCAACCCCACATCCAAAATTATTTTTATTTACAATTAATATTAAAGAAATAATTCTTACATAATTATACGCGCATATTATTTGTAAACAATTTGTCAAAAATTCACAACACTGATAAGAATCGCTATTCACACAAGGGTTACAGATAAAAAGATGAAAGTAATTTACAGTAATTTTCAGTGGATTGTGCTTTAATAAGTTAAAATCTAAATACGGCTTAATATTTACTAACGAATTGGCACATCAATAATGATACCTACTATTTATTTACCTACTGTTTCTACGTTCCACATCTAAAATAATAAATATCCATGTAACTATTAGTAGGAATATTTTTTCATCTTAATATAATTATCATCTTAGATTTCATCATCAATATTTTTATATCCTTACGATGTCAGTCATTATTATAAGTCCAATATGTATCCGTGTCTTTTGCATTGGTTCAGTAGATTAGATCAGTGGAATAAGTAGATATTTTGTGTTATTCATAATCCGAATAACCCGTCCTCGTGAGTCTGCATACATATTATGTAGTTATACTGTGTTAGGAATATTTCATTGATTTATTTATTTTCCATTTTAGTCTCATTTTCATCAGTCATAATCATAACTTCGGGTATATAAAAAGACATTTAATATTTATGATTTTAGCCGTTGATATACTATTATATTTTTATAAATCTATTTTAGAATTACATAGGTTAAAGCTATGCATTTAATAAAACATGTGTCATCTTCGATGCGTCGTTGCCATGATATCTACGTTAAATATTTATAATTTTATTAAATATTACATGCAATAAATAATTTAAATTATATTTGACATTTGTTTAATATAAATAATTGAATATTTTCCTACTGAATATTTTTGGTATCAAATTCTATGATTGTATTTAAGGTACAATAGGACGGGATGTGATGTCGTTTATAAATATTCGTACCTTTTAGTTATTCGATGATATTTTGAGGGAAAACGACTAAAACCGAGCATTTTATGTATGCCAGTGAACTCAGATAGCGTGTTCAATTCATTTCTCATAGTACCGTCTATACGCTTGGCGTGTCCGAGCAAAATTCGAAAATTGCCATGTGAAATCTAACAATTAAATTATGGAAGGCGCTAAGTTTGAATGTCGTTACATGAAGATGGGTTTTAATGTACGAATCTCTGTTGTTTCCAATCCCATTCATAGAAAAGTAATAGAATGTTAACATTTATTGGCACTATTATTGTTAATCAATGTCCACTTTATAAGATCTGAAAGATTCTCAGGTTTAACTGTGTGTAATAATTTTAATTAGGTACCACAGTAGTAACATTCAATGAATACATATGTGCTTAGTTTTAATTGTTTAATTATATTACATAAAACACACATTTATACACAGTTATCTTGTATGAACTTAAACGTTGCTTGATAGGTACTAGTTTTTTTATGTTCCCAGTTTATAAACTCAGAATACAAAACAGGGCAAGGTAATTATGTTAAGGTATTAGATGTAGATGATGATGTAGAAGTGCATGCAATTATCAAAGCCTGTAAGTATAAATAATCTTTTAAGAACAATATAATTGAATAAAAAACACTTATACATTTCGATTAATCTTTATATATAAACAAATTTAATATTTAAATTTCAGACTGACATTCAACGGCTACATGTTAAAACTACAAATTTAATCGAAGGCAAAGATGTTGTTCCCATTTCAGAACATTTACTTTAAATGTCAGATATTGGAAAACGAGAAATCCAAAAATAAAGTAGGTAGTAGGAGTAGGTTTCTTTAAATAATTAAATTACGTATACAATATATACGGATGTCGCGTGAGCCCTTAGCGATTGTTAATTTTGAACGTTCATCCCAAATAGTTGGTTTACCTACGTCTACTTAAGGACGTTTCAAATATTACTTTCTATGAATGGGAAAAATAAACAACACGCTTCAATGCAATAAAGAAAACATGGAATATGTAACAAGGAATAAATAAAAATAAATCTACGTTATACAAAATCGAATGAGTCTTCAGAAGAGGCGGTTCGTCGTCAACCAGCCTTCATCCACCTGTCTATGGAATACTCCAAAGCTGCCATCCATCTGAAAAATAAACCAAATATATAACGACAACAACTACAAAATAGTACTATAATAATATGTAGATCGATTTTACTTTTTTAATAATAATAATAACTTGAGACACACGGCCATCTCATACAGAAATAGACAGTGCCTGTACTATGATATCCAGTCCTCTGATGAACATAATTATATGTGCCTAAATACATACATATTTTCTCGTTGATAAATTACACCCAGACTCGGAACAAATGATCGTGCTCATCACACAATTATTCGTCCCGATGCAAATCGAACCCACAAATTCTGGGTCGGCAGTCGGGATTAAGTACCACTAGACCAATGGGCTTGTTATCTGACGCATTTACAGATTGTAATAGAAAGTCGAAGTCATGTTTTAGGGTCGTATACTAGACCTCATATATAACGTAAAGCGCTGAGAATTATGTGAAAATTCGTGATTTTAATGCAGAAATCTTATTTTGAACCTGACACTGAACTGAACTTGACCGATAGAGCTAATATTTCGCATGCTAGAGGGCTGACATTAATGAAACTATGGGTATAAAAAAATCTTAATTTGTTGTTTGGAAATGTGCACCTACTAAGAAAATAATTTTTCGAAGAAAAAACGGATAAAAAAAATTCAAATTAACTATTTGTTGGCACAAAACGCTCCTAAATTTTGACCACACGTTCCTGTAATATTCTGTATATTGTTGAAACTTACGTACGTAATTACGTGTTATCTATATTCTGACAATGGAGTTTTACAAAATTCCTGGTGGTGGTGGCTGGTTGGTCCTGTTTTATTTAGGTCACAAATTAAGGTATACGAGTATCAAACTTAACCAATTAAACACGACAGAAAAAACATTAGCAAATATTATTTTTAAATATCCGTCTAAATGAGATATTCGAAAATTTCAACTGTCTACCTATTACGGACCATGAGATACAACCCGCTGACAGACAGACGGACGGACGGACAGCGGAGGCTTAGTAATAGGGTCCAGTTGGTTACTCTTCGGGTACGGAACCCTAAAATAGCACCCAGTAATTCACTGTGTATAAATCTGGATGGTGTCAGAAGTGATATAGCTTAACTATAACGATGAAGTTTGAAGCTACTAGACTGCAGAAAAACGTCGGTGACTAAACAAGGCATATACTAAATTCGCTTACACACATATATATATATATATATATCTACACGATATAGCAACACGGGGCCGAGTAAAGGCGAGACATCCCTGGTTGATGGAAGGTTCTAGCACACAGGTCAAACTTTAGTGCCTTATCCTTGATCTCTGCGCACTGTGCTATTAGCGTCGCCTCAGTGAGCATTGTCCCTCTAAGGTGAGTATGTTACGAAAACAAAAAGGATACCCAAAACATACCTAATAATACTGAAAATAATGTTGAATGTTATAAGTAGGTGGTAATATGAGTAATAACTGGTAATAATATTCATGTGCTGTAGACAAAGGATAATTTAGTATATAAAGTTTTATGAGAATGCGATAAACGCTGACAATCATATTGAACAATAACAACGTACTATTCGAGGGTTATATCCAATGGGTGTTACAATACTGATAAGGATTTTTATGTATGGATGTATGGATCTTCATGACATATAATCCATTAAGCCAGATCTGGATACCCTTCTTTCGGATTTCAAAAACGGACATAAAAAACGGAAGAAGTTTCCAATTTGTTGAAATATTTGTTTACTTTTATTGAATCAATTTACAAGAACCAATATCTTAAGTGATTAATTCCATAGACTTATTTAATGTGTGGAAACCCCCACGGATCGTCACCCACCGGGGTTCAGCGGTAGAGACTAAAGGTTAAACTTTCTGGTGGATATTATCATATTCATAAAGCACACCTCTCTCCATGATAGTTATGTTAATAAGTTTTGTTTAATTAATTATAAACTCTCGCTAATGACAATCACTTGTGAAAAACAAAAAGAATCAATTGTAACGGGCAGTTGGATAAAAAATAAGATTAGGAAAAACATATGCCGTGAATGCTATTCTATATGAGTTTTAAAAACCATACCTAAAGTATAGACAGGGTTGCCTCAAGGGCAAAAGTGCAACACCTCTAAAACAAACTCTAGCCCAAGAAAGAAAAATGTCATTTATATTTACGTTATCAGACTAATCATCTATAGGGTGTATTTTTTTAGGATACACTCATTTGAGATAGGACGCTCGAGAACTGAGCGTCCTATCTCAAATGAGTGTATCCTAGAAAAAAATCCTCTCTTTAGATCATTTATTCAGAAGTATGACTAAGGCCGTACAACTTACGTAAATCTTAATCGTTCCACATTCAAAAGTTCAATTATTGTAAACTGGAACGGCATAACGACTAGCACTGTTGCTAAGGCCAGACTTAACAAGCCTTTATGGAATCCATCGCCTTGATTTTTATTTCTATAAAAAACAAGATGATTGTTTTACGTATTAAAAATGGTATTGTTCTACATAACTATGTTCGTGATTCTTTCATATTTAAATAAAGGTATTACATAAAATGACTTTCATAGTCGTGAAAATCATTGTTGCAGTTTACACATCGTTTTTTACATATGGGTAAATGTACTTATACATAAATTTACAGTTATATATATCTACAAATTTTTTTTAGACACCTCACACACGGCCGTCTGATCTCAAATCAGGAAGAGCCTCTACTAATGGTAACCAGATAGCTGATAAACATACTTATACAGAGTGTATTTAAAAAGAAAGTTTTGAAAAAAATTGTCCGTTTTCAAGTTTAATGACCCTTTGAATTTTCAGGTATTTTTTAAGTAGGTGGATTGTGTAAAGTTACAGATATTAAACCGTACAAATTTTTTTACTTAGCATTTTTCATTCCTTTACTAAGAAAATCCATAAAAACTAACCTCGAACATTTTTTAAGTTAGTTTATATGGATTTTCTCAATAACAGAGGGAGTAGTTCAAAATAAAAAAAAATATGTACGATTTAAAATATTTAACTTTACACGTTCCACCTTGTTTTTTTAAGAAACGGTGGTAAAATACCTGGAAATTTAAAAGGTGATAACTTGTAAATGGATAGTTTGTTTTAAAACAATCTTATTGTACCTGCATGCTAGAGTCATGCCCTTTAAGTGATTTAAGAAGGTGTTCCTTTTTCTAAAACACCTTGTACATTATTAAATACATACATATTATAGATAAATTCCACCCAGACAGAACAAATTATCGTGCTTATCATGCAATTTATTTCTCCCGGGTGGTAATCAAACCTACGACCAATGGCTCAGCAGTGAGGATAACTAACTAGACCAACACATTCCGTTCAACTTATATCGATATTCAAGTTAAAATCTGTAATACTTTTTTACTCATAACACTGGCGTCCTACTGCACTGAAGTTTGTCATACCTACATATTATTTAGTATGTCAACGAAATTCTGTTTGAACTGGGAAAATACGACTGAGGAAGTAACTCCACTCCACAGAAGTTCGACCGACAATATGACGGACACAAGAGTCCAGGGGGAGTTGGTTGGAAATGTCTCTGCACGCAGAGGTAATCGCTTACCATACTTTATCTTAAACAGCATAGTCGCATAACAATTAGTTAAAGATGGAGGCACCACCTCGTTATGTACAATTGAGACTGAGAGCTATGTAAGTTGAGCGACAAGACAACAATATGGTAGGTACTACGTACCTAGGTCCGTAGTATATAATACTATACTATTATATAATATACATACTATCGACCTTGTAATAGCCTTTTTATACCATGTTTGACGTAGGAGTCCAGGATCTAATGATGAAGATGAAATTTAATAATCCTTAACTAAGTAAACTAATCCTGTTGCGTATGATGCAAACGAGTGGGTAGAAGCAAATCAAAAATTATTTGACATACGTGAATGGTTTATTAGGGTTCCACTCCTCAAAAGGAAAATAGGAACCCTTATAGGATCACTTGTTTGCGGTCCGTTCAAACTATAAAAATCACGCTTCTAAGTCAACACAATCAAAATATAAGGTCATGTATGCTTTAGATTTGACCATATTAGACGATTTCGCAGGCATTTAAAAGCCTTAAGGGTACTTCCATTGACCTAGATTACCTAAAATTATGAAATTTGGTAAGAAGCAAGGTCTCACAGTACAAGTAAAGGAAGAAAGTCGTTAGTCGTTAGTAGTTAGTCCGATTGATTGTTGGTTGTGATTACAAAGTTTTATTTTACGGTTGGAAAGTTAACTTTGTCGTACATCGATGTATCGGAGAGTATATTTGGAACCGCAAAGTTAAGTTAGTCTTACGGAAAAGACGTGCAAAAATCTTCGATTCTTTGTTTGCTTACAGAACCCTCCGTGCGCGAGTCAGACTCGCACTTTTTTATTTATAGGCTTTTTTATTTATTTATGTAATACTACCTGTTGCCTGCAACTGCGTTCGCAGTGGTGGGCGTGGTGAAATGTATCCCAAGGGAACCGTTCAATTTTCAAAGATAAAAAGTAGTCTATGTGCTATTCCAGACTATAATCTATCTTTGTGCCGAATTTCACACAGATCTGTTCAAACATTTTTCCATCCATCCATCCATCCACACAAATTTTCTCCTTTATAATAAGTATTAGTAAAATAAATATTATTAATGATGATGGTTCCGACCGATTTCGGCCATGGCGACCACTTCGACCCCTAGTCGGAGAGATAGCGCTGGTGCGCTCGAAGATAGCTTATGTAGCCTATCTTCGCGGCGAAACACCGTGCACAGTGAGGGCATGTGAGTACGCCATTCTCGTAGTGATATGTTATGGCAGCAGGTGGCCGAGCCTTTAACCGGTCGCGTTTGGTATCAAGATCAGCTTTACGCAGAACCTCGAACTCGCGTACCTGGCTGTTCACCATCCTGCGCCATTCTGGCCGCTGTGCTGCCAAACGTTCCCAGCGAGATGGTTCTATGTTGCATCTCTTTTGCATGTCGCTTTTGGACATCCTTGTACCGGAGGAGGGGACCACCATGATTCTGCTTGCCCTCCTCCAGTTCAGAGTAGAAGATGCGCTTCGCCACTCTTTCCTCTGCCATACGAGAAACGTGACCGCACCACCTAAGCTGTCGACGCATTAAATAGGCCTCAATGCCACCAACATTGGCTCGTCGCAGAACTTCAGTGTTTCGCACTCTATCGGAGCATCTGATCTTCATGATGGTATGGAGGTATTTAAGGTGAAAGCGATCCAGAATGCGAATGTGGCGGCGGTATACACACCACGTCTCAGAGGAGTATAGGAGGTTTGGCAGCACAATTGCCATATACACCGATATCTTAGTCGCCAGCTTAAGGTCATGCGAGCAGAAGACCTTGGAGCGTAGCTTACCGAATGCCGCAGCTGCGGCACCCATCCTACTATTGATCTCAGCATCAAGGTCATACTTGGATTTTACAGTGTTCCTAAGATAGCGAATTTTTTCCACCTGCTTCAGCACATCCTCACCAAGTTTTATGGTCAGTGTCTCATGACCGTGTATGTCCAGGGACATCACCTCCGTCTTGTTGACACTGATCTTCAGGCCGAACTTACGACAGGCTTGGTGGAGTGCGGACATCAGCTGTTGCAGGCCGTCTGGGGATTCTGCTAGGAAGCACAAGACATCTGCATACATGATCTCAGTGATCAGTGCATATGAGACTTTAGTGCGAGCCTTAAGTCTAGCCAAATTGAAAAGGCTGCCGTCCGTGCGGAAGCGGATGCGGACTCCTTGAGAAACAGTGTGTGAGACTTCTCTAACTACCACCACAAAGAATAAGGCGAACAGAGTAGGCGATAAGACGCATCCTTGCTTCACCCCACAGCTGACGGGGAAGAAGTCTGTCTGTTCACCATCTACAGCAACGCAGCATTGCATGTCGTCATGCATAAGTCTGAGGAGTCTCACAAACCTTTCCGTGCACCCGAGCTTGCTTAGCACCAACCATAGAGCTTCGCGAGGCACGCTATCGAAGGCTTTCTCCAGGTCAACAAAGCAAAGGTACAGCTGACAACCCTGTTCTCTGCTCTTTTCTTGCAGTTGACGCACAGAGAATATAGTTTCGCATGTGCCTCGGTCCGGTCGGAAGCCAAACTAGGTTTCAGGCAGAACCTTTTCAGACAATTTCATTAGGCGGTTTAAGAGAACTCTAGCAAAGACCTTTACGGGGGCTGTAAGGAGCGAAATACCGCGGTAAGAGTTGCAGTCAGATCGGTCAACCTTGTTCTTGTAGAGAGCACTTATGCGCGATACTTTAAAGGTGTCTGGAACGCGCTCCTCCTTCCACATGCCAACAAATAGTTCCCACACCAACGTGTGCAACTCCTCTCCGCCATATTTTATCAGCTCTCCCGGTAAGAGGTCAATGCCAGTCGCCCGTTTGTTTTGTTGCTGTCTGATGGCAGTAACAACCTCGTCACGCATTAGAGGCTCGTCCAGCTCAAAGGCAAGAGGGAGCTGAGGCATTAAACCGATACTATACAGATCAGCTGACCGATCAACATTTAGCAGCTTTAGTACATCCTCCTTGCTCGTCAACAGGTGACTACCGCCTAGAGACCTGAAAGGCACCCTTGCGTGATAGGATGTACCAATCAGCTTACGTACCTCACTGTAGAACTCTCTAAGCTGGTTTGTGTCAGTAAGCCATTGCATGTGACTAGCTTTTTGTCTGCCACCACTTATCTTTCATGCGACGAGACAGCTTGCGCAAATCCAGGTCACTAGCTTTAACAACCGCAATGCTTTTTCTTTGCCTTCTATGCTGTCGCAGGAGATCCCGGTGTTTGTCGAACGCTGTCCACAGGATTCTATCATTTCCATCAAACCAGTCTTCGTTACGGCGGAATTTTTCACCAAGTGCAGTTGAAGCGGTATCCATGATATGAGATGACGAAGTCCTCCAGGCAGCATCGACGTCACCTAGCTCATTAGCTGGCAACAGCTTTTCAGACAGGACTTCAGCATATTGCTCCCTGACCGCGAGATCTTAGCTTATCCACGTTTAAAGACGCAAGCTTTTTTACAGGAGATCTACGAGGGCGACGAAGGCGGATTCACAGTTTAGTGACAATAAGTCGGTGGTTAGACCAGCAGTGTGCACCACGCATAACGCGGGTGACCTGTACTTGGCTGAAATCTTTTTGCCTCACGATTGTATAGTCAATCAAATGCGAATGCTTGGATTTTGGGTGCATCCATGTTGTCTTGTACTTGGCGGCGAGTCTAAACATAGTGTTTGTAATTGCCAGACCGTATTGAGCACAAAGATCGAGCAGCAACTGACCATTGCTGTTTATGTTGCCAAGTCCATGTCTACCCAGAACTCCAGGCCAAGCCTCATAGTAACGACCAACCCTGGCATTGAAATCGCCCAGCAATAGAACCTGCTCTCTGGCGTTTATGTTATCGAGGCAATGAGTCACTTCCTCATAGAACCTGTCCTTGATGTCATCAGACTTGTCTGGCGTTGGAGCATAGACACTGATGACATTGAGGTAGTTGTCTTTGTCCAGGTGAAGGCGCAGTGTGTTAACGCGGTCTGAGATATGTACAAGGTACTCCTCTAAACGCTTTGCTAAGTGATTTTTGATGGCAAATCCCACACCTGATCGTCGAGTTTCGGAGGCAGCAGTACCTTTCCAAAAGAAAGTGTAACCGCCACCTACTTCCACCAGCTCTCCTTCATCGGGGAGATGTGTTTCGCTGAGAGCAGCCACATCCACGTTATAGCGATGAAGTTCCCGAGCTACTATGGCAGTCTTACGTTCAGGGCAGGCGTTGCCATCTCGATCAAGAAGCGTTCTCACGTTCCACGCGCCAAATGTCATAATAGGTGTTCTTTTTAAATTCCCTTTGCGACGTCGACCACGAATTGAATGATGCGATGATAGCCGCGGTTACTACCATCTGCCATATCGGAACGAGCATTTTTTTGAGCACCTTTTCTAGCCCCCTCCTCGGCTGAGCGGGAAAAGCAGTGCCTCCCTAAACAGGGCTGCTTTGTCATCCTGGGTGCTGCCGAGCCCACGCTGTCGCCCCAAATATGCAGCGCGGAAACGACCACGGCGTGTACTCACACTCCCGGGACCGCCTGCGTGCAGGTATCAGACAAAGCCTAGCTGCATCAGGCTAGACCTCTCTACCTTTACCCATCGCCACAGGACTTTAGGGTACTCGGAGTCCATAATCGGAAGCAGTCAGATGCGCAGGATATATTAAGGTGCAAAAGTGTACGCGCGAAACACAGGTGCACATACTCATCTTTGTCCTACTGAACCCAGTGGAACGGGAACCGTTACGACCGGAGCAAGACTCAGACAGATGGAACAGTATCACGGTGAGAAGTTACAAGGGGTCAGGACTTTCTCACACTTCCTTAATCGCCTTTTACGATACCCACGGGAAGATATGGGGTGGTGCTATTCTACTCCGCCGGCACCACACAGCCAATTATATATTATTAATAGTAAGAAGTAAGATAAGATTATATTATATGTATATAATATGTTCTGGAAATGCCTGTAATGAGTAACACAACATTTTATTTGAATTTTATTTTCGAATTTATTATACATAGGTATAATAAAATGTATAACCCCATAGGGGTTAGACTGCAACAACATCTCAGATCCCACAATGAAGCCTCCTAGGTGAAAAGGCTTTATGAAATGTTATATTTCTATTTTATCAAAATCATACGAACACCCATGCTACTGCAATTGCTACTAACATGTCATACCCAAAGTCAGACCTCTACATGGAGTCTTCTGTGTGAACTTTTGCGCCACTGTTTCAATATCGTGTGAACGGTCGGTAGATCATTTTTCCATGACAAGACTGTACTTCAAACTTCTATGTCAAGTGGAACATCACTGTTGCTAAACACTCGAAGCATGCTAGTAGCCCTCAGGATCATTGCGTGGGTTTTGATTTGATCTTTAAGGATGCCAAAAAGCATCGCTCGAGTAATAATGATTTTTAATTTGGCCATAGTTTCGCTATCACATTATTGTGTTTTATTTGATCTCAGAATAATATAAAGAATGCTATTAATGGCTTTTATTAGTTGATTTTTTACACTTATGAGTGAAATTAAAAATTTCAGCAGAATTACAACCGGTGAATTTATCGAGCAACCTTATCTATGCAATTATGTCATAATATTAGTAATGATTATATGTAATCATGTATTAGAACCTACTCCTACTACTAACCTAAAATATTCTAGTAAATTTTGTATAAAATCACATTTCTCACCGTTTCCTGTCCATCTCCGACTCGGTATGGAAGTAAAAGTGTCTTTGCTTAGGTTCCGTGGGCATCACTTCAAACGCGAATTTCTTCCCACCTGGCGCGCATGTCTGTATTCTGTAGCCGTGGAGGCACGCCATACCTTTAACACAAAGTAAATAAAATAAGTATAATAATACAAATTTTAGATCTTTAAAAGTTTTTACCTAACCTAATAATTCTATTATGTATGTATGTATAGTATCTGTTTGCACTTTGGCAAAAACCTCTCCCAACTGTCCACAAACTACCTATCATTGCATTGATCTCATCGAGCCCAACGTTGCAATAATCAGTCTCGTTTACTTATTTAGCTGTTAGGAAACCAATGAATGATATTTGTCTGTCCTTATAATTAAGTGTCCTGTCTACTTCAACTTTAGGTTTCCAACTGTGACTGTTACATCCTTTAGTCTGGTATGTTCCTTTACAGTAGTTTTTCTTATTATGTGTGATTTTTTCCACTAACATGCTCCTCTCTATCGCATCTTAACATAAGTATCTCTAAATTTCCTTTTGTGAGCTTTGGTAATGGCCCAGGTTTGGCTGCCGTATGCTAATTTCTGTCTTTTTCATCATCGTCTTCAGACTCCAGTATCTTTTCCATTTCCATGCATGACCTATGCGTCTGTATATCTTTTTTGTAGTTATGTAAATTTGAGAGATTATTTGCCCTAGAGATACATATTCATTTCTATATATTCTACTAATTTCTTGTTGATGTAGATGGGTGATCATCCGCGAATCTCAGGTGCGATAGGTTTTATTTATTGATCTGTACTCTATACTTCTCCCAGTTAAGCTGCCTGAATATCTCTTCAACACTGCTGCAAAGAGTTTTGGAGATACTGGGCTCTGGTTTGCTCTCCTTTCTATAGTAATTTTATATCCTCCGCTGTCTAATTTGATTTTCGCTATGCTAATCTGATAGATATTTTACAATATTCTAATGTATTTTATATAAACTCCTTGTCTTTTAGGTGCTTGCCAAATGCTCTCATGGTGAAGTGAATCGAATAGTTTCGACGAATCGAGCTGTCGAATAATCAACAAAGAAGCAGTTGACGGTCTTATTGTAGTCTTTATTTTTTCAAAAAGCTGTTTGTTGGTAAAAATTAAGGACCTATGGCCAAAAAAAGCACATTCTTATACTATCTACTAGTTTTCAAAATACGGAAAGCAGATCTCCAGAACGAAACAGTAGACTATACGAAGTAAGGTTACACTTTTAATGATTTTTCGCTTCAAATACCTACTTAGTAATAATGGTTACACAAATGACTTAGTATAGGAAAAGACAACTATTTCTATTTCTTAATTACACCCTTCTATAAATAACAAAGTAATGCTGGAAAATAAGTTGGTAATAACGTTTACGTTACTTAGCGTAAACGTTTAATAATGTTTTCATCACAATAGAAAGAAAAATAAAAGCATAATAAAAAGTAAAAAAGTGAGGAAATGTTTGTAAATTATTTGAAGAAAAATGGTGTAGAAAATAGCAGCAGACGCCGCTGACCGCTGGATTATACTACTTGCATACAATTTTTAGCTCTATTTCAATGGAATAAAGTTGGGTTTAGTTCTAAAGAAAGTGGTTGCGCACTTTCCCGCTTACTCTGAGTTGAGGCTTAGGTATCTACGGCGTCCAATACGTAGTCAAGACTTTTTATTTTAACTTACCGAACGCATTTTTGCTATTTCCATCATTATAAAAGTAAAGGCAGGCATCCTTGAGTACGCAGTACCGTTTGGCCCAAGATTTCCACTTGGAGCCAAGTTTCATCAGGTAACCGAAGCAGTCTGGCCGAGGGATCGATGATGGAGGCAGCTTCATGTTCCGCATTGTTACTTCAAGCCAACCATCTCGCTGAAAATAGTAAAGGTGTTTTATTTGGAGTAACTGAAGATCCAGATTAAGGTTTAAAAAGAGATTTTTCTTTTGTAGAGAAACAAATTGTCTATTTGTAGGTAAGACTTACGTTAAAATACTGAATACAGATTCACGGGATAATGTTCCGAAACTTATTTATTTATTTTGTTTTGAGGAAGGTTTAGGTACAGACTAATAACAAAAACTGGATAAAGATAAAATAGGAAGGTCAATTACTAATGACAAACCTCTACAGATAATAAATTATTTGGAACATTTTGTATATACATATCCTATATATGTATATACAAAATGTTCCAAATAATTTATTTATCAAACAAAGTTATTGAATCGCATTGGTCAGATAACTATTTTGTCTGTACAACTTCCTATATAATGATGGAGCTCTCATAAAATTAAAACAAAATACAATTAACTGTTGCAGTCATATCAGTATTAAATTAATGAAGATGCACCCTTAACTATTTTCACTTTCAGCAAGGTTAACACCGTGCGTTAGGTATCTCTTTGTTGTTTGTATCGCATACCGACGTATAGGAAGCGAGTATCCATACCATACTGTAATTAGTAGACCGCCGATACTACCCATGTAGTATCGGCGGTCGTCGGCGGTCGAAGCCATCTTCGACGGCCCAACGATAGGTACCTACCAACCTAGCTACCGTAGAACGTAGAACAACTTTAACTTAGTTTACGATTTAGCTATGGACCTATAAACTGTCAATAACTTTCATGGTTGGTAACATCTACGATCCGATTCAATTATAAGCTTAGCAGTCAGGTTTTCGTTGTCCATAATGGGATCATATTTCTTGTAAGTCAAAAATTTATAGAAAATTAAGTACTAAGGTAGGAAAAAAGCCAATATGGCTTGCTTGGTGGTAATTGGATAAAAGGACTTATAGACAGACTTTAAATTGTTTCGTAATAGCACCAACGGAGATTTTCTCGACAAAGCATATCATAGTGCTTTATATTAACGGCTCGTGACACGAGTGCACGATAAAAATATCACCAATATTATTGAACATTAACGACAAACCAGAAATATTAAGAACGATTCTTATCATAACACAGGAAACCGCAGTTCATTGACATAGGATTTAATGTTGTACATTAAAATTTAAATTCTTACTACACTGCCATCTAGAGGATTATCTTAAAACTACTTCACGTTGTAACTTCAATATACTTTTATGCAGGGTTTCTACTCTTATGAGACTATTTTGCATAAATACTGTCATATCTATAACATAAATAAAAAACATAAATAGATATTAAAATTAAGGAATTTTTATTGACCTGGTTACTAGCGTCAATAGCATGAGCGAGGACAGCACGCCATCTAGCCGACGCCTCTGCAGTGTCTGCAGCGAGTTGTAACCGCACTCCCCCACCGCGGTGTAGGCGGAATCCATTAGGCCTTCCTGCATCTTCTTCGATGAGTTGATAATTCACAAGCATGAGAGCTCCCACTGGATGGATACTCTGTAATCGGGATAGATGGCGGTGTTATAAGTTACTTGATTAGGTACATTCTACGTACTTATTATACTACTCTCTATGAGTAATAAAATATCAAAACGTCAAAATTTGACATAAAAATATTTTGCTTATAAAATATTATTTTTTTTGATTTTCCATAAAATTTCTTTCATGCAGGCCAAATCCGTCGAGCCGTTCTCAAACGATGCTCCGACACACATTTGCCGATTGATATTTATTTATATTTGTACATATTATATAATAATAATTTAGATGTTTTAGATGAATGATATTTCAGTGGGCTATAACTTTTAAAACATATTATTAGGAAAATAACTTGAATTCTTAAGTGACATGACATGAAAGGGAATAAGTAGTCGTATACAGACAGGAAGACGATAAAGATACCTACTTTGATTGCCTGACGGGGACTTGGCTTCCTGGTTATATCTATAAATTGGACCATTAAATTATACTACTTACAGAGTCCGTTTTGTAATAATACAGGCAGTTATCTCTCTTCAACACGAACCAGCGTCTGGTCCAGCGGGGCGGATGATGTGGTTTGATGGGTGCAGCTCGCCAAAGATACCCTGAGTACAAGGCTGCGGGACCACCCTCATGAGCGAGAGATGCTACTACCTCGCAAGTTCTGGCCACCTAAAGAAATTTATAATAACTGATCAATTAATACGACGTGGACTCTACCGGTGGGACTAGTCCACAAACTAAAAGTGCAGCGGGCCATGGAGCAAGCTATGCATGGAGTTTCTTTAAAGGATAAAATTTGTAATGAGGTCATCCGACAAGGAACTAAAGTTGCCGATACAGCTCGCAGAATAGGCACGCTAAAGTGGCAATGGGCTGGCCACGTATGCAGAAGGACCGATGGTCGTTGGAGCAAACGGGTCTTAGAGCGGAGACCGCGAATTGGTAAACGGAAGGTAGGACGCCCCCCCGCCCAATGGACGTAGTTACGACCTGAGGAAGATACCTGGGATCGACTTGATGCGGAAGGCAGAGGACCAGGTGCTATGGCACGCATTGGGAGAGGCCTTTTTTTTTTTGTGCGTGTGGAAACCCCCTCGGGCCGTTACCCCACCGGGGTTTTCGGTGGGGCGGTTTGTCGGAATCGAACCGACTAAAACCACACGGTGTGCCGTACTGCGCCTTAAATAGGAGGGATCCGGGGACAGCTTTTATTAAGACATCCGGACACGCATTGGGCTAATTACTCAATTAATTCGATATTTGAAAAATCTACAGATTAGTCGAATATTAGCGTGTAAAATTAAGAAGTAAATTTTGAGTATTTTTTTTTTATAAATGTAGTGAGTCATTCATGATCATGACAATAACTGTTGTCGTTCGCCTCTATAGACTCTTTGTTACACGCAACTTTGCAATGAGACGTACTTTACGCTTACGTTACTTTTTAATCTTTTAACACCGTAATGGTTTAAGGCTTATTACCACGCTAAAATAAGATATTTTGTCATACTTTACCATAGGTGATGAAACTATAGTATTCAGGTACAATTAGTGGGTGAAAATCTCACTAACATACTAACATCTAAAATAAGATTGGAAAAATAGGTTACGACGTGTAGTATGGTTAAGATTGATCTTTAAAGTAGGTACGTAACTGGCACTGGAATGTTCTAATAATATCCAAGCAACATTATAGTTTATTTTCATCCCTAATGTGAGATATAAAAGCTTTTTATCATTATATAGGCAAATTAGTTATTGAGGGCAGCCGTTTTATTTTGATGATATGATAGCAAGCAAGCAATTATGTTAACTATATTTTGTATTAAACGGTGTGTGATTGCACTAATAAAGTTTAAAGGACTTTGGATGAAGAATATGGCAGTAATAATATTTGAACTATTCCTTGAATAAACTGTTATAAGAAGGGTTACTGAGGGTTTTAAATCATCAGACTCTTTCTTGTGTTAAAAAAACTGCAGATTGAGGATTTTTTTATAAATATATGAAAAAAGTTTACACTGTGTATGACTAACTCGTCACCACTCATTCATTAACATTACGGCCAGGCGTTACCTCGTGAATGTTATGAAATATTTACGTAATATACACTTGGTATATTTAGTTTCACGCGGTAAGTAACAGAATTTTATTAATAAAAAACAGATATTCATCACTTTTGGGATTTTTTTATAGTTCTTTATTGAAAATATGCCAACAGAAGCTCAATGATTCTTAAAGTTATATGGTAGTGTATGTATCGTTACTTATTGCTTCTCTAGGACCAAGATTATGGTCCAAAAACATTTTCAACGTCTATCATCATCGTCAGTCTTTATTGTTTATGTTCAATTGACATTATTTAATTTACCATTATTCATCAATATCAGAAGGTACGATTGCATGGTTAAATAAAATTACACTTTCTTATTGAAATTCGATTAATCTTACCTCTAATTCAAGTATTTCAGATCCAGAATGCGCAATCTTCACCACTTCAGAGTGTGTTTTATCTAAAACATTGATCCCTGTAAATAAACAAATGACCGATGAATTACGTCTGCATTCAATCAAATGGATTAATGCCGCGTTCCAATAAACAAGAAACGATTCGTTTTGCTTACAGACGGTAAAATTTCAATGAATTTTTAAAGAAAATTTTACCGGCCGTAAGCAAAACGAATCGTTTTTTGTTTATTGGAACGCGGCATTAATGGACAATGAATTTTCAGACAGAAACTATACCGAGACACATGGAGATAAATACTCTAACTTTGTCTGAATTATAAAAAAACAACATCATTTCCGAAAATGTATTGGTTAGGTAAACTTTGTTTCAGCAACTGTCATTAAGCAATTAGTGATTTAACCTTTGCTTATTCTCTCTTTCAATAACCAAGTGTAAACAATTAATCTTGAATTGAATTAGAAAAGAAATATTTGTAGATAAACTTAAAGAAAAAATTGGAAAGTGGAAATTCAGCAATGCATTCTACTATTATTTTGGCCAGACCTCAAGCTATCGGACAATAGAGTTTATACTTTATATTCAATCTATACATGACTAAAGTAACCAAATGCAACAAAGACAAGACAAACTTTTCTGCACAGGACTGAAGAGTTGCAGTAGTTCCATCAACCGGACTACCAACCGGACTACTGCTACTAGACCGTTTTAATGATATTGTAATGTAAAGAAAACATTTTACTTGTTCAAATAATAATTTAAAATGTCCCCACGGCTATTTACAGCATAGTTTATGATTTATTCGATAGAACATCATCGGTTGTCATGATGTTATCATTGATACCATAATCAATGATGTTCTAATAAAATAAGTTAATTCTAGGTGTAATTTTTCTTCCAACAAAACAATACCCTTAAACTTACCATTAACAGCTATCACGATATCTCCAACTTCTAATCCAGATGACTCGGCTGGTGTGTCGGGTTCGATCGCTGACACGACCACTGGTTTGCTACCATGGATTCGGAAGCCAAATTCTTCATTACCACGTCTCACCACCACTGTTTTGTCGCTTTCTAGTAGTAAATTGTTTTATTATTAATATTGTTATTTATAATCTTTGAAACGCCTTATGTCATATTAGTACCACAAAGTTTAGCTTTTCTAGTTTAATATTTATTTTTTATGGTTACCGTTAAGCTCGTAGATAAGTAGTAACCGAGTAGGTTAGCACATTACAAAGTTAAGTAATACTAGCCAGGTCAGTCTTGGATGAGTGACCATTCTTAACACATTGTAACCTCTGTGCCTCGAAGCACGTTAAACCGTCGGTCCCGGGTGCCATACAAACATTTGTGGCATTCTTTACGGGTAGTTGGAGCCCTAAAAAGTCCCGACAATCTGGTCTAACTACAGAACTTCGATATCGCTTAGTACTTGGGTTGTGGAGGTCTGATGGCAGTCGTTTCACGTAAAATATCAAAGTTCGGCCGTATGTAGTTAGACTGAATGCCGACCCTAACTTAGTTGGGAAAATGCGCGGAGGATGATGGTTACCCTTAAGCATAGTTTGATAATGCCGCCAATAATATAAATACCTATGTATATTTTATCCCTGTATCCCTGGGGTATGTATAAAAGTCGTTAAAGTCGTTTGGACTTCCCAGCAGTTAGACAATTCGATATACAGGTATGCAACCCTGGCTAAATCGAGCTATTGCTAACACTTACCTATCTATCCGTATAAGCAACAATATATGTTTTTG
Source organism: Callimorpha dominula (assembly GCA_949752705.1). Taxonomy (NCBI): domain Eukaryota; kingdom Metazoa; phylum Arthropoda; class Insecta; order Lepidoptera; family Erebidae; genus Callimorpha; species Callimorpha dominula. The sequence continues at coordinate 14,499,805 of OX457007.1, forward strand.
CTCCCATTACTTTCCCGGAGTACCTATATTAAAAGGAAAAGGTAAGCAAGAAGACCTATTTTCTCATCTTTAATTCCCAAAGTGCCCAGTTGGCAGCAATAGGCTTGTCTTCTACTACGGAAGAGGAACCAAATTATAGTTGGCAAAATCTGGGTGCTTAATACTGCCGTCCTTACGAAAAGTGCAATAACTCGAGTTTTGGCGCAGATTAAGTTAAGTCAAACAAAATCTATATATTCTCTTTAGACAGTTTTTACGTGTCTATGAAGAAGCCAGTTTTAATACTAAGCATAATTACTGCAAGATTGAGATACAAACAAAACCAAAATAAAATCTTTAAACGCGTTTTTCTCGAAATCAGCTTCAACCTAGTTATTGCACTTTTCGTAAGGACAGCAGAATACGCCTCTGCCTACTCCTTCTGGTATACCGGCGTGAGTGTATTCATGTATAACAAAGTGATATTTAGGAGTAATACCCACTGTTTCTTGAAAATCATTTTAGATCATATCATAATTTGAAAAACTATGACCTACTAAAATGGGTACCTAAAGGCGTCTGTGTTAATTTAGTTAGTGTTTTCAATGATCGATAAAATAATGTAGTTTTAAGTGCTGTGAAACTAGAACAGATAAACAAAGTGATTCAAAACTTATATAAAACTACGTAACTGTTTTTGGACGCATTCTTATATTTACGTGTATACTAGCAGTTCCCGCACGGCTTCGCTCGCGTGTACATGTTTATATATTTTGCGTGGAACCCTAAATCTTTTTCCAAAATAAAAGTAGCTTAAGTTACTCCTTATAACACCAGCTATCTGCCAGTAAAAGTCCCGTGAAAATCGGTAAATCCGTTCCGGACATTAGCCGGAACAAACAGAATGTTTTAAAAACTGATTTTTAGGCAAATGTATCATGCAAATAACTGTATGACCTTCACACCTATCATAAGAGTTAACAATACGGATCATACATTCTGTTTGATGAATGAGAGACGGATGAGAGACGCCTGCACGTAGCCGAAATGCGAATGTTGAGTTGAAGTGTGGTGTTACTAGGATGGACAAGGTGAGAAATGAATATATTAGAGGGAGCCTGAAAGTAGCATTAGTGGAGGAAAAGCTGAGGAGCAATAGGTTATCGTGGTATGGACATGTGATGCGGAGGGATGAGCAAAATGTGGTGAAAATGTTTGGATGATGACGGGTACAAGAGAAGAGGACGACCAAAGAAAAGATCGATGGACTGTGTGAGAGAAGATATGGCTAGAAATGGAGTAAACAGTGAAATGACGAACGATAGAGTAGAATGGAAGAATTAAACATATTGCACCGACCCCAAATAAAATTGGGACATCGATAGGCAGATGATGATGATGACATTCTGTTTATGTAGTCAAGTCAAGCATTAAAATGTTATGTTAAATTACATTTTTAGAAAACTTAAAGATAGCTAATTGAATTAAAAACCTAAAAATTCATGAGCATGGTTGTACCCATGGAGGGCGGCAGAGGATGTCAGCTGCCCCCCTCCAGCTATAGTATGTTTACGTAGGTATTAAGTTTATTAAAGTAAAAAAAAAATGTTTTGCATGCAACTGGGCCGTCAAATATTTGGTTTGCTCCCTCCCTGGCCTTTAAAACTGATTACGGGTACGCCCATGTCATGATTATTAAAATGTCACATTATCAATACGTATACTTACACTAATTATTTACAAATCACCTGAGCGTTCTCGTCTTCGGAGATTTTGGACCTCTCTACCAATATGACTGTATCTCCTACGAGTTTAAACCGAAGTGTTGATGGCCTAATGTTAGTATACGTATTCAGCAACAATTGTACTGACACTAAAAAGTGTTTTAAAGTGTTTCCTTATTAAAAAAAAATAACAAAATGAACATGCTGAAAAACTTCGTCAGATCCATTAAGAATATGCAGCAGTTATTTTCTTGAATAGTACAATAATATCGGCCTAGAGACGGCAATAAACTTGTGTGATGGGAGCTGACCATGACATACATTCGCTTTTAAGATGGGCAACCTGTACGCTGAAATATTTGCAGAAAGACTTTCATATTTGGCCATCGTCCAGGAAGAAGAAACACAGTTTCATTCAAGCAATGCATTACTGATTCTGCAGTTTTGTAATAATTTATTGCAAATGGCCAGATAAACATTGACGTCAATACAATGTAAAATCAGGCCATATGGTAGATTAAAAAGATAGTATGCCGAGTGAATAATGAAGTTATTAATTAAGTGAGTATGTACATTTATTAATAGTATTAGAACATAGTAAAGTAATCAAGTTAGTTTTAAATCACAACATGTCCCAATTTTTAGATAAAAAAATCGCATTACCACTAGGTTCTGGAGCTAGCAGTCTGTTAATTTGACTCTGCCGACACCATAACATCAGCATTAATTTCAAGATTTCTTCCAATTTCTGTCTTAAACTCCCCACAGACATCAACTTATCTTTGACTAAAACATAAAATAATTGCAAAAGGAAAAATAAAATCACTATTTCAATTCATGAAAGCCATGAACCCAGTGGTTACAAAACTAACTCACATGAATGACCCATCCTTCACAGAAATTCTAGTTTGTACTTCGAACTGGCGCTCCTCACTATGTTAACAAAATGTATGCACTACATAAAAATTGCGTCAATTACGTCATTTATCACAGTAACAAGTTTACTGAACTAAAATCAATACGAACTAAACAGTGAACGCCAAACGTATAAATATCATCTGGCCGCAGTAGCGGGTCGTCAACAACTGAAGACTGACGTTCAAATACGCTTCAGGAATTAATTTTAGTTCACAACAGATCCGTCACTTTTGATTCCGAAGTAATTCTGTACCTTTCACCGATACTCTTTATATTCGTACGGATGATTCATATAAATGGAAAAATAAATGTCATTATTTTAAAATCAAGGTCGTAAACTTTTAATGTTAATTTTAACATTACGACACCGTCATTTTTTCAAGCTTGTAGCAAATTTAAACGAAAGAATTCAGGGGACATGCTTAAAATAATAGGTGATGTTATTTAAATAGAGTAACTACTAGAAATAGTTTCATACGTCACACTTTAGAAGTGGCGCGGTTAACTATGCTTCGATAATAGTTGTGACGCAAAATGGTAACAGTTTTATAATAGTCGAAGAAGAATGAATAGGTTTATAAACATAAAATATAAACTTAAAAACTAACATAAAACTAGCTTTATGATGTTCGTGTATTTTAGCTTTAAAAATCAAATTCATTTTTTATTGTGGTTGGGTAGTAAGTTTGCGGGTTTTGTGTTACATGCACGAAATGATACAATAAAGACTATCACTGCAATAACCAGGGAATTGAATACGTCCCGGCAACAACCAGTTTGAGTGACAGGTTTGCGACCCTGACCTGCTCGAGTTACTGTTTACACTCCAATCCATTCGTATTACCAATATCCCTAACCTAACATTATCTTCCCTTCGTAAGGGGCCATCCATAAATTACGTCACACGAATTTCATAATTTTTGGACTTCCCAGTCTTTGTCACAGGTGGTCATATCTGTGGGACCCCCTCCCTGGTGTGATGTCATATATTTTTAAATTGTTATACCCAGAACTGAAAAGAGCTATTCTAATTTTTTTTTTAATAAAAGTGTAGTAACGTGTCTAGTCTTTCGTTTACAGGTAATGTTTTGTGTTTAATACTTTAGATTTCGACATGTGACGTCACAAAGCTTATGACCCCCCACTCCTTGTCACACAATGTCACACTTCGTTGACCCCTTAACGGTGACGTAATTTATGGATGGTCCCTAACTACCTTTAGCTTTTAATATACTCCCAATTTTCCTATCTTTAATTCCCAAAGTTCCCGTAATCTTAATGAGAACTTTAAACCTAATGAAAATCGTAGTTTAAATACTTTTAAACAATGAATAGTTTAAATAGGTACTTAATTATAAAATATATTACAAAATAATTAAATTAAGTTACTATAAAATTATTTTCCATAAGTAACTACTAATTATTCTATTTTAGACACAAAAGCATAAAAAATTAACAAGACTGTTCGTGGGAGAGCCATGCTTCGGCACGTACGGGCCGTCTCGACCGGAGTGGTGCGGCCTCACAGAATACCCGCAGTGAAGCAATGCTTGCATTGCTTTTCGCGTGACTCTTGAGTTGCAGGTGCCCATGGGCGGCAGTAGTCATTTACCATCAGGTGACCCGTCTGCTCGTTTGCCCCCTATACCATAAAAAAAAAATTAAATCGAAGAAAGAAAGAACTGAAAAGCGAAAAATAATAAAATATAAACTTATTAGGAATTAATGAATTGTTTTGGATTTTCATTGTTTGTATGTTTGGCGCCAACTCAAAATTATTTAGATATTTACATTGGTGTAGGAGTTTAGTTAGTTATAATTTATTTAGGATAGCCAGTTCTGTTCTATCTAGGTGGGAATAACCCACATCTCACTTCTCCGCATATCCTTATAATTACTGAAGGGGCAATAGCGAAGGGGCGGACTGCATCTGAATTCTGTAGTCAGAAATTGTTTGACATCAAAGCTTAACTCTGACTAGTAACATACAAGAACGGTGTATACTCGTATTAGGTAGCTTAGAGATTTAAAAAATAAGAAACAAATCTCATCAGGTCCGCTTGATTTTGATCTGGACTGGCATGCAATGAACCGAAACGGTTTTCCTTCAAGGTTGCGAGATTACTTCTATAAAAATATGACGGTGTTGAAAAAAGTAACTGTATTAAGCAAGGACTAACCAAAACTATTATCAGCTTGTCGTCTGTTGAGTTCTATGCAAGCACGCCGATGCACAAGCCTGTGTGTGAGCGCCACGTATCTCTTGTTAAATTCGGTCTCCGACTCGGTTGGATCTTCTTGATTGTTCTCAGAAGCATCTAAGACATCTGTGATATCGCATATGAAATATAATATTTGTTTTGAATAGGAAAAATTGTACTACATTTAATTTCTGAAATACCTGGAGGGATTCTGTTCCAATGGTCATCATTTTCAGAGAGCAATATCCAATTACCACACCACCAAGGTGTAGCATAGATTCCTCTTTCATCACGACCACCTTCAGCTCCTTCGGAACTTCCAGAACATTCTTCGTGTTCTACAAAATATATTTTAAATTCTTAGATATTCATAGTTATAGCATAGTTCGTTTCCTTTTAAGGCTTGTAAGTATAATATTGTTAAGAAGTCGATATTAATAATTATCTATCATAGTTTTCATTTTTACACTTACCATCAGGATCTACACTTGCGCTAGAGCCACCTAGTTTATCTAAACTATTACCAGCGGACCTAGCTATGCGAGTATCTTGAGGTTTCTCGTTGGTGGCGTACTCTTCCTTGCCTCTCTCTTCAGACTATAAAAAAAATATCTTTTTTATTATACATCTGCAGTCCGACCGACAAACTAAGACAATACCTACTAATGTCATAATGACCGATTATTATTAAGTATGAAATACGGAAGAGCTAATATGTGATACAGTTGGTGATATACTTCTATAATAAAAAGTTATCCTTCAAATTAGAACTTTTCTTTGGATTTGTATTAGCTTACTTTAAGCCGTGAAGTCTCGCAACACCAGTGTTACACAGTTATTGTCGATCCATCAGCCTCCCCTGGAAGATATATTGGGTTCCAGTGTCCTATTCCTCTTGAGAAATACAACACTATACTGGTAATGAATTATGTTAGAAGTTTTTGGAGACGGGCAGATACAATTATGATAATGGAATATACTCCATTTGCTGTATAAGAGATTGAAGCTGTGCTTTCTAACATTAAGGACCTTAAAAAATAGAAACATAAGTAGTTGAACTGTTGGTCTAAGTTTAATCAGAATAACCTTTAACACAAGGAAAGTTATGATTTGAAGTAGTAAACCTTCATTTTATGTGATATAGCGAGCAGTGAACCTTATTTTAACATTTCTATCGGAAATGTCATACCTTGACGCAGTCATTGATAAACTAAAATATATTATATTGAATAGTATTAATGTTCTTAGGGCAACTCGCAACTCGTTTTGTGTAGGTCAGCGCCTCTGAACGCAAAGTAAGGGAACTTTAGTTCCCTACTTCACCTATAGAGGCGCTGACTACATGTGTAAAAATGTATTATTACTATAATAGCTATAACATATAATTATGAGAACAGAATTAAATAACAAAACGTCTAATTTAATTAGTTACTTAATAACACATTTTATTATCATTTCATTTACAAGACTTTATTAATAATGTTTTCAAGCATAAAGGAACTGTCACTGTCCCCACATACATTTTACTTGACTAGCCTGTTGGTCTAGTGGTTAGTGACCCTGACTGCTAAGCCAGAGGTTGTGGGTTTGATTCCCACCCAGGACAAATAATTGTGTGATGAGCACGATAATTTGTTCTGTGTCTGGGTGTCATTTATCTATAATATGTATGTATTTAGAAATCTACAAGTATGTTTATGAGCAATCTGGTTACCATAGTACAGGCTCTGCCTAGCTTGGGATCAGACGGCCATGTGTGAAATGTGTGAAGTTATTATTATTATTATTAAAAAAAAATAGAACAGCTTTTCACTGTGAGAACATTGTTCACTTATTTGCACCTATTTATAATGAAAAATACTCTACTATTACAATAAACCATAACACTTTTATTACAAACAACGAATTATGTAAATTATTTATTAAATAAAACTGGCCATTTTTTTTCTGACATTTGACATTTAGACAGAATTGCCAGCATGTTATACTGGTTAAGTACTTTATGGTCTCGAGTAATAATTTATTTTATTTCGAAACAATGATTTATAATTTAAATTATTACTGAATAAAGTTTTAAACTTTTTTTACCTAATATTAATCAAGGAATTAATAAAAACGACAAACCTGGTAAAATGAATGTGCAAACTTGACAAGTTATATTAAATACCTGAAATGAGTGACAACACCTTATATGGGTAAAATATAGTAACCTAGAATAACAGTTTTATGTATCAGGTGCAGATGGCTCTTTTAAAAAATAAAAATTTGTTCCCGAGTTGCCAGAGCATGCAGTCATTCCCGTATGTTTCATATTATATATGATTGTTTCTATGTTTCAATTTAAGAAATTATCTATTTATTTAATTTATTTATTTTAAGTGTCATTATATAAATAATGGTGTTTTTAAAAAGTTTTTACAAAATGATGGTTGCATATTTAGCTGTGAATTTTTGTGTATGTTTTGGAGAAAATATTGTTAAATTGACTGATGGTGTTGGACAGAAAGCAAACAATTTGGTAACGATTCTAGATCGTGACTATGAAGAATCTGAAGAGAAGTGGTTGGGAAATGCTTTGAGAGATATAGCTTATTATTTGCGAAATCATAAGTTTAATGAATGGGATAGAAGATATTATACAGATAAGCCTTCTCCTTTTACTGGATTTTATGACGCTTTTCCTTCACCAAGTTTAAACTCCATTCACTGGATGGTACATAAAAACTGCCAGCAAGATTTCTTTAAGTGCATAACTTATTTGCACAGCATTGTAAAAACTGCTCCATTTACGAGGAACGATGACTTCGCCACTACATTAAATAAAAATGCCACAACCCTAAACATTACATCTTTACGTAGTCAAAATAATGAATGCAAGAAAGCCTTATCTTATGCTGAAAAAACGGGCTTACCCTTTGGGGGACCAAAAGAAAAATTTCGCTGGCGAACATCAGCTTCCTATTACATGTGCTGGTATACTATGAAAAGAATTCCAGCACTATCAATGCTGGGTGAATCTTGTGATAATTTTGCAAGTTGCTTGAATAAATTACTTGGAAGTAGAAATCATGATTGTCGTTCAGATGATAAGTTATCATTTGCTTGTGCTACTTACAGTTTTTGTCCGGACCCTTGTTGTCCTTTAAAACATGTACGGACAATGTCAGAGTGTCACAATAGTTTTAAAAATCCTTGCTATAGTGAAAACTTTGAAAACAAGGACATATCACACAGGATATGTGGTTTCAATCACAAGAACAATCAAGATTTCGAACAAATTATACAAAATAATTGGAACGTATCCTGCAACTGTCATCAAAAAGGTTTCGCATGGGATTCACAGTTTGGGATGTGTGTAGATATTAACGAATGTGCAACAAAACAACACAGTTGTGATTCAAATAGGGAGGATTGTTTGAATTTACCAGGTTCTTATAAATGTGTTTGTAAGTGGGGATATATTCACGATAAAATTTCAAGGAGATGTGTGGAAAAGCTGATACTTATGGTCCCTAAGCTAGAAGAACCCAATAGACAATTGAATTTCATAGAGAAGTTGAGCTCTTTTGTAGAATATATTGCATTTTAAACAAACCTTTGCACGAACATCTTGCCTATGTCGATAGTGATGCTTGGATTTATCTTCAGACCTATATCTCTTGTCTAATTTTTTATATAGACGAGCACCGCTAGTCTTTTTTGTTGAGGCGCAAGATGGAGAATCTGCAAAACCTGCTGGTGCCGGCACAATGTCCGGTGTAGCTTCAGCGTAAGATTCCTGAAGGAAAATGAAATAATTTCAATTTTATTTAATTAGAATGAAGGAATGTTCTATAAATGAATAATAAATAATTCTTTAAACCACAAAAATAACTTTTTCTTAGTTAATTGAATAAACAGAAATTATTTTTATATTCTAATATTATTGACGTTCAAATATTTTTAGCAAAAGAAATTCTAATCACATGGTGAGCTATTATACTTACATCTGTTTGAGAATTCCTAGACGCTATACTGTCATGTTCATGCGTGGCTGTTACGATATGGACTTCCTTGCCGCAATGAAGGCAATGTGCCTTAGATTCACCATCAGCCCCCGCTAGACTCTGCTCCGTTTGTTCTGAATAAAATACGGAATCTGATCCCGGTGACACTGAGCGAAGAGATTCTGCTGACGCTGCTTTTGCGCATTTTCCTTCTGAGAAAAAAGCTTTTTAAGACCTCTAGACCAAGATCTCTCAACCTATTTTCCACGAACTCTTAGGATATAAGATATCTAGATGGCGAAAAGATTAACGAAAAGTTATCATGTACATGTTATCATGTAATTGTATGCAGCGGAATTTCCTAAGATTTCCATAATTTTGAAGATCAGACTACCACAATAAATATTGGTGTCTTGATCAGAAGAACCTTTGAAAGAACCGGGTGATACTAAGTGGTTTTGACACGGAAAGTAAATTTAAACAAGAAACAATATTTCATAGGTAGCTCTAAAGCTACCTAAATAAATAAATAATAATATTATTTTATTTATTTCTAATTGTGTTGTTTGTTTCATTTGTTAATATTGAGTATTTTTCGATTTATTGATAATGATTATTTACTGATGTTTATTCTAATTTATTTCTAATTGTTTTCTATGGATGTTATCTATCTGAAATAAACGTATTATTATTATTATAAAACAAATGAATCCAAATATTTAGTCAAGTCAGTCAGTCAAGATTTCTTTTAGTTATTTTTATAAAAATGTATTTTGTTAAAATATGTAGTAGAAATTATAACGGTTGGAAACACTGCTCTGGGCTAATTTCTATTAGAATTATAGGTCAAGACAATAATTTAATTAATTCATACAACCTGCGGTGTATATTTTGGACCTAATAAATATATAACCAGAGGGCGCTAAAGCGTGTCATGAATTAAAATAAAACAGTCGATTCATGTTTTATACCTTTATCTTGCTGCTTCTTTTGATGTCTAGGAGAGGTTGTTGGACTTTTTACGTATCTAAGTGGTGTCAGCCTGGATCCCGCACTGGCAAGAGTTCTAGTTGTTTCTATGTCTTCAGCTTCTAAAGAGCTTAGACACGGAACTGTTGGTATTGACTGTTTTCTTCGCGGTAAGCTGCCAGGCAGTGATATACTTTCGTTAGAACCACTTTTCCTTCTCGGCCTATGATATACAAAAGTCGCTTGATATATATTCAACAGCTATACAAGCAGTAGTTAGGTCAATAATGTATAGATTTAAATTTTTCCATTAAGTTTACCTGTACATTGCATGATTGTTAGTTGAAGTAGGAGACTTTGCATTATTAGAACTATTACCAGTTTTTCTTCTCGGACTATCTCGTAAGCGCCTAGGTTTTCTAGGTGATGTATTACCATTGCTAGTACCTGTAAATACGACATAACGTTTACAATTTATATTTGAATACTAAAGGAATAAAAAAAAAATAGATTCTAGTAGTACTTACCTTCCTTCCTATATTGTTCACTAGAATCATCTGATGTTGGTATATTCAGATGTAATTTCATGTTGGAACCCGTTGCTTCTCTTCTATCATAATGTGTTTGTCGATAACTGTGATTACCATCAAGCGTTTTACTTTGAGTCGGACTTTTAGCTTTTAGTTTTGTCCTCTTTACATACCTTTCCCTTTCAGGGGGACGTTTGGTTTCAGAATCTTTTTCTTTTATCGCTTTATCTTTTATAGATTTTTCAATATCTATTGGTTCTCGCGGCGAAGATTGAACGCTTTTCGTTTTTTCTGCAAAATGAGTTTTTTTTTTACGACATTCAGGAACATTTTCTTCTAATGCCGACTTGATGTTGGAATATTTGAATGCATTTCGTTCAGATTTTTGACTTGTGCTGTCTGGCTCTTTTCTATGTTTTTTACCCCAATCATCTTGAGAAGTAGATACAGAGTCATCATAAGATTTTGAGAATTCTAATGTGAAAGCTTTCTTTTTTCTGCGTTTATCCTCACATAGCCAAGATTTTGGTCTTGTTGATGTTCTATATTTTTGAGAATGTTTGTAGGCTAAAAATGAAAATTATACGCTTTATATCGGAAAGAAGTGATTAGTTTACCAAGCAATAAGCTACTATACTCACTTAACCCACCGTCTTCATCATCTTCAACAGGACTTTCATAATAGCCTGAAGAAGAATAATGCACGCTTCTTTCATCATCTGACAAAGAACCCTGCAATGACATAATCATAAATATTTTTAGGATGGAAAGAATTTTGGCTTACTTTTTATCTGTATTTATTATTTTATTACCATCATTTTTGGCACAAGTTGTTCTTTTGCATGTACATTTTTATCAGCAATTTTATTAGTGATTTCTTTACTTTCATTTTGTTCGGGTAATTCTACAATTTTTTCGGGAGATTTCTCCTCAACAGTTTCAGTAACATTGGGATTAGATCCCCCTATACTATAACTTCCACTCGAACTACTCTTTCCACTAATTGTACCACGCATAGTCTGAAAAGAGGAGCAGTTTCATACATAAGCAGAAAGGAAAGTTTTAAGACTAATAAAGCTTCGTGCAAAATCTAATATTACAAAAACGTATTGTTAATAGAACCATACTAACTTTCGAAACTTTTGGAATATCATCTTTAAGTTTAATATCAGTCTTTTCTCTCTTGATGTGTTCAAAGTTAGGAGTAATTTCAGCTTTAACTTCAATTTTTTCCACTGTAGCTTTGGGTATCCTATCTGACAATGGTAATGGGGGTGAGGCTAGGTCAGGAACTATAAAGTCGTCGCTGATTTGTAAAGGTGGTGAATAACTTGGCAATATTAAATCCTCAGCGATATTTTCCGTTCGTGTAGAAGAATAAAGACTTGATGCGCTTTCAAAAGATGATCCTTCTTGTGCCCTATTATTTTCTGGATCTAATAACAATAAAATTAATAAAAATAGTAATTTCTCCTAAAAACTGAATATTAAATTTCCGTATTGTTTCCGCTTTCTACATACTTACTTTGATTATGATTCTTACAACTTTTTTTAGAACTATCTGAATTAGCGGTAACATAGTCTTCTGTTGTTGTCGTGCTTTCCGATACGTCAGTAGTATTAATTTTACCTGAATCTGTTCTAGCTAAACTTGTTTCACTAGTGGCAGTTTTAGCTAACGTTGGTTCAGATGGAGATTCGATTATTCGATTTGGTATAGTACCATTGGGCTCCTTTTGTTGCGCCTTTTTCTGTAAATCTCTTCTCCTTGATGGACTCAAAGCGCGTTCTCGTCTTTTATTAATAATACTAGGTGTTCTTTTAAAAGGAACATCTGCCAAATCTAGGCTTGGATGAGTAATAGCAATCGCAGGCATATGGCTAACTTTTGGAGCTATAGGTGAGATAGTCTTTGAAATAGTTGGTTGCTTAGTAATAGGTAACGGTATGTTTGGAACTACAGCAGGTGGAGACAGCGAAGATCTTGCTTGTTGGGAACTTGAACTTGATGTATCCAATTTATTTCTTGGAGATGTAGGTGATTGGCTCTAAAAATATATGTTGTCATTGAGCTCATCTTAACTAAGCATGAATATAGTATAAATATTCATAATATAGAAATAATATTTACTTGTGAGGCATCAAATTCTTCTTCTAAGGCATCTGTATCCAAAGAGGATCGTTGTTGATGTTGTAGTAGCAAAAGTTGCTTTCTTCTTGAAGTTGGTGTCAAAAGTGCAAGCGCCCCGGGTGATGCAGCTAGAGAACTTAGATCTGATGAGCTATTAAACGAAATTGCCATACTTATGAGTTACATCACAGGTACGTGCTAAGAAACATAGTAAATAAAGAGCAATAAAACTACTCTTACCTTATCACTGTCCCATTTTCTGTACCCGAATCAACTTGCAGAATAGTTGTTTGTGATTCGTTCCAATTGCCATCGGAATGATCCCTTTAATTTAATAAAAGATGATACTAAGTTGAATGTTAATAAATTTAATCTTGGAGTTTTTAACGCAGTCAAAAACATGCTTTAGCCTGATTATATCTACATTTTCGTTGGAATGGTTGATAATCAATAAGTTTATCTATTTTTAGTTACGACATACACTTTTTCAAGGTATAAAATATTCAGACATATTTTATAGTTTAATGAAGGTTGGTAACCAAGGAATAATTTGGTCATTTGCACATTCACATTAAAAACAAAGCACTTTTATAATACTTCTGCTAATGAAGTTTACATGTAAAAAAAAAAAGGTTGGTGAAAGACTCTAAATTCAACGAGTTATAGGTTATTCTATAGACGGGACTTGCTCAGCTTTGCCAAACTCACTCTATGAGTTAATTGGTTACATCACAGGTTATTCTCACATACATCTAAATAGGCTAGGGTGTAAAAAGTAAGTCTAAAATTTTAAATTGGATTCGAATGGGTAAGGTATCGGCCTTGCGATCTAGAGGTTGCTGTTGTAAGAAGGAAATCAAACCCAAACAGTTAACGCGGTATCAGCGGGCAAGAGGAGGGCTTAAACCTCTGTGTCACATGTTGGTTAGTCATCTTTTGGTCGAAGATTTTACTATATGATATTTTTTTGTCATTTAAAGCAGAATTCCTTTGAAGCCTAAGTAACTTTTTAAGTCTAAGTTAAAATCAAGTTATGTTTTTATCTGTATTTACCTGCTATGATCTACTGTGAGCGATTCATTTGAGGCACAAGGTGATACTTTATCCAGAGGAGGAAGTATAGTAGTAACCGTGTTAGATATAACAGCTCGTTTAATTTTTTGGTTTATTTCTGTGTTTATAGAAGCAGGATTTGGGGATCCAGGGCTAGATTTAGCTGTACTGAAAAGTTTAAATTAAAAATACTATTAATACACCAAGAACATTTGCCAATTATTTCACATTTTTAGTATATTATGCATAAATAACTCTACTATAGTTTCTAAATACTAATTTGCTAGCCAAATTTTATAACAGCTAAAATGGTGCGTGCATACCTGCTCTCAAGAATTTCGTCCTTGTCAACTATAATTTCTGTTTGTTCTTCAAAACTTACGCTTCGATTTCTAAATGGTTCATGCTTGTAACTAATGTATTTTTCGTGAAAATCTTCATATGCATTTCCATCTGAAGAACTATGGAAAGAAATATGAATGAGAGCGGATGAACATAGCATAGCAATTTCGAAGCCGCAGTACTAGCTGTTTGCTTAAAATGAGAACAAGAGAAAGTGTGATTGTGAAAGAGCTATGTCTAAAAGGATTGATGGCTATGCAATAAATAATTCACCGGTCTGTGGATGCTGTGCAACGGACCTAATTGTTATGTGTTTTCAACCTAATATGTACAAAATTGTAACAATTAAATTTATTATTCTTTTCTTACCTGAAGGACCCATCTGGTTCGAACCCAAAGATGCCTTCGTCTTTGATTGGAGTTTGATTATAATTTTGACCAAGATATTGCTCGTACAATGCTTCTCTTTCGCGATCCTCTCGTGTCATATTTTCTTGGCTTGTAGACATAACGATTGGAGCGTCTTTAATACTCTCATTTGCTTGCAATTCGGTTTTTCTTCTGAAATAATTTAACCTTAGTAAAAAAATTATTATCTCGAAGCAAGACTTTTCGGACCAAATGGTTTTGTATTGGTCACCCTGTTAGCCTAGGTAATGCCCAGGCTAACAGGGTGACCAATACTTTATATCAAACACAGGCTGTACTCCTATAAGTCGGCAGTACATTCTGTATTAATAATAATGAAAGATGTATTCCTTTATCTATTCTAATAATTAATAATTTTATAGTTCTTGAGCGGTGTTAGCACTTCAGATAAAGATCAAAGATACCGTGCTTTTTTTAAGTACTTACACATCTAAAAGAATCTCTCCTTCTGATAGAGTTTTTTGCAACATTCTTCTGCTTTTTCTTCTCAGCGTTGTAAAAGGTATAGCTTCATCATCAGGTCTGGGTTCAAAATCTATGATAATTTCCTTTTCATTCTTCTCACTATCATCAGTTGTGGTTGCAGAAGTTTCTGTAGAAGGTTCAGATTGGAAAGTGGACGTTTTTGAAAAGGGATGAGAATTAATTGTCTTTTGCGAAGCATCACTTGTACTTTTAGAAAGAATAGATCTAAGAGACTTATCGCCCTTTGTTTGTTTAGCGATTTCTTGTTGTAAATATTCCAAATTTCGACGATTTAACGCCATGCTTTTTTCTATATTTTCTATGTCATCGTCTATAGTGTCATCTCTATCACTCTCATGAATAAATTGAAAGTTTTGTTGAAAGTATTCTTGCGCTTGTCGCTGTAAAACACTTAGTTCTGATGATTTATCAATTTGTGAGGACGAAGCTATAGATTTTACAGACGAAGACGTAACGTCATCTGAATCACCGCGTCGTAGAGGTGAAGAAGGCATTACATCTGTTGGTGACCGTGGAGATCTGGGTGGTTCTTCAGATTGTGTTCTATGTAGTTTGTCATGATCGTTATTAGTTAAACTGAAATAAATATTTACTACGTAATATTACTTGGATCAATTTTATTTTTATTTAAATTTTAGATGTTAAAATACCTTTCTATAGTAGTGGTAATATCATTTTGTGAACTACCGGCCAATCTATCACCTCCAACTTCTGAAAAAGATTTTGTGAGTCTACGAGCTCCAACAGTATACCCATTTGTTTGTACGCCTGCAGCTACCATTTTTACCTAAAACAAAATAGGTGAATCGCTAACATAATTAAAACTTAGTTAATAATTGGTGCTGTAGGCCCCTTTAAAAATCTAGTAGATGCTGAAATTAAGACTCATAGAGTAACATTTATTAGTATACATGCAGCACGTAGCATGTCGATCCTATTGATTTATGGTCGCAGGCAGGTCACTTTTCAATGAAATATAGAATTAATTTCCCTTTTTTTATTTACCACCGCCATAACTATCACAATCTATGCAAGTGTACGAGACCATAGACAACATCTTACTTATTTTTCTAAAGCATAGACTATAGCTATAACCTAATAAAATAAAGAGCTACTACATACTCTGCGACACATCTGTGTTAAATAACAATGTTTGGGTTGTCATTCAACACTCTTCCTCAACGCTAACATTGTCATTTATCAAATTCAATTTCTGCACTATGTTTACAGAGTACATATTTCTTATACTTTGACAAAAGGTTCCTTCAATGAATCGGTTTCTACATATTTTATTTTACTCAATCTTCTTCTTAGAAATAGCTTGCTTTTCGTTCCTTTCTCTTTAAAGTTTTCTTCTAGGTTTTTGAATATTTGGTACGCTGTATTTTAACGTAAATATTCCTAGTGAATATTTGCAATGAGAATCGCCTGTTCCCGCACTTTATTCTGCTTGTTTGCGACGGTCGGCCTCCTTCGTGCTTTAATCTTCATGTAGAATTGCTTCCAAGCACCCACTTTCCTTTAACATACTTTTGGTTCTAAAACTCCACGCGTTGAAATTTTGGCCATTGAACGGCACCACATTAAATTCTATTAAACCCTTTGAAACTGACATTATTTCTTTTATTTCTTTGCATTTACACTTTTATTCTTCCGTACCTGAGCCCATAATCATTGATTTATGGATTTATGTTCGCAGGCAGGTTAGTTTTCAATAAAATACAGAATTAATTTCCCTCGTTTTATTAACCATCCGCCATAACTATCACAATCTATGAAAGTGTACGAGACCACAGACAATATTTTACTTATTTTTCTAAAACATAGACTATAGCTATAAACTAATATAATAAAAATATACACTCTGCGACACATCTGTGTTAAATAACAATGTTTGGGCTGTCATTCAAAAGATCTAATCTGCTGGGCTATCGGAAAACCGTCAATTTTGTCACTGAATCTAAAAACACCACTATCAGATTAATAATGTAATATACTCATGGGTATAACTCCTCTCAATGTCATTGGGGCATGTCAACTTGCATATTGTGACGTAAATTTTTATAGATTGTATCATCATTACAGAACAAAAATGTATTTGACTTACCCTTTTTATAGTACGAGGACTCAATGATAAATAATTTGGAGGTAATGGTTTTCTACCTAAACATACTTCTGTTTGTGTTGCTTGAGTTCTCATCACTCCTTTCTTTATTGAATCTAAAAGAAATTTATTTTATAATTAATTAACTGGTCAGGAACCCGATGCCTCTTTCCATTTCATTAGTTTTTGTTTTGTAATAATTACCTAAACAGACGACTTTAGGTTGTTCCGTCTGTTTGGGTCTTGGCACCGTTGGAGCTGGATGAGTAGGCATTGGTTGTAGTGGCGGCGGGTAATGTATCGGCGCTGGTGCAGCCTGGGTCATGAATTGCGGGTACGGGGGAAACGGTTGAAACATAACTGGCAAAGTTGAGTAGAGTTTTGCTTCCGGCTAAAAAAAATATACATAATATTATCATTTAGCAATGTGCCTACGTAAAAATTTTCACGTTCAAATTATTTATTGAACACAAAAATTGGACACTGTTATTCAATTTACTGAAAAATATGTGAATTATTTGAACAAGAGTTTCACACGTTTAAGGTCACTGTTCCGCTTCGAAGGGTCGATGCGTTATGTTAAATAGTCCACACCCCTCTTCAAAAATTGGGCTATCAAATGTCTAAATATTTATTTAAATCCAACAGGTAGTTCGAGAAATTTGCTCGATTACCAAAAAAGAAGCACTTCTTAGCTCAATATTTATTTTGTTCACTTGCGTTTCTAATTAACTACAAAATTATGATTAACGTAAGTCCATTTTTCTTTTTTTTACAATCAAATTTCCAAACAAGCACAAATCAATGAGCGTGTACGTGCGAACACGTGTGTTGTAATTCAGTGGTTTAAAAGTAAAATTTAAGAGAACTGCCTTAAAAATTTACACACCTTAACAATTCGTCCATCGATGAGCCTTTCACAGTCGCGTCTAAAACGGTTACCTCCGACTGCGGCTGGCATAACTGAGTCGTCAAACGTGGTCAGGGTGTGAGACCGAGCGAAAGACACGTGTTTTGTCCTGAAAAGCATTTCAATTTAATACGAAGCCAGCAGAAAAAGATGCTAAAGAGCTACTGTTGAAATCAATAGGTAATCTCCAAAACCAAGTGTCCTAATTTTAAAACCCAATGACACAATTAGATTTTTTCAGAGATTTTTTCAAAACTGTGTTCACAAGTGTTTTTTTTTATTTTCTTCTTTCTTTATAGACTGAATATAGTAAAAAAACATTTCATATTTTTTGACGATTGAATAATAATAATAATAAAAACGTGAAAAACTTTACTGTAATTTTCGCAAGGAACCTTATATATTATTTTATTACGGACTCTATCCCGCGCAAAGAATCAACGCAGGAATTCCGCCAATGTCAAGTGTTTTATAATTATACAAGTTAAAAAACAAGAAAACTTGACAGCTTTGATTATATATATATGTCACATATATATAATCAAAGCTTGACAGATAGTATTTATATGTCGCCTCCCGGCAAAAAAAGAGTCATATCACATGTTAGGTACGTTTTAACATTTTTATAGCATTGTATAGCAAATGTTGCATTTGGTCAGCTGTAAAAACATCGTTATTAGCTCAGTTTAAAAATAAACTTTGTTCCCTTTTTCTTTTTTTAGCTGTTTTGTTCAATTCACAGGCATAAAAGTCGTGTTTTCTCGAAATAGCTGTTTTTGTATTATGACACTTTTTTTGTCAAGACGCGATGGATTATTTAAACAAAATAGTCATATTATCATATTTATGTTGGTTTGTAGATTATTAAGGTTTTCCTACTTTGTGAAGCTAAATAATTATTTTACCTGCGGTCGTAGGCAAAACTATAAATAATAAATAAAAACTTATCTATACCTATCTACTCATCTTTGTGTTAACAAAAGGCTTTGATTAAAGTATTTATACATGAATATACATTGTTAACTAATGTATGTTATGTAAATCGCCAGATTACTAGTAAAACCATAATTACAGACTGTAGTATTCAAAGAAATGTTGCTTACGAGTAAAAGGTATGAAATAGAGTAGAATCGATGTAACTTTAAAGGCTTATAAACTAGAGTCTATTAAGAGTAACAATTATTGTCATCTTGGTTTTATTATTGCACACATGAACTCGGCTACCATATTCTTTTGCACATGAATGCATATTCTTCTTATTATATCAAGCAAATTGTTCAAGGTTTTGATACTCGTACCTAGCAATTTACCGAGAGAATAGTCGCAGTTTTACGGCATGTCTTGCGTATAAAATCCTATATATTTATTATGAAAATATATGTCATTATTATGACTTAGATAACATTCTTAATTATACACTGCAACTCCTCTTGCCATACATAAACTCTCGTTCCATCCAATGGTTGCCTGGAAGAGATCGCAGAGCGCGATAAGGCCGCCAATTGTACAAGGTCACTACTTTTAGTTTGTAAGAATGTCTTTAAATAGTTTTGTATGTTTTGTACAATAAAGAGTTTATTTATCTATCTATCTATTTATCTAAAATCCCAAAACTGTCTATAGCCAATAAATAAATAATTACTTTGTTAGATATTTACAGAATTACACTGCCAGTGTTTCAATAAGTACTGGCAGTGTAATTCTAAAGGATGAAGGCAACAATCAAGAGGTTAATACCGACCATGAATAGAAGTCATACTCTAAACACTGCTATATGGCCAACAACTCATCGCAACATGTAAAAGTATCTGTAAAACGAAAAAGTAACATTTTGTCAGGCAAGAACATTATTATCCATCAAAGTATATAAATTTAATATAGTAAATGGTAAGTATGAATGTATAAAATTGATTGTATGTTCCATTGACGTTAATGAGAAAGAACTCAATGCGGTATCCGCGGCTGTTTGATACGTTCGACGCTTTTATATGTTGAAAACAATACCCTTTAGTACTGAAATTCTGTGGATGTCAACCTATATCCAGATCATTGTAATTCATTGGTAGCTCTGAGCTTAGTCCTGCTATCAATCAATAGGAACTTCACACAAAGGGTACGTTCAAGTTAGATTGGCAGGCAATTCAGCTAAGATAGGTGATATAGATTAATACCGACTGTCACCATATTAATCTATTACAATTATGAAACCTCTTAGGATTCAAATTGCATTTATAGGATAATATCATTTATATAACATATATTTAATTGGATTGTTTGATTAAGTCAACGGTAAATTTTTAACTGACTCGTTATCTACTACATATATATATGGTGGAGAAGCCCTTTTGCTAGAAACACCTATTTCGCCCTCGTAATAAAAACCTTGCCTTCAGTATGAACCGTGGTAAGGGAAAAGTTTAGTTTTTTTTAAATTTTTTTACGCTCATGATCTGAAAATCGTTAGTCTTACTTAATAGATAACCCATACTCCCTACGTAGAATCAGCAGAGCATTACCTTATTTAGCCAAAGAAATCTAAAATATCGTAGGCGAAAGTATGCTAAAATGTCGCTCTAAGTCACAAACATAAGTTTAACCAGTGGGTCTAAAAGCGTGAAAATTTGCCAAAGAGTTCTTATACTACGTACAATGGTCCTACATTTGATACATGTAATGGATTACCTGTTGGGTCCCATTGTGAGAGGGGGAGGCGGGGGCGGCGGCGGTATGGGTGTGTGGGCGGGACATCTGTAAAATATATTTATTTTAGGGTACTTAATACAAAAAGGGTACTTGCTAAATAGTTTCAGGGCTTGCAAAAAACTGTAAATCTTTTATTATCTTAAAATAATTATGATTTCTGTTAATGTCTATCTGTAGTATATTTACTTTACCTACCCTATTAACTACTATCTGTACTAACCGGTAGATCATCAGATGTAGAAAAAAAAAATAAGCAAAAACAATTTCCTGTATTAATTTCTCTCTGCTTAATTCCTTTTTACGTACCTAATGTTAATCTCATTTTGGTGTGTTGTATGCCAACTTTAATACAACGCCGTGGTTATCATACAGGAGAAATAGTTGGCTGGTAAAGACTTAGTTCATAATTATAAGTAAGTTGGCAAACAACGTCTGCCTGATGGTATGCCTATATACAGACAACAGTAGACTTTGATACTTATTACTGCTCTACTTATACCAACGGTTTTATTGAGGGTATATGCTTACGCACCTTATAAAGCCCTGGCGACAACTCTCACCAAAAAACTAATACTACCCTGACAGTGTTGTGTTCTTCAATTGGATCAGAAACGTGCTGAACGTTTAAAAGCTATAAATCAGAAATTACATTAGTGTAACACGCGATAGGTAGACCAATCAAGAACAGGATGCTTTAGGAACAAATCGCACCTACTCTTTTCCAAATACAAAGTTACAATATTTGTATTTATTTCATATAATTACGTCCATATACATTTGGTAATATTATCTCTAATTTGTATTGTCCAGAACCAATTTTATCCATTATCGCCATAACACAATTTCAGCTTTTCACCGTAATTACATATATTATCCCAAGTAATATTAGGCGCGGGAAATGGCCTGCGAAAGCCAACAGAAGGTAAATGATAGGCCATTGTGGATATTGTGTATGTTGTGACAAGTGATGGATGTCATGACTGAACAGCTAGAGGGGTTATCTATTACAAGGCATGTCTACAGTTTCAAGCAATTTGTGTATTGTATTGCGGGAAAATACAACTTTAATTATCTTATTTATATAATGATCATTTTTAAACACTTAAAAGGGAATACAACAATCAATTCTTAAGTTAAAGAAAATGTGTAAAATACATAACGAGAATATAATCTAGATTATTAACTTGGTGACACAGGGACGACTTATTTTCTCCATAATTATCTTTTAAAGAAAGCAGCACCGACTTCAAGGACAACTAAACGCACTGCTCCAATGAGACAGCGATATTTTGGAGCAAACGAAAACATCATCGATGTATAAATGTTTTAGATATTTGTAGAATTTTCAAAACCCGCTCGACCGATTTCGATAAAAATTAAATGGGACTCCCTGTGAAGTATGCCCTTTGAAACAAAAAAAATATTCCAAATTGGTTCAGGCGTCTTTGAGTAATCGGTGAACATACATAAAAAAAAAAGATTCCGTCGAATTGAGAACCTCCTCCTTTTTTGAAGTCGATTAAAAATGTATAAGTTACTAGTTTATTGGTGTCCTTATTTGTTTATGACTAATAATAATATTATGGGACATATTGAACAGTGCCATACCCAAAGTAGGCCTAACCGTTGTTTGACTCAACCTTAAGTATATATAGGCACTTAAGGTTCAGTACCTAATGTATTTTAAGGCGTAGTCAAACAACGGGTGACGCGGGACGGCGAAGCGACGTGACTCGGCGTAAGAGATTTAAATGTGGTAGTGTCGAGAGCCGATCACGACGCGGCTGTGTGGCATCTTCTATAATTATATTAACTAGTACATGACAATCTGCTCAAGCCGCGTCACCGTCCCGCACCGCCTGCTGTTTGACTACGCCTTAAAATACGTTTTCTATTACAACCTATGTGTAATACTGGCCTGTTGGTCTAGTGGTTAGTGACCCTGACTGCTGAGCCAGAGGTAGGGGGTTCGATTCCCATCTGAGTTTGGGTGTTCTTTGTGTCCGTTGTTTGTATGTTTGTAAAGTCCCCGCGACACAGGAGTAATTCCTAATGCGGAAGTTGTCTTTTATAACAAAAGAAAAAAGAAAAGTAACAAAAATTTATCTAAGTATATGTATCTACGGATACATATACTTAGATTATTTCTGTGTACAATAAACGTAAAATATCCAAACCAATGCCACAAGACATATATATTCGTACACTGAGCTTTCTTCACAAACTAAGCGAGAATAGAACCCAAGCCTCTTGTTTCTGCTGTACCGGATGTTCGACCACCGTCCCACGTAGGTACTTAAAGTTTACTATTATTATTATTTTTACTAGTTTTGAATCGTATCAATATACTCAAAATATCACCACATAATCGGGGAAAAAGTCTATTTGTATTTTGTAAGAATAAAATTAAAGAAAAGCGTCTATGGTTGTACTGTTTGTATGTATGTTGGCTGGTTTTAATATCAATAAATATAGGACATAATGAAAAAGAAAAATAAAAGTAAAAAATACTTTCCCGCCATTTTTCAATTGTGTTTCTGTCTGCCAAAACGAGTGAAACTAACGAAGAAATTCGATACGTTCTGGACTTTTATTACAAAAAAAGGAAAAATGCAATTCAAGCCGCGAAATTTGTGACTTTTATGGACCTTTTGCAGTATCAATAAGAGTGGCACAAAGTTGGTTTAAGCGTTTTCAGTCCGGTAATTTTGATGTCAAAGATGCAGCTCTGGTCGCCCTTATACGGATAAAGTCGATACCATTTTTGAAAAAGTGGAGCAAGCAAGCAAAAGGAAGCGGTATATTAGTAGTTACGACATAGCCGAGGAAAGAGAGTGAGGATTGAACACAAAACAGTTTTGACCCATTTGAAAAAGCCTGGCTATACAAAAAAGCTCGATATTGGGGTGCTACACGAGCTCACTGAAAGAAACCTAATGATTCGTGTACTTATTTGCAATTCTCTATTGAAACGTAATGAAACCAAACCATTTTTGAAAAGATTGATCACTGGTGATGAAAAGTGGATCACCTACGACAAGAACGTGCCAAAATGATCATGGTCAACAGAAAAGAGTTATATTTCATCATGATAACGCATTTCACACACATCTTTGGTCACACAGCAAAAATTGAAAGAGCTTGGTTGGGAAGTGTTAATGTATCCACCGTATAAATCTGACCTTGCACCCTCAGATTTTCCCCTGTTTCGGTCTCTTCAGAATTCTTTGGGTAGTGTTATGTTAACATGAGAGGATTATCAAAACTACCTACTTGTTTTTTTGAGAAAAACTCCCAAGATTTCGCCAGCAATGGGATTATGCTACTACCTACAAGATGGCAACAAGTTATCGAACAAAATGGCATTATATAAAAATTAAATTTAACTAAACTTTAAAAAAACATTAAATGTCTTGAATTTGTGTATAAAATACGAAGAAACTTTTTTCCCGACCTTATATTACAAAACAAAGGCCCCCGCCGCGTCTATCTGTCTGTCTGTTCTCGATAAACTCGCTAACTAACCAACGGATTTTCATACAGTCTTTACCAGTAGACGGAGTGATTCATGAGGAATGTTTCGTTGTATAATTCATTAAACTTTTGTGTAAAATGGCCGAAATATGACTATGATTGTTGAAGATGTCGGAAAAAATCAATATATGCTTTGCAACCTGTACGAAACGATGGCTTTTTGCTATTATGCAATTATTTATGCTTTTTGATACTTCCCATGGAAAATATGCAAATTTTAAAAAGCTCTATATAATAAAGCTTTATAAAATATCGAAGGTCAGCCGTTTCGTAGTTAGACTGAAAGCCGATCCCAACTTAGTTGGGAAAAAGCGCGGAGGATGAAGCCAATTAATAAGTAAATGTTGTGTGCAACTGTATTCAACTCCAGTTTTAAAAATTGTATAAAAGTTATATTTAGTTTAATAAATAATTATTATGTTGTCTGTACGTTACAAATAAAATAAATAAACATGGTGAACTTTCAAATTTGATTTTGAAAATTAATAACCACAAATATTTTATCAAGCTGGTTGTAGTTAATTCATTCTCGTTGCCAATTTTGGGTCAAATTTATAATTTACAATTTTGTGGAGTAATATCGATGTAATTATAATTCCTTGAATAACACTATTATATTTGTTTCATTCGAAGCAATTTATGATGCAATATTACTAGTTTTAAGCCTAACATGTTTTGTTTCCCACACCAAAACTACCCATTAGATTGGTTTTATGGTCATCAGTTTTATATCTGATCATTATTTTTCCAACCCAAGGTTGCCTGGAAGAAATTGCTTTTAGCGATAAGGCCGCCCTTTGTGCATATAATTTTTTGTAAACTTACTGTAAGCAATATTTGCTGGTGTACAATAAAGTTTATTCTATTCAATACTATTCTATGTGTAACATAATCTGTGTTTTGACCAAACTTATCGAGATTTAAATGTATATTTAAAGTTATTTTTATATTATTGCAATAGTAATAAAACTAATTTATAAAAGGGAACATGTCATCGTTCTATTGTTTAAATCCATTTAGTTTAAAATATACGTTTGTAGTTCTAAAAATTATTTCCTAGATATTATTTAGTCAAACATTATTTTATTCCCTTTCGAAAATCTTGGCTGCCTCTTACTTATACTCGTTATTGAGATTAAATATGACACATAGTTGTGGATATTACTTCAAAGAATTTTCCGAACACTGAGAATTAGGATAGCTTAAAGCGTTCCTAAATTCAGATTTAACCACCAACTTTTAAAAGTAATTAATTACTTTAGGTAATTACTTTTAAAAACAAAACGTCCTCGCACGAAAGAAATATCCCTCGGACGCTTTACAAATGTACAATAAATAGACACAAAGTTCATTGAGACTTACTTCGAGACTATAACTATCTGTGAATCACACAAATCATTGTCACACGCGGGGGACGATCCCAAACATTTATATTCTCACAAGGCATTCGGCAAACTATTGTATTATTTTAGTGGGTGGGAGACAGAAACTATTTCTTGTGTCATAAGAACGTATATTGACATTACTGCTACGAGTTGTTGTGGGCCTCAAATTTACAAAGAACAATAATTATATGTGCTGTTTACAAATGACCTGAAAATACTTTGTGTCTGATTTTTTAATGTTTGTAGTACCTATTCCCAATGACAGTCTAAAATGCGGGTGGCAAAGACATGCACTTAAAAAAAGTAAAATTAAATCATAAGATGATAACAAAAAATTTATTCTCGAATTATTGACCAATCAAGAGAACTACAGCCCCTGATTGGTCAATAATTAGGAACTCAAAGCTAGTGATTTTTTTTTAACACCTAATTCTTGCAAATTTAAACAGTACACGACACTCTTTTACGATTTTATTATTTACTAGCAGCGCACCGCAGTTTCACCCGCGTAAGTCCCGATCCCTTCTGAAAATCGGGATAAAAAGTAGCCTATATGTTAATGCTCTCATGCTAATTCATCATTCACATACCAAGTTTCAGCGCAATCGGTTCAGTAGTTTTGGCGGGAAAGAATAACAAACATCCATACATCCAAACATCCATACATCCACACATCCATACATCCATACATCCTCACAAACTTTCAAGTTTATAATATTAGTAGGATTTAGACAACGCAGACAATAGACAATTTCCGAAAAACGAACTACAAATTTGTTTTTAGAAACTATTTTGATAATTACTTTCGTTCTTATTGAATTTCATCATAGACTTCACAGCGAATAGCTAAATAAGAACCAAGTCCGTACATCTAAACTTGCTTATTCATATATGGAAATTAATCTTCTGTTTCTCTATAATGATGCAACTAAACCTGCGGTGACCATATCTACTTGACCTTTGAAATAACCTTTATGTCACATGACATTTTGCAACACAAAGGGATAGCAAGTAGAGAAAAATATTATAGATACTGCGCGGAGCTTGTTTTGTTAAGTAGTACTTGTGAGTTCAAAAGCAGAAATTGATAATTTATTTTGGTATTATTTATGAAAATATTTATTAAACTTATTTGTATACGAAAATAGAGAAATGCCATAATATATAATAGCAGACTAAAATACGGACTATTTACAACCTTTTCCAGGAGGCTAGCAGCATTGCCACGTTACTACAGGCATGTATAATGTTATTTTAGAGCGCGCGACGGAACGATGCGTATTTCACACACTAAACGTGTGCTATTGTCACTTCATAGACACTTTTTTTTTCTCAAGAAACAGAAATATTTATTGCTGTATTTAAACATTTTCTACACTGGAAATTCTTCATAAAGATTTTCTTTCACCCATTTTTGGTCGAAGTTAAGCTCGGGTCAAATTGAGGTGTACCAACCCGCCTCGGAAAAACTTTAGAGGGAATTAAGCAAGACCACTTTCCTATTTGTCTAGGGAGAAGGCTTTATCAACAACCTTGACCACGAGAAAGATTATCTAAACCTTTGGTTAGAAGATAAACCAACTTAGCCTATACTAATAACTATAGTAAAAGTCCAAGTAACGTTGGCAAATTAGGGTGGGATTTTGTATTATTGATGCGAGCAACCCCCAACTTCCACTCTGATAAAACCACTTTTCTATCATCCTTTGGGAATAAAGACAAAAGTAAAAACAGGCTCATTTCTCTTTCTCTACATGATCTTTGGCTTTTAGCTATTAAATAAAAATACTTAGCTTTTACATTTTACTTCAAAACCAACCGAGAGAACTATGGGTAGACAAGTCAACTCAAATATCAGGTTATTATCATCACTACATATTATAAAACAAAGTCCCCCGCCGCGTTTGTCTGTCTGTGTGTCTGTTCGCGATAAACTGAAAAACTACTGAAAGGATTTTCATGCGGTTTTCACTAATAGACAGAGTGATTCATGAGGAAGGTTTTGGTGTATAATTTGTACCCGTGCGAAGCCGGGGCGGGTTGCTAGTCTTTTATAAAAAGATGTGTTTTACATTAAGCTTAGTCCATATATCTTTCATGTCTTATAAATTGATTGTGTTCGTATACATTCACTTTGATGTAATGTTAGTGATATTTATTCAATATGACTAAAACAACCATGAATAATGAAATAAAGTTATCTAGAAAATAATTAAGGGGAAGTGGGATTCAGAACCCCCTAACTAACACTTGGAGAAGTCGGAAACAATTGATTTTTGCTTTAATGAAGTCGTGCAATTTGGAAAGACAAGTACCTCCACTTATTAGAAAACCGACAGTATAAATATTGTAACTATTTAACATCGTTCGGGTTTTCGTTTGTGGACTAAAAATGTTGTTACAGGCTTGAGGTAATTATTACAGGCTGAAAAATTAATTTAGCTTTTTAACCCCTGACGCGAAAATATGTTATAAGTTTAACTTGTGTTTCTTCGTGATTGTGTGTATTCTGGGCGTCTGTGTATCTTTGTGTTTGTCTGTGGCATCGTAGCTCCTTAACGTATAGACCGATTTTGGTCAGCTCTTGTCTAATCGTTCATGGGATTTTATGTAAAATACCCCCATTTTAAATTTATACTTGCCCAAAAGGTGAGATATTAGACAGGACGGGGAAGACAGGTCTTTGGCTTTAAAATTCTACTAGTCACTCAAACTTCATTCAAATAAAAATGCAGTTTCTGTGAAAGTAAAGAAAATAAAGAACGTTGTATTTCTTTCTTCTTTTTCTCAGTATCAGCCCAGAACACAGTCACGCGTATTGCTTTGTCTATAAGCAACTATAAGTCTTTTTTTCTAGCGTAATACTTTAATTTGGACATGGCGTTTAATACATGAATTCATACTTTTACCTAAAAGGTAGACCTTGTTTCATGGCAGCAACGCTTATAAACGGACGTGACGAGAAAATGGCGTTTTAAGATGTCATACCAATTCCTAATCAATTTGTTTGAAAAATATCTAAAAATCTACCTAAAAGGTGAATAGATATTTTTTCAAACAAATTGATTAGGAATTGGTATGACATCTTGAAACGCCATTTTCTCTAAATAAAGTATGTGTGGCTTGACACTGTATTGCTTATCAGCGTCCAAACATGAGGAGTCCTTGTTTGATTTAAAAAAAGCCTTGTTAACAAACCCAACCTACTTCGTTAATACAATCAGGAGCTACATTTATATTTAGTTTACTTAATGTAATAAATTGAGCACACAAGACCTTTCAAAATTTGCGTAATTGATAGTAGATTACCAAAATAATTTTAAAAATAAAACTATACCTTTAGGGCTCTACCAATCTTTAAAGTTTTGAAAAATGTTAATTTTCATTGTGATATTTCGATATCCTTAATTTGAATTCCTGAACAAAATATTAAAACAAATACTATTATAATATATATGTGTAATACATACACAAATTATTCGATTTGCATGCAACTACACGTCACTGGTGGCTTCGAATTTTTTAGGTATCAACCTGCAAAATTAACTGAATTTTCAACTTGTTTCCAGGACTTTGTTGACTTGACTCGTGAGTGTTGTCTTTGTAACCAAAGTAATTTTTATGCTAAAAAGTACAATTGCGATTGTGTTAAAAGCGGATTTTGTGATTTTTAAATTATAAGTTCGATTTTGAGACCATATAGAGAACTTGAAGACTGGCAGATAATAACCATAGGAAACGCTTTTACATTTATTTTACTTGTCAAGAAATGTCTGAAATTGAATATAATGGAAATAATCTATCCGATTCAAATATTTAAAATTTTAATGAGACCTTCAAGTTATTTCAAAAGATAAGAGCTTTAACATTGATGGCTGCCCTTGATACACAGAATGTGTTGAAAAGATGTCTTCTCAAAGTGTAACTGATGCTACTTTAACTATTGGTTTTATTAGAACCAGGTTTGAATCAAGAGCAGAAATATCAAATGTTGGACACAAAGACAGGTTTAAATTTGAAGTTTTTGTCCTATTTGATTAGCTTTATTTGGTTCAGTTTGTTTTATTGTGCTTTATTTAATTAGTTTAGAAAATAAAATACATTTTAAACTTGATTTTTGTATTTTTTTAGGTATACGGTTTAAGTCTGTAAAAAGGGAAGACTTACAAAATTTCAAAGCGTGGTAGAGCGTAGATTGAAAAAAATATGTTTTCATACACGAACGGGACAACCTAGTGTATAATTAAAAGAACAGAGTAAAAAATTTTAATAACAGTGAATTTTTAATCTCTACGAAGAAAAAAGATTTATGTTTTATATAATTTTCACTTCAGTGAATAAAAGAGAGGAAAGGAGGAGAGCCATAAACTCAACAAGTTATAGTTATAGAAAGCCTTTGACTAAGTTTTATAGATTTAGCATGGAAGGAATTTTTATTCTTGCACTATTGGATGATTTTTTAAGATTTTATTACATTTAATTAGATTTAGATATAAATTTTCCACGTGCCAAATTAACGTATATTTGTTTTATGTGCATGAAATCCCTCACGGCCCATGTTTTGGAGAAAAATTACAAAATTATATTAAAAAATTATCGGGATTCGGGGCATCAGATTAATCAACGCGAAGGGAGGGATGACATACCCGCAACCGCTGTTAAATTATTTGTTGGTCATCACTGATATCCATTATAATAAATGATGTCAATCGGGCATACCCGTGAATAAAACCGTATATCCTTAATATCTGGGTGAAAGAAACTTATATTATATTATTAATACTTACGGAATTATAGAAGGTGGTCGAGGCAACGAGCCTCCTCGACTAACTGACGCGATTTGGTCGACATTATAATTTTGCGGCCAACCCGCGTTATCTTCTATTACCGATCTGAAACAAAAAACAATGAATTAATAACTGCATGCGAAAATACTGCTATCCTGAGTAGATTTTATACAGACTATTGTTTGTGTGTTCTCATATAGTTTAAAAATTAAATTGTGGACAAACTTAGGGTAATTTTCTTTCTTTTCAAACTTTTTCTTTAAATAACATCTTTTTACACAAAAACCACTACGGAATCTTTTTAAAATTTTCAGTCAGTGCACACCTTCTGGCATCAAAACGGATCAGCAACGGAAAGACTGTGACATTATCGCTTTGACGTGATTTCGGCGGGATAGTACCAGGAGGGTTCATCAAGAAAAAAGGGGTGTGGTTGATTAAAAACTCTGACAACCTCTCTCCTACCACAGAATACATAATAGTACCAGTGCTCCTACTGAGAGAAGGCTCAAGCTTAGTATTGATATAGTTTTAAAACAGGGTTGATTTTGATACGAATGACTAAGGGCTTATATTTATGATGATTATGCGGATATCACTAGGAATTTTTAAGTAATACACAAAGTAAACTAATACAACAGTAAGGTTCTTTTAAAACTGATGTAGCTTATGAAAGTCTCCTAAAATTTGCGTAAGTGAATCGGCATGACAGTTCCTCCTTTCTTACATTTTGATTTAGGTATAGGTATGTATACGGTGTGGAAGATACGGTATACTAGTACGTAGCTTTTTTTTTTGTGTTAAATGGCATTTTTTTTTTCAGATACAACACCTAACATATAAACTTATGAAGCAAAGCCTTTCGAAAAACAAAGTTTCATAAAGATGGTTCCGAGAGATACACGAAATATATTTACAAGAATTGCTCGTTGAAAGTTATCAGATTTCATTATATGATGAAGGTAGTACTATTTTTCAAAAATAATCGTAAACAAAAGTTACTGTTGATGGCTGTCGTACAGCACTTATATATAATTATTTTCTTTTTCCATAGGCTTCTTAAATATATTGTACACTGCAGCCCCTCTTTTCACCTATGTTTTCTCTATCCATCCAATGGTTGCCTGGAAGAGATCGCAAATTGCGATAAGGTGGCCAATTGTACATAACATTAGCTAGTAAGTAGATATAAGTAAAATATTGTAACCGATTTGTTTGTGTACTATAAAGAGTACATCTATCTATCTATCTATCTGAACACCACTATGATAATTGATAATACATAGTTTAGTTAATTACAACGCTATATGAAGAAATCTATAGTATTCTATTCTCGGATCGTTTTCAACGTAACGCAGGCTCTAGTATCAATCACGAATGAAATGTTCTTCACGTAGGATTCTTGGAAAAAATATCCAAAAACCCTAGCAAGTTTATCTTCCGTGACTTTTCTTAGCTTTTCTATTAAAGTCAGGAAGGGTTTTCGCCAAACCAGAGGTATTAAATCAGTAACATCGTGGCACTGTTTCTTTTGAGATTCATGCCTTAGTTAAATAGAATGAAGTAGACCGCAGGGAGCTTTAGTTACAAGATGTCTGTTCGAAGGATATTATTTATGAATGTAGCAGAGCAGACATTTGTTCGCCCATTCATTCTACTTTACGGTTTAGTGCTACATTTTCCTTAAAATTAACGTGGTCACCTGATCTTTCTTTACAGTACTTTGAAAAGAAAAGTGACACCATTGGTTTTGGCATTAAAAAGAACCGTGAGTGTGTGTACAAATTTAGTTGTAGATTTTTAGGTAATCACCATAGAATTCTTCTACACGTAAAAGGTACCTCCAAGCTCGGTATTCTGTGTCACAAAAAGATTAAAGCTAATTCACAGTGGCGCAAGGGAATGGCGAGATGGCTTATCGAGACGTTATGTCATAATTAATTTAGATTTATTTTTTATCCTGACATTTTTTACATTCTTTTCCCATTGCCTTTATTTAGATCGGCATTGTTACGTTAACAATAACTAGATTATAATCCAGATAGCCAAATCTGAGAGAAGTTTATAGGAATTATTCTTATAATGGTTAAGGATTTTGTTATAATGTGTATTGTATCTAAATTTTCACAAGGCGATGAAACTTGTGTAATGTGGAGAAGTAGGGGTAATCGCTCGCTAGGTCAATAAATATTTATAGGTACTATACTAACATATCTTCAAATAATTTCAGTGCAGCTAGATCTATCACACAAACAATGGAGCATCATGGCGTCTAGTTACAGGCTGACTGGATTGTCAACTTGTCAGAAATAGTACAGTATAGTAACGGGCTTTGGCTACACAGCTATTGTATTGTGTTCAGTATCACTTTGAAACCATTGAGCCGAATCTTGCCGATTCTCTCCTCACACCGGGTGTGTGTGTGTATGTATTCGTATAAGAAAAATTATATACTACAGCTTTTAGTTTTGATGAATGACGTAAGGAAAATTATAAGAAAAAATATTGTTTATGTCATAAAACAAAAAATTAACGCCTCTTGAATTTTTTCTTTACTTGTGCTGTGAGACCTTACCTAATGCCAAATGCCAGATTACAAAGTAATCCTATAAGAGTTCCTTCTTTGTCTTTTGAGGAACGGAACCCCACATGTAAAAAATGATCTTAATTAGATCGAGGAAATTAAAATAAAGATGGCAATTTGCTTTAAAAAATCTTCATGAAACGATATTCCTCATTGATTTTAACTAGTTCCCTCGAGTGCTTGTAGCCCCTTGTAGACCCGAGTCTTCTTTTTATTTTTATTTTTTATACATCTGACCGTCGCTGTCTGATCCCAAACTAGGCAGAGTCTGCACTATGGTAACCAGACTGCTGATAAACATACTTTTATATTTCTAAATACACTACATTATAGATAAATAACACCCAGACACAGAACAAATGATAATGCTCATCACACAATTATTTGTCCTGGGTGGAATCGAACCCACGACTTCAGGCTCAGCAGTCAGGATCAATAACCATTAGACCATGGATAAATTATTAATATTTTAAATTACTTACTTATATCACAAGAGCAAAAAAAATCTACACTCTACAATTTTAGAATTTTTTACACTGCGCCACTGTGGAATACGTTTTTATGTATACGCATAAGATCTCAAGCAACGGCAGCAAGTTGATATCTAAATCAATTATGCGGGAACAAAGTCGTGAAAATAACGAGTCATTCTCTCCTTCATGGATATGTAAATTTGTAAAGGTTGTTCTCAACAGAGACGGCTGACGAAAATAGACGGATCAATACGTCATGGTTTGCAGCCTCGAATATTTTCCCTTTTATTTAGATGCCTTTAAATATTTTTTGTATAAAAATAATGAGGTTGTAAATAAGTTAAACGAAATAGAGTTTAGTGGAGGCCTGGCTTTTGGAGTTAATTTGTTAAGCTACCGTTAAGAGATTCCAGTTAAATGCTTAGTTATAAAGTTACCATCACTAGGCAATTAACAGATTTAATTTTATTATTCTACTGGCCGCTTCCTTTCATTTATTTTAGAGATTCCTCATTCCTCCTAAAATTTGTTTCTTTTTTTGTTATTTTCCATGAACTTAACAAATGTGTCTTACCTTGTCTAAAGTGACGATGTGGTCTTTGGTACATCGCTCTTGTATAGAATACACCATTCTTTTTGGCAATGTGTGTTTACTGATAGCTGGGATCCAGCCGTACTTAATAAATAAATCAATTTTATCAGGCAACATACTATACAGTACGGCACGGTAAGCCATATAGTATATTTAACTGAATACTCGGTTTATATAGGTACTTACCACAAAACAGTTGATGCTTTGGCGATAAACTTGATTAAAATCGAAGCTAGACGGACGTAGAAGGAAGCTTTTGGCTAGTTAGGGCATTTTGTATCATGCCAATAACTGCCACACACAATAATATTTTCGATTAAAGTATCCAGCAGCATCCATAACGGAATTTAGTTGTTTTTCGGAATATATGTGAGATAGGCTCGTTACATGTAACAAAAATAGCGAATCATTGATTAGAACTCAAATAATTACTCACTGTGGCCACTCCATCCGGGTGAAGTCTTCATCTTCAGGCATCCAGGTGTAGCGTTTGGGGTCAGGTTGGCTGCACACTGACCGTGGACGTCTCCTGAAGTATGAGCACTCCAGATCGGCATCATAGGCGCACAGCTCGGGCGGTGCCGGGGTTGGTTGACCAAACCTGCCAATAATTATGTCGTGTCTAATAATGTAAAACTCTAATAATATAAAAAGTAATGTAAATTTTGTGATTTCTTTTCACAAGGCTCAACTATTAGGAAACTGGCGGTCTTAGATCGACACAGGCAGATAGTTATCTTAAATATTTATTTGCAAGCGTCATTATTATTTATGGTTATAATATTTACTTTTGACAAAGCAAACCTATTGTTCCGGTGATATAGTGTGTGTTGACCTATAATTTTTAGTAAAAGACGATTTCAGACAATTGTTAAACGATTTTATTAAATCAAGATGATTGAATTTATTTTTTTTCCACGAATTTATAACATAGTAAAAAAAAATCTAAATTCATTTCATAATAGATCAACAATTCAATAGAATATACTTCATGTAGTAGAGTGATTCGTTGTCATGGGTCTGGCGGGTATTTTTCAACAAAATGTTTCTGTCTAGTCTGGTTTCTGATCGACTGAATCCTAAATGTACGCTATGTACCGTTCTCGCAAATAAATACTTCATTCATTCATTCACACCCAATGTAACTGAATGTACTTCTGCACGGTATTGTTCTAGGGTAAGAATTTCATATTATTATGGCGGAGTGGAATGGTTCCGACTGTGTTGTGCTTCAATCAATGATGGATGGCGTTGTGCTACATTTAGCTACATTTTTTAATTAACGAGTTTTCTATTTAGTCCAAGTCTAAGTTAGATGAAAGTTCTGATTAATAAGGAAGAGGCGCGAGCTGTAGTTATATCAGGATCGTGGCAAATGGCGTTCTAACGTCTCTGCCTACCCCGTACGGGAATAAGGCGTGACCATATCTATCTATGTATGCTAAAACCACATTCAATCAAAATATACTTGTCCTATTATTATAGTCGATGCTTGCAAACTGGTCAGTTGCGCATTTACTTACTATCGTTTACATTCTTAACTAACTACACATAACCTATTTAAAAAAATAAACGTTTTAAAGCTATGTAGATCTGCGACTTTGGGATCTTATGAAGTCTCGTTGCGTAACTTACGTGAAAGTTTAACTTAAGTTTTTGTTAGCAGTCGAATTCGTGATCTTCAAAAATTTCAACATTCAACACCTAAAAATTTAATATAATTTTCGCTTTCTGTAAAGCAATAATTTTTTGATATTACCTCATCTACGTTTCATGTGATAACGTCAGCTATTTCGATTCAGTGTCTACGCTAAGCTTGATTACACATTAACAACTCGAAGTATTTACCTATCTACCTCCTCAGACATCGTGATTAAATTATACTAATTGGTAATTATATACGGTTACATATTAATATAACTACTTATGAAGTCGTATGTAATGTGATGAAATAAACGTTTAGTGTCGATATTATAATAAGGACCTTTACCTTCACCTTCAAATCTAAGAAAAAAAAGAAAAGAAAATAAGAATGCCTCAACTATATTTATCGGCAACAAATAACGATGCATGAAACTAAAACATGATCACAACTTTCTGTAACAAGATAGAAAGTTGATTGACTTCTGCAACGTTTAATCCCCGACCTAGACTTCTGGCAATAATTTTATGCGATTTCTACAGTTAAAAACTATGACGTCGTAGCCTACGTGCTTTGACTACTCTTTATTTTTTACTTAATAACCCTACAGCTCCCACTTATTTCACCTCACAGATACAACTTCTATGTTCCAACCATGACAGAGATCTTCGCTCCACAAATAATCTTCTACTCCTATGCCACAAATATTCACTCTTCATTTGCTATCTATTCTATTTTACTATGGAATGCGCTCCCTCCTGAGATTAGGATGTCCACCAGCAGAGACACGTTTAAAGCTAAGGTCCGTGAATTTTACAGGAAGCAGTTGGCAGAAATATCCTCATAACCTCACAACCATAGGTATATTTTGTATCTATATATAGTATTTATTTGAATATATATTTATCTGTAAGTATTTATATATGTATGTATTATGTATAATCAATTGTATTTCTATGTAAATTATAACTTTCTTCATGATATTTCATTCTTATACACCTGCCATGTCCCTCACTGAACCACCCAAAGGTTGACTGGTAGATAATACCATGTGGCATTAAGTCCGCCTCGTGCAATGTAAACTGCAGGAAGTTTTAAATAAAAAATAAAAAAATAACTACCCAAAATTTCAGGGCTGCACTCAAAGATTTTAATTTGATTACAAATTTACGTGTTTGACTGCCAGACCACGCATCCGACCCCGGGAGCGACTTCTGGCTGTAAGCGCTATAGGTTTGTCATATAGTAAGAAGTGTTTTTAGACAAAAATTTTCACTGAACCTTATCATTTCTGATTTTGGCAGCCAGCTCTCCGTCTATATGTGTCACGTTCTTTCGAACGAATTCCTTCAATTTATTTGGAAGAACAAACAGTTATACAAACTTTTAAACTTTCGCGTTCCATGATATAATTATGTTTACACACGGGATTACACACACACACACACACACACCTTAACGCGATCACGAAAAGGTATTACCTCTGAATTGCCTGACGTTTCGACCAGGTTGCACTGGCCGTGGTCGCAGGCTGACTTTTCGTGATCGCGTTAATTCACGTGTGAATACATTTATAAACAGTTATACATTTTTTTTTATAAGGACAGGATCAATTTTATATAAAATATATTAACATATTATACAACTATAAAATATCTATTCGGAACTAATTGAACACAGTTAAATTTTCAATAAATGTGACATTAATTTGACTAAGAAAACTTTACATATACTACACAACAAAAAAATTATGTCTTAACTAAACTAAGTCTGTGTACATATTATCAATTTATGAAAAACTAATAATGTGGTTTAATTATATTTTGATAATAATTAATGTAATAATTTGATTTCTACAAAATATTTTTTAAAAGATTGATCTATCTTACCTGGGGTACCTCTGTATTGGTGCATAATCGGTGTTGAGGTTCTCATCGGAGGGTACCCGCCGGCGAACACACACGGATAGAAATGATGCTCTGAAAAGATATTACTATTGTTATTATTGAATAAAATATTGTAGCAGAGATAATATTGTGGTCCTCAACTATGTTGACCAAAAACCACCCACACCTACTTACTTGGGCCAGATTCTCATACAGGGTACAAAAACACTGCCTGCTTTTATTAGTACGTTTATAAGGATGAGGTTAGTAGACAAAGCATTTCTGTGAATAACTATTTAGTCAATTTTAATAGTTGAGAAGTTCAAAGTCATCTTACTCTGAAATCTACTACTCTACTCTGAAGTCTCAATCATCTGCAAATCAAGAAATCATGATTTTTTTATCGTCTACCGATAAAATTGTTTGTGTAAATACGAGTACATCGTCCAAGTAAGTCGTCTCATGAATAAATCGGACGTAAACCATGTTTTTCGGAAGGATTTTAGTTGCTTAATTTCCTTGGGAAGGTCAATCCCTCACAAAAGAACACAGATTTATGTTGTCAAAATAAATACTTTGATTTTGTTAGCGATTTAAGCACTGTTATTAGCCTTGCTTCTCTTGATTTTCTTATTGCTTTTATACATAATATACTCACAGTATTAAAACAACCACAAAACTAATGAGTTTTTTTATTGTTTATTCTCGATACCCATTCCTGACTTCGTGCTACTTAAAAAGTAGGTGCATTTCTGAAAGTGTTTAGTTCTTTGGTTTGTAATTCTTTGCATATTTATTAGATAAACGTTACGGAATTATATCATTTAACTATTGTAGACATTCTAAACATCGACAGAATCAAGTTTTAATACTGTTCTTTAAATGCGAGGAGACATTAGACTGTTTTCTTTTTATTCTATTATATTCTATTTTATTTATTAATTATTAAAAAAAAAAACAATTTCAACTGAGAAGCGTACAAAATTAAAGCATTTGCAAAGCTATTGTAAAGCGGGTAGGCTTTACAATGGGTTTAATTACGACGACTACGAATATTTTTAATTTAAAGGCTTCTTTAGAACAAGAAAGTATATCAACTTCACTAAAAGTTTTGGTATGGGTTCAAGCAATGCGTCACTATTTTGGGCATAGTTAGTAGAATGACGGGGTACGTGCAACATAGGAGTATGCCGAGTGCGTCGGAGTGGTGTGTCAGGAAATCAGGGCATCGAGGCCTCCATTAATAATGTCATATAACAGACACATATCCAGCAGTTTGCACCTTTCGTCGAGAGCTAACATGGTATGCGACCTAGAACTTTATTCATATGACGTTGGAGGTTGGCGAAAGCGATAGTTAAGATGGTTGACAAATAGTTTTTGGATTCGTTCGAGTTGGTTTGTGTAAATAATATAAAGCGGTGACGAGACAGGGCACGCATATTCGAATATGCGAACATTTGCAAAAATGTTTAACAAAAAATTAAACCGATGAAAGAGGAAGGGAACTGGTGACGTCTCAAAATTATTTAGGTATTTACATCAATGTAGGAGTTTAGTTAGGCTAACAAGTAAAATTTTCACTGTTAAAAAGTTTTTTACTTGCTTAAATTGTCTAGATCTGCTTGAAGAGCTCCACAGTCCCTATTGATTTGTGTTTTATAGAACATCTTTTTATCATCCGCGTACATAAAATATCGTGAGTTTATAATGGAATAATGACGTCAAATAAATCTTATATATAAAATTCTCGTGTCACAATGTTAGTTACCATACTCCTCCGAAACGGCTTGACCGATTCTCATGAAATTTTGTGTGCATGTTGGGTAGGTCTGAGAGTCGGCTGACATTTATTTTTCATCCCCCTAAATGTTAAGGGTAACAACCCACCACTTTCTTTGCCAGGGGTAGCAAGGTCGCGATCAACCCGAAAAACCTCATACGTGTCATCATAATTATCTATCCACCATAACGCTATGTACCCAGGTAACAGTAATAATAATTATATCGTAATCGTTCCCTAAAGTGCCTTGTTGAAATTGTAATGTCTTAGTTCTTAGGCACTAGAATAATTTATATTTTTAGCAGTCGATCCCGTTGTTCTCTCTGGTTAATTCCAGATTTTAATAATATTTGCCAATCTACATTAACAATATTAATCAATTGTATTTCCTTGACGCATAGTTCCTTTTTTTTCTTACGTCCATCGTGACCGTTGCTATAAAACACATCGGTCTGTATTTCGTTCTATTTCATAGTTAAGTCTTGCACTGATTTTTAGATTAAAATATATACTCTAATTTAGTTAACTTCAGATTTAAGATCTTTGAAAGGAACATTAAGATTGTTTAATAAATCCTTTATATGAAATATTTCTTGACTAAATTCACGTTTTAATTAAATTTGTCCATCATTTTGTTGCTAAATCGCTTAAAAGGTCTGCGAATTCGTCTTTATATATATTGTGGCATTTGTACATTCTTTTGATGCCGAAAATTGACTTATCTCACTTGAATTAGGACCCAACAAGTGTTTTAAAGCAAGGGTTTCAAAATAGATATTTGTATGTGCATGTATATTTAAATGTAAAAATAGTCACAAAATCTGAAAGAAATCTTTTCCAGAAACGAATCTCAACCTTTGAATTAGCATGAGAAAATAACCTTACACGTAGCATTGTAAAAAAACCGTTTAGGATAATAGACAGCGTAGCTAAAAGAGTCAAGGGCAAAATATTAAAGTGCCTGTTGACCTCTTATTGAGCCCAATACTATTATAAGGGTGCAGAATAATAAAATGCTCAATTTGTTACCTTTACGTTCCCTAAAAGGTGGCAATTTATCGTTCAACTAAATCAAGTTAGAAAGCCGATACTAATGTAGCTATATTTATTTAGAGGTTATAAGTTAGTAATTCTATTAACTACTGGTCCTACAGTAGTTTAACTAATACTTCCTTGGCACTTGCCGTGTCCAAGTGGATTAAGAACTTGTGCCTAGTTATTACAAGTATATACAAAAGCTAAGAGCTTACGGACTCATAAATATCTGAACTACTCCATAATATTTACATGTAAAATTTCGGTGTTCGCATACATTTCAAGATATCTTCCAAGAAATATACAACACTTGACCTTTACATGATTTTTTTTTTATTTGTCACTACATCACTACATATTGTAAAACAAAGTCCTGACTGTCTGTCTGTTCGCGATAAACTCAAACACTACTGAACGGATTTTCATGCGGTTTTCACCAATAGATGAGCGATCAATGAGGAAGGTTTATGTATATAATTTGTTAAGGTTTTGTGTAAATTGGTTTAAATATGGCGATAGCGAAGCCGGGGCGGGTTGCTAGTATTATCAAACAAAGTCCCCCGCCGCGTCTGTCTGTTCGCAAAACGGAAACTAAACTGAAACTGAAAAACTACTAAACGGATTATCATGCGGTTTTCACAAATACACAGAGTGATTCATGAGGAAGGTTTAGGTGTATAATTTGTACCGGTGCGAAGCTGGGACGGGTTGCTAGTTCAAAATACGTTAAAGAATTTTAAAATCAGAAAACGTATATAATATAATTATTCCCGAACGATAAAAATACAATTGAATAAAATTACATTAAGATCAAGAAGGGAAATTACATTGCAATTACACTAATGATACAAGTGAATGGATAAAGCAGAATTAAACACCTCTTAAATTTAAGTCTCAACTAAATACTTGAAACAACGAACGACTTGAGCAAAAGCTATCCTCTAATTAAAAGTTAATTCAACCCGTACAAAACGGGTTACTAATCGATAATCTACAATTTTACATGAACACGCACCGTTCTTTATATATTTATGCTTACCGTAATGTTTATTTTACAGAAAGATATATTATTAAGGTTTGTATTACTTTACTTTAAAAATAAGATATTTATGGAACGACATTACGAGACATCAACACTACGCTACTTTTATTCATTTTTTATTTTATTTTTATTACTCAGCTAGTAACCCGCCCCGGCTTTGCACGGGTTTAAATTATACACCAAAACCTTCCTCATGAATCACTCAGTCTATTAGTGAAAACCGCATGAAAATCCGTTCAGTAGTTTTTCAGTTTATTGCAAACAGACAGACAGACGCGGCGGGGGACTTTGTTTTATAATATGTAGTGATGATTTCATTTGACATATATCACATGTAAATTTTCATAAACAATGATTTCTGTTTTGGATCTAGCTATTGTTAAACCTACCGTATCTAGACGAATAAAATATTATAAACGTCGGATTTAGGTGTTTCGTACCATTATTGTTTCTTTTTCTAAACATGGTTTTATCTTAAAATAATGGTTTAACTACGAAATAGTTATTAATTAGTGGTTTTTACAAAAACTAACCTCATTTAGATACATTCAAGTAAATATATTATATACATCATTATATTACACTGATACAACTATCAAGTTTGTGATACCAAACGTCTGTATCTAGAAATTGTAGCGCAGGAGTGCAGTATTTCAGAAACTATTTTCGAAATTAACGAAGTTCCTGTTTATTAAAAACTATTTTAAAGAACATGGAACATAATAAAGCTAAGTTAAAATTTATATGAATACCTCTTGTAAGTAATTAAGGTCAAAGGTCGAGCCAATTATGACCACATTCAAATTTAGATCGCATTAGCAAAGCCTACATGTGTAAAAGATTTGCACAATCAATTTGACTGGCCTGTTGGTCTAGTGGTTAGTGACCCTGACTGCTAAACCAAAGGTCGTGGGTTCGATTCCCATCCAGGACAAATAATTGTGTGATGAGCACGATAATTTGTTCTGTGTCTGGGTGTAATTTATCTATAATATGTATGTATTTAGATATATATAAGTATGTTTATCAGCAGTCTGGTTGCCATAGTACAGGCTCTGCCTAGTTTGGGATCAGACGGCCGTGTGTGAAATGTGTGGAGTTATTATTATTATTATTCCCTTTATTCATTTTTTATCATATAAATTACATTTTTAAATATGTACATAAAAAAATATATATTTAAAAATATAAAAAATAGTAGACCACCGACATCGGGTACAGGGACCAAGATACCGGTGGTTAGGGCTCCAAAGACAGGAACCTCCTCACTATACGGGCCGTGTCGAGAAGAACTGCCTTCTGTATCAGTCCCTTGATCCAACCGTCTAACGCGAGCCTCTGAAGGTGTTGATCGAGGCTCTTGGCTATTAATCCATGAGCAGATATGACAATCGGAATAATGATCGCCGATTCGACATTCCACATATCGACAATCTCGTGAGACAAATCCAAATATTTGATTTGTTTATCTTTTTCAACTTTCACGAGATTCTCGTCATGCGGAACAGCGATATCGATGATCATTGCACGGCGCTCTAATCGATCTATCACCACTATATCAGGTTTATTCGCAACAATAGTTCTGTCAGTGATGATAGATCGATCCCAATACAATGTGGCTCGACCATTTTCAAGAACTGGGTCGGGCACATACCTGTAATATGGCACCTCTGAATTCACAAGGTTGTATTTAAGGGCTAGCTGTTGATGTACAATCCTGGCCACTTGGTTGTGTCTGTGCAAATATTCACCATTGGCAAGACAAGAACAACCAGAAATAATATGCCTGATAGATTCACCGGGGCGGTGGCACGCCCGACAGATGTCAACCGTACCATCTTTCAGGATATATTTCCGATAGTTATTTGTCATAACAACTTCGTCCATAATTGCATAGACAAAACCTTCGGTTTCTCCGAAGAGATCACCGAACCGTAGCCAAGATGTGGACGCTTTTAAGTCTATATCAGGCCCATTTAGGGCCCGATAAAAACGACCATGAAGTGCTTTGCCCTTCCATACCTCCCTGCGCTCATTAACACTAAGAACTACAGGTTTGCGCCAGTTCTCTTTAGCCAGAGCGAGCGGAGTGAGTCCGTTGTCCACTGCAACCATATTACAATGCACACCCACATCAGTATGAAGAAAATATTCTCTAAGGTTGTATATCCCACGATTGTGTAAGGTCTTAATGTTTAAAAGTCCACGACCCCCAAACTTTCGTGGGATATACAACCTCATTACCGATGAACGTACCCACGTTCATCGGTAATGAGGAGTCGAAATGCAGTAAGCAGTGAACGGACTCTCCTGTCAAGGGCATCTAGTTCCGTCTGAGTCCATCTAAGTATACCAAAGGAATACATCAGAACCGGCATGACCCAACCGTTGCAGGCACGTATTTTGTTACCCCCTGATAAAAGACTTTTTAGCACTTTTTTCAGGCGGCCAAAAAAGCGCTCCTGCAGCGCTTGTTTCATAGTCAGTTCAGGTATTCCCAATGACTGTGATATACCTAGATACTTGTAGGTTTCGGTGGCAGACAGAGATCTCAGTTTTGTTGAATCGGAAAGTTCGACTCCTTCAGATTCCACTATCACACCTTTCTTTACATGCATGACTGCACACTTGTCCACACCAAATTCCATCCTGATAGAGTTACTAAAGTTTTCAGTTACCTTCAGTAACGCTATCAATTGCAAATTAGTGGGGGCTAGTAGTTTCAAATCATCCATATATAGAAGGTGAGATATAACTAGATCACCTTTCTGCAACCTATAGCCTAGCCCTGAACCCTCTAACAGAGTACTGAGAGGGTTCAAAGCCAGGCAGAACCACAAGGGACTCAGACTATCACCTTGAAATATGCCCCGCTCAAACTTTATTGGTACATTGCTTGCCTCAATCTGCCGACATTCTGGATAGCGAAGTACCGTCCTCCATTGCCTCATACATGACTTCAAGAAAGTGCAAAGAGTTGTATCAATTTTATACAACTCTAGCACCTTCAAAAGCCACGTATGTGGAACCGAGTCATAGGCCTTCTTATAGTCTATCCAACATGTCGACAGACTCTTACGGTTACGACGTACCTGTTGGCTAATGGCCATATCCATGATAAGGAGCTCTTTAGTACCACGGGTCCCGCTTCTACATCCATTCT
This sequence comes from Callimorpha dominula, assembly GCA_949752705.1. Taxonomy (NCBI): domain Eukaryota; kingdom Metazoa; phylum Arthropoda; class Insecta; order Lepidoptera; family Erebidae; genus Callimorpha; species Callimorpha dominula. The sequence continues at coordinate 14,544,176 of OX457007.1, forward strand.
GAGAAATAGAAATGATCGAATTTTTATTTAAATGTAAAGTAATTTTGAGTCTGAGAATGGAAGTTAGAAGCTTATACACGGTTGGTAGGCATGTGATAGGTCTATAATTTTTGGGATCCGTGGCATTACCGGATTTGTAGAGTAAGTGGGTAATGCCAGTGGTGATAAAATGGGGTAATAACCCTGAATCTAAAGCTGATTGGAATTGAGATGCCAAACGAACGTGTGAGCTTCGGAACCACTTAAGCCAAAAGTTGTGCAGTCCGTCTGGTCCAGCTGATGTCCAATTTGGTAATGAACGGACTGCACTACTTACGTCCTCTGTGGTTATGGCAATAGGTTCCATTTTTTGTATACGCTCACATGACCGCTTAACATCTCGTATCCAATCACCTTCTGTATGAGTGACAGGCACCGACCAGATGTTACGCCAAAATGTATTTGTAACATCTTCATCCGGTAAGTGCCCATCACTCACACATGGATCAGCTTGTTCCCATTTTCGGTACACCCACCTCTCTTTTCTTTGGAATATACGATTCTGATTATACCTATCAATTCGTTTTTTGTAACGTCGTATCCTATTTGCCCACGCATAAACTTTTTGCTTTAGAAAGTCTATGCGCTCTGTGACACATGACATGTATTGTTGAGGACTGATGTCAGTCCCCAAAAATGCCTGTTTCACAAAGCGCATCACCTTTGGCCGCGTATTGCCCAATCGAAAGTTAATTAGCTTACTGATGAGCGTCCTAGCCTCAGCTATACGACGCTCAATTCTACACTGCCAGGCTGGCACAGTAGACTTGGGTCGAGTAGTAGTGGTATTTACGAAAAAATTAACTCCCGCTACTCGACATACTGCGACAGCCGCGCAGTAGAGAATAGAGTGTGTATCACTAAGATCTTCGCTATTGTCTAAATAGTCAGACAATAGCGAATCCAGGGCACACACCAGCGCTATATTTCTTTTATGCATAGGCAAACGGGATAAACGTGGTCTAATTTGATAATTTACAGACCTGTATTCCAGAATCGCATCCTCCAAAGCACTCCTTAGTCTCTCATTGTATTGGGTACTCACGGATATATCCTCACTCTCCACAACTTCATCAAGAGGTAGTAACTGTGGCATCTCGTTAGTCACCAAACTCACAGTTTGCGATGAAGAAGGGACAATAAAGCTATCCCGTACGTCAGAGCGTATCCTGTCAAGTACGGTATTATTCAGCAGGTGGCAGCGCTGTATAGCCCGTACCTGATCCGACAGTCGTTATGCTGATACGTTGACGGCTGGTTCAAGCTCCTGAAACAGAGACACCAAACGAACACGGTACGCAGTAAGATTAGTTCCCAATTCTTTAACCCGATAATATGCCCGCATGACGTTTTCATTAATTGAATTAGTCCATTTCATGCGGCGCACATCACCACCGGCAGCGGGGGCCCTATTCGAGGTCAGTGGTCCTCGGGGTTCCAAGCAGGTCGGTGGCCGGGTTCTCCCCTGCCGACGCACAGGTGTTGGCGACGTCGGTGGGGAAAAATACTCGTCGCTAGAGCTTGAGCTCGACGCCTCATTGCTTGCCGCTGTCTTCGAAGGGTGTAGTGGCGGCTGTGAGGCGGAGCTGTGCGACGAGTCCGGGGTTATCCGTTGTGCATTTCTGTTTCTGGCTTGATTTCTTGTTAGCATTTCTATTGTGTTCCATGGTATTGTATTTTATGACATCTGTCAATCTCTTCTAAAATTTTTGGTTTATATTTTTTCATATTGTTGCTGTATTGCATATTGTTTTTCTTATATTTCTTAGTAAAAATCTGTTTCCAAAACATATATTTTATGTATTTATTCCGATTTTGATAGTTTATTTGAAATTAAAAATATATAATATGTTTTGTAAGAAAATGTGACGCTAACAGGTAAGTGTTGCCAGTACAAGTTATTATTATTATTATTAATTTCATTTTTTCGCACAAGCTTATTACAGGTACCTATGTAATTAAATGCCTGTAAAAAGAGCATACAGCATGAATCGTATGTACTGGTAGAGATTTTCAGACCTTGTAAATGTTTAAAGGTGTGCATGCCCGATATGGAATATCGTTTACGCAGTAGGCAGGCTGACGACCACGTCCACATCAAATCATGTATACCAGGTACGTAACCATCATACCCAAGGTATAAAATGTAATATGCTTAAACTGTTACTACAGGTCTTCGTGCGATTGTAAACGATTTTCACCGTATGAGCTCTAGAATTCTTATATTATTGCTTTGCATCGTACATTCAGTAATAGACATTTATTTGTGTATTCAGAAAATACGACTGCTGCATGCAACTGCATATGTGATTTGTATTGCATTGTTCTCTGAACAAAGTATTCGTTAAATATATTCAAATAAAGGATATTATTTTATGATAGCATTTACGAGAAAATTAAATTAGTGCATGGACTTTTAACAATGTAGTTGTTTTGATTTTTTTACAGTTTTTATTGCGAGTCTTGCAGGGTCGCGTCAACAGTAATATGGAAATAACTTATTAGGTTCTTGTGTACTGCATTCTTGGTCAAACGAGAGTAATCGTATGTGTACGCTATTCTTTTTCATGCAGTTAAAACTACTTTGTGTCATGTCACCTTGGTTATGGGGCCTTAATAGTTAGCGTTCTTGATATGATAGTAGAAATTTGAAATCTAAACTTAAAGAAACTTGGTGCCTGTACCTAGTATTAAGAGATATTAGGTAGGTATAACCCATGTCAGCCTTCTTTTCAACCGCTGCAATTTACTAAATAAATAAACAAGGTAAGCGTCAACAATAAGCAAATAATATTCGATATGTTCACTGTCTAGCCGGCCGTTGTTGGGTGCAGTGCGCAGTGTAGCTAGCACCATAATATTTTTAAATTTTTAAGTTACAAGTTAGTAACTACAACCAGTATCCTAAAATGAGTATTCACCATGTATAAAAAAACGAGTCATTGTAATTGTCAAGTGTGCTCATTAAATAGTTAATTATCCATACCTATGTTGATTGTGCCTGATATTTTTGTTACAGAAAGTAAATAAGGCGTAGTGTTAGAGGAGTAGAATCTATTTTTAATTAAAGTATACAGTTTGAACGTTATATAATTAGGTACATATAATTAGTACAAGTGATAAATAAAAGATACATAATTATGTATTAGGTTGATTCTTTTACTTTCAATGCATAAAACAGACTATTCCACTAGAAAATAGACAAGGACTTTTTGTTAATTTTTAATTGACGTTTAGGAGTCATTCATGACTTTATAAATTTGCAAAAACAACAATATAAAATATGATTATTGGGCACAATCAGAAATAAGTTTTTTAACCGACGAAAGAACGGAGTAGGTTCTGAAGTCAACCCGTATATTAGTTTTTTTTTATTTATGACACATAACTTTTTACAGGGTAGTCCGATTCTGATTTTTTTAACAAAAAGGGTATACTTCAAAGTTGGTCCCATTTAAATTTCAAACAAAACCCTAAGCGTAGAAAAATAGGGACCGAATGATTGTTCACCGATTGAATTTACACCTGTGAACTGAATCTGTTGAAACTTACCACACTTATGTAGTTCTAATGACACTAAAATATGATGTACTGTAGTTCATTTGATAATGGATGCGGAATCTAGTCGAGGGAACTCCTCAGCGGTTTACAGTTTTACAAACCTAATTAAAGATTGTTAAATATTATATGATTACATTTTAGCCACAAAAAAACTAAAATCTATTTAATAAAAAATTAAACCGACGAAAGAAGAAAGGAACTGAAAAGTGAAAAATAAACTTGTTAGTCTAACTAAACTCCTACACTAATGTAAATAATTTTGAGTCTGCGCCAAACGTACAGAACGTACAGAAGCTTTTGCAATCCACTGTGCACGGTAGGCTGGCCTGTTGGCCTAGTGGTTAGTGACTGCTGGGTTCGATTCCCACCCTAGTCTGGGTGTTCTTTGTGTCCGTTGTTTGTATGTTTGTAAAGTCCCCCGCGACACAGGAGTAATTCCTAATGCGGGAGTTGTCTTTAAAAAATATATATATATATTACAGGAGAAGGAACTTTGAATGAGATACTATATACTTAATCAAATGAAGCTCCTTGTAATAGTCACGAGGTTGAAATTGTTGCAGTTGATTCTGAACAAAAGCGATGATATCTGTTGCTACAGTTTGAACGTAATCCGAAGCTCGGATATTGCTGTCTCGAAGTCTTCCTGATTTATATTTTTTCAATAGCTTTGAAATCCTTTAAAAATCTAAATTTCAAGACCACTGGAGGGTCCATAGCTAATAATACTGATAAATATGTTGTTTTTCCTTGATGAGAATACTTGCTTTTCACCATAGTGCAGTCACATCTCAGGAAGAAAAGTGCTTGTGATTTTTTAAATTAAAAGACCCTTGAAATCGATGATCACATAGGTTACGTGATAAACAAATTTTCTGAAAACAAATGAACTTTATATTGAACTTTTATGTAATTAAATTTGTATAGGATAAGGATTCTATGATTGGGATTGTTAGTTATAATTTATAAATAGTAAGATAGAAAAATCTAGGACTTGTGCAATCTGGGATTTGATTTATTTTTTTACAATGAAGGTAATTAATGATTATTAAGACCGTTTTAAAATAAGATATGAATTCTGTGATTTGTGCAACCAAAATGTTGTATGTTTTGTTCTTGATCAACAATCTATGAAACTGGCATCGTGATTTATCTTTGTCATAATTGTCATCTTAAAACTAAAGCTCATTTCTACAGGACAGTACAGTGTGATTATGCTTTAAAAATAATAATTTCTGTCTACTGTCTGAAAGAACAATAATTTACAGCAGCAAATTTTTTAAATTAGTTGAAATTAAACGATTTCAAACCTAAACCACTCTCTTCGACAGTTTTTTTCATACAGTGATCTATCATTATTGACAAGCCTTTACAGCCATTGACTTCAGGTTCTAGAATTCCCTACTTCACCTTTTAATAAGATAATGACCAAATATAAATGGAACTATAAAAAATGTAAGGTGCTTACTTTATATAACATGATATAAATCTGGATACATATATAGGACTTTAGTAAGAGTTTGTAAAAAGTATCTTCATTGAAAGATAAATCTCTTCACCGATACGGAGAAAATATTGCTACAATATCAAAGGAAATAACATATTTTAGATTTCACTTTGATGTTAAAGCCGTGTTATTGCTTTGAAGTAGAAAAAAAAACTGAAAAATCATTTGAAGTGCCTGAAGAGATATAAATATCTATAGTTCCACATAATTTTGAAGATAGAGTCCATAGACCAGCGCCCGTAATTTTTAGTAAACGCAAAAGAAAAAGTGGTTGGACTTCCTATTAAAATAAAATTTTAAAAAGAGGCTGTTAATTTTGCCTTAAGCATAGTTAAGTGAATCGGTTGGCCTTATCGTAACGACACAGACTGTTTGGCCAACCAACAATAGGCACGCTTCCCATGTGACATTAAGGTAATGAAAAATCAATATTGACAAGACTTTAAAGTTTGTTGTCTAATTCTGGTGGTTTTAAATCATGTCGTGGTAAATTAAACCCTAATGATCTTCATAGGTACTACTACTTTTTGCCTGATCGGTAGTCATGCAATGAATGTTTCAACAAACAAAAATTGTCTAGCTAATAAGAATCTTTTCTCTCATGACATTTTATTTCACTTAAGTTGGACGGCGTTTATAGGCACATCGGGAAATTTTCTTTCTTGAAATAATATTTTCTATTAGCTTTCACAAAATGTTAATAGCTTAAGTTTGCTCATATCTTATGCATGAAAGCTTCCGGTTAAAAGGCTCAGATGGGATCACGCGAAACAAGATGAAAAACATTTTATATCAACTGGAGTTATAAGAGGTATACTTTTCTTTATTAGAAGGCAAATTGAAAACATAATGTCATTTGACATAAAAGAAAACGTACTACGTTAGACTAACTTTGTATAAGAAAACGGCTTTGTAAACTTTAATACTTATAATATTATTTAATGTAATTTTATATATTTTTTTTATTTTATAGAGGGCAAACGAGCAGACGGGTCACCTGACGGTAAGTGACTACCGCTGCCCATGTGCACTTGCAACTCAAGAGTCACAAGTGCGTTTCCGGCCTTTAAGGTGGGATTAGGGGAAGCGGGGAAGGGAAGGGTTAGGGCCTCCGGTAACCACACTCACTCGGCGAAAAGCAATGTAAACATTGCTTCCCTGCCGGTGTTCTGTGAGGCCGTGGTATCTTTACTGTTGAGCCGGCCCATACGTGCCGAAGCATGGCTCTCCCACTATAAAATTTAATAATAATATAATATAAAATATAGAAATTTTAATGTGTTTTGTACTCGTAGTACTAAAAAACTGTCAGCGTTCTGCACAACACACACTCCTGCTGTGTAGATAGCAGAAGATCTCAGTTCAGTAGTGAACTGAGAAACCCTAAGCAGCAAGGGTGTGGCCGTTTTGCTTCTTAGGATTTCTTAACAGAAAAAAGGTCATAAAATTATACCTCAATTTTTAAATTATGATTGGTATAAGCCTGCGGAGTTATAATAATTACTGAGTTATGAGAAATTTAATTAATTTATGCAATGACCGCTTTTATAATTTTTGCAGAGTAAGGATAAATTGATGGTTTCGATTTTAAATTTTAGTTATTTCGTAAAATATAACTTCATGCATCTCCAATGTATAAGGGCTTGACTTTTACATGTCGGGTTAAACATGTACGGTGTGATTTCGCGTGACGCGTGGGGCATACATTTTTAATGTCAGACCACAGGATTAAGCTTGATCCTTAACGTGACGTGATTTAATATGCCGTGACAGGAAAAGTTACAAACCTGATATATTAATCGTACTTTATCAACCTAGTGAAACCCTAATAAGTATGCAATCAGTTCTACTCGTACTGAAAGTAAAAAAAATTGTATATTATATGTAGATTATTAAAGGGTATCTATCGAAATATCTTACTCATCGTAAAAACATAAAGTAATTTTTATGTTGTATGTTATTACGATTGTCATAACAACACTTAAGATAAAAATATCACTACATATTATAAAACCAAGTCGTCGCGTCTGTCTGTCTATTCGCGATAAACTGCAAAAGTACCAAATGGATTTCAATACGGCTTTTACGCACGGATATAGTGATTCATGATTGAGGTTAAGGTGTATAATTCCTTAAGAGTTTTGTATAAATTTACTGAAATGTGGCGATGATTATTGAAGATGTCGGAAGATATAATCCTGACTGGAAGAAGTTGTATGAAAACAATGTATTACGGAATTATTTCTCATAATAACATCTATTACAATATAGCAAAGCTATATGTTGCTAGTTAATAAACGACTCCACCATTTCTGCTCTTTTGTAGCGCTAGAGGGAAACACATTGTTGTTACTTCTAACATAATGTTAGCCTGAAATAAGGGGCTGGCCAATTAGTGGTCAAACGGCAGGATATCAACTGTATAAAGTGTATATATCCTATTCTAACTAGGTACTATTATAACATTGTTGTGGACGAAGATTAACGAGATTTGTACAGTAAATGAAAATTTGTAAAAGGGCTTTTTTCTGCAGAAATAAAGTACATGTTCATGGTAGGTGGATAAGCTTTAAACAGTGGTAAGAACAATATGATAAAATAATAAAGCATACTTAGATACATACATAAGAACTTACTCCTACAAGAGAGAGGGAACTTCAATTGTTTTGAAATTGAACATTTTACTGTAATTGCTGGACTAAAATTCAGAGGGATACAATGCAAACATTTCATTTTCACTCCTTTATAACTTACTACAAATATTGAAAAGGCATCATTTATATGGGCCTATTCATATCCTTTCCTCAAATAAAATATACATGGCTTGACCCTTAAAATAATAGAGCACGGCAGGCAAACATAAAAGGCATATTCAAAAATGTAGCGTGGTGCCTATTTCTATATGCGTAAAGTATAAACTCAAAGAACTGAGGCAAGTAAATTTGGTAAGAGGTCAGGAATCGCAAACACAGGTTAAATAATCCATCTCGTAAATAAGAGAAGGTAGTTTAGACCCAAATGAAAGAGCTATGAATGGTTTTTAATAAAACGTCGGGTCGGATATTTACTGAGATTAACCTACTGTAGAAGTACAGTTTTAGATTGCCCCACTGAAACTGAAAATATATATATTAAATGTAAATAACTAAAGCAGCAGTGAACTTGGTTTGTTGCAGTGGCCGCGTAAAAGTCCAGACCTAAACCGCATTAAGAATCTATGGGGTTTAATGGTCCAGCAGTGGGATAGCAACCGAGCTAGGACACGCGAAGCCCTAATTAATCATGTCTATGAAATATGGAACAGTTTTAGAGGCAGTAGTGTATGCTAACTTTTAAGCTTTCGAGTTCCTTGATATAATTATATATTTACATGGGAATAAAAAGGGAATTTCATAAATAAAACAAAGACTCTTACAATCTTTGTTTTATTGTCATTGATTCTTAAGGTGGTTACACAATATTTTAAGTTCTCCAATATTTCTACCAATTAGCAGACCTAATAAAATGAAAATTATTAAAATCAAAAAGACCAAGATTATATCTTAAAATCATAAATTTAAAATATTTCTAAGGCCCATTCAACCCGCTTTTTACTATAGGGACCGTGATAAAAAAATCAGCAGTTACCAAAAATGTTTAATTTTCAACTAAATGTTTGTATACAAATATAACATTTACTTACTTTTTTGATTTAACGTGGGAGAGCCATGCTTCGGCACGTATGGGCCGGCTCGACTCCGCTCGATAACACGGCCTCACAGAAAACCGGTAGTGAAGCAATGCTTGCATTGCATTTCGCCGCGTGAGTGAAGTTACCGGAGGCCCTAACCCTTCCTTCTCCCCTATTCCCGTCCTTCCCTTCTCCCCTCTTCCCCCCTCCCCCTCTTCTCCTAATCCCACCTTATTCGTTGGCGTAAGTATATTATTTCTAAAGGGGCCTACTTTGAAGGCGATACAATAAATTTGGTAGTAATAGTTAACATTTTGTGTTTTATTGACCTTTCCCCAGTACTTTCTTAACAGAGTACTATATCGTCACATATATAATTTACTACTACGTAATATTACACAGTTCACGTGGTCTTACCTATTGGCTCGTGAACATGGACTCTCGATATGGTATTGTGAGAGGCATCCGAGGAATCTGTCCTTCTTGGACTTCTCCAGCTCCAGCAGATCCAATTGTTTGTTGTTGATGCAGTATTGTTCCCGGAATTCCTGTACCAAACACGTAAAGGTATTTTATTAAGATCATCATTGTGGGTCGGAGTACTTGGTCCAAACCTTTTCTTTATTAAGAAATAAATTTATTGTGTACACATACGATGTCTATTGTAAAGATTGGGGTCATGGCTGTTACGAATTATTGTATTGGCAGTGGATAATTATTGGCAGTGGAAAAGAAACCATCTAGGCTAATAAATTATTTATTAACAGAGGCAAAAATGGTACGGTTTAGATAGTAGTATGTATATTTTACGATAAACTGAGCTTCGATGAAAGTAAGCATAAATGACCATCTTTTAGTCAACTTAAATATATTATGTAGAATAATCTAGAATAATAAGTCAACACACTAAAAGTCTGATACAACCACTAAGAGGTGCGTTTTTTTACTTAGTCGTGTCATTATATACATACATATATGTATGTCATGGTATATATTTTGGTAATTATAAATTACACTTTGAATAACTTATGTTTTTGAATCAACTGTAAGTAAAATCTTAAGAGCATGGTGTGCTTATGTCGAAGCCGAACCACACGGTGTTTCATTATAGGAGGCTGTGGATGAGGAACTATACCTTTCTAAAAGCACTGGGCTAATATAAGGGGTACTAAAATGATTTCAGTGAAGTTCAAGTAAAATAATGAAGAGGAAATAAAATCTCAATCACTTTTATAATCAAGCAAAAGACTCAAATATTGTTCTCATATATAATTAAGTTGTTTTCTGTGGGTCAAGAGAAAATTAATACACATATAATAATTTCACTTTACAATTTAATTTTAATGAATAAGATGGCAAGACTTACATAATAATATATTAAGTATACCGTATGGAGTATCAATATAAAAATTTGATTTGCTGAGTGGGCCATATCATGATAATGAATTAATACTGATTTATACAATTACATTAGCGGGAATTAACGCAATTTGGGTATTTAATATGTACCTAGAACCTACCTTTGAACTGCACGACGTTTCAGCCAGGTTACACGGTCAACGTTAATTCCCGTTAATGTACATAATTAACAGGAATGAACTCTGGCCATATAACCTTTTGTTGTTTTTATCGTATGGAAACCCCCACGGGTTATCACCTCACCGAGGGTGAAGTGGTATGTCGGACTCGAACAGACTAAAACCACATGGTGCTCCTTCACAAGTGAGTCTTTTGGGGGGGACCCGGGATACCCTAGGACGGAAGCTTCCGGGAACCCCTGCAGACTATGGCCTCCTGATCAGCAGGCGACCACACCGTGCGATAGGGAGGGCCCTACCTCCCCTCCAGGTGGTAGAGGCGCGTGCGGAACCCGCCGCGCCTGGCCATATAACCTGGATTTAACATGTATCATCCCTAAAGCTCAAAGGTTATATTATTACAAGTTTAGTAAATAGCTTTAGTATAAACTATTTATTGCTCTTACTATAACTATTTTCTAGTCGCATCTGAACTGCAGTTGACGTAAATTTATTATCATTACTTTTAATATATTATTTAGGATTATTGCTGACCGCGACCTGTATCGAATACGAACCAAAAGAGAAAAGAAAATAAATATAGTGTAAAAAAAATATATTATACGGTCCAATTGAGAACCTCCTTTTTATTCGTCGGTTAAAAATTCTAAACCACATTCCATTTTTTTAAATTAGAAAACTAAACAAAAAAGAACATAATGTACTATATACTACGAAAAGAGGGCAATCTAGAAACATTGCTCTGTACATTCGTCTTTTCGACATTCGTATCAGAATAAGCGACGGGAATGCAATTTGCATTCGATCAAACATTCACTGACACGGCAATTTGCCCATGGTTGTTGTCCATCGCCTTGCAAACGTTTGCAACCCAATGAAAACAGCTTTGTTGCATTAGTTGCTGAGCAACCACGATGGATGTGTTCCATATTTCAAGTTTCTTAGTTATTACTGTAGTTAACTAAGAGTATTATTCCTGTTCAGGCATTACTTAAATGTTTAGTATTCTTTAAAAAATCTTCATCATCGCTATTCTCATCAGCCTTAGAGTCTCTCAAAAGGTCAGGCACAGTAGTCTACTGCTCTCAAAATCCAGAAGCTGAACTGGGTTAGTACCTTCATACTACTGATGTTAGATAGTACTTAAGTGCTAAGATTTCGTGCTTTCCGCTTGTAAAGATTTGACGGAAGGTGGAAGATTGGTGGTGACACAACCAGTATTACGTGTTTTTGTAAACAAGCATGTACCTCCCCATCCAACCACAGTAGGGATCTCTTACAGTTCATAATCGCTATACAAAGGCCTTTATTCAATGTAGTCGGTTAGTTATATATTAATAATTTAATGTTAATAAGACTACGCGATTATTGTTGCATGTAGGGTCTCGTTATCGGCCAAAGTCCCCTCCTCATCCTCCCACCATATCTCACTCTTAGCCAGTTTACACAAGCTTTTACATTTTAGCTTATATCTGTCGCGCTTTCACTTAGCATAATTTATTACTAACATAAAAATACTTAGCCGTCTGAGTTTCAAAGTGCCATTTATCATTACCATTGAAACGGAATACTGAAAAGTTATAAACCAAACCACTCACGTTATAAAATCGGTGATGAAGATTAATTTGCGAAAATGTAAATCTAAATAACTGTTCTTTATTGTTTTAATTTTGAAATATTGATATATTTGATTGAATATTGGTTGGTTGCAAGGAGGTACAAAATTTCTGACTTATATAAATGTTTCTTTTTTCTTATAATAGTTTAAAAAATAAGGCCAATTTAATACATTGTTAACTAACTATGTAAGAGCCCTATAAAGGTGTTAAACACAACCACGATGAAGAGGAATACTTTAATACATTTAGTCAATTTAACATTATTAAAAACCATACAAGTGCGAGTCTGACTCGCCAGCTGAGCGTTCCGTAAGCAAACATACTTCTATATGGGTAGTAGGTCCATCTCGGGAATTGATCCTCGAAGATTTTTTACTTAGGTTTTTCTTTACCTTCGAAATGTTCAAATTTGTTAAAATTAAGGCTTGAATGGCCACATCTTTTGACTTTTTGACTTAGAAGCTTTTACAGCTCACATTAGGGTCAAATCCTAAAAAGCTGGCAAAAAAATTGTATGCTACAAAGTAAAAATCCAAAATTTTCAGCATTGTGCCGCTTTGAAACGATTGGAGGTGGTAAATTGAAGCATTAGAAATGAAATGAAAAAAATCAGGTGCTTTTATCTGCTATTCTGTTTAATCAATTTCAAAAACCTTGGAAGTGATACATTCACTTCCAAGGTTTTTTCAACTTGATTGTGTTATAAAATATGGGCTCTTTCATGCAAGGGTGGTCATTAGGGGGTAAAGGGGGTGAGTTTTTGTACAATTGACAATACATTTGTAATCAGCAACCCCGAAAACCTTGGAAGCGATATGTAACTTGATTGCGTTATGAAATATGGGCTCTTTCATGCAAAGGGGTGGTCATTAGGGGGTAAAGGGGGTGACTTTTTGTAAATTTGAGATTTCAGACCATTACTTGATTTTTTTTTATTTTTGGCCAGCTGTTTAGCGGATCGGCCCCACTGTACAGCTTCAAGGGCCTGCAAACCTAAGTATCTGATGTTAATTTCAACTTGTTACCTCGCCGCATTTCTGTGAAAAAGTGTCTTGACCGGCGGACAGACGGACAACAAAGCGAATGATTGTAAGGGTTCCTTGTTTTTTCCTTTTGAGAAATAAAACCCTAAAAATCAGGATGCAAATATCACGATTATCAGTCATAGATGAGATAATGTAGATGTAAGTGTATATGAAACTTGTCAATTCGTTCGTCAATTTAAATTAAGTTGAATATACTTATAAATAAAAAACTGTTGTTGAAGAATATGTAATTAAAAACTAATACAACAAAATTACTTTCTAGTAACGGAAGTGATTAAAGTAGAAAAGATAGTAGAAAAAAAGTCTTAGCTGGAAAACATGTACGTACAAGCTGTGTGCAGGATCTTAGTCATTAGTAGTGAGTTACAACGTGTGCTGCTGATAAAAGATGGCGCTACAGCCATGTTGGACAGGATTTACGGCATGTAGCGAAGAAATATTGGACTCCAATATTGTAACCATTCAATAGCGAGAACCAATATTATTGGTTAGTGGGTTACTTGGGTTAGTGGTTATAGCGCTACTATATATCAGCGCTAAGTTATGTGTTTATTTTCTTCGAATAAAAAGTTAAGATTCAAATCTAAAATTAGGTTTCACAATATAATAAATAGAAAATTAATGCCTTTCCTCCATTTTATGTATTGTTATATGTGTTGTGTATTTTTAAGCGACGAAAAAACGGAGGAGGTTTTCAAGTCAACCTGTTCCCGTTTTTTTAAAGTATGACCACGCATAACTTCTTAGTCCGATGTCGATCATTCTGTTAATTTTTATAATATATTGGTATACTTTGAAATCAACCCAAAGGGTAGAAAAATAGAAACGATTAACTGTGAATCCACTGAATTTTCATTTGTAGTTCTAATATCACTACAACATGGCGGAGACGGAAGACTGTCGTGAGAACTCCTCAACGGTTTACAGCATGTTTGGGCTTATTCAATCATCGAAATGAGAATTTTAGACCTATTAGTAAAATATTAAAAAAAATATAATAACTAACAATGAATTGTCAAAGTAGGTAATTTAATGAATTAATTAAGTTAAGTAAGGAAGCAGTCATGTCTCATAGGACACGGCTGCTTCGGTAAGCACCTGTGTCGTATAGGCCGGGACGAACGAAGAAAATAAAAGTGAAAAATTGTAAAAGAAGCGGCATCTACGTGTGCCTGGATGACGCTTAATTGAGAGGTTTTTACTAGAAGGTGATGCCTGCACTTTTGCGGACAGGCGCTAGGAGGGGTCCGGATGTCTTAATGAAAGCTGTTCCCGAATTCCTGCTATTTCAGACGCAGTACGGCACACCGTGTGGTTTTAGTCGATTCGAGACTCGAGGTGGTTTCCACACAAACAAAATACAAGTTCAATAGGGAATATGCATGTATTTTTTTTTATCTTTTATTGACTTGATTCATCATTCCACCCTAATAAAAAATATAAATAACCTTAGCAATGTTCAAATTAATTTTTAAAATAACATTGAAAACATCGATAAAATTTGATCTGTTTGAACGCCGCCATATTTCGCGGGCCTTGGAAGACGTCACGTTCCATGCTCAGTGTTTGTTTCATAAACTTACTTGAAGTGTTACAGTAATTTTATACCGATTTCCAGTTGTAATTACTATTTATTGTAATTAATAGACGATGGATAAAGTTAAAAAACCATTTTATAGGTATTGCCTTGTCCCTAAGTGTAAAAACACTATAAGAAGTACACCCAATACAGTATTTTTTCCTGTACAAAATAATAATGTAAAATACGAAAACAATGGTGTACATTAATAAGAAGAGATGAAGTATCTTCAATATCGTGTTTATATTGTTGTGAAGATCACTTTAATATAAGCATATTACAACTTAATTGCTAGTATAGTGTGAATTAGTCAGCAGTAATTTATGCTTGTTTTAAATATCAAGCAGAAGGCAACTTGCTTGTCTACTTAAACTAGGTAACAAAAGTCCAATAAAACTTCATGAATATAACTAACTATACATATCTTACCTATCCTTTAGATTATAATATAACAAGTATTATAACAATTACCTTACGGCTTTCACTCCTTTAACCTCAGCGGATGTAAAATATGGATTTGATGCAAAATATATAGTCATCATGAATGCACCTTTTTCGGTAGATTGTTCGATTGTGCTTTGACAAAACTACATTCAGTCATTGTCCTAGATGATTTCTAATATCACTAGAATGGTTAAATTGCACTAGCTAAGAGCAAAAACCACAGGAACATCTATCTTTCTCCGTAACACTACGAATATAGGCGCCGTTTTGTTTCGACCAAAACAAACGAAACGAAAAAAAACGCTTCACCGTTTTGTAAAGTTGAATTTCGCGCCCTTATTTTGCATATTTCAATTAATATTTTTTACAATTAAACACGAACTAAATAAGAAAATAATTGTTTAGGCATAATATCTGGACAATAAAGATTCGAGGGAAAATTAATCAAGTAAATTTAAACAACATGCATATTCCCTATTCTCTTCTTCTATCGTCGGATTAAGTTTTTGATAAACGTTTTATTAATTGACGGATAGAACTCTGTATTTGAGTTATTAGTAGAATATTAAGTACAACAGTAGGTTAATCTTAAGTGGGGTGCTGGCCTTAGAAAACCTCCACGTGGTGCACCCTGGGCAACGTGGGCGGTGACGCTCCGTTTGTCTTCTCCTTTTCTTCCGGAGAGGGCGTCATCGCCCACGGCTAATATTCTGGCAAGAGGGGTCCTATTTTTGAGGACCACTCTGTGTTTCTCCGCCTGCTCTCTGATTCAAGCAGAAGGCATTGTGGGGAGAAACAACAAAGGAGCGACGGGTTAGCTCTTACAGGATTCATTCTGTATTACCAATGTTCGTTCCAGCCGTAACCCTGTCTGGCAACGGACAGGCGCAGTGGCTCATGGGAGCTGTGAGGAAGACAACCTCTTTAAAAATTACAGGTTAGGGCAGACGGGCTCACTGTCCAAGACAGCTGAGCATGGTCTGACACAGACCACCGTTTGGCCAAGCCGTAACCCTGAACTGACAGGACCGGTGGCTCTTCGGAGTCGCGAGGAAGAAAACCTCTATAAAAATTACCCCAATCTTACGCTCTCACGCCCGGCAATGAGATGAATGGCTGAGGGGAACTCAGTCCCGAGGGCGTCCCCGTCGAAGGACGCTAAACTAAACAAAAATGGCAAAGGTAAATACGCAAACGTCTACCCAGGAGGGTCCCAGGCACTATTTGTCTGGGGAATCCCTCCCGGAGCCAATCGGCTCCGGCAGCTCCCAGTCGTATTCTGGGGGGAGCAACCAATGCCTAAACAGCCCGTCGGTCAGCTGTAAATCGACCACCGAAAGCAACGCGAAGGTCGCGGAAACAGGAGGAGACCACTTAGACGTGGTAATGTCTGACAGTCAGTCAGGAAAGAGTCAGGCGAGCTGCGCAACAGCACCTGGAACAAAGTTTTGGCGTGGCGAGAAGCGGCCGCGTTCTAGAGCTTCAGAAACCGGACGAAGCAGGAGTCGCTCAGGTGAGGAAACTGCCACTTCGAGTGAGGCTGACGACGCGATGCCAGTCGCAAAGGTGCCTAAAGCGCCTCGCGGCAGAGGCCGACCGCCTACTACCGGCGCTTACATCGGTGCCGCTAAGGCCCGGAAGGAGGCAGCAGCACTTCGGGCCGCTGATAAAGCCGCACAGACGGCTGAAGAAGAACAGCGCCTCAGAAACATGTTCCTCACCATAGCTGCGAAAAGAGCAGAACGAGCTCAAGCAAGAAGGAGCCCCCAACGAGAAGTGGATCCTGCTCCCAAATGGGAGGGGAAAATTCAAGAGGCGTTGACTCAAATCGAAGAGGTTGCGAGAATCTCCAAGGGTCTTAAGAACCAAAAAGCCCTTAAAGAGGCGGCCGCCGCAATTAAAGAGGCAACGGATGCGCTCTTAAAGTGCTCCTCCTCCGAGGAGACGGACAAACTTCGGCACCTTGCTCACCGCCTAGAAGACCGACTGGCCGATTCCGAAAAAAAGAATGAAGAGCTACGTCAGGAGATACGTGCTCTGCGCGAAGATATGACGAGTCAGCGTAGTATCCAAAATAAGCCTGCTTCCGCTTCCGCGCAGCACACAGAGCAGAATATGGCCAGACTTATCTCGGACCTAGAGCAGCGCCTCATGAAACGCATTGATGCTATGGAGAGTGCTAAGCTTCGTCCACTTTTGACCCCGTCTAGACCTACGACGTATGCGGTCGCTACCAAGAAGGGTCCTACGGTGCTTCCAAATAAAAACGCACCAACTCCGAAGGCTCCTGAAGGCACGGGTGCTTTGGAAGCTGGGGAAAAGAAAAGAGGTAAGAAACCCCAAAAGAAGGTCGCAGCTCCTGCTGTTACTGCTCCAGTGGTCTCCACACAGTCCCATAAACAGGGAGATTGGGAGATAGCAGGGGCAAAGAAACAGAAAAAGAAGAAGGCCAAGAAGGTATCTAAGAAAGCTGCTAAAGCTGACACTGCAAAGGTGCCTAGACTTCGTGCTCCCCGCTCTACAGCCGTCGTACTGACACTGACAGCGGAAGCAGCAGAAAGGGGTGTGAGCTATGCCAAGGTCCTTCAAAAGGCGAAAGAAAGCGTGGACCTACAGGCTCTCAATATTCCAGGAGTCCGCTGTAAATCCACCCGGACGGGGGCTCGCCTACTTGAAATCCCTGGTGCAACAAGTGGCCCCAAAGCAGACGCACTCGCCAATAAGCTCCGAGAGACTCTAGATGCAATCGAAGTCCATGTGTCCAGGCCCACCAAATGCGCAGAAATGCGCATACTAGGTCTGGATGATGCTGTCACGGCAGATGAAATTGTTGCTGCTGTGGCAGAAGTAGGAAGCTGTCCTCGGGATGCTGTTAAGGTCGGAGTAATTCGCTTCGGGCGTGACGGCTTGGGGACAACAATAATCAGCTGTCCCGTTACGACCGCTAAAAGGGTCGCTAATGGCCGAAACCTACTTCTCGGGGGTTTTTTGAAAGCACAGGTGCGACTCCTACAGCCTAAACCTACAAGGTGCTTCCGGTGCCTGTCGATAGGGCACGTAGGGGTCAAGTGCACAGCGGAAGTAACCGTAGGTGATCGCTGCTTCCGGTGCAGCCAGTCGGGTCACAAAGCCCGTTCTTGTGTTGCCCCGCCACGCTGTTTCAAATGCGAAACTGAAGGGCAACCAGCTGAGCATCGGGCAGGCACCAAAATCTGCTCTGCGTCAAGGCCTCAGGTCAAAAATAAAGCCCTGAGGCCCACTGAAGTAGCTGTGGATGCCAACAAGGGGCAGCAAGATTTGCAGCGGGATGCGGAAATGGAAACCCAATAATGGACACACATCTTCGCATCTTGCAAGGGAACATTAACCACTGCGCCAATGCTCAGGACCTTCTGCTCCAGAGCATGGCTCAGTGGTCGATTAACGTCGCCGTCGTCGCCGAGCCGTATTTCGTTCCTCCCGGAGATATCTGGGTAGGGGACCTTGACGGCTTGGCGGCCATCGTTCGTGGTACCTCTGCCGTCACCTCTCCCCTTTCCGTTATTACAAGAGGACGAGGATGCGTGGCAGTGGCTGTTGATGAGGTTGCGGTCGTGGCTGTTTACTTCTCACCGAATCGTGTACTGGCTGAGTTCGAGGATTGGCTCACTCAGTTGGCAGTCGTCGTCGAAGGATGTCGCCCTCGCCCCATTTTGGTCCTGGGGGACTTCAATGCCAAGTCAGCGGCCTGGGGTTCCCCAGCCACTAATGCGAGAGGTGCGTCACTGGAGGAGTGGGCCGTGCTATCTGGCCTAGTCCTTCTGAACCGGGGTTCCGTCCCCACGTGCGTGCGTCAGCAGGGTACTTCCATTGTGGACATCTCGTTTGCGAGCCCTGCTCTAGCACGCCGTGTCCTAGGTTGGCGTGTCATGGAGGGGGTGGAGACATTGTCTGATCACCGATATCTTCGGTTCGACATCTCCACCCAGACTGCTGATGCGCCTATCAGGACGGTTTCACCTAGTCGGCGTTGGGCACTTAAGCACCTGGATCGGGAGCTCCTCCTGGAAGCATCCATCGTACAGGCCTGGGTCTCTGCACCGGGTAGGCCTGTTGATATAGATGTTGAGGCTGACTGGTTCCGGGAGGCCATGTCGACAGTCTGCGATGCGGCGATGCCCAGGGTTCAGCCGAGAACTGCAAGGCGCCAGGTGTACTGGTGGACACCAGAGATCGCGCGGCTGCGTGAAAACTGCGTGACCGCGCGCCGCCAGTACTCCAGGTTCCGCAGGAGGCGTCGCCGCCCTGATGATGCGACATTCCAGGAGGCAGAGCTACTTCTGGGCTACAGGACGGCCAAGAGGACCCTTCAAGCGGCAATAAAGCGGGCCAAATCAGAGGCCCGCGAAGAGTTATTGGAGACTCTGCACCGTGATCCGTGGGGACGCCCTTACCTTCTGGTAAGGGGCAAATTACGCCCTTGGGCCCCTCCGCTGACGCAGAGTCTCCAACCTGAGCTGCTTGAAGGCATCGTTGGCTGTCTGTTTCCAACGCGTGTGGAGGAGCATACACCTCCACCATTGGCTCTGCCTCAGGTACCCAACGCCCAAGACGACGACGCCCCCGAAGTTACTTGGGTGGAATTAAGGGCAGCGGTGCAACGGCTTCAAGCCAAGACCACCGCCCCAGGACCCGACGGCATTCCAGGCCGAGCGTGGGTTCTCGCCCTTAAGGCTCTCGGGCCCC
Organism: Callimorpha dominula; assembly: GCA_949752705.1. Taxonomy (NCBI): domain Eukaryota; kingdom Metazoa; phylum Arthropoda; class Insecta; order Lepidoptera; family Erebidae; genus Callimorpha; species Callimorpha dominula. The sequence continues at coordinate 14,563,904 of OX457007.1, forward strand.
GACTAATAGGGCTCTTTAGCGCATGTTTAGAGAGGGGCCAGTTTCCGAAATTGTGGAAGACGGGGAAACTGGTCCTCATCCAGAAGGCGGGGCGTCCAGCAGACTCACCGTCTGCCTATCGGTCCATCGTGTTGCTCGACGAGGAGTGTAAGCTCTTTGAGCGAATCATCGCGGAGCGCCTCGTCGAGCACCTTTCGAGAGTGGGGCCGGATCTGGCGGATAACCAATTTGGTTTCCGCCGGGGGCGCTCCACTGTGGATGCAATCATGCGCGTAAGGGCCCTGGCGGAGGAAGCAGTATCCCGGGGTGAGGTGATGTTGGCAGTGTCTCTCGACATCGCCAACGCATTCAACACCTTGCCCTGGAGTTGCATCAGAGAGGCGCTCGTTTTTCACGGAGTGCCTCTTTACCTTCGCCGTATTGTCGGGGCATACTTATCGGAGAGAGCCGTAATCTACCCGAGTCGGGCAGGATATGGTCAGCGAGAGATGTCGTGCGGTGTTCCACAAGGTTCGGTGTTAGGGCCATTCTTGTGGAACATCGGATACGACTGGGTGCTTCGCGGAGTGCTCTTGGGAGGTGTAGCCGTCACTTGCTACGCTGACGACACCCTCGTGACGGCGCGAGGCAAGACGCACCGCGAGGCTACCATAAAAGCCACGGCCGGTGTCGCTCAAGTCGTTGGAAGGATCCGGCGGCTGGGTCTGGAGGTGGCCCTCCATAAATCCGAAGCCATTTGTTTCCATGGGCCTCGGAAAAGGCCTCCAGCCGGATTTAGCCTTATCGTGGGAGGTGTTCGCATCGGCATCGAGCCTTCGATGGCATATCTTGGGCTTATAATCGATAGTCGATGGGATTTTGGATACCACTTCCGGAATCTGGCTCCCAAACTTATGAGGACGGCGGCTGCGCTTTCGCGGCTGCTGCCCAACTTAAGGGGGCCCGACACCTCCTGTAGGAGACTCTACAATGGTATCGTGCGGTCCATGGCCCTATATGGGGCCCCTATTTGGGCGGATAACCTGACGGCCCGCAATGCTGCCATATTGCGGCGACCACAGCGAGCTACGGCCGTCAGAGTCATAAGGGGATACCGCACGGTTTCCTTTGAAGCGGCGAGTCTCCTAGCCGGAACTGCACCATGGGACCTTGAGGCGAAGACCCTTGCGTTGTTATACCAATGGCGCAAGGAGCGGGACCTGGGACCCACACCTCAGGAAACTGAGGTGCAACGGTCTCAGCTCCATCAGGTCCTAATGGCAGAGTGGGAAGAGCGACTTGAGCGACCAAGCGCTGGGCACGCCACAGTTGTGGCGGTAAGACCCATCATGGAGGATTGGCTCGAGAGGCAGCATGGCAGCCTCTCCTACCGGCTGACGCAGGTTCTGACCGGTCACGGCTGTTTCGGCAAGTACCTGTGTCGCATAGGCCGGGAGCCAACGTCTGCGTGCCATCACTGCGGAGGCTGCCGCGAGGATACTGCACTCCACACTTTAGTGGAGTGCTCAGCGTGGACGCAACAACGCCTTGACCTCGCGGCGGCTATTGGAGTGGGAAGCCTCTCACTGGAGACCATGGTTCTGTCCATGGTCCAAAGTGAGAGTGCGTGGGAATCCGCTGCCTCTTTCTGTGAGGAAGTGATGTCAGCTAAAGAGGCAGCGGAAAGGGAACGGGAGAGGGCTAGTACTCTCCCGTCCCGAAGGAGAGGCACCAGGCGCCGGAGAGCGCAGAACGATCTCCGGCCTCCATGAGCGCTGGCCTGGGGGTAACGGGTGAGGCTGCCCTTTACTCTAGCAGAAGCAGGCCTGAGACGGTGGCGCGCCGTGTTCCGCGCGTGCCTCTCTACACTGGAAGGGGGGCAAGGCCCCTCGCTCGCAAGGGCGTGGCTGCCTTTTGTTCAAGAGGCGGCCAAGGTCTGCCAGGGTTCTCGGGGACTTCCTTCCTAGGGTATACCCGAGTCCCTGGCAATAGACTTATTTATGACGGAACACCGTGTGGTTTTAGTCGGTTCGATTCCGACATACCACCTCACTGGCAGCCCCAGTGGAGTGATGACCCGAGGGGGTTTCCACACGATAAAAAAAAAAAAAAAAAAAAAAAAAAATGGTTAATCTTAAGTAATCTTGTGGCTGTAATGATGATGATATTAGCAAATTATTTGTAAAATAACAAAATTAATACCATGTGGAGTTAAAATTATCCAGGCATACAAATTTACCTACATTTTTAAATGGTTTTTATACAGCTAAATAACCTGGCAAAAACACGTTTCTACTAATCGTAAGCGGTAACAGTTGCCTACAAACACTAGTGGCACTACTAATGTGTAGCAAATCCAATATTCCGTTTAGCTCTGACCACCCTAATACCCATTAAGAAAAAGCGTGTTAAAAAAAGCACTACTTCGCTAGAAGTATTATTTAAACGGGGTCTTCTCTAGAGTCTGGGAGCAGTTTAAATGTAAAGTAAAATTATAAATGTTTTTAAATTTATATTTCTTCTGACAACATGAGACCATTTTGTCTGTTTCTACTAACTGCTTTATATCATGCTCTATAATGGATATCGGATATTATCAACGTTCACGTTCAATACGCTAAAATTGGCCTAAAGCATTCAAACCTAAACCCGAAATTAGTCTCATTTGTGCTCTCCAAAATAGATTAGGCTGGCTTACAGAATCCTAATTACTAACTATTCCGTTTAACTAAATGTATTACATGTGTGTGAGCTACTTAATAGAGAGTTACTGGAGGTCTGTGTGAAGACATACTGAAAACCAATATACATAATTGTACATCCCTAAGATCAATTTACTGTAACTGTATTTAACATAATATTTCCGAGAAGACCTGTTCTTTTTTATATTTTAAATAAAGGTAAGTCATATATCTGGAATTCACTAATGTTAGAATAGATTAATATGTTCAATATGTTACAGGTATAATTATTTGAATATCGGTCTTTGCTACTGTTCATTAATAATAATAATAATAAATGCGGGCCATCCAGCGATGTAATTTGCTGGATAAATCCGTACTTGAAAGGCTACGCTCGGACTTGCAGGTTAGCCATACTACTTCTGACAAATGCAGACTCTTTGTTGTTGAAATCTTATCCTGCCGAAGGAGGGGAGGAAAATGATGCTTCATCTGTAAGTACTCAGTACTCTGATATAATAAGGAATACTTTGGAAGGCGCTATTCTGGAATATCGGTCCATGAGTTTTGAAAGTAGACCACGTTTACCGCGATTGCCAATGCATTAACGAAACAAAGCTCTAGTGTGTACCCTTGATTCAATGTTACCTATTTATTTTAAGGAAAGCATAGATCTCAGCGATACACACTCAATTTTGTATTGTGCGGCTAATACAGCATGTCGAGTAGCTGGTGTTAAATTCCCAGGAAATGACACCGCTACACGGTCAAAGCTTGTTGTTCCGGCACTCATTGGCAAGCTTAACTGTTTCAGATCGGATAACATACGCCCGAGAGTAATGCGTTTTGTGAATCGGGCTTTTTCGGGAACTGGTATCAGTTCCTGTGATTATACAGCACGAGTCACAGAGCGCATTGACTTTCTGAAACAGAAGGTTTATGCATGGGCAAATCGCATACGAAGGTACAAAAAAAGGGTGGACCGATATACTCAGAATCGCACATTCCAAAGGGATGAGAGGTAGGTTTATAGAAGGTGGGAGCAGCCTGATTTAGTGAGTGATATTCATTTACCAGATGCTGAAATCACGAATTCATTTTGGCGTAACATCTGGTCGATGCCTGTCGCTCACACTGAGAGTGGATGGATGCGAGATGTCGAGCGTTCATGTGAGTCAATTAATAGAATGGAGCCTGTATTGATATCAAACATCGATATAGCTTATGCAGTTCGTTCGTTGCTGAATTAGAAATCAGCGGGGCCGGAGGGACTGCATATCTTTTGGTTAAAGTGGCTCCGTAGCTCACATGTATGTTTGGCATCTCAATTTCAATCATGCTTAGAATCGGGTTTGCTTCCAACTTTTATGACCACATGACCACAGGCGTGGCTCACCTGCTCTATAAATCTGGTTGTGCCACGGATCCCAAGAACTACAGTACTATCACCTGTCTACCAACAGTATATAATTACTGACGTCCATTCTGAGAGTAAAGATATCATCTCATGTTACCAACAACTCTGTTATGTCTTACTCTCAGAATGGATGTAGAAGTGGGGCTCGTGGCCCTAAAGAGCTCCTTATTATTGACACGACCATTAACCAACGAGTTCGCCGTAACCGAAAAGACTTGGCGACATGTTGGATAGATTATAAGAAAGCCTATGACTGTGTGCCGCATACGTGGCTCCTGAGGGTCATGGAGTTGTATAAGATTGATACAACTCTATGCACTTTCTTGGAGGCAGCAATGGAGAACGGTTCTTTGCTATCCAGGATGTCGACAATCTCAGGGTGACGGCGAGTATATACAGATCAGGCGGGGTATATTTCAGGGTGACAGTTTGAGTCCCTTGTGGTTTTGCCTAGCTTTAAATCCTCTCAGCACTATGTTGGAGGGTTCAGGACTAGGCTATCGTTTGCGGAGAGGTCAGGTTATATCCCACCTCCTTTACGTGGATGATTTGAAACTTTTTGCCTGCAGCAATTTCCAACTGATAAAATTACTAGAGTTATCTGAAAACTTTAGTAAATGTCTCAGGATGGAATTTGGTGTGGATAAATGTGCAGTCATGCATGTAAAAAGAGGCAGGATTGTGGAATCTGAAGGGATGGAACTCTCAGATTCTACACACCTTAGATGTCTTTCCGCGAACGATACTTACAAGTATCTAAGAATGACACAGGCGTAGTTTAGGTACTTTTAAATGAATTGACTATGAAGCAATCGTTACAGGAACGCTTCTATGGGTGCCTGATAAAAGTATTAAAAAGTCTTTTGTCAGGTGGTAATAAGGTGCGGGCCTATAACGATTGGGTCATACCAGTCCTAACCTACTCCTTTGGCATACTTAGATGGACTTAGACGGAACTTGATGCCCTGGATAGAAGAGTCCGTACATTACTAACCGCGTACCGAATGCACCATCCACGTTCATCGGTAATGGGATTGTATATCCGGAATTACCGTACTACAGGTATGTGCCCGACCCAGTTCTTGAAAATGGTCGTGTAACATTGTACTGGGATCGGTCTATTATCACTGACAGGACTATTGTTGCCAATAAGCCTGATATAGTGGTAAAAGACCGATTAGACCGCCGAGCAATGATTATTGATATCACCATTCCCCATGAGGACAACCTCTTAAGGGCTGAAAAAGAAAAACAAATGAAATATTTGGATTTGGCCCACGAGGTGGTCGACATGTGGGATGTGGATTCAGCAATCATTGTGCCGATAGTCATATCAGCCCATGGGTTCATTGCAAAGAGCCTCGAACAACACCTTCAGAGGCTCACGTTAGGCAGCTGGGTTAAGGGCCTGATGCAGAAGGCGGTCCTTTTTGATACGGCACGTATTGTGAGGAGGTTTCTGTCTCTGGAACCCTAACCAAAGGTAGCTTGGTCCCTGTACCCGATACCGGTGGGGCACTATTTTTTATATTTTCAAATGTATTTTTGATATAATCTGTAATTTATATGTATATTTAAATGAATAAAGAGAATAATAATAATAACTCCACACATCTCACACACGGCCGTCTGATCTCAAACTAGGCAGAGTCTGTACTATGGTAACCAGACTGCTGATAAACATACTTATATATTTCTAAATACATACATATTATAGATAAATTACACCCAGACACAGAACAAATGATCGTGCTCATCACACAATTATTTGTCCTGGGTGGGAATCGAACCCACAACCTCTGGCTTAGCAATCAGGGTCACTAACCACTAGACCAAAAGGCCAGTGAAAACCCAACGACAAGGCATGTCTTAGTGTGGGCTAGTAAGCCATTAAAAAAGTATATACAATACTTTTTATTATATTGTTTAAGTAATATAATACGTTTATTTAAAAGTTCCTGTTCAAATATGAAAATAAAAAATAATAATTTCATATCTGCTGTATTAGGAATTAAATGAAATCCGTAAGCCAACAATTAAAATCTATTGAAAGTGACAAGCAAAAAAATTTAACAAATTAATTGTTAAGCTGATTATTGCTGAGCTGAGCTGTTATAGGTGTAAAATAATGCACAATCCGATTTTTTTCAACTGATAAAATCTTGTGACAGTTATAGCAAGAATTTTAACGCATCAAATGTACTGACGTCACTTACGGTATTAAAGTACCAAGATTCACATCACATTCATCATAAATTAATAAAAGTTAATAACTACTGTAAGACGTAAAAACATTTAGCTTTCAGTGTAAAACGCAGATGAATTTGAAATGGGGCTGTATACTTGTGGCAAATGTCACCTGTCAAAGCAGTCAAGGGAGTTTCAGGATGTTTTGACAGAACACATTCATAAAACTACATTAAGCACTATTGTTGTTGTGATTAATTATTTCCATTGTGCTAACAGACTGGACTTATATATCTGAATATATTATATACTTAGATATCTGAATTCTGAAAATCTGAAAAAAATATAGTTAATGCATTGTTACTGAACGGAATAAATGTTTTCCCATTGCTGTTTTTCAGTCTGATCAAAAAGTTTTATAGAATCAAGTAAACAAACATTTCTGGTATTACCAATATAAAAAAACAAAGCCTGTTACATAGGGTTTGAGTATTTTATTTTGGACTTAAGCGATTAATATTCCATTTAGTGAAAGCAAATCGACGAGAATATTTATATATTTTCGTTTCATTTGGAAAGTCAATTAATGTCTGGAGTTTTTATTAGCTTTCCAGATTTCGCAATCAAATCAAAAGAAATGAATAACTATCGCACGATTTCGAAAATAATTTTAATAAGCGTTTTTGTTTTGGAATATTTCTTTACTCGTTTTGTATTTTGCAAAACAACATTAATAAATTACTTGTTACCGTGAAGAATAAATATATTCTGTACGCGTCATACACATGCACAGGCAAATACCGTTGTACTGGTGCAATTTTAAAACATAGCAAATTACATTAAAAAGTTTATGCATAAGTTGATTTCTTTGTAAGGACAGGCTTTTTTAATCACCTAGATGTTTTGCTCTAGAATATAGCGAAGCCATAGAAGTAAGAATTTTACTTCATTTTTGACAATTTGTTGTTAGGGCCACCAAATGACAAAAAAAAGAGAATTGGTAGCCCTAACATCCCTTTGTCATAATTGGGATTTACAGTTGATTACACAAACACGCTTGACAACACAATCAATCAGACAAAGACAATGTATCGTACCAATATAGTGTAAATATTGAGTATACAACGTACCTATGCGATGATTAAAAGCCGTTTACGCTCTTGGATTATTTTACTGAGATATTTTTTTTATAAGTTTCATAATTTCTATAAAGACTTTTTACTTTGAAAAGTAACCACATAAAAGCCTTTATTTGTATAGGTCAAACATACATAGTTAAATGCTGACGGCTTCTCGCAATTAGACATAATTGCTTTGATTAGCAGTACCTTTTCCATGTGATCATTATGCCATTCAAAAACGAATAAACTCGACTGCACAATCAATCAGACGAAGACACAAATTACTAGTCTGGACGAAATAATCGACGCACGCAACGGTGGTAAGCTTCTCACGCTAGAATACTGTATGACAGGAAACACTCTTAATAAAATATTTTTCTATTACGAATGGTCTGGTCTGCGTTAAATGTACATGTTCAATAATGATGCTCAGCTTTCTGGTTAAAATGTTTTCTTTAATACACTTAATAGAATAATAATCTTCACAAACAACACAAAACAATCGATTTTAACTGTGGGAGAGAAATGCTTGGGCCGGGTAAACAGGAGTTATACCACGGCTTCACAAAAAACCGCCAGTGAATCAATGCTTTTGTTGTTTTTCGCCGAGTGTGTGTGACGTTACCAGAGGCAATTTAAAAAAAAAATATTGTTTAATCAAATTTTCTGCCCTTGGTTGTGATAGTTGTGTCGCGTTTTGCAAAATTGAGCAGAAGTTGCAAAAAGATTGTTATTCTCAGGAGAGGGTCACCAGGAACGGGTCAGGCACCTTGTACCTAAAATAATCGTCCAAGGGTTGGCTACTTAGCCAGAATGTTGTGGGGATACCACTAATAGGTTTGCTGTTGGAAACATCATGTGGTTTTAGTCGGTTTGAGTCCAACACACTCGCTTCGTTGGGTACACAGTAGAATATACTCGTTTTACAGTATTAAAAAAAAAAAATATTCAATTCTGTGATGGGTAAGTTGATGTAGATTTTTTGCGGTTAATATTAATATAGTACCTTGCACGTTACTAACCTGCTTGGAGTACATGGTAGTCTTGCTGGCTGGCCGTTCGTCGCTGGCCCTGTGCCACTTTCTCCCCGCGTTCTCATCCTCTGACTCGTAGCCTTTGGCCGAATGTGCTATGTCCGCCTGTAAACAATTATAAAAGTTGTAAAAAGTTGCTAGTAGCCAGTTGCAGATTACATATAATTATCTTTTAAAAAAATATCACTGACTTCAACACTCCTAAATCATGATAAATTGTAAAAAGCTGTAGTATTCATCTCTTAATTTTCCAATTTGGATGTGAAATATTTTCAAATTTAAATAGAGGGTCCCATTTACATTTTAAGTATTATATAATATATAATAATCCATTTATTTCAGAATATATCCATAATTCGTAAGTATACAATTGACCTAAATAACCAATACAATTAATAAAAGAATTGTTAAAATCGGTTCACCTTTTACAAATTATTGCTTTGCCCGATGCAATGACGCTAATAAATGCTTGAAGATTTCTCCTGGTACTCTTCATTCGTTTTGTGATGAGCATAAATTGCTTAACATCCACATCAAAGTAATTGAATCGAAACTTGTGAAAAACTAATTACTAAGTAGATCCAGCGGCTTTCTGAGCTCGTTATAAAAACCCAAGTCACTGAATATTGGAAGAGTTAATTAATTTCTACAAGATCCCATCATCAGATCTTGACTCAGGCACCATGGGTACTTTCCATGTCATACCAATTCAAACAAAAAATATTTTTTCAGATCGATCCAGCCATCTTCGAATAATCGGATAACATTCATTAAAAAAGTCCCAACGAACTGAAAACCTCCTCCTTTTTTTTAAGTCGGCTACATATAGGTTTGGTGTGGTGGTGAGGAATCAGTATAATCCATCAGTCTCTGTCTCTAGTATCGGTTCAAATTTGTTGTCGGTTATTCTTAACTAATTCCAATATGTGGTGAGGATAATTGAATGTAATATTTTTTTTTGAGAAATATTTAAAAGTAATACTAAATTATCGTTAAAAAAGACAGTTTAGTTCCACAAGGAGTTCACTCTTTTTACTCAACTCACTACAAAGTACCGCTGTAAAGCCACTTAGTCTTTGTAATGAGTTTCCTCACTTATTGCATTGTGCCATAGTCATAGTCGATTGTTATTACTCAGTGGAAAAACTATAAAAATGAACGCCTTATAAACTGGTTATCTTATTTCATACATAAAACATTTCGATTGATGGATATAGGTTTCCTCTCAAAATGGAAGTTGTTAGGCCATAATTAAATATCTTTCTGTAGTAATACTATACTCAGATAAGCAGATTTCTATTTTGAGAACGATATTTCGATATAAAAAAAATCCGGTCCCGCAGCAGGCCCGCAGAGGTAGATTTCGTGTTTTTTTTATTTTTATCTCCAAAAATATAAGTCGCATTATAAACTTTTTTAGTCTACACTGTAGAGTAAAATAAAAAAAAATAGATTTCAGTTTACAGTTTCGGGCCTTTGGGCCTGCTGCGGGACCGGATTTTTTTTAATAGGACTGGTCTTCAATGTTGAGGTTATAATAAAAATGCAGTATGACAGTGAGTAGCTTGATATGGTAAATTTGCGTATTACATTAATTAAGTACTTAGAAACGCGTGCGCGTCTATTTCGTCTTGAGGTCTATTGGTGACTGTGCGATCGCGAGCGGCCAGTGTGTGCCTGAGGCCGGGCGCCTCCACTCTCGTCTCTTCTGTCCCCGTGGCGCCCCGCGGAGTAGTGATGCGATTCGCAACACGCATAAAAACAATAGAAAAGTCAGAGGTACAGTACAGTCAAGACTGTAGCCCCGATGGGGGAGGTCGAGGCGTTTTAAACAGATACAAACTCAGAAACGCGACCAGGTATTGGTTACAAACTGCAAATGTGGAACTCTAATGACTAGAAATCTCATATCTATACCTACAATAAAGCTTACAAATCAGACCAAAACATATTCAAGACTCGTCAGTAGCAAGTTTTGTGATTATTCTGAACAACTAAGTAGGACAGAAGGAACAAATTGCAGTCTCACAACAAAGGATATTTGCATCAGAAGATAGCATCTATCGGTTCTCAAAGTTTAATTGCAACTATGTCGTAAGCGATGACGGAAGGATACATTTTCTTTCACTTTGAAAACATTCATTATTACTGAGCTCACTTTTACTGTGATCTAGCTTAATAAGATCTGATCGAGTGAGTAATCTTCTTTAAAAATTTACTTGTGTGGTAGTTTCAACTGTAAAAGGTAATCTTATATGTATATCTAAAATCTGTCGGGATTGAAAAATATTTATTTATTTATTTATTAAAACTTCATGCACAAATTTACAAAGGCGAACTTAATGCCTTAGGCATTCTCTGCCAGTCAACCTTGGGGTGAAGCAGAAATAAACAGTGGTAGGTGCAAAGATATGGTAAAGAGTATAAATTTTTAAGTTCTTATAAATAATAAAATTTAACAAGTCATTACCTGATTCTACACATTATACTGATACATAATATACTAATACTTATACAAACATATACTATGAATATCAAGTCTGAGATTCATGTACTAGCACTGTCCCTCCACCCTCCGTTTAAATATAAAGCGGTTTGTGGACATCCTGATTTCGAGAGGGAGCGCATTCCAGAGAAGCACTGATTGGACATAGAACGAAGAGCTCACGAAGTCGGAGTTATGAGAGGGGCATAAGAGAAGATTATTGTCAAAGATTTCTGTCATGGTTTGAGGACAAAAATCCAAGGTAGGGAGCTAAATAAGATGGTGGAGATGGAGAAATAAGAAAAGAGAAAAGAGCAGTTAATGCTCACAGATTACGACGCTGACGAATAGGGAGCCATTTTAATTCGGAACGTAAAGCAGACACGTGGTCATACTTGCGAAGATTGAAAGTAAATCGAATGCAGTTATTGAGAAGGCGGTCTAGTTTGTTGAGGAGGTCTGCATTCAGGCAATATTATGTAATTTATTCAAATGTAGGCAGGCGTAGAATGTAGAATACAAAAGCAATCGCGCACCAATCACGCCTTCTTAAAAAACGTTTCTTAAAATAAATATTGATGTAGTCCATTCACAGAAAGAGCAATTGCTAATTAAATATATTTGATTGTAGCGGGATGTATTATTATTCTCAGGTAGTTTGTCAGAATCCTGTGATCGTTAATTATGTGTTTGTAAAGTCCCCCGCTATACAGGGATTTCCTAGTGCTACCCTGTATGTGTATAATATACATAATGTGAATTTAAGCTCTATGCATACGACACGGCTTTCAGAATTCGAGATAAATCCACAGAGGGGATTCCCCATTCAATCAGTCTATAGCTAATGTAATGTACGACAGCTTTGTACACATATGAAAATACGGCAAAAAGTCAACTGCCTTTCTTAAATATGTATACAACTGCAAAATAACTTAAAAATTATCTCCTGTGATATACTTCTGTAAGTTTTTACCACTATCTTTTAAGTTTTATTTTACGATTTAAATAAAGGTTAAAATATCAGTGAATATATTATTCAACTAATGGAATTACATCTCGGTATTATATGGTTGATTTTATTCTAAATGTTGTGCAATAAATCATATATTACATACGATATTGAAATTAAATAAAATTTAAATTATTGTATTTTTTTTTAAATTACATTTTGTAATTTAAAAAATTACATAAATTTTAATTTTATTTTAATATTCTTAATAAATAGTTTAATAATGTGATAAGATATAACACTATTTAATTTATTGTATAAATAGTTATATATGAAATGTATGACACCAACTGTTTTAAATGTGAATCTAATAACTTGCTTTGCCGTAACAGGGTTTCATGTTGAGTCTTAACTTATTGTAAGAACATAATATGTACACATGAACGCAATAAAGATTTTGACTTTGACATAAATAAAATCTAAGTATAAGGGTTTGCCTAAAGCAACTTCAAAATGAAAATAAAGAGCACAAATACACTCCTATCCATTAAGTCACAAAAGTTATGAAAGTACTGAACAATTACGAAAATAAAATGCAGCTCCAGCTGTTATACGCTGACGTAAGCTCGAGGCTCTTGCCAGCCTACTATCTCTCATAGGCGAGAAACGTCATTTATTTCATACTCATTAAGAGCACTCAATTGTTCAAGTGCCTTTGCGCTTAGCACTATACAAATGGCGTATATTGCGTGGGTAGGTAAGTCTTGTTTTTCTTCCTTTTTTTAAATTCTTATAAGTATTTTTTCACACTTTCAGATGTTTCTAAACTACAAAGGATTACTACTACAGAGGAAGGAAGAAGGAGGACAGTAATATAGAGGTGGAGAATATTCTCGTTAAATTGAAATGGAAGCAACCTTAGTTACAAGCAGTTCATTTAAAAAAGGAATGATTGAAATCGGCTCTCAGATGACGAAGATATCTAAATAAAATACACAATTAAAAAACGTCGAATTGAGAACCTATTTATTTTTGAAGTTGGTTAAAAAAATTTAAAGTTATGCTTAGTTTGGCTCAAGATAGCGATTTACTACGTTCCAAGATAGCGATTTACTACGTTCCAATGTATTAGTATTATAAATACCTATTGTATTTATGATTTGTATTTACAAAAATATTATTTACTAGAAACAAAAATGTTTTAATCATCGTTTAACACGAAACCTTTTACTCATCGTATCGATGACTTATCAGATATCAGACAACCTGTCTATTTTGTAGGCTCAATAAAGTTTTCGTCCTCGCTTAGGCGGGTTAGGTTCAAGGTAGACAACACCTACGCTCACAGTCCGTGCTACGCGAGCCGTAGAGGACAGCTACGGAGCGATACACAATTCAATCGTAAACGTAAACGTATTCATCCTTGAATATATTCGCTAACAAACTATGTCAAATTCAATATCATTTAATTATAACAAAACAGATTTTATGGCAACAAAACCAGCACAGAGTAGAACTTGGGAACTACCTCTGAATAATGTAGGCGTTGGCGTTCTAATTCGTGTTCCGAAGTAACAACAAACAGCAATATATTCTGTACAACAATTACTTAAAGTTATTTTAGAATAGGGAATGGAAATATCACTGAAAAGCTTCTCACAGCATGGTGTAAGTGAGAGTTCATTACAACGTAATGTGTTCTGCTCCAATGAGCAGAACACATTACGTTAAAAACATTTTTTTTATGTATTTCTTTGTTGCTATAATTAAATTACAAGTGTAGCATACATAATATATAACCTTAGCTCTTTGTTATTATCTTCTTTGCTGGCTCACCTTACCAATTTATATATTTAATATATGTAGGACTTTAAGGGGGCCTCGTGGCTAAGTGGTAACCGAGTATGGTAGCACATTGCAAGGTTAACTAATACTAGCCAATCAGTCTTAGGATGGGTGACCATTCTTAACACATTGATACCCCTCCGTGCGTTGGAGAGCACGTTAAGCCATACGAACATCTGTGGCATACTATTTACGGTTGCAATACAAACATCTGTGGCACTAGTTGGACCGATAAAAAAGTCTGACATCCTGGTCTAACTACAGAACTTCGATATTGCCTAGTACTTGGGTTGTGGAGGTCTCGGTCGGAGGAGAAGTTCAGTAATTTCGTAGTTAGACTGAAAGCCGACCCCAATTTATTTTGGGAGAAGGTTCGGAGGATGATGAGATATGTAGGACTTTAGGTAATTTAGAGTTTCGAAACGAAAAATCTTTCAGTCGCACTTGTCCGGCATTTATTTATGTCGTCATTAGGTACTAATTGCTAACCAATCGATGATATGTAGTTAGAAATAGTGAAGTACGAAAGCATTTAATGAGGTAGTGCTCAGTTTTATACAATTTGAAATGTAAATGAACAAGGGAGACCTTGTTGTAATAAAACATAAGCCTCGAGCTTAGTTTAGGCATCAGTATACTGCAATATATATAAGCAATATTGCCAATACCAAGTTAGAAAATAAATTTAGCATTGGCATTTGGAGGTAAGATTCGCTGATTGTAATTGAGACAATGTTTTATTAGCCATCTTGAGTTCCACGCAATATCATTACGGTGATAAAAGACTTCAGTACCTTTTGAATTAGGACTGAACGTGAATTTAGAACGTAAGCAATGTTTTCAGTTTCCCCTGAATTTTTTGAAATATACGCCAAAACCCCACAATAGCACGATGGACTGGTCATTGCAACTAGCATCCATTCTCGACTAAGGCATACGGCTCGTTAAAGAATCAGGAGAAACACCTACAGTCCACCAGATAAGGGTAGAAGGTGTATGAATAATGTATAACACAGCGGTTTATTTTCTTACAAAGCCGTCTGACATTTCATTGAGTGCACTCAAGTATAAAGATAGAAGAAAAACAGTCCTTCTTTTTTCAAGAACCTCGTTCGATTTATAAAGAAAATATTCTAAACCCATTTTTGCCGAGTGGACCCGATCTACATGAGAAATAATATTACATTTTAATCTCTCTGTGATACCTCGCCTTCAGTCTTATTTTATGTATCAATTTAAATAAGTCAGCATTAAAGAGATTTAATACCGTAATCATTTACCTCAAGGACTGAGAGGGCAGAATTAGTGGATCGTCTCTTTAATCGTTTGAAATGAGTACCAACGGTAAATTAAGCCAAGAAAATTGTACTACAAAACCCTTTGTTTTGCTCACCTTTGTTTTCAATATCGGAGAAATTATTTATTAATAAAGAGACAAGTATCCATTGTTCGTTATTTATTGCGGTAAATATTATTTCTCACCTTTAATAATGAAGCATTGTTTTTTTGTTCTCTTACATTTTAATTTTTATTCTTTTTCATTACTGTTTGGTCTATTACTGGACATTTTAACCAGTATGTGAAGGCCGTAAATCAGTCATTATCATCATTACCATCTCCCAACTAATTAGAGTCAGAGCAATGTTTTTTGTCTTAACAAACTTCATTATTTTATCATTATTATATAATTCCGGAACAGAACGAACAAAAAATAGACTATTAATTTACTTGCACTACCTGGACTAAATGCGTCGTTGATATTGCGTACATGGAGCGCAAGCGTAGTGTGTTGTGCCTAAACGCTGATGAGGCCGTAGCTCCATTGAAGCTGCTTTCAATTACTTCGGTAATACCACTCTTAAGCACGAAGTGCGATGTTCCTTGAATATACAGAAAGGATCCTGTAACCTGGCTAGTTTTGTAGTAGTTCTTCTTTGAATGGGTGGCCTCACAGTTAAGTTGTGAAGTTGTGTATTTAGTAATCAACGTGAACTTTCAGTGATGCAGTATCATTAGCTACTACGTAATTTGGTCTATCTTTGCTAGATGAGACTGAGCTATATTTATCATGTATTTGGGAGTCAACCTCATACAACAAGCGACAAGCAACCATGTACATTACCATCAGATGGGTCACATGCTTGTTTACGAAGGCGTTTTATACCCACCCAACTGACAAGCTACAAAGTTTTAATATCAGAACAGTGAATCTATTTTCAATTTCAAAAGTCGCAATTCCTATGACGCTGTTTCTATCTAATTAAACGACGCTCCGTTGAAAAGGAGTTTCTAAGATTTTTTACCTCCAATATCCTTTGCGCAAACCAAATGGAAAACTTATCACGAAGAGACGTATTAAAAATTGCTTCAGTGCATTTCGTTTAAAATTAATTGAACTTAATGCACTAAAAGCAATCTCTTACTTTACATTACCACAAAGAGATCTGTAAATAGTTTATATACTCATGCTCGTATTGTACCTCTAAAAATGTTTTGGCGAAAAACATTGGGAGCTAAAGAATATTGTTTTGTCTTTCGTGCGTACTTGTACGATATAGTTTCCTATCGCGTATCCGTGTATTACCGATATTCAAGTACAGATAATACACTGACGAGTTTACGAAAAAAGTCGCGTAAGGCCTTTTTGAATGCTGTAAACATATAACAGCCGTATGCGATAAGCGGTTATCTTTTAATCTTTTCTTTATTTTCTTCTGAAAATCTCCGGTTACAACATCGACCATGGCATAACGAAATGTTTGTTTCGGAGTCAAACCGAATTAAACTACACGCTATCTCTGACATCTAAAACGGTGTAATCGCGCTATTATTTTTAACTTAAGATTGATTCGGACACGACTAACTTCACTTAACATGTCAAATTTCATTTACATATGCCATGTGGTCCTCCATCGTTATCAAAGTAGGGAAATTTTCAACAATATCGGACGCCATATCCTACCGTACATTAGGAGTGCAGACCGTGTTACGTCGTCATACATCACGACACGCACACCTCATTGTTAACATTCATCGTGCTATAGTTGCCACTGGTATGCCAGCCATGTAACCCGGTACGTGAGCCTAATGATACGGACAGACATGACGTAATGTTATCGATGTTATTTATGGAAGATGGGTAGCCCTTTAGGTGTTTAAAGCGAAATGATAGCGATAGACTGACTCTTTTGCTGATAAATAGAACTCCTTCGTCTGTTCATTCTATTTTCTTGTTAAAATAGAAATGTTATTTAATTCCCAACCCATTGGCACATATTTTTGAATATTTTGGTAATACAATTAAAATTATAATTGGCTTAAAAAGCATTATTATTTGTAATTTAAAAAGAAGTGTAAGAAAATTACTTTTTCTCGGTTTAAGTCGCAAATCGTTTCAATTTACAGGGAAAGTACTACTATTATAAAACTTTAAACTGAAGTAACTAGGATCTTCTTGGGAACTTGCTCTCAACGCGGTAAAGGTTTCACCTACCAACTGATCTTAATATCAGCATTTTAAATTTTTAAAATTAAATTAAGCAGCAGATGTTGTACGTTTTATATGATGTAAATCGAGTAATCGAATTTATTGGGTTTTACGTCAAAATTACTGATTTATTTCTCTTTATTGTAGACCTTTAAATTTCTTTATATTTTTAATTTTTCTTTATTGGTTTTTATTATCCTAAAGCGTACTTCGACTATTTCTGGTTTTTTGTAGCGCACTCTTGCTTTATAGTTCACTGCTCAGAGTTATGGCTTCGCTTTGAGAAACCAGCAGATCTTATGAGCAGTGATTGTTTGTATTTCCTGCGATTGCATGATGTGCAATCCTATGTTGATGTTTTAGTACCGCATTAGTAACCCACTAGAGCATAGAATATGCATTTTAGTTTCTTCTGCCTCTGGACAAAATTTTCATGGTGTACTTAGTTTCACCCAACTTTAGCTTTAACATGTATTTATTTGGTTTGCAGTGTCCGGTAAGGATCCGTGTTACTGCGCTGGTTTTGTATCCAGAAGTTCTTTTGATAATATAATTTGTTATTCACTTTGAGCTAGTTTCAAAATCATTAAGTGCCAATAGCGCTGTTTGTGTAGATGAGTTGTGTCTTACTATTCTTACAAGGATCATCTCCATGCATCCCTATTTGGCGCACCTGAAATTTTTACCTCTCTTCGTAAACGCCACAACCTACATTATGGCCTATTTTAGTCCGTTGGTTTACCACTTATGACTACCATTTTTAGTTTCTGTGGTATATCTACTGCGTAGAATCTCATGAAGTATCTCTTAGTGGTATTATATATTTTCACTGGCACTTTGCTCTTCGCGCGTAATTTGCTCGGAACAGTTTTACCAGATGCAGAAGGAGAATTCCAATTCCATGTTGCAGAAGTGCAGGGAAAATGCCATCCTCTCCCGGTGATTTAAAAGCCTAAATTTTCTAACAGCTCATTTAACTTGGCTAGACCTGAAAATTACACTATTCATGTTCCAATCAGAGTTCTGTACTCTGTAGACGGGGTCCTTTGGGTACGATCCTAGGAGTGGGTGACTCTCCAATGTTTGCGCTTCTGTGGTCGTGTAGTCTGTAGAGCTGTCTGGATTTTAAGCAAACCTAGGTAGCTATTTTGCAAGTACTTTTAGATTGATCTGCTTTGTGCGTTTGTGGTTTTTTTTTTGGCTTTTCTGATCTGTTTGTTGTAATGTATCAGGGCTCTCTTACACCGTTCCCACTCCTCTAGTTTGGTAGCCCTGTTGAAGAAAAGTCGTGTTTCCTTAGGTTTTCAAGCCTTTTGCTTCACCATGTGGTCTTATTTTGACCTTTAGATTTCTACTAGCTGTAACACAAAGAATTAGCACTGAATAGAAAATTAATAACAATACTCGAGGACAAATGCATTGCTCATCACAAACTGTTAATAATAACGCTAAAGAACTTCTAAGTACTAAGTAAACATTACTTTCTACTTTTGAAATACAATAAAAAAATAAAACCCGAACAAGTCTTTAAAAAAAAAAAAAAAAAAGTACGTTTCTTGCGTTTTAGTTTTTGGTTTTGTTTGCTTTCTTATCTACATATGCAAAGCTCATACCAATAAATACAAATAGTGGTTATTGCCTTTATGCCGTAAGGTAATTTAAGTTGATATCATCGAACACTCAATACAAATAAATAGTTTTATGAGGTTTAACCGTAAAACAAAAATATAATTTATTAAGATAACATACTTGTAAATAACATATATGTAGTACACCGACAACTACCACTTAATTCTGCCACTAAATCCATCCTAAGATTGTCTGGTAGAGATCGCTCTTAGCGATAAGACCGCCCTTGTATATAACATTAATATTGTTACTAATATCCCGCCATCTATTGGCGACTGTGAGGAGTCGTATAGAGCTACAAAATAAAGATACACGCCATCTGTTGAGACAACACGGAACTAAGTAGTTAGTAACCCGTTAATGGAATATTCTACGATGTATTAGCGGATTCTATTGTTGTGTAGAATTTACAAGAGGTGTCGCGATTTTTCTGGAAATACCGTTTTGCTATATAAAGCATGGCATTGCGGAGTAGGTGGTTAGTTATCAAGTGAGTGTCACGTGAGTTAGTTTCAAGTGAGTGTCAAGTGAATTAACAGCGAGTAAAGTGTAAGTGAAATAAGAAGTTTAGTGTAATAGTGATAATAAATTATTGTAATTGTGTTGTTGCTAGTTTCCTTGTGTATTTTGTGATCTATTAAAATAAATTGTGTCTATTTCGGTAACAATCTGGTATAATTCTTGAATCCCGAACTTCAGCTCGAAATAATATTAAGATCAATCATTGTAGTTTAATGTATTATGGCGTACAATAAAGAATATTCTATTCTATTCTACTTTACAGTATTCTAGTTGCAAGTGAACTTCAAGTTTTGTCACGTTATTAGGACCTCAAATAAATTTCTTTTTACTGAAAGTTCCGCTTAGTGGATGAGACCACTAGAAAGAACGTCAAAAATGCCTTAAGACGGACTAATAAAACGATTTTTGATTTTTTAGCACTTATTGGGTTTGAGCACTATACCCTCGAAATACTGTAAAGCTTCATCAAAAGGTTATTTCTTCAGTTCACTAGGAACTGCTGATTTAGAAGTCCTAATAGGCTATGATTATGATCCTAACTATAAAATATATTATATATATAGTATACGTTTTTCATCCAGAAAATAAGTATTATTCCCGAGGGACAGAAAAAAACTTTTAAGCGAGCGAAGCCGCTGGCAAAAACTAGTACGTGAATAAATGTATTGCATTGTACGTAGGTCACTGAAACTGTTTAAACTGCGTTAATAGTAGTTATAGCTTTGTGGATAATTTGTGCAAAACCGCCCCAAAACTGTGAATATGACTGTGAAAAATAAATTTGTAGTAAATATTTACAAAAGTCAACATTTGAATACATTCTATAGCGTAACATAACGAAGTCTTAATGTAAAGTAAATATTTGAATTAAACTGTGAATAAAGTTAATTTAGAAACACGTAAGCTCAGCTGCACAATAATATTCTAGAAAGTACATATTATATGAATACTATCTTCAACTGTATTTTAAAAGAGACATTGCTCTCTAGTAATTGAAGCAGTAATACACTATATTTTTACTTTTAACTATCTCTTGCCAGCAAGTTTGCTCGCGTTGAGTTTGTGTTTGTTGTTATTTGTTTATGTACTTTTCTGGATCAAATGTACCCTATGTCCTTTTCTGAATCCCTGATAATGTGTGTGCAATATATCGTGATGGTCGATGGAGCAGTTAAGTCGTAAAAGCGTAACAATCAAACTCACTTTCACATATTAAATACTAGCAGCGCCCCGCGGTTTCACCCGCGTTATTCCCGATCCCGTGGGAATATCGAGATAAAAAGTGGCCTATATGTTAATCCAGGTCTCCAGCTACCTACCTACATACCTATGCTATGTACCTATCTACTAGTCACCCGGAGTAGATAGGTTCGCAGCCGGAACTACGGGTCCGGCTGTTAGATCAGGGTACCACGGGAACCGGATCCTGAGCCCTCTGATGGCGAAAGCTGTCAGATACCGGTTTTGGAGTTGGACTCGTGGGGGTATTGTGGTTAGCTGCAGAGAACGGGCATGTTCGTCTGCTCCACTATTGTCGGTGGAGCGTCGGTTCTCGCGCGCAGCGAGCAGCGGAATTAACCGGTCTAAGGCGGAGGGCTCCTTGGTTTTCCGCTGCGAGGCTTGGAGCGTCCTTTAGCAGAGGTCCCGTCGGACCGATGCAGCTCGGGTACTTGCCTGCTTAGCAAGTAAAAGGTGACTAGATACTGATCCGGACACCCGACCGTAGGCCAGGGTAGACCTACACTTGATTGTAGATCGGGATGTGAGCGTGCTGACAGCTCCGGTACCAGCTGGATACTGGCAGTTGGCTTCTCTGACGAACCTAGCGGTGTTACCGCGAGCATATGCAAATATGCGGGAAGTGAGCGTGCCTTACAGCTCCGGTACCTATCTGGACAATAGGGAGTGTGCTGGTTGCGAATGGGGGGTCGCTGCGAGTGTGGTGTCACGAGTGGCGATCTTCTGTGATCGATAGGCATACGGGTAACTAGCCTTAATTAGTACCGGGGCCATGGCGTTGGAGGTAAGACCTGCCGTATAAAGGTCCCTGCGTTTCGGGACCTTGGTTTGGGGAACTTGATGCAGGTATACTGACCCTGCTCATATAATGTAAAGTTGGGTGGGGTGGGGGCAGTATAAACAAATACATAGTCGTGAGGAGGAGAGGGCCTATCTACCTACATACCAAGTTTCATCTCAATCGGTTCAGTAGTTTCGGCGTGAAAGAGTAACAAACATCCATACATCCATGCATACAAACTTTCACGTTTATAATATTAGTAGGATTTGTTAGGTCTAGCTGTTGCCCACTACTTGAAATCTATCCCACGCGAACCGTACATTTTTCGGGAATAAATAGAAGCCGTTAGCCGTTTTGCGTGGAAGAGTAACAAACATTAATCCATCCATCCTCCCAAACTTTCGCCTTATGATATACGTTAAGATTGTCTTCAATTAACCACTACCGGTGAACGTTCTATAATTAAGATGATCATAATGACTATTATGACATACAACCACAAATTAAAATAGGCTAGGAAGACAATTTTAATTTGTAATGACAAAAAAACTAAAATTGTTGCAGTTTTGATAAAATCATCATCTCAACCCACCCCTGCTGAAAACTTCATGAATTCGTCGAACTATGCATTGTTACCCAAAAGCGCTTCTTTCAGAGCGCTTGTCGGTGATCCAATATAATGCATAATATAGCCTCCCAATCGCACTAGCGAATCATATCTCGTAGGAAAGCGCCTAGCATAGACCTCTCCACAACTTTTTAAGACTTTGATCCTCGTAATACGGCTTTCACTAATCGTCTTTATCTCAGTGCCGTAAGTCCTTACTGGCGATACGCTAGTTAATGACTTTAGTTTTAAACAGCAGTGTAGCACAATTTTAATGGGTTTTACACGGGAGCAATTGGGTTAAAAAGATCGTGTCTTACATTCAAGTTGCCAAGCTTGATATTACTTGTCCCAAATAGACGTATTTGTTGAAAACTTCGGGTGTAGATCATGCTGTAACTCCATTAGGCGCAACTGTCTATGAGCATTGTGGTCCTTGAGGTCCTTCATTGATTCTGCCGTCATCGTAAAAGGTAATAAATATCACCATATGGCATTAATCGGAGATGAGAGAACTTTAACAGTGTTGTAAGTTTTGATTCGACGGAACACTTATAAGACGAAGTTGCAAGTTCTATTGCAACTCATGAAATACACCTGCTTTTACTAGAACAGTTGTAGCTGGGGGATATTAGTTGTAGTTTAATGACTTGAACATTGCCAACGTAAGTCCAGAGATTAAACGCATTTATGTGTGGCACTGTGTTAAGTTCAACTTTTATTAGTGGGAGCCGACTAGGAACAAAGCAGATAATATATTTATAGACTGTGATAGAAAACATTGTCCATATTATTATGTATGTCTAAATATATATATATAGTATATATACACAAAGTAAGATTTTTTTAATTTTTACGATTTATTTGATCACAATATCCTTGAAGCCTCCAAGCTTGATCCTATAACCGTAGAAGGTAGGAAAAAAATATTTTGTTCACAATTATTGTTTTTATTTATAACGCTGAAACTTATCAAACGCTACTAAATAGAAAAACAACAACAGAGAAGAAAACATTGCTGAACAGTTTTTGTATTTGCTTATTTATATGTATATATTTCTATTGCTTTTCAAATTTCATTTTAAATTTAAATTGAATGCTAAGAATTGAAACCAGGTTAACGTTCAAAATACTCGTAAACAAATTAGAGGTACTTTACCCAAATTTGTTTTGTTACCGTGACAATTTTGGAAATTAAACTCAAGCGAAGATTTGAATTATAAATTTTACTCTAAAGTCCCCCTGCAGCGAATTGAAAATAATGATAGAGATTTGTTGATAAACTCTCTAATAACCTAAAAGCCACCGCGGTACGCATCGTTATATGAAGTAGTATAGGAGGTCGTGGTGGACTTGTATAGTAGAAGACCTAAATATGTTATGTGTCCAACTTTCGAGGACACAATCTCTTACCGTTTACATACTTAAAGATGTTTCTATATCTCATACGATCGCATCCAATTTAAGCAACATCCCCGGTTCCAATAAACCCTTACTACCAATGTTTAAAACAATCGCGAGGTCATCGTTCCCGAGGTCGGTTCCAAACAATCAAATCTGAATAGATACACACACATAAATTCATGCCAGTATCTCCGAAGGGGGAAGGCAGAGTCGTAATAAACATCCACAATTTGACAATTTTATTTGTTTTCCGCTCACGTAATCTGTTCCGGGCAAGCTAATTGCTGTCAACCGCGCATTTGAGAAATAACTATACTCTCATATTGAAAGAGAAAGCAATCGTAGGTGTGAAGGAAAGGGATATTTCTTATACTTGTGGATTGAGGAATAGCTCGAGCAGGTCAAGGTCCCATATCTGTAAAATGCCTGCTCTTTTTAAAGATATGGGAATTATAGTTACTGGTAAAAATAATGAAACCCTGACTATTCCCACCACATACTTTTAAAATAAAATAGCTTCGTCCATCCAGGGAAGTACCACGTAGCCATAGCATTTGTTTCACAATTATGTGGAGATTCACAAGATTTACTTCATTGCGATTAGCTATTCGCTGTGTCACGACCAAACTAAAGCCCGTAAAATGACTGGCACGTCATAATTTTTTGCCAAGTGGAATATACCGACTATTTGCAATCTAATTGCATTATTCTGTTCGTTTTTTTGTTTTGTAAGTGAATTGAAATAGGTGACAGTATGATACCTATTCACTGACAGATGCTGGAGAAAAAACAATTTAATGTTTTATCAATAGTTTGAATATAGTTTCTAAGTCGTATTTACTTCATTATTCGTATTTATTTCATATCCGCATTTACTACCTCTGTAGTGGGTTATTTGTTACAACAATATTTGTTCTGACAAAAGGGTAAATTGGATTTGTTCATGTCCATCATACATTGTTATAGATAATTGAGAAAAATGTACTGGCTATGTTACCGTTACCGCCTAATCATCAATTATGCTTTCTAAATGTAGTAATTCTCTGACACGGTATTGTATGAATAGTCAAGCGTGTTTTTTTTGTGTGAATGACGTTTAGTTATACGTTAAAAATAGTTTAACTTAGTTCTATTGTTAGTCCGTCCGTAATTTATCATATTTAATTTATTGAATTATAGACTTTAAAAAACAAGATTAGATATTATGCACTGTTTGTGGATCAGTGATTCATCAACCACCTATTATTATATTTTTTTGCAATTTTTTCTTAAAACAAATTAAGAAGAGTCAAGTCTAGAGTGAAAGCGTTTTAATAGCCCTCACTGGGAACACAGCCTGAGACACTGTTTAAAAAGTGCATTCGCTTGAAATGAAGTAGGTTCATAGGTATAGGACATCGGTAATGAGGTTTCAGATAGACATTTTGCGTTTGAAATAACTGCAAATGTAGCTATGTGCAGTTCCCAGCAGATATTTTATCTTCTATCTTGTGTTCAAGACACTGCTGAAAACCAAATCGGTTTGTATATATATCAACCTTTTGACTATAAAGACACAATTTGATTTGGATTTTTTTATGGTATAAGGGCAAACGAGCAGACGGGTCACCGGATGGTAAATGACTACCGCCGCCCATGGGCACCTTTAACCCAAGAGTCACAAGTGCGTTGCCGTCGTTTAAGGTGGGGTTGGGGAAGGGTGGAAGAGGGGGAGGGGGAAAGTGTTAGGGCCTCCGGTAACCTCACCGACTCGCCAAAAAGTAATGCAAGCATTACTTCACTGCATGACTCTCCCACGATAAGAATTTTCATTTTTCATTTTCAATATTATTTTCATGAACTCACTTGTTAATATGAGAAAATATATTCGTGAATAAATTGTGATGCGATATATATATCCTCAACTAATTTTTTACCCAAAAGTACCTAGCTAACTTTTTAGCAGCTAGGTCAACAGATAGATAGATAGATAGATAGATGTACTCTTTATTGTACACAGAGCAGATTACAGTATTTTCTTATATCTAAATACTTACTAGCTAATACTATGTACAATTAGCGACCTTATCGCAGTTTGCGATCTCTTCCAGGCTTCCATCAACAGAAGTTTCTAGTTGAGGTAGCTACTCTTAAATACACTATATATTAGCAAATTATTGTTAGACCACCTCTTGTAACAACCTTGAAGGAAAGACACCTGGTGCTTTAAAATAAAGGGTTTCTCTTTATGATCCAGACGGAATTTCATTACGAGAAAATCGCGTTTTAAACGAGTTTCAGTAATGGCATGATAAAGAAAACGTGACTGATGAAATTGAGCTTGCATTTGTTCTACAAAATTCGTTACTTTTTATACAGTTATTACATCATAAGTACTTACTTATGACGCAAGAAGTTTTAAGTGGATTCACTGAATCTGTTCGCTAAATCCCCTTGACTTTTATGTTCCGTAACCCTCAATAACTTTTCGTAAATCTTTTTGCTCTTACGTCGTTCCTAATAATATAATTGCTGTGGCAGTAATATTCATTGAATTTGTATGTTTGTACAAGTTCAAGTTGTCTTGCTTGTTGGATAAATTACTGGTAAGCTTAAGACAAGCCTTACACACTTAATAATCTTATATATGCAGATATCTTCTTCATTTAAAGTAAAATTCTAGTAAAGTTCCAGTCTGGGATTCACGACATGAGACAGTACGAGTATATGCTAATATATTTATACCATAATCGTAAATTATTTATGCGCACTCAGTATTTACTTTTATGAATACAATAGTAAACTGTATGATGTCACGGATTTAATTCAAATGACAACACTTATTATACATCAAAAGAGAAAATAATTTTTTACACATCTGTTAACTTTAGCGGCAACAGGCGAAGTACAACGATAAGAAAACTAATATTATGCCTTAGAGGGTAGTCTGAGATATAGTGGATAAGCAAGTTGGTGTGCCGTCTTGACAAACTGCACTTGTTGTTACCAAACTTGTTACTTAGGTAACAACTATAACTTTCCTGTGAGCCCACGTAAACGACTCGACAACAGGCTAATTACCAACAACTTGACATATTTGTGATTTTGTTATACTTCTATGTCATAGTTGCTAAGTGGTTCTTCCATGACTTCTCTGTTAACACTCTTGGACTATTTAAGTATGAATGATTATATATATATATACATATATATATATTTTTTTTTAAGTATGTGTATGACATGAAGAAAATTATTTGCATGCTCGTGAAATGGTAATACTAAAGAGGGCTCACGAGAAGGCTTCCGACTTCTTGATAGGTATCGAAGAGAGTAATCCAATTCAGATCTTAACTTCTGATATGCAGCAGAATACACTTAAGCCCGGATTAGAACGGATGATCACAAGCTTCCTGAGACACAACGTACACGAACGCAGTACATGTATTATTGTAGAATTATATAAAGCTTACATTCTAACCACTAAGAACTCTATTAGATGAATAATTATAAACTATTATAATCTAATATGAGATATAATAAATAATGAAAACAAACTTCATAAATATGTATGTATACGCAATTTTTTTATGTCAATAAGTAAATACGAGTTTCTCACATATAAACTAACTCGTGACATTCACTATGTGACAATGGCGTGTGCCAAACAGCTCTTAAATTTTGTGGGCCGACGGAACTGTAGCGTAATGAAGGCAGCACTGAAAATTTCGGGAATCAAGGAAGTGACACAACATTACTATTTAAAAATGTATTTATTGCTTTTCGAAGTATTCTCCGCAAAATTTGACACATTTTTCCATACGATGGAACCAATAATTGAAGCAACCATTCCATTCGGAAGTTGGGGTCTCTAAAATGGCCGTTTTGTAGGCGTCCAGAGCTTCTTCAGGTGATGAAAATCTCTGACCACGCAATTTATTCTTTTTTTTAGGGAAAGTATAGAAATCATTAGGGCTTAGATCGGGGCTGTGGCAAACAAATGGTAGCATACCATTCTGCATTAACCGTTCTTTGTCCCTCAAGAGAAATAGTCGCAACATGGCCGGTTTTGGAGACAAACGTGGCCACCATTTCTTTTGCAACACTCCGTGAACGAACAATTTTTGTTGGCTTTAACTCATTTTCGAACACCCAAACTCGTAACTGGTTTTTTGTTTCGGGTTCGTACGCGTATATCCAGTATTCATCACCTGATACGATGTTGTATACAGCATTTAAGGATCCTGCGTGGAATCTTTCGAGAGTTCTGACGCACCAAGTAACGCAAGCCGCTTTTTGCTCTTCACAGAGCGAATGCGGTATCCATCGGTAAAACAACTTTTTTACACCTAATTGTTCATGCAAGATTATTTGTATTTGACTCATGCCAATGTCTAAAGTTGCCTGAATTTCGCGGTATGTCACATGTCGATCTTCCTCAATCAGCTTACGCACAGCATCAACGTTTTCTTGGGTGACTGCAGTTTTTGGACGACCTTGACGGGGATCATCACTGAGCTTGATACGTCCACATTGAAATTCAGCAAACCAGCGATAAATTGTGGTTTTGGATGGGGCTTCATCACCAAATGCAAAATGCAGAAATCATCCGGTCAACACACTGTTTTTGCGTTAAACCACTTCAAAAGTCATAATAAATCATCGCTCTTGAATTTTCTCAAGTTTGACAAAACCTTGTGATAACACCGAGAATCTTTTTTTAAATAAATAAATATTCGTTTTTTAAAACCAAGGAGTTTTCAATTAAAAAGATTTTAATATGACAGAAACAGTGGAAATATTAAATTCCCGATACTTTTAGTGCAGCCTATGTATTATCAAAGCTAAGGAGATGTAACTCAACTATGTGGTTTTTTAATTCTTTATAATGACATTAGTGTTTGTTTCAAGTATATAAATACTTTGTCTTCTCAAATTGTACAAAACATGTTTGTGGTTTTGGGCACCATACTACTTGCAATGTATAGCAAGAATAACAAATAACTATTCGACACCACAAAGTATCACGACAATAAGTCTATTATAAATAACGCAGCTTAACGCAAACATAATTTTAGTAAGATACGATTTCTTTTCCTAACTGATAGTGAGAGATAGCGAAATATTTTGAGGGTTAAGGCTTCCCTCAAAAGATTTTTTCTTACTCTTTCTTTCTAAGGATTATTCTGAATCATTTTGCAATCGTTATATCTATAATCGTAGTTGGCAATAGGCGGAATTCGAGGATTTTCGAATACTATAAAACTTTAAAATAGATATGTTATCAATTCCGACCATTACAATGATTTGTTCTCATTCTTCAGTGCCGAAGGTAATGTGGCAATGAAAATGCTGCTTTGAAAAATCTATATTATTACAAAATAGTAACGATACTTGCAGCGATAAAAATACTTGACTGTTCTCTACTTCTCTACAAAATTGAGAAAGTATAATAAGTGCGATGTGGGCTGGGAATGCGCGTGGATACTATGACCAAACGCTCACAGCTTCGGCAAACACGTGTAAACATTTTCGGTCTCGCGTATAAACTTCAACCGGGAACGTAGCTGCTTGCAATAAACAATAGTTATGCCTAGTTGCGCGGTAATTACATGTCGAAAAAGAAGTCAGGACTGCAGTGTGTCCTAAGTAAGGGCATAATTTCAGCGGTAAGGCCAAAAACTTTTATTTTTAAGTAATATTGACAAATACTCACTAGGTATTATGTAATTTAGGAGAGAAAACTATTAAGATTTTATCTACTATCAGTTATATGTATCACATTTGAATACTTACTATATTGAAACTACGAGAGCACACTATGAACAATATCGCTTACAGGAATGTTGCACGAAAATATTTGGTAAATGTTAAGGTGGACACTCGCTAGTTCTTTATTGATGTGCCGCTGTCTCGGAAGTAACTGCTGGCAAGTATGTATACAAAACGCTACCTAATACTGATCAGTGTAAAGGTGTATTTAGTGTAATTATAAATGGCGTTTAGTATTCATATTTTATTAATCCCCTGTGTCGAATTAGCGTAGAGTTCTGTATGTGTATGTGTAAATAATGATTATCGTCCCAGCGTGTGCAACTGGTGACACGTGATTTCTAGCAGAATATAACTGATAGCATTTCTAAATACATATTTACAGTTCTGTGTTCTATTTTGTGTTGACATGATGATGTATGTTCAAAAGTGTATACAAATCATTTGTATGCATTTTCCATTAATTAATTGCAAATTATTTATGACATCTCTACTGACTTCAAGTAAACATCGTAGAAAAGGTGAAGACGGTTTGCTCACTGAAATTAAAATATTCC
This sequence comes from Callimorpha dominula, assembly GCA_949752705.1. Classification (NCBI taxonomy): domain Eukaryota; kingdom Metazoa; phylum Arthropoda; class Insecta; order Lepidoptera; family Erebidae; genus Callimorpha; species Callimorpha dominula. Next base: position 14,593,576 of record OX457007.1, read on the forward strand.
TCTGCAAATAATTCTACAGCTTCAGGGTGCCTTGGGTTTAAATATAAGCAAACAATAAATAAAGTAAAATTCAAAATACGTTTTAAAACATACCTACTCATAGGTTTAGTTTACTACTGAAAAATAAGGTTTAAAAAGACGTTGACTTTTAAGCATTATAGCGTTTTATATTTATACACATTACTAGTCCTAGAGATATGACAGTTAAGTTATGTTCGTGGGAGAGCCATGCTTCGGCACGTATGGGCCGGCTCGACCGGAGTGACACCACGGCCTCACAAAAAACCGACAGTAAAGCAATGGTTGCATATCTTTTCGCCGAGTGAGTGAGGTTACCGGAGGCCCTAACCCTTCCCACTCCTTCCCTTCCCCCTCCATAACTTTCTTCTCCCCCCTCTTCCCCTGACCCTTGAGTTGCAGGTGTCCATAGGTGGCGGTAGTCATTTACCATCAGGTGATCCATCTGCTCGTTTGTGGGTATACCTACCGTAAAAAAAAAATTTATACTGCGTTTAAGATTGTGATAATTATCTACCATCAATCAGAAATTTTCCTCCATTTTCAGCTTAATGTCGTTTATTGTATTTACTGATTGACTAAAACTTTGTAAAACAACGAAATAATATTAGATTCAAGTTTTTGTATAGGCAATTTAAGTAAAGTTCTCGTAAATAAAGTTTTAGATAGCGACGGCTTAAGTGGATTTCATTATGGAATAACCATTAAGGGCTCAATTTCAAGCCAAGGTAAAATATTAAACACTGACTATGAATGTTGTTTCTTGGGTAGTAATAGCAATTAAATATTTTAAAGGTTTCAACTTTACTTTTAAAAACAAAGTGATCGTATATTATAGCTAAAATATCATTCTTTGAATATTATAAAAATAGGGGCTTACACGGTCATTAAATAAGGTCCAAACTAGCTCGCACAGCAATCTTTGGGATAAAATAATTATTAAAAGCCCAAAGATTGGCGCCTTGTTACTGGTATCATTCAGTACAGCACTGTATTTTAGATGTACTCGTATTTAGAAATGTATAGATTTATATGTATATATTAAATAATAATTCAACAGTCTGGAATAAAAATAGAATTGTACGATTCGGTTACAATTATCGATTAATAGTTAGATCAAGGTAATGTGAGTCGAATAAAATCGCTAAACGTAGATACGTTGTACGAAGTTCGAGCAAGATATTTGGCCGTGGAAGTTCTTGACGGAAACCTATATCAGATTATATCAATCTACGACTGATGATGAACGCTTGAAAGAAGTAAAAAAATCAGTTTCTTTAACATCATTTAAAAGGACCTTAAACATAACCTTTGAAAGTCGGTTTTTAATCGACTTCAAAAAAGGATGAGGTTCTCAAATCGTCGGAATCTTTTTTACATGTATGTTTACCGATTTTTTTTTTATATTATAGGGGGCAAATGAGCAGACGGGTCACTTGATGGTAAGTGACTACCGTCGCTCATGGACACCTGCAACTCAAGACTCTAAGACTCCTGAACAAGTTTGGAAAATTCTTTTTTTTTTCAAAGGGTATACTTTCCAGGTGGTCCCATTTAAATTTTACAAATATCTAAAAATTGTATACATCGATCGCTTTCTCCGAAACATCGCTGTCTCATTGGAGCAGTTCGTTTAGTTGGCCTACCCATATTATATTTAAACAAAATACATCTACTTTCCACTAAAAAGCACATTGAAGTTGGTGATACTTTTATTTATAAAAGATAATTATACTATCAAATAGTCTGCTGTTGTGCAAAACAATCCTCATTGTTCTACAATTACACAGGGTAGTCTACAGGGATTTAATAGCAACAAAGGCTAGACTATGGACGGGAACTTGTTTAGATAGGATCATTTCCTCGAGCACTGTACTGGGAATTGAGCTTTTAAGATTCTAAGTTAGGACTGTCCTAGTTTATGTTTAGATTAAAGGGATAAAGCTTTCGTTTCGTTAAGATTGAACTATTGTCATAGGTGGTGGTAGGTCAACTAGCACTTTGTTATATACAAGAATATTTAACGGGGGTTACGCACCGGTTGAATTATAGTCATTTCTAGCATCCAGTTTAAATTTCATCTTTTAACTTTAGACATTAAATACATTTATGTTAAAAAATAAGTATCGCTGTCCCGAATAGTGCTCGAATACGTTTTTGTGATCATTTTTATACAACTATTAAATAATAGTTTTGTTTTATTTAGTGTATTTTTATACAACTATTAAATAATAGTTTTGTTTTATTTAGTGTATTTTCGAATTGTTATGTACATTACGTGTAATTTGTTGGAACAAAAAAGTAAGTCTATAGAATTTACTAGTATGTAATATCTTAAAAAAAACACCATATAACGCTCAAAACTGGATGATTGCTATTAATAACATAGTTTCGTACAGACGTGCTTTATACAACTACTCTGTTTTACAGTTAAATAAAAACTGTGTAAACATTTTTATGGATATCAAAATTTTTTGACATCTACACAAAATTTTCAGTTCAATTTAACGATAATCCTCAAAGCCTATACTCAAATTAAACATTCCATAAGAGGATTCCATTTTGCAATTATATGCCTCTACAGGGACTCATAAATAGGCCTTACCAGCAAGGTCACAATTAACAAATTGTGTCTGTTTTATCTCACTACTTATACGCAAACAGTAATATACGACGAGGGTTAAAATCCCATTTATCGTCCATAAAAAGTAATAGGTTAATAAAATCGATATTTTAATTGGCCAAGGAAAACATTCCAATTACCGAACACAGCCGTTAAGGGTTGTATTTTTCGTTGAACAGGAAGGTTTGTTATTTTTGAAGTTGTTTATCTTCACAATACAACGTCTACCTACAGTCATCAATAAACGTTCATGAACGCGTACATACTTTTTTATGGGTCTTGTACTTAACAAACCACTGATAAAATAAATAAGCCTGATTCTGTAAATTATTTGATTGAAGGTATAATCGATACGGATGTCTGTAAAGTAGAATGCGTAGAGATATTTCTTTGCTGACTGTCTGTGACTGTGTCTTAGCAGTATCTTCCTTCATATGGAGCTGTTTAGTTGCCTAAAAAAATTAAGATTATGCGCATAGTGCGGATTTGGCGCGGTCTCTATTTGGCCGTAACATAGTTTTATCCAACTCGAGAAGTAAGAGGTACCTTTAAAAGCCTAGTTCAAACAGTAACCTGCTGTATTTTATTTATTTAGTCTTGCATTACATTATTAATGATTTTTTGCTTTTCAGATTGTTTTGTACAAACGAGCATTTATACCAAAATATTTCTGTATTTTGAAAAACAGAGATGGCGCATTTCTGATACCAGTTTTGTTATAAAATATACCCGACAAACATCAATACAGTCCACACAAAAGCGGAAAGCCTATAAATTATTGGAAAATCGTGTACCTGAGTTGAAACTGATACGGCCGAGCCACCCGCACCGCCACCTGAAATAAAAAAAGAAAATACATTGTCAAAGTACCCAAAATATTTTTATTTTTAAAGACAATTGCTGAAAGAGATTACATTGTAAAGCGGCTGTAGCGTAATGGCTAAGGCGTCGGACTTGCGATCAAGTGCTTGCGGGTTCAAATCCCACCCATTGCACTACCGACGTGAACCCACTTCTCACACAAGCGTTAAGCTTAGCTAGAGGGGTTAACAAGAATACTAGTAACGTGTGACCCACGTTGCTAGTATCATTTAAAAAAAATACAAAAAATATATTTAGCAGTAAATTATCTGTTTCACGTATACTATATTTTAAAAGTACTTAAATTGTACAATTATAGTGTCCTAGAAATGTTTCTTTGTAAAACCAATAATTAGTCAATGTTAACACTTTTTACTGGTCGTCCTCGTTTGGACTTACATCAGAGAGTAAATTTATATTTATTTAAACCTAGTAGATAACACAATTGAGTTTATATTTATAATGTAAGTGTACATTCTTTCTCTTAAATCATTCTATAGAAAAAGCTTTTCGAATGCAATTTCTTGTAGCACTTCGACTTCACAGGGACAACACATGCGATTAATTAAATAACGTGCTGCTAACGGTACGAATGCGGTCGTCTGAACAGTGTGAACTCATATCGTTTACCACTTTACGGTCGGTATACTGGGTTTAATTAAAATAAAATAAACCCGCTACGTGATTTGCATAATTATATAGATGAGGCTTCATGTAGCTAATTGCGTTACTACCTATATATATTTACAAACTTCTGTAATTATATTCGCTGTTATATTGTATAGATACTTCACTGGCATATGTTATTATTTGTCGGACGATATCTAATTACTTAAAACTAGTGATTCTTGTACGTATATAATATTTCGATGTGTACATATAAATATGGACTATTGTGTATCTCGGCAATGTCCACCACACTAAGAAACCATAACAGAAAATCATATAGATATTATTTTTTTATAGACGAAATAAGGGGTTTCCATTTGTGGGCCAATACTCCGTTTACTAAATAAATGCTCTACAATTTATTTTTCAATTCTTCTTTTGATTAATGTTTTAGTGTTCATTCAATGTGAAATTGTGAACAGATTTCAATTGGTTCAACATTTCATTACAGTTTTAGGTTAGCATTAGGCTCTTAAATTGGCACTTAAAGTATTTATAAGTTCTTCGTTACAATTGTAATATTGCAAAAATAGATATCATTAACAATCTGCTTCGATCATATATGTAATATATACCCATAGATGTTTGATCGAACTGTGCTAATGATAAATGCGGCATGACGATTCAGGTGTAGCCGAAAAATGCCAAAGATATGCTTTAAAAATGCAAAGAAGGCATGAAATGTCGTACTTTCGATAATTATAACATTTTTATGATAGCTTTAATTAAAAAAATATATAATAATGGCACTGTGACAAAAAATAATAATACGTAGCTTGCGCACCATGTCCTTTTAATATTGCGAGCGTGTGTGTGCAATACGTACCACGACTTGAATACGCTCATTGTAAGTAATAAATAAAACCGGACAAATGCGAGTCTCACTCGCGCATCGAGGGTTCCGTAAGCAAACCAATTTGTATATAGATAGTACGTCCATCCCGGGAATCAATGTTAATTTTAACTTGATGCCTCTACGGATTTCTAAGGAAAAGGGTCTTGACAGACACACAAACAGACAGATATAGCTACAAATTTTCAAATTTGGTCAAATCTTAAGTGGCCATATCTTTTGATTGCATTGACTTAGAAGCTTGAATTTTTTACAGCTTTAAGGAACCGCAGACTTATGTATTTAGTTTTAATTTCAATTTGATGCATCCATGGGTTCTTGAGAAAAAGCGTCTTGACAGGCAGACAGACAGACGGACAACAATGGGTTCCTTTTTTTTGAGGAACGAATCCCTAAAAACAGATGCTATATATTCCAGATTTTGTATCAAACTATTACACAATATATTATATACATTAAAGTGGTTTTGACTGAATGTCTTAGGCAAAAGTTCTTTAACCACTATAGTATCAGTCATAATTATCTTTTAAAAAAAAGTATCACCGATTTCAATGTGCTTTTCAGTGGAATATAATATGGGTAGGCCAACTAAACTAAAACTATGGTTCGTCATGCTCACTAAAATGTCATTGCTTGCGGCGTCGTCATGGGGCGGGTCATTTCTTTCCCTCTGATATGGCGAAAGAGATGATGGCTGGTCCATGCGTCATACTCGTGAACGGGTGCTGCTTGGGGTGACTGGTCGGCCTAGTCAGCGATGCTTTAGCCTATACTATTATTTTGGTTCGATCAACTGCAACTCTAGCCTCTTAATCCAGTCACGAATTATTTTTAACAGTAGATTTTGTAACTGAATCAAGGTAGATGTGCACCTTGAATGATTTCTATGTTTAATAGGTTCAAACCTTCAACGGTATCACTGAGTGATTTTTATTTTTTAGTACGTTAGCTTTGCCAGTATTCTTCTCATAAGGCTCTACGCATTTTGGAAACTGGAAGTTATAGATCGACATAAACAGGTAGTAGATTTTGGTGTTTTTCACCTAATTTACCTTGAAAATCCAGTACATGCTGTGGCGTCTGTTTGTGCCGATCTATGATTTTAACTCTAGCTTCAATTTAACGTTCATAAATGTCACTTAGTGTCTTAATTGAATAAATGATTTTGAATTTGAAAAACGCAATGCTCCAATGAGGCAGCGACGTTTCGTAGCAAACGAAGATATCATCGATATGTACAATTTTTAGATATTTTATGATTTTTAAAAACAGCTTGACTAATTTCGATAAAATTTAAATGGGACCACCTGGAAAGTATATCCTTTGAAACAAAAAAAATAATTTTCCAAATTAGTTCAGGCGTCTTCGAGTAATCGGTGAACACACATAAAAAAAAGATTCCGACGAATTAAGAACCTACTCCTTTTGAATATCTAACCTACCTAAGTACTTTTAACCAGCTTCATGAGCAAAACTACTTTTGACTTTAATTTCAGTCAAAAGTACTATTATTGTCGAGAGCCGGCGGTCAAAAGTACCTTTACTAATTATGTTGGTTAAAAACTTTTTTGACTGTTTGAGAGTTTTGACCACAACACTTTTATATACCAGAAAACATTTCGAAATAAAAAAACTTAATTAGCCACGTATTACGCAACTAACATCATGCAAAAAAGAGGGTCGGACAAGTAAGTGTCAATAGCACATTTTGACGTGTCGGTTAAGTACTTAAACATTACTCACGTATAATGTATAATAGAAAAGAAAAGATTAGTATATAGTTGAAAAAAACATCTTTGCATATTTATTGTACAGAAATATAGTAATAGAGATCAAGAGTGTTTTAGTTTGCCTATAATATATTATTTGAATTGCTTAATAAGATCTATAGAATAGAATATAGAAAATAGGGGTTTTTAAATGGTAATATCAACTGTAGATACCATAGTAAAGTCATTGCCTTCTTTGGGATCAGACGGCCGTGTGTGAGACGTGTAAAGAAAAAAAAAATTACCTCAATTTAATATTTTTTCACCTGTCATGTCAAATTAGGATGATTTCTAAATTTCTTAATAAAAAAATGTATTTTAATAAAAATGACACAAAAGCCACTATGATCTCAAGCGAGAAATATTGTTTTCAACGTGTATCATGAAATACGCGAAGAAGGAAGTGTAACTCAAAAACAATCATTTACTTTAAAGTCCTCCTTTTTATATCATCACATCAGACTATGATGTACATTCCAAATTTCATCAAAATCTGTTCAATAGCTTAACCGTGACGTGACAAGGTAACAGTGTTACTGTAGCATTTATAATATTAAAAAATTACACATATAATAACATCGTTGTCCCACTATGACCATTCTAGAAATTAGTTGTGTTTTTACATATTATCTTCTCATACTAAAACTATGGTTTCGTATGGTAAAACGCTATGGCGTGATGTAATTTTTCCACTAACGCCATCTTGTGTTCTAATTTCTAATTTTCAATCGCACGTTCTATGTGATCTAATAAATCTGTTGGAACCGTTCAAAAACCGAATGTGGTTGTAGTCATATCAAAAGTGTGGACCATCAGGTTTTCCTTTTAAATATAGAAAATTGCTACCAATGATTGGCACAGGTATTACAAATCTGAAGACCTAAAGACTTTCTTAATGCTTACACGAATTGAATGCACAGCAACATGACGCTGTCTGTCCTCCTTGGCCAGGTATTAGCTATATGTCAACGTATTAGTGTCTTACTATTTTTGTTTTTTTGCCGTTTATTGTGAAAGCCTATAAAGCATCATGCTGCGATCCACAGAAGCGGTGCAGTGACCATAAAAGTAAAATATCCTGGTAAAGAAATCCAGGTAATTGTAGAATAGTACGGGATGATGCATGAACTTGGAGAAGTATATATTACCTATAATTGAAAAGCGCGTGGAACCGCGGGCACAGCTGGTAAATGATATGATAGCATGTAATATTCAGAAGCCAACTATAATAATAATACCTTCACATTTACTTATTTATAAAAAAAAAATTAGTGTCATGATCGTTCCATCCAATTCAATCCGTGGTATTGCACGCTATATTGTTATTAGATTCTGGTAGACCTATGCTAGTGTTTAAAATTAGATATTTTCAAAAAAATACAATTATATTATGAAACTTAAAAAAAATATTCCTTTCTAACTACAAAACAAGTAAAAATATGCTGTTTTTTTTTAAATAACTTAAAACTAGAGACTGCGAATATACAGCTGCTAAGATCTAACGTTTTCCGCTTAACCATGTCTGCAAAGTTTCATACTGTCACATGCAAAGATGCATTTACCACAATGTAGACGATGATACAAAGTGAATAACTCACGAGTCCCGACTCGTGAGTTATTCACTTTGCCTAGAGGCAATGCGACATGACGCTGTCTGTCCTCCTTGGCTAGGTATTAGCTATGTGTCAACGTATTAGTGTTAGAGGAATGTGTGTAATTCCAGACATAGTTGTGAGATGTCACTTTGTCTAATTAATCTTTATTAAGTGAAGTAATTTGGAATTCTAATTATTTATAACCTAAAACAAGAAGCTTTCAGAATTTATTTAGAGATAAAACCTTTAGTAAATATCACACTAAAACTAATGATCATTTGGAAAAGCGGTATAAACCGTCGCCTCGGTGGATAACCTCAAGTAGAGTTCTGAGATATGGTAGGGTTTTATCGTATTTTTCAAACATATTTTATTTAGTAACTATTCCAATTTTTTGGCAGAAAATGCAAGTCTTGATGTTATATTTTTGGAGAGTATAAAAGAAAATGGCTGAGTGGCACCATTCTAAGGATTGTGCTGAGTTGAAAGCACAAAACTCGGGAAAAAATTCAGTCCAATCATATGCGATGTTCAAATGAAACCATGTCTTTTGTCAGTGTCTTGAATTACAAATTTTAATTAATATTTTAATTCTGTTAGTCAAGCAAATCTTTGCGTTCATTAAGAAAGTTTTTGTGTGTGTGTATACAATTTAGTATTCACTCAGAACCGCGCTTGACTCGCTTATAGTAATTAAATTATAATCTGTACTTAGGGTATACTGAACAAATTGGGTATGTTTTCTTTGTAATAAAACCCCATAACTTTTTGTAACGCGCCTTGGTAATAAGATACCTACGAGTAGACTCGTATACTGTGGGCAAAGACCGGACGATTTCTTATATTCCCAGGGTGCGTTTTTATTTTCGCGGAATAGTGGGGATGGAAGATAGTGGAGGGGATGTTTTAATTGGACATGTGTTCACTGACTTATTATTAGTATAAATACAAATTTCATAATAATCAGGTCATTAGTCTTTAAGCTATCGTTGAGCAAGCAACCCACTCAGGAACTAAGTGTATAACATGTACGAAAAAAAAATCAAATACCGCTCCGTAATAAAGTTCCTTACCAAGCAACTAAAGTCTGCTTAAATCATTCTGGAAGAGATGTCTTCGGTTTATGGGGAATCTTACCCAGAAAAAAGCATGTTATACATAGTCTGTTTAAATAGGGCAGAGAATCACTTGAAGATGAACGACGGTCCGGGCGGCCTACTGAAGTGACCACTCCAGAACTTATTCAAAAAGCGAAAAATTTACTGGAAGATACTCGCCTGAAGAAGAAACAACTCTCCAAAATGGTTAACAACTTTTATAATTGGCATGACAGAAATCAGTGCAAGATGGGTGTCAAGAATGCCCACGCTTCCACAAAAACAGCAGCCCGTGGAATGTTCTGGTGCATTTTTTAAACCTCTATAATGAAGATAAAGAAGAAGTATGGGATTGGATTGTTACTGAATTACTGAAAAAATTAAGTTTGATGAAAAAGAAGTTTCAGCCAGACAGCGCGGCGGGGGACTTGGTTTTATAATATTGAAAGCATACGTGTACAGTGTGTTAAAATAATATCAAAAATCCTCGGACTTAAAAAACAATCATGCCTTCTCTACTTTGTCTAGGTCTTCTTTAATTATAAACCTATATTACGATCAAGGGGTATGGTAGACTCGACTGAAACCTTACCTGAATAATAAAACATAAAAAAATAATGATTTCGAGTCTACAACATTCCGCAAAATTCGGATTGTCGAGTATTTTGTTAAATTCTAATGGTGCAAATAGCTGTCGCCATATTGGCCACCCGGATGCCATCTTTAGTTCGTTAAGTGGCCTTATATTCAAACGTATATCTTGAGTTCGTTAAGGCCGATTCACACCGATATATCTACCTACATGTTGTAAAAGATTGTGTATTATGATTATGAGTCACATTTCATTCCAGACTTGTTCTTTTTTATAAAAAAAACTTATTTCAACCAATTTTAAACATCTAAACATTGAGTTAGTTAGTATATATTATATAGTTATTATTAAGCTTTTCCTGCGAGTAGTTAAAAGAGTTGCACTTTAAAACTGGAAATCTAAAAGTATTAAAAGAAAAAAACGTATTTTTGAACCCAGAAGAACTTAATTTCAGTAGAACTTTTCTTTAGAAACGGTAAAGTTTATAGATAAGTAACATAATTATATTTAAAGGTCAAATATCAAAAACGAATTAAAGGGTCTGAAGTGGGTTCTTAGTTGTGGACCTGTCAGTCACAGACAAGTGAACGTGAATACGACGACGGCCTCAATTGTTAGAAGTCATTTTTGTTGTGAATACGATTCTGTGCTCTGCTCTGCTATGATGTATTTAAACAATAGTGTATTGTGTTTTATTTACTTGAAGATTCTTTATTCTATAAAGGGGTTAATTATTTGAAATATTATATCATGAAAATAATTAATTTGTATTGTTGTTTTTCTGCTCACTTTACTTACGAAAGTAGTCGAACAACATGTTAGTTAGAAAGTTAGTGTTATTGTTGGTCTGGTAATCATTTCGGGAGATAAAATATAAGTTTAGAGATGTTGGCTCAACTTACAACTATATTGTCCACATGGAGTATAGTCCCAATTCCTAACTGTTATAACAAAACCACACGCACAGCATAATCCCAACAAAAATTTACGAGTAGCTCTAAAATTATTAGTAATATATTCAGATGGAGTAAATCCACTTCAAATTTCGAACATAAAAGTATTATACAAAACAAAACATCTACCAGAGAAATTTACTCTAAAATCACGAACACAGCATTTTCTTCTCTTATACTTTGAATGTAGGTGAAGTCACGTACTTCCGTACGTTTGTACATACGTAACATAGAATTTCCTCAACACACTAGCTGCAACGTAGTGGCTAGCTTTCTTATACAAACTGTACGAACCACTATCTAACCACTGTAACTAATTACGTTTGTACGTGTAGATCAGTGAATTTATCTCCTTAAATTTATTTTGTTGGTGTTATAAAATTACTGTGGTAAATAGTTAAATTGCTATATTACACTGTTATTTCGCAGTGGGAGAGCCATGCTTCGGCACGTATGGGCCGGCTCGACCAAAGTGATACCACGGCCTCACAGAAAACCGTCAGTGAAGCAATCGTGTCGTGTCATGAAGCAAAAAGTCAGTGAGGTTACCGGAGGCCGTAACCCTTGCCTCTTCCTCTCTCCCTTCTGCCTTTCCTGACCCGTCTGCTCGTTTGCTCCCTATTTAATAAAAAAAAGAAAATTGTTTCTGGAACCGTAATGGACCGAAGTGTGAAGAGATATGATATGTCAACTGTTACGAAACTCTTTCGTGGTAATAAGGTTAACTTCTGTTTGTATTGTTAGTCTAGATAGATCAGTCAATTGCTCAAACACCACTCAATTATACGACGTTCATATTTTAACATCCCGTATAAAGCGCAAGAACGTAAGTCTTGGAAAGTAAGTAAATCATGTCGTTTTTTTATTTCTTTAGTTCTTCAGCCAATGACAAACTTTCAATGTTAACTTAAATTAATATATATATATATATACATATATATGCAAACAAGCAAACGGGCAAACGAGCAGACGGGTCACCTGATGGTAAGTGACTACCGCCGCCCATGGCCACCTGCAACTCAAGAGTCACAAGTGCGTTGCCGCCCTTTAAGGTGGGAATAGGGGAAGAGGGGGAGATGGGGGAAGAGCGGGAAGATGGGAGAGGGGCATTAGAGGGAGGAGAGGAGGGAAGGGCGGGAATAGGAGAGAGGGAAGGGTTAAGGCCTCCGGTAACCTTACTCACGCGGCGAAAACAATGCAAGCATTGTTTCACTGCCGGCTTTCTGTGAGGCCCTTGTTATCGATCGGAGTCAAGCCGGCCCCTACGTGCCGAAGCATGGCTCTCCCACGTAAAATATCTAGATACAAGCGAATATACGCTCCTATTTGTAACTGTGTAGTAACTAGTTGCTGTTAGTAAAGTCCTTACGTCACTAAAAGCCGGAGTGCAGCTACCCCACAAATCGGATTAACGAGTTACTGAGCGAAGCATCCACTACAACTGTTGGTTAACCCATTTAAGTATTTACGCAACTGTTTTATACTTAGAATGCACTTCATTGAACGTTGTACCTAAAGGAAAGTTCAGAGATATCGATACTTAGATATTTTATCAAAGACAAATGCTTTCACATTTATATTTTTCATTCCAGATTCGCAATGCAGTAGGGACAGCGTGTGAGAAAATAATCTGACAATGACAAATCACTGTGAAAATCTTGGCTCAACAGAGATCCAGAATTTCTCATGCAACTACAATAGCACTGATTCAACTAATAATATATTATATAGCTTTCAGAATTTCAGGTGACTGTGATTAGCTATACTTACATATTTTTATTGAATTACAAATCTATTTTGAGAATTTTAATTACTTACAACTATTGTTGCATGCACAATATAGACAACGACGTAATAAACTTAGTTATAATTATGTATTTACCGGAGTTAACTGACGTTTCGACCAGGTTGCACTGGTCGTGGTCACAGGCTGACTGACTCAGCGGTGCACGCCTTCCGTCGCACCGCCGCGCTGGGCCCGCAGTAGTTGCTGAAACTCGCACTTCACGGAGGCGTCGCTGAGCTCTCATCAGTATACTCGTGACCACGATCGGTGCAATTGATCGAATCGTCGGATAATCAAGAGGTATTTTAAATATTATCGCAATTAAGTCCCAAGTTACACATCTAATCTGTATCAAAGTTGCGAAAGTTTAAAAACAATTATAACTAGTAATAGTACAAACTAAGTTTTTAGACATAACTAGAATGAAAAATTTGAAAAAAACTTAAAGTGCTTTTTCTACAGTTTGCCGATTGAGCATAAATATATATAGAATAGTAATACATAAAGTAATAATACATAGTAGGGGAGCCCACTAAGGTATTTTGGGATTTACTCCAGCGCGGCAGATTAATAAGGTGGGATACCTTTTTACCCTAGCTTACTAGATTAGAGAGTACTTATACTATCTAGAGCCGGGTTATTAGAGCAGCCAATGAGAATAGTAAAAAAAATCGATCATTTGACATACTCGAGCGCGTCTGATTAAGACAAGGTGGGTAATTATATGCTGATAAGTGCGCATTTTAATAATCTTACGATTTGAGCGTGAACGTGAGAGCGAAGTGAGTGGGTGGATTACAAACTTGCAAAAAGAAAACGTCACCTTGACATTCTCGAGTGCAGTCAAATTTTTTTTATTTTAAAAGAAAATAATTCAAGGATAACAGAAAACGTCATTATAATCTGACGATTTCCACAAACCGAAGTTACAAAAATCGTAAAGAAAGTTTAGTGCATGCAGCTGCAGTGAAGCATGTATTTCCCACTCTCTTTCTCTTTCACATGCTCTTTATCTCTCACTCTTTTACACCATCCCCACACTATACTCTGTCCATTCGTTTATATTCTTTTTGAAAGTTGTTGGAGAACGTAAGGGCGCTTGTGGACCGCCGTTGTCACAGAGTTAAAGATGACGTGACGGCGATCGTGCAAACCGATCTCGTTTATTTACCTACCTCATCGTTCGTCGTTAAGAGCAATCACGACATAGTGTTGTATACGTATGGTAATTTACTCTTATTTAGACTAAAACGAATCGTCAGTATGGTTTTAGACCGAATCGATCCACGGGTGACCTTCTAGAGTACGTCACACACCTTTGGGGTATTGACAGGCACGGGGAATCTTTGGCTATCAGCCTAGACATGGCCAAGGCCTTTGATAGGGTTTGGCACCGTTCGCTTCTCTCAAAACTACCGGCATTCGGCTTACCCCCAAACTTTGCAACTGGGTTGCCGCATTCTTGCACCAGTGCCGCATCAGAGTCCTTTGTGACGGTGCAGCCTCCGACTTTCAGTCGATTAACGCAGGTGTACCGCAGGTGTTCTGTCCTGTCGCCCACGCTGTTTCTTCTGCATATCAATGACATGCTAGCCCTTGGCAACATTCATTGCTATGCAGACGACAGTACAGTTCATGGGCGATATTTTGGACACCCTGCTGCAAAGCCAGCAGATTATGAAGACGTTCTCTGCCAAAAAGTCTCCATTACTTCCCCTTCCGACTTTTCAGAGCACTCAACTGCCATTACAAGGCAGGCTTGATATCCTGGGCATGGAAATCTGCCGCAACCTCAACCCGCGCGAGTACGTTGAGAGCGTCACTAAGGCGGCCTCGCGGAAGTTAGGTATTCTAAACAAGGTGAGACAGTTCTTCTCGCCTGGGCATCTGTCTTCTTTATAAGACCCAGGTTCGCTCGTGCGTGGAGTACTGTTCTTACCTTTGCGATGGAGCCGCGCAGTATCTGTTTGACGCTCTCGACCGGTTGCAGCGGCGAGCAATCCGCATTGTCGGCAGTCCTCAAGACACCGAGTCCCTTGAGCCGCTGCAGATGCGTAGAGATATCGCCTCTATGGCAGTCCTCTATCGCCTTTATCATGGGGAGTGTTCTGAAAAGCTCTTCCAACTGGTCCCCCCTTCTCCCTTCCTCTGCCACAACACGTGCCGGCTTCGGAAGTCACCCCTTCAGAGTGGTAGACATACGCTCTCGCACTCATCGATTCGGGTCTTCCTTCCTGTGCCGAGCAGTTAAAACCTGGAACTCACTACCAGCGCACGTGTTTCCGTCCCACTATGATCCCGGGTCCTTTAAGCGGGGCATGAAAAAGCATCTCACTAGGCCGCCATAGAGCTAGTCACCATACTACACTGTCCTTGTTGGCAGTGAGGATGGTGACCACCACTCTTGGATTCTGCTTGTGCTTTCCATCAGGCGAGGCAGAGTCATTTTGGCAGCCCAAATATAAAAAAAAAAAATAGAACAAACTTTGAAGACGTAAATGATGATATTTCGAAAGTCTGGTTTAACGTTAATAACTCTCTTCTTAATGGAGAAAAGATTAAATGTATCCGATTCACTATTACGGTTAGGTATGTAGTTATATACTAACTTAAACACATATATAAAAACTTATAGTAACTTTAATACTGCCAAGTCCAATCGCTATAACTAGAACTTTTGGAAAAGTTCTCACAGATATTGAAGCAAGAGTGAGGACCCTTTGTAATTTTTGCTACTTCACATTCAAGTAGCAAACTTAAGCCATAATATTTTTCTACACCAATTTATTATTCAGACATCTTTAAGTGTCAATGACACTTCGTATTCAAGTGCTCTTACACTACATAAAAAAAGTTAAGTCGAAAACGCTTTGACTTCTAATCCAAAAGAAGATCAATACAATTTAAGCTTGCCCTACGTAGTTACGGAATCGCACCATTAATCTGCCTCGTTTTAGTAAACAAGTTTCACCGTAGATACCTACTTACTTATTAAACTAAACAAGTTGGTTATATATAATGGATAAACTAACACAAAGCAAACATGTGTTCATGTTTTCCTAAGAAAACAGTTAGTTTCCGCTTTTAGTTTCCGTTTACTTACTTCGATTTCCTAGATGTGATTGTTTATATAACAGTAAATTTCCTCATATTTATCATTCGAATGACATTGTAATGCTTAAGGTTAGTAAATAATATCGGGAGAAGTCTGGATGCCGGGTTCTAACTTATGTCTAGGTACCCACTATTTATTCACATACATCACAGTTAGAATTCACAAAGGTGTTTAAGAAGATTCTATGTTCTGAATCAAATTACTTTTTCTCTTTCTTGTTTTTGTAACTTTATTTTGTTGCAGTCCTTCATTTGTTTTTCCGGCTACTTACTGCATCTTCGACTTAGATGCTCGCAAACTAGACTTAGCTTTACGTCTGCTACATGCTATTCAATATAATATTATGATATTGATTTTCCATAATATATATACTAGGTAACACTTTTGATTCGACAAACTAGTTACATACGTGCATACATCTATCTCATCAATATAAAATACAACTATTTACGTTATTACACGGCTTCAGCCAAAACCCTTATAACTTAGCAGTCGTTCTCTTTCTGCTACTTTCTGTATACTTATCTATAAATAAGTCTGAGCAAACAAATAAATTCTAGAGAGCTAAATTAGTTGGTTTTCTAAAGAGGTAGATCTTATCCTTGATACTCCTTGTACAAATTTGAATGAAGTGGTACTTACTGTAATGTCAGCAAAAAGAGACGTACCTATACTTTAAATTATATAATTAATAAAATAATAATATAATTAATCAAGAAAACGTATTTTTATTGAAAAGATAACTATTACACTTTAGAATGTTTATCTCCAGTGAGTCAACACATATGTTTATAAGTATAACGGACCCAAAGAATTTGAATAGTTCGTACAATTGGCACTAATCTATTATAAGGTTTTACTAAACTGTTGCTGACAGAAACAAGATGTTCCCTGTTCTCGAACTCTGATATTCACATCAAGGAATAAATAATTGTATATATTTAATTCAATATCTTAAGTTGCTGACCATGCTTAAAATGCCGAGTCTCGGTAATAATCAACTCGGGAATGCTTTTTAATAAAGCACTCGCAATGTTATTTGCATAATACCTATCCGAGGTGTTCCGAAAATTTATTTCTTGTTTCCAATTAAATTTTCACATTTATATTCAATAGGTTGATATTTTCAGTTAGTGTACAAAAGATTGTTTCCGACTCCGTCCAGGGATATTATTGTATTTGATATTGAATAGCTTGAGTGTGGTAGATTTATGGTATAATTTTTTAAATAATTTATTTTATTGTGTGAATATTTGGGTGACATCGATGAAAGAAAAACCGGTCATGGTATTTTCAAGTGAAAAGTGTGTGTCAATGTGAAAATTTCCCCCATGCTCTTAGGTGAATTGGTTTTGAATACTCGTATGTTGTGTAATTTAGTATCGTTATGTTTTACATAAAAACGCAAGTAGCTAAAGAGCAGATAGATTTACAACGTGACTCAATAAATTATCGGTGTGTGTTTATGACGTGGGAAATTCCACATGTATATTCCAGTTTTAAAATAGCAGTAATGATCATCTTCTCTTTTATTTATGTTGACTACCAGTAGTCATAACCTTGTATTTTATAAGCGATACATCGATATATCCAATTTTACCAGGAACTGACTTATTTCAAATTTAAAACTGCAACATTTTAAAGAGAAATGGAATTCTTTCAGTTTTCTTTATCTTTATTCTTCTACGAAAATATAATTTATTGTACGATGTAAATTAAAAGAATACTCTCCGTGATTACTTTACTACGTTTTTATTTATTTTTTTATATACTAAGACTAATAACTAAAAACTTATGTAACGCCCTAGTATATGCCTTTAGTACAATAAAAAAAAAATCACAAAGTACAATAAAACTTGTTGTAATTTGGCAAATACATATTTTTTTTTGTAGTCTCCACTGGTAATAATACAGGTCTTCATACATATGTACGGGAAGTAGAGAGAACAAAAAAAAAGCAAGTTATGGCACCTTATATCAAGTTATGCCTATAACAAGCACGATCATCCTATGTTTATGTTAATAGTGAGTATTTAGGTCGAATCATTAGGATTACGACATTTATTGAAACACGTAAATTGCTAATAAAAAAATATTTGTGTGTCATAAAGTAGTTAGGTATAAACGCTGAAGCAATGCTACTGACTTAATTACTCTGGTACACGTCTGGTACCTAATGAAAGCGAGCGACAACTAGTAGATTGAGAGTGAGTTTCAGTTAATATAAAAGGAAATAATTTGAACAATCAATCAAAGGAAATAGCGTAAGCGTTGAAAGGTTTCACTGCTAAAATATTTGCACATATAAGTAATTAAATAATTATGACGATAAATCTGGGTATTTCTGTGTATATTGTACAGTGTGTTACGCGTACACCTTTTGGTGGCCTAAACAGCACTGTTTAATGTAACAGAATATTTTTTTTTTATTAGTTTCCTAGACTAACTTGTGCCATTGGTATGTCATTCGGTCGCGTACACAAATTGCAGATCAAGTGACGTGCACTAGATAAAGGCGCTCCGAATGTCAAATCTCATACAATCCAAGTGTGGCATCGGTGTTGTGTGACTAATAAGAATTTTAATTAATATCTTTAGAGGCTCTATTTAGGTGTTTTAGGTTAAGGATGTTTTACACTACCAAGTAATAATTATTATTATTATTGATAATTATTTTACACATTAACTTAGTTGCATGATCGAGAATACTAGTAATGTACTACCTAAGTCACTTGTAGTCTTCAAAAACACATTGTTATTATACACAAATAGGTATTTAGTTTGGAGTACCAATGTCCATGGAAATGGTATACACTTTAACTTAAGAATATTTAGTGTTATTTCAGCATTTATACAAACCGAAGTTACATGTTCATGACTCCTGAGGGCCAAAAACTAATGGTCATATTTTTTTTCATATTTATTATAATATAATCACAATCCAGTTATCATCATTGAGTATTCTTTTAATTGTAGTAGAACCTGTATTACGTTGTAAAATATAGTGTTCAAGCATTTTAATATTCAAACCAACATAGTTTAAAGTATTTTGTAAGCGCATGTAAAGTTTATAAGAAATTAGCAACCCTAAGAGACATCTTCAACAATAATCAACATGTTTTAATCAATTTACACAAAATCTTATCAAATTATGCACCTACACCTTCCTCATGAAATTCCGTACAGTAGTTTTTCAGTTTATCGCGAACAAACAGACAGACGTGGCGGGGGACTTTGTTTTATAATATGTAGTAATAATCTCGACTAATTATTAACTTTCACAAGATACTATAACACGTTCTTCTCCAAAATATCGGAGGTATATAAATAATATTGTAATTTTGTAATTTTTTTTTATAATAATAAAAAGTAATGTACATACACCGACATACCAATTTGTTCAAGCAGAAGTGCCATACTCTAAATGTTATCCTATCAGTTCTTGAAGATGATCATATGACATTTGAATGGTATCAGTCTATTTTCACAGGAGAACGATAATAATGAGATAGGACTGGCATTGCTTTGATATGATTAGATAATTTTGTTAAAGCCGAATTATGACGATACTCGTTCGAAAAGCCCCAATCGGAATTTGAGCATTTGACAAGACTCGCGTTAGATTGTGGGGTTTGAGTCTTTAGCAAAAAGCCGCTTGTAGAAAGTATTTCTGTTGCCGGTGGTAGGTACTCCATTTTTATAAATTAACGTCATGAAAATTAAGAAATGAACAAATTATACGATAAGTTTGCTTTCACCCTTATGCTTACATCCTAGCGTTATTATATAAGATTTTGCTCTCTCCTACTACTGCCACCAACATCAAAGAAAGTTTCAGGTTCCCCGTTAAACGTATGCGAGATACTTACGGCTGGAAATACTGGTATCAATATTTTTTTCGGATAAATCCTTTAGTTTTATTGAAAAAATATTGTTCGTTGGCGTAGATAAAACGCCAATGCCTTGCCGAATTTGATAGACAACACTAATGTCTATGATATTCATGAAGTTAAACCTGCCGATCGTACACAATAATCATACAAATGTACGAGTATATGTGGTTTTTTTACTTTTCTAAATATTAGTTTAGAAAATAACACGTTATTATACAACTTCATTGCTGGTACGTTCTCTACAACAAAACTCGTTTAACCAAGAGTTTATTGGTCAGCACTTTAGCGCTAAAACTATTGCACACTGAGTTTGCAGTTTTTACTGCTGTGTGTGAAAGCTGTAATTTATAAAGTTTTTTATATATATTTGCTTTAGTGGTCAGTGTTTAGAGCAAGAAAACAATAACCATCTTTAGTTTATGCTTTCTCTTAAAAGTATAAATGGTAACAAAGACGTACACATAAAGTAACAAAGTCTATCCTGTAATACTTCAATAAAATAGTAAATTTTATGGATTCTTTACAAGTTAACTAGCTATTATCATTATGCTTTTTTTTACCGTAAGAGAACCTCAAAAGGTATAATTTGAACATCTGGTTGTTATGCTCTGGTAGCATTAGGTATGGATATAAAAAATATAAAGTGTTTAAATACTTAATAATAAGAACAATAGAATAACGTACGCAAAGCTTTCTGAATTAAGAATGCAATATGTAGTCGACAAAAGTCAACATATTTACAGTATATTCAACAACATTCATTAGAAGTAACTTTATCAATGATCGAAGATTTAACATAATAAAAAGGCTGGACTGGTTTTTTGCACAAAGAATAAATATAATAATAATAATAATAATGATAAAGTTTATTTTTCTCACCACAATACAGTAGAAGTACATTATATTTTTATTTAATTTTTTTTTTTTATTTAGATGTACTGTGGGAGACTGATGCCTAAACTAGACGGAGAGTCTGTATTTCAGGACACCAGGTCCCCACCCCTCGGACAAGTTTACATTTCAAAAATTAGCTTATGTACATATACACTTATCTCTGCGGTAAAGAATTTTAGGTTTTACATATTATTCATTTATAGTTTATAGTAGTGTTAGTATGATTAGTACTGGTGTGTATGCTTTTGTGTGTGTGTTTTGTATGTGTGTCTGTGTGTGAGTGCGTGTGCGTGTGTGTGTGTGTGTGTTTACGTGTACATATTTTATATGATACTGTAGTTGTAAGAGTTATACCTGTACAGATAGTATGTTTTCCGTATCCTCATAGCTTAAGTCCTGTAGCCAACAGCTTACCTTCATTTTGCACTTGATTTTGGTGAGATGATATACTGAAAGCTTCTTATTTATTTTATTATAAAGATAGCCACCAAGGTGGCAAAAGAATCGTTTGGAGAACATGGTGAGCTGGTTTTGTTGGCGATTGACTGGGTTAAATCGCCTTTTATTCCGAGATAGTACTGGGTTAAAGCTTAGGAGTCCATGCTGCTTTAGAACCGTTTGCAATATAAACAGTTGACGTACCGTTAGGACTCTGGCCTCTTTGTACAAGAGCGCTGTTGCATAGCGGAATGGTCGACAATAAGACACTTTTAGTATGGCCCTTTGCGCCCTTTCGAGTACCAAAATTGTGTGTTTTGGGGCACCACCCCAAGTCGGGATGCAGTATATCAGTAAAGATTGTACAAGAGCGTAGTAAACTGATTTTTTTAGGTGTTCATCTGCTACATGTCGCAAGGTCTTAAAGACATATATTAGTTTTCGCAATCTATTGCTAAGGGTACTGATGTGCTCCTGGAATCTTAGGGTATTATCTATGATTACACCTAGGTATTTTATATTGTCTGTATGGTGTATGTGCATGTACATGTGCATGTATTAATATTTTGTTTGGAACATGAGTGGGCTACAATTGAGTACGACGACGGTGTTGGTGTGGTATGTGTGTTATGTTTTAAAGAAAATGCTATGCATTTGGTTTTTTCCGCGTTTAAAGTGAGAACATTATTACGGAGCCACTCTGTTACAACGTTAAAGCCTGACTGTGCATATTCATACACATCGCGCCATGAGCTCGCACTGAATAGCAGAGCAGTATCGTCTGCGAAGGTTATTATCTTGCCTTTCGGGACGGTAAGCAAGCCCAGTTTGTTGATGTAAATAAGAAAAAGCGTTGGACCTAGCACGCTGCCCTGAGGCACGCCGTAGCTCATAGTACACTCATCGCTCATAACATCACCAATTTTGACGTACTGGGTTCGCTGACTTAAAAAGTCCTCAAAAAGTTTCAGTTGGACACCCCTGATTCCCACTTTTTCCATCTTTCCCATCAGAATGGGAACAGAAACCGTATCAAATGCTTTGGCAAGATCTATAAAAATCCTCAGGACCTTTTGCCCACCATCCAAGTTTGTTACAACATAATTAGTCAGATCATGAACAGCATCAGATGTGGATTTACCAACTCTGAATCCATATTGTGTAGGTGATAGAATGTTAATTTTTTCTAAGTAATCCACGAGCCTGCCGTTCATGATCCGCTCCAATATTTTGGAAAGGGCAGGGAGCACTGCTATAGGTCTGTAGTTGGTGACACGACTTTTGTCCCCAGCCTTAAAGATGGGATGAATTATGGACTTTTTAAAAGCTTTAGGGAATTGACCAGTTGTTAGAGCAAGATTGCAGATATTATGTTAAGGGTGGTACAACTATGGTAATGTATTTTTTTAGAAAATCACCTGTTATTCGTTCCCATCCTGGGGCGCAGTTATTTCGTAAGGACATAATGAGCCTGGCAACTTCATTGTCGTCCGTAGGTAAGAGGACCAAAGATTGAAAGTTAATATCCCTGGCAGAGGGAGATGTATTGCAGGTGGAGTTATTTATGATGTTTTCTGCAAGTTTTTACCTATTTCAGCGAAGAATTTGTTCGTGCAATTTACTGACTGTAAGGGAGTAGCTGCGATATTTAGTATCGCTAATGGGATTTCTTTCTTTTTAGTTCTATTTGTTATTGTGTTTATAGCTGACCATAGCTGTTTAGCACTACTACCAGCATCACTTATTTGTTTCTTTTCAAAGTCCTTTTTTGTATTTTTAAGTAGCTTATTGCAGTAGTTTCTGTACCTGGTGAAGGAGATTTTTAAAATTTCATTGTTAGGTGACTGTTTAGCCTTTTTATGTAAATTGTCCCTATTCCGGATGCATCTAAGAAGGCCTGGGGTAACCCAACGCTTTATGACTGATTTCCTATTAGGTATCTTAACTGTTTTGGAGCAAGACTCAATCACCCGAGTGAGAAGACTGATCATTAGTTCAGCTGCTACATGAGGATTGTTTGTATGATATACCTGTTCAAAGTTAACTTGATTTATTTCGGTATCCAACCGTTCGTAATTAATGCGAGTAGCCGTGCCATTTGTATGTACTTTTGGTATTTTCTTGGCTAAAAAGAAGAGAACAGTTTCATGGTCTGTTAATGAAGAGTGAGCTATCAGAGTCGAAGCAGGCATTCTCGTTTTCAAAATGAGATGATCAAGGCATGCCTGAAGCCGCGTAGGTAGCAAATGTGCCGGCAGTAGTCCATGCGAGGCCAATAGGTGAAGGTAACTATATTTGGTCGAGTCAAGACAATTTTCATGAATGTTTATATTTATGTCACCGGTTATAATGATATTTTGATATCTCGCGTTATTCAACAGGATTGTATCGAGTGAGTTGAGGAAATTTGTAACATCTCTATAACCCGGTGGGCGATATATTGCTATTAATATAGTGTTAAAGTCAATTTTTACTAACAGAGCTTTTGCTTCTAGGATTGAGGGTTCCTCCACAGATACCTTAATGTTCTGATTGACATAGATAACTACACCCTCATTCTGCGACATATTTGTATCAGTTTTAAAATACGAGTAGTTATAACCTTGTAGGTCAGGGATGTAGTGTGTGCCAGGAAGCCAACATTCGGTCAACGTGATTATATCCCATTCTACCTTTGTTCTCGCGAGAATGGTGTGAAAACCTGACATGTTTTTTGATATACTCCTGATATTTTGATTAATGATTTTGAGAGATTGTTTTATGTTAACGTTAGAAGGGACACAATTATCTAAGTCGCAGAAGGATGAGTCCGACAATGAGACGGAGTCAATGTTCTTTATGTTAATTTGTATGGTATCGAATTGTATTTTACAAGGATTAGTATTTGCATTTTTTGTGCACTACTGTAAATGGTTGTGTGAAAGGTAATTAGCCGGGTGACACGTTGCGTTACAGTGTAGTAGATAAGGTTGTCAGAAAGTCGTGGCATCGAGTCATCATCGTAATATAATATTATATATTATATTACAATATAAACTAATGTTTTCTGATCGTATCGTACCTTACAAAATGGTACCTTTTTACCAAAGGAACAACAAAGAGTCCTTCTAAATCAGCAGCAGATTACGTAGTTTAATGGATTTACCGAATTAAAAATCACTCACTATAGTCTGTTTATAGTGGTCGACAGAACTTTAGAAAATGTTTACCGCACAAACATTTACATTGTGAGTACACAGCCAATTGAATTTTATCGGCTTTGGAATGTTCGTTAAGTGAAAAGTTATTTAGATAGAGCTCACCAGGATTGAAGTGGGATTATTGAAGTTAAAGCTTAATTGATTTAAAAAAGATTATAAAACGTTTATTTTTTCGCTAAATGTGCACGTATACGCCAAAAAAATGATTCATGTAGGTAATCTATTACCTTTGATTTGTTAAATATTTTTTGCATTAGAGAGCCTATGTATTAGGAAGGTTGAAGGCTATATAACATCACGCTGCAATCCATACGAACAGAACAGTCACTGTAACAGTAGGTTGAAGGGATACGGTTTGTGTAATCGGGGATAAAAATGCAAGCCCGGCAGGTATATAAGAGAATCATTCAAACCAATTCAGAAATCGGAACAAAAAACATATTACAAAAGTGATACCCTCCTTATTTTCAAAGTCGGTTAATAAATGCAGCAAGATTTTGTTAAATAACATTCCCATTGACATTCAATCAAAACCCTCTGAAATGCTAACATAAGACAAACTATAAAATGATATAGAAATGCACGGTATGGGTGAAATTGGTTCCATCTTCTGAAAGTGACTTGTAATATCCGGCAACATTTCATTTCGTCCTACGATGAACGCTGATATCAATCTCGATACCGACTGACTACGGCAGTTGATCAATTTAGTTCGTTCGACGCAAGCTAAATTGATCAACTGTCAAGTGTAAATTGGCCAACAACTGTGTATAAAATTGAAAAGGTCTATTGAAACAAACGGCAAGTACTTATTTGTTCTATAAAGTTATACTGAATTATAGACGTCATAAATAAAAATTCTACCATTACAGGGTGAACATGAAAGAATTTAAGGAACCGCAATAAATAATTCAATTCAATTCAAATTCAAAAAAATCTTTATTATATATAAAATTGACCATCAATTATTTAAAATCGTCGATTTAATTAGTAATTATTATAATTAAAAACTATAGATCAACACACACAGAGTCACTACAACGATAGTTTGCTTCGTCAAATGTAAAATGATGAAAGGAAACAAAAATGGATAACATAATATCACATCTGCCTGTTTCGATCTATTATAACAGCCCGTTTCCACTTGGAATTACAAATACTAAAATATACTATTTTTTTTTACAATACATGTTAGAACTTTGCGATTTTGCCATTCTTTTGGCAACGTTAATATATGTGGATACTTGTTTTTTTTGTTGCAATGACTTAATGACAACTTTCTAAGAGTAAGACATGCTGTCGACGTACTTAGGTCAAAGGGCAAACTATCGACACTGGTTCGCGTGATGTCATGTGGATGAGGTTATTTAGACCGTATTAGTAGCAACATACTAATACTAACAACATAATAATAATTCGAAGACAATGTTAAAGACGAGAGCTACGAAATAATGATTGGTACTTTGTGTGACACGTAGACATGGTTACAGCCACGCGTTCAAATAAAGCGAAAAGCAATCACTAGACTATAGTTAGAAATACGGTAAAAATGTTATTTCCACATTAATTTTTCTCTTTAATATAATATTGTGTGCTCAATATCTCAAATTTAATTAGCTTTTCGTTTGAGTAATAAGAGGCATTGGGAATATTAAATATTAACACAGTAGTTGTTACATCCTCATACAAATAATAATGAATTGTAGTTAACATACCTTTGAAGATGTGTAATAAGATTAGTTTTAATTTAGCCTACTAGGAGTCAATAAGATAATAAATAA
This sequence comes from Callimorpha dominula, assembly GCA_949752705.1. Taxonomy (NCBI): domain Eukaryota; kingdom Metazoa; phylum Arthropoda; class Insecta; order Lepidoptera; family Erebidae; genus Callimorpha; species Callimorpha dominula. The sequence goes on from OX457007.1 coordinate 14,619,713, forward strand.
ATCAGGCTGCTTCTTCTTAATTGTGTTTGACTAAAAACTTTCCCGCGGTATATTCATTAAAAAAAATTACAAAATTCTGATAACGTGATCATCAAACGTCATTTTCAATAAAAAACTTCGTTACTTTCATAAGAAAGACGACCTATTACCGACGACGAGCTATTACCGACGACGAGCTATTACCGACGACGAGCTATTACCGACGACGAGCTATTACCGACGACGAGCTATTACCGACGACGAGCTATTACCGACGACGACCTATTACCGACGACGAGCTATTACCGACGACGACCTATTACCGACGACGAGCTATTACCGACGACGACCTATTACCGACGACGAGCTATTACCGACGACGAGCTATTACCGACGACGACCTATTACCGACGACGAGCTATTACCGACGACGACCTATTACCGACGACGAGCTATTACCGACGACGACCTATTACCGACGACGAGCTATTACCGACGACGACCTATTACCGACGACGAGCTATTACCGTGCAAAGAATTGCACGGTAATAGCTCGTGATATTTTAACGAAAGTAGAATTATTGGGAATTTAATCTTTTAGACTTTTTTGAAACTTAAAGAAAACCTTTAATATTTCTCGGTTGACAATTTCATGCAATCCACAATGTAAGGTCTTTTTACACAATCTCTGCGGTGCGATGGCGTGAAAATTCGTCGTTCCGCAGAGTTGTCGAAACACCAAAAAGTCGAACAAAACAGAGAGCTCCTTTTTGGTTCGAGTCGCCAAAGTGTGGCATGAACTGACTGCGTTTATTTTTCCAGACAATTATAACCTTCAAGAGAAGAGTGAATAAGTTTCTCTTGGATAGGCGTGTACCACCTTTGTCTTCATCGTCACTTTCCTTCGGTGGTGAGTTGGAAGACAAACGTCTATTCCATTACTCAATAATAAAAGAAAAGATGTTAAACAGGCCTAACGTGACAAACCATGAAGTAAATAAAAAAAAAATCGCCTGGCGTATTATGAAGCATTGGTCTTTTCAATTGGTTGCGTTTTGTTACCCCTGATTTCAATCAAACTGAACTGTTTACGCTGCAAAAATACTCACGCCAGTAATTGGTTTAGTATCGTGAACTTAAATCGTTCTTTTAAATAGGAATGTGTATGAGGGTTAAACTGAGTACTGTGAAGCAAAGAGAGAATATGAATAAAGGCTTCTCTTAAGATTTAGACAAAGATTAGTTTTGAGCAGTCTTCGTAAAATTTCTTCGATATTATTTCTAATATTGTAAATGTGCTGTTTTAGGTGTATATTGGTTTATACTTTCTTTCCAGAGCAACTAAACAGAAAGACACGGACATGTGAATTCAAATATAAACAAATAACCAAATATGCAGAAAAAATGCACAGTTCTTGAGAGATACTTATTTATATTCCCTTGCAGTCAGGCGGAAGAAACCACTAAAGCAAGTATATACTGACATCATCAATCTAGCTTAAGAAAAAATCGATGAAGTACCGAAGTAATCGAATAAGATGGAAATCCACAATGAAAGGTTATTCTTTTGCTATTCCTCCCATTGCCAATTTCTTTTTAAAGGCACTATGCAATTACAAGTAAAGTTTTATTGCGAGCTAACCACTTTGCTGATGAAAACTTTTCACCCATGCAGTGGCCATTCACATTTTAGTAAATCGAATTTTCGATTCTACTTAACTTGAAAATTAATTGCTCGACGTACACTTTGCTATAAGTTCACCAATTTCCATAGCATTGTACTGGACGAAATTTGTTTCTAAATAGCTTTTGCTCGCATTAATGGATATTGTGTCTATAGATTCAGGTATATAGTTTATATGTTTCTTTAGAATGACTTAAAGAAGCGCTTTACTGACAGCGCGCAGCGGTCGGAAAAACTTCTATTAGTTGGAGCTAGTTTTTCTTCTTTTGATTTGGTCACATAAAGTTTCAGAGCTCCTACTATAACAAAGTGTAGTATGTAGCTACCATACGCATCGGTATCAAATATAGTTCTTATGGCACTCAAAAATAAACCAAACTCAGTTAGATGTATGTTTATTTGGAATCTAAAAACATGATCATAAAGCATTATTGCTGCTGCTACAGCTTTATGTTACCTTTTGAGTGCATTGTTAGCTTAACTATCATGTCTTCAGAACTAAACTGCAACTGCAAACTAACAGTCAGTTTATTACCAACACCAGGGGTAACACGAAAGGTGCCCCTTTCGTTAACTTAAAAATAATAAAAGGACGATATCTTATTGTAAGTCAATAATAGTAAAAAAAGTTACTTCAAATGCACATAATAATATATTAAATTTAAATATCATTTAGGAATTCCAAAAAATAATTCTTGTGCATGTTTTTTTTTTTTCAATAATGTAATTAACAAGTCAGATATAAAAACAAGTAATACGTTTATTTATTTTATAACTTTTGAATATTGAAAACTAATATTCAATTGTATCCTTCCTTATTCGAACAAAGAAAGAAAATAAGGATACACAAAAAATAGGCGCCACTTTTTTTAACAATTTTAATACAGCGTCGTCTTTAATGATCGCAAAAAAAAATCGTGAGCGACAATTTTATATTCATACGAAGAATAATAAAAATGTTCTCACTTAACTCCACGGGACATTCAACAACGGGTGCATAAAATGTGTCATTATTTTTTAAAATATCGTACACGAGCTACGCAGGTTCATGACAGCGTTGAAGCCTGTCAATAAATATAAAATTTTAAGCACAGCATACTTTAAAAGTGATTTTGTTATCGGAAAAATATCTGTTTTACATGCAGCTTTTTAATGCGCAGATAGTAATGAATTCACATATTATGAGAATTTGTCCATTATTATGTTGTCGCCACATCAAAAACCCTTATTTATTTTATTAAAAATAGGGGTAAACTATAACAGATGATAAAACAGTTCACTATTTAATAAAAATTTGTTAATAGACATTATTATGACTAGTTATATCGGTAACACAAGGCTATTGGTCGGTTGATGAATATTGATGAATAGTGGGGGTATAAAAGGGAAGGCATGCATTATAAGTTGATAACAATCACTTTAGTGCTAATTGGGATACGAAAAACATAGCAGTTACTGTTATTTACTGATTTTGATAGTTTAGAGTCATAGTGGTGAGATTGTTGCTAAACAATAAATGGAAATAACGAAGACGTTGTTTGAGTTTTGCTTTTGTTTTATTCAACTCAGTCTTAGGTAAATATAATTAAAACTGGCAATCAAGGTGTTCCCTCCTAATATATGCACTTCACGTATTTCGTGGCTTCAACTTATATACTAGTACTAGTCTGGGTGACCAACGTTTTATTTCTATAATAACTTGAGGCACTTCACACACAACCGTCTAATCTCAAACTAGACAGAGCCTGTACTGTTATGCAAACTTGTAAGCAGACTGCTGATAAACATACTTTGGCAGACTCAAAACAAATGTTCAAATTTGTCCTGGGTGGAAATCAAACCCACGCCTCTGGTTCAGCAGTCAGGATCACTAACCACTAGATCATTAGGCCGTTAGAAGCTTTTAATTCAAAATAATATTTGCATTATAAGTTCTCATGATTTAAATTTTTCGTTGTAATCCAACGGCTAAGTATTAATATATTTTAAGGTATCTAATCATCAAATGTCGGGATAGTTTATAAACAATTATTTTTTAAACAAACGGTCTATTTAAAAATTAATTGTTTATAAACTATCCCAGTGCTGGGCATCAACTTAGCTCCATACTCAGTTTGAGCGCGGTTAGGCCGTAGTTTACTATGCTGGCCTACTTCTCAATTGAATCAATTCTCGAATGTATAAGATCTCATATTAAAGAACTTATGTATGCAGGTTTTCTTACAGTGTTAACCTGCACTGACACATTTACTTCTTTCTCGTCACATAAATATGTTATATCCCGATGAATGCCAAAATTTAAATTATATGCGAATTTCATTTTTGGATGTCTTAAATCTCACAAGTCTTGTATCTTTATAGAGAATCACACAGTAATATCTTACGTCTTACGTAACACACAAAGGCTTAAACCAGCTTATAGAGTGCTTGGGGATCGTACGGTCAATGGCGCTCTACGGGGCGCCAGTATGGGCGGACGCTCTGACGGCCCGTAATATTGCGATTCTGCGAAAGCCGCAACGCGCAATGGCCGTCGGGGTGATAAGGGGGTACCGTACGATCTCCTTTGAGGCGGCTAGTCTATTTGCCGGATCCGCGCCCTGGGATTTGGACGCAGTACTCCTTGCGTTGCAGTACCGGTGGCGCAAGGAGGCACTAGATCGGGACGACCAACCAGTGCCTCGCGAAGTAGAGGCACACCGGGACGAGCTCCGCCATATCCTGGTGGTGGAGTGGGAGCAAAGACTTGCGCGACCCAGTGCGGGGCACGCCGCTATAGCGGCGGTAAGACCTGTCCTACGAGAGTGGCTGGAGAGAGAGCACGGGGCCCTCACCTTCCGGATGACGCAGGTGCTTTCTGGACACGGTTGCTTCGGCAAGTACCTGTGTCGGATCGGCCGGGATCCGACGTCACGGTGCCACCATTGTGGTAACTGCCCCGACGACACGGCGTTGCACACATTGTCGGAATGCCCAGCCTGGGCTAACCAGCGCCGTGATCTCGTCGTGGCAGTCGGTGCTGCGGGTAGTCCCTCGCTCCCAACCGTAGTTCTGGCCATGGATCGGAGTGAGAGCGCATGGATCGCTGTCGCCTCCTTCTGTGAGGAGGTGATGTCCGCAAAGGAGGCGGTGGAACGGGAGAGAGAGCGGAGTACGACTCTCTCTGCCCGCAGCAGACGCACCGGGCGCCGGAGGGCGCTTAATGACCTCCAGGCACCTTAGGAAGTGGCCTGCGGGCGGCGAACTTTTTGGGGAAGTCGTCGTCCGAACAGATACAGGCCCGAGAGGCAGCACGCAGTGTTCCGCGCGCGCTCTCAGAGGCGTGCGGCCGATGGGTGATGGTCGCACCGGGTGACGGGACCCGTCTAGGGTGAGACGGGTCAATGCCTGTCGGGGGTTGCGGAAGAATGCAATAGCGATTCTCGCTCCCCTGATCATAGGCAAGTAGTGGAACACCGGGGTGGTTTTTAGTCGGTAAGAGTCCGACAGACCCCTTCGCCTCCCTAAGGCGGAGGACATCCATGTAGGATCTTCCACCTCGTCAACAAAAAAAAAAAAGCTTATAGAGTGCCTACAAAATTAAAGCAACATTCGTCTCGGCTATATTATGTGTTCGCCTTTTAATTGGTGCTCAGCTGAACCCAGCCTCTGATGTCTAGAATCTCTTCACAGGACAATTAAAGTACCTAATAAACTCTTAAAACATTAATACATTAATCAGTCCAACATGCATGAAAAGTAATAGTAGAACATGTTTAATAAACATATCACATATTATATCACATTTTCTGTACGCTGAATTGCACAAAATAATTTATTTTCACGTTACAATTAACTTTACGCAACAACAAGTGAAATACTGTCATATTTATGAGTTAATTTACTGTTTTACTGAATTTAATGGTATACATAACTTTTGGCATATTTATCTAATCCTTATTAAACCGAAAATTATAAATTCATTGAACGTTTTCTACATCAAGAGGACTTCTGTAATCCTTTCAGTGTTCTCTCAAACATTATATACAGACTATGTACATTGGGTTATGAGTCTAATAGTCTAATATCATCAGCAATACTCTACATTATATGTATTGTACTCACTGTATTGTATTCCACGTTTATACTAACGCTACCAGATACATTTGAAAATAAATGCATTTGTGAGACTAACTCGTGCTTGCGTCCCAGTTTGCATCTCGGATATTGCGCCACTTCCGTTCGATTAGACGCTTAACCACGTGCTAATGGGGCCTTACCATTTTCTGAGTGCATTCAGCTCAAACTTGCAATACTATAAACTCCTCTGTTTGAGCTAACTTTATACAACTTAGCTTTTAGGGTATAACGTGTCTGCGGCAAATGAGGTCATTACTGACTGCAAGCCTGTGATTCATCCACAATTCTGATTCAATGAGAATTTTGATCTTCGTCAATATTTAATTAATGAAGATGGAAAACATTGTAAAATAATTGTCGCACCCAAATACGAATCCAAAACACTACTTTGGCAACGCACGAATGATGCTTATAGTATCACGGGTATTACATAATTATATATATATATATATAAACTATGATACTGAGAAGGAAACGGGCACTCTGTTTGCTTCTCAGCATTATTATAGAATTGTTGTAAAGGGTCGCAAATCTTGCGATGAGACAAGAGATCTGGTTCATGCACTCGCGGCTCAAGGTGGCTCAATCCGCAAACTTGTCATACCATCATTGTGCCAAGATGTGTTGTAAAAGATGTTCCCAGATGCCTCCTACTTAAGGCACAGTACGGCACACCGTGTAGTTTTAGTCGGTTCGATTCCGACACACTGCCCCACTGAAAACCCCGGTGGGGTGACGGCCCGAGGGGGTTTCCACACGCACAAAAAAAAAGGATGTGTTGTCCCCGCATCGGTCTTTATAGCCATTGAAAGCGATGCCTCTCTATGGCCGTAAAGGCCTATGATGATGATGAAGATGAACCGCATTACGATCAAATGAATGCCACCTATCATTGGGTTATTAAATAGAAACTTCTCATATTTTAAAGAAGTAATACTACGTATATACTTCAGCTTTCATTGTTTTATTATTCCTAAATATTTAATCACAGTCACGATTCCTAAATTGATGCAATTCGTTCTCTCCGTCTTTCCTTTTCCATAATAAACTCTGACGGAATACTTAATTCAAATATGTAAATATGTTACCTCGACGCCCTAGGGAAGGTAGGTACTTCCAAGTTAGTCGTATAATATGTATGAGCCCTTGGAGACAAGTTAGGATTAGATCATTTGAATCTGAGACGCATTTTGATAAGATTGGACTTACTATTGAAGAGTTGTTCTGATTTAATTTAATAAAAAAGAGTTTATTGCTTAACAGAAAATTCTTTAAAAAATATCTATTTAATGGTGTTTCTATTTTCACATCAAGTTTGGTTTTTCGATGATTCATATACTTTTTAGTTAAGATATACGGTTTTACTCACGTGTATATTTCGGGGATGCCCGACTAGTTTCGGACCCAACGGGGGCCCTTTATCAAGGGGTGAGGCGTCCTGCCGCGCCGGTTGCAGGTGACAGACCTGGTACACACACATGAGTAAAATCGTATATCTTAACTAATATGAATACCACTCACGAAAGTTTTTATTCGAGCATTCATATACTTACTGTTTTTTGTAATTTACCCACAGCATTATACAATTACACATTTCTTTTTCTTTGTTCTTAAAATAATAATATTAGAAAATATTCCTGCATCACGAGAAACTTTACGAACATACAAATAACAGACACAAAGTACAACGCCGTGTCTCCGACCGATAACGTTGCTTTGTTTGTCAAATAATTGTACTTTGTTGAGTATCGACATACATAAACTGGGTATATGCATTTAATAGTAATACAACCTGGTAAATTGAAGACCTATTATACTATAAACATAAATAATTATAGTTTATTAAAACTAAAAAAAATACACTTAAATGTCAAACTGAATTAAAAGAAAAAAGAGTTTCACTATTCGCCTCCTGGCTCGATCATCAGATCAGCTCCAAAATGCCAAATTATAGTATTGCACCTAAACTCAATATACCCACACTAAACTAAACTTTGTATGTATGTAACATGCAACGTTTCATTTTAATACGACAATTAGTAGCAGTGAAGCTAATAAATGGGTGTTAAAATCAAATTGATTCTGTGGTCGCCACATCAAAAACTCTTATTTATTTTATTTAAAATAGGGCCATACTATAATAGATGATAACTAGAAATCGGATAATCGGATGCATACCTAAAGTTATTTTTTGGATAACAAATTATGGAAGCGGCTTCTAAATATATTTTTATTTACGAATGCAGTTGTATTGTCGCGTCGCTACTTGCGCACAAGCAAGTATAATTTGCCGTCTCACTCGCACTCTTACAAAATGCTTACATTTCCTGGGGTTTAATAGGCCCGATTTTACACTTGTTACAGCGTAATAAGGTTGTTTTTGCTTCGTCAAAAATCACTGACAATAAAAGTAGGGAAAAGCAACCATTATACGTTGTAACAGAGCAAGTGTCATTTCTGTCAAACTGGGGTTTATTACATCTCACCGAGTATAGGTACACTTAAATTTGGATTTTGCTGGAATCGCGGGATTCTTTCGATAAAAAATTGCTTTCCATAATAGCCAACATCTCAACTTTAGGTAAATATGCATCCGAATATCCGATCTCTAATGATAACACAGTTCACTATTTAATAAAAATAAGTTAAAAGATATTATTTTGACTGGTTATAGCGGTAACGCAATACTGTTGGTCGATGGATAAATATTAACAAATTGTCTGATTATAAAAGGGTAGGAATATGTTTAGAACGATTGACTTGAGTGCAAACAGAGGTACGAACAACTTGGCAGTTACTGTTAATTAGTGATTTTCATAGTTTATATCATTGGTTGTGAGACTGTTTCTTACAATTCACATTTGTTTACTTACATTTACGTAAATTTTTAAATAGTCGCCTTTTTACATTTACGGGGTCTGAAAAATGTTACACACCGAATCTTCTAAACCGAATAAAATTTACTCTAACAGCAAGTAAAGACTCATTAGCAATCGTTATAAAAGTCATTTACATACATAGAAGAGAATACTCTATTTGTGCGATTTTGCACCTCAAAGGGGCAATAAAAAATCCAATGAAGTGAAGTATGTGAAAGATTTAATCGTTCTTCGTTGTGTGCGTACGGTCTATAAATATTTACGAGACTTTAACTTGCACGTTATTGGAAAGCACTAAAAGTTCCTTTTTAAAAGGAAAAATTTTGTTCGAAAGTTACATTTTCTTTATCAAAAGCAAATTTTGTAAAAAGTGTATAATTTATGTGAGTACTCTTTTATGTTCCTCCTTGAGTAAACCTCCCCGTAAATCTCCTCAGTTCACCTCAATGGACCATGGTAATGACTACGACCTTTAGTTGACTAGTGCTTGGATCAATCGTGGTTTGACATAGATAATTTTTTTTAAGTTCATATACGACATTTAAGATTTACACATAGGTGACTCACTTTAATCACGCCTAATATTGGAGGGGAGGAATATGGCGTCATACTAAGCGCCATCTAACCAAGGTATGCAAAACTACTTAGTACTTATCGATCCTACAACGCGCAATGAAAGTTGCTGACCTGCGGATCGCAAGGCGTAAGCTCCTAACGTGAGGGGAGGGGGATCTTCTATTAGTTTAGGCGGATTTTATCCCACCACGTTCCTCTACTAATTCAAAATAGAACATTTTCTTGAATAGTACAGGTTCTACTTTATCGATCTGAGTAAAGGACGATGGTATAAGTTAGTATGAGATGTGATGACTGCTACGACTGATTGTTATACATATATTTCTAAAATTGTAGGTCTAATAAATTGGCACGATAACGTTCAAATTCATTTTCAGATTTGCATCTTACTCAGGTTTGTTACTGGAGACTTAATCGCGATAATATTTATAAGGTACAATATCTTTTTTGATTACCCGACGTTTCGATCAAATTGCACCGATCGTGGTCACGGATGGACAGTTGAAAGCTCGACGACACCTCCGCGAGGTACGACTTTGAGCAACCGCGCTTGGTTTTCTTTATTTTATTTTTGTTCATGCTGTCGGTACTTCGACATACTGCACTTATGACGTCCGCTGAATGTTGTCAAGTGTGTACTCGCTAACTCCCGTCATCAGTAAATGCTATCGTTAGCGAGTAACTTATAAATATTATCGCAACTAAGTCAAGATTTACACATCTAACATACATAATAGTCGCGAAAAATCAATTACCTATCAAAATTGCTATTTAAAACCAAGAATTATAATAAAAAATTATAAATAAAGTTTATTAAATATTACTTCAAATGCAATAAATTGAATAACTATTAGAACACTTCATTACAAGCCTCTACAACAAATGGTGATCTCTGTTAAGTGATAGTGTTGTTACTATTATAGGTATGTAGATAACTAGGCATCTAGGTGGCGTATCACGTTGAAACACACACAGCAACAGAACTGTAAAAACCGCTTTTGCGTGATGCGCGTACAAACATATAGACAGACAAACAAACAAAACTCTAAGAAACCTCCTCACATATTATTTTTACAATATTATTATATGTATAGTATATGTATATATTATACCTCGTAATAAAATAATATTTATAATCTACGAACATACAAGTAGAAAGGAAAAAATACAAGCTGATATTGTCACACGTATAAAGATGCTATATTTGTAAAGAGGACGGTCAATAGAATGATTAATATCCATCGTGTTTGCTTCTCCAGCTTATCTCAGGGAAGCGTGTTTACGCAATCATGTTCGCAATTATCTTGTTAGTTACTGATGAATGTCGAAATATAATTTAGGTACGTCTTTTATATACTTAATAAATAAAATGTACATAACGTGTACACATGTATTTAATTTCACATGTACAAGAGCTGAAAGATTTTAAGCAAATCTGTAAAATATTACGATTTTCGTTGAATCTTGATAAAGTAAATTAAAAACATGGAAAAAACATATTACCTTATTGCCTTTTCCGTTTTTAAATTAACTCGTACAGTTGAGCCATAAATCCCATTAATCCCACTAATCACACTAATATTATGAAGGCGAAAGTTTGTGAGTGGGTATGTTTGTTTCTCTTTCACGCCAAAACTACTAAACCGATTGCGATGCAACTTAGTATGTAGATAGCTGAAGATCTGAATTAACATATAGGCTACTTTTTATCCCGATATTCCCACGGGATCGGGATTTACGCGGGTGAAACCGCGGGGTGCTGCTAGTATTATAAATGTGAAAGTATGGATGGATGCATGTTTGTTACTCTTTCACGCAAAAACCACTAAACCGATTGCGATGCAACTTAGTATGTAGATAGTTGGACACCTGGATGAACGCCTAGGCTACTTTTTATCCCGATATTCCCACGGGATTGGGACCTACGCGGGTGAACGGTGGCGGGTGGCGGGTGGCGGGGCCCTGCTAGTATAACTATATATATACATATATATATGTATATATATATATATATATATATATATATATATATATATATATATGTATATATATATATATATATATATATATATATATGTATATATATATATATATATATATATATATATACACATAGAGATATATTTATTTTAAAATAAAATAACTTTTGTATTCAAGATTCGTGAGCTACTGTAATCGAATTGGAGCTTGCCCAGTATGACTTTATCCTATAGAAAACCTAATTTTAACACTATCAGCGTAGTGCCGTTTTCTACTGGTGCTTACAATTACCAGTTTGAGATTTGGCAATATAAAAGTCAGCACGTGACACTACTGTTATTGTATATAAATTTCTACTAAATACCAATGCTGAGATTTCAGTAAGGGCCTACCATTTGTGGGTCTTGGGCTTGTTTGCTAATTTATTTGTAACAAAAATATATTTTTTGGTAAGCCAGTATTTTCAAGACATGCTTGTTGGCCTAGTGGTTAGTGACCCTGACTGCTACGCTATAGGTCGTGGGTTCGATTCCCACCATGTTTGTAAAGTACCCCGCCACACAGGAGTAATTCATAATGCGGGATTTGTCCTTTTAAAAAGAGAAAAGAGACAATATTTTTTATGATCAAATGAATAGATAAACTTTTGTAATGATCATTTATCAAATCTTTGTTTGTCTTTTTTCTCTTATTGCCATAGATTCACGGATCCTTAGTATTCGTTTTATTGGACTTTAGGCTTTAATAACGCGTCATACAAACATGTTTGCTTTCCCTGGTCCAGCTGAGGTTGTTAAAATGAGATTACAGCTGTTTTTATGGCTTGGGGTATACACATGCATTGAACACACATATCTTACACAGTGCGTTAATAATTGATTGTGTACGGTATGTTAACAAAAGTATTCTGTTAGTTTTAAATGTTACAATAAAAGTTGTTTACAAGTTGACAATTATTAACATGAAAACATTTTAAAGACAATATCAAGATATGTAGATTGTATGTTTATTTAAACAAAAGATGCAACACCAATTAAATTATAGTACAATAACTGTAATGTATGGCTACTTTACATTAATTCTTTTAAATAAGAATTAATACAAGGTAACCATCTGGCTGACTCATCACTTAACCTATTTCTATGTTTTGTGATTACTAATTATGCTTTAGAAAATAAAATCTCGGCTGGTACAGAAGTTCCAAGTATTGAGAGAAAATGACGAGACATCTTGGATAAAATCTGATATTCCGTCTCATGCATCATCCACTACTCTAAAATGTCTTGGTGGCTCTCAGTTTACTAAGGTAATCTTCCAACTTGTCGATAACTAAGCCTTGGGGAGCTGATCCAGATGACGACTAAGAGAGACATGCATACAGTGTCTCAGTCTATTACGTCTATTTTTTATCATATTTATCTTATAATTTCTTGGTAATTCGGTAGATTTAGACACAGAATGTGCCTTCTATATTCTGCATAAAGTTAATTTAATTTGTGTTTATAAAATATTCCCTCTAAACTTTCAAATATATTTTTTAAGAATATAATAGTGAATCTTTTGGTATAAAATGGAAAAATGTTACGAGTGCATTATCTTCTTCCGGTATTATCATAAATTTTTTCAGCTGACACAATAACGGCGCTTTTGTCCGCTGTTAGCTAAGAAAAGTAAGAGGTAACTTCGTGAGATGTTGGTTTGTATCGGTCCAGTAGTTTTTATGTGAAAACATTACAAATATACATACAAAAACACAAATGTTTCCTCTTTATAATATTAGTTTAGATAGAAATAAATCAAAGTCATTTCAGTCATTTATTTTATAATATTCTTTACAGTGTCACCGCAACACTAAGTTGATTTGTGAAGAGTAAAACGAATAACATTTAAAAATAATACCGTGTTGCAAATAGGTAAAATCGCTATATGTCAATGTCGATCGATAACCACTCGTTTCCAAGTAGTTGAATCTTGTGAAAAGAAATCAGGCAATAAAACTTACGGCCACTGTTTCAAATCACCATATACATATTTTGTAAAATAATATAATACAACACTGTTTCATCGTGCGCTATTATTTTATTAAGATTAAAAGTAATCAATCTGAAAATTAAGCATTGAAAGTATGGATACTGAAAACTAAAGAAGATAAATTTAAAATAAGAAAAGAAAGACACAAAAGACAGAAGATGAAAAACATATTACCTCACATTACATTTGTATTAAGTATTTGGAATAGCATGTAAATATAAAAAGTAAGCAATCTGAAAATTAAGCATTGAAAGTATGGATACTGAAAACTAAAGAAGATAAAATGAAAATAAGAAAAGAAAGACACAAAAGACAGAAGATGAAAAACATATTACCTCACATTACATTTGTATTAAGTATTTGGAATAGCATGTAAATATAAAAATTATTTAGTCTCAAGCGTTTTTATTCTGCATAATAATATAATCTGCCACTGAATAATAGCCCTTCAGGCATAGTTGTCATTTTACTGTGGATTTAAATTTGTTCAGATATTAAGTTTGTATATTACTTGGGATTTTATTATAAAATCACGCTCATTGACCCCGAAACTACTTGTTAACTTTTTTAAGCCTAGAGGCAGTTATAACAAGTTGATGTTTTTGACGTGTGTTAAAAGAGTGTAGGTACATCTTTTTTTTTAACTGGTCTTTATTTTTATGAACATAAGACAGTCAAGTTTACTAGATGTGCATAAGTTTAGTAGATGTACTGGCAGCCACCGTCATTGTGTTTATTTATTTAAATTTCTGTCTTAGTGAATTACGATGGCCTAAGTTATAAATTGCTCGGATAGCCCTCTTCTGCAGGACGTTCCCCCACAGTAGAATACCATACGACATTATATTGTAAAAATAACTAAAATAAACTAATCTGGCTCAATATCAGTCAGTTCACGAATTTTCCTAACTGCATATAGGCTGCAGAGCTGAGTCTATTCGATAATTTATCAATTTGTGTGCCCCACTGAAGCTTAGAATCAAGTCATTTCGGATCCCAAGCTAAAATATAATTTATAAATAAAAGCAGAGTATTTTGTGTTAAATGTAGAAATAATTATTGTTTTTTACAAATAAAATGGTCTTTATTAATGTGGCAACTTATCAGTAATAAAAAAATATGAATGTAATGATCAAAAAACATAAAAAAGTTAGTTTCAGTTTATAACATTAGATATTATATCTATAATTAATTTCAAAGTTTTTAACGGTTATGATAAACAAAATTAATAATTAAGATTAAAACGAACCCATGACGCAAGAACGCGACTATCATCGTCTGTAACGTTTACATAAATTTCCGTTTCTCACAATATTTTCCTTTTCTCAACATTTAGGAACCTCTGATAAATTATATTATAGACGTAAGTAATACACATCAGTCCTCACGCGGGTTCCAATTCAATTTACTCCAGTGTCCATCCATCTTCGCAAGCCTTTCAAATATAACAAAATATAAAAACATTTCTTCACACGTACTCAGTGTACGAGTACAAGAAACTCCTTAGGTTCTTAAGACTCCTGTCGTGAAATTTCATTACAAGATAAATGTTATGTGGTGTATTAAGTTTGATAACAGCTTAAATTGAGAGCTTTATATAATTTCAGTAGGTACTTTAATGTCGTGTTCGTTTCATGTACATTTTAAGTTTTTAACAGACTTTAAAAAAAGAGGACGTTTTATGTTCTGCTGTATGTATTTTTGTATTTTTTTTTATATCTTCACCGATCCGTCATCGATTGACGGATCGGTGAAGAAAGAAGATATTTTTTTTTTAAAGGATATACTTCTAAGGTGGTTGGTACCAAAAGAACGACAAAATTATCAAATTATTTTATAAT
Source organism: Callimorpha dominula (assembly GCA_949752705.1). Taxonomy (NCBI): domain Eukaryota; kingdom Metazoa; phylum Arthropoda; class Insecta; order Lepidoptera; family Erebidae; genus Callimorpha; species Callimorpha dominula. The sequence goes on from OX457007.1 coordinate 14,634,802, forward strand.
TTCATTGTCTAAATTGTATAATTTCATTATACATAATAAGCATTCAATTAAAACAAAAATACACAAATGAACTCATTGAACAATTTAGTTTTTAACCAGAAATAAAAACAAAATTCGTTATTCTACTACGGTCATGATATACATACACGATTAAAAGTTGGTCCATATAATCTACAGTTTTGGCTTTCCTTGTGGCTGAGTAATTATTTTAATAGTAGCCTCGTCTTAATGAGACAGCCTCGCGGGATCATATTTGACCCTATATCGGCTTAGCCGTTAAACTGGAACTGGATAATAAACCTACTTTTGTATAAATATTTTAGAAGAAGCAGTAGTTTATACGTATGGACGGTTGTTAGCTCGTTAATAGTGTTCAAGTGTAACAATTTTGTAAATAAAAAGTATGGAAAGGACTTTTGTACGGGATAATTTTAGTATTTTCAGTAATGATATTAGAATTTTACAAGGTTTTCAATCACAGGGGTCAACTTTTATTGCAATATTCTTCTGAAACTTTTATCCAATAGTAAATAGGAATATTAATAATAATATATATACATGTATTTCTATAAATGTTAATCAAATCAACTTCATTAATAATACTCGATATGTATGTCATACTTCGATCGAAAAGCAGCATTTATTGGACTGGTTAGTATAATCGCACCCTTAGAGGTAATTTTCGAAAAATATCCCTCAAAGTCAAGTTGCATTCAGGAACTTTATTCGTATGTAGGTACATATGTACATGACAAACCATAAGAGTATGACACGGTTTCGACTGTTTTTGGAGACACCTAATATATGAACTGTTTGTTTCCAGTACCTCTTGCGTGAATTTCAATGGGATAATCGTATTCACTCAGTCGGGATCGCGAAAAACTTGCTGCTTTCTGTAATAGTTCATTTATTTCAGAAGAAAATATTTCTATGATGGCATCTTGTTATTTTCCGCCACGTACAAGTATAATACCCTGATATGGATGACTCTTTTATTAACTCAGGTAGTTTTGCATAAAAAGTCAATTCATCAAATGATTTTTCTGCATTTTAAGTCTTTTGGTTATCTTTTTACTGGTCTACGTTTTTCAGTAATAAGTTTCCTCATGCTTAAGGCAGTAAGCTGTTTTCTTAATACGTTTTTAGATTATTTAATGTTATTGTGTGTGTTAATATTCCAGGTAGTTGGGAACGATACATCGAGTAATATTGCCAAGTAGCGTGTCGTAAATTATAAGTAAATATGTATAGCTTTAAATTCATTTTTTCGAGAAACTGAGAGGAACTTTTAATTTTATTTTATTTTCTAGTCCCGTAGCCGTAACTCCCGTAGCGATACAGACAATTGAAAGTTTCACACTTTCGATTGTCTGTATAAACATACATATATTGGTTAATATTATAATAGATTACTCTCTTTGTAAAAGTAGTTAGTAACGATCATTTATTTTAAGAAACAACAATTTAAAAAACTACACTAAACTAAAACTACTACAATCAATCTATCAAAGAAATTTGCAAGGCTCATTTGGCTGGTAAGATGGCCTTTCTGTTGATTTATCTTTACAGTTTAGTTTCTAAATGGCACTGGAAGGTCCACAACTTTAATTGTGGTAAGTTTACAAGTATCAATGAAAAATTTAAAATAAGTACCCCCCCCCCATCTCAAAAACAAGTTGGTAAGGAGTTTGCAGTTGATGGCGGCATCAGTTCAAGGCTACCACGTTATTGTAATACTGTACTAGTAGAACCTGACGAGTAGAAGTTTTTCATATCCATTCAAAACTGATTGTCTTCTAACGGAAAAAAAGGTTCTCTTGAATGATAATGCTAAGCTAATTTTGAATTGTACATGTGAGAACCGTGTACTCATTTTTCATTTAATTTTCTAGTTAAGTTAGGTGCCTGTCAGCTCTAAGTATTTCATGCTCGCCTAGAAGTATTGCCAATGGTGGCGAAAGTGTCAGGTCGTTCGACTCGCTTTAATATGGTTAAGCTCGTGAGCGAGTGCAAGTCGGAGCTGGTCATGAAAAAACTTGTAAAAAACATGTTGAAAAAGATTATTATTGGAGTTTCTTGCCTACTCTTCCCCGTAAGATTTACGTACTAGAACAGGCTAATGGTATTTTTGAATTGTCAGGAGTAGTAGTAGAGTAGTAGGTATTGAAAATAACTTTAATTGGATTAATTGAAATAAATGTTGATTTTAACATAATTCTCAACCAAGTCAAACAAAAAAAATCTTAGGAGCTATGATGCCACAGACAGACACATCTATATCATAGCACATTTGATACCGCGGTAGTAAAAACAACTACACAAAAGCAGATATATGACGTCTATACCAAGAGGAGCTTCTATAGCAAGACGACTACTATAAAAGCTTAACTATTATAAAATCGTTGTGCGTATTGCGTACAACCATGCATACATAATATTTTTTTTTTTCATTCTTCTAAGGAAGCAAAGAACATAGAACAAGAAGTAGTTGTTTCAATACCTAGGTAGGTAGGTAGGTCCTATGAACATTTGCAACACCTGCGGATACTCGCGCGATGCCAATACTAGGCTGCGTTTCCACCAGAGATGTGCGAGGTAGCTAAGCGGTGCGAGGATGCGTAACGAAGTTGTGAAACGATGTGAGCGTTTCCACCAGAGATGTACTAGGCTGTTGAGTGGTGCGAGGATGCGTAGCGACGCTGTGAAACGGTGCGCAAATGAGCGGTGCGAGGATGTGTAGCGGGCTCTTTAGATGTGAGCGAGCGGGGTAAGGTGTGGTGGGAGAGAAGCGCTTTCGCCACTGCCCGCTGCTTGCGTCTCAGTGCAGTTCAAAGACTACAATAGTATATAAGATATAGACAGGCAGTTCTGCTTTTTTTGAAGTGAAAACTTTTATAGCGGCGTTCTGCACTTTTAGATAGGTGAAAATGTTAAACTCGCGTCAGGACACGTGACCCTGATATCAGAATCTGATGTCAGACAATGATTTCCGTCTACATCGAAAATTCATACGACGGAGCCGAGTTTGTTATTTTTTATCTTTAAGAAACAGGCCTTAGTTGCTCAAAAAAAGGTTTGACTGATTGCCAAATTTCTAACTGGTTACCTCTACCAAAATATAATTCAAAATTGAATTCAGAATCCCGAACCGACCGACCTACAATTTAAGGTGTCAAATTGCCGAACGAATTGAAACAAATGGAGGTGCCATATTTGTCGTGATTACTTTTTGAAGTGAAAACTTCTTTAGGGACGTTGGGCACTTTTGGTATGAGGAAAAAGCCCTGAACTCGCGTGACCGTCACGCTCAGGTACATATATAGATATGTGTGTGTGTGTGTGCGTGTGTGTTATTTTTTCACTTCTAACGTGCAGTCCCAAGACTGACTTTTTTTTTTATTGACAGCACAACGCTTCCTGGTGTCCAGATATTGGCAGAGGGTACCCTATAATACAGATCGACCTCTAACAAACACTGTCTAGTAACTGCTAGCTGTTCCTCGCTCGCGTCCATCCCTAGCACACATCCCTCGCCCATATCTCACACATCTCTCTTACACAAAACCCCTCTCACCCATTCCTCGCTTGTTTTGTACGTACAAAAACCTCGCCCCGCTAAGCCGTTCCCACAGGAGCTGCGCTGAGTGAGGTTAGGTAAATGAAGCAATTCTATTGGTTCTTAACAAACACATCCCTCGCTCCGTATCCTCGCACATCTCTGGTGAAAACGCAGCCTAATCCTTAACATAACACAAAGCAATTGATATTTTTTTTAGGATGAAGATATTTTCCTCATAGGGTGACACACTCCCTAACTTATGAGTTAGGTGGCATGCTACGTGCAACTTTAGACAGTCACTGCTGATTAAAAGCCAACGACTAGGTATTAGGTTGTTTTACACACGTGAAGTATTACAGAAAATTTGATAATAGGTACTATTTTAACCATCGCATCGTTACGTTGTTAATCAACGATTTTGTTAACAACATAAAAAATCTTTTAGGATTAAATATTCAATGAACTGTGGAAAAATTTAAAGAGAATTGCTAAAGTAACGTGATACGACTTACAGACAGTAGCTAAGGGCCTGTCAATATTAATGGCCTACTGAAATCTTTGAAATTGAAGCTCCCGTAGCTCGGGACTAAAAATAATACCTACCTATCAGATTCTCATTTTTGTTTCGTTCCAGCAAGGATTGCAGTCGAATAATGGTTCTAGTAATAAATGTTTACGATCAATACCTACAAAATATATTGTTGTTGTATTTTGATTGGATACTAAAACTCCGATTGTGTTGAGTTGAAACAAAGGTGTATTTCTAAAACCATAACTTTTTATTGAGTATCGTAAAAATGTCTTCTCTGTGTATTTCTTTTCACCTGATTTTGTTGCAGTTGTGTCCTCTATTTATTCGAACTTAATAGATACGTTTACATAATATTCTACATTTCCTCATGCACTTTGATCTCGATATTATTTTAGCTCAGGCATACAATACGGGACGTTCGACACGGGATACACATCTCACACACAGATATTCGATGTAGTGTACATATACAAAATATATGTATAGTATGTGGCATTCACAGATAACACTTATCCATTTATATATACATACATATATACATATTATATTTACATATATAATAACACATAACATACATATTTACACAGTAACACAAACATACATAATACATTGCATAATATATCTGTACACAAAATAAATAATATTGCAATTAAATATTATTTATTATGTGTCGTCACTACACATTCCCTACTGTGTCGGACGCAATGTAAAAGCGCATCGAAACCGGTCCTGTTGTTCGCCAGTAGGCGCGGGCGCATCGCAGGACACCCGAACCAGTCAGTCGGAAACAACTATACCGCGCGGAGCCCGTGTTACTCGTTACCCTACTTTTCGCTAAATACCTGCTTAAAGCTTTTGTAAATAAAATTCTGTGTTTCCTAATCTATCACTAAAAACTTTCGTTCTCCTTCTTTTTCTATTTTCAATTTCTGTGTACCTAAGACTGTGTGCTTGTGCTGTTCTAGCCTTCTGTGCTTTCGCAATAAACGTTTCATGTAAGTGTTGAACAATTACTTTCATTTGGTGCACTCACCCCAAAAGGTACCAACCATATGTATAATACCAAAGATGTTTCAAATGTTGATTAAACCACCTTCCAAAATAATAATTTAAATATTTTTACTGAATAAAATACACATTCTATCTGTGGCTGTAATGAGCGCACGTTGAATGGATAGTGGCGCAAAGTGTTTAGTTGTGGCGCAGTGAGTTAACTTTGTTAATATATAATTTACTATGATTAATTTAAAATGTCATGTTAACTAATGAGTGTTTGTTTTGATACACATTACTAAAACTACCTTGAATTACCTAGAATATACGATCAGGGAGACACATGCTTGTTCCTCAACTTAGCTCTAAAGAGAATGAAACTAATAAAACATATTTGAACACTAATAACCCATATAATTGCTATATAAAAACATACAGTCTTTAGTGACAGTTTCACTACATACATATAAAATTAGCTCTCTCGCAAAATATCCACGTATTTAGTATAAAAATTATGACAACATCAGTGACGTAATTTCTCATTCTAGCGCGTAACATTATTAGTCCCCTGTGACCGGAGCACATTTTTCCGCTCGTATGCATCCTGTATAATGGAAACATACCGAAGGCTGTAAATCCTCGAGCAAACCACTTCCTATCACCGCGACATAGCGCTCAATGGTTCGTAACAATGTACAAAAACATTCTAGATTATTTTTACAGAATTAAAGGGTGTTTTTTTTCAACGTGTTTTGTAAACGTGTTCGTGGGAGAGCCATGCTTCGGCACGTATTGACCGGGGTGATACGACGGCCTCACAGAAAACCGGCAGTAAAGCAATGTTTGCATAGCTTTTCGCCGAGTGAGTGAGGTTGCCGGAGGCCCTTACCCTTCTCTCTCCTCCTCTCCCCCTCTTCCCCCCTTCCCCTACTCCCACCTTCCCCTACACCCACCTTCCTCTACTCCCACATTAAAGGCCGGCAACGCACTTGTGACTCTTGAGTTGCAGGTGCCCATGGGCGGCGGTAGTCATTTACAATCAGGTGACTCTTCTGCTCGTTTGCCCCCAACCTCATAAAAAAAAACATGAATAAAATTATTTTTAGTCTTTACAGACCTTTGCCAAACTTAAAGAATTTTAATTTTATTTATAAAATTTTACTTGAGCAGCGACTTTACATTGGAATTAAATTAATTATTATTAAATATATTTCATTAATGATGTTTGTAAATGTAATGTAAAGTTAAAGGGACAGGTGTATAAAACTATCATCAGACCTGCCGTCCTGTACGGTTCTGAAAGTTGGCCCACAAAGAGAACGGATGAGAGACGCCTGCACGTAGCCGAAATGCGGATGTTGAGATGGATGTGATGTGTGACTAGGATGGACAAGGTGAGGAATGAATATATTAGAGGAAGCCTGAAAGTAGCACCAGTGGATGAAAAGCTGAGGAGCAATAGGTTATCGTGGTATGGACATGTGATGCGGAGGGATGAGCAAAATGTGTCGAAAAGAGTTTTATGTTTGGATGTTGACGGGTACAAGAGAAGAGGATGACCAAAGAAAAGATGGATGGACTGTGTGAGAGAAGATGTGGCTAGAAATGGAGTATGCAGTGAAATGACGAACGATAGAGTAGAATGGAAGAATAAAACATATTGCACCGACCCCAAATAAAATTGGGACAAGGGTAGGCAGATAATGATGTTTGTGATTCAGTGGCTCATTTTATAATATATATATATTCAATATATTTTGAATATATTAATACGTGAAGAGAATTCTTTTTACCCCTTTTTAAGCAAAGTTCGCTAACGGAGGATTGTGAAATTTGGAATACTTAAAGTTTGTAAGTAGAAGAAGTGGCTAAAGGTAATTTTTTCAACTTTATGTGTTGTAAGTTTTAAGATTATAATAAAAAAGTTATAAAAGCTACAGTTGTTTATGTTGGCCTGTCATGGTACGGGAAGAGCA